>OU426982.1:91153950-92541450 GCA_911387785.2 Aelia acuminata
ACTATTTTCACCATCTTCTGATTATTGGATATCATTTTTAGGCAATGGAAATGAATGGCATGAAAATACCTCTATTAAAAAGTGATGGAACTACTTTGTATTTGATGAGAGACATTGCTTCTGCTTTAGATCGTGTTGATAAATTTGATTGTGATACTCTCATGTATGTTGTTGATAAAAGTCAATCTGAACATATGAGTAGACTTAAATTTGCCATTTCTAAATTATTAGGCACTAATATAGTGCATATACCATTTGGTAGAATTACTGGAATGAGTACGAGAAAAGGCACAAGTATTTTTCTTGCAGATATATTAAATGAAGTTCAAAAGATCATGGCTCAACAGCAAATCAATTCTCCAAGTAGGCATGTTTTTTTAATTCAACAATTTTAAAAGTTGTTTCTAATGAACAGTTTTGCATTGAATACTTCAATATGGTCATATATTAGTTTGTAGTATATATTGTGACGGAAAGACTGAAACAGATGTTATATCTGTTATATTGTAAAAAGTTCTAGAATTGCCTTGAATGGTTACTATCATTATTATATACTAGTATGTGATCATATTTTTGGATCGTACTTGGCTCTGGGTGGTTCCTTAAAGTTAGTGATCAACTGATCAATTGGGTTAGTCTTAACCTGAACAGCATATAATAGATTGGAACTTAATTTTTGAATTTTGATTCCTCAAGTATTTTTCAGAAAATAATGGAGATAAGAAAATCAACTGAGGTAGGTATACAAACAGTTAATATTTCTTTATTTAAATATACAGGGGGGGGGGGATAAAATAGTTTTGAACTAAATTTTATTGTATTGTAAAATAGTGAATAAACTAAATTGTATTTATTAATGGTTACCAATTGCCATATTTTTTTCCAGTGGTAAACATTTTGTGCAACACATACTTATGTCTTCTCTCAAAAAAGTGCTATAAAATAGTTCTTTTTTTTCCCATTGTATTCTGAATTAAAGTTTAATTTTTTGGGTTATAATTTTAAAAACTTTAATTGATTTTTATGACAATTTCTAATAGTTACCATGGACAAAAATAGGTTCTGTTGAGAATAAGGAAGTAGGTTTTTTTTTAAAGTAGTGCTCAACTATTATAGTTAAGTAAAAGTAAAAAGTTTTCATGAATCTTCTATTAGTTTAGATCAATTTAATATTAATCTTAAATGAACACATTTAATCAATGAATTACATTTAATTATAGGTTTCGATTAATTATATTTTTTATTTTAAGACATGTAACCATGTTTTGAGCCATGTGGTTCTTGATATTTCAATTGGGTTTCAGATACTAGGAGTTCAGATCCAGAAGTGACCAGAGTTCTGGGCATAACCTCTTTAATGGTTTATGTTCTAAAACATAGTAGGCAACGCGATTTTCTATTTAAGTGGCAAAATGCTTTACAGGTATATAAATTACTATTTGACATTATTAAAAAAATATACTGTAAATTATAGTAACTAGCTGGACCCGTGCGAAGCATTTCACACGAAGATATTTATCAGATTTTAACTAATTTTAAAGGTTTAATATAACTGTGCAATAAACATTTTTTGTTGCTAGATCACCCCCCCCCCCCCAACCACCCGGCCTTCCAGAGAAATTATTTTTGTATAGCACTGTTCAATAGTTAAGGAAGGGCTTAATTTTCTGACATTCTCCTCAAAACAGTTTCCTGTAATCCTGGTATGATTAAATCACTAAGAATATAGCATAGTCCCTGGAAATTAATCTTTCTACATTCTTATTTTAACTACCCTACCTTATGATACACATAATTTAAATATTTGAAGTATTACTAAATGCAGGCATTCTTAAATAGATTAAATTTCAATAAAGCAAATAAATAAGTTTCTTGGTGTGAAAGAAGGCACAATCTCTTTCTCTCTCATTCTTGGAAAAATGTAAAGCCTAATAAGTCAAAAATAAAAATCATAAACATCTATGCCTTAAAGTACCCACTTTACACGCCATGGTTTGTTTTTTCAATAACCGTTCATCAGGTGTTTTTCACGGCTATTTTTCTGACAATGGAGGAAAAGGTATTCTTTTAAGCGGTAACAATGACATGAATTGAGTTTTTATCCATGGAAAGGCAACAAAACAATAAGGAGCCCCATGCAGCTGAGGGGCCTAATCCATGCCTTTTCTTAAAAACAGTAAGTTTCAGAGATTTAAGGGTTTCATAAAGCACGCGCAGAAACCATTAAAATGCATTTTTCCTATTTTGATTTGTTAATTTACTAAAATTCCTGCTATACATCCATTTTATTAATTTTGATAAAAAGAAAAAAATGAGACAAAATTCGCAAAACCCTCCGTAAAAGTCTGAATCAAACGATACCACATTTTTGGCTTTTGAGCAAGATAGGACATTGCATTAGGCAAAAACCCTATTTTGAGGCTATTTGGAATAATACATGTAAGATTTTTTTTTCAAAGGTACTTTTTTGTGCCTGTAATTCAGATTCCAGATAATTAAGAAAAAAAATCTGGTGCGTGCGCGCAACACACAACTTTCACTTACCAACTTACTTAGATTATAAATTAATGCGTTTTGTTAACTGCCACTTCTCAAATGAACAGAACGGCTTTAATTATGAACAATGGTCTGTCATTAAAGGCGTACTCCGCATGCGTGGGCTCAACGAGTTTTATGAGTTGACTGAATATTTTTCTTTTTTTCTCCTCTTTATGTTTTCTTTATTTTTATCATATCTCATATTTAGTCATTTCTTACTTTCAGGCGTAACGAGAGACAGTTCATTTCTCCATATAAACAAAAACAAAGTTACTTTATAGGAAACAAACAAACAATAAAGGCCCCAACCCCCCCCCCCAATAAAAGCCCCCTCAGAACAGTTTAATAATGATAAAGCTTACCTGATGTTAAAGAACACCTAATTTTCATTAAACATGACGAATTTGATAAAAATCGTTAAAGCCGTTTTTGAGATCATCGAAAAAAAGGTAAAATTGGAAAAAAAAATATGAAATAAAGTGCCCGCTCCATTTGACTAATTTTGATGAAATGTTGGCTATCACATCTTTGGCATATACATACATCAAATACCCAGTTTGATCAAAATCGTTAAAGCCTTTTTATAGAAAATAAAAAAAACACGTGAAAATGATACAAAATTCATTAAGTAAAGTCCCCCCTCCGGTTGATCAATTTTGATGAAATTTTTACAGTCATATCTCGGGCATATAAATAGATCAAATACTCAATTTGATCAAAATCGTCCAAACCATTTTTGAGTAAATAAAAAAAAACACGTTAAAATGATACTAACTTTATTAAGTAGTCCCCCCTCCGTATGATCAATTTTGATGAAATGTTGGCTATCACATCTTTGGTATATACATACACCAAATAACCAGTTTGATCCAAAACGTAAAAGCCGTTTTCGAGTAAATAAAAAAAAAAACACGTTAAAATGATACAAAATTTATTAAGTAAAGTCCCCCCTCCGGTTAATCAATTTTGATAAAATTTTTACAGTCATATCTCGGGCATATAAATAGATCAAATACTCAGTTTAATCAAAATCGTTAGAGCCGTTTTTGAGAAAATCGAAAAAAACTTAAAAAGTTATTAAATAAAGTACCCCCTCCCTTTGAGCAATTTTGATGAAATTTTTGCTGTCACATCGCGGGCATGTACATACACTAAATACCCAATTTCAGATTCGCACGGTTTATAGTTTTTGAGCTAGTCTGTTCACACACACACACGCACGCACGCACGCACGCACGCACGCACGCACACACGCACGCACCCACGCACTCACACACACACACACACACACA
The DNA here is from genome assembly GCA_911387785.2 of Aelia acuminata. Lineage (NCBI taxonomy): Eukaryota > Metazoa > Arthropoda > Insecta > Hemiptera > Pentatomidae > Aelia > Aelia acuminata. Next base: position 91,157,781 of record OU426982.1, read on the forward strand.
CACACACACACACAGACACAGACACAGACACAGACACAGACATAGACACAGACATAGACACAGACACAGACACAGACACAGACACACACACACACACACATAGACCATTTTGCGGGACTTGGTTAATTGGACTCAGGGGACCCCAAAACGTGTATTTCCGTTGAAAACCGGAAGTCGAAATTTTTCACGATCGCAATACTTCCACTTACTATATATTTCATATATAGGTAAGTGAAAGTAAAAATGAAGCAATTTTGCTGGCAAAGAGTTTCTTGAACATATCAACCACATACACACCAACATACAGTTTACCATGGAGACCGAGGAGGACAACAAGCTACCCTTTCTGGACGTACTAGTAGAAAAGAAGGAAGACCTCACTCTAGGGCATTCAGTTTATAGAAAACCGACCCACACGGACAGATACTTACACGCAGAGTCTCACCACCATCCATCACAAAAAAGAGGGATCATTGCTACACTAATACACAGAGCATTGACCATAACTGAACCTACAAAAATTCCAAAAGAAAAAAGAAAACTCCGGACAGCCCTCAAAAAGAACGGATACTCAGACGAGACTATAACTTCCGAATTCATTAAACAAGAATTCAAGACCGACAACCATCACCCCAAAGAAACTGAAACAGAAAAGAAGCCCATAGCCGTCATCCCCTACGTAAAAGGCACCTCGGAAAAAATAGCCAGAACACTTACAAAAAACAACATCAAAACTATTTTCACCACAGACAGGAAAATTGGACAGATCCTGCCCAATCCAAAGGACAATCTTGGACTCAACAAACCTGGACTTTACAGTATCCCTTGCTCATGCGGTAAACAATACATAGGACAGACAGGAAGAAACATTACCACACGACTGAAAGAACATATTGCCGCAGTTAAGAAAATACAAACAGACAAATCAGCCATAGCAGAACACTTTTACAATACACAACACACTATAGCCTTCGAAGACCCCAAAGCCATAGTTAGGATTGACAACTACCACCATAGATCCATCAGGGAAGCTATAGAAATTATAAAACAACCAAATAATATAAACAAAGAAGACGGATACAGACTTAGCAAAAACTGGTACCCTGCACTAAACAACATTAGACAACAAAACATATCTCAGAGAGCGGATGACATCCCCCCTCCCCTACCCCCTCCACCTGACCACGCCCCCTCGGGCGCTAGCCAATGGGAACACAGACTTCACCCCCGACGGAAGATTATAAGTTAGTGATCCCCTTCTCCACTCTCATTCTTGTATTAGCCCTGAAGAAGCCCACAGCAAGATGGGCGAAAGCTTAGCTGTTGGAAAACCTGTGACATGGTCAAACCTGGAAGAAGAAATGCGGATAATGGATTCAGACCATGGAAGCCTGAAACAACATTTATTGGAATGATAATCATTCATGTTTTAATGAAATAACTGACCTGTTTGTTTAAAATATCTTTTGGGTGGGTCTTAATTTTCTTTTTCCTGCCTCGATATCGATTTAGAACAATTTTCATAATCTAAGTAAGTTGGTAAGTGAAAGTTGTGTGTTGCGCGCACACATCAGATTTTTTTTAATTTACTTCCAATAATAGTACATCTACGAATCAACATTTATTGGAATGATAATCATTCATGTTTGAATGAAATAACTGACCTGTTCGTTTAAAATATCTTTTGGGTAATATTAGTAAAACCCACTTTTCCCTACCTCGATATCCATTTAGAACAATTTTCATAATTATTGACAAAAAAAGTCAGACGAAATTCAATGAAATAAAGTACCCCCTCCATTTGACCAATTTTGATAAAATTTATGCTGTCACATCGTTTGCATATACATACACCAAATACCCAATTTCAGGTTCGTACTGTTTATAGTTTTTGAGCTAGTCTGTTCTCACACACACTAATTGTGGAGAAATCCAATTTTCTAGCTTTCGGAAATAACATATGTGCAGATATATAAGTAGGTACTCAACTGGGTCTTGATGTGTTGATCATAATTAGTAAAAACCCAATTTGTTCCACCTCGCTCTATCGAATCGCTATAGATCAAACTTGTACACATTTTGGATACAGTAGATTTCCGCTTATCCATCACTGTCGGGACTGATATATTGCCGTTTAAGCGGGAGATTCGGTTAATCCGGAACATATAAAAAAAGAAACATTAATATTATTATAATATCTATACTGCAGTGAAATTAAAATACAACCTGATTTATAAAGGTTATATAAACATGAATTGTAGAAGATAACATTTTTGGCTAATTTCATTTGTCTATGTTGTCAGTTTTTTTCGCTTTTACGCACCTTAATGTCATCTCGTCGGTATCTTTTAAATATCTTCTTAATTTCTTTTTTAATTTTTCTATGAAATGAATGGAAGATAAAGATTTTGTTTCAAGATCTATTTTAATTTGTTTTACTGGAGTTCGGTCAAAAAAAAAAATCAAGACTTTTTGCCTGCATTTCAATTTATTTAAAATCTATAACATGTTATATATAAATATAACAGCAACCCAATACAAATTTTAACAAAATTTATGACCAGTGGTTAAAAATATGACCAAGTTATAAAAGCTCTTAAGAACTTTTCATCTTTTACTGCGTCTGTCAGTTATTCAAGAGAGTCAGTTAAAGGGGAGCCGGTTAAGCGGGAGTATACTGTAATTGCTAAATGTGAAAATGCAATTTTCTAATGCTACAATTAATTCTAAATCAGACGAAACATTTAGAGAACCTAAGCACGACAGGACCTTACATCAGCCGTAACGTAACACAATAAGTAGTTGACCAATTGCGGCGGAGGGACTTAAACCAAGCGTTATCTCAAAAATGGTAGGTTTTAGGGCTTTAAAACACAAACCCCAGTTAAGTTCCTTTGGAACTTAACTGGGTATTAATGCTCGAATCGCAACTTTTAAAAGCCAATTTGATCCGTTTTGAACCGTTGAATCACTACGTTTAGGTCGATATTTTATTTTGGACCAAAAAACGAATACTATGAATGGGCTACGCAAAAGCTCAGTGAAATTCTGAATCCAACGATACCACATTCCTAACATTTGAGCACGACAGGACTTATAATTCATGAAAAACCAATTTTTACGCTTTGTGAAATAATATATGTGGCATAATTTACAGTACATATGGGCTTGAATAAAGTTGGAACTAAAACATCAAAATCAATATTTTTGTAAAACATCAATATTTTTAGTGAATTTGAACTGAAATTGATCCTCTGATGTTAATCCATTCAGCCTATTTTCGAGAAATATTTTATTTCTCTTTTCATAGCCATAGAAAGGCTTATGCTCACGACCCTCACTGGTCACCAACTTATAAAGTGAGATTTCACATAAGGTATTGAAGTATTTTTTTTAGAAAACTTATACATAAGTATAAGTTTACATATAGGAAATGCTTTTATAAAAAATATAATACATATTTTCTAGAATATGAATACATAGGGTAAACCATATGGTTATTGGCACTCAGTACAGTTATTGGCACCCACCTTTAACTTAAAGAAATAGGTAAACAAGTTCTAATTTTATTACAAGATATATATGAGTCTAATGTTTGAAGGGATTTTTATTTATTTATTAGAAATATAAAAGTCCGGATTTGACTTTTATTCTCTTTCTGAGAAAATAAGAGTTAATTTCAAACCCTGCTTTTAACAATAAATATTGCCATATTGTAAAACTATGGAACTATTGACCCAAAAAAACCTCTTGAGTCTTTTTGTGGATAGATAATGAGGAGCTATAGGAAATATGAACTCAACTCCGCATTGACTTGACTTCGCGTGTCAACTCATAAAACACGTTGAGCCCACGCATGCGGAGTACGCCTTTAATGACAGACCATTGTTCATAATTAAAGACGATCTGTTCATTTTATGGAAATTATTTGTTTCATAGTAACTAAATGAAATATTCAACAAGTAAATAGAGAATTATAAAATCAGATGACTTGGAGTAGTTTGCTGGCATTGCCGAATCATCACAAGTAAATAATTTTAATCAATAATAAAAAAAAATTTGTATTTTTTTTTTTTGAGCAAATGAAAACAAAAATAAGAAATTAATGAGGAAAAATGTGTAACTTTAAGTAGTGGCAATTAACAAAACACATTAATTTCTAATCTAAGTAAGTTGGTAAGTGAAAGTTGTGTGTTGTGCGCATGCACCAGATTTTTTTAATTTAACCACAGAAATGTAGTCTTAAGGGTGCCAATAACTGTACGGTTTACCCAATATTGAAAACTACCATTCCTTTAAATATTTTCAAACTAATTAGGTAAACTGAAAGTTTCGTTTTCTCTGTGTACCTCGGATTGGCTTCGCAACCGTCAACAGTAACTAGTATTTCAATATTAACTACTATGCACTAATTAGAATGCACCAGAGCCACTTAATGCTGTCTAAAGAGTAATTCTTCATAACTGATGTTTTTGGTTGACATTTTTTTTATGAATTTTCCACGATGTTCATCAATCCAGGGGAGTTTTCTTCCTCATATTTTTATTACTAACGACTGTCAAGATTTTTCGAAATCAATCATATTTTTTTTTAAATATCCTGAGCTCGATATTTGATTATGCTTTGAGGTATGCAATTAATTAGTCAAACTACCCCTTTAAGTAAGGCTCTGGTGCATATCAATCTCACTTGGTAAATATGCTACAGTCTTTCAATCAGAAGTGTTAGCAATCTACCAATGCGCCTCGGAGCTGCTGGCGGAAAATACAAAAAATAAATACATTACCATCTTTACAGATAGCCAAGCAGCTATAGGGGCACTAAACAACAATGTCATCAAATCACAGATTGTCAAAGACTGCAAAATCTCGCTCAACAAACTAGCGGAAAGCAATAGAGTAAGAGTGGAATGGGTGCCCGGACATTCCGGCATCCAAGGAAATGAAAAAGCAGATGGCCTTGCAAGAGAAGGCTCAGCAAAAAGACCAATGACCCCTGAACCAGTAATTGGCATAAGTCCAAGCTATGCCAAAAGAAGGATAGGGGAGATATATGGTGCAATTAAAAAACAAAATTGGAATGATAAAACACAGTTTCACTCCAAATTCTTTTTAAAAGGCTATTCCGCCAAAAGAAGTGACATTCTACTGAATTTGGACAGGAAAGCACTCAAAAAAGTTACAGCGATCTATACAGGACACTGTAAACTCAACAAACATATGCACAGACTTAAACTCGCAGACTCACCTATCTGCAGATTCTGTGGCAAGGAGGATGAGACAGCTTATCATATTATAAGCTGGTGTGAACGACTTGTTAGGCTAAGATTCAGCATCTTTGGCGAGGTAAACCTACCTGACCCAAGTACTAACGAACTGGTCAACCCAACAAGTTTGCTAAAATTTACTGATGCACTAAAAATAGACTTTTAGAAATCAGGTAAAATCAGGCGCACAATAGACCCAAGAGGTCGCGGTGCATAGTGCCAGGAAAAAAAAAAAAAAAAAAAAGGCTCTGGTGATGCTATAAACAATTAATTATGGGAAGTTCATCATGACCTTCACACCTATTTTGTGACGGTCATGAATATTGATCTTATTATATTTTTGGTTTATCCCTTACAATTTTTGTTTGTTATTTTTATAATTTTATTACTTTCACTTACCTATATATGAAATATATAGTAAGTGGAAGTATTGCGATCGTGAAAATTTTCGACTTCCGGTTTTCAACGGAAATACACGTTTTGGGGTCCCCTGAGTCAAAATAACCAAGTCCCGCGAAATGGTCTGTGTGTGTGTCTGTGTGTGTGTGTGTGTGTGTGTGTTGTGTGTGTGTGTGTGTGTGTGTGTGTGTGTGTGTGTGTGTGTGTGTGTGTGTGTGTGTGTGTGTGTGTGTGTGTGTGTGTGTGTGTGTGTGTGTGTGTGTGTGTGTGTGTGTGTGTGTGTGTGTGTGTGTGTGTGTGTGTGTGTGTGTGTGTGTGTGTGTGTGTGTGTGTGTGTGTGTGTGTGTGTGTGTGTGTGTGTGTGTGTGTGTGTGTGTGTGTGTGTGTGTGTGTGTGTGTGTGTGTGTGTGTGTGTGTGTGTGTGTGTGTGTGTGTGTGTGTGTGTGTGTGTGTGTGTGTGTGTGTGAACAGACTAGCTCAAAAACTATAAACCGTGCGACCCTGAAATTGGGTATTTAGAGTATGTATAAGTCCGCGATGTGACAGCAAAAATTTCATCAAAATTGCTCAAAGGGAGGGGGTACTTTATTTAATAACTTTTTAAGTTTTTTTCGATTTTCTCAAAAACGGCTCTAACGATTTTGATTAAACTGAGTATTTGTTCTATTTATATGCCTGAAATATGACTATAAAAATTTCATCAAAATTGATCAACCGGAGGGGGTACTTTATTTAATAACTTTTTAAGTTTTTTTCGATTTTCTCAAAAACGGCTCTAACGATTTTGATTAAACTGAGTATTTGATCTATTTATATGCCTGAAATATGACTATAAAAATTTCATCAAAATTGATCAACCGGAGGGGGGACTTTACTTAATAAATTTTGTATCATTTTCACATGTTTTTTTTATTTACTCAAAAACGGTTTTAAAGATTTTGATCAAACTTGGTATTTGATGTATTTATATGCCAAAGATGTGATAACCAAAATTCCACCACAATTGATCAACCGGAGGGGGGACTTTACTTAATAAATTTTCTATCATTTTCACGTGTTTTTTTTATTTACTCAAAAACGGTTTTAACGATTTTAATCAAACTTGGTATTTGATGTATTTATATGCCCGAGATATGACTGTAAAAATTTCATCAAAATTGACATACGGGAGGGGGCACTTTACTTAATAAATTTTCTATCATTTTCACGTGTTTTTTTTATTTACTCAAAAACGGTTTTAACGATTTTAATCAAACTTGGTATTTGATGTATTTATATGCCCGAGATATGACTGTAAAAATTTCATCAAAATTGACATACGGGAGGGGGCACTTTACTTAATAAATTTTGTATCATTTTCACGGGGTTTTTTTATTTACTCAAAAACGGCTTTAACGATTAACAAAAATAAGATATGAATGTAGAAAAATGTGTGACTTTGGGAAATGATATTTAGCAAAACACGTCAATTTCTAATCTAAGTAAGTTGTTAAGTGAAAGTTGTGTGTTGCGAGCACGCACCAGATTTTTTAATCTTGCAGTTAATCAAATCAAATTTCATGTCTCAGGTCATTTTTGAGAAAAAACAATGGAGGAAAATTTGATTTCCTGTATACTGAATACATAGCATCAGTGAAGATAAAAGATATTACGCAAAGGTTGATAAAGTTTGAAACACATAAAGGTATCTACTCCTTTTCTGAGTTGACCAAAAGTTCGTTAAAGGGAAAGTGTGCAGTTTTCTCAGGACCTTCACATATAGCTCACAACCGTCAACAAAAAACATGAAAAAGAGTGAAACAATGGTTGAAAAAAAATATCTTGAAAAATTTTAGTTAGAATAATTACATTTCTTTACCTCCTCAAGAACAAAACTTTTAAAAAATTGACTTTCTCCTAGCATTTTTAAACTTTGATTTCTTTGATATTTTATTGTATTTAAATTATTTAGTTTTATTAATTTGAGGATTATTAAAATTTTTTAATACCTCGACAGAACAATACACCTGCCTGGTTAATGAAAACAAATAACACTGAGGAGCCCACACAGCTATGACAAAAGCCTAATACCCACTGGTCTTCGATAACAAACTCAATAGCAACGGATTGTGGACATTTAAATTTTAGGATATTAATAAGAAAATATGCTTAATTTTTTTTTTTTTTTTTTTTGGAATATGTATGAGTAAAAAAACATTGTTGATATTGTGGATCATATTAATAGTGTATGCATATTTGTATATGAAACCCATATGCCTGTTGATATATCAGAGCGAGACCTCCCGCTAGGCCTATCGTCTTTCAAAATCATCTCGTCTAATGCTGTTAATGGGAGAATGGAGAATAACAAACAAATATAAGTAAGTAAATAAGGATAAAGCTGTTTTCCATGAAGGTTCTAAATTGCATTTACACAATTATCAAAACACATCCGTTTCTACTTCCCAGTAGGTTGGTAAGTGAAAGTTTGTGTTGTGCGCATCGCAAAAGATTTTTTTCATACATATTTATTCGAAGGTAACAAAGGTCGCTATTAGGCTCTGAAGATCAAAGGGGCTTGGATTTATTATAATTTTTTAGGGGGGAGGAAAGGGCAGTCCTCGAAGAGGAATGCTGAACAAGAAACAGAACTTCCTTATATTGCCCAAGAACCTTCCTCGGGTTTTATTTTTACTTTTTTTTTGGCAGTTTTAGAGAATACTATCAATTTTAAATATTGTAAAGTGAAACACAAAACATATGATTGAAAAGATTGATAGACTTTTTGTTGGAACAGTTACAAACTGTTCTAGTACCTGTTCGTGACTGTTCAAGAATCTTTTATGCTTGGCAGGAGCCTTCTAGACTGTTCTAATTGATACTAAATATAAGGAGAGTTAGTCTGGCTCTGATGATCGAATCCTAGGGTTACGTTTGTGTTCCTGTGTCGTTACAAGTTGATACTTTTTGTAACCTTGTTAATAATTTGAATTTATATTGTTTGTATGACATTTAGATTGTCTAATAAAAATTATTCACTTTAGTTACCACTTAAAGTTGGGTGTGGAAACATATTTGAATGAATGAATTTTTATTGAGCTATATACAAATAATGATAAATACAATAAACATAATAAACTCAACAAAAATATTTACAGCTTAGTTTGCGAACCGTTAGCCGGAGGTTGGCCTTCCTCCATTTGACATAAGATATTATTGTTATTATTTACAGACTCTAATCTTGTTACTAACAGTATTACTACTGATTATTCCTAAAAAACTCTTCATTTTCATCTTTTAAATCTAATATACATAAGCATTCAACAATAAATATAATAATATAAATACATTTCTAACAAGCGGTATAAAACAACCCATAATAAGAACGAGTGCAAGTTGCACTTATAACATTTAATAAATAAATAGGATACTACATATCAACATAATAAGCGAATATTAAATCATAAATTATGCCTACCTACCCATTCTAACTAACAATGCAGAAATTATAATGTAAAACAACAATTCTTACTTAGTAATAGGTAAATAAATATATTGGCCCACTCTAACTAACAATATAGAAATTATAATATAAAACAATAATTGAAACTATAAAAAACCGAACCCCTGAAACTATAAACAGTATGAACCTGGAATTGGGTATTTGGTGTATAAATATGCCAGCAAAAATTTCACCAAAATTGGTCAAACAGGGGGGCACTTTATTTAATAAATTTTGTCTCATTTTTATGTTGTTGTTTTTTCTCAAAAACAGCTGTAACTATTTTGATCAAACTGGGTATTTGATGAATGTATATGGCCGCAATATGACAGCCAAAATTTCATTTCCCGTATTATGAAAATAAAAACTTTTATTTAACAATAAAAATTTTTATTTTATTTTAGAGAGTAAATACGTGGTGCTCAAATTATTTAAAGCATTTAAGGTCTGAAAAAATATGGTATAAGATAATTTAAATTTAATTAATTATATTTTAGTTTAGAAACTTAAGTTCCATAACAAATTTCTGAAGTGGTTTTAGAAGAACAGTAATCTTTCTTGATTTCCAGAAAAGCATAAGAGACTAACTTTACGAGACGTAAATACACCTTCTATCAATTCACCTTCACGATATATTTACAAAAAGCAACTCGCAATATAAAACAATCAATCAGTAAAAAAAAAACACGACCGTTGATGAAATTAGGTCCCTTAAAAAAAGAAATAAGCAATAATAAATCCAAAAGTACTGAGAACTTTCAGGCTTTGCAATACAAATACTCTATAACTAGTGGAGATAAACGAGTGTCTGAGAAAGAGAAGGGGCTATGCCACAAAACCTCAAATTTTAATTTAGTAATCTTAATAAAAAAATTTAAATAATGATTATTTTTAATTTTCCCAACTACTGTGTTGAGAATACTAAGCAAAGATGCCATAATCCAATAAAAATAATCAAAATTTATGTATTTTGTACTCAATCTAATAAAACTTAATTTTTCTCAAAACTATGTGTTTGTGGCATAGCCCCTTCTCTTTCTCAGGCACTCAAACATGTATAAGCTTATAAATGTGGAAAAATATGTGAAGTTGAGGAATAGCGTTTATATATTATCGAAACATGTTGATTTCTAATCTAATTAAGTTCGTAAGTGAAAGTTGTGTGTTGCACGCATTGCACCAGATTTTTTTTTTTTTTTTATAAGGTTCTATTTGACTGAATAACCATTTTCATAATTATTTCGACTCATTTTGTCTGTGGCATGGTTGTATCTACACTTGATCATTTTTTCACATAATATGAGATGAATGTTATTGTTTTGTCTGTGACATCCCATGATCAATGTTTCTTTTTTAAATTAATTATGATACACATTTTTTTTTCTCTCCTATGTATTCCTTCTTTAGGCAGTCCTTGTAATTGTTATTGCATAATTTCTAATATTAATGGAATACCATATATTTTCTTATGGGGTTTGTCATGAAAATCCCAGCTCTGCTTCTCTTGTCTTATTATTATACATATATTTTTAAATAATTTCTTGATGAGGTATTAATGTTACTCTTCTCTTCTTGATACTCTTCAAATGATTTAAAATGAGAATCAGGGTGACCATTAATTAAGTCTCAACACTTTCTATTTCTTCTTTTCAAACTTTATTTTAGTCACTCGGCCATCATCAGTGCTTTAAGGAACATCAAGGTTACTTATTAGTTACAGAATAGGTAAACGCCTAATTTTTCATGGATTAACAAAGTTTTATAGACTTAATCATAAAACCCAACAACAAAATTATTTAAAAATAACCATCCAACACTTATAGTAATAAATTAATCATTATGCTAAAACATCAATAATTTATATACTCTATATCAAATATAACATAAGTATTAAAAACATTAAAAATTACCTGCATTGCTACTGAGGCTAATCGGATGATGGTAAAATGGGAGTCCTAAATTTTGTCTATCCATGTGTAATTAGGATAGGGATCATTAACGAGTACCTGACATCATACAGGCTCGGGACGTCCATTTTACGTCCTATCTGAGGGACGGCTTAGCCAAGGATTTTTCACTTCCTTTAAAAAATCCTACTGCTGACTGAAAGAAGCTTTTGGACTGATATTTGTTCTTTTATAAGTTAAAAATAGTACTAGAAGGAAACTACTAGGAGCGATACACATTTCGGTAAACATATAGAATTCTATAATTATAAAATGGACTCCAGAAACCTGATCCAATTCTATGGTGAAATATTACGTTTGCTGAAATAAAGTGTTGAGACTTAATTGATGATCGCCTAATCCTCATTTTAATTTCTTGATATTATCATGAATTTTCCTCAAAACAGTCAAAAAAATTTTCTAAGCTAAGAAACTTCTTGCAAGATTAAATCCGCTGTATGGAGGACACGCTAATTAGCCATTAACAATTGCTTTGAAGCACCTGAGAACCTTTTCTCTACCTATTTCTATCAAATAACTTGCATACCTCTCTATGCGTTTCATTTTCCTGAGGAAAGCCAAGCATTGATTTTTTTTTTTGTGCTATAATATAGAGCTCTTTGCTATATATATTTTATTATTACTATGATTTATGAGAAAAGGCCAAACAAAAAAATTATACCCACCATCCCCTACCACTTAAAATATTTGTCTGGTCCACAATAGAAAGCTAAATTTATCAGAATATGTTGGTAAATGAAGAAGTGGCATTAGAAAAACTGGCACAATCTCGCCCATAAAATTTGTAGGTAGTACTTAAAAAATAAAAAAAATATAATAAAGTGTTAAAAGATATTTTAAAGATTTGTCTCTGATTTTTTTTATGATCAAAACCTGTGGGGTATGCGTGACCCTCCATTATTGCGTTTGTTAATGGTAATTAGCATCGCCGTGTGAGCGTTAACAGAAAATCAGGTTCTAGCCATCAAATTTGTTAACTCATTTTTCTTAAGTTAAGGGTAAGACAGGTAGAATCTTTCCAAAACTAGATCTTTTAAAAATTTATAAATTATATTAACTTCTGATTATAAATGTTAATCATGCATAAGTGTTATTTCTATGCAATCATAGGCAACTGGTGATACAGGAAGTAAACTGCAGTATACTCACTGCCGCTTGTGCAGTTTAGAAGAAAATTGTGGAGTTCTTTTACCAAAAGATGTGCGTGCAACATTGCTCACTGAACCGATAGTGTTTGAACTTATTTATGAATTGGCAAGGTAAAATACCAGTATATGATTTAATTTGCTTGTTTTTTTTTTTTCTGATTTTATATTAATAAGACAATTTCAATGTTCTGTTACCTCTTTGGGTTAACTTACAAGCCAAAGGGTTAATGAATCAAAAAAGAAATACTGTACAATTGATTATTTGTAGCATAATAAATAATAAAGATAACAGAAATGATTAATATTAAATGATTAAAAAGGAAAATAATAGGTAATTGAATCTATGTTAATAAAATGTTACTTCACCTGCGAAAATTATTAGAACATAATTCATAAAATCTTCTAAAATATAAATGTAATACTAATCTAATATACTAATAAATAAATCTTCTAAAGTTGAACTACACAAACAAATAATAATGACGGAGTGAAAATAAAAACATGCAATGTTAGGAACATAAACTAGAGTACTTGTTATGGCCATAACAAGATAGAGCGAACACTACTGATTGTATAAGAAACTCAGGAACAGGATACTGAGTAGTTATTTAATAGTGTTCACTAGCCAAAACGTATGCACACAAAAGAACTTTCAAGAAGTGATGCTCCCTCTTTTTGGTCACTTATAACAGTCCGATAACACTGGTCAACAGTATTTTTGTTAAATGGGTAAATATAGCTGTATTTTGCTTTGGTAATTTTGAATATGACCATCAAAGTTGTCCATGGGGCTCAGATTTTTTGTAATTTTTAATTTTGTAAAAAAAAAAAACTTGATATTTCATAGCTATGAATGTGTCTTGATTAATACATTCTATTTATTTGTTCTAAATAAGGCTCACCAGCAAAGCACGATTATATTGGCTGTAATAGAGGTAACAAATAAGTCATCTGAACTCTTAAAGCATGTTTGGCCAGCAAGTTTTAACAGGCTCTCTTATTGGCCCCCAAACACAGGTCTGGGGTATTACTAAACTTGATGGGTAAAACAGTCCTTGAAAAAAAGAAATCTTTGCAACAACTCTTTGGGCCCAAGAGGTGTGATTTATCTCACTGGCTATTCCTTTTTTTTTTATCACTCCTCACACCCTATTTTAAACTGAGAAGTATTTTGGTTAATCCTCATTGATCACATGTGATGATTTATAATAAGCAGAAGTGATGGGATGTTTTTACTTAAGGACCACTTGTTACTTTTTTTATTAACGTTTGTGTCACTTAAGTTACTTTACATTAATGACAATCAACTAACATATGATTATAAAATATTAAAATAGTATCATAGAGGCAATGCCTCTGAATAGGCAGCATCTTTATCCAATGTAGAAGCGGGTCTCTGGAGGAAATTCTTATCAATTTTTAATCGAGAAAATATATTTGTGCTCTTGACAGATACAAAATCACTTAATGATTTTCCTGCAACAATAAATAATGCAGTATTATTAACAGTTTATTAAAAATAGTACCATTTATTGTATTCCTACTTACTATACAAATAATCAGACATAACTTCTTCAGATGGAATGGATCTCTTCCCAGAATTATAGAAACTCTCTCTTTGGAAATTCACTACAATTTTTGTTTTGGTTTGTTCATTAACTTCATCATCAAAGAGTGATTAAAGTGCAATTTCTTCTGACAAGTACCAAAGATGTTGACTAAACTTGCTCATGGCTGCTTTGGAGATCAATTTGTCAACAGTTTCATATTCCTTAAGCCTCTTTAAAAAGCACAAATCTTGATTTGGTGTTTTCACCGCCAGAATACATACAGCCATGGTTTTACATATAAAACCGCAATGAATAAACAGACGTCTTGAAGTGCTTGCTTATCCTTGGCACTAATTTTGAAATAGGTTTGCAACAAACATATCTAAAAAGAGTAAATAGCTCTAGCCATCCACCTTTCTTGATGCATTACTCCAGGAGGTCTAATTTCAATTTTTTTTCACTATCTCCTCCTAAGAAAATAATAGATAGTTCAATCAATTCCCGATAATCGTCCAATGGTTTTTTGCAGTTCTTGATTATAAAATATCAACAAATCTTCAATTGTTGTATTACAAAAATGTCGTGTGACCGTATCGGTATATGTGTCAATGGCAGCAGGATTAATAGTTTATCAGTTGTCTCTAAACTTTTTGAACAGTGGGGTATCAGGGCTACTTGTGACTTAGTAATTTTTATTATGGGTATAGTGTCTGTTAACCGTATTGGAGCAATCACCAGGACAATCTCATCTTTACCATTTATTGCTTATTTACAACGTTTCGGCTATCTCGCCATTTTCAAGTCTCAATCTGAACAAAGATGTAATAAATCCAGCTTTAAACAATGCTTTCTTCAACTCAACATAAAACTTTATTAAATATATATAAACCATTAACTGGTGTCGTCATTTAAAACAACAAGTCTTTCAACTTTTTAAATGACGACACCAGTTAATGGTTTATATATATTTAATTTATAAAAAAAGAAGTTTTATGTTGAGTTGATGAAGGCATTGTTTAAAGCTGGATTAATTACATCTTTATTCAGATTGAGACTTGAAAATGGCGAGATAGCCGAAACGTTGTAAATAAGCAATAAATGGTAAAGATGAGATTGTCCTGGTGATTGCTCCAATACGGTTAACAGCCACTATACCCATAATATGAATATCCCAGGAAATTAAGAAACCAATTATATTTTGGATATAATTAAGAATAAATTAGTAATTTTTGTTTTAAACACACATTTAAAAACCAATTCGTAAACGTGATGGCGGCAAGCGAAGATTAGTAATTCCCTGTCTAGGTTTTGTTCCAAAAGTACACAAGCTCCTTTCAATAGCCCTGTATTAGACACAATTGTGTCACAGCACATTATTTGTACTTTGTCATCGAGGTTCCAGTCATAAACTGCGTTCAACACAGCTTTAGCTTCATATCCTGACCGGAAGAACTCTCCAGTTTGGGTACAGCCAGAAGTTGTTCCTTTTCTCCAAATAAAATTAGAATTGGCAGGCATTCTTCTTTAGAATTTCTCACGTCAAGTCCTGGTAATAATTTTCCATTTCAGGCATATTATTCTAAAAATCTGATTTTATAGATTCCGCTCTATCTTTTTGACTCTGAGTGCGAATACGTTGAATAGACGATTTTTTTTATCGGAAAATCATCACAGCTGAGATCTAGTGCTTCTACTATAGCATGAAGTATGTAGACAGGATCACTTATGCTTAATTGATATCTATCTAAAGCTGCAACTAGCTTAGGCTTAGGCCTTTTTTTTAAGTAGTTTCAGAACTTACCATTTGTGAGGTGGATGTTAAGGGTTCCACAAGGCTTTCATCAGAGCTGGTAAGTTGATCATGATGTCCTTGCGTTTGAATACAATCTTGTGTAGTAACAGATGACACCTACGAAACACATTTGTTCACATCTTTTTTTCTCTTCATCAATTTCCTTTGTCTTGCCCTTTCTTCTTTTTCAGCTAACTTTTTTGTCTACACCCGCTAAACTCCCTGGACGCCCTAGTTCTCTTTGTTTTTGTAAAAATATTTTATCTTCTTCAATTTTCATCCGTTCCAAAGCATCAGCATGTGCTATATCCAATAAATTATTTAAATTGTTCTTAAAGTCCTCCTCACGGTGCTTGTAAATATCTTGTATTTTTTTGCAACTCCCTCCAAGCATGAGGAAGATCCACAAGTTTTTTTACACAGTTAGGTATAGCTCTGGTAGGGATTCTAGCTTTTTCCCAAAATATACTACAATCCAGAATGACGAGATTTCGCGCTTTCACTTACAGTTAAAAAAAAGTACTGCAAGAACTTGACGATTAGATGGTAGCTTTGCGCCTGTTATTTGATAATTCAAGTCACCAACTAAGAAAACACATTTTTTATTGCTTCTTAATTCCACTGCCATCTTTTAAATGTAAAACAATACGTGTTAACCACGAGATAATTGAGAACAAATGGCTACTGCCGCGCAACATGTATGAACATGATTCGATGCAAAGCTTATCGTTCTCCAAATAAGGTAAACATTTATTTCCGAGTGTTTTAGAGGCAAATGAACAAAACTAAGACCTATGCATTAGAATTTTAAAATTTTGAAAAATATGGGACACCCTAATATATATTTCCGAAAATTGTGTACATTTTCTGATTATTATATTAAATGTTTTTTATACATGCTTACAGACTCTCAAAAATATACCTAGATACTAATGTACATATATGGCCCTTATTTGATATGAAAATTCGATATTCGCAAAGCTCTTATTATGTTTGTAACTAATTTTGTTAGCAACGATATCATTCAGCCGCAAAATATAATTTTTCACCTAATCTATTATAACATATCACCTGTTGACTGTATCGTCAAGGGAATGGTCTCCTTGGAATCATTAACATATGAACTATCAAAAATAATGCATAAATTGCAGCCTAATTATTTTTTTCAACCTCCCCTTTTCTCTCCCCACTCCCCCAAAAAAGGGTAGTTGTGACACTATTTGGGTGAACTCTGCTGATCTCGAATGTTACCACTAATACGAAGTCAAAGTCAAAGTTTTATGAAGGTACAAATTTTTTCTAATCCTGGTTTATTTTCTATTTTTCCTGATCTATTATATTTTAATTATTAATTATTTAGTTAATTTTTATGCTGTTATTCCAACTATTACACAATCACATTCCCCGAGCTAAGCTGGGTACCACTGCTAGTGTATATATAAAATACAATATGGCGTTAGGTATGGAACCCTTAAACATCATATTATACTGACCATTTAAAGCAAATACATAAACACCGTTGCAGCTACTTAAAGAAACCTTTTTAAAGCTGATTTTACTATTTCTCTATTCTTTTATTGTATATACACTTACAGTTGTTTGGTAGTGAAAACAAATTTTATTATTCTTGTTCTTTGTTAATGGGCATTATTATTATTATTTTATTTTTTTTTGTTTCAAGGTTTCAGGATGTTCTCAATAGTTGTCAAAATGAAATGGAATCTTCTTATTTAGTAAATTATGCATTTAAATTATGGTAAGTATACTGCTAATTGTTTTTATTTTATTTATTTATTTTTACCCTACCCTGCCTCTTTAGGCAATACAGGTTTTTGCTGCAGTTGAGAATTGAAGAGAAACCAAGGAGAACCCATCTCAATTCTCAGTTGTCTGCATAGCATCCCACTGCTGCCATAAAAACATTTGGGCTTCAGTTTCTCATTCCGGTTGGCTTCGTGGCATGGCTGGTCCAAGATTGAAATGGGCAGGGCCGAGTGCAGTCTTCCATCCGTAGAAAAAGTCTTTGAAGTAGTTATAGTTATAGTCGGCTACTAGCTGGGGGAAATCGAACGTAGAGTCCGTTTTCTCGAAGCAACTTAGGTGTCAGAGCCTCAAAGGCGGTGCAGTCAATAAGGACACGCTCTGCAGTCTCCGAGATACTGCAGGAAGGATATAGAGGGTCAAGGTCACTGCCATGGCTATGGAGCTTGGCTCGAAATCTCCCATGCCCTTTGAGAAATTGCGAGAGCCAGTAATCTGGTTGGGCCCACTTGACTTCCAAGCGCGACTGGACGGTGGGGAAGTACTTTCTTAAGGTAGATCATTTCAGGCTTGTCACCCACCGCCGATCTCTTCATTTGTATTCATCTCTTAATATGCCCTTCCATTTCCTTGGGTTCTCTTCACTTCTCATCTTGAAATTTTCTGGTATAACTGCCAAGCCTTCTCTCTTTTAAGTATATTTCAGTAGGTCTTCCCGCAGGAGGAGGTCGAGAGGTACCCCTCCTGCTAAGACCTGCACCGCCTCATGAGTGAGACCCACTCCAATACGCTCACGCAACTTGCAAAAGAGCCGTTAGCTGGATGGTTGCCTACCTGCTTTTCTGTCAGCATGAAAGGTTCCAGAACCAGGCAGGGGACACATACCTCAGAATACCCAAGATTACTCCCTCATGTATGGTCATTATAGCTGGGTATCTGAGGCCCCATTCGATTGAGGCATTTCAAAGTCAGAGCCACCCTATTTCTCAAGCACTCCTGGTGATCGGTCATGTTAAAACCTTTGCCAAATTTTATTCCAAGGTAAGTGACCTCCTCACTTGGACGTATTCTTGCACCTTGGATGATCATGTTATTAGAGTGTGTTCTATCTGTGGTTCCTTTAGCAAGATGGCCTGGGTTTTAGCTGTGGCCATGTTTAACCTCTTCCTTTCACACTGCTACTTAGCATACTGCTATTAAGTTGGCACAGTGTTTTGCTTCTTCCGGCTCTGCTGTTGGAGTATACGATCACAGCCAAGTCATCCAAGTACGCAGTAGCAGGGAACCTTTTTTCCTCTTACACACCCAGCAACTCATCAAAAACTAATTTCCATAGAGCCTAGGAAGGATCCTTTCGGGCCTCCCCTCTCTATAGATGCTTCAGTTTCAAAGGAACTACATCTGACCTTGATTTGCCTATCTTGGAAGTAGTTCTGTATCAGAGCATATAAGTTGCCGGGTTCATACCTATTGCAACTGCTGGAGCATGTTTGGCCACCAGATGCTGTTGAAGGTGGGGGGATATATCAAAGAGTATCAGCATAACATCCTGCTCTACCTGTCCCTCAATATCCAAGACCCACTCTTAGCACAGCATCAGAGGTTCCTTTGCCTTTTGTAGAGCCAAATTCCCGTTTATGACTTGCCCTTGCAAGATCACGAGAAAGACTGGCCATGATGAGGTTCTCCAGGACTTGCTCAACACAGGGAGGAGGCATATAGGTTTATATGATTTTGGATATATGCTTATCCCGGCCTTCTCCCTTGTAGAGGAGTCTCAAGTCTGCCGTTTTTCTACCTTTTTGGACAGAATCCCTTATCAAGGCAATCATTATAGACTCCTAAAAGCCTTTCCTCAATGTGAGAGATTCTATTCCTCAACATTGCCGCATCAATAGAGTCAAGTCCCGGAGCACAACCAGCCTTTTGCTTGTCAACGGCGAGATGAAGGTTATGTATGTCCCATGGTGGGCACAAGTCCTTACCAGGAGGACATATCGTGGTGCGTCTCACAAAACCTTTCTCCTCATTGTCTTGCGATGGATCATCTTTGGGCTATGTTTCCACTATAAAGATGTTAACAGTCTCTTCTAGAGTTCTTGCCTGATAATCTGCATTCCTAATAGCTGCCAAGGCCTGTTGAGGCATCATCTTACCAAGGGGTACTCTATACGGGATACCCTAGGGATTATTGGAAATTAATCTGCAATAAACTTATCCCAAGACTTCTGTTTCTGTGATCACACATCGTTTCGGTATGCCTTAGCTTTAGACTTGTACACATCACAAAGTGCAGGACGCCTCTCATCACATTTCTATGTCAGCTGGTTATTTTTCATTCACTGGATTTTTAAAATCTGACCAGTTAAAACCAGAGGCACAGAAAAAAATCAGTGTCTTTTAGGAAGCTCTTTGTTTTTTTTTAGAATCGTTTCTCGAGACCCTAACCAGATGCCTCTCTTTTTCTGCAACTAACTCTCTTCTTAGATCTTGCAGAATTTCCCTTTTAAGAAAGGGATGTATTTTTCATCAATCTCTTTTCCATTGTACCTGCCTGATTGAGGTCATTGTTCTCATATCTGACCATCGGGTCAAGGATCAGTCAGTCCTTCTTGTACTTGGGCCTTTTGATATATATATATATATATATATATATATATATATATATATATATATATATATATATATATATATATATATATATATATATATATATATTCAGCTTTCTGTGTCTCTTTAAAATATAAAACCCCTTGCTACCTGCTGTTAGCCCATTTTTCAAAAAAACTTTCTCTCCAAGACTCACAGAGCTCTCACACTTCTGTAGCCCTGATTCACTCCAAGTCTTTCTGCACATTCAGCGATTTTCCTTTCATAATCAAATGTAGGCTGAAACAGGGTGTCTGGTAGATTTGACAATCAAAGCTGCAATCCCAGTCCTCAAAACCTCCATTGTGCGTAAAGCAATGCTGTAGAGGTGTTGGCTGGGAAACAAGTACTGACCTTGATACTCCTGCTTTATTTCCTCATTTAATATCACAGGAGGTATCTTTGTAAGAGGTGCAGTCTGGAGAGGGTAGGAACAATTACTGGCTGAGAACATTAGTCTTTTTTTCCTGTTTTGAACTTGAATATTTAATAGTACCTGCTTGAAATGTTTCAATGATCCCAATTCTTAAGAGACCCATGCTTTTTCGTGGATTTATAGATAGACCAATCTCCATGAGCAGCCTTTGTAAACTATTTATATCTCTTTGTGCTGTACCCTTATCGGGCCCTGTTACTGCCTGGTCATTCATGAATCCTATGAGGACCATACATTCTTGACCTCTGCTTAAATTATATCCATATTTGTTGGAGAATTCACATAGATCGCAATATAAATGATCTATCGCCAAATAAAATAGAGATGGCGACAAGGGCAGTCCTCCTTGGGATACTCCGCGAGGCACATTAATCTGGCTCGTTGAATGGGTTTCCACATTAATCCTGATTTTGTTAGAGCCTCAGAGAGCTGCAATCACTTTTTTGAGGTCTGATGATATCCCTCTAGTCTCTAGAGAGCTTACAATGTGATAAGGCCTACTTTGTATGTTCCTACAACGTTGAGAGATACCACTGCGCAATTAATCTTTTATATTTTTGATGTAAAACTGAAATCAGGTTTTTTGTTTTGTAAATCCCATTCCTTGAAAAAAAAAAAAAGTAATGACACACCGTGGAGCTTATTATTAAGCTCCTCTATTCCACTCTATTCTCCTCATTGACTGAGAGAAGTTCACTGTGGTCTGCTCAGAGTTAGCTGCACTCATCCATCATACTGACAAGCAAAATATTCTAGTTTTTGTAGCACTGCCGACAATTAATTTTACACTCTCTTTTAAATAGTTTCCTGGGTTTATAGCATACATCACTACTATACATAATACACTTTATAATTACTAGGTTGTTGCAAAATTTCTTGAGCATGAACAAAACCTTTAACTGTACCCCTCATAGTTCGCCCTAGAAGAATGTTTTCATTCCTATTTTTGTCAATGTTTAATTTGACTAATCCTTTAACTGGCTTTTTTGGTGTCATTACCTTTTTAAAACGCACATGCAATGTCTGATGAAAAAATCATGATTCTTTTGAGACATTACTTGAAAAGAAGCTTCTGCAGATACTTGTGATATAGAAGGAGAGTCATTTATCCATTAAAATATTTCCAGACTTGGTTGGTTCAGGCACTTCCACAGAGAGAACATACAGATAAACCCAGATCAGGTCGCCCATAGATCATTAGTTTCTTCTTGAATGAGGACCCACATGCTATTGTTCATGATTTATCGGCTGGACTAGGGAGCTTCTAAGGCTCGTCATCTTAATGAAACTACACAACCATACGGTTTGATCCAAGATCGGTTTTTGAAAAAACTAAATTAAGTAGGTTGGACATCGAAGGTGTTTCGAGCTTATAATAGTTCCTGATGATAGGACAGTAGATTCAAACCTTTACTGTGAGCACCTATATTGAGGTTATGAAGTTTTGGGTGTAAAGTGCCACACTTTGTTCAACAGGAACCAAGCCATTTTTCAAGATTACAATATTTCTCTATTTTGTATATTGCGCATTGTCTAGTTTTACTAAGGAAAAATGATTGGAAGTGCAAGGAATAAACATTTTGCATATATTGCTCCATCAGAATATGGTTTTCAGGGTTGTTTAGCTCATTTTTAAAAAGATCAGATCACTGATTATTACGAGGATGTAAAAATTGAATGTCGAGAGTTCATTGGCTCTAAATCAAAGGAGTGGTACTGATATTGAATTCAATTATTGGTAGAAAGATGAGTGAAATTAGTTGGAAATAATTGTCTTTGCATTGAAGAGTAATATTCAATAATGTTAAAATAATTTAATCTATTGCATAAGGGTTTTTATAACCATCTATTATATGATCATTATTGGATATGGAGAGATAAAAGGTAGAGAATGAAGTCCACATGTTCAATACTGATCATTAGTTATATTGTTACATCCAATTACATGTTTTTACAGAAATTATAAGCTTATTGTATTTTGGAATTCAAGGTTTCTCTACTTATTCTCTTATATCTGTTATTTTATTTGTATATTTCAGGTAGGGGTTCATAGGTTAACTAGTACTTGATCGTATCAAGATTCTATTTCGTAATTCAACTCAATAAATTTATTGAAAATATGTTTTTGTTGTAATATATTGTATATTATGTTTTTAGTAACACAGTGAGCCGTTGTTTAAAAAAATTGCCAGTAAAGGGGCAGCCTTCAGATATTGCTGAACAACGATTGTTACTTTTCCATACAGCTAAAAAGTTTCTGCATTCATCAATGAAGATTCTGGGTTTACAGCCTCTCAATAAAATGTAGTCCTTGCAAGGAATCTTTTAAATATTTATTTTGTTTTCCCAAGTTTTTATTATCCTTAATGGCAACATTCAGTTTTAATGGTTTTGGTTTGATAGCAGCTAATTTCATTTTTTAATTTGAGAATACATATATATACATATTCTTACTTTCAGGGCAAGAATATGAGTTTGGTTTAAGAAATGATACATATTTCAAAGGACTTCATTCTTCAGATAGAATGAATGAATGAAGAGAAATCCTTCAGGAGTAAGCGATTTTTAATTAAAAAAAAAAAAATCCAAAAGGAATGTCCTAAATATTTATTTTTTAGTTACGGTGCGGTTTGCCTGTTTTTTTTCAATTTGACTCTAACGAATATCTTTGAACAAATAAAAGTTTTTAATTTTTGTTTGACAAAGGTATTCAGCCTATTTAATTGAACATATTTTTTATGGTTACAGATATTGTTATCTTGATAAATGCCGAAATGTAGAACAAAAAACGATAATTGTGCCAAGCACTATTTCTTCCTATTTTCCATGTGCTATTTTGCTCCAAAAGACTGTTGCTAGAGTTGCTAACGACAATCATTTACATTTGAGTCTCGTACGATAGAAGGTCAGTATGATCGTGACATCGATTATTTGTTGTGAAAACGTGTGCAACATGGGCCCTATGTTTTCTGACTGCGATGATGAAATTCTTCTGTTGTATGCATCGTGCAAGAGTTGCAAAAGTCTTGATCAAAGGGTCACAACATTTTTGCAGTGATACTTCACCTCAATTGCCTACACATTCTGATGCAAATTCTTCACACCAAGGTCCTATACTAACATAGCTCATTTCCTTCTTACAATGTTATCATCCTTCTCAACATCCAAAGAAAAAATTACCATGAAATAAAATGTGAAGATTTTGTAGAAATTAATCTTTTAACTGTATAGACTTTTTTAACCGACTTCGAAAGACGAGGTAACTCAATTAGATATGTATGGGGCTTTTTTTTTCTTTTTTTACTATGAATGTTAACCGATTACCATGGACGTACCTACTTTATTTTGAAGTGGCCGGATTTACGTGACAGTACAAGTACTGACAACAATATTTCGCAAAGGAAAAATATAGTCATTGTGAAAAATGTTGTCTTCCCTTCCCAATAAAACATTGGTATTTAAAAAAGATGTCCATTTCTAGTCAAAGAAAGGTGGATATTGAAAGTTGTGTAATGCTCGCTCCGCACTATATTTTCCTCTTTTCTGTGTGTATTCATAAAATTTTTAAAATTTTTTTAATATAATTACATTGTAAAGGGTCAGGATAGACCAACATGGTAGAGCATGACTTGGGCTGGTTGACTTTTATTTCACGACAGACCCGTAGAATGAATCTCATCTGTCCTACCATCGATAAAATAGTTTTGTTAAACCTGTTGTGTGGCTATAGGGCGGAGAAGGGGTACCGAATGAAAAATAACAAAACAACTTCAAAAACCACCAACTGTTAATAAAAATTGTAAAATTAAAATATTAAATACCCTGTTCAATACGATCATTAAACAGTTATCGTTCAATAATAGTCG
Organism: Aelia acuminata; assembly: GCA_911387785.2. NCBI lineage: Eukaryota > Metazoa > Arthropoda > Insecta > Hemiptera > Pentatomidae > Aelia > Aelia acuminata. The sequence continues at coordinate 91,182,096 of OU426982.1, forward strand.
TGAGCATCGCACCGAGCAAAAGTGGATTTAAAGCTTTAAAAAGTGAGATGAAAGACAAGCAATAAGACTTCAATCACCAAAGACTCTTCGAATATCAATCAAACTGATATAACTGTAGGTCAGTTGGGATTCAGATTATCGGAACCATTTTTTTTTTTTTTAATTTTTTTTTATGTGTAATTTTAATTAAATTGATCATCTAATTTACTTATTGGTAAATGGTAGATAGATTACTGGTAGATATTGTTATAATTATTGTTGTTTTGAATAAAATTAAACAACAATAAAATTATTTTTTACAGACAGTTCAAATCTGAGACACAAGTCTAATGTCTAATGAAGAGGAAACCTGTTTGGCTAATAGCCTGGCATTAGACAGCAGGATGCAAGTGGAATGCACACCATATCCCTGTGGTTTGACGATTTAGTGGTTTGACGGTAGTCTCTCGCATTGGGATTGATGTTTAAATTTCTAGATACAGTGGAGCGTCGATTATGCGAACGTCAATTATCCGAACGTTCGATTATCGGAACCATTTTTTTTTTTTTAATTTTTTTTTTATGTGTAATTTTAATTAAATTGATCATCTAATTTACTTATTGATAGATGGTAGATAGATTACTGGTAGATATTGTTATAATGATTGTTGTTTTGAATAAAATTAAACAACAATAAAATTATTTTTCTCAGAATGTCTATAACGGAAGCCATCAACAATTATTTCTCAGAAACTACTTCGTTACATTTTTTATCTAGTTCAATGTGTGTTCAATGAAATTAGACGTTGAATAGGTGTTGGTTTACTTAGAACTGTATATACCTACTTTGTATACCTAATTGTTTCATTGCATTAGATTCTGAGAAACCCTTTCTGTTCATTTTTGACTGGTTGTGGATAGCTTTCAGTTTCAAACCATTCTTTGAGAGGTGTATACCGTATTGTGATCGTTCTTTTTTTCATTTTTAATTAAAACATGTCAACAAAAAGAAAAGGAGTGGTACTTTCTATAAAAGATAAAATGGAAATTATTACGCGGCTAAAAAAAGGTGAATCGGGTCAGACATTGTCTATCGAGTTTGGTGTTGGTAAATCAACGATAACGGGTATAAAAAATAATTCTGATTTAATCGTCAGGTACTCACATAATCTTGACAGTGAGGCGGGCAGTTCAAATCGTAAAACTATGAAAAAAGCGAAAAGTGAATTGGTGGAAGATGCTGTTTACACTTGGTTTTTGCAAAAACGGTCTTCTGGGCAGCCCATATCGGGACCCATTTTGTGTGAAAAAGCATTGGACTACTACGAAGCTTGGTGGTGACCCAACCTTTATCGCAAGTTTTGGTTGGTTAAAAAATTTCATACTGCGACATGGGATACGGCAAATAGAAATTCACGGAGAAAAATTAATTGCTGATGCTCCAGCAGCAGATTCTTTTTCCGAGAACTTGAAGAAATATCTTGAAGTTAAAGAGTATGATTTGGATTTCGTTTACAATGCACATGAAACAGGCCTCTATTGGAAAGCTTTGCCATCTAAGTCATTAGTGCCTAGAAAAGAAGCTGCAGCTCCTGGTTACAAAATGAGCAAGGATCGCGTTACAGTAATGGTGTGCGCCAATGCATCTGGCACACATAGAGTGCCGTTGTTAATGATAGGTAAATCCAGAAACCCACGATGTTTTAAAAACGTGAAAATTCCGTTAATATACACAGGCCAAAAAAATGCATGGATGGACAGCGATTTGTTAATAAAATGGTATGAAAACACTTTTGTTCCCGAAGTGAAAAATTTTCAGCAGCGTAGTGGAAAAGAAGGCAAGGTTCTTCTCCTTTTGGACAATGCTCCGTCACACCCATCGTCTGAATCTTTGAATAAGGTGAGTGATATGTTTGAGGTGAAGTTTTTGCCCCCTAATGTAACTTCTCTAGTTCAACCCATGGACCAGAGCGTTATCGAAACATTAAAGAAACTACCGAAAACAGCTCATGCGTCATCTGCTTTTAGGTGATACAAATGACGATGAAACAATTTTTTCTACGTACAAAAAAATCAATTTAAAAGACTGCAGTTATATGTTGGTCGAAGCATGGAATGGAGTTAAAAGCTGCACCTTGCAAAAGTCGTGGAATAAATTACTACTGAAACCATCCAAAGATGAAATCGAAATCCACGAGCATGATAATGACATTTCATCGGAAATTGTGGATGAAATGAGTAATAGTATTAGTGTTTTCGAGGATTTTGATAAAAATAACGTGGACGAGTGGCTACAGGCTGTGTGGACAGTGATGATCCAGGCTTTCAGCTGCTGACAGACAATGAAATTGTTGAAAAACTACTACGTGGTGAAGACCTCACAGAGGACGATGATGCAAATGAGGAACCAGAAGAAGATGACTCGGGACCATCTCATGGTGAGGCATTCCAAGCACTCGATTTGGCGTTCCGGTGGCTCGAACGTCAAGAAGAGTCAGACCACACGCAGTTATTACAACTGAAGAGAATCAGAGACCTAGCTGCTATGAAGAGAAAGTCGACATTGAAGCAGACAAGTATTAAAACATTCTTTAAGCCACAGCATTAATTTTGATAAAACTTCGATTAGATACACTTTGATTATTTTTTTGCATACATACATATTTTTTTGTTCTTATTTTCATTAAGTACAATGTAACACCCATTTCTTCACTTTGCACACACATACTATGCTAATATAAATAAACAAAGTTGTTCTTGTTGTTTACACAGTTGTTGTTTTTCGATCTTCTTTTTAGTTATTAAATACAAAAAATAAACACAAAATAAATAAAATTTTGATTATCCGAACTTTTGATTATCTGAACCATCTCTGACAACATTAGTTCGGATAATCGACGCTCTACTGTATTTAGAAATCCACAAACCTGTTGGGATCAGTATAATCCTTTTAATACAAGCAGACCACATTTAAATAAATACAGTGTAAGACAATCGAAATAGTCCTAGTGAAGAATTAAATTTTGTTTTAGTGAACAAGTGGTGTTTTTTGGCCAATGGTTGTGGAAGGAGTTTAAATATATTGTACAGAAAATTCTACAAAGTTGTTGCCAGAAAGATAACAGGGAGTTTTATACAACTATGGTGTATTTACTTGCAGAATGAGGGAAACTTCTTCCAAGATCTTCTGGAAGACACTCTATTGATCAGTGTATGAAATCAACTGACCCGTTAAGTTGGACTAACCAGTGAAGCTTGAAAATAATAAGGCACCCGTTGTGAAAAATTGCATACCGAATTTATTATAATGTGCTTGAGCTTGCGAAAATATTCTAAAACAGTTTCATTAAAAGTTGAACAAACCATTATATTATATATAGAAGCGTGAAATAGCCTCTAGCCTATCTAATCCATTATAACTTGGCATTCGAATAGGCATTTCTAATCAATCTTTTAAGTACTAAATATTCTCTTTCAACGACTAATTCCTCTTGCAGGAAGGAGCTTATACCATGTGTGGTTTTAGTAAAGAAAGATGTATTGACTCTAATATTTTGATTACATATCATACCTAGTGAGTCATCTAGTAGCACACGGTGGCGGGATGGCCAAGTGGGCAAACCCGTTAAAAAATACGCGTTGCCCATGGCAACGTATGATTGAGAACCGAAAGATAGCAAGTTGAAAACCCGGAGCTAGGGGAAAATTTAATAATACTCGGCATCAATCCCCCACCCTCTCCCCTGGCCCGGGAAACCCTGTATAGCCTACAAGGCGAGGAAGGGGAGGACCAATAAAAATAAAATAGAATAAAAAAAAATCTAGTAGCACACGAATCACCTCCTTATTGATTTTAATGAAACCACTGATTCCATTTATTCTTCACAGGAAAAGTTGATTTTCGGGGGGAGTTGACTCTGCCTAAAAACGAACAGTTTTTACTTTGACTAAGAGTTAACTTACTGGAGAATCTTCTTTTTCTGTAACATCTCTATCTGTTGTACAGTTTACCAGACAATGAGATACTTCAAGATCCCTAGAAGCTAATCGGATTTGAGGTGAGGAATGCATCCTTGGCAAAGGACAGTGGCTAGGAGGTGGATTGGTATGTTTGCTCTATTAAAAGGAGGTCATCTGCCGTTGTATTAAAAAGTGCTGAACTGAACTTGGTGTTAAAGTATCCAGACAAGCCTCCTTCTTTTTTACACTGATAGTGTTGACATTAATTATTTTAAGGTTTTTTTTTTTTTTTTAATTTTACGGATGAACATTCAAGGTTTTATATTTGAAAAAATTGACAGGAATAATTCAAGGAACAAGATTAATAAGAGATCCTTAGTTTCAATGGAGCCTGGTGTTGCTTAGCGGGTTATTGATGTGAGGAAATGCTGCTATCCTTGTTTCTTTATCTGACGACTTCTATTTCTTTTTATGAACGATTAGCTTTACTAATTTGTTCAATTCCATAATATAAATTGAAGAAGAAGGTTCAGGTTGATCACCTTCAGAAAAAATTATCAAATCATGTTCCTTATTTATCCAGTTTTATTAACTCTTTTAGTGACTTCTGTTCTTCTAATATTGACACAAGTATAGATTTAAAATTTCTAAACTCTGCGCTGTTTTCATATAAAGTCTCTTTTGATAGATTATGAAACAATTGAGACATGTTTTCAATCTTTTTGTAAATATTCTGAAGACTGTTACTTATATTAGCCTTATTTTGCCTGCTGCTGACATTGCTCAATATATTTTCTATAATACTATTTGGAAATATTATATCTGAGTGAGATTGCCGCGCAGGATTAATTTTAACTGCAGTTGGAACTGATCTCCGTTCGGATAATGCTTTCCTCCATTTCTGGGGAAGAGTATCAAGTTTCTTGGAATATAGGCAAAGTTCTAAGAAACTTAAAAATCCTGCTTGTTTGGCTAATTGCTGGGTCCGCCCTTTTGCTTCCAACTGTGATATATCATTCACAGATAGACCTACTATAAGGTTCATAATTACCATCGCAACCAATAATACAAACGTTACAAACATAAGTCTTCCTACCACAAAAAAAGCCGTGGGCTCATGGATGTTTTCAAACATGCTTTCATAATCAAATTCATTCATCATAACAATAACTTTTACTATAGCTTCAAGAATATTTCTAAAGGGGATACTTGCTTCGAACAGAATCTGGAACGCAAAAGCAAATCCAATCATCAAAAAGCCAAACGTTATCAATACCTGAAACAGAAATATATTATAGATTCGAGTCTGATTGGACCTTATTTTTTCCTACTTTGAAAAAAAAAAATTATTATTGGAAGAATGTACATAAGTTGTTTTTATAGGCAACAAGTTCAATGGTCGTTGTTCATTACAATCATTATTTTTCGATATCGGATTAATCTGTATAGTTAATATATATAGTTAAAGTAAAGATATGGCCTATTTTCAATGAATATTAAAAACCTGCAATAATTTTGCATCAACCCAATATATGCCCATGATGTGGCAGCCGAAATTGGACAAACGGAGGGGGCATTTTATTTCATAACTTTTTTCGATTATCACAAAAACGGCTTTAATGATTTTGATTAAATTCGTCTTGTTCAATGAAAATCAAGTCTTCTTTAATATCCCTTAAATGGGGAAAAAAGGTTAAATTAGTATGTAGTAAAACCCTTAAATGGGTAGGGGCCTTTTTTGTTTGTTTGTTTTTTTGTTTCTTATAAAGCACCTTTGTTTTTGTTATATGGAGAAATTAACTGTATCTCGTTAAGCCTAAAAATAAGAAATGGCTATATAAATATATATGAAATATATAGTAAGTAGAAGTATTGCGGTCGTGAACAATTTCAACTTCCGGTTTTCAACGGAAATACATGTTTTGGGGTCCCCTGAGTCGAAAAAACCAAGTCCCGTGAAATGGTCTGTGTGTGTGTGTGAACAGACTAGCTCAAAAACTATAAACTGTGCGAACCTGAAATTGAGTATTTAGTGTATGTATATGCCCGCAATGTGACAGCGAAAATTGCTCAAAGGGAGGGGGTACTTTATTTAATAACTTTTTTTCGATTTTCTCAAAAACGGCTCTAACGATTTTGATTAAACTGAGTATTTGATGTATTAATATGCCCAAAATATGACTGTAAAAAATTCATCAAAATTGATCAACCGGAGGGGGGACTTTACTTAATAGATTTTATATCAATTTCACGTGGCTTTTTAATTTACTCAAAATCGGCATTAAAGATTTTGATCAAACTGGATATTTGATGTATGTATATGCCAAAGATGTGATAGCCAACATTTCATCAAAATTGGTCAAACGGATCGGGCACTTAATTTCATAATTTTTTTTCCAATTTTTTCATTTTTTTCGATGATCTCAAAAACGGCTTTAACGATTTTCATCAAATTCGTTGTGTTTAATGAACATTAAGTTTTTTTAATATCAGGTAAGCTTTATTATTATTAAAATGTTCTAAGGGGTCTTAAATGGGATTTTTGTTTTCCTATACAGTACCTTTGTATTTGTTTATATGGAGAAAGTATCTGTCTCTCGTTTCGCCTAAAAATAAGAAATGGCTAAATATGAGATATGATAAAAATCAAGTAAACATATAGAGGAGAAAAAAAGAAAAATATTCAGTCAACTCATAAAAACGTTGAGCCCACGCATGCGGAGTACGCCTTTAATGACAGACCATTGTTCATAATTAAAGACGATCTGTTCAGTAAACAAGTTTTTAGGAAGAGACTATTGGATTATAGATATAGAATGCAAGGCCTCAAAGTCTCGTATAATTTCAATAATTCACTTAATCATGCAGATTACGTGCCGAATTTTCGCCTATTCAGGCATCTTCAGGGCTACAACAGTTTCACATGCAAGCTAGAAACAGACTGAACCTTCCCATATGGAAGGAGGGCTAACAGGGAAATATACAGTGTTGCCAACATTCAAACAAATTTATATAACAGAAATAATAACTCAATAAGGTCTATAGAAAATTAAACACAATATTAAAGTTGAAAAGGTTCAAATAAAGTAATTTAAATTTACATCTATACACACATATATATATATATATATATATATATATATATATATATATATATATATATATATATATACACACATACACACATAACATCATGCACTAGAATTATAAATATATTTGTATATAAAACATATGAAAAGTAAAGGCAAATCTAGAATAAATAATTCACTGTTGGTTTAAAATGTTAATAGTTTCAGCAAAAAAATTGTTCAGATTTCTTGCATCAGTTTTAAAATTGGCAACCTTATTAATGTTTGCAGCTATATATAGTGCTTCAAGATATTTTAATTTTTGCTCAGAATTTTCTTTATGCAAAATTATAGTTTTGTCATAATCGAAGCTATGCTTATGCTCGGAAGTGTGTTTTGCTTGGGCAGTTTTAGGTTCTTTTATTCCTTTATTTCTATTTTTGTATTCTGTGCATGAATTTTTATGCTGATAGATTCTATTACAGAGATTTTGAGTAGTCATGCCAATATATGCATTTTGGCAATCCAGGCAATTAATTTTGTAAATTAGGTTAGAATTAAGACTAGTTGCAATTTTATCTTTGAGCGGGGTAAGTATTTGATCAAGTTTATTGCATGGTTTGTAAGTGATTTTAATTTCATTAAAATTCGGGCCCATTTATTTAATAATAAAAGAAATTAGTGTTTTTTTTGTTTTTTGTTTTTTTAGCAAATGAAAACAAAAATAAGAAATGAATGAGGAAAAATGTTCAACTTTGAGTAGTGGCAATTAACAAAACACATTAATTTCTAATCTAAGTAAGTTGGTAAGTGAAAGTTGTGTGTTGGGCGCACGCACCAGATTTTTTACTTTCACTTACCTATATATGAAATATATAGTAAGTGGAAGTATTGCGATCGTGAAAAATTTAGACTTTCGGTTTTCAACGGAAATACACGTTTTGGGCCCCCTGAGTCCAATTAACCAAGTCCCCTGAAATGGTCTCTGTGTGTGTGTGAACAGACTAGCTCAAGAACTATAAACCAGGGTTTGAAATTAACTCTTATTTTCTCGGAAAGAGAATAAAAGTCAAATCAGGACTTTTATATTTCTAATAAATAAATAAAAATCACATCATGACTTTTATATTTCGGGCCAGAAAATAAAAGTCCTGATATGATCTTTATCCCAATGATAGCTAATATAAAAGTCAAAGCTTGATTTTAATTATTTAAGGATGAATTTATTATCTTTTTTTTCGGATTTCTCCACATTGGTGTACATTATTGGGTTAACCGTTTTTATCGAAATCTTATAGGGTATAATTAATGACCTTATATCGATCTTAAAATCGATTATTTGATTATCAAGGCTGCTGATAATGAAAAAAATATCGATATAAAACCTCAGGCTCGCTCAGGTATCGATTATAACTTATCCGATATTTACAATATTGAGGTCGACTTGTAGGTTATTTAGGGCGCTATAATTATGTTTATGGTCATAAGCATGTGGCTGCATATACTGATCACAGCCCACTGACTTCCATAATCCAAAAAGAATTTAGTAAAATCAAAAATAATCGTCTTAAAAGACTAAGATTAAAACTTTTGCCTTATCATTTTGACTTGAAATATCTTCCAGGAAAATATATGTTAATCGCTGACTTATTGTCGAGAAATCTTGAACACTCATTAGAACCTGATGATTTAACAATGCGTGATATGGTCCATACAGTATCGGCAAATATAAAATTTTCTGAGAAAGAATTTCTCAGATTTTCTGCTGCGACAAAAAGTGATCGATCCTGTCTTGGCAAAAGTTCTCGAATTCTACCAAACTGGATGGCCTAAAACAATTAACATAAATTGCCCTGAATTGAAGCATTTTTACAAAATCCGCAATGATATAGTGGTGGAAAATGGGTTAGTATATTATAATGAAAGATTAATCATACCGAAAATGCTAAAAAGGTACATAATGAACCTTCTACATGAAATCCACCTGGGCCTTAGCAAAATCAAATCAAAAGTTAAACAGTTTTTCTACTGGCCTGGAATAATCTCAGATATCACTAATTTGGTCACTTCGTGTAATGTTTGCCAACGATTTCAACGAAGCAAGATTCAAGAAGAACTTCTTCCGCACGAGATACCAAACATTCCATTTTATAAAATCGCCCTTGACATTGCCGAGTTTTACAAAGACAATATCCTGATTCTCGTGGACTATTACTCAAGATGGGTTGAAGTCACAAAGATTGCCAACAAATCAACCAAATCCATTATCGAGGCTTTAAAACCAATATTTGCTCGCTTTGGCATCCCCAAAATTATTTTTGCTGATAACAATCCATTTGGATCCTCCGAATTCAAGGAATTTGCCGATGAATGGCATGCAAAAATAATAACAGTCAGTCCACACTACCCAAAAAGCAATGGATTAGCTGAAAAATATGTAGGGATTGTCAAAAACATTCTAAAAAAATGCCAATGCAGTAGAGGCGATCTCAACCTATACTTACTGAATTATAGAAACTCTGCAGTGGCTGGATTACAATCCCCACCAGCACAACCGTTGATGTCGAGAAACTTAAGGACCAAAATACCCATCCCTGAGGATGCCCTTAGGCCCCAAATCATGGAAGAAGATGTAACTAAAAAGAGTGACCAAGCACATTTTTACAACAAAAGAAGTAGGAAAGCGGAAAACTTCGAGACTGGTCAGCGGGTCCTAGTACAAAACACAGCTTCTAAGCTATGGGAAAAAGGTATTGTAATCAAAAAGCTTGATTATAGATCATATATAGTAGAAGTAAATGGATCTCGGTATAGGAGAAATTCAAAGTTTCTAAAGAAGCATCATTTTAATGTCTATGGTGGAGCGATGGAGGAAATGGAGGATTTGACACCTGATGAAAACATGCAGGATGCGGTGGAGGATCTGACCCCTGAGGTGAGAGAGGAGAACTTGGAACCGGAACCGGATGTGACACCTCATGACGACCTATATGTAACAAAATCGGGAAGAACTATAAGAAGACCAAAAAGATATAATGACTAATCAGTTCATGTTTGTTTATATCAAGTTTTTGTGAATTTAAAATCTTTGCTGAGAAGTATAAGTTTAGCTTCAATTTTGTTAGCTTTTGATTTTTTCATAATTTTGATTTTTAATTATCTTTTATTTAATGTAATCTTAAACTTTAATTATCTTATGAGTTTTGTCAAATTTATTTAAATGAGGGAGATGTTTGGTAACACTGCTTTGTAACCCCTGTTTTACCTTCCTTGTAATATATGAAAGTTCGTGTAATAAATGTGGAGTTTGCAAGCATTCTATTCTTATTTTAATCTTTCTAAACCAAACAGGGGCCTTTTTTGTTTGTTTGTTATTTTGTTTCTTATAAAGCACCTTTGTTTTTGTTATATGGAGAAATTAACTGTATCTCGTTAAGCCTAAAAATAAGAAATGGCTTAATGGAAATGGAAATATTTAAATAATAAAATATGAAATGAGAAAAACATCAAGTAAAAAACAAGAGGAAAAAAAAAGAAAAATATTCCGTCAACTCATAAAACACGTTGAGCCCACGCATGCGGAGTACGCCTTTAATGACAGACCAATGTTCATGATTAAAACAGTTCTGTTCATTTAATGGAAATTATTTGTTTCATGGTAACTAAATGAAATTTTCAACAACTTCATAGAGAATTATAAAATCAGACGACTTGGAGTATTATGCTTTAGTGTTTTTTTACTTTCACTTACCTATATATGAAATATATTACTTTCACTTACCTATATATGAAATATATAGTAAAGGAAAGTATTGCGATCGTGAAAAATTTCATCTAAATTGGTCAAACGGAGGGGGTCCTTTATTTAATGAATTTTGTCTAATTTTTAAGTTTTTATAGAGAAAATAAAAACAAAAATAAGAAATGAATGTGGAAAAATTTGTGACTTTTTGAAGTGGCAATTAACAAAACACGTCAATTTCTAATCTAAGTAAGTTGGTAAGTGAAAGTTGTGTGTTGCGTGCACGCACCAGATTTTTTTTTATGTGATAACTAGAGCTCGGATTCCCGTGCAATTGCATCTTTTTATTGGTAAGTCAGAATAAAGCCAATTCAAGTTACTTATCCGAATCAAGCCTAATGGGATGTTTTAATGAACTTTTATACTGCACGAAATTGCACGTTTTGGGGTTTACTGCACGAAATTGCACGTTTGGGGTTTACTGCACGAAATTGCACGTTTTGAAGTTTTATTGCAAGAAATTGCATCATTTTATAATTTGAAGAAAAAATATTATTACAATTTTTAATTTTTTTAAATACACATCAAAAAATTAATGGAAAAATAAATGGGATATAGGAATAGGAATAAAAAAATAACGGAAAGGAAACATAAGAAAAAAATAAACGGAACTTGGGAGATGTAAACAAACACAAACCTCCAATTTCCAAGAACTAAGGGCTCAGTAGTTCCTGGATGTTTACATTTTGTTTCTCAATTCCCATCGTTCTGTCACTATCAATCTAGCTTCTGTCGAGCATATTGTTACTTAAAATGCCAAAAATTGGAGGTTTCTTCGAAAATTGCGGGATGGATTAAAAATTATCCTGACTCAAAAGGGATGGTAGTGTAGTGTTTTGCAAATCTTGTGATAAAAATATTGGATGTGGGAGGAAATCACAAATTGATGCCCACTGCGGCACAAGTAAGTACCTAATCTTTTTTAAACCAAAGAAGGCAACAGGGGTAGTGCGTGTCATCAGAGTAATTTAAAAATAAGCCTACGCACCGGATATTGCTTCTAAGAGTCTATAATTTGAGTCGTATCTTTCCTTTATAAGATCTCCCTATTTCCAATATAATTACAGCTCACATGCGAGTGTTTTACTCTTTATTCCACACCTTGTTACTATTTTAAGTAAACATTTTACATTCTGATTTTTTTTTTGTTTTTTTACGGGAAATATTTAAAATATAGAATTGGAAGAAAATGTCCTATGAATTATCAAATTAAAAACTACTTTGATGAATCTAACCATTCAATCTGATTTGGCATTTATTAGATCGAATTTTGCAGCTTTTCCGGTTGCTATTACAGAACTAGAGGAGAAAAATCTTTCTCTATATGACCAATAAAAATAGTTGAGGACGTTGGAAAATCATTGAAAACAATCAAGAGCGAAAAAGGAATTATCATTTACGAAAAGTTTCGAAATATTTTTTTAAGAAATCCTGGATACTAACTATTAAAAAATTGTAATGATTGCCTGAACGGAAATTCAGTCACTGTTGAATTGAAGGAGATCTCCAGTTGCCGAGTCGCTATAAATATTGTCTTCTAACGATTGTAGAAGTTGAGGTATCTTTTTCTAAATTGAAAGAATTTATGTGACAGGAGGCACTGTTTTACAGAAAACATTTAGAAATTATTTAGTTATAAACTTTAATTAATTAAAAAAATAATGAACTGGAGTTACATTTCCAATGTACTCCATTAATATAAAAAAATCATTATTTTACCAAAGTTTATATTATAATCAATATTTTAAAAATAAAAGTTTATACTTCAATTTACGCTCCGCTACTTATTTGTTTAGTAGTAGGTACTTATATTACTTATTTGACCTATATATTGGTCAAATAAATAATTTAATGCATGATTTTCAAGCAATAGATTTTTTTTTGCATGTTTTTGCACGTTTTAAAGTTTTTATTGCACGGTTTTGCACGTTTTTAAGTTTTTATTGCACTTTTTCAAATTTTTACTGCACGGAATTCCGAGCTTTAGTGATAACCTTGTATTAAGAAGGAATGTGGTATAAACAATCAAATTGTTGTGTTTAAAGAATAGTAACTACCTAATTGCATTATTCGCTTAAAAACAAAAAAAAATTGAAAAGCCAAAATATTTGTTCATGCCCCCCACCCCCTGGTCCGCTCTTGATTCTTCCTACGTATAGCAACACATGTTAGTGGCATCTATCGGTTTATGTCTCCCTTCGATCAAGAACGCCTATCTGTATCTTCATTCATATTAAGCAGACCTCGTAATGGAATAGATAATTGCTATGGTGTAATTTACTGATTTAAATTATATTCTTTCCATGTTAGGACCGCAAAATGTTCGAGTATTAAACTCGGAATAAGCCTGTACACAAAATCTTTACGCAGCACAGTGGTGAAACAACTAAATCGTTAGAATATTGTCACGTGGAAGATGTCCATTGAAGCTTGGAGACCCTGAGAGAGAGGGGGGACTCCTAGAAGAGGCTGGCCCAGGAGAGTGTGGGGCAGTCTGAGAGATTCTGAGGCAGTCAGGGAGACGGCAGTCTAAGTCTGGGAAAGGCAGAGTGAGCCTGGGGCATAGTGGGAGCCGAAGTAGTCAAGTACCCCCCAATGATTTATGAGTCAAGGTACCCCCCCTTGTGTAGTTGGGACGTGTAGAAACTATTGTAAATAATAAATTATGTAAATAGTACTTAGTTTGATTAATTACCACACAACCCTTGCCCAAAGATCCCAGTGTCAAATTGGATTTGTAGATTTGAGAATAGGGGTGACAAAAATTTGGTGGAGGCGCCGGGCAAGGGTTGTGTCGTGTGGAAGAGGGAGCTTCGAGAGACGCCGAGAGTAGAGATGCGACATCGAAGGCAAAACATCGATGTCGATTAAACATCAACCACAAAACATCGATGTTCAAGAACATCGATGTTTTTTGACATCGATGTTTTTTAATTTATACAGTCTTTAAACATTAACATATTAGTGCCCAAACGTAATTAAATCGATGTTAAAGTGTAAAGCATTTTATAATTCATATTTAATGTATAAAAAATTCGATTTTTTCGACATGTTTTGACAATTACATCATATTTGTTGTTTTAAACATCGAAGCTTTTACCATAACAAATTGGTTTTGAACAAAAATAAATATTTTAAAACATCGATGTTTTGGAGAAAAACAAAGCTGTTAATAACATCGATGTTATGGACTAAAACTAATTTTTTTTAACATCAATGTTTTTATCAAAAGAAGTATACTTTAACATCTATGTTTTGACAATAACATCGATGTTTTGGATAAATGTGTATTAACATCGATGTTATGGACAAAAACAAAGCTGTTATTAACATCGATGTCATGGACTAAAACAAATTTTTTTTAACATCGATGTTTTTACTAAAAGAAGTATACTTTAACATCTATGTTTTGACAATAACATCGATGTTTTGGATAAGTATGTATTAACATCGATGTTTTTAACAAAAACAAGTATCATTTAACATCGATGTTTTGACAATAACATCGACGTTTTTAACAAAAACAAAGCTGTTAATAACATCGATGTTTTTAAGAAAAACAAGTATACTTTAATATACAATAACATCGATGTTGTGGATAAATATATATTAAACTCGATGTTAGGGCTAAAAACAAATTTGTTTTAACATCAATGTTTTAACAATAACATCGATGCTTTAGATAAAAAAACAACAATATATATATATATTCTTAACATCGATGATTTAGTTAAAACAAAGATGCTCTAACATTAACAAACTTGTTTTCGACATCGATGCTTTTACCATAACAAATTGGTTTTGGACAAAAATAAATATTTTAAAACATCGATGTTTTGGAGAAAAACAAATTTTTTTTAACATCGATGTTTTTAACAAAAACAAATATCATTTAACATCGATGTTTTGACAATAACATCGATGTTTTTACAAAAACAAAGCTGTTAATAACATCGATGTAATAGACTAAAACAATTTTTTTTTAACATCGATGTTTTTATCGAAAACAAGTATACTTTAACATCTATGTTTTGACAATAACATCGATGTTTTGGATAAATGTGTATTAACATCGATGTTATGGACAAAAGCAAAGCTATTAATAACATCGATGTCATGTACTAAAACAAATTTATTAACATCAATGTTTTACTAAAAGAAGTATACTTTAACATCTATGTTTTGACAATAACATCGATATTTTGGATAAGTATGTATTAACATCGATGTTATGGACAAAAACAAAGCTGATAATAACATCGATGTTTTGGTCTAAAACAAATTTTTTTAACATCGATGTTTTTATCGAAAACAAGTATACTTTAACATCTATGTTTTGACAATAACATCGATGTTTTGGATAAGTATGTATTAACATCGATGTTTTTAACAAAAACAAGTATCATTTAACATCGATGTTTTGACAATAACATCGATGTTTTTAACAAAAACAAAGCTGTTAATAACATCGATGTTTTTAAGAAAAACAAGTATACTTTAATATACAATAACATCGATGTTGTGGATAAATATATATTAAACTCGATGTTAGGGCTAAAAACAAATTTGTTTTAACATCAATGTTTTAACAATAACATCGATGCTTTAGATAAAAAACAACAATATATAAATATCCTTAACATCGATGTTTTAGTTAAAACAAAGATGCTCTAACATTAACAAACTTGTTTTCGACATCGATGCTTTTACCATAACAAATTGGTTTTGAACAAAAATAAATATGTTAAAACATCGATGTTTTGGAGAAAAACAAATTTTTTTTAACATCGATGTTTTTAACAAAAACAAATATCATTTAACATCGATGTTTTGACAATAACATCGACGTTTTTACAAAAACAAAGCTGTTAATAACATCGATGTAATGGACTAAAACAAATTTTTTTAACATCGATGTTTTTATCGAAAACAAGTATACTTTAACATCTATGTTTTGACAATAACAACGATGTTATGGACAAAAACAAAGCTGTTAATAACATCGATGTTTTTATCGAAAACAAGTATACTTTAACATCTATGTTTTGACAATAACATCGATATTTGGATAAATGTGTATTAACAACGATGTTATGGACAAAAACAAAGCTGTTAATAACATCGATGTTATGGACTAAAACAAATTTATTAACATCAATGTTTTTATTAAAAGAAGTATACTTTAACATCGATGTTTTGACAATAACATCGATGTTTTGGATAAGTATGTATTAACATCGATGTTGTGGACAAAAACAAACTTTTTTTAACATCGATGTTTTTAACAAAAACAAGTATACTTTAACATCTATGTTTTGACAATAACATCGATGTTTTGGATGAATGCGTATTAACATCGAAGTTATGGACAAAAACAAAGCTGGTAATAACATCGATGTTATGGACAAAAACAAATTTGTTTTAACATCGATGTTTTAACAATAACATCGATGCTTTAGATAAAAACAACAATATATATATATATATATATATATTCTTAACATCGATGTTTTAGTTAAAACAAAGATGCTCTAACATTAACAAACTTGTTTTCGACATCGATGCTTTTACCATAACAAATTGGTTTTGAACAAAAATAAATATTTTAAAACGTCGATGTTTTGGAGAAAAACAAATTTTTTTTAACATCGATGATTTTAACAAAAACAAATATCATTTAACATCGATGTTTTGACAATAACATCGATGTTTTTAACAAAAACAAATATCATTTAACATCGATGTTTTGGATAAATGTGTACTAACATCGATGTTAGGGACAAAAACAAAGCTGTTTTTAACATCGATGTCATGGACTAAAACAAATTTTTTTTAATATCGATGTTTTTATCAAAAGAAGTATACTTTAACATCTATGTTTTGACAATAACATCGATGTTTTGGATAAATATTTATTAACATCGATGTTATGAACAAAAACAAATTTTTTTTAACATCGATGTTTTTAACAAAAACAAGTATCATTTAACATCGATGTTTTGACAATAACATCGATGTTTTTAACAAAAACAAAGCTGTTAATAACATCGATGTTTTTAAGAAAAACAAGTATACTTAAATATACAACAACATCGATGTTGTGGATAAATATATATTAAACTCGATGTTATGGCTAAAAACAACTTTGTTTTAACATCGATGTTTTAACAATAACATCGATGCTTTAGATAAAAAACAACAATATATAAATATCCTTAACATCGATGTTTTAGTTAAAACGAAGATGCTCTAACATTAACAAACTTGTTTTCGACATCGATGCTTTTACCATAACAAATTGGTTTTGAACAAAAATAGATATGTTAAAACATCGATGTTTTGGAGAAAAACAAAGCTGTTAATAACATCGATGTTATGGACTAAAACTAATTTTTTTTAACATCGATGTTTTTATCAAAAGAAGTATACTTTAACATCCATGTTTTGACAATAACATCGATGTTTTGGATAAATGTGTATTAACATCGATGTTATGGACAAAAACAAAGCTGTTATTAACATCGATGTCATGGACTAAAACAAATTTTTTTTAACATCGATGTTTTTACTAAAAGAAGTATACTTTAACATCTATGTTTTGACAATAACATCGATGTTTTGGATAAGTATGTATTAACATCGATGTTTTTAACAAAAACAAGTATCATTTAACATCGATGTTTTGACAATAACATCGATGTTTTTAACAAAAACAAAGCTGTTAATAACATCGATGTTTTTAAGAAAAACAAGTATACTTTAATATACAATAACATCGATGTTGTGGATAAATATATATTAAACTCGATGTTAGGGCTAAAAACAAATTTGTTTTAACATCAATGTTTTAACAATAACATCGATGCTTTAGATAAAAAACAACAATATATAAATATCCTTAACATCGATGTTTTAGTTAAAACAAAGATGCTCTAACATTAACAAACTTGTTTTCGACATCGATGCTTTTACCATAACAAATTGGTTTTGAACAAAAATAAATATGTTAAAACATCGATGTTTTGGAGAAAAACAAATTTTTTTTAACATCGATGTTTTTAACAAAAACAAATATCATTTAACATCGATGTTTTGACAATAACATCGACGTTTTTACAAAAACAAAGCTGTTAATAACATCGATGTAATGGACTAAAACAAATTTTTTTAACATCGATGTTTTTATCGAAAACAAGTATACTTTAACATCTATGTTTTGACAATAACAACGATGTTATGGACAAAAACAAAGCTGTTAATAACATCGATGTTTTTATCGAAAACAAGTATCATTTAACATCGATGTTTTGACAATAACATCGATATTTGGATAAATGTGTATTAACAACGATGTTATGGACAAAAACAAAGCTGTTAATAACATCGATGTTATGGACTAAAACAAATTTATTAACATCAATGTTTTTATTAAAAGAAGTATACTTTAACATCTATGTTTTGACAATAACATCGATGTTTTGGATAAGTATGTATTAACATCGATGTTGTGGACAAAAACAAACTTTTTTTAACATCGATGTTTTTAACAAAAACAAGTATCATTTAACATCGACCTTTTGACAATAACAAAGCTGTTAATAACATCGATGTAATGGACTAAAACAAATTTTTTTAACATCGATGTTTTTATCGAAAACAAGTATACTTTAACATCTATGTTTTGACAATAACATGGATGTTTTGGATAAATGTGTATTAACATCGAAGTCGATAACAAGTTTGTTAATGTTAAAGCATCTTTAATTTAACTAAAACATGTTAAAAATATATATATATATATATATATATATATATATATATATATATATATTGTTGTTTTTTGTCCATAACATCGATGTTATTGACAGATTTGTTTTTGTTAAAAACATCGATGTTATTAACAGCTTTATTTCTCTTTAAAACATCGATGTTAATGTCAAAACATCGATTTTATTGTCAAAACAAAGATGTTAAAGTATACTTGTTTTTGTTAAAAAACATCGATGTTAAAAAAAATTTGTTTTTGTCCATAACATCGATGTTAATACATATTTATCCAAAACATCGATGTTATTGTCAAAACATAGATGTTAAAGTATACTTGTTTTCGATAAAAACATCGATGTTAAAAAAATTGGTTTTAGTCCAAAACATCGACGTTTTAAAATATTTATTTTTGTTCAAAACCAATTTGTTATGGTAAAAGCATCGATGTCGAAAACAAGTTTGTTAATGTTAAAGCATCTTTGTTTTAACTAAAACATCGATGTTAAGAATATATATATCGTTGTTTTTTGTCTAAAGCATCGATGTTATTGTCAAAACATCGATGTTAAAACAAATTTATTTTGTCCATAACGATTTTAATATATATTTATCCACAACATCGATTTTATTGTCAAAACAAAGATGTTAAAGTATACTTGTTTTTGTTAAAAAACATCGATGTTAAAATAAATTTTCTTTAGTCTATAACATCGATGTTATTAACAGCTTTGTTTCTGTTAAAAACATCGATGTTATTGTCAAAACACATATGTTAAAGTATACTTGTTTATGTTAAAAACATCGATGTTATTAACAGTTTTTTTTTTGTTAAAAAATCGATGTTAAAACAAATTTGTTTTTGTCCATAACATCGATGTTATTAACAGTTTTGTTTTTGTTAAAAACATCGATGTTAAAAGAAATTTGTTTTTGTCAATAACATCGATGTTATTGACAGATTTGTTTTTGTTAAAAACATGGATGTTATTAACAGCTTTATTTCTCTTAAAAACATCGATGTTAATGTCAAAACATCGATGTTATTGTCAAAACATAGATGTTAATGTATAATTTGTTTTTGTCCATAACATCGATGTTAATGTATATTTCTTATGTATTTATTCATTTATTCATATTTATTATATGTTAAAAACATCATTGTTATACCTAAACCATCGACGTCAAAACATATTTATTTTTATACCTAAAAAAAAAAAAAAAAAAAAAAAAAAAAAAAAAAAAAAAAAAAAAAAGTTTAGCTATTAAAAACATCGATGTTAACATCGGCCCCAAAACATCGATGGTCGGAAAACATCGGCTGCCTAACATCGATGTTAAAACCATCGATGTTTTGCGCAAAACATCGATGTTTCAAAAACATCGACATCGATGTCGCATCCCTAGCCGAGAGGCATATGTGGAAGATGGAGCAGCTACGGAAGAATTTCGGATGGGCGAAAACCGCTGCGTTCCTGGAGGAGAGCGGGGACAAGAAGAAGAAAGAATCAGCGCGGCGGATTAGTTGGACCATCTCGGAGAGCTACGTAGCAGAAAAGAGAGATGGGAGCTACCCGAAGTATTCTTAGCTCGGCAAGTTGGCATCTTAGGTAAAGTAATTTAAGTTATTTTTGTTTTGTAAAAAATAAAATAAAATTTAGACATAAGAGGAAACACTTGTAGAAAGAATCCCAGCTATAGTGTAAGATAGAAAGAGAGAGAAACTAGAGGTTTAAGAATTTTAAGATACGGGGTATCTGTGTATTTTGAGTTCGTCAATGGTTGATGATTTAGGAGGAAGATTAAAAGAGTTTGGGTTTTAAGTGAAGTTCTAAGAGGGGCAGATGGAAAAATTATGGAGTTCTTTCTACAATGTTTCAACTAGATAATTTAATAATTAGTGATCATTTTATTAATGTGAATATTCCTTGTTTGTAGAGTATTCTAGGTTAAGATTTTTTTTTTTTTTTTTTTTTTTTTTTTTAGAAAAATATAAGTCAAAAAGTAGCTTAGAAGGGAGTTATTAGTCCATGAAAATTTTCAGGTAGGAAGAAAAATCATATCGTGACCCTTTGATTGTAATCTCGGGATTAAATGGGATAAAGACAGACGAAGATGGTAAGGAAATTTAAAGTCGAGACCATACACGTAGGGCGTACAAAACGATTTTTTGATCGTTGAAACAAAAAAAAAAAAAAAAAAAATGGGAAATTTAGATTCGTAGATTATAAACAAAAAAAAAATTATAAAGTTTCATTAAATTGTTGAATATTCTTTTTGCTTTGTAGAAAAGAGTGGAATCTAAAGGTTAAAGAATAGGAAATGCTAAATTTGCGTCTGCCAGGAAACAATAGCACTGAGCAAGCGGTACCCGGGAAATACGAACACAAAATTGGGCATAGCTAATTGTTAGCAAAATGCAAACAATTAACAATTGTCATAACTAACGAACAATTGAGGATCCTGCAACGTCCAGGAAATATCCAATTCGGTTGCAAGATAAGGGTTACGGTTTTGGGTTGCGGTCATTGTGTTTATCCCATCTTTGATTTTTAAAGGACTTAAGCAAAAATTTATCGGAGCCAAAGATTTCAATAACTATCGCGGTTTTCTGGAAGAAAACAATAAGCGTTTAGGTTTAGGAATCTGGTATACTTCTTAATTTCAACGGTCTATTCAAGCGACTAAATTTCAGTAGGGATTTTCGAAATATCGCGTATACTCCCGGGGATGTTTACAACACTCGATTTATGACAAATTCCACCAATGATTGAACTTAAAATTTAAATTTTCCGATTTGTCGAATCTCACAGTACCACATATAAATTTGAGTCCATGAAAATTAATACCGCCCAATTTTAGTCAATAATTTGGTACGGGTTTTTAGTATCATCTTTCAATTATCATTGTTATTTTATTTCGTTATCTAGTTTTGATAAGACGAATGTAAAACCGGTAAATGGGTTTATTTCGGGGGTAGTAGCTCATTACTCGGTTTCGGTTATTGTGATCGAATCGATGACGCGTGGATAATTCTGATTTTTTTTATTTAATAAAGAAGTCAATTAAAGGGATATTATCGCGAAGGCCTATTGTCACGGACACGGAAGCGAGCCTCATAGCCACCAAGTTCCAAGAAGAGGGACTCTAAAGAATAAGAGATGCAACCTAGTAGCACAGTCAGCGTCAAAAAGTAGCAAAATAATGGAATTTATTTTTGTTTTGTTTTTTATTAAGTCAAGAAATAATTGTAAAGGAATTTCACTGCATATTGTAGAGGTTGTTATGGTTCTTAAGGGGAAAGTTAAATTAAATGAGACGGCCGGCATCCCACACCCCTTTGAGGTTCAAAGAGAGTAAAGTACTTGAAGGGTAAAGTAAAGTGCTTGAAGAGAGTAGTAAAGTACTTCGAGAGTAAAGTTTTGGAATTTGTTGTGGAATCCTACGAGTCAAACGTAGAAGGCTTAAGTATGCAACAAGTTTCTCAGAGTCAAACTGAGGTAATATTTGGGTATGTGCTAGTCAAAAGCACGGTTTATCAAAGAATGAACGATAAAGGGGGTGAGCCGATGATTGTCGAATGCAAAATAGGGATGCGACATCGATGTCGATGTTTTTGAAACATCGATGTTTTGCGCAAAACATCGATGGTTTTAACATCGATGTTAGGCAGCCGATGTTTTCCGACCATCGATGTTTTGGGGCCGATGTTAACATCGATGTTTTTAATAGCTAAACTTTTTTTTTTTTATTTTTTATTTTTTTTTTTTTTTTTTTTTTTAGGTATAAAAATAAATATGTTTTGACGTCGATGGTTTAGGTATAACAATGATGTTTTTAACATATAATAAATATGAATAAATGAATAAATACATAAGAAATATACATTAACATCGATGTTTTGAAAATAACAACGATGTTTTTGACAGAAACAAACCTGTAAATAACTTCGATGTTTTTAACAAAAACAAAGCTGTTAAGAACATCGATGTTATGGACAAATATGAATTAACATCGATGTTATGGACAAAAACAAATTTTTTTTAACATCTTTGTTTTGACAATAACATCGATGTTTTAGATAAATATGTATTAACATCGATGTTATGGACAAAAACAAATTATACATTAACATCTATGTTTTGACAATAACATCGATGTTTTGACATTAACATCGATGTTTTTAAGAGAAATAAAGCTGTTAATAACATCCATGTTTTTAACAAAAACAAATCTGTTAATAACATCGATGTTATGGACAAAAACAAATTTGTTTTAACATCGATGGTTTTAACAAAAAAAAAACTGTTAATAACATCGATTTTTTAACATAAACAAGTATACTTTAACATATGTGTTTTGACAATAACATCGATGTTTTTAACAGAAACAAAGCTGTTAATAACATCGATGTTATAGACTAAAGAAAATTTATTTTAACATCGATGTTTTTTAACAAAAACAAGTATACTTTAACATCTTTGTTTTGACAATAAAATCGATGTTGTGGATAAATATATATTAAAATCGTTATGGACAAAATAAATTTGTTTTAACATCGATGTTTTGACAATAACATCGCTGCTTTAGACAAAAAACAACGATATATATATTCTTAACATCGATGTTTTAGTTAAAACAAAGATGCTTTAACATTAACAAACTTGTTTTCGACATCGATGCTTTTACCATAACAAATTGGTTTTGAACAAAAATAAATATTTTAAAACGTCGATGTTTTGGACTAAAACCAATTTTTTTAACATCGATGTTTTTATCGAAAACAAGTATACTTTAACATCTATGTTTTGACAATAACATCGATGTTTTGGATAAATATGTATTAACATCGATGTTATGGACAAAAACAAATTTTTTTTAACATCGATGTTTTTTAACAAAAACAAGTATACTTTAACATCTTTGTTTTGACAATAAAATCGATGTTTTGACATTAACATCGATGTTTTAAAGAGAAATAAAGCTGTTAATAACATCGATGTTTTTAACAAAAACAAATCTGTCAATAACATCGATGTTATGGACAAAAAACAACAATATATATATATATATATATATATATATATATATATATATATATATTTTTTTAACATGTTTTAGTTAAATTAAAGATGCTTTAACATTAACAAACTTGTTATCGACTTCGATGTTAATACACATTTATCCAAAACATCCATGTTATTTTCAAAACATAGATGTTAAAGTATACTTGTTTTCGATAAAAACATCGATGTTAAAAAAATTTGTTTTAGTCCATTACATCGATGTTATTAACAGCTTTGTTATTGTCAAAAGGTCGATGTTAAATGATACTTGTTTTTGTTAAAAACATCGATGTTAAAAAAAGTTTGTTTTTGTCCACAACATCGATGTTAATACATACTTATCCAAAACATCGATGTTATTGTCAAAACATAGATGTTAAAGTATACTTCTTTTAATAAAAACATTGATGTTAATAAATTTGTTTTAGTCCATAACATCGATGTTATTAACAGCTTTGTTTTTGTCCATAACATCGTTGTTAATACACATTTATCCAAATATCGATGTTATTGTCAAAACATAGATGTTAAAGTATACTTGTTTTCGATAAAAACATCGATGTTATTAACAGCTTTGTTTTTGTCCATAACATCGTTGTTATTGTCAAAACATAGATGTTAAAGTATACTTGTTTTCGATAAAAACATCGATGTTAAAAAAATTTGTTTTAGTCCATTACATCGATGTTATTAACAGCTTTGTTTTTGTAAAAACGTCGATGTTATTGTCAAAACATCGATGTTAAATGATATTTGTTTTTGTTAAAAACATCGATGTTAAAAAAAATTTGTTTTTCTCCAAAACATCGATGTTTTAACATATTTATTTTTGTTCAAAACCAATTTGTTATGGTAAAAGCATCGATGTCGAAAACAAGTTTGTTAATGTTAGAGCATCTTTGTTTTAACTAAAACATCGATGTTAAGGATATTTATATATTGTTGTTTTTTATCTAAAGCATCGATGTTATTGTTAAAACATCGATGTTAAAACAAAGTTGTTTTTAGCCATAACATCGAGTTTAATATATATTTATCCACAACATCGATGTTGTTGTATATTTAAGTATACTTGTTTTTCTTAAAAACATCGATGTTATTAACAGCTTTGTTTTTGTTAAAAACATCGATGTTATTGTCAAAACATCGATGTTAAATGATACTTGTTTTTGTTAAAAACATCGATGTTAAAAAAAATTTGTTTTTGTTCATAACATCGATGTTAATAAATATTTATCCAAAACATCGATGTTATTGTCAAAACATAGATGTTAAAGTATACTTCTTTTGATAAAAACATCGATATTAAAAAAAATTTGTTTTAGTCCATGACATCGATGTTAAAAACAGCTTTGTTTTTGTCCCTAACATCGATGTTAGTACACATTTATCCAAAACATCGATGTTAAATGATATTTGTTTTTGTTAAAAACATCGATGTTATTGTCAAAACATCGATGTTAAATGATATTTGTTTTTGTTAAAATCATCGATGTTAAAAAAAATTTGTTTTTCTCCAAAACATCGACGTTTTAAAATATTTATTTTTGTTCAAAACCAATTTGTTATGGTAAAAGCATCGATGTCGAAAACAAGTTTGTTAATGTTAGAGCATCTTTGTTTTAACTAAAACATCGATGTTAAGAATATATATATATATATATTGTTGTTTTTATCTAAAGCATCGATGTTATTGTTAAAACAAATTTGTTTTTGTCCATAACATCGATGTTATTACCAGCTTTGTTTTTGTCCATAACTTCGATGTTAATACGCATTCATCCAAAACATCGATGTTATTGTCAAAACAGATGTTAAAGTATACTTGTTTTCGATAAAAACATCGATGTTAAAAAAATTTGTTTTAGTCCAAAACATCGATGTTATTATCAGCTTTGTTTTTGTCCATAACATCGATGTTAATACATACTTATCCAAAACATCGATGTTATTGTCAAAACATAGATGTTAAAGTATACTTCTTTTAGTAAAACATTGATGTTAATAAATTTGTTTTAGTCCATGACATCGATGTTATTAACAGCTTTGCTTTTGTCCATAACATCGATGTTAATACACATTTATCCAAAACATCGATGTTATTGTCAAAACATAGATGTTAAAGTATACTTGTTTTCGATAAAAACATCGATGTTAAAAAAAAATTGTTTTAGTCTATTACATCGATGTTATTAACAGCTTTGTTTTTGTAAAAACATCGATGTTATTGTCAAAACATCGATGTTAAATGATATTTGTTTTTGTTAAAAACATCGATGTTAAAAAAAATTAGTTTTTCTCCAAAACATCGATGTTTTAAAATATTTATTTTTGTCCAAAACCAATTTGTTATGGTAAAAGCATCGATGTCTAAAACAAGTTTGTTAATGTTAGAGCATCTTTGTTTTAACTAAATCATCGATGTTAAGAATATATATATATATATTGTTGTTTTTTTATCTAAAGCATCGATGTTATTGTTAAAACATTGATGTTAAAACAAATTTGTTTTTAGCCCTAACATCGAGTTTAATATATATTTATCCACAACATCGATGTTATTGTATATTAAAGTATACTTGTTTTTCTTAAAAACATCGATGTTATTAACAGCTTTGTTTTTGTTAAAAACATCGATGTTATTGTCAAAACATCGATGTTAAATGATACTTGTTTTTGTTAAAAACATCGATGTTAATACATACTTATCCAAAACATCGATGTTATTGTCAAAACATAGATGTTAAAGTATACTTCTTTTAGTAAAAACATCGATGTTAAAAAAAATTTGTTTTAGTCCATGACATCGATGTTAATAACAGCTTTGTTTTTGTCCATAACATCGATGTTAATACACATTTATCCAAAACATCGATGTTATTGTCAAAACATAGATGTTAAAGTATACTTCTTTTGATAAAAACATCGATGTTAAAAAAAATTAGTTTTAGTCCATAACATCGATGTTATTAACAGCTTTGTTTTTCTCCAAAACATCGATGTTTTAACATATTTATTTTTGTTCAAAACCAATTTGTTATGGTAAAAGCATCGATGTCGAAAACAAGTTTGTTAATGTTAGAGCATCTTTGTTTTAACTAAAACATCGATGTTAAGGATATTTATATATTGTTGTTTTTTATCTAAAGCATCGATGTTATTGTTAAAACATCGATGTTAAAACAAAGTTGTTTTTAGCCATAACATCGAGTTTAATATATATTTATCCACAACATCGATGTTGTTGTATATTTAAGTATACTTGTTTTTCTTAAAAACATCGATGTTATTAACAGCTTTGTTTTTGTTAAAAACATCGATGTTATTGTCAAAACATCGATGTTAAATGATACTTGTTTTTGTTAAAAACATCGATGTTAAAAAAAATTTGTTTTTGTTCATAACATCGATGTTAATAAATATTTATCCAAAACATCGATGTTATTGTCAAAACATAGATGTTAAAGTATACTTCTTTTGATAAAAACATCGATATTAAAAAAAATTTGTTTTAGTCCATGACATCGATGTTAAAAACAGCTTTGTTTTTGTCCCTAA
Source organism: Aelia acuminata (assembly GCA_911387785.2). NCBI lineage: Eukaryota > Metazoa > Arthropoda > Insecta > Hemiptera > Pentatomidae > Aelia > Aelia acuminata. Next base: position 91,209,293 of record OU426982.1, read on the forward strand.
CATCGATGTTAGTACACATTTATCCAAAACATCGATGTTAAATGATATTTGTTTTTGTTAAAAACATCGATGTTATTGTCAAAACATCGATGTTAAATGATATTTGTTTTTGTTAAAATCATCGATGTTAAAAAAAATTTGTTTTTCTCCAAAACATCGACGTTTTAAAATATTTATTTTTGTTCAAAACCAATTTGTTATGGTAAAAGCATCGATGTCGAAAACAAGTTTGTTAATGTTAGAGCATCTTTGTTTTAACTAAAACATCGATGTTAAGGATATATATATATATATATTGTTGTTTTTATCTAAAGCATCGATGTTATTGTTAAAACAAATTTGTTTTTGTCCATAACATCGATGTTATTACCAGCTTTGTTTTTGTCCATAACTTCGATGTTAATACGCATTCATCCAAAACATCGATGTTATTGTCAAAACAGATGTTAAAGTATACTTGTTTTCGATAAAAACATCGATGTTAAAAAAATTTGTTTTAGTCCAAAACATCGATGTTATTATCAGCTTTGTTTTTGTCCATAACATCGATGTTAATACATACTTATCCAAAACATCGATGTTATTGTCAAAACATAGATGTTAAAGTATACTTCTTTTAGTAAAACATTGATGTTAATAAATTTGTTTTAGTCCATGACATCGATGTTATTAACAGCTTTGCTTTTGTCCATAACATCGATGTTAATACACATTTATCCAAAACATCGATGTTATTGTCAAAACATAGATGTTAAAGTATACTTGTTTTCGATAAAAACATCGATGTTAAAAAAAAATTGTTTTAGTCTATTACATCGATGTTATTAACAGCTTTGTTTTTGTAAAAACATCGATGTTATTGTCAAAACATCGATGTTAAATGATATTTGTTTTTGTTAAAAACATCGATGTTAAAAAAAATTAGTTTTTCTCCAAAACATCGATGTTTTAAAATATTTATTTTTGTCCAAAACCAATTTGTTATGGTAAAAGCATCGATGTCTAAAACAAGTTTGTTAATGTTAGAGCATCTTTGTTTTAACTAAATCATCGATGTTAAGAATATATATATATATATTGTTGTTTTTTTATCTAAAGCATCGATGTTATTGTTAAAACATTGATGTTAAAACAAATTTGTTTTTAGCCCTAACATCGAGTTTAATATATATTTATCCACAACATCGATGTTATTGTATATTAAAGTATACTTGTTTTTCTTAAAAACATCGATGTTATTAACAGCTTTCTTTTTGTTAAAAACATCGATGTTATTGTCAAAACATCGATGTTAAATGATACTTGTTTTTGTTAAAAACATCGATGTTAATACATACTTATCCAAAACATCGATGTTATTGTCAAAACATAGATGTTAAAGTATACTTCTTTTAGTAAAAACATCGATGTTAAAAAAAATTTGTTTTAGTCCATGACATCGATGTTAATAACAGCTTTGTTTTTGTCCATAACATCGATGTTAATACACATTTATCCAAAACATCGATGTTATTGTCAAAACATGATGTTAAAGTATACTTCTTTTGATAAAAACATCGATGTTAAAAAAAATTAGTTTTAGTCCATAACATCGATGTTATTAACAGCTTTGTTTTTCTCCAAAACATCGATGTTTTAAAATATTTATTTTTGTTCAAAACCAATTTGTTATGGTAAAAGCTTCGATGTTTAAAACAACAAATATGATGTAATTGTCAAAACACGTCGAAAAAATCGAATTTTTTATACATTAAATATGAATTATAAAATGCTTTACACTTTAACATCGATTTAATTACGTTTGGGCACTAATATGTTAATGTTTAAAGACTGTATAAATTAAAAAACATCGATGTTCTTGAACATCGATGTTTTGTGGTTGATGTTTAATCGACATCGATGTTCAAAACATCGATGTTTTGCCTTCGATGTCGCATCTCTAATCCAAAAGAGAAAATGATGCAGTGAGGTTCCTCGATTTTGAGATTTTATTTGGTTTATCACTTTTTTTGTTGTTTCGAATTTTGTTTTGGTTTTAACATTCAGTACTTGGTTCTTTTGTTTGTAAACTCTACAGTTAAGTAAATTAAGTAAAAAACGAGTTTTCTGCCGCTTTGTTTATTTTTTGTTACAGGTCCAACTTACCAACGAGGACGTTGGTATTCAGGGGAGGGGGGAGTTGTCACGTGGAAGATGTCCATTAAAGCTAGGAGACCCTGAGAGAGAGGGGGGACTCCTAGAAGAGGCTGGCCCAGGAGAGAGTGGGGCAGTCTGAGAGATTCTGAGGCAGTCAGGGAGATGGCAGTCTAAGTCTGGGACAGGCAGAGTGAGCCTGGGGCATAGTGGGACCCGAAGTAGTCAAGTACCCCCCAATGATTTATGAGTCAAGGTACCCCCCCCCCTCCTTGTGTAGTTTGGACGTGTAGAAACTATTGTAAATAATAAATTATGTAAATAGTACTTTGTTTGATTAATTACCACACAACCCTAGCCCAAAGATCCCAGTGTCACATTGGATTTGTAGATTTGAGAATAGGGGTGTCAACTATTTTCTTCTTCCATAAATATGAATATTTGTTAATTAAATGCGAAATGATAAAATTTACTTCATTAAATGTTAATATTTCACTAACCTTAATAACTTTTGAAGCTACTCTTGAAAACATTAAAACATAAAAACCCCACGTTGGCCATCGAGAGATAAGAAAGAGGAGCTCAATCCAGGAAAGCAGCACTGTTATGGAAGCCAGGTAATGTATCCAATAAATTCTTGGATTTAAAGTTTCCAAGATACATGCGCTAATGATCACAGACCATTTTACCCAAGATTCACTATCCAGGATATAATAACGTTTCAATTGACTTGCGTTGACTATTTCCTGAAATATCGTTAAGAGTTAATATAATTTAATCTCATCTCTGAAAGAATTATTAACACGTTTATGTTTACTTACTACAGTTATTATAGGTATCAGACAGAGAAACATAACTACCCTAGCTGCCATCGATATAACCAGATTTAAGGTATTGTAGCTTTTTTCAATGAATGTAATATGTGATACAGTAGTTATAGATATGGTTAATGTGGAATATAATAATATCATCAGAATGAAATACGTTCTTAGTTTCATCCACTTGAGGTGCAGAAAACTTTCGGTAAGTGGATGTGAAAGAAGACTCTCTTCTAAGGATTCTTTTCCGCAATTTATAATAGCGTCTATTACTTTGAGTTGTTTTTCATATCCTCCATTCGGCATCAGGATGTCATATTTTAACTCTATTTCACAATCTAAATCATGAACTGGTAAATTATTAATTGTGATATAACAGTTAAATATGTCTTCTAAAAGCTCAACAGGCTTTGGTACACAGTACAGTATTATGTCTAAGGCCGTGTTCTTTTTGGAATCATTAGGTACCGTCGCAGATATGTCGGCTCCCATTAGCAGCATGTAGCGAACACAATGACTATGTCCCTGCCCGGCAGCTACGTGGAGTGGGTACCATCCCGATTTATTCCTAATTTCTAATATGCTTTGATCATACTCAACTAAAGCTTCGACCACTTCTAGATGTCCTGATTTTGCCGCAAGATGAAGAGCCGTTTCTCCAACGGTTTCTAATGATATATCAACTTTAACGCGTAACATTTCTTTTACACATACAACATAACCTTCTAGTGCAGCTATGTGCAAAGGAGTCATTCCTCTTCTCTCGTCTTTGCTCTTAACGTTCTTACGTTCTCTAGCCGGACTCTCTAACAAACAATTCAATATTTCGTGAGAATTATTACGTACTGCTAAGTGAAGAAGCGTTATATCTCCGGGTAACATAAATGTCGTATCAGCACCTTTCGAAATGAGTAGCTTCACGCAATTCACTCGATCATTTTTTACAGCACAACAAAGAGGAGTTTCATGATAGCTATTTCTGCTCTCCAAAATCTTAAACAATAAAAATTTAAAATGTAATAAGGCAATTAATAAATCTAATTTATGACAAGAATGGAGTAATACTTGACATTCTTTTTAAAATGGAGATTGAATATAAATTTAGATAAATCAAAAATCGTAGTTTTTTAGGAATGGAGGGAAGTTGGGAAAACGAGAAAATTGGTTCATAAACAAGAAAAAAATAGAGGTAGTTAAGAACTAATAGGGTGTATAAAGAAAAATGACCGTTTCGTCAAATGCATGAATTCCAAGGACTGTAAAGACGTTAATCCTATTTATTGTTTACCAACAAGTCCTGTACTCTTTAGAATGTTAATCCAACTTTATTTATCAACACTGGACTTACTCAATAATACCTCGGTTCACAAGTTTTTGCTGGAGAAGCAACATGACGGTGTCTTACGAAATTCTTGTTATTTTGAGACATTATTGGAAAAAATCGTGTTCTGCCGCTGAAACGGCTCGTGAAATCAACAGAATTGAAGGAGAAGGTCTCCTTGACGAGCGTACCACGCGGCGTTGGTTCCAAAAATTTCACAGTGGAGATACGACCTTAGAACGGAAGAAGGGGTCAGGGCGACCATCGTTGGATATAGATGATGCTCTTCAGGAAGCTATAGGCTCAAATCCAGCCACAAGTACTCGAGACCTTGCCAGGGAGTGCGGAGCGTCGAAAGATACTGTGTGTCGCCATCTGCACAGCATGGGGAAGGTGAAAAGGAGCAGCAGACTGGTCCCGCACGAGCTGACGCCCCAGCAATCTGCCAAAAGGGTAGAGATTTGCAAAAATCTTTTGAATCACCCTAACGATTTGCGATTTTACAAAAAAATTGTTACTTGTGATGAAAAGTGGGTTTACTGGCGAAATCCTGATACTAGTGGGCAGTGGTTAAGTCAAGGTCAAACGGCCTTTCCGGTTGCTGGAAGAGGACAATTCGAAAAAAAATCAATGCTTTGCGTATTTTGGAACTATGAAGGTGTAATCCATCATGGATTCGTACCTCATGGAACCACAATTAACTCTGACCTCTATTGCATACAGTTAAATAGAGTATGTGCAAAACTGTCGCAACTTTATCCAGCTTTGGTCAATCGAAAAGGAGTTCTGTTACAGCAAGATAACGCCCGGCCGCATACTTCCCGTCAGACCAAGGTAAAATTAAAAAATCTTGATGGGATCGAACTTCTTCCTCACCCACCATATAGCCCAGACCTTGCTCCATCAGATTTTTATTTGTTTCGGTCAATGGCCCACTTCTTGAAAGGGAAAAAATTTGATACCTTTGAAGAAGTCGAAACAGCGGTGCAGGAATTCTTCGATAGCCATCCTAAAGAGTGGTACCAGCAGGGGATCATGCAACTGGCGGAATGATGGCAAGCAACATTAGATAACAATGGGTTATATTTTGAATACTAATTTTATTGTAAAGTATAAAAGAAATATATATTAATTTTTTGTCTAAAACGGTAATTTTTTTTGATATACCCTATTATAAATATTTAGGGATTAACTTGAGCTGCATTGTCATTGTCAATAAATAAGCACTTTCTAGAAAAATTGGGAAAAGCTAAAACAGGAATTAACACAGTCTGGAAAATTTTCATAAACAACAATATCATAACAAAATTTCTTATCTATAAAAAATGCGAGTTTTTAACACAGTATTTAGATCAATTATGGGTCATGGAGCAAAAGTATGGGGATACCAGGAATTCGATGATGTAGAAAAATTACTATACTTTTTTGTAAGAAAATTATTAAACTAACTGCAATATACTCCACGTTATATAATATATCTAGAGACCAAAATACAACCCCTTTTCTTCTGTAATTTGAAACTACATCAGTCTGGAGCAATCATTCTTCTTTAAAATTCATTGGTCAAATTTCAAAATATATCAACTAAGTTCATAGAAAACGGACCTTAACGGCGAAAAGGCGCCAGTGACTCGGGCGCATCTAGTCCTCTGCTACATCGTTCAATTCTCATACATGATATAATTAGCGAAGCAGGTTTAGGATATTATTTTGAATGTATAATCCAGCCAATGTAACTGCGAGTATTTAATTGACAGAACAAATACAACAATATTACCTTCTTTTTTTAAAATATAAATCTGATAAAAAATAGATAAATACAAAGTTCTGTTCGTTCGTTGATGTGTAGAAATTATTCGTAATACAATTTAACAGCTCACAACAATTAATGAATTAACAGTTACACGATATATATATATTTATGATAAAGTTAAAATTAAACCACTATTGGTGAGTAAAACCAATTAAAACATATTCACATATAAGTATTCGTGCATCTAACTATAATCCATAAAGGCTATAATGGTTTATAATTTCTCGAAGTTGTGGCCTTTTTCGGTTTCTTGCATATAACTACACATCAAAAAGTTTACTTTCTTTTTTTTATCGAAAAAATGGTATACTATTGCAAATAAAATGAAATATTCGAAGTTGAAATCGGATTAGTTATTTAGCCAAATTCGAACATCAAAGATCGGTAATTTTTACCATTTTGGTGGAAACTCATGTTCCAACGACTATAAATTGAATTAATGAAATTATTCCTAGCGCTTACTTCCTTCTTTTTGTGAAGCATAAGGGGATATGATAAAATATTCACAGAACTAACTATTTAGGTGGGTAGATAGTTTGAAAAATCGATCTTTGATTTAAAAAAAGGAAGAAGTTGGATAATTTGAAGTTATATGCATTATTTATTCTTCACAAAAATGTTTTAGCAGCAAATAAGCGCTACGAATATTTTCATCTTTTCATTTGTATCTATAACGTAGAAATAAGTTAAAATAGAACTATAAGTAGAAATAAGTTAATTTTAAAATTAATGGGCTTGTTTAATGCTAAATTTAATGTTGTAAAACTTTTATCTGTAATATTTTTTATTTATTACCAGATTTTTACTTTCACTTACCTATATATGAAATATATAGTAAGTGGAAGTATTGCGATCGTGAAAAATTTCGACTTCCGGTTTTCAACGGAAATACACGTTTTGGGGTCCCATGAGTCCAAATAACCAAGAAGTGCGAAATGGTCTGTGTGTGTGTGTGCGTGTGCGTGTGCGTGTGCGTGTGTGTGTGAACAGACTAGCTCAAAAACTGTAGGTCGTACATTACTGAAATTGGGTATTTGGTGTATGTATATGTTCGCGATGTGACAGCGAAAATTTCATCAAAATTGGTCAAACGGAGGGGGTACTTTATTTAAGGAATTTTGCCTATTTTTTAGGTTTTTCTCGATTTTCTCAAAAACGGCTCTAACGATTTTGATTAAACTCGGTATTTGGTGTATGCCCGTTATGCGACAGTCAAAATTTCATCAAAATTCATTAATTGGAGGGAGCACTTTGCTTAATAAATGTTGTCCCATTTTCACGAGTTTTTTTTTTATTTACTCAAAAACGGCTTTAACGATTTTCATCAAACTTGGTATTTGATGTATGTATATGACCGCAATGCGACAGTTGAAATTTCATTAAAATTGGTTAAACGGAGGGGGCAGTTTACTTAATAAATATTGTCTCATTATCACGTGTTTTTTTTTTATTTACTCAAAAACGGCTTTAACGATTTTTACCAAACTCGGTATTTGGTGTATGTATACGCCCACGATGTGACAGTCAAAATTTCATCAAAATTGATCAATTGGAGGGGGCACTTTACCTATTAAATGTTGTCCCATTTTCACGAGTTTTTTTTATTTACTCAAAAACGGCTTTAACGATTTTGATCAAACTCGGTATTTGATGTATATATATGTGAAAGCCAAAATTTTATTACCGTATCATGAAAATAAAAACTTTTATTTTTAATAAAAAGATCAATTTTACTTAAGAGAGTAAATACGTGATGCTCAAATTTTTGAAGCATCGCAGATGTGTAAAAATATGGTATCAGATAATAGTCTATAATTAATATAGGTATATTTTAGTCTAGAAACTTTTGTTTCATAATACATTTTTGAAAACAATACGAAGCGATTTTAGAGGAACAGTAATCGTTCTTGATTTCCAGAAAGGCATAAGAGACGTAAATACACCTATCGATTCACCTTCATGATGTATTTGCAAAAAGCAACTCTTAGCAAAAAACAAGCAAGCAGTAAAAAAAAACTCGACTGTTGATGAAATTAGTCCCTTCATAAATAAATTAGCAATAATGAATCAAAAAGTGCAGAGAACTACCAAATTTTGCTATACAGATACTCTATAACTTATGGAGATATACAAATATAAGTATATACTTAAATGTGGAAAAATGTGTGAAGTTGAGGATTGGCGTTTACATATTATCGAAAAACGTCGATTTCTAATCTAAGTAAGTTCGTAAGTGAAAGATGTGTGTTGCGCGCATCGCACCAGATTTTTACTTTCACTTACCTATATATGATATATATGGTAAGTGGAAGTATTGCGATCGTGAAAAATTTCGACTTCCGGTTTACAACGGAAATACACGTTTTGGGGTCCCCTGAGTCCAATTAACCAAGTCCCGCGAAATGGTCTGTGTGTGTGTGTGTGTGTGTGTGTGTGTGTGTGTGTGTGTGTGTGTGTGTGTGTGTGTGTGTGTGTGTGTGTGTGTGTGTGTGTGTGTGTGTGTGTGTGAACAGACTAGCTCATAAACTATAAACCGTGGGAACCTGAAATTGGGTATTTAGTGTAGGTATTTGCCCGCGATGTGACAGCAAAAAATTCATCAAAATTGCTCAAAGGGAGGGGGTACTTTATTTAATAACTTTCTACGTTTTTTTCGATTTTCTCAAAAACGGCTTTAATGATTTTGATTAAACTGAGTATATGTTGTATGTATATGCCCGAGATACGACTGTAAAAATTTAATCAAAATTGATCAACCGGAGGGGGGACTTTACTTAATAAATTTTGTACCAATTTCACGTGTACATATTTTTTATTTACTCAAAAACGGCTTTAACGATTTTGAAGAAACTGGGTATTTGATGTATGTATATACCAAATATGTAAAAGCCAACATTTCATCAAAATTGGTCCAACTGAGGGGGCACTTTATTTCATGACTTTTTTCCAATTTTTAACTTTTTTTTATTTACTCAAAAACGGCTTTAACGATTTTGATCAAACTGGGTATTTGATGTATTAATATGCCCGAGATATGACTGTAAAAATTTCATTAAAATTGATTAACTGGAGGGGGACTTTATTTAATAACTTTTTACGTTTTTTTCGATTTTCTCAAAAAAAGCTCAAACGATTTTGATCAAACTGGGTATTTGATGTATTAATATGCCCGAGATATGACTGTAAAAATTTCATCATGACTGTAACTAAATGAAATTTTCAACAAGTACATTGAGAATTATAAAATCACTCGAGTTGGAATATTATGCTTCTTGCATTGCCGAATTATCTCAAGTAAAACCTTTTTTTTAATAGTAAAAGAAATTAGTGTTTGTTATAGAGCAAATGAAAACAAAAATAAAAAATGAATGTGGAAAAATGTGTAACTTTGAGAAGCGGCATTAACACAATTTCTAATCTAAGTTCGTAAGTGAAAGTTGTGTGTTGCGCGCACGCACCAGATTTTTTTTATGTTGTCGAGTTATAGGCCCTGGAACGGGAGTTTCCACCAAAATGGTAAAAATTACCGATCTTTGATTTCCGAATTTGGCTAAATAACTAATCCGATTTCAACTTCAAATACAGTACAATCTTGATAAACCGACACATATAGGGATTATCGAAAGTAAAATAAAATAAGTATTATAACGTAATATTTTTACTATAATATAATATTTTATTTTTAAATTTGTACATCTAAAACAAAATACTATCTGCATATGAATAATACGTTCATAGTTAATAAAAATTACTGGATAAAATAAATATGTATTATGAAAAGTAATCATTAATTCTTTTTTTGCTTTTTTGCCTTAAACATTTTATCGAAAACTCTTTTGAGCAATAACCATTTTGTGCAGTCATTGAATATGTTGAATGCGTCGTTGTTGGTTGCGATACGGTGAGTTGAAACATCCTGGTCATCGCAATCTTCCTATTCATCTGTGGACCGCATTTGGCTGAGGATTTCGTCGTCAGATAGGGATTACATATTTTCTTCGTTTGTGCTTTGAAGCCATGCTTTGATGTCCTCATTTGGTAGGGTAACGCTCAGTTACTAATCTTTCAAAATCCTTCAGGAGTACTCACGATGGGGCCTGGAAGTTAGCAAGGAAATAACAGTGTATTTTGCCTATAATGGTCAAGGCAAATGTCTTGATATAGATTCATGGATCCTGAATCCCGAAACGCAATTTAAATATCTAGGGAGCTGGGTGAACGCTGTAGGAACAGCTGATACGGAAATCGAACGAAGTATAAGCGATGGAAAGATCGTAATTAGACTCTTGAACTCGGTGTTATGGAGCAAGACAGTGTCATTGAGAACCAAAAAAAATAATCTATAAATCGTTCCTTGAAAGTGTCACTCTTTAAGCAGCCGAATCATGGACGATTAAGGAGTTGTTTTATTATTTCCGAATGTGGGATTTTTTTTTTGTGATTAATTTTTATTTGCTGGATTACATTTTGATCCATGGGCTGAAAGAGGTTTCGTGTTTGGGGGCAAGTAAAGGTCTATATTTGATGGACATGCGATCAAGTTCCTCCCCTATTGGGTGTCCCCCATAGCGCCGGATTACTGAACGAGCCGCAGTAACCAACCTCCGGATTATCAAGATTCTACTGCATTTCATTTTATTTGCAATAGTATACCATCTTTTCGATAAAAAGAGAAAGAACTTTTTGATGTGTAGTTATATGCAAGAAACCGAAAAAGGCCACAACTTCGTGGATTATAGACCATTAGATGCATGAATACTTATGTTTTAATTGGTTTTACTCCCCAATAGTGGTTTAATTTTAAATTAATCATATATATATATATATATATATATATATATATATATATATATATATAAATCAAGAAAAGCGATATTCACATTAATACCAAGTGATGCATTGAAACATTTAATATTTTATATGACACATGGTAACATTGTTGAATTATTATTATTATTATTAAAAAAGTGTTTGCTCAAAAAAAAAAATCTTGTTTATATTTATCACAATTAGGCTGTTTTTTCTCAGTTTCTGAACAGTTTCCTATCGGTGATATTTAACTGGTGCCGAAACCCGGGATAAGAAGTGTCCTCAACCGTTTTTTTTTTTTTTTTTTTTTTTTTTTTTTTTTTTTTTTTTTTTTTTTGCCTACTCGTGAAGCTATAAGGTAAGTCGTAAAAGATGGCTGAGGGAGTTCTAAGACCACCAATGCTGAACGTACCTGATATTCCACAGCTACCACGAGAAACATTGGCGGCAGCACACGCTAATACTCTAGAATGGATGAAGCTTAGGGTGGCAACATGTCAGGACCTGAGGAAGGCAATTTCGGATTTAGAGCGCTTTGGAGGAGAAACCGGTGAGCTTAACCACTTTTTGAAAGGCGGGGATCGCCTTATAGAAAGGATAGACACGAAAGTCACTGAAAATCTAGTCAATGCGGGGGACGCAGAAGCACTAAAGGCGGCACTAGTCTGTAGAGTAAAAAGGAATATGCTTAACCATATCCAAGCGGATGAAGAGACTCCTTGGCAAGTAGTGAAAGAAAGACTAAAGAAGGCATACGGGGGAGGAAGGTGGACCCCGGAAGAAGACATTTTTCAAATGTTTAGGGAGGTTAAATCACCCCGGCAATCGAACGGGCAGTACGCTGCAGCTTTACATTACCGATATTACCGAAAAGATGAGAGAAGCAATGAGTGCGGCTGAAGTAGAAGGGCGCAGTCTGACACCGGATTCCAAACGATATAGACGTGTGTACGTGTGCTCCTTGGGATTACCGGCTGTTTACGGGACAAGCGATAAGTAGAAATAGTTATTAAGAGTGTTATTTTACTTATTATTTATATATCTATATATTTTATAAAATACTAAGGTAAATTTTAATTTTATTTGACTTCCTATATTAATTTGAACTGTTAAAATTATTTAATAGCCAGGAGGGAACGAAAAAACGAAATGACATCGGAGAGCGGGGGCTCTCGGCCCCCTATCTCTGATTGTAATTTTCATGACCAACTAAACATCAACCACAGTAAAATTGAATTAAATACTACAAAATTAGATAGTTTTGACATGGTAATGAGGGAAACGACGAATTTCATTAAGTCAACCAATAACAATAAAAGATCACTAATTAGTAATTCATCCCAAGCGTACAAAAAAATAATAATTAAAGGAAAAAATGAAACTATAAGTGAAAGGGAAAAAAAAAGAAATGAATATCGACAAAATCTTGTTAATAATCGATACGGCCCCGAAGATATCGGTCCCTTCCAGGTATTTATTGAAAGTAATGATAAAAATTTAGGAAATGCCCACCCTATGTAATTCGGAAAATGGCTTTTCCAGGATAAGAAATTTCATAACAATTCGATTTTAGAAATCCGAATAACTGGACGAAACAGAATAAAAATTACATGTTCTACAAAAGAAACAGCTAACTATCTAGTCGAATGCGAAATCTTAAAAAAGGAAAATTTATTCGTATATATCCCAGACTTCTTTATTAAAAAAACAGGGGTTATCCGGGACGTTGACTTAAATTTAACCGACGAAGAAATATTGGAAAATATGCAATCCATAATAACACCTATAAAAGTAGAAAGAATGAAAAAATATGAAAATTTAAACGACACTGTAAAAATCACCCCACTCTCCACTTGCGTGATAACTTTTCGTGGACAAAAAATACCAGACTCAATCACAATATACGGGAGCTTTTGTCGGGTTAAACCATATATCCCACAAATCAGACAATGCACTAATTGCCTCCGCTTTAATCACTCAGCAGCCCAATGTAGAGGGAAACAAAGATGCCTTAGATGCGGAAATGAACATTTAGCAAAGGACTGTCCAAACTCTAACCAAGACCCAGTGTGTGTTCATTGTAAGAAAAACCATCTCGCAAATAGTAAAGAATGTGAAACATATAAAAAACTAAAAGAAGAAAATATAAAAAAATTCACTGACCAATCTTACGCATCCGTCGTATGTACGAATCGGTTTGATATACTTCAAGCAATAAAAGAAGATCAAAACAATGAAGCTCCCGCGCCTTCAACCCTAAACCCTAACCGTCGAAAAGTATACAGGAAAACACTAGTTAGGACTCCATTTACCAATCCTTCATTACGGAATCAAGTATCTCGAGAAGTTTTACCTAAGCAGGCAGAACCAGCCGAGTTAAGCAATCCATGGAAAACGTCAGAGGCAGAAAAATACATCACAATATTAAGTAAAATTTCACAAGAAATACAAGAAAAACAAATGTCAAAAAAAAAAATTATAGACAAAATCGGACATACCTTGTATAATATAGTTCAAGAAAACATGGATATTGTAGAAAACCTAAGCATGGACTATCAAAACAACTTTGAGGTAGAATAATATACAAAAGTGAAGAAAATAATTTTGTGAAAGGATAGAATAAAAATAGGAGGAAAACAACAATTAAAATTTAACGCAAAGATGATAGACGACTCAGTACGTATTATACAATGGAATATTCGCTCATTTACAGCAAACAGACATTGCTTAGAATTTATCCTAAGACGTGAGGGGATAGATATTGCCCTATTATCAGAAACGTGGCTAAGGAAAAATCATAAATTTAAAATCCCTGAATACGATATGATCCAACAAAATCGAGCAGATGGATATGGTGGAAGTGCAATTCTAATACATCGAAGTATGAAATTTACACCGATACCTATAATGAACCACTTTGAGGATCGTATACAGATTTGTGCAATAAGTGCCTATTTAACCTCCGGGGTTATATCTATTGCTTCAATATACATAAAACCCGATCAAAATCTTACTTCTAGAGAATGGAATCGTATTATCAGCCAATTACCTCACCCCTTAATAGTTGGAGGTGACCTAAATGCCCACCATCAGGCCTGGGGATGTAGCTACCGAGACAGAGCTGGTACTGAACTCATAGAGGTTATTGACCAAAAAAGGCTCTGCTTCTTAAACAATGGAAAACCAACCCTTATTACAAGACCGGGCAGAAATCCATCGGCCCCCGATATAACTCTAGCTTCGGCGAGCATAACACCTTCGATATATTGGTCGGTATTACCTGAAGTCCTAGGTTCAGATCATTATGCAATTTCAATAAAAATAGATTTGGCGAATGCAGACAAAATTCAGAAAACAACAGATAAATGGTTAATTAAGAAAGCAAACTGGAACTTATACACACAAATAGTGGAAGAACAAGTGAATATCACAAAACCAATAAATTATAAAGATTTGTTAAAGATTATCAACGAAGCTGCAGCCTTTAGTATACCCAGGAATACCAGTGGCAAAAAGAATCGAAATAAACCTGGTCGTACTCCCAAATGTTGGTGGGACGAAAGCTGCATGATAAAATGGAAACAAAAACAAATTACATTTCAAAGGTATAAAAAGGATTTGAATGCAACAAATTATATAGCCGTCAAAAAAGCCATCTCAGAGTGCAGGAGACATTTTAAACCTTCTTTAAACCACGAAAGGCCGATTGGCCAAGTTTGGAACGGGATCAGGAAGCTCAAAGGATTACCTATCAAACAATCCACAATAGACAAAACCGTTATAGAGGATTTTATGAGCTCTATTGCCCCACCGTCGGTACCGGAAAGCATAAAAACTGAAGAGATTCCAGATGAAGGAAACCCTGAAATAGATGAGCCTTTCACAATCACAGAACTAGAATCAGCTATATCCATGAATACTAATACAGCGCCAGGGTATGACGGAATTCACTATCCTATGATCAGTCGACTCCCAGCCAACGCTAAGAGATCACTCTTGGAAATCTACAACGACATTTGGATAAATGGAACCAAAATACCCCAATGGAAGATCCAAATTGTTATACCGATTCGGAAACCAGGGAAACCATTGGATAAATCCACGTCTTATCGACCTATCGCCTTATCTTCTTGTCTCCTCAAAACATTTGAGCGAATGGTTAAAAAGAGGCTAGAATGGTTTTTAGAAGAGCGTAAAAAAATCCCAGATTTTCAACACGGATTTAGGAGAGGACATAGCACTTACGATAACATCGCCACAGCGCTTACCGATATCCAAAAAAACTTGGCCAAAAATGAAACTACTATAGCAGTATTTGTCGACCTAGCCAACGCGTACAATAATGTGAATATTAAAATCCTAAAAGAAGTGATGGTTAGAGAAAACATTCCTAGCAAAATAACAAAGACAGTGGTGAACCTCATAGAAAAAAGAATAATTTATTGTCAAATAGGAGGAGAAATTCAAGGACCTAGAGAAATTGTTACAGGTTTGCCACAGGGAGCTGTTTTGAGCCCATTATTATTCTCAATCTACACAACATCACTGAAAACATTAGAATCTGACCGAATAAAAATTGCACAATTCGCGGATGATATTACGGTGTACGGAGCAAATAACGACTATGAGATGGCTAAGGAAGCAATGAACGTGTTTATGGAAAAATTTGCCAAATGGAATGATGAATTAGGACTACCTGTGGCTGAAGATAAATGTGCTGCCATGATAATGAGCAGAAAAAGAAACACCCCCCAACCGGAACATTTAAACTTAGGACCCTTCCAGATTAAAACATATACAACATTTAAATTTTTAGGAGTCACAATAGACCGTAAATTATTGTGGAAACCCTATATACAATATATTGAGGAAAAAACAGAAAAATCAATGAATGTTCTTCGGTGTGTATCAAGAATAAAATATGGAGCTCATCCCGATATTTGTTTATTGATATATAGAGCCCTAATCCTATCACGTATAGATTATGGGAGTATGTTTTATGACAATGCAGCAAGCTCACATCTAAAAAGAATAGATCAGATTCAATTCAGAGCCTTAAGGTGTTGCTTAGGTGCAATGAATTCCACCCCAACCAACGCCCTTTTGATTGAAGCCAATATAATGCCATTAGCAATAAGAAGAGAAAGATTAGCAGTCAAATTTTTATCCACCAGGTTCAGTAATATAGAACACCCAGTTACCAGATCCCTTCTACAGTTGGCTCCTTACATCTATAGTTACAACCCCTACACTCGAAAGAAAGCACCACTATTAATCCGAATGTTGATGCGATTAAGAGAGTTGGCATTGGGAAATTTGATTATCCCAGAAAATAAAACCATTTATTGGGACGTAGCCTTACGAAAATTGAATGTAATAACTACTTATGACGAACTAGACGGTCACCCCGAATACGTTAGAGACTGCTATGAAACAGGACGAACTCCTATTGCTTGCACAATATATACAGACGGCTCTAAATCCGAGAATAATGTTGGGGCAGCAATAATAGAGGTTAACACCAATTATCAACTAAAAATAAAATTACCATCCATAACCACAATCTTTACAGCTGAAGCTTTAGCTATTCGCGAAGCCCTAAAATACATAGATAGCAATAATTATGAAAAATCAATAATTCTATCGGATTCATTAAGCGTTCTAACAGCATTAAAAAGCTCCGAAACGACCACTGGACCTATTATAACAGACATTAAACTACTCATGTTTAAATTAACACGAATAAGCAGAGCAGTTCACTTTATATGGGTTAAAGGACATAGCGAAAATCATTATAATAATAAGGTGGACCGCCTAGCCAAAGAAGCATCACTCACCGGAGAGCTCAACAATTCTATCACCACTGCAGACATTATCGCCCATTGCCGGAACACCCAAAATAAAAAATGGCAAAGACAATATGATAATTCTAAACATAGTAAGGGACTCTTCTATTGCAGTTTACAACCTAAGATTCAAACGAAAGCATGGTTTCGGAAAATAAACAGACCTAGGAGATTTTTCACGATCCTGTGTAGGCTTAGACTCAACCACAACCGCCTTCCCTACCACCTACATAAAATAGGCATAATAAACTCCAATACTTGCAACTGCGACAATACCACGGTGGCTGATCCAGATCATATAATACTTGCTTGCAAATTATACGAGAGAGGAAGAGAAGAGCTCATGGAAACCCTGATTAGCAACAAGGTACCGCTTCCCACGAAAGTGAGCCTACTGGTTTCAAACATTAAGAAGTTAGAGGTGCTAGACAGTATAGTTCAGTTTATCCTAGACCATCAAATTGAAATATAGGTAAATAATAATAATACTGAAAATGAAAATTTAAAAAATCCATTAAATTGTTTTAAAATTTAAAAAGATATGAAAATTATCTTTCTTAGATAATTAATAACATTTTTTGGTGTTGGGGTGGGGGCTGGGGCCGGGGGCCGCCGCCTGGGGTCGGGGCGGGCCGGTCCCGCTGGGCGGGGGACGCGACATGGCTGGCTGGGCTAGTTCTGCCCCGAACCTCGTTGGGATGTGGACTTTTCCATATAGGATTCTTGTAAATGGTTTTTATCCACATCTCACTTATGAGCTTCGTATGCTATCATCAACATAAAGAAAAGTACGTGGATAAGCAAGCCTTGGCGTCTTCCCTGGTCGGCGGGTGCGGCTCGTCTCCTCTTGGGGGTGCGCCTCTGTCCACGGCTCCCATACCCAACCCAATTTTATTCTGGCGGATGTGGATAAACACAAAGCAAAAAAAAAAAAAAAAAAAAAAAAAAAAAAAAAAAAAAAAAAAAAAAAATTAGAAGGGCGGATGGCATTTTTGTCTACCATTCTCAAGGTACAGTTGGCCCAAGAAACCGGAAAAAGAGAGGGTCTACCGAGGGATCGATCCTTTATAGAATGCGCTCAAGAAATGGTAGATTATAGTGCGAGAGAAGAGGAAACACGAATGGATGTGGAAGAAACTGGGTGGAGTAGGGTAGCCTTCAGGCGTCCCAAAACCACACCAACTGCCTGGAGGAGGAAAGAACCGGCATACATTGGTAGGGAGAGACTTCCAGCTATGGAAAAATCAAAAACCAGGCCGAGAAACAATTCAAAGAAAGAAGACCGTAAATGCCATGGCTGCGGAAAAAGTGGACACTTAGTTGCGCAGTGCCCCCACACCAAATGCTTTGAGTGTGGTACAGAGGGGCATATCGCCAGACAATGTCCCTACATATATTCTAGAAGGGAACAACACAGGGCGGAACCTATGGAGATAAACGCCCAGAAGTTGCGGAGAAGAAACAGCTCGCCGACGGGAAGTGGATCGTCGAGAGAATCTACAGAGGAATCAGGAACCTCGGAGACCGACGAGGAGATTGATGGACCACCGAGGGGAAGATGCGGGAGTGGACGAGATTTAAGGAGAAGCGGAGGAAGCAGGCGGCGAACAGCAGAGGAGAGGGCCTGAGGAGAGTGCAGGCAGAGGGGCGACCACAGGCTGGTGAGTTGCAACATTGAGATTGAGTGTGGCTGGTTGCCTATAATTGAAGTGATAAGAGGAGTATTGTGCTTGGTGGACACCGGGAGCTCATGACAGCATCATGACGAGAGGAGCACTGAAGCAGCTATGTGGTGGAAAGAGGATTCCCAAGATCCAGATATGTCATTGTAGGTTGATCACCCTAGGTGGCCTTTTTAGAGTCGAAGGGGAGTCGGAGATATCGCTAGATAGATGGGCAGTCGGAAGTGGCATGTTAGGAGTGCACGTAGTAAGCCGAATGCCCCGAGAATACCAGGCAATTATTGGATGTGACTTATTGGAGAAGGTAGGTGTGAGGGTTAAAAACAGCGGTGGAAGATGGAGAATTAGGATTGGGGAAAAAACGTATGAGTGCCGATCAGCACTTAAGAACGATAGGGTGCGAATAGGTGCGATCAATCGAAAGGAAGATTGGAGACAACTAGTAAGGAGAGAAGTTGATGACATTTTCTTCAAAGAAGGGGACATGTTAGGGGCAACAGGGAGAACCGTTCATGAGATCCCACTAAAACAGGTAAAAATAACTTATGTGAAAGAGAGGAGATACCCCCAGGCACTTCGCCATCACATTCGGGAAGAACTAAAGAATCTAAAGGAACAGGGGATAATCATAGACAGTACGTCGCCTTACAATAGTCCGTTGTTGGCGGTAAAGAAAAAGAGCGTGGCAGGAGAGAACATAGAGAAATATCGCGTTGTGATAGACTATCGAAAGTTAACTGAAAATACCGTCGATGAAAAGTATCCAATCCCCAGGTTTGAGGACATCCTGGACAGGCTACACGGAGCAACAATATTTAGTACTTTTGGACTTGAAAGCCGGGTATCACCAAATAAAAATGCACCCAAAAGACAGACATAAAACAGCATTTACATTCGAAAGGGGTCACTATGAGTTTACTAGGATGCCATTTGGCCTAAAGAATGCTCCGATAACATTTCAGCGTCTAATGGACGAATTTTTAAGAGGAATCGACGAATCAATGTGCCAAATTTACATGGATGACCTATTAGTGTTTAGTAAAACGGAGGCTGATCACATAAAACACTTGAAGAGCGTATTTGAGAGGGTACCGTTGGTTTGAAACTTTCGAGTGAAAAGTCCCTGTTAGGTCAGGAGCGTATAATTTTTTTAGGCCATTCAATTTCTAAAGAAGGGGTCAAACCGGATGCTAACATGGTGGAGGCCATAAGAAAGATTGCAATACCACGAGATGTAAAGGGGATCCGAAGGTTATTAGGAACACTCCACTATTATAGACGATTCGTGCCCGAAATGGCAGAATATCTTGTTCCTCTGAACAACCTCTTAAAGAAGGGAATGAAAGTGACGGTGGAACCGCTCATCGTACCATAACATTCGGAAATGTATGGTACGACTCCAGGAGGAGCCGATACTCGCCTTTCCTGATTTCACAAAGTTGTTCACGATAACGACCGATGCAAACGAATACGCGCTAGGGGCCGTGTTATCCCAGGAAGGAAGCAACGGAGAACGCCCCATTGCATACGCTAGCAGGCGTCTTACAGATGCGGAAACCAGGTACAGTGCCTTGGAAAGAGAACTATTGGGAATCGTGTGGGCTATTGATCACTTTAGACCCTACGTGTTCGGGAGAAAGTTTCGTGTTCATACTGATCACAGACCCCTTCAGTGGGTAGGGAAATTAAAGGAGTCATCAGCAAGAGTAACCCGCTGAAAAGAATTCCTTACACAATATAATATGGAAATAATTTATAAGCCGGGGAAAGAAAATGTAGTGGCGGACTTGCTGTCAAGAGCAATCACAGTTAACGCCATAGAGGATGATAAAGGGGAATTTTCCAGAGAGGTACGACCATTTTTAACAGAGTGGACGCCAGAAGGAGAAGGGAAAAAGGGCGCGACGGAACCGGGCGAGGAAGAAGACACTATAGAAGAGGAAAACCTCATCGAGGAGCGTCCAGCTGATATGGGGGAACTGGAGGAAATTATAAATGATAAAAGCAGGCAGATAATTTGGAAAACCAAAACCTCAGGACTAATGAAAATACAACACAGCACGTACGGGAAAAGCAGGATCACAACCATCTGCGCTGACGCCGGGAGTAAGGGATGACCAAATCTGTAAGGCACTCAAAGACGCTTCGAAACTTACCAGGCAGTGCCTTTTAACTACCTAGGCTACTTACCTAGGCCTGCCCTTTTGGCAGAAAAACTTACCATCTTTTTGTGGGCAACGCTACAATATGGGAGAAGATTAAAAGAATGTGGCGGTCCGAGCAGATCGGAATAGATAGGAACTTCGTACGTTGCAAAGTCTTAGTACATACCCTGAGAGATGAGGAAGAGCAAAAAGAGGTAACACTTTCTTAGCACCAGGGAAAGACCAATCATCGCGGAGTGCACGAAACACTTCAGGCATTGCGTTGAAAATATTTCTGGTGGGGAATGAAGAGAACCATCACGGAGACCATAGGAGCTTGTGAAGTCTGTCTCAGGACTAAATACGATAGACATCCGCCCAAAGGGAAGCAAGAAGCAACACCCACAGCAGATGCACCGTTGTGTGACCTACAAATCGACACATTCACTTGGAGGGGTTATAAGTGGGTTACAATGATAGACCTCTTTAGTAAAACAGCAATGGCGTATCAAGTACAGGAACGATCAGCAGAAGCAATACTAGGAGCATTGTGAGTGTGGTTCCAGTTCTACGGTGTGCCTGACCGAATTTCCTCAGACGGAGGAAGGGAATTTGATAACGCTAAGATTAGGGAAGAAATGAAGAACTTAGGGGTGGTATGGCATCTGAACACTCCAGGACACCCAAAGAGCCGAGGAAGTATAGAGAGACTGACTACATGAGACCCTTAGCGAACACCTGAGAGTATATCA
The DNA here is from genome assembly GCA_911387785.2 of Aelia acuminata. Taxonomy (NCBI): domain Eukaryota; kingdom Metazoa; phylum Arthropoda; class Insecta; order Hemiptera; family Pentatomidae; genus Aelia; species Aelia acuminata. The sequence goes on from OU426982.1 coordinate 91,230,611, forward strand.
GCTCGGGAAGGGATTGGAACCAGACATAGCTATGCAGAAAGCAGTAATTCCTTATAACCATTTTATACATACCGTCACAGGGTTTTCACCGTTCGAAATCCTATTTGGGCTGCGTGGACGGCAACGGGACTATTGGGGCACGATGGTGGATAAGGAAACAACAGAGAGAATGCTTAACAATATAAATAGAATTGAACAAACTGTGGGAGAGAGTCCGAAAAAAAATCAATAAAGAGAAGCATGACCGATTAGCGCGGGAGAACTTAAAAGTAAAAGACCTGATGGGGAAAATAAAAATTGGTTCAGTCGTATATCGCAGGTTAGCTTCCAATAGAGGGAAGGAATTAACACGCTATGAGGGTCCGTTCAGGGTTATTGTAATCAGGGAGCACAATATAGTGACCATCGAAAGTGTAAAGGACCCAAGAAAACGAAGAACGGTTCACATAGAACAGTTAAAACTCCCATTGGTGGAGGAACAGGAAACTTGAACTGGAGTATCCTCATCACGGAGAGTACAAGTTCTGGACATGACGGTTATTCTTCTCGATTTTATTAGTATTGTTTATGTTTCTTTTTTTTTATATTTGTTTAGTTTAGTTTACAAAAGGTTTTTGTAAACTGGCGGGGGGGGGGGGGGGGGAATCAAGGACAGGGATATTCACATTAATACCAAGTGATGCATTGAAACATTTAATATTTTATATGACACATGGTAACATTGTTGAATTATTATTATTATTATTATTAAAAAAGTGTTTGCTCATAAAAAAATCTTGTTTATATTTATCACAATTAGGCTGCTTTTTCTCAGTTTCTGAACAGTTTCCTATCGGTGATATTTAACTTATATATATATATATATATATATATATATATATATATATATATATATATATATATATATATATATATAAGTTAAAATACTTGAGAATAACGAACTCAAAATAAAGAGAGAATAGGGCATGAAGTGAACACCACGGATTCTTGGATAACATTGTCTTTATTCATGTTCTACAGGGCTTTATATACATTATATACATCAATGAATTGCATTGTTTCTCTAGATGAATGGGTTACATTGTTTACTTATGTCAAATGTTTACCTATGGTACTTACTTATCACCCCCATCCCAGTTCACAAAGTGAATTATAAGTTAAAAAAAATAAAAAAAGGTAAATCTTGCAAAGCAGAGAACTATAACATTTGGAAAGCAAACAGTTCCTTACAGTAAGAAAAATACAAAATACAACTATATATAAGAGTTAACAGAATTTCCTACTTAACTAAACATGTTCTCTGTTTAAAAATAAAAAAATAAAATATGTCTACCTAGATATAATAGCAATGCGAAATAGCAAAATCAATTAGACTGAAAATACAACAAAATTACATTATTTTATACTTCATACCTGCCTACATCGAGAGGGATGCGAAGATGCCGTATGTGAGTATGTCTCACTCTTTGATTACCTGTAGTCTCCTGAATTGAAACTATATTGTGTTCTCGCAATGCTACCACTTTGAAAGGCCCTTCATATCGCTGATCCCCCTTTCTACGACCGGACGGAGCTTTGCAGTACACGGTCAATCCTAATGAAATTTTATGAGATTGGTCTGGTACCGCAAAACAACCACGGTTCACCCTAGAAAGTTTCTCCTTCATAAGTTTAGAATGAACGCGCTCGGAGATGTCTGCAAGTTGTCTATGCTTGTGTATTACTGCATTCCTTAGGTGCGTGTATGCGGTTGTGAGAATATCTCTCCTATTCCGTAATGGGTCGCCGAATACTATTTCCACTGGTGTGAACCCCGTGGCAGAGTTGATAGTGTTATTATAGGCTAGCACCGCCCGAGGCATCGCCGCAATAGCTCCGAGTCCCCTGTGTAATTGGAATAATCGGAGGTGTTCACCTAATGTATTGTGGAGACGTTCGATGGCCCCGCGCTCTTGAGGATTACCAGGTGAATTAAAGTGCCACTTCATATTCAATTCCGCACATTCCGTAGTGGTTCGAGCACTGTTAAACTCCCTCCCGTTGTCCGACGTGATATTATGAGGTACTCCATAGCATGACATCCAACAAAACATCCCATCCCAAACGGCGTCGGTCGTTTTATTCGTTAGTGGATACGCCATTGCTAATTTGCTAGAATTGTCCAATATCGTGAATTCGGTGTATGTGAGACTTCCGGGTGAACAGTAATGGGATGCCTATCGTATTTTCCACGATGACATATAGTGCATGCCTGTAAGACCACCCGGATCGATCGGCTCATGTGGTGCCAATAATACCTGCGCTGCAACGCGGAAAGAGTTTCGGGGACCCCACGATGATTAGTCTTGCCTTCATGATAGGCTTTTATCAATTCTTTCTGACGTTCCGGCTCTTTAACAGTCTCCATGATTCTTGAGCACAAGATTAGGTTTCTATCAGCTCCAATCCGCTCCGTTTCCCACAACTGTTTGATGCAGTCTAATACCGTCTTATTACCAACATACATGTGATAAGTCTTGCCCCGTTTAGTAATATCGTTAATTATGCGGACAACATCTGCTGGTGGCACTGAGGGAACTGTCCATGCAGTTACAATATTGTGCCTGCCATACTTATTATGTTCCATATGCGTCATTCCTTGGGTACGGATTTTCCAAATAATCTGCCTCTTATGTTGGTTAACCACCGTATCCGTTTCATTAAGATGTGTAGGCCGGGTTTCCGTGGGGACTTCGTCCGCATCTACCGTGTCTCCCTCATCGAGAGAAACTTCGTCTCTAGGAGCATCTACATAGGAACTTGCTTCCTGAAGCGGATTTACGTATAGTGCCCGCGACAACCAATCCGCAAAAACGTTCTTGGATCCTTTTTTGTGTACTATTTGAAAATTGAATGTGCGCAGCTTCCATCGCCCTACACGAGCCAAAGATACCTTCAATCCATCGGTCCATAATAGTGGCTTATGGTCTGTACGGAGGGTAAACCGTCTCCCAAATACATAGGGTCGAAAGTGTTCTACCGCCCACACAATCGCATGTAGTTCCCGTTCGAGAGCACTATACCTCGAATCGGCGTCGGACAATTGTCTACTGGCAAACGCTACCGGTCTATCGTCCCCTTTAATCTCTTGTGATAACACAGCCCCGAGGGCCCTCTCACTGGCATCGGTCGTTAGAATGAAATTTCTTTGAAAGTCCGGAAATGCTAACACCGGCTCTGCTGTAAGGGCTTCTTTGCATTTATTGAAACTGGTACGTGTTGTGTTCCTCAGTAAAGAAAAAAGACCGCCCTTTCTTTAAAAGCTGGGGGAATAATGATATGATATCGGCTGCATTAGGTAGGAATTTACGGTAGTAGTTTACCATTCCTAGAAATCTCTTGAGTTCTTTTTGGTTTGTAGGGGGCTTTGCCTTCGTAATGGCTTCTATCCTGGCCGGGTCTGGTTTAAATCCCTGTTCAGAGATGAGGTGTCCCAAAAATTTAATTTCAGTTTGAAAAAAATTAGATTTTTCTTTAGACAACTTTAAGCCAAATTCCCGGATGCGCTTGAAGACTTGGGTAAGATGATGTATATGGCGCGATGGTGTTGGACTAAAAACGATAAGGTCGTCCATGTAAATTTGGCAATAATCTTCCCATAACCCGCGGAGAAACTCATCCATTAATCGCTGGAAGGTGAGAGGCGCGTTTTTAAGTCCAAACGGCATTCGCGTGAATTCGTAATGCCCTCTTCCAAACATAAAAGCGGTTTTCTCGATATCCTCCTCTCGCATCCTCACCTGGTGATAACCCGATTTTAAATCAAGGGTCGAAAAAATACAAGCTCCCGCTAAACGATCGAGCATATCATCGAGCCTGGGAAGGGGATAGCGTTCCTGTACAGTGTTTTCATTTAGTTTCCTATAGTCGATCACGAGACGATAGGATGGGTCTGACTGTTGGTTTGATTTCTTTTTCTCAACGATCTACAAAGGGCTACTAAATGGCGAGGTGCTATTCCGTATTATCCCTTGACGAAGGAGGTCACTTATTTGATCGTTAATGATTTCCGTCATTGACTGCGGATATCTCCGTCCTTTTGTGTAAGAAACTTGATTTTCTTTCAAAATAATTTCATGTTTCGTCCTACCAGTCGCAGGTAATGGATTTCCCTCCTTATAAAATATATCAGTAAATTCTGCGAGTAACGGCCCCAACCGTGATTCCTTAGTGTCGATCACTTCTACGCAATGCTCTTTGCCATTTGTTTTTAATCTCCCGTGGTATAGTTTTTTACCTAGGGTCAGTTCCCAACTTCCACCACCTCCTAGCATTTTAAACCCCACTTTATCTAAAACATCGCACCCAATTAACACATCATATTGATTTGTTAGCTCTTCCAACACATGAACAGTTGTACCCATCTTTACACCGGTGAGATTTTCAAGATCCCATGTGTATTCCCCCAATACTCTACAAGGGCCACTCAAAGTGATAACTGAACATTTACATACCTTGAGACTGAAATCTCCACCCAGCTCCTTCAACACCCCTCTGCTGACCAAGTTACTTGTACTGCCAGTATCAATAAGCGCCCTAATTGGCTCACCACACCCCTGCACTATGGGCAACCTCTCCCACATTCCACAAACACTATTAACTAATTCACGTCTGCGTGGGTTGCCCTCGCCTTCTCAGATGGTAGTTTCTCCCTTCATATCTGACGTTTTGGGTTGGTGTCTCCTACTCTTCTGCTCTCTTTGTCCTGCAATTTTCGCTGCCCAGCCGAACCTCTGATCTTCCTCTTCACTAGAGCTCTTATCATCTGAGTATTCTTCAGAACTTGAGGTAGAACTGTCCCTAGGCCGTCTTGTCCTGTGAGCATTCACCTCCATTGGTTCTGGAGCTGGTTTACGCTTGTAAATCCAAGGACAGGCCCTAGCCACATGACCTTTGTCTCCACATTCATAGCACTTGACGGATGGGCAATTCGCTGCAATATGCCCTAAGCGCTTATACTGATAACATCTACGGGTGTCTTCTCTTCTGGTCACTCTCGGTCTGAAAACTTTCGGCCCCTCTCTCGCACTTCTTTTCTGTTCTGACCTCAGATTTTGAGATGATCCAGGTTTTGGGTCGAACCGATCTCTGTTAATTCTCTTACTTCTCAACAGTACCTGTCTCCATTGTGGGCCCTCAAGGTCTTCTTCCTCCCTAGCATCCTTGTCCATTATGTTCCGGACGCATTCGACAAAGGATTTTTCTACCGCTAACCTTTCTTTCACTCTTAAGTTCCTACCTAGTTGCACCTTCAAAACTCTCTCATAGATTGCCAGTTGCTGAGCCGCCTCTGCATGTCCTACGGTTTCAATGAGCTTCTCTGAGATTGCTGTAAACTGATTCAGCATGGTTTCTGCGAAGCTATAGTCAGACTGGCCTGCTTTTCTAACTTCCGTGAAGAGTCGATAAACGTCTTCCTCAGGTGTCCAGCGTCCTCCTCCATATGCTTTCTTTAATCTGCGGGTGACCTCTTCCCACGATGTCAGCTCATCCGCTTGTATGGTGTTGAGAATATTCCTCCTTACTCTTCCCACCAAAGATGCCCGTAATTCGGTAGCGTCCAAGGGGTCTACCCATCCGGCTGCTATTCTTGCCTCGATCAAATTATAGATCTGATTACCTCCCTTGAGAAAATGGTTGAGGTGGCCTAGTTCTCTACCAAATCTTTCTAATTCTGAGACTGCATTCTTCAAATATGTGGCGGTAGCCGTCTTGACTCTCGCCCATTCTAACTGCATCAATTCCGGATTGTTGTTTTGCACTACTTGCACAACACTCGGAGTGGTGTTCGCGCCGCTAACTTGGTCCATAGATTTATCTTGGGGCTCCATAACTTGACTTTCGTCATGTACGGATGCGCCTTGGAGTTGAATAACCACGTTCTCTAGCTGGTACATAAGTCAGGAAAATTCGTTTTCGCGAAAGGAAAATTCGTCACGCAGTGTTTAACTTTTCCCGGGTTTCGGCACCAGTTAAAATACTTGAGAATAACGAACTCAAAATAAAGAGAGAATAGGGCATGAAGTGAACACCACGGATGCTTTGATTACACTGTCTTTATTCGTGTTCTACAGGGCTTTATATACGTTATATACATCAATGAATTGCATTGTTTCTCTAGATGAATGGGTTACATTGTTTACTTATATCAAATGTTTACCTATGCTACTTACTTATCATATATATATACCGTGTAACTGTTAATTCATTAATTGTTGTGAGCTGTTAAATTGTATTAGATATATACTTCCTAAATTGTATTATGAATAATTTCTACGTATCAACGAACAAACAGAACTTTGTATCTATCTTTCTTTTTTTTTTTTTTTTGATTGGTTTTAAATCTGTAAATAATCAATAAATTGCAAACATGCATTTATTTCAAATTTCATGAATGATCAGAAGGCAGTATCTATAACCCAACTACTACTATGAGTGCATTAATTTTACATTTCAAGATAACCAGTTTATGTCAATATAAGTGAAGTTTAGATAACGTGCAATCTGCGACTAATTATTTATTTTTATCATATTTATATCCTTTATTTATCAGATTTATATTAAAAAAAAGGTAATATTATTTTTTCTATCAATTAAATACTTGCAGTTCCGTAAAATAATACCCTAAACCCGCTGTAATTATATCATGTATGAGAACTGAACGATGTGGCAGAGGACTTGATGCGCCCGAGTCACTGGCGGCTTTTCGCCGATAAGGTCCGTTTTCTATGAACCCAGTTAATATATTTTGAAATTTGACCAATGAATTTTAAAGAAGAATAATTGCTCCAGATGTTTTATTTCAGGTCGTTTTCCGATAATGATGGCCGTTTAATCACCAATTAACTTGGAATTTTAACTTTTACGCGAGTGACCTGAAAAAATTGACTTTAAAGGTTTTTTATGTTGTTTAGAATAATTATTTAAGAACGTTATATATTTAAGAACGTTATATTCTGAATCTAGAGGTATCTAGCTTTAATAAAAGACTAGTTATAGAGAAAAATTAAGCATAATGGCGAATGTCAGTTATCAAAAACCTAACTAAAATCAAATTCGTCATTCCGCCATGTTTGAACGCCATTTTGGGTTAGTGCGGCCACTTTTTTTTCTGGGAACATTGGCTTTTTCTTAATATTTTATCACTAGGAACACAACGACATGCAATTTATAGGGATGTGGGGGGGGGGTGCACGGTAAGGGGGTCCCGCCCACCATGTATATCAAGTTTAATCCTCTGCCTGTTTATATTCCCTGACCTTCATGGGGAAAAGAATAAGTTAATCCTCTTCTTTTGTCCTATCATAAGTGGTTAGTTGTTAGCAAATATTCGTCTTATTGAAGATTTTCTAAAATTTAAGAGATGTCAGTTTTAACTTGTGAGTGTAGTAAGAACGTTGTGATCGCCAACAGAGGAGTGCAGTTTTTTTTTTTTTTTTTTTTGGTGGCATATGCACTGCGGCCCAGATGGGCCTATTGTGCGCCAAGTTGTCTGCCTGGGTTCTGCTTCACTTTATATGCTTATTTTCAGTACCTCAGTATATTTAAGGAGGCTACTTGGGTTAATTAACTCATGCGCCTTAGGGTCAGTAATGCGGTCCAGGCCAAACATTCTGAACCTTAATACAGCGAGTCTGTCACATATGCAGACTATATGATGTGCAGTTGCTTTGAGTGAAGAAGGGTTTTCTCATAGGAATATTGCAGTGAGCTTTTATCGATTTATTTGGTATTCCATAATGAGCATATTTGGGTTTTACCTTTCTTGTATATTCTATAATTTAAATCTAAAAGTTCGCCTCTTGCTTTGAAAATCCATTTAATATCATTAAGGTTTTTTAATACAAAATAAATAACTTTCTTCTAAATTATGAGGTAACTCTTTGTGTAATAAATACTTTGTTGAATTATTCACCTTTTCTATTAAATTATTACAAAAGGATTCTTGCAACTTATTTCTAAGCAGTAAAAATAAATCTTGCAGGCTATCTATAATAAGTTCTTGTTCTACATTGAATCTCCTTATCAACTTTTTTAAATCAGGTACCCAAAATAAATTATTTTTGAATACCTTTTTAGTACATTTGAATACCTAAAAATTTAGGTAATCTATTTTCATTCATATTTAATATATTCACGATGTAGTTTCAAAGTACAGAAGAAAAGGGGTTGTATTTTGATCTCTAGATATATAATATAACGTGGAGTATATTGCAGTAAGTTTAATAATTTTCTTACAAAAAAGTATAGTCATTTTTCTAAATCATCAAATTCCTGGTATTCCCATACTTTTGCTCCATAACCCGTAATTGATCTAAATACTGTTTTAAAAACTTGCATTTTTGATAGATAAGAAATTTTGTTATGATATTGTTGTTTATGAAAATTTTCCAGACTGTGTTAATTCCTGTTTTAACTTTTCCCAATTTTTCTAGAAAGTGCTTATTTAATGACAATGACAATGCAGCTCAAGTTAATCCCTAAATATTTATAGTTCTTAACTACCTCAGTTTTTTTCTTGTTTATGAACCAATTTTCCCAACTTCCCTCCATTCCTAAAAACAACTATTTTTGATTGATAATGAGCATAACTGGGTTTCACCTTCCTTGTATATTCTATAATTTAAATCTAAAAGTTCGCCTCTTGCTTTGAAAATCCATTAATATCATTAAGGTTTTTTAATACAAAATAAATAACTTTCTTCTAAATTATGAGGTAATTCTTTGTATAATAAATATTTTGTTGAATTATAAAACACGTACTAATAAGGCACCACACAAAGTCCAGTCCGGGACAAAGGAATTCCTATTTTTTTCTCGTATATAATAATCAATATATATTATAAAGCAAAGTGTACAATGTGCGTGCCGAAAAGGCTCAGAAACGACTACACATACGACTAAGAGATTTATGTCAGCGTGTAACTGTATGTCCCCTAACGGAGAAGAAGGTTTTCGTTTTTCTCTTAAGGGTTTGAAATTGAAGAGAAAAGGACTGGAATTTTAAGTCTCTCGCAACATTTAATTAGCCTACCTGAGAATGACATACGAGTTTATGAATGAAAAATTTAGTTCGAGCTGCAGATCACCAGGAAGCGCTAGGGTTTGTTTCACTCAATGCTTATTGTTCATTCATTCCGTTATATTTGTATAGGTTATATATTTTGTCAGCTGTTCTTTTTAAATTACTAAATAATCAAGCGAAAATAATTAGTTCTTTTAGAATAAATTAATGATTTTACATATCTGCAATCAATTAGAAAACCGACTGGATACTTTACAAAATTAATTTTCTCATAAGATGGTTGATTGATTAACACTTTACATTTAATCGATATCTAACATATACTTAAGTAAATTTAATGCAATATGAGTGAACGAATAAAAACAGACATAAAACAAAAAAGAAGAGCTGAATAGACTGATTATAAACCGAAAATAACAAGTTTGAAGTGTTCTTATTGTATGTAGTTATGAAAAATGGTTTTATTACTATGTATGATGAGCATTCCAGTTGACAAAATGATGAATTGACTCCAATAATACAATTTTTTCAATAAGATTTTATCACCGCTCATAGTTCAGGATAAAAAGAAATATGATGAAAAAATTGTGCCTTCATGATATTTTGGTTTTCGCTTAGTAACAGTAGTAAGATTGGAGAAGTGCAGAGTTCGGCCAAATTAGGGTGGGGGGGGGGGATATACTAAGGGAGGTTGAACTGGAAGAAAGGTCTTACAAAAATGTTTCTATGAATCTTCGGTATTTTCTAAACTTCTGGATCTAATGGGACCATCACAGTAGTCGGCGCTTAAGTTGTACTCCAAATATAGTTTTTTAACTAATAATCTAATAACTTATTAACTGATGACTGCTTGGAATGGGCTTATAGGATTCGTAATCACAGAAACCATCAAAAACGATGCATGACTCGACAAAGTTGCAGCAAAATTAATTGTTTATTCTCCATTGTTCATTCAATACCCTATGAAGTATATAGGGTTCCTTATTTGGGCAGACACTGCAGATCTCTAATATTAATATTGATACAATGTTAAAATTTTCAAGAAAGTGCTAATTTTGTTCTATATTTCCTTTAATTTTAAAGTTTTTCTGTTATTGAAACTGCCATACAACTACCGGAGCGAAGCCGGGCACACTAGCTAGTAGTATAAATATTTGTAAGTGATCCTTTAATTTTGTCCGGTAGTGTATTTATCCTTTCCTCTCTCTGAGTTATCATTAGTGTTCATTAATATTCAAGAGGACCTGAACAGGATTATTGCCGGTGCAAATCAGAATAACTTAAGGCTGACCGCTGTCAAAACTCAGGCCATTGATATAGCTTCCAATTCCCTCCTCAGAACCTACGCCAGCTTTCTTATTCTAATCAATAACAATCAACCCCACCAACTTTAGGTAGACTTTTAAAAATCTAGGTATTGCAATCGACTGAACCCTGTCCTGGAAACCCCTTAATTACAGCACCGCCCCCGGAATTTTTTTCCGCAATCTAACCGTAAGCTCCTTGTATCCTCACTCGTTTCCCCCACTTAGACTAACTAGTCGTTACGTTCCTACAATACCAATATTTTTCTCTTTCCCTTTTTTTCAATTTTTTTTTCTTTCCTCTTCTGTTGAAGAGTTTTTTGCTTATTTTCATAGATATAAAATGTAAATATTGTAACGTTGTAACAAAAATATATGGTTTGGAATGGTTTTATACTCATTGTTGTAACGAACTAGTACTCGTAATTTGAACAAACTGTCATAGCACGTGTTTGTTGTTTTGTATTTGTTAAACGCACTTTATGCCACTAACACAGGCTAATTGGACAATGCTAAAGTGGGAGTCCTAAATTTTGCCGATCCAGGTATAATTAAGATAGGGATCTTTTAACGAGTACCTGACATCGTACAGGCTCGAGACCTCCTATCCGAGGGACGGCTTTTTTTACTCCTTACAGCACCTGTCTGTAGACTTGCGCGCCACTGATAAATCTTCGGCCGCCGATAATTTGTTTTATATCATGGGCATCCGCAGGGGAAGGCGGCAGCCACCTCCCCCCCCTAGAAATTTTGAGAAACAAAAAGTTATGTTTTTTGTATTAAATATATTTATATATATTCATTTACTATAATTATAAAGCATTATATAAACACTTATTTTAACTTTTAAGCAGGGTTTGAAATTAACTCTTATTTTCTGGGAAAGAGAATAAAAGTCAAATCAGGACTTTTATACTTGTAATAAATAAATAAAAATCACATCATGACTTTTATATTTCGGGCCAGAAAATAAAAGTCCTGATATGATCTTTATCCCAATGATAGCTAATATAAGAGTCAAAGCTTGATTTTAAATATTTAAGGATGAATTTATTAGCTTTTTAATCGGATTTCTCCATATTATTGTTCATTATTGGGTTAACCGTTTTTATGGAAATCTTATAGGGTATAATAAATTACCTTATATCGATCTTAAGATCGATTATTAGATTATCAAGGCTGCTGATAATGAAAAAAATATCGATATACAACCTCAGGCTCGCTCAGGTATCGATTGCAACTTATCCGATATTTACAATATTGGGGTCGATTTCTAGGTTAATTGGGGTGCTGATTCTGAAATTGGTATCAATTTTTCGATTAGGCGCTCAGGTATCGATTTATTTCAAGTTACGCGATATGAATGATATTGGGGTCCACTCATAGGTTATTTGAGGAGCTGAATTTGAAAATGATATAAATTTTCGGATTACGCACTCAATTATCGATTTAATACTAGTTAAGGGGTATAAACGATATGAAAATCGGCATTGGGTTTGGAAGGTGCTGAATTTGGAAATGATATAGTTTTTATGATTATGCGCTCAGGTATCGATATATTACAACCTAAACGATTATAACGATATTGTGGTCATAAGTTGCATACATTTGTAATATTTTCATAAAATTAGTCATTTGCAAATAGTTTATATCGCGTATGTTGAAATAAATGGATTCCTGCGCATAACTTAAAAATCGTTATCATTTTCAAATTCGGCACCTCAAATATCCTATGAGCGGACCCCAATATCGTTTATATCGCGTATGTTGAAATAAATCGATACCTGAGCGCGTAATCCAAAAATCGACATCATTTTCAAATTCAGCACCTCAAATAACCTATGAGTGGACCCCAATATCATTTATATCGCGTAACTTGAAATAAATCGATAGCTGAGCAAGTAATCGAAAAATCGACATCATTTTCAAATTCAGCACCTCAAATAACCTATGAGTGGACCCCAATATCGTTTATATCGCGTATGTTGAAATAAATCGATACCTGAGCGCGTAATCCAAAAATCGTCATCATTTTCAAATTCAGCACCTCAAATAACCTATGAGTGGACCCCAATATCGTTTATATCACGTATGTTGAAATAAATCGATACCTGAGCGCGTAATCCAAAAATCGATATCATTTTCAAATTCAGCACCTCAAATAACCTATGAGTGGACCCCAATATCATTTATATTGCGCAACTTGAAATAAATCGATACCTGAGCGCGTAATCGAAAAATCGATATCAATTTCAGAATAAGCACCCCAATTAACCTAGAAATCGACCCCAATATTGTAAATATCGGATAAGTTGCAATCGATACCTGAGCGAGCCTGAGGTTGTATATCGATATTTTTTTCATTATCAGCAGCCTTGATAATCTAATAATCGATCTTAAGATCGATATAAGGTAATTTATTATACCCTATAAGATTTCCATAAAAACGGTTAACCCAATAATGAACAACAATATGGAGAAATCCGATTAAAAAGCTAATAAATTCATCCTTAAATATTTAAAATCAAGCTTTGACTTTTATATTAGCTATCATTGGGATAAAGATCATATCAGGACTTTTATTTCCTGGCCCGAAATATAAAAGTCATGATGTGATTTTTATTTATTTATTAGAAGTATAAAAGTCCTGATTTGACTTTTATTCTCTTTCCCAGAAAATAAGAGTTAATTTCAAACCCTGCTTTTAAGTATCAGTAAGTTTTATTTTGACTAGTAATTGAGCCTTATAAGGTCAGAATACCTCGACCCTTTCGAAAATTTTATGAGCCTGCCCGCCTCCTGGAGGAAACCCTGCGGATGCACCTTGTAGTACTCGTTTATTATTTTATTTGTTGAATTGAATTGTTAATGGGGCGTAAATTAAACACGGGTTTCATATGTAAAAAACATGCTTTAAAGCCTTGTGACATAAATAACTAGTTTTTAAAATGAAATGAAAAATAATTTTATTATCCTGGGACTGATATCCCTTTAGAATAAATTATTGATATATAATAAAGAAATCTAGCCAGTTTGGCTGTATATGATATTAAATATTTACTGATACAGAGTCAAATTGATAATTAAACTATATACATACGAATAACATAAAACAGAAATACAGATAGTGCATTCCTAAATGCCAAGTAGAAACAAAATAGAATAAGACAACCTGAATAAAATTGATAACATAGTTTCTGGTAAACACAATATTAAACAGAATTACGAAAGACTTTGTAATATCTTTCTATAACAAAGAAAAAATTCTACAAAATTACTTCTAAAGATCTAAAGTGTTCCTTTAGTAATCAGTTGAATGGGAGTTTAATAGGATCTCGAAGAGGAGGGATTTCAAAGTGGAAGTCGATGGAGCGTGTCGGATATCGGAGGGGATATAGTTACAGAGGGATATGGCTTGCATTATGAAGGATTTATAAGTATCAGTTCGATGGGGTGGAGGATAGATATCAGAAGTAAGGGATCCGGTTCGGAGGAATTGGATGGAGGATTTAAATTGTAGGCTCTGTAGGATATAGGAGAATCGTTGAGTTGTATAAGAAGGAAGTCAGTAGGTACTGATGGCGATAGGAGCCACTTCAATTTGGCGTAGTACTAGGTTATATGCGTATCTCTTGGGATCCCAAAGACAAAACGTATTGTACAATTAATTAGGCGTTTAAGTTTAGCTTCGAGTTCCTCGGACAGCCCGCCGTACACCATATAGCCCCAGTCAAAGTGGGGAAAGATGAGAGACTAGGAGTTGGTGGGTTTTGAATGGAAGAATACATAACGGTTGAAATGTTTCAGGGTAGAGATAGTGCGACGGGAAATTCGTTAGATATGTGGTTTCCAAGAGAGGGATTGATCGGAGGTAATACATTACAATTTGACATAATTGAGGATTGAAATAGATGAGTTGATAAGGACTAGATTTGGAGCGACAGGAGTTGATTTGAGGAAAAAGGGAGATCCAATCAACGTGGCTTTCGTCTGCTTCGCTTTCAGAGTGAGTTCGTTGAGGTTTGCCCAAGCACATATTCCGTCGATATGTGCTTGGGCATCGGCATTGGGCAAAATCGAGGGATTTTTAGGATAGCGTCGGAGGAATCAGCGGGGTCAAAGGAGAGATAAATCTGGACGTCATCGGCATACAGATGTTGTTGACAGTGATCGATGGAAAGTCATTGATACAGATAGAAAAAAGCGAGGGGATGATGTGGAATCCTGAGGCACGCCTTTAGATAGGAGTTGTGGGAGGTAAAGTTAGAGTTGAGTGCATCGACTGAAAACGGAATTGATTGGTTTTGATTGAATTGGTGGATTTTCCTGAGGACAGTTTGCGGAGAATAACCCACTGGATTGCAGTTGATTAGGAATCAAGGTTTATCAAAGGATACAGTTGTGGGGGAAAACAGCGGGATGGGAAGGTTATAGGATAATTGTATGGGGTCTTTGGGAAGACTGAAAAGGAACCGAATGCAGTGATGAGGCGAGGAATTTTTTAGGGGAATCGAAAACATAAAGGTCAAGCCGAGTGCGTATATGAGTCGGGTCGTAAGGGACTATAAATAAATTAAGGGAGTAGAGGAGGTTTGAAAGATAGGCTTGGTCAAGATAAGATATCTGAAGGTTGGTGTTAAGGTCTCCGGAGAGAACAATGTTGGAATTATTATTATTTTATTATTATTATTATTATTTGGTACTACGACCCTTGAAGTCAAGTCTTGGCCTGCTCCAACATCGACCGCCAGTGATCTCTGTCCATTGCTGCTGCCTTCTAGTTGCTAACATTCAATATGGTTTGGGCGTCCGAGGCTCCGCAGCCCCCCCACCGAATTCGTGGCCGGATTGCTCTTCTCACTCCAAAGATCTTCTCTCTCAAAGCTATAGCTGGTATTTCGTTCTGCCCCATCCTAATCAAATGTCCGGCCCACCTCAGTCTCGCCAACTTTATAAATTGAACTACACCAAGGTCCTTATAAAGCAGTTTCAATTCGTTGTTGGACCGCCGCCTCCATTCTTCACTCACTAGGACTGGACCATATATCCTCCTGAGGATCTTTCTTTCGAAACGCAGCAGAGAAGTTTCATGCGCTTTGGTCAGGGTCCAATTTTCAGAGGCATATGTGAGGACTGATCGGATGAGGGTTTTATACCTTAGACTAGGGTTTTATACCTTAGATGAGGGTTTTATACCTTTAGACCTTGGAGGATTTGGATAGGAGGCCACCTCTTAGATGCTTCTGTATACCAAAATAGCAGCCATGATCCGCTTCTCGACTTCAGCCCCAATATCATTTTGTATATTGATCAAGGATCCAAGGTACACAAGTTCCTCAACTCTCTCCACACGCTCCCCATCAACTAGGATGTGGTTGTTAATATTTGTTTGTTGAGGATTTGCGCAAATGTACTTTGTTTTGTTACAGTTCACAATAAGTCCCATCCTCGCAGTGGCATTCTTTGGTGCCATAAATGCTTCCCTGACTGCTGCTAGTGATCTGCCAGCAATATCAATGTCATCTGCAAATCCAAGGAGTTGCACGCAGAAGTTAATAAGTGTACCATTAGTCTGGATCCCAGTGTCTCTAACCGCCTTTTCTAGAGCGAGATTGAAGACCAGACATGCCAGTCCGTCTCCTTGCCGAACTCCAGTTCTACTGGAGAAGCCTCTTGAAGAGTTCTCCACAAACCCGGACAAAGGATATGTTGACTTCCATTGTCATTCTAGTCAAGCGTACCAATTTTGGAGGAAGATTCATCTCAATCATTGCTTGATACACCTCTGTCGACGGAGTCGTAGGGTGCTTGAAATGAACAAATATATGGTGCGTCGTGATCTTGTATTCTCTTGTCTTTTCCAAAAGCATTCGGAGGGTGAATATCTGGTCATTAGTTGACCTACCTCTTCGAAATCCACACTGATATTTTCCAATCTCTCTATCAGCATATGGTTGCAGTCGGTTGAACAAGATCATCGACAATATCTTGTAAGCCGAAGGGAGTAAGGATATTCCCCTATAATGACTACAAGATAAAGTATCCCCCTTCTTATGTATTGGACAGATCACCGTTTTCTGCCATTCCTCAGGTAGCCTCTCTTGAGTCCAAATATCATGCAAAAGGTCCCGAAGAAACTGCACCAGTCCGCATCTGCCATGCTTTAGCAATTCTGCAGGGATGTTGTCGATACCGGGGGCTTTATTGTTCTTTAACTTTGTCAGTGCTTCTTGGATTTCTTCTTCATCTGGAGGATCTATATGATCTGCTTCCAGTGCTCCATCCACGGCTGGCCATCTGAGGTCTCCTTCTACATTACCTCTGTTAAGCAAACTTTCAAAGTGATCAGCCCATCGATTCAATATCCCTTGTTGGTCGGCGATTAGGGATCCATTCTCCGCTCTGCAGGCGGTAGCTCTGGGAATGAATGGTCTTCGGCCTTCGTTTACTTGTTGGAAGAACTTTCGGCAGTTTTTTTCTTGGTACGATTTTTTTATATCTTCCAGCATCTTATTTTCCCATTGTTTTTTATTTCTTCTTCGAAGATGGACCTCTTGACGCCGCATAGTTCGGTACTCCTCCGTACATCTTCTTGTTCGTCGGCCCTGCATCATTCTTTTGTAGGCCTCATTCTTCCTATCGTTCATGATCTTACACTCCTCGTCAAACCATGGGTTGTGCATCGGTTTTGCTTTCGAGCCAAGCACCTCTAATGCAGTTGTGGTCAAAGCTTTATGACACTGATCTCATTTATTTTCGATATCCTCTGGTGCATTAATTTCTCTTAACTTTTGTCCAAGTTGTGAGGAGAACCTTGCAGCATATTCAGTATCATTTAACTTGGAGGTGTCATAACGTTCTGCCCTGATTGTGTGCCGATTCCTGACAAGCGAAATTTTGGCTCTGATTTTTGCCACAGCCATGAAATGGTCGGAATCCGCATTAGCACCTCTGTAAATTCTAATGTTGGAATATGAAGGGCTTAAGTTGTAAAGGATGGCCTCAAATGTTTCATCAAAGGTAAATTTCGGAGGTCGGTAGATGACACCAAGACTAACGGGGATGTGGGATGGTGGATATTTCAGCAAACAGATATTCAATGTGCGGTAAAAGGGGAGTGGGGGAAAGAAGGAAAATTTTTAATTTTAGGCTATCGTGGACAAATAGACCTACATCGCCACCAATCCTATCCACTCCGTCATGGCGGAGCAGGGTGTAGTTAGGGAGGCTAACTTGGGAGGATAGGATGGTGTATTTCAACCAAGTTTCGGATATAGCAATTATATGGTAAACAATTTTGGAATTCATCAATATGGGCTGGAAGGGACTGAGCGTTAACATCGCAGGTTAGAAGGACATTAGTCATATGGGGTAGAAGACTGAGATATGACGGAGGGAGGGGTTAAATGTTGGAGTATTATTGGATTGATCAGAAACATACTGGATTACTGAGATGGAATACAACGTCACTAATAAAACAGAAAAATTATTTAAGTAGAAAGCATAATAAGTTGTAATAGTCATTAAAAAATTAATAATAAATAAAGTTTTACTATATTTTGAGGGGGAAAATGCCTGAAGATAAAAATTCCTTATCAGTCTTTTAAACACTTACAAGGGCAGGTAATAATCTGATTAGGGTAACTTGACATATCCTAACAACGTTCTTTATGAAGGTCTGCAGATACGCCTTAAAGAAAAACTCTGTTGCCAATAATATCAATGCCTATCACGAAAATACCCTGCTCTGTAGTGCACATGCGGCGCGCCACCTTCATCGGCGGCGGCTCGGCGTTAAAATCATCCGACGGCGGCGCGCACGTCTACCTGTTCGTGACTACGAAGTTCCAGTACCAGGCCGAGAAGGTTCTGGATTGTTCTCCTTACGGCTATACATAAGGAGCGATGGGACTGGACATTTAGTCTTAGTTAAAGGGAAACTCAAAGGTTATCTGTGTGTTACAAATCATCATTTTTGTAACCTGTTCAAATAGTCTTGATGTTATAATTCGTGAGGCATTGAATGTTGGTATTTTTCTTTAAATAAAAATTGTTAACCCACAGAAGTTTTACAATATGTTATAATTTAACTTGTGATGTACGATGGCCAGATTTTTCTTCTCTTATAAATGAGCATATTTGTTATTCTTAAGGGACTTAGTCCCAGAATAAAGTTTTGTTTCTATCTATCTAAAATGTCTGAGTCGCAACGAGCGTTTGAAACTATTTAAAAGGTGTTTTCGAAATCTTCATTATTAAGCGTCAATAAAAAAAAAGTATGGCAGGAGGTGAAGTTGAAGGAATTCTATAGTCCATTGATACATATTTACTTCGGGAAAATGTTTAATATGGTAGACCATGAACCCATTTCATGAATCCGAAATGCAATACAAGTTCGTGATATTGTACTTTGAAAATAATATGTAATTTACTAATGCCTTAGGCTACCATGTTAACTACTATGTTAAAAACAAAATATTGCAGTACTCTAATATATCTAAATAAAGGATGTGAGGTTACCTGCTCAGCTTCTCTCAGGGACAAAAGTTCTTGGAGAATACAGAATCTTCCTCTTATAGAGGCGATATGAAGGATAGTTTGGTTTTGATTTGTTGTTGCCGATACGATTGAACCAGCCTCTAGAAGTATTTCCACACCGTCCGTCCAACCGTTATCAACCGCCAAGTGTAGTGGAGTTCTTCCCTTGGCATCCCTTACTCCGGTAATCGACCCAGTGAAGCTAAGCATGCTCCTAAGTATCACAGAGGAAAAGATGTTTACAGCCAGGTGCACGGGAGACAAGCCGTCTTCGTCCCATGTCGTAAGGCAGGCGCCTTTCGATAATAAATACTCAGTCAATTGTAAGTCTTCGTTCTTCACAGCTGTGTGGAGTGCTGTCACTCCCTTCCTCCGTTGGTTTACCACATATCCCTCCTTTAAGATTACATTAGCTTTTGGCATTTGTGCGCCCCCTTCAATCAAACATTTCATCACCTTATGAATTTTACTTTCAGTCATTCCTTCATCGTCATCAATATGGGAATATCTTGCTTGGCCTGTATCATATTGATCTAAAGACATAGGCTGAATTCCTGCAACATCTAGTGGTGATAAACCTTTCCCATCTTGCTTGCTCAAGTCAGCCCCTAAGGATAGTAGTAGTTGGACACATTTTAGATCTCCTCGTTTGGATGCAATATGCAAGGCAGAATAACCCTCTTCGATTTCTTCAAATAACTGCAAATGAAATACTGTTAAATAGCTACGTAAGGAATACTAAGAGTTAATATTTTTAGCATCTACTGAATGATAACCACTTAATACTATAAAAATCACTTACTGCTATAAAAAAAGTTTTTTTTTCATATTTGATTTATCAATAGTAAAATCCATGAAAATTATCTGAATTTTTTTCTTTACATAAGCGCCAACATCCGCCCTTCCAAGTCTTGAAAGGCCAAGACAAGTTTGTAATTTTTAACATTGGTAACATTTAATTGTTTCTCAATGATTATTTAACCATAATTATTTATAATTATTATTTAAATAATAATATACTTAGGTGCAGGAATATTATTAAAAATCGGTGTAACCGCTCTTACCCACCCCCTTAACCCTATTTTCTGGCTTGAGTTATCATACCTAGAAAGCATACAAATTGAATGAGAACGGAGTGTTAGGCAGTATAAAAATTGCCAATTAGATCGAAAGAGTAAAAAGGACTACTTGAATCTTAATAATAAAAGAAAAAAAAAAAAAATCGAGCGTAGCCACGGCTCTAAGGGTAGAAGCTAATTAACGGTGATGGAAATTGTATGCTTCAATTTGTATGCTTTCGAGGTATGAGTGGGGGGGAAAACCTGGTTTGCAATTTAACAACTATTTGTTCACATATGTCCCCATTACACCATTTTTAAGAACCAGGGGGCCCGCAGGATTTTGTCTAGGAGAGCAGGCTGATACAATTTTTATGATTACGAAAGGAGTTCGAGATATTCTGACCGCATGAGGCTCATTTAATTTTAAAAAAAGCTTATCGATATTTAAAAATTAAAATATTTGTTTATATCTTTATGTATATAAAAATCTCGTGTCCCAATGTTTGTCGGTAGTAAAATCAGAAACTACTCAACCTATCTTCATAAAATTTGGCTCAGTTTTGTCCAACTAAGAAAGTAAGATAGTTTAATCTCGATTATTGGCCTGACACAACACTTCATTATCTTTCGATATTTAGTGAGGATTAGCATAAATCTATTTTTCCTGGCTTGGACTAGAAAAAATAGTGTTTTTCCCTTGTCCAATTACGTGTCGCGAATTCACGTGTGGTGAAAACATTGAATCTATTTGTTTTAGCAAAAGACAGGTTAACCAAAATCATTGTGCATCTATTAGCACTACAGTAGATAGAAATTGTGAATTCTGAATTTAATTAGTATGTATTACGGCAAAAGATTAATTTGGTACATTTATGCTAACTGTCTATTGTCATTGTACAAAACCCTGTTCCAATTATATTCTTTAATACATAATTTAATAGTTCCTTTTACATGTGTCATTCAGTAACACAATATAGTCAAATATAAGATGTAAAAATCTGGTGCGATGTGCGCAACACACAACTTTCACTTACCAACTTACTTAGATTGGAAGTTGACATGTTTTTTTAATTGTCATTTCCATAAATAATATAAAAAAGATCACTTGATTTTGATTAAAAATGATTAATTTAATTAAAATCAATAAAGCCGTTTTTGAGATATTCGAAAAAAATGTAAAAATTGGAAAAAAAATTATAAAATAAAGAGCCCCCTGCGTTTGACTAATTTCGATGAAAT
Organism: Aelia acuminata; assembly: GCA_911387785.2. Taxonomy (NCBI): domain Eukaryota; kingdom Metazoa; phylum Arthropoda; class Insecta; order Hemiptera; family Pentatomidae; genus Aelia; species Aelia acuminata. The sequence continues at coordinate 91,251,817 of OU426982.1, forward strand.
TTTGGCTGTCACATCGTGAGCATATTCATACACCAAATATCCAGTCTGATCAAAATAATTACAGCCGTTGTTGAGTAAATAAAAAACAAAAAAAAAAAAAAAAACACGTGAACATAAGTAAAAGTTTATTAAATAAAGTACCCCCTCCGATTCAGCAATTTTGATAAAATTTCGGCTGTCGCATCGCGGGCATATACAGACATCAAATACCCAGTTTCATCAAAATCATTATAGCCATTTTTAAGTAAATAAAAAAAAATAAACACGTGAAAGTGAGACAAAATTTATTAAGTAAAGTGCCCCCTCCAATTGATCAATTTTGATAAAAATTTTACTGCCATATTGCGGGCAGATACACACCTCAAATATCAAGTTTAATCAAAATCGTTAGAACCGTTTTTGAGAAAATCGAAAAAAACGTAAAAATTTGACAAAATTCTTTAAATAAAGTACCCCCTCCGTTTCGCCACACACACACACACACACACACACACACACACACACACACACACACACACACACACACACACACACACACACACACACACACACACACACACACACACACACACACACACACACACACACACACACACACACACACACACACACACTCTCACACACACACACACACACACACACACACACACACACACACACACACACACACACACACACACACAAACACACACACACACACAAACACACACACACACACACACACACACACACACACACAAACACACACACACACACACAAACACACGCACACACAAACACACACACACACACACACACACACACTCACACTCACACTCACACTCACTCACGCTCACACACACACACACTCACACACACTCACACACACACACACACACACTCACACCCAGAGACCATTTCGCGGGACTCAGGTGACCCCAAAACGTGTATTTCCGTTGAAAACCGGAACTCGAAAGTTTTCACGATCGCAATACTTTCCTTACTATATATTTCATATATAGGTAAGTGAAACTAAAAAATAAAAACTTAAACAGTTAAAAACCAAACTATTTTAAATTTGGCGTAAAGTTCTATTTTAAATCCCGCTGGTTTTATATTAGCTGAAACGTTTTATCTTTATCAGCGAATTTTGATTTTGACTATGAAAAAGAATGATATTACTAATTCAACATAAAGCGCGGAAACGGACATTAAACATTGGTTGCTGGAACGTACAGGGATTATCGGCCAAGCTACCCATACTGACAAGAGAAATCAATAAGTTTAAAATGGACATCATAATCCTCACTGAAACAAAACGAAAAGGCAAGGGTAGTGAGGAAATGGGAGATTTTATTCACTTGTGGTCGGGTGTTGAGAAACATAAAAGAGCAAAATCAGGTGTCTCTATATTATTAAGGAAAAAACTAAAAAATAACATCATTGGATGGGAGATGAAAAAGGAAAGGATAATTAGGATAGACATAAACCTTTACGCAAGAGAAGTTGTAGTGGTAGGAATATATGCCCCCACTAATGATAAAGACCAAAAAGAAAAGGATGAGTTTTGGAATGAGGTTAGAGAAATGTTAGAAATGATTTCAAGTCGGAAGGAAATTTTCCTACTCGGAGACATGAATGCTAGAGTTGGTAAGGAGAGTAGCAGTCAGATAATTGGGAGCCATGGAGAACCTGAAAGAAACGATAATGGAAAAAGACTCATTGAACTATGTGATCAAATGGACCTCAAAATTACGAATACATTTTTTGAACACAAATGTATCCACAAGTTTACCTGGCACAATGAAACTAAGCAGCTGAGGTCAATAATAGATTACATGATCGTTAAACAGCAGAGTAACATAAAAATATGTGATACGAGGGTGTATAGAGGAGCCGATATTGGCTCAGACCACTATATGCTAAAATCAGTATGCTGCTTCCCTTGGATCAATAAAACTAATTCTAGCAAGAAACAAAGTGAAGATAGAAAAAGTAAAGAGAAAGATATCTTTATGGTAGAATTATTACAGGAAGAAAGCATCAGAAACCTTTTCCAACAGAGAATGAAGGAACTTATGAAAGAATTTAATGGAGAAAGCACCCAAAAAATATATGACTTTTTGTCAAATTCATTAAAGAAATTAGCTTCTGAAGTCCTAGGGACAAAAGAAAGATGCACTAAAAGAACAGAATGGCTCACAGAAGACATAGAAAACAAAATAAATGAAAAAAAAACAGGCATATCTCAAATGGTTGAGCTCGAAACAAGATAATGACAAGGAAACTTACAAGGAAAAGAAAAGGGAGTTGGTACGAATTATAAGATCGGCAAAAAATGACTGGTGGGAGAAAACATGTGCACGAATTAACAGCAAGTTAGGATTTGGTCAGGCAACCGAAGCATGGTCAGTTCTTAAAGGGCTAAGAAAAGAAGAGAAACATAAAATACAGCTGAACATAATAGAAATGCAAGATTGGGCAAACTATTTTGAAAACCTTTTAAACGAAAACAGAAATGAATTTAAAGAGGAAGAAGCAGAAGAATATAAGGGTACATCCTTAATTGTAACTGAGGAGGAAGTCAAAGAGGAGCTGAAAAAAATGAAAAATAGAAAAGCCCCTGGTCCGGGAGGAGTATATGTAGAGCTGCTGAAATATGGTGGAGCTGAGGTGAATAAAATGCTCACTAACCTTATAAATAAAATTCTAAAAGGTGAAACTATACCTACCGAAATGAAGTTAGGGTATTTGACACCGATATTTAAAAAAGGTGATAGAAAAAAGTGCGAAAATTATAGAGGCATCTGCGTGACAAATCCATTTATGAAACTGCTTGGAAGGATAATAAAAAAACAACTGGAAAACCAGTACATTCAAGCAGAAGAGCAGTGTGGATTTACATCTGGGAGGTCCTGTATCGACCATATTTTTTCACTGACACAACTCATGGAAAAACAAAAAGACAAAGCAAGAAGATTAGATTTAATCTTTATTGACCTGGAAAAAGCCTATGACAGTGTTCCTCGAAAACTCCTATGGAAAAACTTAAGGAAGGCGGGAATCAACGAAGAAATCGTAAGCCTAATTAAAGAAATTTATAGAGAGAACAAGTGCCAGATAAAAATGGGTCAATCGTTAACAAGAGAATTTCAAAATGGAAAGGGACTACTCCAAGGATGCTGCATGTCCCCCACGTTATTTAAAATTTACCTGGACGAATGCCTAAAAGGTTGGATAAGGAAATGCGGTAAGATGGGCATCGAATTAGGACAAAAAAATCTGTGCCATTTACTGTTTGCGGATGATCAGGTACTGATCGCTCAAGACGAAGAGGACATAAGTTACATGTTTAGGAAAATATTAGATTATTATGAAGAAGGAGGCCTGAAAATAAACTTTGATAAAACCCAATATATGTGCACAGAGAATACGAACAGCACTGACGCAACATTATGCAGACTGAAAAAAGTTAAAAAGTTTTGCTATTTGGGATCCATAATTGAAAATAATGGCAAAGTAGAAGCAGAAATTCAAAAAAGGATCACTAATGGAAAAAAAGCAATAGGGATGCTGAATTCTGTTCTATGGAGCCCAAATATTCTAATAAAAACCAAAAAGCTCATATACAAAGCTCTGGTAGAAAGCCTGATGTTGTATGGGTCAGAAACATGGCCACTTAGTATGACTGAGGGAAAAAAATTCCTTTCAGTTGAAATGGACTTCTGGAGGAGATCAGCGAGGATATCCAAAATAGAAAGGATCAGAAATGAAACCATAAGGGATAGACTTGAAGTTAAAAATAATATCCTCGAAGTGATCGAAGAAAGAAGACTAAGATGGTATGGCCATGTGAGGCGAATGGACGAAGGGCGACTACCTAAGGTCATTATGGAATGGGAGGCAGAAGGTAGAAGAAGAAAAGGAAGACCTCCAGTGATATGGAAAGATAGAGTGGCTGAGAGTATGGCTGGTAGGGGATTGTCGGAGGAAGATGCGATGGACCGACGCAGATGGAGGGAGATCTTGGAAAAGGAGTTTGGTTGAGGAAACCTTCTTAATAAAGAAATTCCTGAAAAAAAAAAAAAAAAAAAAAAAAAAAAAAAAAAAAAAAAAAAAAAAAAAAAAAAAAAAAACTAATTCAACGCATAATAGATACTGAACCACAGCAAAGCGTGACAGGGCGTGCTCGTAATACTCTAAAAAAGTAGTAAATTAATACGAATTTATTTATTTGTAGTTTTTTTTTTTGCACACCTCGTCGAGGGGGACAGGTGCACCCTTCCCCTTTTGCGGACGCCATTGTTATCAGAATCTTTATAGAAAATCAGAATCTAATTTAATATATAAACAGACAAGAATAATAAAATCAACCACTCTGAAACGTAATCATCTTAGGGAAACGTTTTTCTTTTTCCTGTAAACATTATGGCAATTTTTTTTTCCTGTATATATTATCAATTTTTTTCATATTTATTATAAGCCATTACATCAAATATGTATTTCCAGTCTTGTATGGATTGAAGTTTTTGTGCTTGTTTGTTCAAACACACATTTAGCGGGATTAGGTTATCTGAACTCAGTGTAGGGGCGGATCCAGGGGGAGGGGTAACATGGGTCATGAATCCTACCAATATTTTGGCTATTTATATTTTTAAAGGAATGATTATGTTCTAATGCTATTATGTTAATAAATAGATGCTAATCTCTGAACGTAAAACTTTTGGTTGTTTAGATCGACAGTCCTTCTTTATACAAGGAATAATCTCATAAATAAATTTGAAAACAAAAACGCTGTAAAAGGCAACATGTGTGAGACCGGGGGTCGTGATCGCCCCCAAACTTATTGCTAAATCCCCCCTAAATTAGGGGACCTTAAACTTTCATTTCATCGGAAGTAGTTTTTATTCAAGATCACAATATTTTTCCTTACGATATTTATATATAAATACGACATTTATACATTATATATTCATATATACACACACACACACATATATATATATATATATATATATATATATATATATATATATATACATATATATATATATATATATATATATATATATATATATATATGTGTGTGTATGTATGTATAAAAAGACATACGACATATACAGACAAATGAAAGTAAAGATTGTATAATAATTTCGTACCAATTCCTGATTGTCATCGTGATTGTGGTTCCATGAATCAATAGTGTCTACACCGATCGTTTTATCAGGTTGGACCATAACAGGAGAATTGATCAATTGCATATCTGAACCTATAAGTATCTGAAGAGCCAAGATGTTGCCAGATATGACCGCTAGGTGGTGCGGTTGACGGCCGGCGTGGTCTCGAAGACGCGGATCTGCACCGGCGCTCATCAGAATAGAGAGAATTTCATCCTGACCTTTCGCAGCTGCGATGTGACTGACAGTTATCAGGCTAAGGCGACATCTTGCATTCGGTGAAGCTCCTTGGGATAATAAGCTACAAAAATACAAGTGAATAATTTTCTCAGATAAACCAGGTAGAAAGAGAAACTTCCAATTAATAATTCTTCAATAGAGCTTAACATTTTGGGATATATAATTCAGATTTTTTGTTTTCAAGAAAGTACATTATTTTATATCTATAAATTCAATGATCGATCAGAAATATGCTTTACGAATAAGGTAATAAAAAAAAAATGATTAAGTTTTCAAAAGTTTAGGGCTAACTTACTTCTTGAAAAGTTTCTGCTAGCTGTTAATTTGGATATTCATCTTCATCTTCCATGTTGCGGTAGGTCCCTGTGGAATTGTAATAGCTGATTCAATAACTTTTTAGAACGGGTATTGGCAACCTTTGACATGTTGTGTGCCAAACGTTAGTACGCAAATATGTTCGCGGGCCACTTTCAAAAGTAATGCATTTTAAAGTAGTGTTCATAATTTTTAGCGGTAGATATCAGACATGAAATAATATGATAATGTTGTTGTAATAAAATGTATTAGTATAACAAAATCAAATGAAAGAAATAGGCACAACGTTATAATTAAATCGTGAAATTTGGAATTATTACAAACTAAGAAAGTTAAATAGCGATATCAAAATCAATATAGCGATACCAAGACACATGAGCTTGAATTTTGGAAACTAATCCATCTATGTTTGGATTACTTCCACGTATCCAGTACCACGAGCTGGTAAAAAGACTTATTTTAGAAGAACATTACAAGATGGGGCACATTGGAACTCAGACATTATTAAGCAAGTTGCGAGAAAGATTCTGGATCGTAAAGGGACGAAGATCTGTTCGTACCGCAATCGCGAGATGTGGACGGTGTAAGCGTTACCAAACCCAGAGAATGCAACCATTACCTGCTGTTTTACCAGAACATCGTGTTCGAGACGCCCTGGTGTTTGAAGTAGTTGGTGTTGATTTAGCGGGCCCCTTAATTTTACGTGGAGGAGAGAAGAGCTGGATCGTGTTGTATAATTGTGCAGTTTACAGGGCAGTTCATTTAGAGCTTATTACCACCCTCTCTAGGAATGGATTCCTGCAGAGCCTGAGGAGATTCATCGCTCGTAGAGGTAGGCCCAACACTATATACAGCGATAACGGGACTAACTTCGTTGGAGCATCTAATTTATTAAAAGATATTGATTGGACAGAGATAGAAAAGGATATGGCATCACAGAGGATACAATGGAAGTTTAACCCTCCTACCGCTGCCTGGTGGGGCGGTTGGTGGGAGCGTCTTATTCGCATTATTAAAAACATTTTAAAAAGAGTACTAGGAAGGGCTTCTCTTAAGTACGAGGAACTCACTACCGTGTTGTATGAATGTGAGGCGATGGTCAATCAAAGGCCTCTCACATATGTTTCAGAGGATGTTGAAGATATTGCTCCATTAACACCTTCTGTATTTCTACAGGATGTGCCCTCGGTGGGTGTTCCGGATTTAGACCATCTAGACACCGTTAACCTGACCAAGAGGTATCAGTTTTTACAGCGTTTGAGAGAAGAATTGAGGAGGAGGTTTAGGGTGGAATATTTAGGACAACTGGTGACACACTATGAAAGACAGAGAGGAGGGAGAAAATTAAAAAAAGGTGATGTCGTTCTGATTGAGAATGAAAACACAAAGCGGACCTTGTGGCCGTTGGCCAAAGTAATTAGTATTTTCCCAAGTAGAGACGGAGAGGTTAGGGTAGCTCGTCTCAAAACTACAAATGGAGAAATCACCAGGCCTCTGCAGAGGTTATTTCCTTTAGAAATGGCTAGAGAGGAAGATGAACAGGACCCAGAAGAGGAATCCAAACCAGAAGACCATTCTTCAGCTGAGGAAGAAAGAAGAGCTGTAGTTACGCGGAGCGGCAGAAGAGTTCATATACCATCTCGGTTTTTCGATTAAAGAGATAAACTTCTTTAACCGAAAAGGTGGGAGTGTTAGAAATCGAGGTGGCATGTGAACTAAAAAATATAATTGTTAATTGTTAATTAAAAATATAATTAAAACAGATGATTAGTAGGTTATATGAAAGATGTTACCAATTGAAATGAGATGTTAAATTCGAGTTTAAATGAACGTTAAATGTTTGATAGTGTTTTTGTTTATTGTGAATGATCTAACTGATTTGTTTTGATTAAAATATAAAGTGTATCAAGTTTAAGTGTCTTATTTTGTACCTAGAATTTTGAGCTTGGTGAACTCAATAAAATTAACTATAGCTTGGTGGAGGATAAATCGATTGATTTATTGCAATCCCAACAAGGTTAATAAGGATAATGAAATTGAGGAAATGGGTGATTTAAGTCTTGCAGGTGAAGATAAGTCTCTAGGGCAAAATGACAACCCTAATCTCGATAGCCACACAGAAGAAACCCCAGATAAGGACATAAATAACACCCCCTTTACCTCCAATACGCCAGAAAAAATGGAAGAGACCCCTAGCCGTCCAAAAAGGGTAATTAAATCCCCATGTAAATATTCCCCCTCTAATAAGTAAACAGTATCGTTAACTGTTCAGGGTATTTAGTGGTCCACCTTTACTTTTTCGTAACCATGTATTGCATTTTTTTTTATTAATGTTGTATCTATGTAATATGTATATAATTTGTGTTATTTATGATTATTTCCCCTTGTATTCTATGTTTAAGTTATGCGGAGGAGAATGTTATATACTAAAGGCGTTGGTTAGATTTTTATACGTTCACATATGTTAATATTAAATTGCATGTATAAAAGAAAACAATAAAGTGTTCACAAACATGACTAGCTAATTTACTTATTCAAGATATAACACTCTCCATCAGGAAAACTCCTAAGCAAGATGTGGATTTTAAACTTCCAAGTAGACCAATTGCTCTTCCCCTCAAGAAGGCCAACGTTTACCTTCAAATCCATGATATCACACAATAATGATTACAAAGCGCTGTGTAATAGTGCCCATAACCTATTAAAGTTTTAAAATAAAGAAACAGCATAAGCACATTGCAAAAAGTACGCCTTTTTAACCGACTTCGAACGAAAGAGGAGGTTACTCAATTCGATACGTATGTTTTTTTTTTTTTTTTTTTTTTTTTTTTTTTTTTTTTTTTTTTTTTTTTTTTTTTTTTTTTTTTTTTTTGTCCACCTATTACTCCGAGATGGATGGACCGATTGGAACGAAACCTTTTGCATCTTGTAGAGTATTTTCCCAGGGTGGTCCCATTAAAACCTTTTTTGGGTTCTATGCTCCAACAAGCTATTGAACTCATTGGTAACTAACAAATCTCAATATTGTTTTAATGCTGGATGAATCATATGGAAAAACCAACCTATCAAATTTAGAATCAAAAGAGTGGGGGGAGAACATGAGCAGTCTATTAGTTATCGACGTGTTTTAAGTGCTTGTTGGAACCAACGTATACATAACCTTAACTAATTTTTCAACAGTAGATTTCAATAAAGATATTTAATATCCGCAAAATATAATATCGCTGTCGTTTTCCGTAGCGATAATAGTATATATATCAGATAGATATATATATATTCGCCGATAACAGTAAACCTTCTTAATTTAGATCTAGTCGACGGTTGTACGAAATTCGTGGAATTCCAAGAAAGACTGAGTATTGTTAACCGTTTTAAAGCAGAATTTAAGACTTCTTCAAGTTTCCCAAGGTTCGTTTATATTTAAACTCGTAGCCATTTGTAAAGAAGTTATCGATAGAATCGTTGGGTTGAAGAGGTTTTTTATGGGTATGGTTATCTAATTAGCATGTGCTATAAGCAATCAATAAATGATAGTTTTTTTTCTTTCTTTTTGGCTTATTTGTTATTTCTACATTAGAAATTAATCACTCCCTTTGAACTTATTTAATACCATTATTGATTTAAATTAGATTTTGATTTCCGACTTTCACTCGCTATGCACGTTAAAAAAGGAATACAATAATTCCTGGAAAAGCTTATTTTCAGTTGAATTTGGGGCCTTAACAAAGGATTCAGGTACCTCTGTCTTCTTCCGGAATCACTCGGTCATATTAATATACATACAATGTAATCATGAAATCTTGTGCCGATTCTTCATCGAGTAACACTTCTGTTATGTTATCCGGATTACTACTATAGGTTTCTAATTTTGTTTCTGCAACTATTGAGTCGTATAAATTAGAAAGGCTGTCAGTGCCAAATCATTTATTTTGAGAAGACGAAAATCTGCTATCTTAGCTCAAATGTGGCTCGAAAAAATATTAGGGGCATGTCCAGTTATGAAATAATTTACGTTCTGCTAAATAATTTCAATATTAGTTGGTTCCATCACCAATTTCATCTATGATGGCTAATTGTCTAATTTTTTGTTTAAGTTACGGTAGCGTTGCTAGCTGGTTTTGCTATAGTCTAGATAGGAGAGTCCAGATATAAAAATCTTTAAGATAGGCACTTATTAAGAATTATTTCCATCATTCATTTTCCAGTCGTTTTTCGATTTTTTACACTTTTCCACTCGCCTACATTGTGAGTAACATGTAGGCGACCGACCATTTAAAAAAAAAAAAAAATCTGGTGCGTGCTCGCAACACACAACTTTCACTTACCAACTTACTTAGATTAGAAATTATTGTTTTGTTAATTGCCACTTTCAAAGTTACACATTTTTCCACATTCATTTCTTATTTTTGTTTTCATTGGCTCAAAAAAAAAAAAACTAATTTCTTTTATTATTAAATAAAAGTTTTTACTTCTGATAATTCGGCAATGCAAGCATAATACTCCAAGTCGTCTGATTTTATAATTCTCTATGTACTTGTTGAATATTTCATTTAGTTCCGATGTAACAAATAATTTTCATTAAATGAACAGAGCATCTTTAATTATAACGCATTGGTTTGTCATTAAAGGCGTACGGCGCATGCGTCAGCCTAAGGTGTTTTATGTGTTGACGGAATATTTTTCTTTTTTTCTCCTGTATATGTTTACTTGATTTTCTTCATATGTCATATTTAGCCATTTCTTATTTTTGGGCGCGATGGGAGACAGTTAATTTCTCAATATAAACTAAAACAAAGGTAATTTATAGGAAAACAAAAAAGGCCCCTTCCCCATTTAAGCCCCCTAAGAAAATTTTAGTACTGATAAAACTTACCTGATATTATTGAACACCTAATTTTCATTAAACATGACGAATTTGATCAAAATCATTAAAGCCGTTTTTGAGATAATCGAAAAAAAGGTAAAAATTGGAAAAAAAGTTATGAAATAAAGTGCCCCCTCCGTTTAACCAATTTTGATGAAATGTTGGCTGTCACATCTTTGGCATATACATACATCAAATACCCAGTTTGATCAAAATCTTTAAAGCCGTTATTGAGTAAATAAAAAAAAACACATAAAAATGATACAAAATTTATTAAGTAAAGTCCCCCTTCCGGTTGATCAATTTTGATGAAATTTTTACAGTCATATCTAGGGCATATTAATACATCAAATACTTAGTTTAATCAAAATCGTTAGAGCCGTTTTTGAGAAAATCGAAAAAAACCTAAATAGTTATTAAATAAAGTACCCTCTCCCCTTCATCAATTTTGATGAAATTTTTGCTGTCAAGTCGCGGGCATATACATACACTAAATACCCAATTTCAGGTTCGCACGGTTAATAGTTTTTGAGCTAGTCTGTTCACACACACACACACACAATTTTGCAGTGAACGAGATAAGAAGCATGTTTTTTGAAACACCCGTTCCCGTTTTTAAGCTCATCAAAGTAAAAAACTTATGTAAATAGAAAATATCATGCAGCTTGCGAGTTACATGCAAGAAACAGCAAAAACCTCGGGGATTTTAGGTATGTAAACGATGCGAATATTTTCTCGTTGTAACTAGTTTCTTTACACAGGAGTGAGGCTGGTTTTAAAACGAAGGATCTCGATTTACACAGAGCTTGATACTCTACAAATTTTATAACGTTTTTCATTTGGAGTACTCCTTTTCGAGTTTTAGGAATCTAACATTTGCGGAATTTATTTTTCTGCTAAAAAGTAAAAATTGCCGATATTTAATAATTTTGGCAAAACGGCTCAACCGATTTTAACTTTAAGTAGACAATTCTTCGCAAACTTTTTATAGAATTTATAGTTTTTTATAGAGCATATAATTTTTATTGTGATAAATTGTTTTCGAGTTATAAGCAAAAAAATCATTTCTGGGATCTGCCATTTGTACAGGTAGCGTGATTTTTAAATATCATTACTATTTAAAAAATCTGGTGCGTGCGCGCAACACACAACTTTCACTTACCAACTTACTTAGATTAGAAATTAATGCGTTTTGTTAATTGCCACTTCTCAAATGAACAGAACAGTTTAATTATAACGCATTGGTTTGTCATTAAAGGCGTACGGCGCGTGCGTGAGCTCAAGGTGTTTTATGAGTTGACGGAATATTTTTCTTTTTTTCTCCTGTATATGTTTACTTGATTTTCTTCATATATCATATTTAGCCATTTCTTATTTTTAAGCGTGATGAGAGACAGTTAATTTCTCAATATAAACTAAAACAAAGATACTTTATAGAAAAACAAAAAAAGCCCCTTCCCCATTTAAGCCCCCTCAGAACATTTTAATAATGATAAAGCTTACCTGATATTAAATAACAACTAATTTTCATTAAACATAACGACTTTGATAAAAATCGTTAAAGCCGTTTTTGAGATAATCGATCAAAAAGGTAAAAATTGGACAAAATTTATTAAGTAAAGTCCCCCCTCCTGTTGATCAATTTTGATGAAATTTTTACAGTCATATCTCGGGCATATAAATACATCAAATACCAAGTTTGATCAAAATCTTTAAAACCGTTATTGAGTAAATAAAAAAACACGTGAAAATGATACAAAATTTATTAAGTAAAGTCCCCCCTCCGGTTGATCAATTTTGATGAAATTTTCACAGTCATATCTGGGGCATATCAATAGATCAAATACTCAGTTTAATCAAAATCGTTAGAGCCGTTTTTGAGAAAATCGAAAAAAACTTAAAACGTTATTAAATAAAGTACCCCCTCCCTTTGAGCAAATTTGATGAAATTTTTGCTGTCACATCGTGGGCATATACATACTCTAAATACCCAATTTCAGGTTCGCACGGTTTATAGTTTTTGAGCTAGTCTGTTCACACACACACACACACACACACACACACACACACACACACACACACACACAGACACACAGACACACAGACACACACACACACACACACACACACACACACACACACACACACACACACACACACACACACACACACACACACAGACCATTTCGCGGGACTTGGTTATTTTGACTCAGGGGACCCCAAAACGTGTATTTCCGTTGAAAACCGGAAGTCGAAAATTTTCACGATCGCAATACTTCCACTTACTATATATTTCATATATAGGTAAGTGAAAGTAAAAGCGCTATCAGAATTTTCATCAGATAATAACGAAGTTTCTCACGCTCACAAGCTCTCGGTCAATAGGTGCCTCCTCCCAGTTATGCCTGTGAATTAAAGTGACTTTAAAAGAATAAAAGTGACTCACTTATCTATAAGTGGGCCACTTATCTTTTGAGAGAACAAATAACCCTCCCTTTACACCCATACAAAATATTTACTCTTAACGACATTTTCATTCAGCATATTACTAATGGTGATGTACGATCAAAAATGTCACGGCGATGAAGGAGGTAGTTAAAATATAGAATTCTAAAACTGGGTAATATTTTTGAAAGCTAATAATACTGAAGACGCTGTAAGGAAAGATCAGTCAAAAATACGCTCCAATTAATATACACAACCAACCTCAAGACCAGTTCCGGTTGCAGGCAAGAGACTGCTTTAAGAAGCTCTGTGTTCAACCGCTCTTTCCTCCGATTCCTTTGGCAATTCGACGAGCCATAACTGAGACTGGAGGCCGTTTCGTATGACTCCCTGCGGCTGTACATAATTCGCACTGATAGGAAGTCGCCCCACTTCCCATACGTTCCCCACCCGTTCATTGATAATATATATTCCTAACTCGATTGTAACAGTACTTAAGAAATGGTCGATAAAAAGAATACATCCGCCCAGTTAACAGAAATGTTTACCTAGTATTGAACCGTGCGCAAACTAATTTATGACATTTACATTTAAATCAAATTGTGACGTTAGAAAAAAATTGGTAAATGCCCCTGTAATCGAATTGTCTTGCCAATTGTAAAGGCATCAGCCCTTTCCCTGGATCAGTCAATAAGCTTTTTAACCTTTATGTTTCTTTCCCATAACTAAAATTCTACGTATTCTGCATATTATTTGTTCTTTGCCTTACTTTAAGTCAAGTAAATTTCTATCTTTGAAGGCTGCTGCGTATGACTGCCCACCTCCTAGATCCGCTAATTGGATAATAGCATAAAAAAGTAATCATGGTTTCTGTACACAAATGTGAAGTAATGCAAATAGCTTAATTAAGATCGATTTTTCCTCTTATTTGGTTGGGGTGATAAGTACTAAAATTATTTCTTACTAGAGGAAATGCAATGGAAGACTGGTCTAACTCAAAAGAGACCTATTTTTTAGGAAAGCCACTTAAATTTTCCTTTCCTTTGATATCCATCCCTGTTAAAAAATTGCTGTCATAATATCTGTGTCACAAATAACGCAATTTTGAGACAGACCAGCCTTGCAAAGGAGAATTATCAAGGGTGTCATGCAGGAGTTCATCAAGGATGGGGGGGGGGGGGCAGGTTGATAAAATTCTGATGGTGTCAAGGGATTCTGATTTTATAATGCTTCAAATTAAGCTTATTAATATTTAAAAATTGAAATAGATTTTTGTATAACACTTAATAATAAATATAGTAAATGATTACACATTTATTTAATTTGTTGTTTTTATCATATTTACTAAGGGGGACAGCTGGACCCCCCAAAAAAAAAAAAAAATGAAAAACAAAATCCTCTAACTAAATAAATTCGTATTAATTTACTAACTTATTAAGTATTATATAAAAAAATATTGAAACTTTCAAATACCAATAACTATTATTTTAACAATTGAGACTTACTTGTCAGAATACCTCCCTCGTCATTAGAATTTTACTTGAGGTAAAGAATGCATACTTTACCTTAAACATCTTTTTTGTTGTTTATTTCCAAGACACTTTGATATCTAGAATAGATACAGAAGTATTAAATGAGAAACCACCAGTCGCTTGAGAAAACTTCAGATTTAAGGTATAACAAAAAAAAATTAGTATCTACTAATGAGAGATTCCCTGAACTTAAATGAAAATTTATATAAAAGAAGATAGTCTGGGTTGTATTTAATGAAGTTAGATTGAAGATAGAAGTAAATATAACCCTAAGGGATGTCTCCAAAAGGTCTGAGGAAACCTCAAATCTAGGAAATAAACCACCTTTCAAATAACACTGTTAGCCAAACAGATATTATTCAGTATCAGTCCACTGCTGTGATAGGGGTTGGATTATAGTCAAATTAATTAACTATTTTGGGGGAAGAAAAAAAAGGGCATTAGGCTGTGTGGGTCTTAACAGTGGTACCTACATAGTGTTTAGATAAATACATTCTTCAATTAGGGACATAATCTATTACTGATTAAAAAGGAAATTCTGAATATATATTAATGGCTAACCATTAATATATTGAAGTTGAGAACATGTAAACCTTAACTTCCCTGAGCTACATTAAATAATCTTTGAAGGAAGTGGTTGGTGTAAACCATTTTGATAACTATCATTGATTAATAATCAATGAAATCAATAGATTATTTTTTTTATTTACTTTTAAAAGTAAAAAAAATTAAACCGACTTCGAAAACTAGGAACCAGTAAAAGTACATGCACTGAAAATTATGAAATAATTACCTTCTGATTTTTATGAATACGCAGCAAAATTGAAAATCGTATGAAAACCGGAAAAATGCATTAAAATGGATAGTTTTATTTTGATTAGTACGAATACATACTAACTGTTAATAAAAATTATTAAATTAAAATATTAAATACCATGTTTAATATTTAACAATCTTTTCGGAGACGGCGCAAAATAGAAAATCTATAGAGAATTTTAAGATTTTCCTAATTTTTAGTGTTAACAATTTTAAATTTTGCGCCACCTCCGAAAAGATTGTTAAGTATTGAACATGTTATTTTATATTTTAATTTAATAATTTTTATTAACAGTTAGTATGTATTCGTACTAATCAAAATAAAATTATCCGTTTTAATGCATTTTAAATCAGAAGGTAATTATTTCATACTTTTCAGTGCATGTACTTTTACTGGTTCCTAGTTTTCGAAGTCGGTTTAATTTTTTTTATAAAATGTTTTTTATTTCATACTTTTTAGTGGCGGAAGATAATTTCTAATATAAGGCGGAAGGAAGCAATGCGTTGATTTTAGTGCATTTTAAACTGACTTCGGGTTTTCGAAGTCGTATTTTTTTTTTTTATTTATTTTTTTTTTTTTATTCGGTACCCCTCTTTAGATACTACAAGTGAATTTGGTTCATTAGTTGGTTGTTCTATCCATGGTGGGAAGGACGAAATCTATTCCGTGGGTCCCTCGCGAAATAAAAGTCAGCCCACCCAGGTAGCGCTATACCATGTTCGTCTATCCCGGGTCTTTATATTATAATTATATCAATTTTAATCAACTATCACATTATCAATTTTATAAATATGCACAGAAAATTGAAAATCGTTTGCGTTAGGTGCAGTACACACCTTTCAACACCCTGTCTACTTTGATTTTTTGTAAAGACCAATGTTCCATCGAGAAGACACATAAAACTTTTTTTCCACAATTACAATCTTTTTCCTTTGCGGAATATTGCCTTCGGTACTTGTTTATTACATACATGAAATGAAATGAAATGAAAAATTTTACTTTATTCTGGGACATTAAGTCCCCTAAGAATAACATTATTGACAATTTTTAGGGAGCGTTTGTCTGGCTGTACTATATACAATTATGTAAAGTATAACTAAAAATATACACTTTAACAACAAATGAAAATAAATCTTAACTTCATTAGACACCACATTTGTGAAAAGAAAAAAAAAAAAAATAAATAACAAATAAAAATAGCAAAAAAGAAGAGTATCATTATTAGACTAAATAAATGATAAAACTTCAGTTTACATATTTGTACAAAACCTTTAAAACTAAATCAAGAAGAATAATAATTTTACATCTGCACGGAAGATTGATGTTCCAGGAGGTGGAGAAACAGGAGGTATTTGAACGAGGGTAGGGAGGAAGCTTGACGAATAGACCCGGGTAAGGAATTCCAAAACTGGGTGGCACGAATAACGAAGGATTTTTCGAAATAGGCGGTTCTATGTGTGGGGATATACAAGTCTGTAGGTTGAGATCTAGTATTTAGCTGATGGATGGATGAACGTGGGATAAGTAGGTCAAGAACGTATGTGGGTTTCTTTGCTCTTAGGATTTGGAAGAGGAAGGAGCCGAGCAGGTACTGTCTTCGAAAATTAGGAAAAAGGAAACTTTGCTGGGAATAATATTCGGAGATGTGAGAGTGTCTCGGGAGACCAAGGATAAATCTCATAAAACGGTTCATCAATCTTTTAAGTCTTATCTCAAGCTCACCAGACAGACGACCATACACCAGGCATCCGTAATCGAAGTGTGGAAGGATAAGGGAGGATACTAAAAGACGACGGGTACTTTGAGGAAATTTGAGTCTCTGAACCTATGTAGCTGCTTGAGGATTGTGATGGATTTGCGGGTAATTTGGGAAATGTGATGATTCCAGGTGAGGTGTTGATCGAAGGTTATACCGAGGTTCTTTATGGATTCTTTAAACTGGATAGGAGTGTTATTGATAAACAGTAATGGATAGTAGGGAAGGGAATTGATGTAGGGTTTTGTGCCGATGAGCATTGCCTTGGTTTTCGCTGGGTTCAGGGATAGTTTGTTTTCTATTGCCCAGAGGTTAATTCTATCAATGTCCTCCTGAAGTTTGCGTGACGCCTCTAGCAAGTCCGAAGGATGGAAGGATATATAGATTTGTAGATCATCTGCATATAGGTGATATTGGGAGTTTGTGAGATCATTTATATAGATGGAGAATAGGGTAGGAGAAGGAAATGAACCCTGAGGTACACCTCTGGAGAGAAACAGGGATGATGACGGTGGTTTGTTAGGGATAGTAACTGATTGAGAGCGGAAGGAAAGAAAGGATCGAAACCAGCCCAGAGAACTATTGGATATATTTAAGTTATATAATTTGGTGAGTAGAGCTGTGTGATCAACAGAATCAAAAGCTTTTGAAAAATCAAAAAGGACAAGTATAGTTATTTTCTGTTGATCTATTGAGGAGTAAAGGTCTTGACTTATTTTTATCAGGGCAGATTGAGTCGAATAACCAGAGCGGAAACCGGATTGGAGAGGATTAATTAAGCCTTTTTGATCAAGGAAGGTGGTGAGTTGAGTATGGACCAGTCTTTCTAATGGTTTTGATAGGTTTGATAGGATTGCAATTGGCCTGAAATCAGCAGCTGTTGAGGGATGAGGGACCTTGTTGAGTGGACGTACTACAATCTTTTTCCAGGTAGAGGGAAAAATGGAGTTCTGTAGAGAAATGTTATATATATGTAGGAGTGCTGGAAGTATGACCGGAAGACAGAGTTTTATCAGTTTTACTGGAATTTGGTCATGACCGTAGTCACTGGTTCGGGATTTCATTATGGAAGCAATTAAATCATCCGGGGTGATGTGTTGAAAGTAAAAATTTTTATCGTTAAACGGAGCTTCTGGAGGATGGAAGTTGGAATGAGGGAGGCTCAGGAGGGATTCAACAAAATAAGTGTTCAAATCATTGGGAGATATTGGATAATTCGTAATGGGCGTGGAGTTGGCGATGGCGAATTTTCTGAGAATTTTCCACTTAGACTTGGGATCAGGTGATTGGGAAAGAACATTATGGAAATACTGCGCCTTGGCTCGGCGTAACGTAGATTGCGTGAGGTTGCGGATTCTTTTAAATTTCAAAAAATCATCCGGAATTCGTGTGCGCCTGAAACGCCTTCTAGCAGCATCTCTTTTCTTCATAAGTTCCCTAATTTCTTGATTAATCCAAGGAGCCGGGGTGCGTCTAAAGGTGCCAGTTTTGAGAGGTGCAAGTTGGTTTAGGAGTGTTAGGAGGTTGGATGAAAGACAATCAACCATCTCGTCGATAGAATGAGAGGAATAGATTGGTTCTATGGATAGGGATAGTGGTTCTAAATAAGGATTGATTTTTTCTGATGTGAGAGAATCCATATTCCTCCAGGATACCTGTTTAGGAACGGAAGTGGGGGTGGGAACGTCATAGGAGATTTGGATTAAATCGTGGCATGACAAGAAAGGTATGGGGCTTTGTGAGAATGATAATAAATTTCGACGGGAGTCAACGAAAATAAAATCAATCTGCGTATGTGAAAACTGCGTATGATGGGTTGGTTCGAAAGGTACAATGAATAGGTCAAGGGAGCCTACCAGGTCTATGAGATATGCTTTTTCTGGGGAATACGAAAGGAGATTCACGTTAAAATCACCAGCAATGATTATATTATTAAACAGAGGAACATAATGGAGGAGAGATGATTCAAAGGTTGAATCGAATTTGGCTTGAGGAGGTCGGTATACAACGATGTAAAGAAGGGAAAAGGTGGCAGAGGATATTTCTGTGAACAGAAATTCAATGTGAGGTGTATCTTGGGAATAGGATTTAGCGAGGATTTTGACCGTTAAGGTCTCATTCACGAAGAGACCAACACCCCCTCCATTTCGATCGGTTCGATCGTTACGGATGAAGGTATAATGAGGAACTGCTACAAAGGATGAGGATATATTCGGTTTAAGCCAGGTTTCAGAAACAGCTATGATGTGGTAAAAGTTCTGTTGGAAATAGTCTCTGAATTCGTCTATATGAGCTGGAAGGGATTGGGAGTTAACGTGACATGTGAGGAGGATATTAGTCATACGTAGAAAAAGATAAATGCATATTTGGGTAAGAACTGTGGTTAGGTATAGGGAAATGGTTCAAGTAAAAGGGAACAATTGTTATTATATTGATTACGAAATTGTACCAAATTATATATCGAGTTTTAAGACTATTGATTAAATCTTTTTGACCTAAACAGATTAAACTTTCTGGTGAAATATGGATTTCTAAAGGCACCATGAAAATTGTGATAAAACTAGCCAGTGCCAATAAATATTTAAAAGAACGTAAAAGTGAGAATGAGAAATGAGATATTAAATAAATACATAAACATAAATAAGAAATAAATAGAAATAAAAAACAAATGGATAAAGATGTAAAAGAAAAAACGAAAAATACATTAGGGAGGCAACAATATAGAATATCTCATTGAAAGACCTCTAAGTCCTCTGCTTTGTTGACAATGACCACAGGTTGACCATCATCTCGCCGGCAGCGCACTCTTCCTCTGGCAAACCAGACATACTTCACCTTCCCTGCGGCCCTCTTCTGCCTAGCAAGCCAGTAAAGATGTCTGTTCCCCAGAGTCATCTCCTCACCTAAGTAGATCTTTTCGTCCGAATCCCACCCCAGATGACGGGTTGAAAAATCCTTTTTGATTTTACGGAGCCTGATTACTTCGTCCCGAACAATCTGGCGGGTGAAGCGAACCATAATCGGCGGGGGACGTGTGTCCTCTCCCTTAGGTCTCCTTCTCTCCACATAGTCCAGGTCCTCCTCCTTCAATTTGATGCCCAGGGCTACCCCTAGTGACAAAATAATGCCTTCGGGGGTTTCCCCGGTCTTCATGTGGATCCCTCTAATTTCTAATGCCTTGGATAGGAGGGCCTGCTCCGACTAATTCAGTCTCACCTCTAAATTTGTTATGTTTTTCTTAAGGCAGTTATTTTCGGTAATTAATTTTTCAATCATTTCCTCCTGCCTTATCGCCCGTTCCTCCATCGATTTTAGTCTTTCGATGTTTTCGAACGACAAATCTGCCTGCTTATCGATAATATTTTTAATTTCTTTTAATTCTTCGTTCATCTTACCCACATGAGTAAGGATAGCTGATATGTTTTCCTGCATGTTCCCACCGGGCACTCCGACGTATTGATTGACTGCCTTATTAAGTTGGCAATTAGGGCATTGCCATTTATTTTTAATCTGAGCCGCCTCAGTGTCGTTTATACCACAACATTTATTGTGGTATATGTTTTTACAATGCAAACATGCAATTGAACTTTTTTCGTCTCTACTGACCGCCTGCTTGCAATACCTGCACGGTGCCATGTCGTTATTAGCTGCATCGTTAACACATGCATCTGTGTTCCGAGAGGTGTTCAGTTTTGCTCCGCTGTAACATGAATCCAGCAACTTCAAGATGTCGTAGGTATAGGAACAGTTGGGATTTTGACCTTTTCTCGACCAGTTTTATTGGTAAATATAATAAACCACATATGGGTAATTCTCGCGAAAATGTACAATTTGAGGGAGTCAGTTTTCTAAGTTGAAACCCTCTCGTAGACTATCAAAAAAGATTATGTGCGTGCCTTGCACCATCCTAAATGTAATTAAATCATTCGGCGAGCTTAATCCCCTCTTTTAAATCAAGAATAGGCGTAAATAAAAAAATTAAAAAACAGGGACTGACATGGGGTAGGAAATTATTCTTCTGACGAGTTAAATAATTGTCGCATTGAATTTGACATTAAATCTCAAATTAAAATGAAGTACTAGATGACATATATAATATATATATATGACTTCAAGTAAAGTAACTGTTCTTTCACCGGGCGATGAGTTATATAAACCAATCGAGTTCCTTTTGATTTTAACCCTCTTTATTATTAAAATTCAAAAATTTTAAAACAACACATATTTTAATTATATACAAAAATAGATTAAGCCCTCTTGGATAATTATTTTCTAATTTTAATTAAATATTTTTTTTTTCGTGACAATGTGTTCGGCAACAATCTGGAGAGCAGAATAAATGGTGGTGGGGATGACGCACATGGCGGGGAAGTTCCGACTGCTGATTCCAGCGCCTCCTTATGCACGGCCGTCTTGAAGTGCAATACTGACCTATTAGAATCATTACATATTGAAAAGGCGCGAATTTTCATGAGTTTGAATTTAAAAATAACTGAGATATGTTGAGTCTGAACAAATACAGTGGGTTCAGCTGAATTCAATTTCAGTATTCGATTCAGTGTGCAAAAAGGGGCTAAATGATACCAAAACCGTGTTTCTTCCAATTAACTTCGCCTAAATGGCAGTCCCTGTTGAGGCTTGTCGGTCCCTGGTGAGGCCTGTCAGTCCCTGCCTAAGATATGGTGGCAGGGACTGACTAATCCATGTTATTTGGCTTTCGTTTCTGCTGTGTTCATCTTGAATCAAAAACCGAAATATATATATAAACCTATCGATCAGAGTAATGAGAAAATGAAAGAAAACCGGAAATAACATGGCAACTAACCATGTGAGAGCGTGGCAGGGACTTATGCTTGTCAACCCTCGAAAGCGCCGACTTCATCTCACCACATCTTGCTGTTCACGGGATACAATAACTGAGGCGTCCACGTGGATGGGGAGGATGTCTTATCATTGCACAAGTGGGAAGAGCCCCTCCGAGCCCTCTGGGTGGCCTAAATTGAAGAAATCCTGAAAGCGGCAGAGACTGACCTACTGTTGGGGGACCGCAGTTTTCATGAAAAAAAAACTTATTTATAGTAAAATAAATAACATTTGGGCTTCAGATGCGGAAAGTTTAGATCAAATGGGAGAAAATGAGAAAAAAAAAGTTGGGAAAGGTTGAAATGTGCGCCCGTGGCAAGTGCCCAAAGTTGACTACCTTGTCATGGGGACACTGAAAAAAACACGTTTTTGAGTACACAATTAGAATTTTCCTAATTAAGCAGCCATTTAGTCATTTTCAAATGAGGTTGACCAGAAAGAGCACAAAATTTTGTTTCGGAAAATTTTTTCCAGAGTTTGAAAACTTTTCGTTAACTACTCGAAAATTGCCGGGCCATCGAATTGTACGTTTTGACGAGAATGACCCATATACGTTTGTTATTTCGGTATCTGAGAATATGACTGCCTCGAAATGGAAACAATTCTTGACAAATGACTATCTTTAAGATTTTCGTCTCTAGACTCTCATATCGAGTGCCACCCTAGGGACGTTATCGTAACTTAAAGAAAAAAAAATTAGACAATTCACCATCATAGATGGAATTGGAGATGGAAGAAAATAATATTAAATTTTTTTTAGCGGGACGTATTTATTTCATGACTGGAATAATAATAAGTCCATATTATGGTCATATTCTTCTTCTTCTTTCGCTTATCCCCTTCGTGCCTTTCAGCGTTGGGGAATGCATAGCCAGGAATTCCACTCCTCTCTGTTCCTTGCCAGATTCCTGGCCTGTCGGAGATCTTTGCCTCTTCCTCTGCAAAGTCTATCAATATATTCGAGATAGGACATTCTTGGGCGTCCTCTAGGTCTTCTGCCATCCGGGACATAGTCCATTGTCTTTAGTGGGTCCCTATGTTCCTCCATCCTAACTACATGGCCGAACCATTTCAATTGGCGGGTTTGCAGAACCTCTTTCAATGGGCCGATCTCGAGTTCCTGTCGTATTCTTTCATTTCGAACATAGTCCCTTTTAGTCCTGCCGGCGATTCTGCGTTAAAATTTCATTTCAGCAGCAGTGACTATGTTCTCCTGCTTGTCTGTCCAGCTTTCTGCGCCGTACAAAAGTATTGGATGGTACACCGATTTAAATACATGTAGCTTGACGTCCTTAGTCACCTCTCGCTTTCCTACAACAGTGTTGCAGATCTGGTAGTAGACAGCATTAGCTTTACTTATTCTGTTCGATATTTCTGAGTCCACTTTCCCAGATCTTTCTATGACTGTTCCTAAGTAGCTGAAGTCCGTGACCACTTCCTGCTCTTCTCCATTGCAATGCACATGTAGGTCTTCGATCCGTCTTCCAACTTGTAGCACCTTGCTTTTGCTGGTATTGATCTCCATCCCCTTTCGGCGAAGCTCTTCGTACCATTCATTCACTGCTTGCTGTAACTTTTCAACTGAATCAGTGATAAGAACAACGTCATCAGCATCAGAGTTGGGCAAAAAGAAGTTGAACTACAAAATACAAAACTACTAACACAGTAGTTGGGAAGTTGTTGAAACTACAACTACTTTTATAATTTGTAGTTGATGGACCACAACTACAACTACTGTAGTTTCAAAAAAGTAGTTGCATTTTTACAACTACAACTAGTAGTTACAACTGTAATTATGGGCCTGAAACTACAACTACTTTTATTGATAGCGAGTAATTATCGATATCTAGTATTATCGATAAGGAGTATATCAAATGCAATTCAGCTAATATATAAAACATGGGATTGATCGAGAACCTAAGGTTAAAAAAAATAATTGACTGCCAGAAATCATGGAAAAAAATTTGTATTACGTATAAGTATTGTACTATTTTTAAAACAGATTATCAACCATAATGGAGCCCATTTATCTATGGAGTATTTATCTAAACACAAAATAAAAATAGCAAAAACATGTGATTTAATTAGACGTTGCTTAGCAAATGTTGTTGCCGCTCTAAACTACATTTACAACTACTTATTGTATTTGCCATTCCCAACTACTTTTTCCCAACTACTGTAGTTGTAGTTTTAAATCACAACTACTTAACTGGTAGTTGAAAAATAGTAGTTGCGCGCTTCCAACTACAAACTACATGTAGTTGTCTGTGTAGTTAATTACAAATGTAGTTAACTACTGCCCAACTCTGATCAGCATAGAGTAGAAGCTGTATCACCACTGGACGAAGGTTTCTTCTCCCAAGGAACGTCCTTTCTGTTCTTCTTTTACATATAGCCGCCACTTCATCAATATAGATTAGGAATAGCAATGGGCTTAAACTATCTCCTTGTTTGACCCCCCTTGTTATGTTGAAGTGACCAGATTCCACCCCGTTCAACCGAACAACTCCCTTTGGGTGTTGTCAACAAACTCTGCCACTATATTATCTCGACCTGGCGCTTTTCCATTCTTCATTTTCAAGATGGCTCTATATATTTCGTCTTCTTCAATCACCTCGTCAAACTCATCCTCTTCCACTGTCCTTCGGAGTTCACTGGATAATTATAATCCCTGTCATTGTTTGTTATAATACAGCCGCCAGACTTCTAGAATGGCTTTGTCCTCTGTGACCACCTTCTCTCGCTCATTCTTCACATTTCTTATAAGTTTGCTTTTGCGTCCTCTTAAAGCCTTAATTTTCCTCCAAAATTGTTTAATGTTCTCTGCATGGTCTTGTTTCAGTTTCTCTCCGAATTCGATCCATGATTTTTTCTTTGCTCTTCTGACAGCTTCCTTTGCCCTATTTCGTGCCATCACATACATCCGCCATTTATCTGGTGATTTATCTTGATAGTAGTCCTTCCACGCAATTTTCTTTTCCCTGATCTGAGCCCTCAGCTCTTCATTCCACCATGAAGTTCGTATGTCTATAGTGGATATCCTCTTTACACCACAAACTTGAGAAGCTGAATCCAGGATACTATCTTTTATAAACAACCATAGATCATTTAGGTTTTCGTCTGCATCGAGTTCTTGTACCCTTTCCTTCAGGACTTGTTCATATTCTGCTCTCTTCTGGGGGTCCTCTAACTTCTTAACCTCTATCCTGTTGTACGCTTTTACTTTTACCTTGCGTTCCTTTAGCACCCGGGTGTCAGCCACTAGAAGCATGTGGTCGCTACCTATCTCCGCACCTCGAATTACCTTCACATCTGTGAAATGCCTCCTAATGTCACGGCTATAAATAAAATAGTCTATGACGCTATTGTCGTTTCTCTCAGTGGCTGAGAAAGTAATTTTATGGACCTGTTTGTGCGGGTAGAAGGAGTTTCCCAGAAGCAGATCGTTCTCAATACAGAACTCGATAAGGCGCTCTTTCATTCTCTCTTTCATTTTTAATGCGCTCTCCACCATGAGGACCCATTGCACCACATGCCCTCAAGTGGTCACTGCCTGTTCTCGCATTGAGGTCTCCCATTATTAAAATACTCCTGTGGCTGTTCCTTGCTTTAACTACAGTTCGCTCCAGGTCACTGTAGAAGTGTTCTTTCTCTAGGACGTCAGAGTCGTTTGTTGGCACATACACTTGTATTAGAGCCCAGTCTCCTATTCGCAAATTTAAGCTTGCAATGATTATGCGAGGGCTTATTGGTTCCCATTCTACCACTTTCTTAAATATTTCATCCTTCATGATGATGCCAACACCTTCCACTGCTCTGCGCTCAGGGAGGACTCCTGAATATACCTTAACTTCACCAGAGCCGTTCTTTTTCACTTCACTTAACCCAAGAATATCTAGCCTGTATGTCATCATTTCATCGATTATTTCAACTTCTTTGCCGGTGAGTGATCTCACGTTCCAGGAACCAATTCGTATATCCTTATCCATGCCAGGTCGTTTCCTTCTAGACTGTCCAAATCCGAGGCTATTCACTAAGTTACTTTGAATCAGGTGTAGTTACTCCTAGGCGGGTGATTGGCCCAGCCTAAAAGGCCCCGTTACCTCGGGACAACAGTTTCCTAGCTTCAATCAGGTGCCAGGGTCCTTAGATAGGCTGCCTTTACTACGGCTGAGGAGCCCTATCTGCCCTCGCAGTTCACCAGCCTTTCTGCTGGTCTCCAGCTCCGCCTGGTGATGTCTAGTCATGGACCCAACCGACTCCTACCGCCTTCGGTTCCATGCCAGTACTGGTGCTACTGCTGCCTCACACCAGGGATGTTTATTGACCTCCCAGTCTAGATCCGCCGTGTTCTGTTAAAGCAGGGCCACCTCGAGCAGGATGTGGTTCTTCACCACGCACGGACGGTCTTGGGTTTATAGCGTCCTTAAGACCTCCACATAATGGTTCGCAGGCCTCTCAGCTTTAACCCCGTCATATCCATAATATTTTTCTTAATTTTCAAACCAAATTTAAGCTTAGTTAATAGTTATTTGTTATCTCAAAATCAATAATTTGGCACTTACAGAAATTTTCATCTAAACACCTCAATAGTTGCAGAAACATAATTTAAAACCGATAATAGTAATCTGGATAACATAACAAAAGTGTCACTCCAGAGTGAAGAATCCGCACAAGATTTTATGATTACATTGTATCATGGGCGTCACCAGCACCAAATTATTGGGGGGGACGGCTCAATATTTTCCTAGATAGGGTAGGTAGAAATTCGAGGGACTAAAAGTTTAAATAATAACCCCTAAAAACAACTGTAGGGGCATTTAAATTCATCCTCCAACGCTATATTTTAAAGGTATTTATAGTCTCTTAAAACTTGTCAATTTATGCTTCAGTTACATTAAAATAGGGAATTGTTAAGGGAAAATTTCTTGATTGAATTTTATCCAAGTTTTTCTTCTGATTCTGATCCCACTAAGTTCATTGCTTTCCATCAACTTCCATAAGCTTCTTCGAATTGATGGAATGTAAGATCAAGCTGCTTGGTTTAAAAAAGAAATGTAGAGCAATAAAACAAAACAGTTCGAGCTGAAATAAAAAACATATAATTCATTAAATATACAATACGCCTGAGTAGCTTTTTTTTTTTTTTTTTTTTTTTTTTAACGTAGTCAGCAACCATTTGGGTCATCTTCGCCTACAATCTATTTCTGTTATATTTTATTTAATTTTTGTTAAATTATCAATAGTTATATTTTATTATGTCTATTATCAATAGTTATATTTTATTAAATAGTTTTACCAGTTTCAGAAATTCAAATAGTTTGTCGGTTGTCTCCACACTGTCCTGCAATGCTGTCTGTAAGTCAATGGGTATTTCAAGGAGGTCCCTGTACGTGTCATATGCCCTGCAGTCCGTTAAAATGTGTTTAACTGTAAGAGGACACCCGCAAGTCTGGCAGTCAGGTGGAGGCTCACGCGCCATAAGACAGCCATGGGTTACTCTAGTGTGACCAATACGCAACCGCGTTAGGATAACTTCCTCCCTTCGTTTACCCCGGACGGATGATTTCCATTGCGATACACTACATTTAATTTCTCTTAATTTATTTTCTGTTGTTCTAAGCCACATCTGTTCCCAGTTAATCTTTATTTTTTGCTTTATAAGGGAAATAAAGTCCTTAACAGGGACCCCCTGATGTGAAATGCCTTCCGTTATTGCTCTTTTTGCTGCCCGGTCAGCTTCCTAATTTCCGACAATTCCACAGTGACCAGGGACCCAAAGAAATTTAACTGAAATATTATTACTAAGCGCTGATCTCAAGGTTAAAAGAATATTTTGAATCATAATGTTTGATGAATATGTGTTACTTAAACTGATTAGGGCTGATAGTGAGTCGGTACAGATCATTTGCATTTTTTTTTGTGGAGTGGATAACATTAAGACTATTGTGAACTGCAATTAATTCTGCTGTATAATTGCTGCATATCGGTGATAATGAAAATAGGTTCTGTTGATCATTGCACACGACCGCGGCTCCCACACCCGTGGAGCTCTTCGAGCCGTCTGTGTAGACGTAGTCAGCCTCTCCTAGTCTGTCTTGTAGTCTGTTAAATTCGTATTTGTACATGTATGGCATGAAATCGTTTTTCAGTAATTTTGTAAGGGAAAGACAAAGATTAGGAGTGGGGAGTCCCCACGGATAGATCTGAGAAATTACGGTACCAAGGAGATGAGGTATTTCGAGGTGTGGTCGGATAGAACTGATGAAACTCGGATTCTGAAAGATGTTCTTTTTGCTAAGGAGACCTGTTGTTGTATAAGGATCTGTCTGTTAGGAAACAAGTCATTCAAGAGATGGTTAGAAGTTGAAAGGATATTAATAGCGTAAAGTATGTCAATTTGTTGCCGTCGTAGGTCAAGAGGAGGCTCACCTGCTTCCACACATACGCTATTTGAGGGGCTGGTTCGGAAAGCGCCAGTTGCGATTCTGAGTCCGGTATTTTGTATAGGGTCGAGAATTTTTAAAGCATTGCTTGAAGCCGAGTTATAAGCATTGCAGCCGTAATCCAATTTTGACCTTACGAGACTTCAATACAAGGTTAGCATAGATTTAGAGCGCGGAGACAATTAGCTTTCAGCTTTTTGATATGCTGAGTCCAACTTAGCGTTCTATCAAACGTTATACCAAGGTATTGGGTTGTGTGTGAGAAAGAGATGGCTTGGTTTTCTATAGATAATGACGGTAGTGTTTTCGGTTTTCCTTTTCCAAAGAGTATGGCTACAGTTTTACTAGCTAAAATTTTAAAACCGTGATCAGAAAGCCAATCACTTATGTTATTCAAGGCGGTTTGTATGCTTTTTTGTAACTCTGTTACATTTTTTCCATCAATATAAATTACGAGATCGTCCGCGTATAGTATTCCTTTGACCGGTAACCTAATTACATTTAAAACTTAAGAATGATGCTAAAGAGTGTTGCACTCAAAACACAGCCTTATGGTACACCATTTTCTTGTTCAAATTCA
Organism: Aelia acuminata; assembly: GCA_911387785.2. Lineage (NCBI taxonomy): Eukaryota > Metazoa > Arthropoda > Insecta > Hemiptera > Pentatomidae > Aelia > Aelia acuminata. The sequence continues at coordinate 91,280,831 of OU426982.1, forward strand.
TTGGAAAAGACATCACCGATTCTAACCACAAATTTTCTATTACTAAGAAAATTGTTTAAAAAAGATAGTATATGACCTCTAATCCCCATGGTATCCAGAGTGTCGATTACGAGCCTTCTCCATGCTCTATCAAATGCATTCTCTATATCAAGGAATACTGCAAGTACTTTTCTTTTATTTTCGAAGGCTTCAGAATATCGGATTCCAAGCGAACTAGGTTGTCCCTTGTGCTTCTGCCTTTTCTAAACCTGCTCTGCCATGCTGGTAGTAAGTTCTTAGATTCCAGATACCATAGCAACCTATTGCTTACCAATTTCTCCAATACCTTACAGACCGAAGAGGTCAGTGTGATTGGTCTATAGCTGTTCGGATTTTTGGGATCTTTATCTTTTTTAAGTATGGGAATCGTGATAGCAGATCTCCAGATATTGGGAAAACTTTCGGATAAAGTTGTATTTAAAATCTTTAGGATTATTGATTTACTAAAGGGGCATAAGTTTTTGATCATGCCAATGCAGATCTGATCCGGACCGGGCGAGGAATCTTTTCTAGAGTTTAACGCGGTGATAAATTCGGCCATTGAAAAAGAGTAATTTAGCGGATCCGACGGATTGCATGATATAACTAGTGGTGTTGTCTCTATAGACTTTTTTAAGTTAATGAAATTAGCAGAATAATTTGAGGTTGAAGATATTTTATAGAAATGTTGAGCTAGGGTGTTCGCTACAGTGACAGGATCAGTTTCGAATTGGTCGCGGATTTTCAAACAGATTACTTGAGGGGAATAGCCATAGCCCATAGTTTTTCGAACACTTTCCCAGAAAACGGCGTTGGGTGTATTGCAGTTAATCTTGCTAAGGAAGTTTTGTCATGATAATTTTTTGTTTTTTTTTTCACTACATATCTCGCATGTTTTCTGGCGGTTTTATATATCTGCAATTTTTCTAGAGATGGTCGCCTGATAAATTTTTTTAATGTTTTTTTTTTCTATCTTTTATTGCTTTCTTACATTCATCGTTCCACCAGGGCACAGGGGGGCGTGAACTAGTATTTGTGGGGTTTTCATGGATAAGTATGGAATCGATTCCCGAGCCGCGTTCAGTAACTTTGTATTTAATTGATCTATTATTAGCATCAGTTTGGGACAGATCGATGTCAGTGAGCTGGGCTTTAACAATAGTGTGCTGAAATTAACTAATATTTTATTGGTTAAACGCGGATAAATTCGTAAAATCGCATTTTTATCTATTTCTTTACATTGGGTCCTCTCCTGCCAAAATATTGAGGGGGACAGTCCCCTCCTGTAAAAATATTGGGGGGGGGGGAGGCGTCCCCCCTGTCGGTGACGTCCGTGCATTGTATATTAATATCCGACAGAGATCGAGTGTATCCGGAAGCTGACAGAGGTGCCCGAATCTTTTGTTAAGGCCTCTAAATCAAATGAAAAAGAGCTTTTCCAGGAACTATTGAATTCCTTTTTAATGTGCATAGCGAGTGGAAGTCGGAAATCAAATTCCAATTTAAACCAATAATAGCTACGATTTTACGAATCTCTTTTAAAAAGGATTATTAATGCTCGGCCTTTCTTTAAATTCTATGAATTTTGTGGTTTTATGATTATGCTGTCCAACCGTCGTTTAGACATTCATTTAGGATTTTTTACTGTTATCGGTGTTTAATGTGCTTTAATCTTCTTAAATCTAAAAAAAAAAAAAATCTTTTAAGCAACCCAAAAAAATGTTGTTTTATTTCTTGGCAAAATTTTCCAGGAACAGTCGAAATAACAATAACTTTGCCGGAACCATAAAGAAGTGTTTCATTTTTCAGAAAATGACAGATTTATTTAAGGTTTGTTCCAACAAGCACTTAAAGCACATGAATTTGATTGGTTTGTTTTCCCAACCGATTCATCTACCATTAATATACCGATTCATCTACCATTAATATTAATACATTATTGAGCATTGCTTGAAATCAACCAATCAAATTTAGAATAAAAAAAACCGAGGATAGTACCTGATCAGTTGGTTATTTATCAACGTATTTTAATAGTTTGTCAGAGCATACCTTATGATATATATGCCATGTTTTTCAAATAAGTAAATATTTTGAGCGATAATTAAATAATTATTTTCATGTTTTTTCCCAATAACTTCTTTATTAAATTAAGAACCCATAAAAGGTTTTAATGAGACCACATTGGGAAAATATCCTACAAGATGCAAAAGGATTCGTTCCAATTGGTCAACCCATCTTGGAGTAGTGGAGATACATAGAAAAAAAAAAAAAAAAAAAAAAAAAAAGCACACTATGGAATTGAGTAACCTCCTCTTACTCGTTAACAAATTAATCTAATAATTGGTTCAATCAAATTACAATTAACTTTTAATCGTATAAGCACATATTTTATAATATAAGCAAATGCCAAATGAAAAAAATGGAGAAAAATGAAAAGTTAGGTGGCTGATATATATAATAAAACCTAAAAAAAAGATTTTTGGCACAGGAGTTGATAATACAGATACAGTTATGAATGGATCTGAAGAAGGTAAAAAATATAATACAATCAAAATGTAGTCATTTTATTTAAAAGAGAAAAAAAACAATTAGTACAATCTTTGAGGGGGTCCCATTGTTGATTTAACATGTAATGACCTAACATTTTGCCAATGCTTTTTAAGCAATGAAACGAGGAAGTTTACAGCAAGATGGACATTCTGGACTAACTCATCTGCTGTCATACCAACATGTCCAACTGCCACTGACAAACAGAGGACCTAAAAAATAAAAATAAACAATTAGAATAAGAGGCATATTAAATGTCTAAAATGCTTCAATATGACTGTAATACATAAATTTTCAACTCTAAGCATCATAGACTTAACGTTACCATGATATGTGAACAAGGCTAATTAATACCCACATACCTAAAATAATCGTGGTAAAAATCAAACTTTTAAAGATTGAGTGAACATGATACACCAATTTAAGGACTAACATTACATATTTAAATAGTAATGGGTTAAGTTGATAAAGGTGATTTCTACGAATGAAACAGTTGATCTTTATAAAATTTGGCTCATTGTGTATAGTTTTGTCCAGTTTTGTCCAACTTAAAAAATAGGATAGTTTTTATCTCGATTATTGGCCTAAATATTTCTTTTATTGCAAATTATAATACAATTGAGTGTGATTATTTGTAAGTTCCAACAGATGGCAGTGTAAGTTGATTTATTGACACAACTCTTTAAGTGTGTGATGATAAGTAGTTCCCCCGCTCCATGCTCGATTTTGATACTCTGTTTCAGGTAAAACCTACTGATGTGTTATATTCTGAATTTGATTAATATGTACTAAGACAAAATATTAATTTGGTACATTTTTCCAAGCTGTCTATTGTGATTGTACTAAACCCAATTTCAATTATATTTTTTATTAGTTCCTTTTAAATATGTGTTATTTATATTTAGTCTTGCCTCTGCTGAAATAATCAGTATCATCACCAGTAAGTGCTAATTGAATGGATCATTAATACTTATCTAATCTAATCTAATCTAACAGCGCTATGGTCCTTGCAGGACCCTGGCCTCCTCAGCAATCCTCTTCCACTCCAACCTGTCCGCAGCTGCCCTTCTCCATCCAGAAACACCCAATGACCGAAGGTCTTTCTCCAGATCCTGTAGCCAACGCAGTCTTGGTCTACCTCTACTCCGTTTACCACCAGGGTGTCCCTCCATTATCATTTTCGGGAGCCTACCACCTTCCATTCTTTGTACGTGCCCCAACCATCTTATCCTGGCACTCTTGATGGTGGAAACAAGATCTGGAGTTCCATAAAAATCTCTTAACTCCACATTTGTTTTCATCCTCCAGCGATCCTCTTCTTTGGTAGGGCCAAAAATTCTTCTGAGGATTTTCCTCTCCCATGTGCTTAGCAGCCTTTCATCATTGTGTGTAAGCGTCCAGGACTCGCTCCCATATGTTACCACTGGATGTAGGACCGTACGGTACACTCTTATTTTGAGGGTTCTGGATATCTCCCGATTTTGAAAGATTTTCCTTAGGGACCAATAGCATCTATTGCCAGCTATTATTCTAGCCTTAATTTCTTCCCTTACATTATTATCCTCCGTGATAACAGTGCCTAGATATTTAAACTTTGGTACTCTCTCAAAGCGGTATCCAGCCCCCTCAACAATATGTCTGTTTCCTGTTTCTTTCTTGCTCGTTACCATATATTTGGTTTTTCCTGTATTGATTGCCAGTCCCATCCTTCTAGATTTTGAGATACTTCACACTCCTCAAAAGCTCCAAGTAGTGCACTGGCTGTTCTTCCTGTAATCACAATATCATCTGCAAACGCTAGATGTTGTGTCAATCTGTTGTAAATACATCCTCCTGGCCTTGTGCGGATCGACCTCATGACTACTTCTAGCACTATACTAAATAACACTGGGGAAAGAGGATCGCCCTGCTTAACACCTTTCTGAATGTTAAACTCTTTTGACAGTTCTCCTTGAATTTTTGCAACTCCTTTGCTGTCTTGAAGGGTCATCCTGATAAGTCTGATTAGCTTTTGAGGACATCCTAGATACTTTAAATTTGAGTACATTGCATCTCTGTCTATGCTGTCATAGGCTTGTTTATAGTCTATAAACAAGTGGTGAAGTTCAACATTCCATTCCCAGCATTTTTCAAGCATCATTCTCATACTGAAGATGTGGTCACTTGTAGATCTACTAGGATGGAATCCACATTGATAATCACCAAGAACCTCTTCCGCTCTCTTGACAACGCGCTTCATTAGTAACATTGAGAGAACCTTGTAGACCGTGCACAGTAATGCAATTCCCCTATAATTTCGACAATCTAATTTGTCCCCTTTTTTATGGATTGGCAATATAACAGCCACGTTCCAATCCTTTGGCATTTCCTCCTCCATCCATATCTGTAATATTAGCTCATATATTTCTCTATGAAGCATTAATACTTACTATGCTCAAATATGTGATTTGAAAAATAAGACTGTTTTAAAAAACAAGGGTAAATGCTTATTTTTCAAGAAAATAAAACAGTCAACCTATCATATCAAAACATTTACTTAAATAACCTTCAATAAAACAGTTACTATACTTCTGCATTATTTCTTCGTTATACTATGTCTGTCTATCATTCTATGTTTTATATTTAACATTTTGATTTACCTAGAATTCAAAAATACTATCAATTTATTATTTCCGTAGTGGTGAGGCCCTTGCATGACCAGTAATGTAACATTTACATATTTCATTGAAATGAGGGTACATCCTTATGTTCCCAGATAAAATTTGAGAATATTATTACTTTTAAATTTCGGTGGTGGGGAAAGGGGAAAGGTGCTCGCATTACAAGTAATTTAACACCCTTTAAATTAAATGAAGGGGCATCCATGTTTCTCGATACAAAGAATTAGAAAATATAATCAATATTTATAGGCAGAAAAGTAAGTCAGTGTTTAAAGAAAGAAGGAAAATGACAAAAATCATTCGAAGCTTCTTGTCAGGTAGGCTGTATTTCTATAAATATATATATATATATATATATATATATATATATATATATATATATATATATTTTCACCCATATTCTTAAGTCTACCAAGTCCAATATGACACAGGGATCTTTGGGCAAGGGTTCTGCAGCAATTAATCTTGCTCATCAAGAGTATTTTTAATAAAATAAAAAAATCAAGTATTTTTAAAAGCAAGGGTGTTTACTTACGTGGAAGCAGTTTCAAAAGGGATCACGTCGGGGTCACCAATATGTAGTGATATTACTACATAAAGCTAAATAATTCTTTATTAACATTGATAACAGACATTACAATATGTTAATTAAATCTAATCACCATCTGAGAGGTTACACTATTTTTTATCCGGCTATATCGCCTAAGCAGTGTTGCCGCCACAAATCAAACTAAGTACTATTTACACCATTTATTTATTTACAATAAATCAGAGTTGGGCATATTTATATTCATAAATACGAATACAAATTTATTTTTATCTTAATTTTAATGTGAATATGAATATAAATTTATTTATATCACAATATTTGTGATATAAATTCGTATTCACACATGTGTGAATACAAATTTATTCAAATATAGACATTTTTCTGTAAATAAAAATAAATTCACAGGAAAAACTGTGAATATGGAAAAAATGTGAATATGGAAAAATTCAAAAATTGAGATGTGTATTTCTACTTTTCGGATTTCTCCATATTGGTATACATTAATGGGTTAACCCTTTTGACGGAAATTACATCAGCACATAATAAATTACCTTATATCGATTAAGATCGATTACTACGTTATTTGGGTCGCTAATTATGAAAATAATATCGATTTTGAGATTCTGCCTAGGGTATCGATTTATTACAACTTACCCGATATATTTGATCTCATTACCACTCACATTACCAGTAATTTAACATTAGTAATTTCATTTAATTCAGTATTATTATGTTAGAGAGTTTTTACATTACAACTTACGGGATATAATCAATCTTGGGGTCGACTTTAAAGTTATTTGAGGAGCTGAATATGAAAATGGTATCGATTTTGAGATTCCGCCGTCGGGTATCGATTTATTACAACTTACGCGATGTAATTGATCTTGGGGTCGACTTTAGGGTTATCTGAGGTGCTGAATATGAAAATGATCGCGTAAGTTGTAATAAAAGCGATACCCGACAGCGGAATCTCAAAATCGATATCATTTTCATATTCAGTACCTCAGATAACCCTAAAGTCGACCCCAAGATCAATTACATCGCGTAAGTTGTAATAAAACGATACCCGACAGCGGAATCTCAAAATCGATATCATTTTCATATTCAGCACCTCAGATAATCCTAAAATCGACCCCAAGATCAATTATATCGCATAAGTTGTGATAAATCGATACCTGACAGCGTAATCTCAAAATCAATATCATTTTCATATTCAGCACCTCAAATAACCCTAAAATCGACCCCAAGATCAATTATATCACGTAAGTTGTAATAAATCGATACCCGACGGCGGAATCTCAAAATCGATATCATTTTCATATTCAGCACCTCAGATAACCCTAAAATCTACCCCAAGATCAATTATATCGGGTAAGTTGTAATAAATCAATACCCGACGGCGGTATCTCAAAATCAATATCATTTTTATATTCAGCACCTCAGATAACCCTAAAATCGACCCTAAGATCAATTATATCGAGTAAGTTGTTATAAATCGATACCCGATGGCGGAATCTCAAAATCGATATCATTTTCATATTCAGCACCTCAGATAACCCTAAAGTCGACCCCAAGATCAATTACATCACGTAAGTTGTAATAAATCGTTACCCGACGGCAGAATCTCAAAATTGATATCATTTTCATATTCAGCACCTCAGATAACCCTAAAATCGACCCCAAGATCGATTATATCCTGTTAGTTGTAATAAATCAATACCCGACAGCGGAATCTCAAAATCGACACCATTTTCATATTCAGCTCCTTAAATAACCTTAAAATCGACCCCAAGATTGATTATATCCCGTAAGTTGTAATGTAAAAACTCTCTAACATAATAAAACTGAATTAAATGAAATTACTAATGTTAAATTACTGGTAATGTGAGTGCCAACTCCTACTCCCTACATTGAAATTAATAATTGATACTTTTTTTGAATTCTACGTACCTGGAAAATGAGGATTCAACCTCATTTATATATCAGTAAATGTCAAAATACTGTTAATGCGAGGGGCAACCCTGGGTAGCCCCCAAAATTTAAAATTGGTATATTTTCGAATTTTAATTATTTGGGAACATAAGGATGCCTCCTCGTTTCAATGAAATCATTAAATGTAACATTACTGGTAATGCGAGCAACCCCCCCCCCCATCGAAAGTTAAAATTGAAATTTTTGAACTGTACATGTCTCAAAACAAGGATGCACCACCCTCATTTGAATGAAATCGGTAAATGTTATATTATTGCCGATCCAAGTGTTAAATTATTGCTTCCCCCCCCCTCCCTAATTGGAATGAAACATCCTTAGAAATGGCTACAGAAAACTTAAGATTTTTTTCTAATCAGGGGCGGATTTAGCATCAAATCAGTCACGTTGCTGACAGAACCATTTTTTATAAGATTATTACCTTGTATTAACAATGACTGCGATCTAAACAACCAAAAATCTCATGTTTAGGGCGTAAGTACCCAATTGGCATTATTCGTTTAAAAAGAAAAAATTGAAATGGTCAAAAATTTGAGGAGTTTATTACCCCCTTGGATCCGTCCATGATCTTGATATGGAGGAAATACACTCCTGTGCTTTTTTCATATTGCTGTACGTGATTAACCGAGTAATCAGAGTAAACAAAGAGTTGAGAAATTTTGATAATAGAAAGTACTTTTTGCTGAGATAACTTTTTTTTTTTTTTTTTTTTTTTTTTTTTTTTTTTTTTTCGGACTTCAAGGCTTCCAATGAAGCCCTATACTGCCCATACTAACACCCATGGCACTGGGTGACACTTCTCCTACGAAAGAAAAGCACCACCCAGGGCGGGACTCGAACCCGCAGAGCCGGCGCTTTACATGGGAGTACGGCGCTTTACCGCACAGCCACACCGGGCCCCGAGATTACTTTTTACCCATCAATGACACAGTCAAGGAATTCCAAAAAGTCTACAATTTAAATTTTAGATGTTTTTATATTCAAAACATCACCATGGTTAATGCATATTTATTGTGATTTTATGGTTAGGAGTAAGAGGGTTTAAGTAAAAGTTTAACCTTTACTTTTTTAATACATTTATAAATGTTTTAAAACAGTTAAAACGTTTTCAGTTAGAACTTTTATTAAACAGTTTTGAAAAAACTTTTATCACTAAGAGGTTATGGATAAAAGTTTTTCTGAAACTGTTAAAGTTGGAACTTTAACCCTTTAACTGCACGAGGTGATATGAGATCGGGGGTAGGTGGCTGCGCCGGCCTGTCTCAAGGTTACTACCCGCCGACGCGCGGAATTTTCAACACTTGGGTTATTTCTCTAGCTGTTCATTTAGGTTCCTATTTGTTTTAATGAAAAAAATTACTTGTTAATCTCCAGTTATTATATTATTATAATATTAGTTTAGCCTGTTTTTAATCAAATACGAATTTAATTATGAAATAACAAATTTTTCCAAGAAAAGGTATTATTTGTTTGTTTCTATATTTTTTGATCCGTTTCTATTTGTTTCTGTCACCTTTTTTGATCCGGGATTTTGTACCGGCCAAACCAGAATGTATATTGGCAGGCTTAGTCTCCGGTCCTATTTTTGAAGGCTTATGCTATCAAGCGTTAAAAGCTGGAAAGCACAACGTATGAGTCAGAAATTATTTCTGAAGTCTTACGCGATCTAGCGATCATCGCTAGACTTACAAGTTCAAGTAACATCCACTAGATCGCCACACTAACGATCCAGTATACTGGCATTGCGCAGTTATACGATAAAACAGCGATGTCAGTATACTGGCACAGCGCACTCAGGGCACGGCCGGCCGGTGCCAGTATACTGGCATTACGCAGTCAAAGGATTAAACACTTGATGCTTCTCAGAGAGAAAGATCCAGGAAATTGAAGCTTATTATAATAATATATAAAAAGCTAATACCCCATTGGCCATTCCCAACACCAGATTTAATCCTAATGTAAGTCACTTTTGATTCCTATTTTGTGCCATGATATGTCATACAATCCTTTATTCTTTAGTTTCAAAAATTTCAGGTGAAGTAAAATTTTTAAGATGTTCAACAATGTTAACAATGGTTATAAATATGATTGTAGTTGTTTATGATGTGTCATTAAAGTAAACCCAAACCAAAAAAGTTAACAACCAATCTCCTTTCTCCATGCGAAAAGTAACAGTTACAATTTTTTGAGAATAAATGGATTCCTAATCTTTTGATCGATTTCATGGACAGTGAGTCAATGAAAATAGCTGGCAAATAGTAGGGGTTATAAAAGCTAGCACAATGCTACAAATAGAGCACAGATGTGAACAATCATGAGGAAAAGTTAATTACATATTGAACATCGACAAGAAAATGGTTACAAATAACTAAAGAAAAGCTAAAGAAATATTGTACATATATTAAAAACTAGAATCATATTATTCTTAAATATTACCTTCTTCATCTGAAATTTGATTGTAGCCTTTACTTCATCAATTTTTTGCATCATTGATTCTTGATGAGATAATAACCCTGGAAATTTACCAGCTTTGTTAAGACCTGGGCCCAATAGCCTGGGAATTTGTTTGATGAGAGCTTCACTGGCAAGGAAAGCATCATACTTCTTAGCCAGCTTTTTAACCAACTTCTTCTGCTTATTCAGTTTTTTAAGTGCTTCAACGTCCATATAGGGCACATTATTGGCTTTTGCTTCATCACAATGCTGTTGGTCACCAAGAATACAAACTTGCATTTTTGGCCTAGGAATATGCTTTAGCCTGAAAATTAGTTAGCTGATAAATTTTTTGTATTACAAATCATTAAATACAATTAAAGCTCAAAAACAAACAGTTGCTTTTGGGATCAGGCCAAGACTTAACTGGGTGGGTTGTAGAGTCATAAGAGATAATTAATGGTGAGAGAATTAGATATTTTTAAAGAGAAAATGCAGAAAATTTAATAGAGATGGTCATAAATTCAAAGCTGTTATAAAATTTGAGTTAGGAGTTTATCAAGATATTCAGTTGTAACAATAAAAGGTTATAAGTAATACAATTCATCAAATGTGAAGCTAAAAAGATTTACCAAGCTTTAAAAATTCTGTTTGATAATATTTTTTAATTCCTGAATAATAATTAAAACTACATTTTTTCAACAGAAACTGGCATTTTTAATAAATTTTGAATTTCAAGAAGAGACAAAAAAAAAAAACTTTTTATGACTTAAGCCCTTTGCCCATGGGCATGAAAGAAAGAAAATGATATATTCTCTAGCTTAAATATCCATTTTTTTTTTAATACTTTGATTTTCTTTTCAAAAATGTTCGTTATAGGTTGATTTGTTTTGAGCCTACTAGTACTTCAGAAAATAATTTAGATACTAATTGATGCCAAAAAACATAATTTTTAATATATTTTAAATTCATGCGTACCAGTCACCTCAATGCATTAACTAACACACATTGTTTTTCTTATTCAAATATGTTAACAGTAGCGGTTCTCAAAGTGAGGGGATGATAAAATTGTTTTTATTTTCAGTATGATTAATACTTATAATTTTATTCACTTTATTCTATCTGATGTAAGTAAATAAAACGCCAGTTTGTTGATGAGTAAACAATTACAAATTGTTACAATTACATAACAAGTACATTCAAGAGAAATATTTGACAAAAGCTTTTATTTTTCAGAAAACTCAGCCAGTCCCAAAAAAAAAACATAATCAATATATATTATAAAGCAAAGTGTACAATGTGCGTGCCGAAAAGGCTCAAAAACGACTCAACGCACGTTAAAGAGAGTTATGTCAGCGTGTTGCTATAAAACCCATAACGGAGAAGAAGGTTTCTGTTTTTCTCTTAAGGGTGTAAAATTGAAGAGAAAAGGACTGGAATTTCAAGACTCTCGCATCATTTAATTAGCTTCTCTGAGATTGAGATACGAGGTTATGAATGAAAAATGTAGTTCGAGCTCCAGGCTACCAGGAAGCGCTAGGGTGCGTTTCACTCAATGTTTATTGTTCATTCATTCCGTTCAGTTTGTAAAGGTTAAATATTTTTTCAGCTGTTCTTTTTAAATTGCTTTTAAAATTGTTTCACCATTTCTTTCTAAATAAAATAATGATTTTACATATCTGCAATCAATTAGAAAACCGACTGGATACCTTACAAAATTAATTTTCTCATAAGAAGGTTAATTGATTTACACATTATATTTAATCAATATATAACATCTACTTAAGTAAATTTAATGCAATATGACTGAACATTTTTTAGTAGTACAGTGAGCGAAATAAACAGACATAAAGCAAAAAAGAAGAGCTGAATTGACTGATTATAAATCGAAAATAAAAAGTTTGAAGTGTTCTTATTGTATGCAATTATGAAAAATGGTTTTATTACTATGTATGATGAGCATTCCAGTTGATAAAATGACTAACTCCAATTACAGCATTTTTTCAATAAGATTTTATCACCCCTCATAGTTCAGGATAAAAAGAAATATAGGAAATATAGATATATAGAAATATAGGATTCAGAATCACAGAAACCATCAAAAACGATGCATGACTCGACAAAGTTGCAGCAAAATTAATTGTTTTTTCGCCATTTTCAACCCCCTTTAAAGTATACAAGGTTCCTTATTTAAGCGGACTCTGCAGATCTCGAATTTTAATATTGATAATATGTTAAAAGTTTCAAGAAACTGCTAATTTTGTTCTATATTTCCTTTAATTGTAAAGTCTTTCTGTTATTGAAACTACCACACAACTACCGGAGCGAAGCCGGGCACCCTAGCTAGTTGAACATAAAAAAAAAAAAATTGTATGGTGCATCCATTATAGTAGAAATATTCTGTTATTCTGTCTTATTAGTGGTTGAATGTAACTGATATGAAGTTAAAAGTAGCAAAAATATATTTATTTTTACTTTTATATTATATTACAGAAGCTATTTGTTTAAATTAAAAAACATATTTTATGTTATTAAAAAACTTAAAGAATTACAAACAACTGTTTTAATTTCGTTCTACAATACAAAATGAAGTGATTAGAGAGAAGATAAGAGAAAGCATTATGAAAGAAGATGAAGTGCATGCTGCTCAAAATGTTAATGGCCGGAAAAAACATGGTGATTCCTAATAAATCAAAAGTATGTTCCAGCAAGCAATTAAAACACAGTGACAACTCTATTGCATGCGATGTACACCTTTACTAACTGCTCATTGTTAACAAAGAAAGGCGTACTGCACATGTGAAAAGTTTTCAAAATTTTTCATTTCTTTTACCAATTGAATCAAAGGAAACTATTCAGAGATAATATGTGCATTGATATTTCGTGTCCAGATGTTAGTCGGGAGTAAAATCAGAAACTAATTAACTGATCTTCATAAAATTTGTCTCATTTTGTATAGTCCAACTTAAAAGATAGAAAAGTTTTTATCTCGAAAATTGGCCTTATTATTTCTTTTATTGAAAATTAGATGCTTACTATACTACAATTATGAGTGTGATTATTTGTAAGTTCAATAAATTTCCAACAGATGGCGGTGTAAGTTGATTTATTGACACAACACATCATTTTCTTTCGATATTAAGAGTGGGTAAGCATCTAGTAGCCAAATCTCTTTTTTCTTTGAGAATAAAGAAAATCCGTGTTTTTCCCATGGGAAATCATGTGTCGCCTTTTCACATGAGGGGAAAACATCGAATCTATTTGTTTCCGCAAAAGACAGGTTAACCAAAATAATTGTGCACCTATTAGCACTACAGTAGATAGAAATTGTGAATTCTGATAGTCTGAATTTAATTAGTATGTATTATGGCAAAAGATTAATTTGCTACACTTTTGCTAAATGTCTATTGTGATTGTACTAAACCCTGTTCCAATTATACTCTTTAATAGTTCCTTCCTTTTACATGTGTAATTCAGTAACACAATATAGTCAAATATAAGATGTAAAAAATAAAAACTTGAACCATCAAAAACCAAACAATTTTAAATTTGACGAAAAGTTCTATTTTAAATCCCGCTGGTCTAATATTAGCTGAAACATTTTTGACTGAATATTGATTTGATTATAAGAAATAAAACATGAAAATCGCGTTTCCATGTTCAAATTTGGAGGTATACTAAAAAGTGTGTAATTGATAAGGAAGCTAATGTTTATAAAAGAAAAGTAGAGGATTAGTAACTGCTTAATTATAATATGTAAACATTAGAAAGTAAACAGAGACTCGCAAAATCCTTTAGGTATTTCAAAAATATATAACCGGACATTTCATGTAAAACAACCCAATATGTATGTATGTATGTATCTATCTATCTATGTATATATATACATATATATAAGGAGAGATGCAATAAAAAATAAACTAATGCATTACCATATCTATTAAACTGATTGTCGGTCATTCTGACCTACCCAATTTATTTAAGACCCTGGGTGAAGGTCCGTCACGATTTTCATCATGACTACCTGACCCCAACAAAAACATTGGTTGGTGTTCAGCATCAATTAATTAAATAAACCTAATAATACTATATCATATGTATGCAGTATGAACTCAATTATAAAAATACATTCATACCTGTCCTTTTATGTATATATATATATATATATTACATGAAATCCTGAACACCATACCAATTTCATTAATACATAAATTGACTTGGGGTAAGGTCTTACTTAACAGTTCCTGAAAAACGTTTGTCTTTCTGAGGGTCATAATTTTTCAGACCAATTTGAATCTCCACAGTTTCAACAAAATTCCTCTTCTTTTCTTGTGAATGTGTGAGAACAGAATTCACACATTCATATAATGTTTCCCTTGAGACCTTGGACCTTTAAAACAAAATAAATGATGTTAAAAAATTATAATTAAAGGTTAAAATAAAAAGTTTCAATATGCTGTACTAGTTCCCTTATCCTACTTCTGGACATAGCGGATTTGACATTTTTGGTCAATCCTGATCTCAACTGAAAAGGACCCATTTTAAGGGTTTATTTACCTCTGAAGATAAATAAAATAAAATAGCTGAAGATAAGAGAAAATAGCTGGGATCTAAGAAAGCAAAGAACTTATTATCCAAGGAAAAAAAAAATGCAATTGGAGTTCACCTACACAATGGTCACACAACCTCGTAAAACGGGTCACGACCAGAAGTAACATAGAGAAAGCTTACACAGAACTCAATGTAAGGCAATTGATATGACCTTTAACCGGATATTGAGTGAAAAATTGCAATAACTAGTTAATCCAGGCCTAAAACAGAAATTTCTCTAGAAGGCACAGACAAGATAAAATTTGCCACCCCTTCAACCTTTTGCTAACCCACTTATTATGATCATACACAAGCATTATTTGAAGTAGAAGATTCCAAAATGGATATCAGATTCAGATTAGATTCATTCTTAGTTACTGAAAAAACTCAACTACATATTATTACAAATAAAAACCTAACACCAAATAAAATAAGAAATCAATGTTTCCTCAAACATTACAACACAACCATCAGCAATAAAAAATCTAAAATGATAGTGCTTTAAACCTAATTATTACAGATGTAAGGCACTCAGAAAAATGATAACACTGAGAAAAATGAATTGAATAATGATTATAAAGCATCCACCAGTTACAAAGTTATACAAGATATAATGTAATGTTTCAACTTGAAAAAAATAATTTAAATAATGTAGTTGGTTTCGATGAAAAGATTTTAAAATTTATTGTTACCTATCTAAGAATATCTCAGTTCAAAAAACCAAAAAATTGTTCTATCACTGACTAAACTTTTAATCATGTAACATAAATGAATCTTAAGTAAATGGCATAGGTTAGCATATCACGGCGACCACGTGGAGCATATAGTCTAATATAACTAAATCCATCATAGGAATTGTAAATTTAATTAACAGGAAAAAAGTAGTTATGAAATTAAACAAAAAGTTAATGAAAATAAAAGATTCTATAGAAAACTCACGTCATTTTCAGATGGTAGTTACACGAACTCCACTAATCCAGCACGTACCCAAAGCCAGCCAAATGACTTAAGAAGTAGGGTTGGAAAACTATCGATATCAGTGACGATACTATCGATAGTCAGGGCTATCCCGTGCCTATCGATAGTTGAAAGCGATAGTTTCATACAATTACAGAAACACTGCTACTTAAGTTGCCAGGCTAAATACAAAGCTTTAATTTTAGGTCCAGGTCATTGTTTGAAATATGCCATCCTTGGGGACAGGGAGAACGTCAGGAATATTCCTAAATATCCGATAGCTTTTTAACTTGAAAACAAATAATGTTAAATTTACTTTTTCCAAGACCTTCAGAAGTCTACTGCAATTTTACATTTACTATCAAACGCTTTCAAGGAATTCTTATGAATAATAGTAATTTTTTAACCCGAGATTTATTTTTTCGTAAATACATACTGCTCATTGATAATAATATTTTTGAACTATGGTGTTATTAAGTCACTGATTTATTTTTAAAATTTTTGGGATGGATGATATTTTAGATATTGGTCTCCATTTTTCAAAATCTATTCTTTATTACCAAATTTAAAAATAGCGGTAACTGTACTGGTTTTCCAAAGTATAGGAAAAATATCATAGGCGTCACCAGCATCAAATTATTGGGGGGGGGGGGGCTCAACATTCTCCTAGATAGGGTAGGTAAAAATTCGAGAAGGCTAAATGTTGAAATAATAACGTTTAAAAAAACTGTATGGACATTTGATTCCTCTTCCAACGATGTATGTTTAAGCTATTTATAATCTTCTAAAACAAGTCAATTTATGTCTCATGTAGAATACTGGTAGTTGCTAAGGTTTCATGTTAAAGGACAGTGGCGGATCCAGAAATTTTTTGAGGGGGGGCGCACTTTTTTTTTTTACATTTCATGAGTAATGAAGGCTCTAATTTAAAATACATATTAGTACATAATGACGTTTTAAATTACAATAAATGTTTAATTACAATTCATTTTCAATTAATGGACTTGAAAAATGACTAAACATAGCTCATTTTATATAGAAATAGTAATATTTTATGAGTGTGGGTCCGCTACTGTTGAAGGATGTGGGCCGAAATTTCTTGATTCAGTTTTATCTAAGTTCTCCTTCTTATCCTACTATTTCATTGTTTTCCATCAACTTCTACAAGCTTCATCGAGTTGACTGAAAGTAGTATCAAGCTGCTATGTTTAAAAAAGAAATGAAGACAGATTCTGGAGATCCAATTTTGTTAGAGAATTCATAAATAAAACAATGCAGTTCAAGCTGAAATAGAAAAAATATAATTCATCAAATATACGATACACCGGACGATGCTTTTAAAAAGCGACTAGGCGCCAATTTGTGATAATTAAGTATCAGATGGAGAAATTGGGTATAATCAATCAACAGCAATGCTGTAATTAACTAATATTTTATTAATATATATACATTATTAAATCAGTTGGTTAAACTCGGATATATTATTAAAAACGTATTTCTATTTAATTTTTTACATTGGGGGGGCACCCCTCCTGCCAAAATATTGGGGTAGGGGCCCCCCTGCCCCCCCCTAGGCGGTGAAGCCCGTGAAAATACTTTAGTTTAATGACATATTAAACAAGCAGTTGATATGTTTGACTAAATTATACCTGTATTCATGTAATGGTTTGATCGAAATAACATCAGTCTCCCTAGAGAATTCAAGTTTATGTTAACAGTTTCATTTAATACTAATTTTACTATTAGATCATATTAAGTTTTGAATTAATTTTACAATAAACAATAAATTAATGCGTTATTGGGTAATTCTTTTTTATTAGCAGGTCCAACCATTGGCGGATCCAGGGGGGGGGGGGGCTGTGGGGGCTGCAGCCCCTCCCTTTGGAAAATTTTTCGTCATTTTAAGATAGAATTTGAGTTTCCTTAATGTAAGGAAGCAAGTTAAAGAACAAATAATATGCCGAACAAGTAGAATTTTAGTTGTGGGAAAGAAACATAAAGGTAAAAAAGCTGATTGGCAGATCCAAATGAAGGGCTGTGGGGCTGCAGCCCCCCCCCTTTAGGACTGCAGCCCCCCCCTTTACGATCGGCTGGATCCGCCCATGGGTCCAACCCGGGTTTTTTCCTGTCCTTTGTATATCCGATGTCAATTTTTTGTCAACTATCGATAGTCTTACTCGATAGTATAGAAGCTATCGATAATTTCCCAACCTTACTAAGAAGTGGAACCCACACCCATTGGTCCAACCCGGGTTTTTTCCTGTCCTTTGTATATCCGATGTCAATTTTTTTTCAACTATTGATAATTTCCCAACCCTACTAAGAAGTAAGGATGGTTCCAAATTGCTGGAACGGCTCCACGGAACCTAATACGTACCCCGGAGCTGTTAGGAACAGTTCCAACATGGACGGTTTAACGGCTCCAGTCGGAGCTGTTTACTTTCTCCGTCCTTCACAAGACTCTTGGGTGCATTGATTCCGAAGGAGCTGGAACCGGAGCTGTCAGTGTACTAGACTAGTTCCGAGACCCGTTCAGTAGTCTAGCACCTCTTCCCTATACACTTGGCCCACAGTTCAGGATGGAGCCATGTACTTCAGAACATCACAATACATATTTCCTTGTAGCTTAGGAATGTTTGCATCGAGATATATTTATTTCGTTTATTGTTATCCACTTCCTGCTCAAGGGAACAAGTCTGAATCCAGAGTTGAGGACGCTCCATGTACACAGTTGCGTTTTCCCGAGTTGTAAGATGTTTAAAGATGTGATTTCTGTGGAATTCATTTAACAAGTGATCTAAAATGTCTCTACTCAGTTTCGAAAGGTATGCATTTCTCGGTGATAAGTAGTTTTTAGCAAGTTTTAATATCATAACGGTTAACTTGTAGTTCTTTTGAATACGATGTTTAAAGGAAAAAAAAAAAAAAAATAGACATGTTTTTGGACTGGAAACTAGTAGAATAGTCTACGGGCTAATCAGGAAGTCGGCTGCACTTGGAGAACGCGCATTACTAGACGATCACAATTAAAATTTATTACGCAAATAATGTATTTAGTATTTGCAAAAACTAGATATTAAATTGCATTATAACTTTCAAATGTCTTATGTATTATGCCTCAGTCACATATCTGGTTCGGTCAAATTGAGGAACCAACGTATGATCATAAAGGGTGTGCCCAGGAAAATGAACGACACAGACTTTACATTTGAGGGGTTAATCGAACGTATTTCGGCGCAAAACCAAGAAATCGAACTGAGGGAACCTGAAGAATGTAGGCTCGCTTTTTACACTGACAGAAAATCGGATCCACGAGTCAACATGATGGTGGAAGTAAGCCCACGGCTGAGTGCTAATCAAAAGGGCACCTGTACGTGATGCTTGCAAAGTTGAGGATTTTGTGGACGTAATAAGATGTTTCCGATGTCAGAGATTCGGATCCGTGCAGTCTAAATGTAAGCATGAGGTACGCTGCTGTCATTGAGGCGCTGAAGGGCACAAAGTCGGGGATTGCACCAGTTTGGAGCAGCCAACTAAATGCATGAATTGCCAGCAGAAACACAGGTCGCCTTTTGTTCGATACCCAAGTCGGAGTGAGACAATTAAGTGGAATATGAATCTCACTGAGTATGGAGATACGGCACTCGTTCTGGTACTGGTTTTCATATTAAGCGCGCTCATCCCGCAGCAAGCATCACTCATGGCGCTGGGTCCCGGTGTAAGGTTTCAAGATTTATTTGACATGCTGCCTGGTAGAACTACATACAGTATACTGATCGCGAGGAGAAAAGAACAATACCAGGAGATCCTTCGGAGTGTCTTGGCAAGAAGTGTTGACAGAGGCGCAAATCCTAGCCAAAGTATTGCCACAAATAATGCCAACAATAATAAACAGGAAGTTTTGAAAGCAGCCAGAGAGATATGGTCGGAAATAAAAAATCCAAATTCACTTTTATTTAATATTTTGGAAATGGCAGAGAAGGGAAAAAATATATCTGGCTTGCTTCATTGATTCCAAAATCGAACGCAAAAATTACAAAAGTGAATGAACAGGACGTAAGAACGTCGCCGGCTAATGCTGCAGTCAGAAGAAGAAGAGAGAAATTCAAAAGGATCCAAAGATTGTGGGCCAAAGACAGAAGAAAAGCGATGAACGAGGTGTTCAACACTACAATGGCTCGTAATAAACAAATTGTCGAAGAATTTGTATTTTGGAGGCCCCTGATAGAGAGAGCGTCACGCCCACACGTGCGGAAACGCCAATAATCCCAAGAGATGTTTACCTTGTGGCTGCCAATAACAGTTGAGGGAGTTAAATTAAGCACCATGGACCGAAAATCTTCTGGATCAGATGGTATTACCCTTAAGCAAT
Source organism: Aelia acuminata (assembly GCA_911387785.2). NCBI lineage: Eukaryota > Metazoa > Arthropoda > Insecta > Hemiptera > Pentatomidae > Aelia > Aelia acuminata. The sequence goes on from OU426982.1 coordinate 91,300,947, forward strand.
GGGAGTCTGTTTGTCCATTACATTGTACTGTCTTTTACAACTTATATCTCTAGGAACTGTCCCACTTACAAGAACTGTGGCATCAGGGGTCTGTATAGGCAATGTTACACCCGCATCACAGACAACAAGCAATGATCAAAACCAATATTATGCGGAAGAGGTATAAAGCAAGGTGACCCATTATCCCCTAGCCTTTTTAACATAGCAATTGATTGGGTTGTTCATTCTCTTCCTCAAGGATATAATATGCAGGGAACGACAGTAAACTTCCTAGCGTTTGCAGAAGACTTGGTCTTGGTTGCATCTTCAACAAATGGCATGAAAAGATTGTTATTACATGCAGCTGAATCAATTCAAAACCTAGGTCTGGAAATAAATCCAAATAGATGCCTTATTTTTTCGTTAAAAACTGCTAAACTGCTGGTTGCCTCCGCCAAAAGACACTCCTACTCAATATTTTCACGCCTCTTGTAATGATGGTGGCTTCGGTCTTGCCACAGTCTTGAGCTTTGGCATTTCTATCCCTGCACTGAAGCTTGCAGAATGCGTCGAATGGAATATTTGGGTAGCCCATAGCCAGATCCGCCTATACATCTTGCTTTATCATGAAGGAAATTATGAAATTATCTAATAGCCTTACGAAAATGGGCCTCGATCCTGATAACACTTCAGGAGATGAACGAAAAAAAGTGCTTTCCACGAAACTGTGTTGTTGGGAGAGCACTGAGGGAGTCGAAGAATTTTCGCCCATCCACACACTGGCTTACGGATTACGCTGCTCCAGTAACAGGTCATACCTATGTCCAGAATGTTAAAACACATATAAATGCCCTAGCGACAAGAGTAAGGTGTTATAGAGGGCGTAGGGCCTATAAATAAATAAATAAATAAATTCTTTATTCATTTGTTCTGGGACGTATCCCTTAAGAACAAAATTAAATAAAATACAGAGGGGGCTTTAGAGCCTTGAAGTTTAAGTAACAAATTGAATTGATAAAAATGATTAGAAAACCTCTAGTTTAAATAAATAAAAATAAAAAGAATACACATTAAATGTTCAATCGAAAAGTGAAAAGAAGCTAGTTTCTGCATCTTATAATATACACATATGTACACACTTATTTACAGGTTGGTTAAATAATATTTATATTTTCTAAAAAATAAAAAAAGAAAACAGAACAAAGAAAAAATTAAATTAAAAAGAAAAAAAAATGAGATAAGAGCTTCTAACGGTTTAAAAGGTAAATTATAATAGGAATTGTCAATTTACTTTTTAAGGAGACTGGATGGCTATGAAGTGATGATATAGGCGGGATTTAAAGGTGGAGAGGGTATTGGAATTACGGATGAAAGGAGGAATAGAATTCCATAGGGATGAGGACCTAATAATGAAAGATCTATCAAAAGCTGACGTTCGGTGGGCCGGTGTATATAGATCTGAAGACCTAGAGCGGGTATTGCGGGAATGGACGGAGGATTTGAACTGAAGGAGTTCAGAGATATATGAGGGACGACGGGAACGAATAACTTGGAAAAGGAAGGAGGCTAGGAAATACTTACGGCGGTAGGAAGGATATAACCACTTTAACTTTTCATAATAGGGCGATATGGAGACGTCTCTTGGGATCCCAAATATAAATCGGATGAAACAATTTATTAAACGTTTTAGTTTTGCTTCGAGATCCCCTGAGATACCCCCATACACTGTGCAGCAATAGTCGAAGTGGGGGAATATCAAGGAGGTGACCAGAAGTCTGCGTGTTTCAAAAGGGAACAGGTTACGGAGATGGTTCAGTTGCTTTAGGGTTGAAATAGTGCGACGGGAGATATTGGAGATATGGTTTTTCCAGGAAAGAGTTTGGTCAAAGGTTACACCAAGGTTTTTGACGGTTGGATAGAATTTGATGGGATTGTTATTTAGGAACAGGGGTGGGATGTTAGGGGTGGTTTTGAGGAGGTGATTGGAGCCTATTAAGATTGCCTTTGTTTTTTCAGCGTTTAGCTTCAAGCTTAACACATATAAGCTCCTATATGGAGACAAGCTGTAGAGCCGGGTGCCATGTGAACAAAACGGCCAGTCATATCGTCCAGCACTGCTTTGTGTCTCACGGTGGATAGTGAGACACCATGATTTTGTTGTAAATCTTTTGGATAAAGCTCTTGAAAATAAGGGATACCGCGTAATTAAAGAAACAAAGTTCGTAGGAAGTAAATGGATATGGAAGCCAGACCTCGTATGATCAGGGCCAAGCGGGAATCATATTATTGATGCCCATATTGTTGGAGACAATCCTAGAACCTCCCACTGTAACAAATTAAAAGGCAACAAGTACAATGACTTGGATTGTAGGATGGTGATCAGGCTCTCAAGTTCCTGGAGTTTACATTAAAGTGCTTACACTAACGATAACCTAGAGGGGAGTATGGTGCCGACATTCATACCAGGACATGGCTATGCTTGGAACAGCCAACAGGACTATGAACGCCTTATTAATTGAACTATATAAATATAATATATTAATTGAACTATATAAATATAAATAGTACCTGTATCATTGTTACGTTTATTATTGTTTACTTTAATTATTTTTATGTCTTTATAGTTAAGCTTTTATGTGTTTTTGGTATTTTGTAGTTTATTTTATTGTTATTACGTATGGTTTGTTAATAATTATATCATATCCGACCTTTTAATACAAGTTAAATTCTATTCTGCCATAGCTGCCATGACTATTATAGGACTACTAATCATTTCAAAAGCATGAATGATACTTACTTATATGGACACAGTACATGACTCTTGGATCTCGACATCCAACTATGAATGAAGGTAGCACCAAATTTTTACTGAAATAAAAATGGATGTTTGGCCTTATAGGCGTAAGTATGAAAATGATTGTAATAGCAAATAAATAAATAACAAACCAGATATTTTTATAAAAAATCATGCTTCCATAATTACATATACAAGAGATGTAATGTTCATCCATGTTGCCATAAATACAAAATTTACTCTTTGCAAGTTTTCAAGAAAATAACATCCAAATTTTAGGAAAATCTTTCTATTTTATACACATAGCTGATAACAACATAAATATTTTGTTATTTAAAAAACTATTGACAAATCAGGTAAAAAAATATTGCAATAACAATCATCGGCTATAAGGATGCATCTGGTTAGCTGATTTTATATTGGTTTTTATGCCACTAGGAACTTTTCCCATTGGTCCCACTAAAAAAAAAAAAAAAAAAAAAAAAAAAAAAAAAAAAAAAAAAAAAAAAAAATTAATTACTGACACAAATATTTATTTTATATTCAAGAAAAATTAAACAAAACTAAACAGTTATTTAAAAATTACTCAAACTTACTTTGTTGCTGAAGCTGATTGGAAGGTAACTGTCCGCCACCTACTGGCCTGCCAGAAGGCCCCATCATATTAGGGGGCAATTGCCCTTGGCCCATTCCCTAAATTAATTATAATAATTGAAGTATGATCAGTATATTTCTTATTAAATTAATTTATATAACAGGAAGTTTAAAAATAATCAAAAGATACAATGCCAAAATTCCAGCCAGGAAAGTATGGAATGAAGAATATTTAACACTTTTATTTGGGTTTATAGAAATACCAGCCTAAAGTAGTAGTCTAGTATAAATAATATTGGATAAGCCTGTGTTTTATTCTGTGTCTGTAACTAAATATGGAAATTATTTAGCATAAATATCAGAAAATACACAATTACTACAATTACTACAATTACTAAATACACATAAACAATTAAGGAGGCGGATTTATATCTATAAAATATATAACTACAAATATGAAGATATAATAATGTATAGGCAAATTTAAAATATGTATATGATAAATAAATGTGAATACATAAAAAATAATCTGTATAATGTACGTTTCAAAAACAATTTTGATTATATTTCTTGGTAAAAAAATTCCTACCTTTTTATTTTAGTAAACTGTAATGTTTTAATATTTCTGTCAAAAAAAAGAAATACTAAATAAAAATATGAGATTTCCAATGAGAAATATTATTAAGGGTTTTCCTGAGGAATGTTGAACTTGGAGTTAGTCACTCTGTCACTAAACTGACACTAAAAGCCTCATATATTAATCAAATCAACTTCTTATTCATGAATACACTAAGAACACTTTACACATTTTATTTTTGGTTTATGTTAATACTTCATCTCTTTTTGTCGTTGCATTTTTGTTTTATCTGTTTTACTGCTCTGGTTAAAAAGTTTCACTTTGTTTTTACTAAATTTAATTTTATATTTATATTGATTAAAAGTAATGTGTTGATCAATTAGTCTTCTTATGTGAAAATTATTTTTTAAATAAGGAATCCAGTTGGTTAACCAATTCATGGCAGAAATGTAAAATAATCATTTTATTTTGAAACACAAAGGAAAAAACTAATTATTTGAGCTTAATTTCGTGTAATTTAAAAAGAAAACCAGCTGATTTTTAAAAAGAAGAACAGCTGAAAAAATATATAAGTAATACAAACTGAAAGATTGAATCATAAACATGAATGAACAGCACTAGCCCTTCATGGTAGTCTGGAGCTGAAATTAAATTTTTCATTCATTAACATCTCCATCTGTGCATGACGGCTAATTACATAGTGCGAGAGGATTAAAATTCCAACCCTTGTCTCTTCAAAAGTATACTCTTGATAAAAACAGAAACCTTCTTCATGGATAGGGGTAGAAGACTTTCTTGATAAATGATAAAACTTTCTTGAGCGTATGTGGAGTGGTTTTAAGTTTTATCGGCACGCACAATGTACACTTTGCTTTATAATATATATTGATTATTATATAATGCTATTACAAATTAAAAACACTAATGACAATGGCAAAAGCCGTCTGCCAGAGTTACTGCCATATTTTACATAGTAAAGAAATAATATTATAATCAATATATTACAGATATAGGAAGTAATACTTTACAATATAAGGAAGTCATATATGTAAAAACAGAGTGTAGGAAGTCAATTAGAAAAAAAAAAAAAAAAAAAAAAAATATATATATATATATTAATCTAATCTTAATTTGTGGCTGACCACCATTTTTAAATTATTTTTAAATAATTTATTTTTTGAAGAGAAAAGATTTGGCTCCGCCGGGAGTCGAACCCGGGTCTCCTGCGTTACATGCGAGGATGCTAACCGCTACACCACAGAGCTCGGCTCAAGGCAGAGCAAATCCTTCCTCTTCACTGATACCTACTCCCCCTATCTCACAAGTTTTGCGAGTAGTAGCGGAAGGTGGACAAATTTTGTCCAATTTATGATATTTTATTGACTTAAGTCAATTTTTTAAATTATTTTAATTAATCTAATCTTAATTTGTGGCTGACCACCATTTTTAAATTATTTTTAAATAATTTATTTTTTGAAGAGAAAAGATTTGGCTCCGCCGGGAGTCGAACCCGGGTCTCCTGCGTTACATGCGAGGATGCTAACCGCTACACCACAGAGCTCGGCTCAAGGCAGAGCAAATCCTTCCTCTTCACTGATACCTACTCCCCCTATCTCACAAGTTTTGCGAGTAGTAGCGGAAGGTGGACAAATTTTGTCCAATTTATGATATTTTATTGACTTAAGTCAATTTTTTAAATTATTTTAATTAATCTAATCTTAATTTGTGGCTGACCACCATTTTTAAATTATTTTTAAATAATTTATTTTTTGAAGAGAAAAGATTTGGCTCCGCCGGGAGTCGAACCCGGGTCTCCTGCGTTACATGCGAGGATGCTAACCGCTACACCACAGAGCTCGGCTCAAGGCAGAGCAAATCCTTCCTCTTCACTGATACCTACTCCCCCTATCTCACAAGTTTTGCGAGTAGTAGCGGAAGGTGGACAATGTGAGATAGGGGGAGTAGGTATCAGTGAAGAGGAAGGATTTGCTCTGCCTTGAGCCGAGCTCTGTGGTGTAGCGGTTAGCATCCTCGCATGTAACGCAGGAGACCCGGGTTCGACTCCCGGCGGAGCCAAATCTTTTCTCTTCAAAAAATAAATTATTTAAAAATAATTTAAAAATGGTGGTCAGCCACAAATTAAGATTAGATTAATTAAAATAATTTAAAAAATTGACTTAAGTCAATAAAATATCATAAATTGGACAAAATTTGTCCACCTTCCGCTACTACTCGCAAAACTTGTGAGATAGGGGGAGTAGGTATCAGTGAAGAGGAAGGATTTGCTCTGCCTTGAGCCGAGCTCTGTGGTGTAGCGGTTAGCATCCTCGCATGTAACGCAGGAGACCCGGGTTCGACTCCCGGCGGAGCCAAATCTTTTCTCTTCAAAAAATAAATTATTTAAAAATAATTTAAAAATGGTGGTCAGCCACAAATTAAGATTAGATTAATTAAAATAATTTAAAAAATTGACTTAAGTCAATAAAATATCATAAATTGGACAAAATTTGTCCACCTTCCGCTACTACTCGCAAAACTTGTGAGATAGGGGGAGTAGGTATCAGTGAAGAGGAAGGATTTGCTCTGCCTTGAGCCGAGCTCTGTGGTGTAGCGGTTAGCATCCTCGCATGTAACGCAGGAGACCCGGGTTCGACTCCCGGCGGAGCCAAATCTTTTCTCTTCAAAAAATAAATTATTTAAAAATAATTTAAAAATGGTGGTCAGCCACAAATTAAGATTAGATTAATTAAAATAATTTAAAAAATTGACTTAAGTCAATAAAATATCATAAATTGGACAAAATTTGTCCACCTTCCGCTACTACTCGCAAAACTTGTGAGATAGGGGGAGTAGGTATCAGTGAAGAGGAAGGATTTGCTCTGCCTTGAGCCGAGCTCTGTGGTGTAGCGGTTAGCATCCTCGCATGTAACGCAGGAGACCCGGGTTCGACTCCCGGCGGAGCCAAATCTTTTCTCTTCAAAAAATAAATTATTTATATATATATATATATATATATATTGTAACACTTCTGTGGGTAAACAAATATTTATTCACTCGCTCCTTATATTTAAAATGAAAAAGTAAAAGGACTGGCCTGGAAGGTTCTGGATTGGGCTCGAAAAATCTAGTCCCATACATGTTTTGTTGACTTTGAATTTGTTGAATTTGCTAATGCTATTGACCGCTAGTTCGTTCAAACAAAAGGTCTGGGATTTTAAGCTATGTGTTTTTATTTAACGATTTAACGTAACAATATATATCAATAAAATTAAAACTTATTAAAGTTTACATATCAGATATACCTGGATCTCCAAGCATAGCATAACAAAGAGCGTGGGCCTTGTTGTCCACTCAGGTACCAAATAATTTCCTCCATTGAGAGGGAAGGCTCGCCAAAATAAATTAGGCTGAATTCTGATAATATACTACATCCTCCTAGAGTGTGATAAATGTCTTCATGGCAGTTAGAGTTACAGAGGGAACAGGTTACAGAATCTCCATCTTTCTCCAACCACGGCCTGAAGTTCAAATACAAAAGTTCGCCCTGAAGCTTAAATAACCATCTTGCCTCTGAAAAACCTAAATCATTATCGAAGCTTGCTGTGACTGATTCCTTATAGTCACTCACTGAGACTTTTTATAGCACAAAACGATTTGAGGAAACAGCTTCACTAACTGCTTGATCTTGGTGCTGAGCAAGTCTTTTTGAAACCAGCGCAGCTAGCTGGTCACACCATGCATGCAATTCATTCAACCGCCTATTAAAATCACACTTTAAATCATACTGTGCTAATGCAATCCAGTGGTTAAACCGTTACATCCTTTTATTATAACTCGTGAGTGCAAGTTTCTTTTTAAGCCTATGGTTTGGCTAAGAATGAACTTTGCAATATTAAATTTTGAGATACAATGTGAATATTTCAACGGATGGTAATTGTGTTTCTTGGGCTAAAACATAATTAGGTGTTGCAGTTAGAAGTGAAATTTTTTTTCAATTCAATTGATTAATAAGTAATTGATGTTAAGAAAACATAGATATTACAAATAAATTCACTATATGCTTTCATGTTCCTTATATACATAGTCAATTGCTATTCGTTCATAGAATAGAAAATGAACATTATTTTTCAGAGTCAAAGTTCCTTAAGAATAATAAGTTGGAATGAAAGAAAAAGAAAAACATAAATGGCCAAATATTAGTTAAAAAATTAAAATTATTCCTGTTGAATGATATATTCATTTCCTAATTAACTAAATTGAAAATAGATTAAAATAACCTTCCCAACGAAAAATGATATCAAAATACAATCATAATAATAAATACATATTTTTTTAATATTGCAATTGATTAATAAATCGACAGTTTTTATTTATTTCTTTTTCGGTTGTCTTTGCTTGGTGTAATGTATCTGATACTCAAATCATCTTGACTTTCATTTTGTTGAAATTATTAAATTAAATTTCTTTTTCTACAGAACCAATCAGATTCGGAACCTGTTTAAACTAATTGGGCTACCCCTTAGACTATTCGCTACCCATACACCATCCAACGACCTCCGTGCAATACGAATTTCAGCAAATCATCCCTAACGTGAACTACTGCTTCTCAGCCCTTACTTCTTTCGGACGTTTTCCATTAGTCGCTGCCATTAATTTTTATGGAATTCGTTCAACACTGTTTTGCAATTTCACACTTCAATTTTATTCATCTGTCTGCTATCACCTCACTTGCTCATCATTCAATGTTAGCGTGCACGTTTTGCATTCTTAAAGAACCGCAGGAGGAATAATATTTTTGTAAACCCGAATTCTTAAGTTTTAAGGAAGAAGCCGTGAGCCAAGTAAATTCGTTAATCGCTAGAATTTCTTACCTCTAATCTTGCCTGAATTTCCTCTCCAATTTCGAACGAACATCAACCGGAAAAATAATCACCGACTTTATTGAATGTATCAGTCATACACATTTTTACTAAGTTTACTTTCTTTTGATCTTATGGTGTTGTCTCCAAATTGGGATCCTGTTTATGCCTTCGTTTATGGCTCTAACTTAATTTTCGATTTTTTCACTTTCGAATAAACCGGTAAAAAGTTATTAACTCCCCCCCCCCCCATAAAACCTATTTATTTATAAAATTATTATTATTTATAAAAATAATGACGAATTGGCCTTGTTATTTGACTTATGAACAATCTTTGTTACATATTTCGTGACAATCGGATATGGCGGTCAAAACTTAATATTTACCCTCCACCCCAAAACCTATGCATAAAACCATTTATGTGAAATGAATTCATTAGACGTCTATTTAGATAATCAAAAACCACCAATGTGACAAAATTTGTTGAAATCGGATGAAGCGGTACAATCTTAATAATTGTGCCCCCCCCCCCCCCCAAAAAAAACCAAACAAAAAAAACAGCAACATCAAACTGAAATAAATATACTTGCTTAATATTTAGGAGTGAGAACTCTAGTGCAAAGGACTACACTATACTATTACGAAAATTGTTTAACTTCAAACAACCTACTTAAGATTTATTTTATTTTATCATTTAAAATACAAATGAAAATACTTTTTTTTTATTTTAGTATTTTAGAATTAAAATGAAAATACTTTTTTTTATTTGAGTATTTTAGAATTAAAATGAAAATAAACATGTGATTTATTTTATTTTAATTCTAAAATAATAAAATAAAAAAAAAGTATTTTCATTTGTATTTAAAATACTTTTATTTAAAATAATACCCAGGTCTGCACAAAATATACCGGATTTGCCGAACAATTGTCAAAAATCCCCCTACACGAGCATTTCTAGTGAAGTCATAAACTATGCAGCATGGCCAGTAGATCTAAGGGGCCCGTACGGTGAGTAGACAGGATCCTGTCTAGATCCTAGTAGATCTACTGGGTCCGCACCGAATGTGTTAATTAAAATCATGGGCAAAGGAATTCAAACTAGACAGACACGGATTAGAGGACCTTGTGGCATCGAAGGCAATAAGAGAGAGGAGACGTATTGGCCAAGAAAGCTGCTCACGACACAAAGTCACTAATCTCTTATACCACAGTGCCTATGGCATTCATAAAGAAAAGAATCAAAACTGATGCCCTAACTAATTGGAACAAAGAATGGCAAAAATCTATTAAAGGACGACCTTAACAAAAATATATCCCGAAAATCACACAACAAAATCATGAAAAACCAAAAAGCACACATTACAAACTAACACAATTACTGACAGAACACGAACAAACAAAACATTATTTGAACCGGTTCCACCTTTGTAATACAAACCCTTGTGACTGTGACGGACAAACTTCACAAATTTTTAAACATATCTTATACGACACAACAGAGGACATTTAATAAAAACAATCGTGATGAAGGGGGACATATGTCCTACTCCCGAAAACAAATTATTTGAAAAATATAAATTGGAACTATTAAAATTTTCAAAATTAATTAATCTTCAGAATTGACCCCAGAGAAGAGAGAAGACCCGGGAGAACCGGTGTTTTAAACTTTTATTTTTGTTTTGTTTTTTGTCTTTTATTCGTTTTTGTGTTTAGTTAGAAAAGTTTAACATACAGATTGTTTGTTAAACCGGTACAGTTGTGTGTTAAGTTTTCCTTCAGTTATGATGTCAGTGAGTCATATGATTTGAAGTTTTTGACTGCCATGTATCTATACTGATTCACTAAGTAGTAGCATTATATTAACTTTAAGTACTTAAATTAAAATTTCCATTTCTAGCTAACATAATCAATAGCATTACACCAAATCGGAGAATCATTTGTATGAAATCAAAGTAAAAAATAAAATATTAAAAGTTATAAAGGAAAAACTGAGGCAATGAAAGATAAAGTAATAAACACAACAAAACAAAAACAAACAAAAAATTAGCTCACCTCTATGTTCAAACTTAATTTCTAACAAATTCTTGAAATGTGGTTTATAATGGCAGAAATTAATTAAATCATTTAAAAAGGTAATAAAGAAATGAATTAGGAACAAGGGATAGGAAATAGAGAAAGAAAAAAAAACATATAAAAATCAGAGTGGCTTGGAAAAATAAATAGGAAACTACATGTGTCTGATGACAAGAAACAGGTTAGGCAAACCCATATAATAGTGGACTTGGTAATTTATAAACTAAACAGTTTTATTTGTTATTACCGTCCATATTATTAATGAATTCGAAATATTATTTATTTATCTAATTAGGAGTTTTGAAATTTATGTTAGAATTAAGGAATGATCAATAAAATAATTTTCAATGTAGCAGCAATAATAATTTGCTATTTTATTAGGGAAAAAAAAACATTGTTTTTTAATACCATTTTTTAATAGACTTCAAAAGAGGAGGTAACTCAATTCAATACGTATGTAGCTTTTTTTTCCCTATGTAGTTCACCGATTATTCCGAGATGGATGACCTAATTGAAATGAAACCTTTTGCTTCTTGTAGAGTATTAGAGGTAGAAGGTAACAATCGGTGATGGAAATTGGATGAGGCCAAAAATAGGGGGGTAGGTGCGGGAATATTATTAAAAATCGGTGTAACCGCTCTGACCCACCCCCTTAACCCTATTTTCGGGCTACAGATATCATACCTCGAAAGCGTACAAATTGAACGAGAGCGGAGTGTTAGGCAGTCTAAAAATTGCAAATTAAATCGAAAGAGTAGAAGGGACTAATTAGATCGAAATATTAAAAAAAAAAAAAAAATCGAGCGCAGCCAAGGCTCCAAGGGTAGAACTATCGGTGATGTAAATTGGATGAGGCCAAAAATAGGGGGGTAGGTGCGGGAATATTATTAAAAATTGGTGAAACCGCTCTGACCCACCCCCTTAACCCTATTTTCGGGCTACAGATATCATACCTCGAAAGCGTACAAATTGAACGAGAGCGGAGTGTTAGGCAGTCTAAAAATTGCAATTTTCTCTACAAGGTGGTCCCATTAAAACTTTATTTGGATTCTTTTATACGAAGTTATGGGGAAACAACATGAAAATAACTATTTAATTATCGCTCAAAATGTTTACTTATTGGAAAAACATAAGGCATATATAACATAAGGTATGCTCCAACAAGATGTTAAAAAATGTTGATAACTAACAAACTGCGCTAATCCTTCACCCATTTTTATTTTTATTTTAAATTTGAATGGTTGATTTTAAACAATGCTCAGTACTGTTTTAATGTTTGATAAATCAAATGGGAAAACCAACCAATCAAATTCAGGATCAAAAGATTGGGAGGAAAACATGAACAATCTGTTCGTTATCAACGTGCTTGAGTGCTTGTTGGAACAAATCTATACATAACCTTAATTAATTTTTATTTAACATTATATTTAAATAAAGATATATAAGAAATGGTGACCAGTAAGTCACAGTGACAAAGTCACAGGTAGGCTAGTCACTCCCCATCCCTAATCTGAACCATTAGCCAAGTTAGAAGCATATCGAAATGCTTAGAAACTGACATTCACATTATGACGGAAACATTTTTTAGAAATAAAATTAGGTTAAACTAAAATCCAATGAAAAAATAGCAGATATAATTTCCCAGTAAAACATTTGGTATATTTTCAAATACTAGAAAGAAATATAAACCAACAAATTTTTAAAATTACTTAAAAACGAAATAATAAAAAAGTCAACTTACATCACATACCTTCAATCCTTTGCCCATTGCCACGGCAGCAACTAAAGTATTTGTATCTGCTAATGAAGAAGTTATTGCAGAACCTGATCTCCCACTTCCTTCTGTTTCCCACTCTTCTCTCGCTTTAGATACTATTTCCCAAACATGTCCAACAACTTTACTATAAGCTGTCATTTGCTTCTGTAGGCAAGAAAATAAGTTTTTAAAATAAAAAATAACTAAAATCCAATAATATCAGAGAATCATATGTGCTAACACCATGCCATTCATGTATAAAAATAAAATTACTCCAATCCTAGCTTCTATTATTAAAGATAAGCAGTAGACTTTATCTTTGGTTTATTTACATGGCTTATTTTATTGATTATTTATCTTGATGTGGCATTATTTTAATCAAGCCAGACCTGAACTGTCTCAAAAGACAAATTGGATGCCTTATGTTCAAGTTGTATCATCTTTTGTTCTACTTCTGGAACTGGCTTTGTACGTAGATAATCAGGAGCTAGATCATGAGAAAAAATTGCAACCCTTCCTTCTGTGAGTCTTAACAATTGTTCATCTCGTTCTGGACTTAGTTCTAGAGGTATAATGGCCAATGTTCTCAATAAAGGATATTTATCATGTCCAAGCATTTTTGAAAGAGAAACAAGCTGAAATTTCAATTCTTGTTGTTAGTTAATATTGCATCATTAGAAATTTAAAAACACAAAGAAAAAAAATCCTTACTTGACTGGATAGTAAAGCAAAATTGTCCAAAAAATTTGGCCAACTTAAATTTTCACTCTCATTTTCAAGTTTAAAAATCATCGAACCAATAGAATTTTTTAAATCGTTGACTCTTAATAAAATAGCATCCAGTGCCGTTTCCAACTGTTTTTCTTCTCTTTGCATCTTCATAAAAATATTAATTAATATTCAATAATGAAATCCAATAATCTAAAAATTAACAATAGGTTAATAAATACTCACACAAAAGAATATAATTTATGTTATTCTTATAAGTTATAAGGATTCCTGCTAACCACCACCGCACTCATTGCTCCATAAACAATGCCGATCTGGAAGTGTCAGGATCAGCTATTTTGAGTTCGAGGAAATTGACTAACTGGTGTAGGTTCATAGATAATGACTGTTCTGTCAGCTGGCCCGGAGGACCTATATTTTTTCCCTGAGGTAGACTGCCCGTGGAACTATAGTCTAGGCGGTTACTGACATCCAGGAAAACCATACCTATAAAACCTTTGTACAACCATATTTCTCAATAAGGTTATCACTCCAACACCTGTTTGGTGAGAGTTGCCTTTGGTAGGATGACGGGCCTCACTGGCTTGTACTGCATGGCCTTAATTGGCGGATTGTCCCCCAAATCGAGCAGTCACCTCACCCAAAATGAGACAACAAAAAAAGGATCTGGCAAACTCAGTCAACTTGGTGAATAAGTTCTACAGTGATCTGGGATCTCAGGAAGACCTTGAGTTTACAGTTTTAATCGCAGATTTGATCATTTGAAGGAAAAGAAAGATGGAAAATGTGTATTTTATCTAAAAACTTAAATGACTTTGTAACTACTGACTGTATAAGAATGGTTTCATTTGACGCAGAAACATAACAGCTACATATTTCTTGACCTACATACAAAAAATCATTCTCCAACCTTCCCCTTGATTTAACTCCCATAAAGTATTGTTTCCCATTTCAAGTTGAGCCCCATCTGCAGATCACTAATCTTACTCATAATATGATGTAAAAACCAAAGCTCCATAGATACATAATTTTTTTCTATATTTTATTAACGTTGGTCTATTATTCCTGCATTTTACAGCAATGCAAAAAAAAAGGTAAGAGGTCTTGCACACAACCAATTAATTTTATAAGGAATTAAGATATAGACTTACATACAATCTGCAAAAGTGCTCTATTTTTCTAGGATCTTCTAAAAATAATGTTACCAAAATTTCCAGAAATGTTTATACTAACATGTACTACTGTTATAAAGTAGGTTATAAATATTGGCAAATACATAAATAGCAAAGAGGTATTTATAAATGGATTTCGGTTAAACTACCTAAGATAGGCTCAAATGTGGTGTAATATCCTGTATAACAGCTTATAATGCGAAAAGTCGCAAGGGCGCATCCCGCAAGTTGGCTTCGGGGTTTTTTTAATCCTGGGCTTAGCCGTCATTTGGAGGGGGGTTAAAATGGAGGCCCCGAGTTTGTACGATTCCAGGTACTCGTTAAAGATCCCTATCTTATTTAAACCTGGCTAGAAAAAAATTAGGACTTTAGAAGCAGACGCCGATTAGCTTTAGTAGCATAAATTGACGTTAAATAAATCCACAAACAACCTATGTTTCACATGTGATCAAAAAATCACAAGTTAAATTATGTTAAAATTTCTAAAGTACGAGCATGTGGAAACAAACTTTTTTTCGCTCTACTCTTTAAGGGATAACAACCTCCAGCGGGCCCTTTTGAGTTGACATGTTCTTCTTAAGTGACACTTAATTGGTTTAGGAATTAGAATCAAGTAGGTTTTGTTTTTTTGTGATTGCATAAATGTCAAATAATGACTTTATCTATATAATAAAAACCTGGCGCAATGCTCGCAATACCCAACTATTACTTAAAAACCTAATTGTAGTAGAAACCGACGTGTTTTGATAATTATGGAACGTAATTTAGAAAATTCACAGAAAATGGCTTTATCCACACCTATTTACTTATTTTTGTTAGTTGTTCTCCATTAGGTATAGAGTTCTATAATTATAGCAAAACTTGACAGTCTTCACTACTTTTCGATTCATCATTATTTATTTTTTTTTTTAAAGGGAAAAAAAATCTTAATTTCATCAATTGTGGGGGGGGTTAATAAGTTAAATAAGAATCGTGAACGGAAATCGATAGAAGGTGTTTCAACGGTTCGTAGAAAATTGGAACTGGTTGGAAATGGTTTCAATAAAATATTAGGAACTAGTGTCCGACCGAAACCAAAATTTTAGCCGAAACCGAAACCGAAACCGAAGTTCGGCCATAGACCTAGTTTCGGGCCGAAACCGAAACTTATTTACTTGTCTATATATAATGCATATAAGTGTGTAATATGTCTAGTTTAGCAATAATATCAATGAAAGCTTATTAAATAACAGTAATTTAACTCAATTATTCATTTAATAAGTGAGCTGGTATACGAAAGTGGTAAAACTGTATTAGTTAGGTTACAGGATCGAATCCCGGCCCCCTCCTTCCTAGTACGGCTGGTCCCCGTGGGATGTTAGACCATACCCCCTTAAATAGTACAGCTCTAAAAGTTGAAATAGCAGACTGATATTAATAAAAATTCATATTATTATGTATAAATAATAAATAATATAGTAAATCTTTCCATAATAAAGCCGATAGAATACAAAATGACGGCCTATTGAATACGTAAAGCTATATGTCAAAAGCTATTTAATATACTGAGTCAGATTTGGTCTCAAATGTTAATGGATTTAATCTAGTTTGAAAATTTATAGAATAGTTTTTGGTCGAAAACGTGCTTCTTCATGATAAAAATTGAGACAAGTTTTTGGGATATTATTGGTGAACCGCTGCACAGTGGGAAAATTTTGTAATTTAGCGGCGAAAAATCTATAACTTCTGACTAAATGACAATAATCGAATAATTCTTTTTTCATTAAAGAGCATAGAATTTCCTTTATCTGTGAGAATAAAAAAATAAAAATAAAAATACCATCGCTCAAAGTATTTCAAATTAATTTTTAATTGAATTCTTTCTTCACTTATATTTAAATAAAATAGTTTATTCGGTACAGGGTTATACATAGGGAATGAAATGAGTCAGGATTATTGTCTATTGAGCTTTCTGCTTATATACATGTCTCTTTCAGGCACTTACCCCATTTGAAAGGTGTTTAAAAAATTATTGACTGATGAAGTAAAAATACAAAAAATTAAATTAAAAATACCCTATTTTTAAGGAATTTTAATGGAATAAAATATTGTCATATAATTCAACGAGAAGTATGTTTTGTGCTTTAGTCTAATTCGACGCCGAAAATATAATGAAAGTTCAAATATAGGGATTTAAATCTTAAAATCGATATATCACCGATCGATCGAATTTAATCGATCTAATTCTATTATGGTATTTCAGCACCCTTCGGCCTTTACCACTGTGAAAAAAATTAGAACCAACTATTGCCAATAAAAGAATTTATATCAATTTAAATACCTTCTTTTCATAAATTACGTAGTCAATCTGGAAGAAATCAAAACCTATTTTTATCCAATAATTTTACAACCATTCTTCTTATTTATAAAATATATTTGGTGCAATAACATAAAAGATACATAATATCAAAGAGATGGGCTTAGATTTAGCTTAAAATAAGATTTTTTTTTTTCCATATTGAGCTTTACTTTTTATATTAATGCACCAAACATATTTTATAAATACGAAGAATGGCTGTAAACTTATTGGATAAAAATGCGTTTTAATTTCATCCAGGTTGAGTATGTATTTTATGAAAAGAAAGTATTTAATTTTATAAACTTCTATTATTGGCAATAGTTGGTTCTGACTTTTTCCACACTGTTAGAGGGTGAAGGGTGCTGAAATACCATAATAGAATTAGATCGATTAAATTCGATCGATCGGTGATATATCGATTTTAAGATTCAAATCCCTATATTTGAACTTTCATTATATTTTCTCCCTCGCATTAGACTAAATCATAAAACATACTTATCGTTGAACTATAGGACAAAATTTTTTTCCGTTAAAATTCCAAAGAAATAGGGTATTTTTAATGTAATTTTTTGTATTTTTACTTCATCAGTCAATAATTTTTTAAACACCTTTCAAATGGGGTAAGTGCCTGAAAGAGACATGTATATAAGCAGAAAGCTCAATAGACAATAATCCTGACTCATTTCATTCTCTATGCATGGGCGTACCCAGCGGGGGGGAGGGGGGGGGGGGCAGCTGCCCCCCACTGGAAGGCTGGAAGCAATAATTTTTTAGGCTTTTAAGACTGGAAGCAATAATAGAATTTCAGTTTCAGTTCATTCATTCAGTTTTTTCAAGCAAATAATTTTAATAACTTAGTTGATAAAGCACTGCTATAATTATACATAATTTTGGTTTCATTCTCCTTTTCCGCGGTAAGATGTTACAACCTGAACGACCATGGCTTGCCCCCCCTATTTTTTACCTTGCCCCCCCCTAGATTTGATCCTGGGTACGCCCTTGTCTTTATGTCTAACTCTGTACCGAATAAACTATTTTATTTAAATTTAAGTGAAGAAATAATTCATTTAAAAATTAATTTGAAATACTTTGAGCGATGGTATTTTTATTTTTTTTTTTTATTCTCACTGACAAAGGAAATCCCATGTTCTTTAATGAAAAAAGAATTATTCGATTATCGTCATTTAATCAGGAGTTATAGATTTCTGGCCGCTAAATGACAAAATATTCCCACTGTGCGCAGGGGGGAAGGGGGCTGCCAAGGTTGAAAAATTGGTTTTGAAACTGATTCCCATTGCATACAAGAACAAAGACCAAAACCTACTATCACCATTTGATGCAACTTTTAATGACAAGGTTACTGACTAAAATATTTTTTTCAATTTTGAATTGAATCTGTGGACATATCGACTAATTTAAGTTTAAGAAGTTAGAATATATATTCTTATTTATGTTAATCTTTTTTTTTTTAGAAAACAAATTTCATTATTAATGAGGAGATGATTAAAAGCACAAAAAGGTTCTTAACGCTAAGGTAAAGAATAAATACTATTCATTACACTTAACGTAAAGAATGCTGTATGAAAAGCATGACTTTCATTGCATGTTAAGACTTGATGAGATTCAAGTAAAAATGCCAAAAGAATGGGAAAAATCTATGTTTCACCGAAATACAATAAATAAAATAACAGATACTTCCCACAATTAAATTCAAGAATGTTAAATGCCACGAAAGAGATCGAGCTTACAAGCTGAAATCGTGTAGTCCTACTTCCTTCTTGGAGATATCTGACACAGGAGCTAGTTTCGGCCTGGCCGAAGATTCGGCCAATTTTTGGCCGAAACCGAAACTGCGGCCGAAACCAGGTTTTTCGGCCGAACCTGGCCGAAACCGAAACCGAAACTTCGGTCGGTCAGTATTAGGACCATAGTAATAGAAAAATTAGCCAAATCCTTCCAGCTGATCGCAAGTAATGTAGTTACAAACGAACATCATTTTATTTTTACTTTCACTTACCTACATATATATATGATATGTACAGTAAGGTAAAATATTGCGATCGTCAAAATTTCAACTTCCGGTTTTCATCGGAAATACAGGTTTTGGGGTCCGCTGAGTCCAAATATCCAACTCCAGCAAAACAGCCTCTGTGTGTGAACGACTAGCTCAAAAACAGTGGTATTTGAGGTGGGTATATGCCCGTGTTGTAACAGCAAAAATTTTGTCAAAATTGAGTAAATAGAGAGGATACTTTGTTTAATAAATTTTATCACATTTTTAGATTGTTCTTTTTTTTCGATTTTCAAAAAAACGATTTTAATTAAACTCTTCATGTTTAATGAGAATCAAGTATTCGTTAATATCAGGTAGCGTTTATCGTCATAGAAATGTTCTGATGTGGCTTAATGGCACCGGAAAATTTTCTTCCTATAAACTCCCTTTGATTTTATTTATATAGAAATTATCTATATTTCATTTCATTATTTATCTCATTCCAGTAATAAGAAACGACTAAATATGAAATTTGAAAGAATTTGATAAACATATAAAGGAGATTTAGAGAGGTGTTTCCCCAAGATGAAAATTTCAATTTCCGTTAATGAGTGCAGTAATATGCATGTATAATATATCTTTGGGAAGCTGAGAATCTCGGGAAGAAAAATATTCAGTTTGTAGAGTCGTAAAATATATATGCAGATGCTCAAAAAAATTGGCATAAATACTAGGTATGTCCCAACGAGCACGTTGACAACTCGTACGCATGCGCAGTATGTCTTTACTAATAGCCTATTATTAACAAGTAAGCCGTAATGCGCATGCAAAAGAGTTGTTAACCTTTTTTAAGTGCTTGTTGGAACATAAATATTTAACGGAAACCATTTGTTTCCATGGTACCTAAATCAAGTTCATATCAACTGAATATAGCATAACATATCAAACTTTCAACTTGAATAACTGTCAATAAATTGATAGTTTTCGAGATATATGCGAATATCGAATTTTTAACACCTTCTGGGCGAATTTTTGTTTCCATATACACCATAAGACCCCGGATGGTGATTAAAATTCGATATTCGCGCATAACTCGAAAAGTGTCAATTTATTTACAATTATGTATGTTGAAAGTTTGATTTTTTTTTTTTTTTTCTTTTTTTTTTTTTTTCTAGGATATATCTTTTTTAATTCATCTCTGGCTCTCAAAGTTGTAGCGCGACCGCTAAGGGTGGGACTGAAGGAGGTTTAGCCGGACATTGTTCTTTTTAAATTACACGAAATTATGTTTAAATATATTAATAAGTTTTTTTATTTTTATTTAAAAACTAGCTGATCCAATAGATGTTGTTCTGTCCATGATGGTTTAAAAAAAATAGTTCAAGGTTATAACACTGAGAAAAACTTAAATCTAAGCAATCATAACATATATTGATATTTGTGGTACCAGATTTTTAAATAAAAGTGTCTAGAGGAGCGAATCGTCTAAAGGTCTGGCCACACATGTCCGCACCGGATCCGCACCGTAGCAATAATACAGGTTATGTTCAGAATATTTTTAATTTAACTTACATATTACCTTTAGTTATGCCTAAAGTTCAAGCCACACATGTCAGACACAGGCCACTTTAGGCATAACTAAAGGTAATATGTAAGTTAAATTAAAAATATTCTGAACATAACCTGTATTATTGCTACGGTGCGGATCCGGTGCGGACATGTGTGGCCAGACCCTAACTCTAAGGTTCTCAAACATTTTACTTCAGACCACCCCTTAATATGGTGTCAATGTTATCCATGCCCCTTTCCAATACCATAGGTATTAGAAATTAGCCGATTGTAAAGGGGGGAGCTGCAGTCCTAAAGGGGGGGGGGCTGCAGCCCCACAGACCTTCATTTGGATCTGCCATTCAGCTTTTTTACCTTTATGTTCCTTTCCCACAAATAAAATTCTACTTGTTCTGCACATGGGTGGCAGGATGACCGAGTGGGCAAACGCGTCAGAAAATACGCGTTGCCCATGGCAACATTTATGGTAGCCAAATAGAGGTTAATTCATAGAGTCAGCAATTTTTCCCTGACTCAGTATAAATACCCCTCCTTTTCCCTCTAGCGAGGAGTCCAATCCCGGTAGTTAGTCATGAGATCCTAGATAAGATAGATTAGTGCAATAGTTTATAGTAATAGTGCAGTTTTTTGTTAATTGTAAACATTGTAATTAATAAATAAACTTTTTTTTAAGTCCGCCTAAGTTTCGGTGATTTATTTGGCGCCCGAATTCAGGGACCCGTGTTAACTTGAAGAAAGAAGAGCGAAGAAATTACTTAAAGTAACAGCTCTGAGTGTCAGGCTAAGAAGATTCGAAGAAATAGTCATTGGACAACTGAATCTGGGACTGGCTGCTTCAAGGTGTTTTCAACACTTCAAACGGGTCAAGAACTTATATTAAATCCAGAAACTTCATAAGGACTTAAAGAATACTTGAGGTACATAATTTGTAATATTTTTTTTAATATATGTAAAACAATATTTAGTTTATATTTATTTTATGTAACAGAGTAAGCTAAAAATATACCAGCCTAAAATGAATGACTCGGAGGTACAACAACAACAATTACAACAACAACAATTGCAACAACCAAAACCACAAATTATAACATAAAAAATGACAGCTATGGATTATGACCATATACAAGATTTTTATGGGGACTCCAAAGATGTTTATGAGTTTTTAACAGAGGTTAGGGAAGTTTTTAATTATTTTTGTGAAGCTAATAATACTTTAGCATTAGAAAATCATGCCGCTCTTTTAAACAAAGCAAAATCTATAATAAAAGGGGAAGCTAAAAATCATATTAGAACCCAACATTTTGTTAATTTAGACGAATTATTAATTTTTATAGAAAATAATTATAGAGACCAGAAAATAATTTGTCAATTAGATCATGAGCTAATGTCAATGCGTCCATACAGATTTGAGAATCCAATAGATTTTATTAATAGAGTAGAATCAGCATTATCAGTGTTAATTGTCCGAATTAGAATTGATAATGATATAACGTATCCCGATGATCAAATAAAATATATTAAAGAAAGAATAACTCATCATGTAATTTCTTGTTTACCTATCGAATTGGGTAATTACATGAGGATTTTCGATCCTAAAGATTTAGTTAGGTTGCGCATTAAGTTACAAAACAAAGGTATGCCACTGCTACAACAACTTTTTCCCAAAAAGTATTATAATTATAAAAATGATAAACCACAATATAACCATAACAAACAAGAACATAATAAATATGATAAGCCGCATTATCACCAAAATAGAAATGAAGAAAGAGGGCATAATAAACTTTACCATAATGATAGGCAAAAATTCGAGGAAAAAAGATTTAATCAAAACTATAGGGATCATAGAAATAATAAGCCACAGACATGGCATGAGAAAGAGAATTGGCGATATAATGATAAAACAAATCATGAACCATTTCCTTCAAGACCTTTTAAGCCGGATTCACAAAATACCGTTTCTATGAAATCGATCGAAAATGTAAGATGCTTTCAGGAAGCAAAAGGTGACCAAGAACTACTAGAACAAAATGCGAGGTTAGAAAAGGAACTTCAAGAACTCAAAACTAAATTTGATAATTTTTTAGAACATGGCGAAGCCTCCCGAAGTACAACCTAAATTTAGTAAACAATGAAAAGGATGCACATTTTATGGATAAAAACGGCAAGGAATGGCTAATCGATACAGGCGCGGAAATCAATTGTATCAATCCAAATTCTTTACCCGAGGGAATTAAAATACAATCGGAAGATTTCATTATAATAACACCAGCCGGTAACAAAAGAGGTAGCGGAAGTGTAACCTTGGATATTGGACCGAAGCTTGGGGTGAATGATCAAATATTGGTAACATTTAAAATTTATGATTTCTGTCCTGGATACGATTTCTTATTAGGTATGAAATCAATGAGAAAATTAAAAGTAGATATGAATATTGGAGATGAAATATTAATGAAAATAAAAGGAAAATTAATTAAAAATGGGAAAATAATTGAAGAAAACTATAATGTTAATTTCATAAAAGATTTAAAAGTTATTGACAAACCATATAGAGAAAAATACAAAAGAAAATTTGCTTAATCTATTAGGAAAATATCCTTCCATAATTAAAACAAATGAGCAACCACTACCTTCTACAAATTTACTAAAATGTCAAATTAAATTAAAAACTGAGAATCCTATTTATTCAAGGAGTTATAGAGTTGCTCCTCAACTTCGAGAAGAAATCAACAGTCAAATAAAGAAATTATTAGAAGTAATTCCCCATATAATTATCCATCAATGTTAGTTCCAAAAAAATTAGATGCGAGTGGGAAAAAGAAATATAGATTAGTAATAGATTATAGAAAATTAAACGAACAGACAATTAAGGATAAGTTTCCTCTCCCTAATATTGAGGATTTATTAAATAAATTACAAGGTTCGAAAATATTTTCTACAATAGATTTAGATTCTGGATTTCATCAGATAGAGATGGCAAAGGACTCCATTGAGAAGACTGCTTTCTCAACAGAAATGGACACTACGAGTACGTGAGAATGCCATTCGGTCTCTGCAACGCCCCACCAACCTTCCAAAGGGCAATGAATGCAATGATAGCAAACGTACCTATTGCACTCGTCTATGTTGATGATATAATAATTTATTCAAAAACTGTAGAAGAACACTTTCAACATTTAGAAAATATATTTGAAACTTTAGCCAAACATAATCTAGTTATTCAACTAGATAAAACAGAATTTTTTAAAAGTGAACTCCCATTTTTAGGGTACATATTAACTCCAGAAGGAATAAAAACTAACCCATCGAAATTAGAGGCAATTTCAAAATTTCCAATACCTAAAACTGAAAAGGAAATAAGACAATTTCTTGGATTAACTGGATACTACCGTAAATTTATTCATAATTATGCTAATATTGCTAAACCTTTAACTCAACAACTAAAAGATAAAGACAATATCATACCAGAAAATTACAGAAGTGCTTTCGAGAAATTAAAAATTCATTTAATGAACGCTCCAATTTTAGCCTATCCAAATTTTGAACTACCTATGATACTCACTACGGACGCATCCCAATTTTGTGTGGGGTCAGTGCTCTCCCAAGTCACTGAAGGAACCGAACACCCCATTGCTTTTGCCTCAAGAACATTAAATGATACAGAACAAAAATATTCCACCAATGAGAAAGAACTTCTAGCTATTGTTTATGCCACTAAACATTTTAGGCCGTATTTATATGGAGCAAAATTTATAATTCAAACAGATCATAAGCCATTGCAATGGTTGTTTAATATGAAAAACAATAACACAAGAATCATGAAGTGGATCTTTTATCTTCATGAATATGATTTTGAAATAAAGTATATTGAAGGAAATCTAATTATGTAGCTGACGCTTTAAGTAGGGTAAAAATTGATACAGTTAATGCTATGACAAATCTTAATTTAGATGAAGATTCAGCTTTAGAATTAGACAGAATTCTAGGCAAAACATCTCAAATGCCATTGACATCCCCAGAAAGTTTTGATTTTGATGAAACGTTATTAGAAGATCATAATATGGAGATAGAAAATAATAATATTGAAGAAGAAAATAACGATCCTGAATTAGAAAATGAAGTAAATGATCCAAATTTCGACAATGAAAGTTTGAACACTCAATATTCACAACAAAGCAGTAATGAACAAATATTTATTGTGGATGATTCAATACCAATCAATGTAGAAAAAAATCAAATATTTATACAAAGGGGGCACAAACGAATTAGATTAGAAAAGACATTTGGTAAAAATATTTATTTTATTGAAACCGCTTACCCTTGGAGTAATGACTTGGAGGAAACTTTAACTGAAATATTAATGTCTAATAAAGTTTATGGAGTTTATTGTGAACCTAATGTAGAAACATTGAGAAGTGATTTCGAAGGAATATTTAAAAAGATGTCTTCTTTGATTATGGAACAATTGCCTAGTGTTAAAATTAAGAGATATAAAACTAAATTATTAAATATAGAAGATAAGGAGGAGCAAATAGAGTTAATTAACAATTATCACATTGGTAAGTTATTTCATACCAGGTCTGCAAGTTTAAAATGTCGTTTTAATTCCAATAGAATGCGCTCTTAGCCTATTGAAGGATTTGCTTATCTCTAAACGCTATTTTGTTTGTTAGTCATTTGTTTACAAAAGTCAGTTGTTTTTAAGTCGTTTACGTGGACGAATCATACCTTTCTTTGGTGTTAAAAATGTCTAATTTTAAGCCAAATAAAGAGCATTTGCGGCATGTCATGATTTTCTTATTCAATCAAAAGAAAAAGGCATCTGAATGTCATCGAATTCTTGTTGAGACTTATGGCGATCTTGCTCCAACCGTCAAGACATGTGAACGTTGGTTTCAAAGTTTCAAACGTGGTGATTTTGATGTTACTGATAAAAAACGAGAAAATCGACCAAAAAAGTTTGAGGACGTCGAATTGCAATCTTTATTAGACGAAGACAATACCCAAACCCAACAAATGATGGCAGAACAGTTGAATGTCACTAGGCAAGCCATTTCCGATCGCCTGAGAGCTATGGGAAAAATTCAAAAGGTTGGAAAATGGGTTCCACATGAATTGGACGAACGACAGATGGAAAAACGAAAAACTGTGTGCGAAATGCTGCTTTTACGCCACGAAAGAAAGGGTTTTTTGCATCGAGTTGTAACTGGCGATGAAAAATGGATTTATTTTCAGAATCCCAAACGAATAAAATCATGGGTAACGCCAGGACAACCATCCACATCGAGTGCAAGACCGGATCGTTTTGGGAAGAAGACAATGCTGTGTGTGTGGTGGGATCAGAAGGGAGTAGTCTACTACGAGCTTCTCAAACCCGGCGAAACAGTCAATACCGACAACAAATGATCAATTTGAGTCACGCATTGATCGAAAAACGCCCAGAATGGGCTCACAGGCACGCCAGTCATTCTTCAGCATGATAACGCTCCTGCACATTCAGCCAGATTGACTAAGGAAACGATTTCTTCGCTTGGTTGGGAACTCCTACCCCACCCGCCGTATTCACCTGACCTGGCGCCTTCTGATTATCATCTCTTCTCATCGATGGGACACTCATTGGCTGAGCAACACTTTAACAATTTGGAGGATGTAAGAAAATGGCTCGATGAATGGATTTCAAATAAAGATGAAGCATTGTTTTGGAATGGTATCCATAAATTGCCCGAGAGATGGACAAAATGTGTAGAAAGCGAGTTCCAGTACTTTGAATAAAATATATTATACTTTTTTTTTAAATTACTGTGTATATATTTTAAGAAATAAACGACATTTTAAACTTGCAGACCTGGTAGAGGAGTTTTGGAAACCTATGAAAAAATTAAGAGAACATATTTCCCTCGTATGAAGGAAGAAATTAATCATTTTATAAACAACTGTAAAATTTGTAGAAAAACTAAATATTATCGGAAACCGATAAAATCTCAATTTCAAGTAACACCTACTCCAATGAGACCGTTTGAGGAATTAATGATAGAGACTTTACACTTTGAACGGAAGTATATTGTAACTATTATTGATACATTTTCAAAGAAAATGTATGCTGAAATCACTACGGCCTGCAACGCAACAAATATTTTTAAGGTTATTACAAAATATTTAAGTTTATTCCCCAATCCAATAAGAATCAAGATGGAAAATGGAAAAGAATATAAAAAAAATCTGGTGCGTGCTCGCAACACACAACTTTCACTTACCAACTTACTTAGATTAGAAATTAATGCGTTTTGTTAATTGCCACTTCTCAAATGAACAGAACGGCTTTAATTATAAACAATGGTCTGTCATTAAAGGCGTACTCCGCATGCGTGGGCTCAACGATTTTTATGAGCTGACTGAATATTTTTCTTTTTTTCTCCTCTTTATGTTTTCTTTATTTTTATCATATCTCATATTTAGTCATTTCTTATTTTTAGGCGTAACGAGAGACAGTTAATTTCTCCATGTAAACAAAAACAATGGGTACTTTATAAGAAAGAAAGAAACAAACAAAAAAGGCCCCCCCCCAAAAAAAAGCCCCCTCAGAACATTTTAATAATGATAAAGCTTGCCTGATATTAAAGAAAATCGAATTTTTATTAAACATGACGAATTTGATAAAAATCGTTAAAGCCGTTTTTGAGATAATCGAAAAAAAGGTAAAAATTGGAAAAAAAGTCATGAAATAAAGTGCCCCCTCAGTCGGACCAATTTTGATGAAATGTTGGCTTTTACAAATTTGGTATATACATACATCAAATACCAAGTTTCTTCAAAATCGTTAAAGCCGTTTTTGAGTAAATAAAAAATATGTACACGTGAAATTGGTACAAAATTTATTAAGTAAAGTCTCCCCTCCTTGGTTGATCAATTTTGATGAATTTTTTCAGTCGTATCTCGGGCATATAAATAAATCAAATACTCAGTTTAATCAAAATCGTTAGAGCCGTTTTTGAGAAAATCGAAAAAAACGTAAAAAGTTATTAAATAAAGTACCCCCTCCCTTTGAGCAATTTTGATGAAATTTTTGCTGTCACATCGCGGGCATATACCTACACTAGATACCCAATTTCAGGTTCCCACGGTTTATAGTTTTTGAGGTAGTCTGTTCACAAACACACACACACACACACACACACACACACACACACAGACCATTTCGCGGGACTTAGTTATTTCGATTCAGGGGGTCCCAAAACGTGTATTTCTGTTGAAAACCGGAAGTCGAAATTTTTCACGATCGCAATACTTCCACTTACTATATATTTCATATATAGGTAAGAGAAAGTAATAACTTGATTCAAAATTTGTTGGAAAGTTTAGGTATCGAAGCTTACTATACAACTCCTAACCATCCTAACTCGCTAGGGCTCATCAACAGAGCTCACTTTACGTTAATAGAAATCATCCGAACGTATAAAAATAGTGGGGAAGAACGAGATTTAAATTTAGCCCTTATTACATATAACAATTCCTTAAATCAAAATCTCAAATTATCTCCAAATGAAATTACCTTTGGTTCCATTAAGGACCCAGAAAAGAAATTATCTATTATTCAGGAGGATTTAATTAATCAATATCATAAAGAATTAAATTTAGTTCATCAAGAAATAAAAAGTAAAATCGAAAGAGAAAAAGAAATAAGGACTGAATCATTAAATAAAGATAGGGTAAATGAAGAAATAGAAGATCAACCATTGTTAAGGTTAGAACTAGGAACAAACATGAGAACCCGTTTAGACAGGTTCATAAATTTAAACATAAAAACCAAATTCTTAAGGTTCATGCAGATAATATCCAAAGAAAAAGAAAATCTAAAAAACCTAATAACATTACAGATAATGAAGATGATATGGACATTGATTCTGATGATTCATACATCGCTCCAGTATGAACTAATAAACATTCTTCAGGATTAGTTACATTCAAACTATTTGATTCCAAGGTAATTCAGAAATACAAGACTATAATACACTATTTAAATTTTTCAAGTTTTATAGATGAAATGTCTATATTAGAAAAGGACTTGAGCAATTTTAAACAACATAGCCAATATGATGTAATTTCAAAACAATTGAAATTTCTACAAGATAAAGTTAATAATATTATTGATATACAGCATAATAGAAGAAAAAGAGGAATAATGAATTTTATCGGGAAAGCTGTAAAGTACGTCACTGGGAATCTCGATTCTGATGACCAAGCACATTATGATCAGGTCATTACTACTCTTGAGGAGAATAACTATCGTATGGAACACAACATAGCTCATGAGATTCAGATTAATAAAGATCTTGTAAAAACCTTTCAAAAAGACATTAGATTAGTTAATAATAACAGTAATAAATTAGCATATTTAATAAATGTTGTAGACAAGACTACATTAACAAATCACTTAAACGAATTATATGACATTCTATACTATATCACTATTGTAATTATGGACATAGAAAATTCGTTAGAAATCTGTAAAATCGGAGTAACACATTCCATTATTTTGAAAAGTATAGATATTAATGATGATTCCAATTTTATAAGCTCTGATCTTGAAACATTATGGTTAACTAGTAAATTATCCTGTATGATTAAAGATAATATTGTTCATTACATGATACAATTACCTATTCAAGCTAAATCTTTCAGTACTTTGTATTTATTATCTGTTCCAGTAAAAAAGAATAATCATTACATAACTAATATTGTAAATAATCAAATGGTATTGTATGATAAGGCAGAAGTGTATAAAGGAGAGTGTAATTTCATAATAACTAATTATTATTGTAATAAGATTTATAAAATTAATGATTCATGCATACAAAATGCAATACATAATAATTTAAGTAATTGTTTAAGTACTACTATTAGTAGCTCAGAACCCTATATAACTTATGTAGATGTAATTGAAATATTTGTTAGTTTTAAGATTAAGCACATTACAATCCAGAATAATTCAACTTATCCTGTAACATTACCAGAAACGGCTATTATTAAATTAAAAGATAATAAAGAGATTATAAATCACACTCGAAATAATTATTTGTATACTGAGGTATTATCTTCATTTCATGAAATTTCAGATTATAAATATTTCAATGTAACTTTTAATCAATTAAAAATGCCAAAATTGAGTAATGAAGTATTTGAAAGCCTGAATACTGGTTATGAAGATCACATTAATTTGGATTATTTCTCAATAATTTTAAGCATTTTTGTAATATATCTTTTGATTTTTAATTTGTATTCGTTGTACAAGTCCTCAAGTATTCTTTCTCAAGCAAATCAAGAAGATGCTGCATCAAGCCCAAAGGAGGAACTTGTACTCCAGCCTACAACTTCTACCAACAGCATCCACCCACTTCTTCTCTCACGGAGCTCGAGAACTTCGGATGGGAGGATTTATGGAAGGTTTTTATTTATTTTAATTAATAAATCTTTTCGTGTTGAAATTATTGATTCATTAGTGAAAATCCAATCAGTGGTGACACCAATTATAAATAATCATTTGGAAAATATAATTAATTGGTATGTACATGCAAGATTATTTCAGTAATATGAAACGGAAAACTATACCAACCCTTTTTTTTTTATACAATAAAACTCTGATGTTCGTGATTTTCGGGGTTGGGGAGATAAAATCTCAGTTGTGAAATCAGGATTTAAAACAATGGAAAATATTAATCTTTTTCACTTCAAAGGCATTACGAAAAATTGTAGTATTTAAAGAGAATTCAAGACGAATGCGATGTCATGTGTCCGATGACGAAGCGGGAAGGGGTTGTGCGGGTTTACCTACCCAAGTGACCTTCTCTCTATTCACCTTGATAAAGAATAGGGATCGGAAAATGTCAAATATTTAATTAAAATATGGATTTATTTTCGTCAAAAATGATTTTCTTAAAATATTGATTGAAATTCATTTAATTTTAAAAATTTAAAGTTGAGTAAAATATTTTCAGAAATATTTAAGTAAAATGGACATTTTTTTTAATGAAAATGGGATTTTTTTTGGAAAATGGAACAAAAGAAAAAATTTTTTAGAAGTTATAATTATATAAACAACAAAAGAACAATTTTTACAATTTATAATAATCTGTTTCGTTTTTTGCTTGTTTAACGTCCCTCCATGCCACAAAGCTAATCAGGCGATGCTACAGTGGGAGTCCTAAATTTTGCCTGCTTATCCAGGTATAATTAGGATCAGGATCTTTAACGAGTACCTGACATCGTACAGGCTCGGGACCTCCATTTTACGTCCTATCCGAGGGAAGGCATAACCAAGGATTTTTTACTCCCCATTAAAAAAATCCTAGGTCCCCCTAGGTCCAAGCGGAAAACGAAACCTCGACCTTTAGTGTGTTGGGTTGCTATGCTAACCACTACACCACAGTTGAACCCATTTATAATAATTATTAGGAACAAAAAACATTTTTACAACTTTTAACATGTTTCAATTTTAAAAACTTCACTCTTCGAAATTGTTTGCAACCACATGGAATTTAAAATGTTACGAGGATCTGGGCGTAGGATGAAATCGTAACGACAGTTACAGTTTCTTCTTCAAAATTGACCAAAAAAAACTTTATTGGATAAAAGAATACAATGAACATTTGTACACTAGGCACTAATACTAAAACTACTGGAACTAACTAATTACGACATCTAGAACATTACTGACTGGGATTACAAATAGAGGGGGTATATATACAGGCTTAGGTGGGGGAGTCTGCTTATGTGCTGACTTAGGTCTTTTAGTGTCCTTAACTCCTCCCTTCTGAAGATTTCGAGCTCAGTGAGAAAATGTTTAATACAGGATTTTCCCAAGGTTTGAATGAAGATGAAGCTGCTGGTTCTGGAGATGGTGATTTAGATTTCTGATGACATAGCTTTGAGATTTTAAAATATACTGAAAAGAAATGAATAATCAACAAATATGCTATAATATTAGCTAAGACAATAGGAAATGAGAGTATTATGTTACGATCTACGGTTTCCAATTCCTCAAAAACATCCTTATTTTCTATGGGTACATGTAATGTTTCTAGGGTTACATTAAGTTTCTTGTATGTTACAACCTGATGATTAAAAGAGAGAGTTTCTACATCTATCTATGAATTTCTGGTTTGATTAACAATTGTTTCATTACTATCTAGTTTGATAACAGCAGATTCAGGTAAAGACAAGGGGTGGAATTCATTAGCCCTTATGATAATGTTCTTAATTCTAAACGTTACATAGGTATCTATTAGTTCAATATATTTTATAAAAGGATTAGTATCAATAAGGTTAGTAGTAATACAATATTTTAGATCACTATGTATAGCATATTTTGTACATTTGTCACTTAAAGTCCTAAGGTTAGTGCAATAATAATTATTCCTAATATATGTACAATTTCCTACAAATGTTTCTGATATATTATACAAAATTATACCATTTCTAGCAATAGTTGTAATGGTCTCGTTATTGTGAATTACTAGTATTGATAGGAAGTATAGGGCACTTAAAGTTTGACTTTTAACCGGTAAAGAGATGATATAGTGAATGATGTTATCTTTAATTATACACGAAATCTTGCTTGTAATCCAAATTGTTTCCAGATCTTGGGAAATTAGGTTTGTGTCATTCAGATCTGTGTTTTTGATTATGTTAGAATGTGGTATTCCTAATCTGCATGTTTCCAAAGAATTTTCGATATCTAATACGAGTATCGTGATATAGTTTAATATGTTATATAGTTCTTCCAGGTGTAAAGTGTACCGTGCTTTGTCCATGGATTTTACTATTTGGGTTACTTTTTGATTATTATTATTTAGGAGTTAGATGTCTTTTTTAAAGGTTTCAATTAATTTGTGATTTATACTAACTTCGTGAGCTATATTGTGTTCTAGATGGTACGAGTTGCGTTCTAAGGTATCAAATATTTTATCATAATGTTTCTTATCGTCAGAATCGAGGTTTCCCGTAATAAAACCAATCATTTTCCCCAGCCCATTGATAATGCCCCTTTTTTGGTGTTATGTTAAAAATTTTATCTTTAAGAAAATTCAATTGTTTACTTATTATGTTATACATGTTGTCCATAGAGAATATTTTAAAATGTTTTAACTCTTTTTCTACTATTTCTATATCTTCTATTAGCTATGAAAAATTTAGATAATGCACATTAGTTTTATATTTATTAATAATTTTTGCGTCTGGTAATTTAAAGGTAACTAAGCCTGAGGAGTATTCTAAATTGGTCATTTTAAACTGTAGAGTATCCTTCTGTATCAGAATCATTGTTAAAATCAATTTCCATATGACCCTCATCTGAAACAACAAAATTTTTAATCTAAGTCTTTCTGCGCCTTTGAATGTTGTCAGTATGAATTTTAATAGTTTTATTCCAATCCTGAAATTTATGAACGGGTTTATAGGGGTTTTCATTTTTATTTCTAGTTCTTACTTTTACATACGGATTATCTTCTATATCAGGATTTTCTCAAGGCGAAGGCGATAGGGTGATCTCTCCCTTCTGAAAGTTGGGAGAGCACTGAACCCACTGCGACGTTACTTGCGTCCGTCGTGAGCAGCATGGGCAGATCAAAATTTGGATATTGGAAAATTGGGGCATTCATCAGATCTATTTTTAATTTTTCAAAAGCGTCTTTATAAGTTGCAGGATTGATTTTATCTTTATTTCTGAGTTGCAATGTTAAAGGTTTTGCTATAGAGGCATAATTATGAATAAATTTCTGTAGTAGCCAGCCAGTCATACCCAGAAATTGCTTGGTCTCTTTTTCAGTTTGGGAAAGAGGAAATTTCTTAATGGCTTCAATTTTGTCTGGATTTGTCTTAATACCCTCTGAAGTAAGAATATGACCTAAAAACGGAAGTTCGGTTCGCATGAATTCTGTCTTGTCTAATAGTATAGACAATTTGTGGGTTTTTAATTTAGAAAAAACGGTTTCAAGGTGTTTTAGGTGGTCCTGGATGTTTTCTGAATAGACTATAATATCATCCATATATACTAAGGTATTAGGGACATTAGCAAGCATAGCATTCATTGCTCTTTGGAAGGTGGTGGGAACATTACACAGACCAAATGGCATACGAAGGAACTCGTAATGACCGGAATCCGTTGAAAATGCTGTTTTTTCTATAGAATCAGGTTCCATCTCGATCTGACGGAAACCTGATGCTAAATCAATGGTTGTAAAAATTTTTGAATTGCACAATTTGTTTAATAAATCGTCAATGTTGTTTAGAGGGAATTTATCTTGAATAGTTTCTGCGTTTAGTTTCCGATAATCAATGACTATCCGAAATTTTTTAACACCTGTTGTGTCAGGTTTTTTTGGTACTACCCAAATAGGGCTGTTGTAAGGAGAGTTACTTTCTCTTATAATTCCGTTTTTTAACAATCTTTCAATTTCTAAGTTTACATCTCTTTATTAAGGGAACCTATAATTTCTAGTAAATATTGGTTATTCGGTTTTTTAGAATGTTTTAACAAGTCGGTACTTTGTAAAATATCATCTTAAGTTTTGATGATTTCAGGGTATTTCATTAAGGTATCGAATAATTTTTCTTTCGTTTTGGCATCTATATGATCGTGCCTAATTAATTCGTAAAGTTCTTTTTGATGTTTAATTATATTCAATTTATGATTATCTACTATTTTACCATTTCTAATTGTGACATTATGTATTTTTAAATCTTTTATTTTGTTATTAATTTTAAGTTCTATCTCTACTTCTTCCATACTTTCTTCGCCTAATAATAAATCAAATTTATCGCTAACATGAAATATTTTAAATTTAATTAATAGTTCATAGTCTAGTCCTAAACGCGGGGTGAGGTCCAATAGTACAAAACCATTGCCAATTTGGCTGCCGGTAGGAGTAGTCACAATGATCTGTTCCGGATGAATTTCGATTCCTTCCGGTAAGGAACTTGGATTAATATAGTTGATTTCAGATCCGGTATCAATAAGCCAGTTGCTGCCTAATTTGTCTGTGAATGTAGTGAGTCCGTTTATGTGTTTAAGGAGACGTCGGGGCCAGTTTACGGCTTGTCGGAGCATAAAAAATTATGTAATGTTTTTTCTAGCTCCGCGACTCTTTGTTTCAATTGTTCATTTTCGTCCTCCATATGATGGACATTATTGCTGCGAGCCGTTCTCATTGAAACTGTGTTTTGAGAATTGGAATTAAACGGTTGAGAAGGGAAGGTTTTTCTAGGCTGTTGCCAATTAGAGTGTTGCGGCTGATTACGGTAACCCTGATGACTTCGTTGATCAGGTAAAGTAGAACTATTTTGTTGCTTGTAATCATGAAATCGCCTTTGTTCATAGTTGTGATATCGATGTTGTTCGTCATAGTTCGGCCTATAATCATGATTCCTGTTCTCATAATATTGAGTTCTAAAATTAGGGGCGTTGTAGCTAGAATTTTGACGAAAGTTATTGTTTTAATGGTTATTTTTAGGGTGACTATTGTTTTGGTTTTTCTGTACTGGGCCCTTTGGATCAAATTTTGTCCATGAGGGTACAAATCGTCCATAATGATTCTACAATTATTATATATACTATTAAATCACGTATGATTAAATGGTTAAGGGTATCTTTAAGTCTGGGGGGCAAATTTCTAAGAACATGGTCTATTATTTGACTTTTTTGGGGTTTTATTTCTTGTTCTTTGTTGACAATATCATTGTCAACCATAATTCGGTTCTGGATCAGAATTTGGTACGGCAAAATTCTGTTGATATATTCAATAGGATGTTCATTTCTGTACATCCTTATTTGGGACACTTTATGTTGCAAGTGTGATGTTGTTCTTGAGTCTCTAAAGTTATTACTTAAGTGTGTTTTTAATTGTTCAATGGTTGTAAAATCTTCATACATGCATAATTGTTGGGCATCACCGGTAAGGCGGGATAAAGCTTTCTGAATTAATTTATTTTCGTTTTGTGCCTTATTGACAATTCCTTTGCTACAAACATTATTATAAATAATTTCTAATGGTTTTAAAAATGCAATTAATTGGGTCGGATCACCATACGGATAGTATGGCAAATGGCCATAATCTTCTTTTGTCATGGAATAATTTGCCATATCGCTACTATCAATATCAGAATCAGTATCAGTAATATCTCTATTATTAAATAATACCTCACTTGTTTTACTATTTCTTAGATTATAGTTATTTGGCATTAATTATAAAATATCACTAAATTAACACTAACCTAATAAACAAACATTAATTGCACAATACCTCAAAGCTATGTAAAGAAGAAACCAATAGAGTTTTTGGAGCTGGCGTAAAGTGTTGAAACGCACCTTCAAGTAGTAGGTCCTGATCCTGTTACCGCTGGGTTATTTCTTCGGATCTACTTAGTGGCCTTACAATCAGATCTGTTATCAAGTCGTCCCAAACTCTGTTACCTCAAGGGATATTTCGTCGAGTTTTCTTGGCCTACTGGAATATTTCTTCAATCTTCTATCTTGAAGAACCGCCAGGTCCCTAAGTTCGGGCGCCAGTTAGAGTTTCTTCTTCAAAATTGATTAAAAAAAAACTTTATTCGATAAAAGAATACAATGAACATTTGTACACTAGGCACTAACACTAAAACTACTGGAACTAACTAATTACGACATCTAAAACGTTACTAACTGGGATTACAAATAGAGGGGTATATGTACAGGCTTAGGTGGGGGAGTCTGCTTATGTGCTGACTTAGGTCTTTTAGTGTCCATAACTGACTAAAAGATCGTTCAACACCAACAGATGTTATAAGTGCCTTGCTGACCTCGTCTTATCTCGACTTATCTCGTTGGGGTTAAAGGGCACAAGATGTTCAGAGGAGACTTCTGTTCCGCTGATTTTTAAAACTTTAAATAATTATTTCGCATACAGAAATCTGGCAGATTGTCTCCCACCCTTTGTTCTTGCTCAGTACTTCTGCCAGTTTTGATCTGATCAGATCTCCCTTACTCACAGGTATTCCTTTCACCTTTTCGATGACCCTTTTAACGTAAGTCACGTTCTCTGTCAGTGGAACATTTTGGGCCTCAAGTTGGGTAATGGCTTGGGCGAGAAATTCGCCATTGTTAGAAATGAAGGTAAGGTCGTCCTTTAAATTAGGTTTTTCGAATAAAGACATGGCTATATTTATCGCTACTCGAGCGATAAATATAGTCGCTATATTTCACTATCTCTTCGAGATGTGGAAGGACATTATTAATTTTATCGTAGTTTTCGTCACTTCTCGCCAGTCACTGTTTAGAATCATTCTCTGTAAATTACAATAACCTTTGTACTAGGGATGGGTCAGGTTGTATGAATCAAATACTTTTTATCAGATACTTGCTATTATATCTCTGAATTTTATAATTAATAATCGACAAACAAAATATTATCATGTTTATTAGAAGTTAAATCGTGTTAAACTAAAAACACACAAAAAAAAGGAATAGGTTTAAGGAATGAAACGCCTCGATATCTGAACTTAGACTGCTTTATTGAGATAGTAATCCTCCTTTTATAGCATTACACTGTTTACATTATTTGTCTTGAGTATTAAGCTTAACATAGCCTGGCCTCCAGGCTTAACTTCCCCCTCCCATTTACGGACATTCCCCGTAAACTTGCATAAAAAAAATAAAAAAAAAAACAAAGAAAGAAGAAAAGAAAAAGAAAAAAAAAATACAGAAATAAGGATACGTCATTGTATATAGATAACACAACAAAAAAAAAAAAAAATCAGAATATAAATACAAAGAAAAACTATGACCTGAAAAGAAAAAAATAGAAAATAACAATATAAAAAAAAAAAAAAAACTTGTCTGTCTTAAACAGTTAAAGTCTTACAGACTAGGAACAGAAAAAGAAATATCACACTCACAATACACCACACTAAAGAAAACAAACAAACAAAAATTTTTTAATATATACACAGGTGATCTGCTATTGCATGGAGGGCACTCCAGCTCAGGATGTCACACCCGCCTGGTCGTGCAAAAACTTTAATTATTCTATATGAACAGTTCGACGCTTTTTAGGTGCGTGAACACTCTCTATCGTAACCACATTGTGTTCCCTAATGGTAATTACTCTGAAAGGGTCCTCATATCGTAGCATCTCCTTTCCCCTATTTGAACTTATTTTGCGGTATACTATAGTGCCTATTTTCACATCCCCTCTAACATCCCGAACCGCCGCATTTTCCTTCGCAACACGCCTGCCTATTTCCCTCTCGATGCGTTCGCGAACCTTGGTCCATCGTTTCGTCACAGAGATATGATTGGCGCTTATTTCCTCCCCCGGGGATCCTCCTACCGTCGTTTCACCATAATCCCTCTTACGAGCACGCATTCCGAAAAAAATTTCAAAGGGAGAATATCCCGTGGCGGAATGAATTGAATGGTTATACGCTGCTATGGCTTTCGGCGTCGCATCTTCTGGTGTTAATCCCTTATCGCCATGGTATACTCTGAGGTGATCACTAAGGGTACTATGGAGTCTCTCGATACCACCTCTACTTTTGGGATGCCCTGGAGTATTAAGGTGCTAATCCACGTTAAGCGCTCTCATTTCTTCCCTTATGGCGGCATTGTCGAACTCTCTCCCTCCGTCGGATGATATCCGGTCGGGCACCCCGTAGAACTGAAACCATCGCCTCAGAGCTTGTATCACCGCTTCCGCCGACCGGTTCTCCTGCACTGGGAACGCCATGGCCGTCTTACTAAACAAATTTAAGGTGGTCACCCACTTGAAACCCTTCCAAGTGAAGGTGTCGATTTGGAGATCCATCAACGGAGCTGATGCTATGGGAGTTTCTTCTTGAATCCCCTTGGGTGGATGGAGGTCGTATTTGGTAGACAGACGTACATCACAGGCACCAATTACTGCTGCAATAGTGGCGGACATCCCCCACCAGAAATATCGGCGTTTTAGGGCTTGCTAAGTCTCAATGACTCCCCGGTGATTTGTTTTGCCCTGGTGGTATGCCAGGGTGATCTCCTTCTGCCTTTCCTTCTCCTTAACCGTTTCGACCGCATATTTACAACGGATAAATGTCCGATCTAACCCTATTCGCTCAGTCCTCCACAATTTTTTTATTTTCTCCCAAACGACCTCATTCCCGACGTATAGATGATATGTCTTCCCTGGCCTGGACTCCCTCTGAAGCACCATCTGCAGTTGGTCTTCCGTGATGCCCGGGTGCGACCAAATCGTAGCAATACTACTCTTTCCGTGCGTACCATACTCAACCTTCATAAGCTCCGCTGTCCTGGTCTTCCATATTATCTGTCGGCGTTTGTTGTTGATGATCGTGTCGACCTCCTCCAAATCACTCATACGCTCCGTCGACTGGTTCCTATCCTCCGACGAATCGCGACTCGCCTCCGAATTAGTTTCGGTCCCATCCCCTTCGCGCTCAGGTGTCCACTCCTGGAGAAACCTGCGGATCCCACTCGACGATTCCCCCTCTCCTTCCTGCACCACGTTCACCATTAGCGCTCTGGACAACCAATCGGCAACTACATTGATATGCAAAAAGTTGCAGCCATAAAACAAATGGCGGTCCCGAAGGATGTCAAGGGGATTAGGCGATTGCTGGGGACCCTAAACTATTATCGACGGTTTGTGCCCGAGATGGCGGCGTACCTCGTTCCCCTCAATGACCTTCTGAAGAAAGGAAGTAGGATTGAGATCACCCCGCTCATGGAAGACAACATCAAGAAATGCATGAGGCGCCTACAAGAGGAACCGGTCCTAGCGTTCCCCGATTTCCAAAAACCTTTCCAAATTACCACCGACGCTAGCGAATACGCGTTAGGGGCAGTGCTGTCACAGGAGGGGCCGGGCGGTGATAGGTTGGAAGCATATGCGAGTCGGCGGTTGTCGGAGACAGAGGCTCGTTATAGTGCCTTGGAAAGAGAGCTACTAGGAGTAGTATGGGCGGTGGACCATTTTCGTCCTTATATCTTCGGAAAACGTTTTAAGCTATTTACAGACCACCGGCCATTGCAATGAGTGGGGAGGCTGAAGGAGTAGTCGGCTAGGGTGACGCGGTGGAAAGAACTCCTTAGTCAGTATAACATAGAGATAGTGTATAAACCGGGTAAGGAGAATGTAGTCGCCGATTGGTTGTCCAGAGCGCTAATGGTGAACGTGGTGCAGGAAGGAGAGGGGGAATCGTCGAGTGGGATCCGCAGGTTTCTCCAGGAGTGGACACCTGAGCGCGAAGGGGATGGGACCGAAACTGATTCGGAGGCGAGTCGCGATTCGTCGGAGGATAGGAACCAGTCGACGGAGCGTATGAGTGATTTGGAGGAGGTCGACACCACCTGTATCGGTGGTGGCACGGGCGCCTCATGCATTTCTTGATGTTGTCTTCCATGAACGGGGTGATCTCAATCCTACTTCCTTTCTTCAGAAGGTCATTGAGGGGAACGAGGTACGCCGCCAACTGTCGATAATAGTTTAGGGTCCCCAGCAATCGCCTAATCCCCTTGACATCCTTCGGGACCGCCATTTGTTTTATGGCTGCAACTTTTTTTTCATTCGAAGAATGAGCACTTTGCTTTATTAATGTGGAGGCCGTATTCCGTCAATCTTTTAAGACATAATCGGAGGTTTCGAGTGCAGTCCTCTAAATCTGACCCGTGAACAATATCGTCAAAGTACGCTTGGCATTTTGGTAAGCCTGATAAGATCTGATACATCACTTTATTGAATTCAGATGGAGCCGTTTTGATTCCAAAGCTTAAGCGATTCATACGGTACATGCCTCTGTGTGTGGTTATGGTTTGTATTATACTGCTTTCTTCGTCAACTGGGAGATGTAGATATGCTTTAAATAAATCCAGTTTGCAGAAGTACCTGGAGTTCCTCAGACTGCTTAGTACGTCTTCAATGCGGTTGATGGGGAAATTTGCTGAAACAAGTCTTTCATTTACGCCAGCTTTATAGTCAACGCAAAGTCGGACTCCTCCATCTGGCTTAGGTATGACTACTAATGGTGAACCCCAGTCACAACAAGTGACTGGAGTAATAATACCTGCTATTTCCATTTCATCCAGCTCCTTGTTAACTCGTTCTCTCAGAGCAAATGGAACATTCCTTTCCTTTGTAAAGGAAGGTTTAGCATCTTTCCTCAGTTTTAGAGATATTTTTATGTTTGGGATGCAGCCTACTTTTTGTTCGAAAATTTCCGGAAACTCTTGTACGATGTCATCTAACTGAAACAGTGAGTTATCTATGTGCGGGTCAGATTTTCCCTTTGAGTGGCAATGTTTTTCCATGTCCGAGTCAATTTCCTTTAATTCAATTCCAAGTTGCCTGATCCAGTCACGACCAAGCAGAGGGTCATGCCCCTTAGGGACCACGTATAATTCTGATATAATGCTTCTTTTCTTATATTGGATCTTGAGTGTTAGTTGGCCTTTACATGGCACAATGTTTTTTGAATAATCTCGAAATTTAATGCTCGATGGATTAAGTTTTTCATTTAACCCAAGCTGTAAAAATTTATCCTCTGGCAATATTGAGAACCTTGCTCCTGAATCCACTTCCATTTCTTGTGTTCCATTTAGCAAAACTGTTATAAGATACTTCTCCGAAACTGAATTGATTTCATACAGGTCAATAACTTCTTTGAGGTAATCAACCCCTTTAGATGACTGGAGAAAATCGACTTTATTGATTCCCAGGGAAGATATGGATGGATCCCCATTGAGATGGTATCTTGATTCTCCTCTGTAAGGATCATGGAAGTAAGAGTCACGGTGGGATGGTTCGCCTGGATATGAGAAGCTAATGCAACTGCGTTCTTCATCTGAATTATCAGCAACAATATTTACTCCCTTCTGGTTTCTTATAGGTGATGTAATACACACCCTCGATACATGGCCAACCTTAGCAGACCTCTCACATTTCAATGCCTTCCTCTGGATCCTACTCTCTCGTGACCTATGAGAATTCCTACCGCAGTATAGGCAAAGATTAGCAATGCCTAGGGCGCGATAGTCTTCTCTGTTCCTGGACTGTGCGGAAGGGGACAAAATGACTTATTTTGGAACCGACCTCTAGCTGCTTGAACGGTAGAAAAGGTACTTCGAGTCGTGTCTTCGCGTGTTTGTTCCAAGGATGAAATTTTATTTATATCGCTGAGAGGGTTATTAATGTGATTAGTGAGCTCTCTACCATCCAAACGTGATACCTCTAAAGCACTAGCCTTTTTTTGTAATTCTTCGAAAGTATTGGGATCGGCTTGGAGTAACTGTTCCCGTATCCAATCGTCACGAATACCTCGTATAAACTGTCTCTTTAAATATATATCGGCCACTGTTACCTTCTTTTTACATTCACACTCTTTGTGAAAGTTACAATCTGTTAATTTCCTTTTAAGATCAACTATGTACTCAGGGATTGTTTGGTCAGCTCTTTGAATTGTAGAGAAAAAGTAATGATGCGAAACGGCAGTGTTTTTTTTTGGTGATAGCATTACAGTTAGGTGCTCAATAAGTTTATCAAATGTTTAGTTTTTTATTGGGTTATCCGGGCCTAAAATTACAGATAAGTTATTGTAATGGTTCGATCCAATGGATGTGCATAATAGTTGAGCTTTTTTCACTGGGTCACTTATATTGTTTAAACTAAGATATTGATTAAAACATTCGAGGTAATTTGAGAAATTTTCCCTATTTTGATCAAAACTTTCCAAAGGCGCGATGTTTGTG
The DNA here is from genome assembly GCA_911387785.2 of Aelia acuminata. NCBI lineage: Eukaryota > Metazoa > Arthropoda > Insecta > Hemiptera > Pentatomidae > Aelia > Aelia acuminata. The sequence goes on from OU426982.1 coordinate 91,343,146, forward strand.
CTGGGGTTATGTTGCCAAAATTGCATACTTTGAAGTACCTGGTACCTGTGTAAATGCTTCCATCATTTGATTAAATTTTGCTTAATCCATTTTTCTGGTTATTTTTTTTTTTTTTTTAAATTGTTTATTAGAATACTAAAATACACTAAAAAGGCAGTTACTCACGCACTGTTAAAAAAAAAGTTTCCTCTTGACACATAATTCAGACTAAAGAGGGAGCTGCGGGATGTTATTTGCAGAACTAAATGATCCCATCCTCCTCGCCACTATTATATCTCTGAATTTTATAATTAATAATCAACAAACAAAATATTATCATGTTTATTAGAGAAAGTTGAACACAAAACACTTAATATATCCATAGAATTGAAACATCTGTTTTTAATAATTAAAAATCATAATTAATTGTTTAATTGAATTAATAGGGTTAGTAAAAAGGTCCGTTAAGGTCAGTGGATCTTAATTATATGTAATAATGGGACAAGCAAAAATAAACAGAATTACGCAGTGGAAGTGCTTATTATTGGTAATAATATATACATATATACATACAGAGAAATATATCTAATTACGATTAAGGAAGTGGGGTGCCGGACAGCAATACCTCTATCTGGAAGACTGTTTCTAGACTGATGCCTTTTTGAGTGGGGCGATAAGGAGGGCTTAGGGTACAAAGTTTGGCCCTATGTTATTACTTATCATTTTATATAGCTACCATACTATTTGGGCATCTAATTAAACTAATTGTGTGGTTCACATCACATACTGAAAAGTATCTGTTATAAGGAGTTGATACAGCCAAAATGAACTGATACTCACTGATCCATTGAAGTTATATAAGATCTCCAAAAAGGTCCGTTTTTAAAAAGATTTTATTTAAGTATAAACTGAACACAAACAAATCAATTGAACAATAATAACAAAGTAGTGTTACAACTGGAAGACTATTGCATGCCGGGTTGAGTTGAGCTCCATATTTATAGGTTGAGTCGGGGGTGGGGATGTAGTACTCCATTTTCTATATTTTTCATTATTTAACTTTGATACTTTCGACCAATTGTACAAAAAATGCCAATTCATTGGGATTTCCATCAAAAGATGGTATGTGGTCATAATCGACTCTAGATATAGTATAATTAACAGTTTCAGGCATTATGACTAATTCAGGATGTTTAAGGGTTGAACTACTCACTGTTTTTCCTCTTAAGTTCTTCGTCGGAGCCGTCTTGTAGTCTTGAGATGAGGGCTTCTCTGGAGTTCTCAAATGTCAGGATTCTCTACGAAAAATACGCTACGGCGTAGGCTGAAGGTTTCTTGGTCAATTGGACACAGCTGCGAAGAGTCGTCTTACAATGCTTCAGTTTCGTAGTCCCTGATGAGGGCGCCAGTTATATAAGATCTCCAAAAAGGTCCGTTTTTAAAAAGATTTTATTTAAATATAAACTGAACACAAACAAATCAATTGAACAATAATAAAAAAGTAAAGTGTTACAACTGGAAGACTACTGCATGCCGGGTTGAGTTGAGCTCCATATTTATAGGTTGAGTCGGGGGTGGGGATGTAGTACTCCATTTTCTATATTTTTCATTATTTAACTTTGATACTCGATGATCCGTATCAGTTGAGTGTGAGGAACAAATACAACGAATACTTGGAATAGCTAACACAGGACTATGATCCAGATACTGGCTATTACTGATACAGTATATCATTTAGTACTTGAAGTATATCTTAATACCTATTAAACTACTAAATAACTGATCTCTTGACTCAGCAACAGACTCTTTTTTAATTTTATTAATTTATTTTAGATAGTAACAATAATGAGATAATAGAAAGTAATAACCTAAATAAATGAATAAACTTGAATTATTTTTTATCAAAATGAATTATTGATAGATACTAATATACGATTTTCAAACCTAATAATTTTAATAATTGAATAGTTCACTAACTATTCATAAATATAATTGAATAGTTATAAGAAGAACAAGTTTATATTTTTTGATGCTTTATTTTTATTTAAACAAAGTTTGGTTTACATTATACAATACGTATGAAGAGGTGAGATGCAAAACTCGTTCGTTCCACCTGAACACATTTTTCAGGAAACTCAAAAAACTTACCACGCCTTGTAGAGTGGTCAGATAAAGATGATTTTTTTTTTTTTTTTTGGCCTTCGAAAGGTGAGGCTACCCTGTGTAAGTGAGCTTGGAATAAAAAAAATAACTGATTTAATGGTAACAAAAAAAAAAAGGAACAAAATATGAAATGAGAAAGTTTTGCAACAAAATGTTTAAAGGAAAGACTTTTGCTGCACACACCACATTGGTACGAACAAGTTTTAATTCACGCAGCGTAAGTTTATCTTCTTAATAAGCAATATTTATTTAAGTTCACAACCATTTTATAAATTAATTCGATACCATTTTATAAAATAATATCACTCCCTGACTTTTTGAACATTTACTAAACATTTATTTTATTTTTGACGGACTTTTCAAAAATATCAGTGTACTGATATAAAACATCTGACTACAAAAAATTTACAAAATGACTAGATCCTAAGGCTATCGTCTTCTTCAACAATAGCGACTTCATCATCCTGTTGTTCGTTGTTTCCTTCGTCTGTGGCAGATATATTGAGAACTCTTGTGTAATACTTCAATGAATCATTGGCCTTCCGCTCGTCACCAAAATGCTTTTCAAATTATCTTTCAGCATGTTGGGGCCATTGAAAAATCAATTAAAGTATAGCTAGGTAAAGAATAAAGAAATAAAACACGCGAGGTTAAGGAGGTTTCGATATTTTGTTCAGAACGAGTAACAGAAACTGCTGAAGTGAACGAATGGGATGGGTGCAAATTGAGAAGTGAATATTGGAACCAAAGAGTTTTGCATCAAAACAAGTAACGAACCAGTTTTGAAACACAATGGGCTATGAAACGAATCAGTTCTGCAACAAACCGCTATTTTGTATAGCAAAAATCCATAGGAAATAACAAGTTTTGCTCCAATTTGCTTGATTGAAAGAACATTAAAATATCTTTTAGAATCCGCTGCCATCTCAATTTTTAAAAAAAATGGAACGAACGAGTTTTGCAACTCACCTCCTCTTATAGAGGTGATATATTTAATTTTAAAAATAACAATATGTTTACTCAGTAAAAAATTCGTTGCCGTATAAGGTTTCGTTGAACCGTAGTTCATTGGGTAAAGGTACTGAAGAGCGGCTGATGGGCGTAGCCTGTTTTAATAGGTTATGTGACCGTGATGTTATCGAACTCCCACCGCCTTTTTTTCAGTTAAAAAGTGCCTTGATTGGCTTTAATAGATTCTAGCTTTCGACTCCCGCTCGCTGCGCTCGCTCTTCAGAGATAAATAAACCCCCAAAAGGGTCCTTTTCAGTGGAGATCGGGCCTTACTTTGAAGGGCACCTTAGTGAACGGCGCATAAGCCGCACTTAAGTACTTGTACCGTTCATTGTTTCAATTATAATGCAACGGTCATTCATGCAATTATAATGCAACAGTTATTCAATTTTGTGTAGCAGATACAAAAGTATCAAATGAAAGTATCAGATCCAAAAAAGTATCAGTATAATTTTATCAGATACAAGAATTTCAAGTATCAAACCATGCCTACTTTGTACCCACTGTGATTCACAGCTGTACAGTATGTGGTTCACAGTTCCTTTCAAACACCTCCAAATTAGAAAATAACGAAAATGAAAAATATGAGGAAATATGTACTTATTATGATTAAGTATGTGGAAATTTGTATTTTTTTTTTATCGAATATGTATAAATATGCAATAACATCCAAATATGTGAGATAAAAGTAGGCTCAAACGACTTAAAAAGTGTCAGGATGAACACTTCAAGTTGAAAAACGTCTGTAAATGGCCTAGAAAAAATATGTAAGTACATACGAATCCGATCACTAATAATGAAGAACCAAAAAATAAAAAAAATTAATAACCTAATTTTACAACCAATAGGTTGAAGGTGAAACAGAAAACGTATGATCGAAAAGAGTTCTAGACTTTTTGTTTGTTACAGTTACAAACTGTTTTAGCACCTGTTCGAGAATCTTCTACGCTTGTCAGGAACCTTCTAGTAAATATAAGGAGAGATGGACTGGACAGTTAGGGCGGATTCACACTATCGCTCCGCTCCCGCTCCACTCCCGGTCCGCTCTCGGTATGATAAAATATTCTAAAGAGAAATAGACAGAGAATTCCACTATCGGTACCGCTCCGGTCTCGCTCCACTCCCGGTCCGCTCTCGCTCTACCCCATTCACACTATCGCTCCGCTCCCGGTCCGGTCTCACTGGCAAAATATTCTAAAGAGGAATAGAAAGAGGGTAATCACAATATTGGTACAGGTCCGGCCTCGCTCCGCTCCCGCTCCACACTACTAAAATCTTTTCATATTCACATTATATAATTTTACACCGTTCACGATTGAAGCCATTAATAATCGAAGCCGTCTGTATTTGGATTTTAATTAATAATTAACTTTCAGTTATTAAAGTATTTATTTATTCATCAATTTTACGGCCAAAAAAAGTTCAACTTTAGAATATATATATATATAAAATTATAAATTAATTTAATTGATGGTGAAGAAGATTAAAAAAAATTTCCGAATGTATTCGAATACGCTTGAAATGATTAAAAATAAAAAAAATAAAATCACCAACAATACGCGCGGTTTTTCCACGAGAAAAATTTATGTTATATTTGAGATATATTTTGCTATGAATTAATGTACTCGTAAAAAACGGTCACCGACTTATTTATTGACTACGTACTCATTGCTATTATAAAATAACGTTCAATTTGAAACGAATAATGCAGTATATTATAAAAAATGTCAGATCATTAACAAAAAATATATTAAAGCATAATATAATTAAAATATGAATCAGGAAAAGAAGAGAACACAATCGGTAAATTGCAGCATTTACCGATTTCAACTTGAAATTTTTAAGCGTATACATGTACATAAGCGTATACATTCCGAAAAAAATTTAAATTATTTCTTCACCAATAATTAAATTAATTTATAATTATTAGTAATAATTATCATTGTGTAGCAATATATTCTTCTTATTATATGTTTTGATAATATTATCTTCTTCATCAAGAAAAGTACACTTACCAGCTATTTCTACAAACGAAAAATTGAACTTTTTTTTTGGCCGTAAAATTGATGAATAAATAAATACTTCAATAACTGAAAGTTAATCATTTATTAAAATCCGAATACAGACAACTTCGATTATTAATGGCTTTAATAGCATAACCTTTCAAAAGTGAACGGTGTAAAATTGTATAATGTGAATATGGTAAGAAATTAGGAGAGCGGACTGGGAGTGGAGCGGGAGCGGAGCGATAGTGTGAATGGGGTAGAGCGAGAGCGGACCGGGACCGGAGCGAGAGTGGAGCGGACGCGAAACCGATACAAAGTGTTTCGATTAGTATAAGCTAGGTAGACAAAAGTCATGATTGAAATTATTAAAATTGTTATTACAATAATATAAACAATACATCAAAACGTGGCATTCTAATATTTGTTTTTGTCTCACAAACCCCACCTCGTTAGTAATAGGGTCCAAAGGCGCAAAATCGTGGTGTAATAGAATAAATCAGTTGAATTTCAGGCCTCACTTCAATCATAAAAATTACAGTGTTCCTAAATTTTTATAGATTGATTGTTAAGGGTTAATATGACTTGAACTAGTGAGTGCTAATTTACTCTAATTCAGTAAATATGTCTGTTAATAAAACAACAATAAAAAAATGTTTTTGAGATGATTGCAGGATCTTTTCATCGTTTTAAAACTTCCAAATGATGTTAATGACTTGTACCCATTTGTACCCGGGCTGATTTTTTTGTATATAATAGTGGCACCTTTCAACTTAATAATAATATGTATTATAGCCTGCACACTCGAGTACAACATTCTTTTTTTCAGTACTTTCTTTCCAAAATGGATATTTTTTTAATAATCGTGGAACCACTCTATGGGAGAAAAATCTCTTTTCTCTTAAAGTTTCTTTCGTCCAAACATAATTTTAAAAACCATACAGTAGACAGAGGATGAGGTTGCCTAACTATGCCTCCAAAATTTCTCATAAATGGGTTGCTGCGGGAAAATCAAAGCAGCGTTTTTAGACTCAACGCCAACTTCCACATTTCAGGGAACCATGATCCCCGGAAAAATTGTGTAAGACATCACTTATTCCTTTGGGGAATGGTAAGTAATTAAATGGAAATAAAGCATTAGCCTATTACATGGACTCTAAGCCTACAGCGCATTCGGACAAGCAGACTAGGATGCAGTCTATGAAGGCAGGAATTGACTTCTTGCCATTACCGTCTAGGAAAATCTTATAATAACAGGTATTTAAGAAAATGCATTTTCCTTTTTCCCACTGGATTTCTTAGCAGTACCAGCTCTATTATTCGGCGGAATCCTCAGCCATAATCTATGATATTCCATAATAGTATATTTCGTACCAAGGGCCGAAAGTGGGCGTTTGCCGGCCCGAGATATTTTTTGACCGAGACGTAGTCGAGGTCATGAAAAGTTCGAGGGCCTGCAAATGCACTTTGGCCCGAGGCACGAACGCTATTTTTCACCATACTACAATAAATATTAATACGATATAACATTAATCAAAAACGAGATTTTCTTTTGGTTAAGGGTACCTCTTTGTTAGAAGGTTATCTTGTGGTTATGGGGACATGATGAATGTTTAATGTATGGATTGTTTTACGTTATGTTATTATGTAAGTTAATAAAGAGAGATGAACATATGTGTATTTCATTTAATACAACTGATATATTTCAAAATGCTAAAAAAAGTTAGTTCGTTTATTTTTGATTTATAGAAATGTTAAAAGTACAATTTTGGTTGTTTGAAAACATAATAGCCTTTGAAGATTCTATTACTTGTTTTTTGTTTGATATAACAATTTGATATTTGATTCTGATATATTATTAGCCATAATTACTAAATAACTAAACAATAATACGAGCAAAACAAACTTATGTGATGTATATAATGAAATAAATGAATTAAAATAATAAACAGCTGATTTTGCGGCCCTAGGGCGAAATATTCATTTTCGGCCCTAGGGCGGCGAAGTGTAGCTTTCGGACCGCAAATTAGGTGTGTAAAACAGGTGATTACATCGTAGTATGGTGAAAATAAATTTTGTAATCACCTGTTTTACACACCTAATTTGCGGTCCGAAAGCTACACTTCGCCGCCCTAGGGCCGAAAATGAATATTTCGCCCTAGGGCCGCAAAATCAGCTGTTTATTATTTTAATTCATTCATTTCATTATATACATTACATAAGTTTGTTTTGCTCGTATTATTGTTTAGTTATTTAGTAATTATGGCTAATAATATATCAGAATCTATAAATAGAAGAGCAAAAGAAATCATAGCAGATTTGTTACCAGCAAAATCAAAAGATAGGTATGACGAAGAGTATACAAAGTTTTTGAACTGGTTAAAAATGGAAAATGTAAAACCCGTAGATGTGAATGATGAAGTTTTACTCGTATATCTCTCGGTCCTATCAAAGCAAAACAAACCCAGTACTTTATGGAGTAAGTACTCCATGATAAAAAGTTGTTTAAAAGTAAAAGAAAATATTCAACTCACCCAATATCCAATACTTTTTGGAGTGTAGCTTTCGGACCGCAAAACAGGTGATTACATCGTAGTATGGTGAAAATAAATTTTGTAATCACCTGTTTTACACACGTTCGAAAATTCGAGTTCAAAAACGAAACGGCAATCGGTTGGTTATCAGCCAAAAAAATCAAATGTGTTAAGTGCCACTGAAGTAACCAAATTTATGTTAAATGCTCCTGATAATGAATGGTTGCTAAACAAAGTAATTTTAGTTTTCGGAGTGTTTGGTGCATGCCGAAGAGACGATCTAACAAATTTGAAAGTAATTGATGTTAAAGATAATGGAGACTTTTTTACTGTTTTCCTTAACGATGGTAAAACACACTCAAGACGAAATTTTACAATCACTGATGAAGGATGCACATTTAAACCATGCTGTTTAGTACGTAAGTACTTGAACATGCCTCCTCAAAATCTCACATCTGAGAGGTTTTTTGTTGCCTACAAAAAAGGGAAATGTGTTGCTCAACACGTAGGTAAAAACTTAATTGCTGCAGCACCAATGAAAGTAGCCCAGTTTTTGGGTCTAGAGAACCCTAAACGTTATACAGGTCATGCACTTAGAAGGTCATCAGCGACCATGTTAGTTGAGGGAGGTGGTGACTTGTTGACATTGAAACGCCATGGTGGATGGAAGTCTTCAACAGCTGCCGAAGGTTACATTGAAGACTCTGTGACAAAGAAATTGGAAGTTTCTAACAGACTGTTTAGTAAAGTGAATGAGTCATCGACTACTTCGACATCAAATATCGATTTTGGAACTATTGAATATGAAAATTAGTCTCTCTTTACAATTGATGATTTATTTGAAGATTGTCAAGAGGATATTTTAATCAGAAACAATCCAACTACGAGTAAAAGTGTGAATGTGTCAAACAAAAAACAAGTAATAGAATCTTCAAAGGGTATTATGTTTTCAAACAACCAAAATTGTACTTTTAACATTTCTATAAATCAAAAATAAACGAACTAACTTTTTTTAGCATTTTGAAATATATCAGTTGTATTAAATGAAACACACATATGTTCATCTCTCTTTATTAACTTACATAATAACATAACGTAAAACAATCCATACATTAAACATTCATCATGTCCCCATAACCACAAGATAACCTTCTAACAAAGAGGTACACTTAACCAAAAGAAAATCTTGTTTTTGATTAATGTTATATCGTATTAATATTTATTGTAGTATGGTGAAAAATAGCGTTCGTGCCTCGGGCCAAAGTGCTTTTGCAGGCCCTCGAACTTTTCATGACCTCGACTACGTCTCGGTCAAAAAATATCTCGGGCCGGCAAACGCCCACTTTCGGCCCTTGGTACGAAATATACTATTTTGCACCGGTAAGCTTTCAAAAAATAACTTTATTCTGGGGCTAAACCCTGTACAGATAAGCACATATAAAAAATATATATATATGACCATCATGCTACAACATTGAAAATATCAAATATTTATTCAAGGTTAAAAAAAAAAAAGAAAGAAATTTATTTTATAATGAAATCACTTACCTAATTGGTCGCAATAAATGAAAAAATGACGAAAAACAATTTTATAATTTAATGTAATATATTTAATTTATGATATATACATACTATATTCAACTTTATAATTAAATATAATAATTTTATAATTAAATAACTTAAATGGTCGAAATAGATGAACAAATAACGAAAAATACTTTTGTCCACCTAGCTCCTACCAAGCGAAACACTGTGCGATAGTGTGAATAGGCCCTTAGTCCTGTTCTGAAGATCAAGTTATATGGCTACTTTTGTGTTACTATGTGGTTAGAAGTTGAAACTTTTAGTAACACTCAATTATTTGTGCTTTTATGTTTGTCTGACATTATGAATTATTATTTTTGTTTAATAAAAAATATTAAAACCCACAGTAGTGTTATAATATCAATAACAAAAGAAGAATTTCTGGCAATTTATGGTGTACCTCATACATATTCATAATAAAAACCAATAGTTATAGTATTAAGCAGGCTTGCTGGACTATTGAGCTCATAGGTAAATAATTATGCCCACAATTTGTCCATTACTTACCTTTGCTATATACTTCCTAAAACTTTTCTTACGTCAGGTAGAGAAGTTATACATCTTCAGCCCAAAGAGGTAAGAACGTGATTATTTACAAACGTTGCTATGATAAAACTTAGCACCGCTTCAGAGATTGAAGTATGGATTCAACCATGGATCATTTGGCAGACAAAGTAGAAGCAGTTGGAAAGGTTTTAATTGATCATCAGAGACCTTTAAAGGAAAGATTCAGGGCTTTATTCACTTTAAGAAATATTGGAGGACCCAGTGCAATAAGAGCAATTTCTAATTGCTTTCAAGACTCCTCAGCTCTTTTAAAACATGAACTAGCCTACTGTTTGGGACAAATGCAAGATTTTGAGGCTCTCCCCATTCTTTATGAAATTTTATCTAATCTTGAAGAGCATCCAATGGTGCGACATGAAGCTGGTATTTATTCTATTCATCTCTAGGATTATTATTTTTGGCAAATTTTCAATCCTTGCCCTTCCTGTTTTCAACAAATCCTTTTATGCCACTCCTTACTAGGTTTAGATCATCCTCATACTATTTCTTTGTTGTGGATTCAATGGTTCATAATTTATTATTTCTATGTTATAGGGACTTTCTATTTCATTAATTATTTTCTTATCCTACTGATTTAAGTTACTTTGCCACTTTCAAAGAGGTGGAGAGGTTGGTTTTTTGAAAATATGATTTTTTATTACCCAGTTTATCATTATTGATAAATTGATTTAGTTAAATAGCTGTAGTTAGTCAAATAATATAGTTGTAGTGGTACTATCAATTCTATTCCAGTTAATACCTAACACAGAGACATTACTGAGCTTTTTTCTTCAATCAAATATGTTAATTTAAAAATTGATTAATTTTATTGTATATTGGGTTTGAGAACTGTTACTAAGTAAACATGAATTGATTTATCTTATTATTGTTTTGTACACTATTAAATTATGTTCTTTTGGTGAATTTAAAAGATCTTTTATATAAGGTAGTTCTAGTGTTGGAATGCCTAGGCCTAGCCAAATGGCACCATTTAGTGTTACCACAATTTCTACTGAAAAGGACCTGGTGAAGCTGCTCAAGGCCCTATTTAACTTACAAGGGTTCGCTTATATTACAGTCACATTGTCTGTCAAAATAGGCCACACCTAGAAAAACATTGCAAAAGCGTTAATTATGTTAATCATGTTTCCAATAGTTTCACAAAAGCTAGAGTTTTTAGAGATAAATTCATGAATTTTTGGACTAAAACATATTTTAATTTAATGACCAACATTGTTTTGTATTGATTGGTTACAATGGAAAATTTAGTAGGTGTCATTGAGTCCCTGGCTCCTTGCTCTAGTTTGAGGACATATTTCGTAACCAGTTTTGATAGGGAATAATTATAATCAAAACATATTCATGGTCTTAGTTAGAAATAATGTAAAATATTTAACTATTTATTAATAAGCATTTTATTATTTAAATCAAAAATGGAATTTATGGTACTTTACCATCCTCAGCATTGGGTGACTTATTCATAATCTTACACTTTCTGATAACAGGAAAAACATCTTCATCTTCTTTGAAAAGGATCCATTGAGGGTATGTTATGCTTGAAGAGCATGTTGGAGGGGTGAGCTGGGATGTAATAAAGGTAATTAAGTCCCTGAAACAACTTGCCGAATATGAGTGGTAAGGCATGATAGCTGGGTAGGTTATGCCTGGTGCCCAGGATTGAAAATTACCAAATTACCTATCCTTCATATTATTAACTGCGACATCCTTGATATGCAATATACACTGATGGACAAAATTAACACTCCACCCTTATTTTTTTTAAAATTTCCAATCTATACAAATTTTTATCTTGAAAAGTATTTTTGGTTGAAAAAGTTTTAATACAAAAATTTACTGCACATAGATAATAAAAGGTACAAAAATGATTAAAGAAAAATATTGAAAATAAAAGTGACCAACTTGGAAAAAACAAAATTAAAAGAAAACATACTTTTTTTACATTCATCTACAAACTTGTTTATCAATAACAGGTATTTCCACCTTCAATGACATCTCCTAAATGCTTTCCATTGATTCAATGAGTTTTTTATTGACTCCTGTGGAAAAATATCTCACTCTTCAATAAGAGCTCTTTCTAGTTCTTCAAGGGTGGTATGGCATCAGTCCGAATCCCAACCTCATTCAGGTAGTCATCAACGATTCGTGTTCTATGGGGTCTGTCATCCTTTAGTCATCATTATCATCCTTTAGCAAGAATCAATCACCGATGTAGGGTGCAAATGGCACTACATGTTCCTCGATTAAATTTTCTATGTACCTCTGTGATGTTAACGACCTTTCCCTTACAACAACCAATTCAGTACAAGATCAAAGGAAATGCCACCCCAGATCATCCATGAACCACCACCTCGGGAACCATACAGCATGGCGCATACCTTTCTTCTTGGTGCCTCCATTTGTAGTTACGTCCATCTGAAGACCTGAGGCCTACTGTTACCCCGTCTCTAAAGAGAACTTTCTTCCAGTCATCCAAAGTTCGGTTGACATGTTCACGTGCAAACTGAAGCCTGACCATTTTGTGAGCTGTCGTAAGGAGAGGTCCACGGGCAGCTCGAGCCCTATGGTTGTTTTCTTAAGCCTTATTCTTACAGCCCTGGTAGAGATGGAAACATTCCGGACTTGCCTTATGAGGCTCTTTATCTCATTTCTGGTAAAGCTAAGCTCTTTATCTAAGCTCCGGTTATGTAAAGCTAGGTGTCGGATTTACCTAGCATCTCTTCTGCCGTACTTCTACTGTAGGCTGGCCATGTCCTTTTCTTCTAGTGTAACACTAGTCTCCCCTAAAACGCTTAAGAACCCTAGTTTCTAACCCTGTCTCCTAGCGACTTAACGGTGGTTGTATTCCTGTTCTATCAATGTCACAGCCCTATCACAATTTTATTCACTTACACGCCTAACTGGGGCCACTGAAGAAAATTTTAAATCAATTGCAAGCTGAGCGAGTGAATACAACTGAAAGAATGGATATGAAAACAATTTTTACATTGTGCTAAATAATGCTACTGTAGGTTAAAAAGGGTTTATGAGAGTAAACAAAGCATTATTTATTGTTTATATTTACACTATTACCTCCTAAATACCAATAGTTAGTCAAAATTAAAATGGAAGATCATGAATTAAATTTTAACTAAAAAATATTTAGCGTGCGTTAATTTTGTCCACCAGTGTATTTTGGAACCTTAGTATTATTACTTGTTATTATTGACGATTTCTCCAAAAAACCTTTCTTTGATATTTAAGAAGACCTTATTCATTACTATTTGTCAGAGTCCAAGTTTCTCACCTATTTTTTTTTTTTTTTTTTTGTTTGTTCGGTACCCCTACCTGACCATGTGTGGCATACGGGGGGTTACTCTACAGGTGTAACCAACCTATCCTAATCCTTGGTGGGTAGGTCGAGATTTATTCCGTGGGGCCTCCACAAAATAAAAGTCAACCATCCCAGGGCGGATACGAACCGCCAGCGTTTGGCTCGAGCGTGTTAAAGCGGGCCGCGCTCCAACACGCTCGGCTATCCCCGGCCCAACACCTATATATTAGCCCAGGACAAATCATGGTTGTTTACAGATGGATTTTAGTATTTTTTATAAGAATGTGGCCAATGAACTGTTTTCTTAGCCCTAAGTTACATCAGTTGGTTGAGAAAATTCTCCTCTACATCTCAGCTCTCCCTTCATAATCTTGGGTAATTCTACCTATCAAGCAAAGCCTACTAGGTACGCGAATCTTGGAAATTTTCATTCTCAAATTACCATTTAGCATTTTTTTTAATGTTGAGGTACGGGATTAAGAAAACACCATTTTTTAAAATGAAATGTTCTTGCAAAATATTGGTTTGGGTGTCCTAGAAAATGATGTTGATAGGGCCAATAATTATTCATAGGTAAAAATAGGATTCATAATATTAAATTGATGAGAATACTAACACTCATCATGATTTCATAGAAATTCACTCTTCCTGGCCTAAGGGCATGAAAGCCTACAATGAATGTTTTACCCCAAATGAGCAACTCCTTATTTTGCAATTACTATTTACAGTGTCATTAAAACAATCTTAACCCTCAAAAGACGGTTCATTTGAAAATACCTAGTTAGAACAGCCAGCTACACTCATAACTACTCTTTTTGCCCTATTTTGGGGACAATCCCATTTTTCTACTAACTATAGAAAGTTATTTATAATTCAAAATACCATTCTTTAACAGCTATATCCTATATTAAATCCCTCTTACTTAAAAGTCTATATATTATAACTATAACTAAGTCTGTTAGGTTTTTTATTTTTTGTGAATCAATTATATTTCAAACGACATATTTTATTTATATTTAATAAATATATTTTAGGTGAAGCTATAGGAGCTATTTGCAATGAAAACTCATTGCCTATTCTTAGGAGATTTGTTGAAGATCCTGCCACTGAAGTAGCTGAAACATGCCAGCTAGCAATTCAAAGAATTGAATGGTACTCCAAAAATGATGACAATAAAAAATCAGTTTATAACTCTATAGATCCTAGTCCATCATTAAATTCGTCAGATGTGAATTCTCTAAAGGAAATTCTATTGAATGATGAAATTGATTTGTTTGATAGGTATAAAGCTATGTTTGCATTAAGGGATATAAATTCACAAGAGAGCATCTTAGCTTTATGTGAAGGTAATAATGATCATGAGTCCAACCTTTTTTTATATTTCACTAGCTAGAGTGTCCAGCTTCGCTCCGGTAGTTGTGTGGTATTGGGTTGTCCGGAAAGTTCGTAGAGAAATTTGGACAAAAATTAAAATTGATGAACAGCTTAAAATTTATTTATTTCATCTACAAAATAGTTACCACCGTTAGCGATTACCCTTCCCCAACAGCTTGGAAGGTCCATTATCCCTTTTTTCCAAAAATCACTGTCCATACTCCTGAAGAACAATAAAAGGTCCGTTTTGACGTCATCTTCTGAAGAGTAGGATTTCCCTTGTAGAAAATTTTCGAGGGAACGAAAAAATGGAAATGCAAAGGAGCTATGTCAGGAGAGTACGGCGGGTGAGGTGAAACCTCCCATCTGAAGCTTAATAACTTTTGCCGAGTCCTTAAAGACACAGGGGGCCCAGCGTTGTCTTGGTGGAATAGCACTCCTTTCCGATTTGCCAACTCCAACGGTCGATTTGAAGGCTCTTAACTCCGCAGCTATCTCATGGATAGTAATTCATGGATTGTTTGCAGTGACCGTCATAATATCCTCGATGTCAAGAGTTGGACTCCGGCCAGCCTGGGGTTAGTCTTCCAAATTGAAATCTCCTGATCTAAACCGCGAAAACCACTTCTGAACCTTGCCATCAGCAATTACACGGCACGAATCTTTCTTCCAGTTTGGACTGCGTTTTTCCCTTTTTTAAAAAAGAACAGCATAATATGCCGAAAATGAACTGAATCTTCACTCATGTTGGTTTGCAATAGACTAAACTACTGAGCCTTAATAAAGAAGAATTCAGTGTGTAAACATAGTTAATTCCATGAGGATTAAAGGCATATAAATAAACATTAGCTTTGTGATTCATTTTTAGTAGAAAAAATAAAAGGTAAATTTTATTTTAAAAATCTCTACGAACTTTTCGGACAACCCAATAGTTTTAATAACAGAAAAAGATTTTTCTAAGAAAATCAGCACCTTCTTGAAACTTCCCTTTTAACTTTATATCAATATTAAGATTCGAGAACCGCTGAGTCAGCCCAAATAAGGAACACTATATACTTTATAGGGGGTTGAAAGTGGTAAATGAACAATTAATTTTAATGCAACTTTGTCGAGTTATGCATCGTTTTTGATGGTTTCTGTGGTTCTAAATTGTATAAGCCCATTCCAAGCATTCAGCAGATAATAAGTTATTAGATTATAGTTAAGAAATCTGATATCTCAGTTAAAACATTATACACTCCCGGTCAAAAGTATCGCAACACCTAAGAATTTCTTGTATTTAAAATAACATGGAGAGTTTCTTGCCTAATTCCATTACAGGGTGAAGTATGATAAACCTTATGGTTATCTAGGAACCTTATGAAAGGATTAGGGACTTAAGAAGGCCTTTTTTTCAGTGATATTTCACACATCTCATTCAGTGCTTACATGTATTTCATTGTTTGACAGTGAGTACAGTCATATTGTGAATAATTTTGGCCTAGTGACTGTATCCAGACATTAAAATGAACAGACCTCTGCATCTCAGTTCAGAGGAATCCATTCGTATTTTCATTTTAACAGAGGAGGGCATTTCTATATGTCAGATCGCGTTTCATATAACTTTCCATTATTCTACAGTCCTCAGATGCATCAAATGGCACAGGGAGACTGGAAGGCATTCAAGGAGGCCAACTGGAGGAAGACCAAAGGTCACCAGCGCCATTGACGACCGTTTTCTGTAGGTTCAATCACCCCGGAGACAGGAATTGAAGAATCCAGAGCTCCAATATGTACTCCTTCAGGTGCGTTACTTACGCTTATCTAGGCTAACTGTTTGGAGGAGGCTTAATGAAGTTGGTCTTACTTCGAGAAGCCCCGCAACTGGCCCGCAGATCACCAGGGAACATCGTGTAGCGAGGCTTGCATTTGCAAGAGAACATGTGAATTGAATCACGGATGATTGAGAGCTCGTACTCTTCACTGACGAAACGAGAGTCTCTGTCCATAGTCCAGACGGTTGAGGCAGAGTCTGGTGAAGGCCTCAGGAATGGTTCAACCAATACTGCATCAGTACCTGTGTGCCTTATTGAGGAGGCTCTTTAATGTTCTGGGGAAGCATCTCCTGGGGAGCTCGTACAGAGCTTGTCTTGGGGCGTGGTGGGGTTCTGACGGGCCCCAGGTGTTTGGAGGAAACCATTCAAGAACATGTCATGGCTTTCATACATTTCATTGGCCCAGACGCAGTGTTTATGCACGACAATGCTAGGCCCTACACTGCGAGATGCATCACAGACTACCTCGATTATGCTGAAATCGAAAGACTTCAATGCCCTGCAGTGAGCCCTGATTTAAATTGTATAGAACATCTGTGGGACACACTAGTAGAGAATGGTTAAAGCCCGAAATCCTGCACCCACGACTTTGGCAGGGCTGGAAACAGCAGTTCTGGAGGAATGGGAGAAAATTCATCAGGAAGCCATTCAAGACCTCATTGAAAGCATCCCAAGGCGCCTGGAAGCTGTGATCAGAACTAGAGGAGGAAACATGACGTATTAAGAACATTCCGCATACAATCCAAGGTTTATTTACATCAAAAGGTCTAATTTGATTTTAGTGCGTAGTTAATTTTTATTTATTTGTTTGTGAAAAATACTTTTTTATTGGCCCAATTTAATTAATAAACCTTATTTTCCTCTTCTAGTTTGTTTTTATAATTGGCCCGAAACCCTAGATGCCAAAATTTTCAATTAAATTAAGAATATGCAGGTGTTGCGATACTTTTGAAAGTGAGTTTATTTTGAGTACAACTTAAGCGCAGACTACTGTGTTGGTCCTATTAGATCCAGAAGTATAGAAACTACCGCAGATTCATAGAAACTATTTTTTAAGACCTTCCATTTCAACCATCCTTAAGATGTCCCTCCGTAATTTGAGCGGACTCAGCGGATCTCGAATCTTACTACATAGTATTACAAAGTGAAGCAGCAGGCTCTTCACCTTCTCTTACAAATATGCTGTCTTCTTTTTTTTCTTGTGAAAAGAAATTAAATAGTTTGCTCATAATTCTATAAGTTTTGATTCAGTTTTAACACAGTTGTAATTAACGCCATGGAAACCAATAGTTCCGTTAAAAATCTGTTACTAGAAATTATTACTTTTTTAACTACCTCTATAATTATTATCAGTTACCTTCAGGATTTCCATTCAAAACTTTTTCTTAACTTACTGATAAGTAAATCTTACTCTCCATTAGTGGGTCTTTATATTACTCTCAACTCAACAAGACCTGACGAAGGTCCACATGTTTGGATTGAAACGTAGACACTCCAAATAAAGAAAAAGTATTGACTTAAAATCCTGATTATCAATCCTAATCTAATAGGGTGTATAAAAAAAATGACCGTTTTATCAAATTCCAGTGTTCAGTTATTTATTAATTTAGTTATTTATTTCAAAGAAGAAACATGACAGTGTCCTATGAAATTCTTGTAATTTTAATGCATTCCTCAAAAAAAGATTCACAGCCGCTGAAGCAACTCTTGAAATTATTAAATGGGAAGGGGAAGGTGTCCTTGACCAGCACACTGCACGGCATTGGTTTGAAAAATTTAGAAGTGGAGATACATTGTAAAGGAAGAAGGGCTCCAGGCGACCATTAATATCGATGAGGTTGTGAAGGAAGCTGTTGAGTCAAATTCGTCCACAAGTACTCGCGAACTTGCGAGGGAGTGTGGTGTGTCGAAAGATTCTGTTAGTCGCCATCTTCTCTCCATGGGAAAGGTGCAAAAGACCAGTAGACTGGTCCCTCATGAACTTACTCCTCCACAATCAGCTAATAGGCTAGAAATTTGTGAAAATTTATTGAAAAACCCTTGCGATATGAGGTTTTATCGGAAGATTGTTACGTGTGATGAAAAGTGGGTTTACTTGCGAAATTCGATTACCCATAAGCAACGGCTAGATTGCGGTCAAACTGCTTTACCGGTTGCTGCAAGAGGGCAATTTGAAAAAAAAAATCGATGCTTTGCGTCTTTTGGAATTTTGAAGGTGTTATTCATCACAAATTTGTTCCTGATGGATAATGCTCTATAATTTCTGAACTCTACTGCGGACAACTGGAAAGATTATACGGGAAGTTGTCAGAGCATTATCCTGCTCTGATCAACCAAAAAGGAGTTTTATTCCAACAAGATAATGGTCGTCCCCACCCTTCCCATCAAACCAAAGAGAAGTTCACAGAACTTCATGGGTTTGAACTCCTGCCTCATCCACCATATAATCCAGACCTCGCACCATCGGATTACTGCTTGTTTCGATCCATGACCCATTTTCTTCAAAGGAAAAAATTTGATAATTTTGCGGAAGTTGAAAATGCGATCCAAGAGTTCTTTGATAGCCATCCCAAAGAATGGTGTCAGCGTGGCATGGAGTAATGGGCTAGCAGATGGCTAATGACGGCACATAACAATGGACTATACTTTGATTATTAATTGTATTTTATATCAAAGAAATAATAATATAAATATTTGGTTAGAAAACGGTCATTTTTTTTTTTTTTTTATACACCCCATAAATTATTATTCTTTCTTTGATTCTCAGCTTTCCAACGGTATATATTATACATGTATATTACTACTCTTATTACCAGAAATAGAAATTTTCTTTTTGGTATAACATAATTTTTTTTTCTCTTTTATTTGATTATGAAATTCTTTCATAGTTTAATTTAGCCATTTCATGTTACTAGAGATTGTAAGGCACTATTATTTAATCCATTCAAACAACATACAAGATACTTCTTAGGAAGAATTTTTCATTTGCTTTTTTATTCATAATTTTTATGATTATAAAAGCCTACCTCATATTAAAGAATTCTTCATTCTGATTACACATGACAAGCTTAAAATGGCTTGTGTGGTTTTTTAGAAATTGTATAAAGGAGTAAGGTTGGTTGAAAGTGCCACTCCATTAACTAAATTTTGATGTAAACTCTACTGTCACTTCATAGGCATATACCTACTTTGAATATCTTTTAATTTGTTTCAGTACGACATTATTACTGAGCTAGTCTGTTCACACACAAAGGCAGGGAACAGACTATGAGGATTGGCTATCTGTATTGATTAATTAATTATTGAAATAAAAATTAACAATGTGACAGTTTTATAAGTTTTGGATTAGGTTGGTTAAAACTAAATCTATCTCCTTATAATAGGTGATCAGTGTTCACAATGTAGATGAGTATTGTATGAAGCAAAATATCTATATATTTTTTTAGCTCAATAAATCGGTTAAAGTAATTCTTGCTGAATGTTGATCTGTATATGATAAAATAGTTGTTGAATTTTTTTTTTTTTAAGGATTATTTGTTGGAGGTGCATTGTTCCGCCATGAAATAGCTTTTGTTCTGGGTCAGTTACAGAATGAAGTGAGTATTCCTCACTTGATTAAAGCATTAAAAGATTCATCGCAGAATGAGATGGTGAGACATGAATGTGCTGAAGCCCTGGGATCAATTGCTAATGAAGAATGTTTTAATATCCTACGCCTATTTTTGAATGATGAAAGCAGAGTGGTACGAGAAAGCTGTGACGTTGCACTTGATATGGCAGATTATGAAATTTCAAATGAATTTCAGTATGCTAATACGGCTCTACTTGTTCAGTCTGTTTAAATATACAACTAATAATTAAGATTGTGGCAATCATTAAATGAAAAAAATGTACTGTTATTGAAATAAATATATTATTACAACAAATAAAATTAGTACAGTTCATAAAAAGAACTCAGTCTTGTTAAACATTAAACTCAGAATACTTTACAAAAACTGCATCTCCTCCAACATTTATTAAACACTGTGCCTGTAAAAGGAAAGATTAGTTTATGTTATATTTAGATTATGAATACTTTTTTTTTTAATTAAAAAAATATAACATACTTGGTTTTTATGAGTATTATTCATCAAGTAACATTCTGACATTGTATAAGAAATGAGAGCATTTCCTCCAATCGCAGTGACGTGGGCTCTAACTATCGCAAGAACTTCAGCCACAAAGCCATGGACAAATGAGCTTAATCCTCCAGATTCTCGTATACAAGAGCTTTCTCTTATGAAGAAAAAGTTTAAATTTCCCAAATAGTTACTAATTCGAGCACCAGGTACATAGCACAAAGGTGTAACATCAACTCCATACCTTTGCTCGCGAGGTGGTGTCTAGAATGTTAAAGAAAATATAGTAATTGTTATTAACAAACTAAGTCATTAGTGAAGTAGTGATATGAAACTATCGATATTACCAATAGTTTCAAACTACCGAGACTATCAATAGTTTTTTTAACTACATCAAAATTTGTTTTTGAAGGGAAAAAGTGATTATAGCTAGGGGGGCCCAAAATGACTCCCCGGTTATCGCCCAGATAAGGCCCCCTCCAAGTATTAGTGGAGTTATTTATGAAAGTTAAAATAATAAGAATATAGAATATTCAGATAAACATAACAACATGCAGTGAGAAAGGTTATTAAGCTAAGAATTTTCATGTAATCCTGTTACTTATAAATTTGATAAAATTATATTAAAGGTTTTGGACTAAACAATCTAACTCAGGTAATTTTTTTCAATAATTTTTCAAAGTGAAGGACTCAATAATTTTTTTCTGCTCAGTTAGAAAAAAATATTCTATTTTCTCAGTTCATCTGAGAGATATTAATATACTATTATGTAATAGGAATTACATATCCTTACTTGTGAATGATACTACAACTAAGGATTTAAGTGTTCAGTGACCTTTTCCCAAATTACTAATATCACAATTAAATAACATTTTGTACAAAACTTTGAAATCAGTGATTAACTTATCAACTAAAAAAGAACCTTTTAAATATTCAGATCATAGATTTATTATTTGCAAAGCTGAAACACAGTTACTGTACTGCAAGATCCTTTTTATGCATTGACTTTTTAAAATAGCAAGCTGTGACTCATTTTGTATTGTATCACATTATTGGGACATCGCACAATCTCTGCAAGAGTGGAACCTCTATAAAAAACAGAACAGTTTTCAACTTTCTTTGACACTCAAAAAATTCTATTCGTCTCCCTGTTTCAGCTGTAGAAATCAACCAACATTATTGGGATGGGATAGAATGTATACTGAATAAATACCAATAACATAACACGATAGCAATTAATCCACTCATAATAAAGAGAAAAATCGAGATGTCCTACTCTTGCACTGACTACGATGTGCGAAAGGTTGCTGATGTTACTTAGCACATAAAAACTAGGTACTTACATGAATAGACTTCCTAGATGGCCGATTTGTAGGAGTATTCTTTACACATTCTTCGTCAACTCTGCTCATCTTCAGTTCAATGCCTGAGCAACAAAAAAGAATATTAAAGATAAATTATTGTGATTGAGGTAATATATAATTGAGGTTTCTTGGTTTTTTTACCATCATTATTTGAGTTACAATTATTTAAGTGTTTCTCAATCTCAGCTAGACCAACGGCCATTCCTGAAATTAAAAGAAATGTAAATGACAAGTTATAGTATGCAAAAGTTATTTTCAGATAATTCATTTAATAATAAGTTGTATGTTTAATCTTAGTAATGGATAAATAATTAATGTACATTTGGGAAGCTTTAAAATGGTTATGTACAGAGTGTAGTACTATACAAATACAGAGGGTTCTTTTAAAAATATTTTTGTAAAAAAATTATACAATTAAATTACAAATAAAGATACTTGACACAAACATCTTACATTTAACTGAACCTTAGGGTAAAAATAAATTCTAATGATTGCAATTTTATTAGGGGTAACTTAATGAAAAACTTCACAACATGGTAAAAAGATAAGGAAGCCCAGGAACGCAATTACTTGGTGCTCTGGTGGCTGAATAAATTTTGGATCGATAATTGATTAAAAAATACAGACCAACAACAGATATTTGAAGATCATCAGGTTGAGGAAGATCTACTTTAATCCTTAAGTTGGCAAGAGCACATGGAGTCATACCTCGAAGTTTAAAATAAACACCCTTGCCAAGAAAAAGAAAGAAGAATAAATAATTAAAAATTGATACTACAAAAAAAAAAAAAAAAAAAGAAGACAATTTTTCCATATTACTTGAAGTAAACGATGAAACTGAGCTGAAATTGAAACTGATGATGGTAACGGACACATCTTAGCTTTCCAAATTTGAGTAAACATTTGCAAATTCCGAACGGGTACTAGTCCTACAGCAGAAGCTCCAGGAATACCTAGAAAAGATTAGTAGTTAGTAGATACTAAAACATTAATTGTTCCACTCAAGTTTACTCAATTAATAAAGGATCACAGGTTACTCTACTGATATCTATCTCCCTGACTAAATATCTAAGTATTTTATTGGAATATAGGTTACATTACCTTGAGAAGTACTTATCAGAAAACCGTCTGGAGGGACACCTACATTTCCTCCTCCACAATCATTACCAACCTAAATGTAAATAACATTTATTATGAAAACACAATTAAGTATAGCATATTTAGTGTAGTTCTCATCAACTTCAAATGCATGCAACCTTGAAACAAAATAAATGAAATTATATGGAGAGAATGAGGAAGCTTTCCAAAAATCGAAATTGAAAGATGATAACTATATGTTTTCTAGAGGGCTATAGAAGATAATAAGAAGTAGCGTGCATGATTTAATTTATTATATGCATTTCTTCTTCAGGGTTTGACCATGTAACAGGTTTTTCACACCATGTAACAGGTTCTGGTCAAACCCTGAAGAAGAAATGCATATAATGGATTCAGACCATGGAAGCCTGAAACAACTTGATTTAATTTGTTAAATGAGAAAAAAACTCTTCAGCAAATTGTTAAAAGCATTAAACTCAAACCCTAACACCATTTTTTTCTATATAAAAATAGTATACTTCCACAATGTTGGTTTCTTTGTTTCCAGAATTCAAGTCCAATTCCCTGAGTTCCTCTTCAATATCATCTTCATCAGATCCGACAAGATCATTCTTCATGTGCAAATAAGTGTGTTAATGAAATGTTTCGAAAGATAATTCATGTTTAAACTGTATGTAATAATATAAATAACCAACAATAAGATTTTTAAAATAAAATAAAAATCTATTCATTGTATACAAAATGTATTTCATCATAGCAAAGCCAAGAGCTAATTATTATTAGAAATTAAATCTAGGGTAATTTACAATAACGGTGTGATTATTTTGATCATATATTTCCTTGGGAAATACAAATGTGTTAGTGTAATATGTAGACCAGGGTTTCCAAACTTTCAGTTCATTTTCATTTTCATGATATCCAAGAGGAATGTCTCTAAGGAGAGGGCAGTGTAACGTTAAACAAAAACAAAAGACAAAACATACGGTTTGGAATGGTTTTATACTTATTAGACACAGATTTATTTGAAATCTAAGCTGGTTTACTGGAACAGTCAGTTTCTATCTATTCCGAACAGACGACGAGGTTAGCGAAAAAATCGGAGTGAGATGAGAGGATTGGTTTCAAGAAATTGAAACAGAAGAAAAATTAAAAATAAACTCATTATTTCCCACTTTTAACGAACGCGAATGAAATTCACTTGCACACTTTCTGCGACGCAAGTGACCGGGCATTTGTAGCTCGTACTTCCTACATTAAAATAATTCAGGGAGATATCTCTTCGGTTTGTTTAATGGCATCAAAATCTCGGGTGGCTCCTCTTAAACAACTTTCCTTACCCCGTCTTGAGCTTCAAGCGGCTGTCTTAGGAGCTAGGCTTGCAACGTTTTTGATTAGGGAGTCTGGGATTCATTTCAATAAACAGTTCTTTTGGAGCGATTCGAGAACTGTCCTCCATTTGGTTCATAACTGTGATGCTCGTTACAAGATGTTTGTCGCACATCGAGTAGGTGAAATAGCAAGGCTAACGAATCCTGAGCGATGGAGGTGGGTGCCAGGTATATTAAATCCAGCTGATTGGGCGACAAAGGATAAAACGTGTAATTAGGAGCAATGGTTTAAGGGTCCAAAATTTCTGTAAGGTGGAGAAGAAACGTGGCCAATTTCCCCTGACACCGAAATGGACGCTGGAAATTTGTGTGAGCTAGAGCGGATGAATTTAGTTCTTTCTTCTCAACCGGGGTGTGGGTTTTTACCAGACATCAACCGTTTTTCGAACTTCTCTCGATTAATTAGAGCATCAGCTTGGACCCTGAGATTTATTGAAAATATGAAGGAATGTCTTTTAGGATGTAAATCTCAGAGCTTTTCCGCTAAATTTCATTTTTTACCTGTTGAAGAACGTTCGGCGGAAGTGTTCTGGTGGAAACTTCTTCAGCTGCTCCAATTCTCTCAAGAAATAACTTGTTTGAAGGCTGGAAAAGCGGTGCATTCTAGTAGTAAGATTTATCGGCTCAGTCCCTTCTTAGACGACCAGGGTGTTTTGTTAGAGGGCGAATTGGAAAGGCTATCGATGTTCCTTACGACTCAAAGCATCCCGTCATCCTAGATTCACGCAATCGTTTCGTAGAACTTCTAATTGACAAATATCACAGGAAAGCCAATCATCAAGGGTAGGAGTATGTGATGAATGAGCTACGACAAATTTATTGGATTTTAGGTCTTCCTCGAGCAGTAAGGCGTTCTTGGCATCGTTGCCTTCTAATTAAGTTATATTAGTAACTGGTTTCTTGAAAAAATTCGCAATAATTTATTTCCATTAAAAACGATATGGACCGATGAAGCTACCTTTACAAGAGGAGGAATTGTTAATCAAAGAAATTATCATGTATGGGCTCTTGAAAATCCCAGAGCTATTAGAGAGAATAGGTTTCAGCATGAATTTGCTATTAATGTTTGGCTTGGAATTTGGAACGGATTACTGGTGGGACCATATTTTTTACCTGAAAGATTGAATGGAATCAAATTTACACATTTTTTGGAGAACGACTTTTCTAATTATTTACATGACATTCCTTTACAATAGCGGATTGAAATGTGGTTCCAATTCGATGGATGTCCAGCTCATTATAGCAGAACTGCTTGAGCTTGGCTGGATATAAATTATCCATAACGATGTATTGGACATGGAGGAGTAGTAACTTGGCCACCCAGATCACCTGATATGACACCCATGGATTTCTTCGTATGGGGAACCTTGAAGCAGGAAGTTTATTTATTGCCAATCAACTCGAGAGAGCAATTAAGAGACCGAATCATAGATGCAGTGCACCAAATATCATCAGAACAATGTTTAGCTGCAATTTATCAAGTGAGTGCTAGATGTAATGCTTGCATTGGTGCAAGAGGACAACATTTTGAGCAATATTTACATTAAAAAGAACAGAACATAAATATAAATGTGTGCGGTATTTATTCAATTATTATTAAAGTGGCAGTGTAATCAAAGAAGCCTTGGCGGTGGTGGGGGGACGTTCTGGCCCGGGATGGGTTCTCTATCTGCTTTTGAACATTGTGCCGTTAACGCCATTTTGCAGTGCTGTCACATGTGTCTTAAAAATCCTTTCGTTGGTAAGGGATGTTTTCGAACATTGGTTTGGAACCCTTGTGCAGTCAACACGTCTCTTAACCTGTTCGCTGCGGAACAGTCCAAGGCTTAACCTTGAGTGGGTGCTACGGGGCTGCTGCTTGAGCAACCACCCAGTGCTGAGTTCTTTTAGCTAGTTTTTCATCGCAAATTCATTTCCGATTTAAAAAAAAAAAAAAAATTCATCCTCATTATATCCGGACTTTAGACCTTTGGACCTTTTTTAGTGTTAATTTTTTTTTTTTTTTTTTTTTTTTTTTTTTTTTTAAATAATGTTCTTGTGATACATTTCAAAGCACGGCAATAAGCTCAAAGGTACTTAATAAACATCACAGCAATACATCGTTAATTTTCTATTTTTGTGTTTACTACGAACTATACTGTGGGACTTGAACAGGTTGGCCTATGCCAAAACAGGTATAAAAAGGTCTGGCCACTCAGACCTGTCATAGAATGAAAACCGCTACCTACTGGGTAATCAAAGAGTCCACAGATTGATTTAGAGACCGCTAGATGCCGTTTCAGCGGCACAGAAATATGTGCGAGTAGCAGACGTTCAGAATCACAAATCTGTGATAGTAGCACTGGAGGCGCGCTCCTTAAGCGCACAAATCTGTGTTAGTAGCACTAGAGGCACGCCTGCCCACCGCACATATCTGTGTTAGCAGCAGTTAAAGGGTTAAAACTCCTTTCATTGGTAAAGGATATCTTCATACGCTGGTTTCGAAGTTAAGACTGTTTCTAAATACAGGTAACTCTGGTCCACCAAAATCCTTTTATTTCCTATTCCTGGTTCTCCTTTCAGACCAGAATCTTGTACAGGACGCAGTGAAGAGTGGAGATAAATTCCATAAGTCTACCATATTTGTATTTATTATTACATTTTTACTTATATTGTCTGTATACTCTCATGTGTTTTCGTACTATTCAATTACAGTCCACATTAGTTCTCTCATGTCTGAGTACTACTAGATTTATTCGTATATGTCTTGATAATTTTCTTATTATAAATTTTAATTTTATTCAATTTCCGTGAAGTCTAAATTTTGATTCCTTCACAAAATGTAAATAAATATGTATAAAAATGAAAACTTGTTTTGTTTCTTTTTTTTGCGATTTTCTGAAAAACTAAGCAAAAACGAGCAAATCTCTAAAGGACTTTTTTTCTTAGTTTTTCGGTCCCCTGTAAGTTTCTGAAGTTTTGCCATTTAAATTCGGGACAGCCTGTATGTATATATATATATATATATATATATATATATATATATATATATATATATATATATTTATGTTCTGTTCTTTTTAATGTAAATATATATATATATATAAACTATCCATTATTTTAGAATTTTTGTAAACCTAAGTTTACTGTAGGCGGTATTTAACAATTAAGGTGGTATGTGGACATCAATTAACTAATTAATCAATATTTAAAATTAATATTGTAACACTTATGTGGGTAACAAATATTTATTTAACTGAAATATACAGTTATCACAATGCCAACGAATTATTACAACTTAAACAATTGAGCAGGTTAGAAAAATGACAACTTTTTCACACACAATCATATGACTTGAGCAACACAGTCAAGACACAGACTTCAACTAACTCATTCAGTCTCTGCCCCTTATATATATCGTAAATAGTGGGGCCTGGAATCTTCTAGAACAATGTCGGCAATTCTCCGTCATTCCGGAATGATCTAGACAAAAACAGTTCGTTCCAACCGGTTATTTTGTTCCAACATGCGGTCCCGGGAGGTTACGCCATATGTTTTTTTTTATTTGCTTATCGATTTAAAGTTAAAATATATAAATGAAAATGTTTGTTATACTTTATTTACTATTTTAGTTGATTTACTATCAGGAAAGAAATGATGAAAATGTAAATAGTTCATAAATAATTAGTAGGAACAAGTGATAAGGCTATGATAATCTTACTTTTTCTAGTTTGGAATGGTTTTGATGCTGTTTTTTTTTTTTTTTCAAAAATATTATATATTTAAAGTAAAAACTTTTCTGTTTCTTAAATTGTGAATTTTATTCGAAATTATGATATTTTAATTTTAATTGAAACTTTTGCTATGGAAGATTCCTATAATTTATTTTATGATTATTTCTCATAGTACAATGTGTATTTGGTATTAGCAACCAGGACACGGGCCTAGCGGCAGTTCATTGTACTCTTTGTCTGAATTATAAATCATTTTAATATTATTTGTATCTTATTTTTTTTACTCTGTTGCAATCAACCCCGGCAGACGACTTTCAACATTGTCATATATATTTTATGTTTGTAATTTTAATATATATAACGAAATAATAAATATTATTCATTCATTTGCGGTCAAGTTAACCCTTTTTCTTCACTGACCTCAATTTCCGTGAATTATACTGGGGATGTAAATTTTTTTTAAACTATTGATTCAATTATTTCTCTGCCATGATAACACAAAATTGATTATTATAATTTTTAAATATTTTTTATAGGAAGAGACAAGATTGGCCTTGGCCGGGATTTGGACCCGGATTTCCTTATCACTAGTAAGGTGCACTTGCAACTTGAGCTACCAGGCACACATTCCATTCAAGTCAATTCTTTCTCTTCAATGACCCCTATCCCACCGATCTCGCAGATGATCTTTCCCACCGAGGTCAATGAAGAGAAAGGATTGACTAGACCAGGATATGTGTTTGGTAGCTCAAGTGGCAAGAGCACCTTACTAGTGATAAGGAAATCCGGGTTCAAATCCCGGCCAAGTCTGGGATTATGAACCAGGATTTTTTTTTTTATAAGGCGAGAAAAAAAAAGAATAAAAAAAAATGTTTTTTCTAGTTCACTTATACTTGAGATGAAAGTTAAATTTGATTATATTCTTTAAGTTATGAAAATTGATTTTTTTACAACTTTCGATAAAAAATTTAATAAAATATTCTTTAACTCACACTTTCAGTTGGTGAAAGAGGAGGAGGAAGTGCTGACAGTCTTATACCAGTCCCAGTAGCATATCCCACCAAAATTCTTTCTCCTAAGCATATTTCTACCTTAATGGAGAAAAAAAAACTTTGTATCAGAAGCAATAATAATAACAGTAATAATGAACCTTTGTAGTTCACAAATTAAATGAACATATTTTTAGTTTTCAAAGGCTAGTAGGGCGATTAAACATAAGTTTAGCAACTTTTGACCTCCTGTTTATATACTTTTTGGTGAAAAATAAATGACCTTCTGTTAGGAGGACAATAACATCAACATTTGTTTACATTTTTAAATTAACAGGACATTGGTAATATAATAAATATACTGATCTTGATCGTCTCAGTCACCTTTTCAAACAGTTTTTGAGATATCAAGATTTTTCTAAATTTTAATGTCAGGTATTTAGGCTTCATGGTACTCATTAGATAAACTACTTATTAGAAGATATGATACCTATATCTAATTTATAGCATACAAATATCTTAAAATAAAGGAATGGCAAACCTCTTTAAGAATCTAATTACCTTTGTCTAATGTAATAATTAATATAAATTATTAATATGTACTTAAAATGTAGTAAGTAAATCTTGGATCCCCATGCAGTTGCATCTTTTTATTTGTAATTTAGAACAATACAAACTCAAGCTGTTGTATCAACACTAATCGGATGTTTTAATGAAGTTTATACTGCACAAATTTTCACTATTTGTTAATTTGAAGGAAAAAACATTATTTTCATAACAAGCTCATCATAAAAATAATTGATAAAGATAAATTAAGAATTAAACATTTGAAAAAAAAATAAAGGTAACTTACATGATGTAAACACACAAATTTTAAGTACCCAACACCGGGATTAGTTATTCCGGGATAAACTAGCTTTTATCGTGTACTTTGTAACAAAAAATGCTAAAAATTGGAGGAAGTAAATCTTTAAAAATTGTTGATTGGATTAACACTTAGAGTGGAACATGTGCCTGTCTGAAACCTATAGTTAACAAAACTTCTGCAAGAGACTGTCATGTTGCACCATTAAACACCTCAATATTTTATTTTTTTAAATGTTCTGTCAATTTAAAAGGGCCATGTTTAATCCAACTCAAATGAGATTTTGTCCATTATCTCTCTCTTTTTTTACTTTCACTTACCTATATATGAAATATATAGTAAGTGGAAGTATTGCGATCGTGAAAAATTTCGACTTCCGGTTTTCAACGGAAATACACGTTTTGGGACCCCCTGAGTCGAAATAACCAAGTCCCGCGAAATGGTCTGTGTGTGTGTGTGTGAACAGACTAGCTCAAAAACTATAAACCGTGGGAACCTGAAATTGGGTATTTAGTGTAGGTATATGCCCGCGATGTGACAGCAAAAATTTCATCAAAATTGCTCAAATAATAACTTTTTACGTTTTTTTCGATTTTCTCAAAAACGGCTCTAACGATTTTGATCAAACTGAGTATTTGATCTATTTATATGCCCGAGATAAGACTGTAAAAATTTCATCAAAATTGATTAACCGGAGGGGGGACTTTACTTAATAAATTTTGTATCATTTTCACGTGTTTTTTTTATTTACTCAAAAACGGCTTTAACGATTTTGATCAAACTGGGTATATAATGTATGTATATGCCCGAGATACGACTGTAAAAATTTCATCAAAATTGATCAACCGGAGGGGAGACTTTACTTAATAAATTTTGTACCAATTTCACGTATTCATATGTTTTATTTACTCAAAAACGGCTTTAACGATTTTGAAGAAACTGGGTATTTGTTGTAGGTATATACCAATTATGTAAAAGCCAACATTTCATCAAAATTGGTTTAACTGAGGGGGCCCTTTATTTCATGACTTTTTTTTCCAATTTTTACCTTTTTTTCGATTATCTCAAAAACTGCTTTAACGATTTTTATCAAATTCGTCATGTTTAATGAAAATTAGATTTTCTTTAATATCAGGTAAGCTTTATCATTATTAAAATAATAAAAAGGGGCTTTTTTTTTGTTTGTTTCTTTCTTATAAAGTACCATTGTTTTTGTTTACATGGAGAAATTAACTGTCTCTCGTTACGCCTAAAAATAAGAAATGGCTAAATATGAGATATGATAAAAATAAAGAAAACATAAAGAGTAGAAAAAAAGAAAAATATTCAGTCAACTCATGAAAATCGTTGAGCCCACGCGTGCGGAGTACGCCTTTAATGACAGACCATTGTTCATAATTAAAGCCGTTCTGTTCATTTGAGAAGTGGCAATTAACAAAACACGTTAATTTCTAATCTAAGTAAGTTGGTAAGTGAAAGTTGTGTGTTGCGAGCACGCACCAGATTTTTTTTTCAATACTTCCTTCTTCTCTAAACAAGTTTTGCTTTTCATTAAACAGTGATTTGATCTAAAATAAACAAAAAACTGTTTAATTTATTTTCTTCTTTTATCTGCTCTAATATTTTATATAAAAAAGGCTCTGGAATCATATTAATCAATATCTTGATGTTGAAAAATCAGACAGGACACTGATGAATGGGACACAAATTTAGGGATGATTCAGTTCAGTTCAGTTCAATTCAGAATAATGGTTCTACTGTTCTTTTTTATTGATACAAGCCTTTACATTTAACCTTCTAAATATAATAATGAAATATAGCAAAATATCAAAATAACTACTAGCCAGGGTACTGAAATTTTTACTGGAACTATATCTGCACACAACATACATATTGCTTTTCCTATGTTACCAAACTAGTTATCGAGAGAAGCTGATATGTGTAGCTAATTTCACTGCAAACACTCAAAAATAGAAAGGACTTCGTATTTAAAATAATTCTGTGGGTTAAAGAATATTTATTAAACAAAAATATACAATAAGAATGCCAAACAAATTATCACAACATAAATATTCGAGGAGGTTACAAAAATGATAACTTTATAGCACACAAATCATATGACTTGAGCTTCACAGTCAAGACACGGACTTAGAATGACTGGCCCAGTCACTCGCTCCTGATATATAGTCGCAAGAAGAACCTTTTGGAAGGTTCGGGATCCTCCTGGGAGGTTCCAGGTCTCCATCAAAAAGATCTAGACCCCTCCACGTGCTCCAACGGTTTGTTCTGACCAATAGTCGTTCCAACAAAAGGTTTGGGATTTTAAACCATGTTTTTATTTGATTATCGATTTAATGTTAATACTAATGTTAAAAATTTTGAGAACTGCCATTCGATTTCATAATCTATATAAATAAAGATGAAATTCTGTTTGTTTGTTTGTTTATTTGTTCCTTATAGAAATCCATACTGTTTGTCCTAAATTCTTCAAATTTCGCTCAATGCTTCTTTCATACCAGGTGCGAACACCTGTCCATATTTAAATTGCATAACTTCAGCCGATCTCTGGGTATATTCTTTATTGTTATAATAATCGTTTTGATCTCGCTTTACATTGGTTTTTGCAAAATCGAACGATTGTGTCGATAAAAGTCTCAGTTTATAGATTTAAAAAATGAAATTCTCCGGGTGAAACCGGTATATACAGCTAGTAAACTATAAAAAAATCATTAATTCACTTCTCACAGTTTGTATTGAAATAACAAATTTAAAATATTTCAAAATTAAATCCCTTACATATGCCATTTAAGTTCTGACAAGCCAGGGTTCTAGGTTTTGACAATGTAAAGTGTTATTTTAAGGGGGGGGGGGTGCTTTTGAAAAAATAGTAACATATTTTGTTGACAGATAAAAATTACTTTAATCTTCTGCAATATAATGAAGTATTAACAAAAAATAATAAATGCCTAATATATTGAAAATGAAATCAAGTTGACCAACTTTTGTACAATCAACCAGTATTACAAAAATGGATAATACTATGACAAAAATAACTAATACCTGCTAGATTTCCTAGTTAAATAGATATTCAGCAATGAAGGATTGTTTATAGTCCCTTTGTGCTCATAATAATAATCAAATTTTTGTTCACAATTTTTACAGCCTGCGATTTACAGGGTATAAATAATAGTTCTAACTGATTTAGGTTTTTATCATATTACAGTGGTTGCCGCTTAATCCTTTAACTGCTAGTGGCTGGTATGAGACAGCCGCGCGCTGGTCCCCGTGTGCTGTTGGCTCGTAAATGAGCCACCCTATTTTCTAGCTTCACAGCTGCAGAGTAATATACAAGCTGGGTAACTAGCACTTTCTTTCGATGTTTCTTGGAATCTTTAATATTTTTCCGTACAGCTGGAGGGTATTTGAATGTTCTTGTCCTTACCATATTGCCTTGATACAAGAATGCTTTTACTTTAAGCTTTCTTTAAATAACATAACGTTTTGCCTGATATCAAACATGCCTATTTTTCCTTTGTCTAATTTTAGTTTATTTGCAACTATTGTGGCCTAAAATTGTGTTGTAAAATAGTTGTGATGGCGGAAAAAAGTATATAATGAGGAAGAGCTGTTGGTTCTCATAGCGGATACTCATGATGGGGAAGCTTTTAATATTTAAAAAGTTTTAACTTCACCAGTGCCGGTCCGCAGTCCGGATCGAAAAGTTAGGATGAAGCACTTTGTGTAGGATTAATTAAGCTCACAAAACATACAAGATGTGAGAGCTTGAGGGCCGTAAAAGTACTCCGCACAGCGGGACCACTGGGTGTGCCTACTAACCCAAAACGGTGGAACACCTCATGCCCCGCTACCTCTGCAGTTAAAGGGTCAATCCATTGCAATCAGTTCAGAATAAAATTCAACGGATTAACCGAAGAACGGATCAAACGAAAAATGAGATATTGAGGGTAAATTTTTTAATCAACATTCTTTTAATTTTTCAAGCATATTTAATTTGTCATAAGTAGATATCAGGCTTGGGGATAAAGATGAAATTCTACGACCTCATTGAGAGAACACTAGATGCCTGTCCAAGTTACGATATGAAAATAATCGGAGGTGATTTGAACACGAAAACCCAGTAGAATTCAAAGAAGTATAACACACAGAAGCTGAAGGATCCCAATGTGAAAGACCAGTACTCTGTAGAACTGAATACTAAGCTTTCTAGTGACCCTGCCCCAATTGACTCAGTTGAGGTTAGCTGGTCAGTGTGTACAAGAACTCTAGACGTAACAGCTGAGTCTATCCTGGGACATGAGCAAAGGATGCCTCGTTCCCCCTGGTTTGATGATGAATATGAGTTTGCCTCTGACCGGAAGAATAGGGCATACAGAGCGATGTTGGAGAGAGAAAGGAGAGGAGTATAGAAGACTGCATAGAGAAGAGAAGAAGCTGCACCGTAAGCTGCAAAAGAAGAGGAAGTATTAAAGGGAACAGGTTCAGAAGATATGGCAGCAAAGAACTGAGATACTTCTTTCACATGGTCAATTGCGGTAGAAAGCCGTTCATCCCTTATCAAAGATCTTGTTTGGATAAGGAAGGTAATCTATTATCAAATGAAGAGGAAGTATTAGCAGAATGAAGAAGACACTTCAGCGAATTCCTTTCTAATACCGGAAAATAACGATCAGAGTACTAATAGAATTCGGGAGGAAGTTTTTGAAGTGGATTTTGATGAGGTACTCAGTGCAATTGATCAGCTGAAACGTCATAAGGCCCCTGGAAGTGATGGTCTGCCAGCTGTTGTTCAAGAACGAAGGTGAAGAACTAGTGAAGGCCTTACACAACCTGATGATGACAGTCTGGACGGAAGAGACGATGCCTACAGACTGGAATAAATCCATTATCTGCCCAGTCTACAAGAAAGGGGACAGCCTGAAATGCAGTAATTACAGAAGAATTTCCTTATTGTCCTGTGGCTACAAGATCCTGTCCAATATCTTGTATACCCGCTTAAGCCGATATGCGGAACGTATCATTGGACCGTATCAATGTGGATTCCGAAAAGTTAAGTCCACAACCGACCAAATCTACAGCCTAAGAACCATATTAGAGAGAGGCTATGAATATAAGGTGAAGACACCCCACCTCTTTATTGATTTTAAGGCTGCCTATGACAGCATCAATAGAGAAGAGCTATTAGGTTGATGCAAAATTAATGCAGGTTTTTAATATTCATTGAAAATAGGCCATATCTTTACTTTAACTATATATATTTAATCAAAATAATTTCCATCTGAATCAATGAACTTTTGCCAACGTTCAACAAGTTTCTTATTCCACCAGAAAAAAAATCGGAATCCCTGGACTCAATGAAGTCACGAAAAGAATTTTCAATTTCATCCTGGTTTTGAAAATTTTTCTCCCTCGAAAAGTTATCCAGATGCCTGAAAAAGTGGAAGTCTGTAGGAGAGAGGTCAGGTGAATAAGGTGGGTGTGGGAGAACTTCGTAGCCCAACTCGTGCAGTCGTTGTAGCGTTGGTTGTGCGACGTGTGGTCTGGCGTTATCATGGAGAAGGATAGGTCCCTTCCGATTCATCAATGCTGGGCAAAGACGTAATTTTTGATTCATGTTGTCAATTTCTTGACAGTACTTGTCAGCAGTTATAGTCTCACCTCAATTGAGAAAATTGTAGTGGATAACACCAGCAGTATACCACCAAACTGTGACCATAACTTTTTTTGGGTGCAGGTTGGGCTTCGGGAAAGGTTTTGGTTGTTCATCTTTGCCCAGCCATTGGCTACAACGCCTTCTGTTTTCGTATAAGATCCATTTTTCATCGCACGTCACCATGCGATCGAGAAATGGATCATTTTTATTGCGTGTCACAAGCATGGAACAGATTTCAAAGCGGCAATTTTTTTGGTGGTCGTTTAATTGGTGTGGCACCCACTTGGCCAACTTTTTTACCTTACCAATTGCTTCCAAGTGGCGTACAACTGTGGATTGGTTCACGCCGAGTTCTACCGCTATTTCTCGGGTGGTTTTGGTTGGGTCTTCTTCCACTATTGACCTCAGCTGGTCATTGTCAAGAGCAAAATGACGGCCCCGACCTTCCTTGTCTTTGAGGTCAAAATCTCCACTGCGAAACTTCTGGAACCAACGCTGCACCGTGCACTTGTTAATAGCCCCCTGACCCCACACTTCGTTAATATTACGACCTGTTTGCGCAGCGCTGCGCCCTAATTTAAATTTGTGAAAAAAAATTTGACGAAAATCCTACTTCGACATTTTCGATTTGTGGTGATCCACATAATATAATTACATAATGTCATGTATAATATTATCTATTATGTATATTATTATAAATAAATTTTACTGCTAATTGTAATTGTATTATGGCAGCATTGTATAAATTATAATTGTATTCATTAATGTATTACTGTATTCATTAATATTATATATCATTATATGTAATTCCTTTAACTCGTAAATAAGTTAAGCCATACATGTTCAAAGTATAGACGATAAGGTCTTTCTATATTGGCATAAGGTAGATAACGGGGACAAATAATTATTATATACATTAATGTATTACTAAAGGTTAAAGTTACACTCAGTAGATCCGGAAGTAATTGTACTTTGTCAAATAATTGTAAATATCCCCCACCACCGAACAGAGGTGACTTGTCAGATTATAACGTTTCCAGAAACACTCTATTTCGAGATCTTTAGCTGCACTGTTCTCAGCACTCCCCGCTCCATATTACCAGGCATTGTACTAGCTATAAGTTCTTATTGCATGTTACTTTTTTTATAACATATATGTGTATATATATTATTACTGGAGTATAGTTTCTTTTATTAAAAAGCTTCCACTGAGTACTTTGTTTTTCTTTGTTGTATCCAATCAATTAATCTTATAAAAGATCCACGGATTTATACACTTTTATTGGTATTATAATTAATAAAGATACAACAGATTTAAGAACAAAACGATTTTACTGATCAAATTCATGGTGAAAGAGAGAGTATTAGATAAGGTTTGTTTTGGTATAATAATGATCAATGTTAGGATTTGCTTTGTTTACACAGTTGGAATTAAGATATCGCAATAGAGGAAACCTGCATTAATTTTGCATCAACCCAAGATTTAAGGCACTAGAGGAGTTTCAAATCCCTTCTAAACTAATTCGACTGGCAAAGCTAACCCTGAAGGATGTCACTTGCTCAGTACAAGTTAATGGAGAGCTGTTGGAGGACAAAGGGACTAAGACAAGGAGATGCTCTTGCCTGCCTACTCTTTAACTTGGCTCTCGAGAAGGCTGTAAGAGATTCAGGGATCCAAGTTGGAGGGACCATTTTCAACCAAACGGTGCAGCTGTTGGCGTAGGCAGATGATGTGGACGTTGTTAGACACTCTTATGCGGCGGTTTTGGAGGCATTCATGGCTCTAGTGGATCCAGCTGAACAATTGGGACAGGAAGTTAACCAGGCTAAAACAAAGTAAATGGTGAATGAAGAAGTGTCAGAACCTGGGGAGCTGGTATCATTTGAATCATCCTTTGAAAAAGTCTCCCAGTTTACTCACCTAGGCTCCCTCATTTCCCAGAATAATGAAGAGGTAGAAATTAGGAAACGGATTATTATGGCAAATCGCTGTTATTTTGGTCTCAAGAAACAATTTAGAGAGCATATCCTATCAAGAGCAACAGAAGTGCACCTCTATAAAATGTTAATCCGCCCAGTCCTGCTATATGGGTCTGAAACCTGGACCATGACCAAAGCCCATGAAAACGAACTCCTGGTTTTTGAAAGGAAAATTCTAAGAAGAATATTTGGAGGTATCCTTATAGGTGATACCTGGAAAAGAAGGAAAAACTAGGAGATTTATGAACACTTAAAAGAGCCAGACATTGTCCTCACTATTAACACATTCAACGCCAAGTATGTCCCAGGGACGTACCACTCGGTGAGCCCAGGTGGCTAACTACGTCTCAGGGACGTACTCAGGTATCTTCTATCCTATCCACTTAAAAGCGATGGCCAGGTAGCAAAGTTTTGAATTTAGTTAGTCAGCCACCTGCACTGGTTCATGACGATCATTTTGGCGTTTTTGGTTTGCCCCTAGCTGCTTTATAGCCAAAGTTGTGGATTTTTAAAGTTTTCACTAAATTTTTGTCTAATTTTAAAATTATTCTCACTACTTATATTATATTTTATTATTATATTACATTATCCAGTTACAGTGGATTAGCAAAATATCAAAAAACTATATATACAAATTTTTAGGGACAAGAACGAGGATATTTGCCGATGATGAAACTGCACTTGGGCAACCACAAACTGAATATTTTTTTTCGTTTTGTATATCTTAATTTATTTGAATTTCATGTCATAAACCATTGTAATTAGTATTAATTATAGTCAGTATTAAAATAATCAGGTATTGGATTACGATTGTGTAATTAATTAAAATCTTGTAAATAATCTCATTAGTTAACATTATTGTTGTTTTTTGTTATACCTAATGCTTTTTAAAAATAAAATTTATAAAGAAAAAAATAATAATGTATTACAGTAATTTGATGATGGTTTTTTAACTGAAAATTCCCATACCCACAATTAGTTTCACTTTCAAAGGAAAGTTTTTTTTTTCAAAGGAAAGAACTTCATTTTTTTTTACTTCAAATTCATTCAGAATTTCAGGCCTGGAATCTTCTAGAACAATGTCGGCAATTCTCCGTCATTCCGGAATGATCTAGACAAAAACAGTTCGTTCCAACCGGTTATTTTGTTCCAACATGCGGTCCGGGAGGTTACGCCATATGTTTTTTTTTTTTTATTTGCTTATCGATTTAACGTTACAATATGAAACATAAAAAACATAATAACAAAAATGAAAGGTAACGTAACTGGCGTTAAATGTGTTAAGCTAAGCCGTCTCAGATGGGCCGGTCATGAAGCCCGTTTGCTGGAAACAGAGTTACCGAAGAAAATGCTAACTGAGCCTATTTTTGGTACAAGAAGACGAGGACGACCCTGACTTCGGTGGAGTGACGGAGTGGCGTCCGATGCCAGAAATCTTCTGGGCACAGGAAACTGGATGGCAGCCGCACAGAACCACGACAAGTGGCGGAAGCTGCTGGTGGAGGCCAAGATCCGTCAACGGGTTGTAGAGCCGCATTAAGAAAGTAAGTAAGATATCAGGCTAAATAAATAG
This sequence comes from Aelia acuminata, assembly GCA_911387785.2. Lineage (NCBI taxonomy): Eukaryota > Metazoa > Arthropoda > Insecta > Hemiptera > Pentatomidae > Aelia > Aelia acuminata. The sequence goes on from OU426982.1 coordinate 91,382,244, forward strand.
TAGATTCATATTTATACATATCCATATACAAATATTTATGTTGAAATCAATTTTTTATTTTATTTTTTCAAAGCTCTGTTATTTACCAAGTCTAACCATAAATTCTGTCACAAAGAAAAACTTGAATATTAAAAAAAACAATAGTGCTATAAAAATGTTTATTACATTATATTAATGTACAAAGAATACAAACTTCTAATAAAATTATATTTCAAAATGTCCTCCTTTTGCACGAACACAGGCCTTCAAAAGACCTGGCCACTCATCTATGGCGGCACGCACCTTTTCCATGGGGAAATTTGTAACAGCATTTTCCAGGGACCTCTTCAATGATTCTATGTTAGGGTGTCTCACTCTGCAGGCCATGTCCTCCAAGTCAGACCACAGTTTGTAATCCAGAGGGTTGAGGTCTGGACTACCAGAGGGCCATTGTTCAGCAGTTATAAATTCAGGGAGATTTTTGCGTAGCCAGGCTTGCGTACTTTTTGCTATATGTGCTGGAGCTGAATCCTGCTGCGATATCCAGTGCTTCCCAGCAAAAAGGGTATCGTTCAAGGGAAGTGCAACATTCTCCAGCACATCCTCCTGGTATGTTTTAGCCTTAATTTTTACTACTTGATCACAAAAATGGAGGGTCGTTACACCTTCCCAGCTAACTTCCCACCAAACCATCACACTCGAAGGATGGTGGCCTCTTTCCGGTTTTGGTTGCTTCCTTGGAGCTGGTAGCATAAACTCTATCATTCTGTTTATTCAACTTCTTCTCTACACTAAAAATTATTTCGTCTGTGAAAAGAATTTGTCTATGCAGGTTACCTGCCTACCTGCTGAGCAATGCTTTACTTCTTCCTATTATCCTACCCGGGGGTGGGGGTAGGCTTGACTGCATGGCGTTCATTGGCGAGCGGTCACCCGTATGGAGCGGTCACCCATCCAAGTACTAACCACGCTCAACGTTGCTTAACTTTGATTACCTATTGCAAGCGCCTTTGTCCACTCGGCCATCCCGGCCCCAATGATAATGAAGTTAAATTCAATTTATTTATAAATAATGTAGTGTACAGTGGAAACATAGTGTTTGTAAAATCATAGACGACCCTTACCACATCTACGTACGTTTCCACGCTGATAAAAAAAAAGAAAAAAAAAAGAAGAGGAAGCATTCTTTGACTTGCCCCTTTGTCAAAACTCGTGTATATTTTATTTTATCACGGTTAATTAACAAAATTAGTAATAAATAAATTACCACAGAATGATCTCTCATATGAATATTTTATTTTTTATATTCTATATTAAGAAGCTTTTCTAATTATATAATTAGAAAAATAGTCTACGTACTACCTAGATTTAAGAAAATATTACAACAGGAGTTATCAACTATCAATTGTATTTTGAAATTGCTCTTACTCAATGAAAAACTTAATAAAAAAAATATTAAATTTATTATTCTGAACCAGTGGAAATTCGAAGTAATAGAATGTAGTAGGATTCAGCAATTTAAGATACACTGAAGACGGCCCTGGAGGTCGAAACTTTTATAATGTAGAAAATAAAATAAATAGAAGTAGAGACAAAGATCCAAATTATTTTTCTTTAAAAGTTCCAAGTCTCTAACCCCCTTTTTAAATAAATAACTAATAGAGAAATTTACAATTAATGTAAAAAATCAATCATTTCAGTATTACCTTAAGCCCAATAATACCATTGCAACCAGATGAGCTAAGGCGATGCATTAACTGAGTGTGAAGCTCATATTCTATAAAAGGTAATGCATCTGAAACCTCTTTGGCATTCATTTCTCCTTTACATTCTCTTTTCACCCGTGTTACAGATGCTTGAATCAAGCTTCCTTTGCCATCAACGATTGAACCATCCATTAAATCAGCTGTGCTTAGAAGTATTTCTCCTACTTTTCCTTTCCTAAATAAATATAGCTAAATTAAAAATAAATTGACCTTGGTATTAATCGCAATTTATACAAAATTAAGTATAATTATCTACGTTTCTAAATTGACCTTAGAAGAGAACTTTTCAAGAAGTAACATTAAATCTTGCTAATCGTTCAAAACATCAAAAAGTATCATCGTATGGAAGGGGACATGTTTTATTTTAAATTAATATCAATATTTAAAATAAAATAATAAAAAATAGTCAATATATAAAATGTATGTAATACAGTAAATTTCTGTCTACATACTTGGCAATTCAATAATTTCTTTTCCTTAACTGTTTATACTTAGGAACTGTTTTGCAACATTGTATCAACATGTAATAATCAACTAAGGAAAAATAATGCAACTTTTACTCATAAGTCAAATATGATTTCATTGATTGTAGTAAATTGTGGAATAATTTAAAATTACAGGTAGATTTCTTATTTTCTAAAATTCTCTTAGTACTTGTATGTAACTTACTTTTTATTCGTATGGATGTGCACGCGTTGGGCACCATAGCTGGGGATTCATTTGGATTTTCCAATACAATCGACCCTGTTTAGTTGGGTCTCGATAATTAGGACACCTGCTTAATTGAGATAAGAGCGCTTTATGGGGACAAAACATTGATAGATTGTGCCAGAACTTTGTGTATCTCTTAAACTTCCTAGAAACAGAATGTTCAAAAATATGAGCCCTGGTTTATCAGTCAGTTCCTGGCATTTGGGTGTCCAACCCCAACTTATGGAACTTCTAATTTTACTAGTAATGAAGTTTGAATGGAAGAATTTGTCATTTCTTAGCTTGTGCTGTTCGTGCAGCATTCTCTTATTTTTATTCTAATGTATTTCCCATATCAGTAGTTCTCTCTTTTGTGTAAAGAGCTTACTATAAGGAAAATATGCCTTATAAGGACTTAAGAGTTGCTGAAATTATTAAAATTCTGGACAAAATTAAGCAACAACAAGCAGACACTTTGTAGGAAACACAGGAAGTTTTCAACAAATAGGTCCAATTTATGTCCTCAATTGAAAATGCTAGTACAGAAACTTTGTTAGTAGCTGCATTTACACATGGATTGATGATCCCTACATTATTGGATCCTCCGCCTGATTTGGACAAAACAAACTTTCCCTTTATCACTCATTACTCACATGTCTGATGCTACTATCCTGGTAGGACCTGGTCCTCCAACAGTTTACACCACTCTCCATGGCTCTCATTCCCCATCCCCACACTGCCACCCGTCTTAATAGAATAGCCTCCCGCTTCTTCTCCTTCCAGCCAGATTCTCATATACCATTTTTCAAGATAGTCTCTTAGGCTCCATGCGTATGATATGACCTAGCCAGTCAAGTCCTCTCTGTCTAATGACCATAACAAGGTCTGGCTCTTCTATAAATTCCATAACTTCAACATTAGTTCTTAATATTCTGAGAGAGCCTGATATTAGTTCTTAATATTTTGACTGCTTTTGTTAGTACTCATTTCTCATGGCAATATGTTATAGCAGGGCTAATTATTGTATAAAGTAGAATCGGCGTAAGTAACGAAACGAGTAGTGGGGAGCTACCCAGCGTACTCTAACCCCACCCCGCCAATACCTTTCGCTATTTCACGTTGAAGATCTGACGAAATGTAATAATTGTTGTTTTTTTTTTTTTACTTTTATTTTTTTCTTACTTTTTTTTTAATTACTGTGCCATTAGTCATTTACATAATAATAATTTTGCTAATGATTTGGTTGTTGTAACTCAGGTACTTTTAAAAACGAAAAATACCCCTAATTTACGTTGAGTTGAAAAATATGAGTTTTTTCACTATATATTAATTATAGGTTTAACCACAAGTGTTTCCTTTAGACAGTCAATGTGATAGACTTCAATTTACTAAAAATCTTAAAAATGCGTTTATTTATTTATTTATTTTGGTATTGCTGTTTATAGTAACTATATTATATAAGGAAATACATAAAATCTTAGGCTACAAATGAAGTATTTTTGGCAAAATTTTCTTAGAAAGTAAGTTGTAATATATTTTTTTGTTTCATTGAAAAATAATAAGAAGAATGATAATTGAATGAATAAGAAGAATTTTCTTAGTTTCAACTAAGAATCTAGCAACAAGTGTTTTACACTCTGAGTAGTATTGTTGCACATTTGACAGGTGGGTGCTTCGAGACCTCTGAGTAGATATCCATGCATAAATGCGCAGTGTCCTATCTGCATTCTGCACAATAGTTAAGAAAAATTAAAAATTTGATAAATTTAATCCTCCTGCACTCATTAAATTTGTGACAAAAAATGATTCCTTGCCAATTTCAAGTAACTAAAAAACATTGCGAGTGTCACTAACATTTCCTGCAACAATTCATGATAAGTTTGACAAATTTAAAATTAGTGGGAAGAAAGTAGTGCTTCCAAGGTATAAGTGTCAAAGAAGCAGTGCCTCGGATATTTCCCAATTCACCAAAATATTCAAAATTATTGCTAAAAAAAAAAAAAAAAATCAGAATTAAATTAGGACTTATCTATTTCTGAAAAAAAATGATTTTTCGGTTGATAAAGAGAATGTAAAATCAAAAGAGCAGATTCCAAAAGCAAGGAGAATTTTATTCCTGAAGAAAAAACCTTATGACAACTTTTTTTTTTTTTTTAAAGGAAATTAATTAAAACCCAGAAGCAACTTGTAAGTGCTCAGATCAAATCATAAGCTAAGAAAGTATTGAAACATCTTGAAGAAGTAAACGTATCACTGTTCACTGAAACCAAGAACAACTTGAACAATGGTATTGCAATAAAGCACAATGTTTTAGGAGGAACAGGGATGTGATAATAAAAAAGACAACAATAAAGGGAGTTCTTTTCCATATTAAGTCTCCTAAAGGTTATAGGCATTGTAGAGACCATGGATTGATTCCACTCACATCAGTTAAATTTCCAAAGGTCTAAAATGAAATGGTTTATTCTGTTTTTTTTATTTTGATGAGCATAAAGAGAAAACTATAGAAAGAAACTTATCATATCATGCCTTAGTTTTTATATTTGTACCACTTATTAAAAATTGGGTACAACCAATAGCAATATACAGGGTGTCCCGAATTTAAATGGCAAAACTTCAGGAACTTATAGGGGATCGAAAAACTAAGACAAAAAGTCCTTTAAAGATTTGCTCATTTTTGCTTAGTTTTGGAAAAAATCGCAAAAAAAGAAACAAAACAAAAATGTTATAGGTAGCGATTATCACCTTTCAAAGTTCGTCAGGCTAGGCTGTGAGATATGTAAACACTTAATGTTATCCTTTACATTCTTTTATTTGTTTACATTTTGGCTTCCTTCTATGATTATGATTCCTATATCAGTCTTCAGTCAGTTACTCAGATATTTTTGTGTGAATAGCATCAGCCACAATGCCGCGTACATATTCTAATGTTGAATACGCTGATATGATTTTTGTGTATGGTTTCTGTAACGGTAATGCTTTAGAAGCGGTGCGGGAGTATGCGGGCCAATTTCCAAATAGAAGAGTGCCTAATCGACGAGTCTTTTCGTTAACTTTTAATAGACTACGAGAGACTAGGTCATTCTTAATACGTAATGAAGGCGACCAATTCCTGGCAGCAATAAGAGCAGATTATCGGAGAAGAAATTGTGTCCAACGCCACTTCGATAACAATCCTGAGACTAGCATTCCTGCATTAGGAATATCGCGGCAAGCAGTATGGCAAACTTTGAAAGGTGATAATCGCTACCCATACTATCTTCAAAAAGTTCAGAATTTATTACCTCAAGATTATGTCAAGTGATTGAATTTTAGTAACTGGTTTCTTGAAAAAATTCGCGATGATAATTTATTACCATTAAAAATTATATGGACCGATGAAGCTACCTTTACAAGAGGAGGAATTGTTAATCAAAGAAATTATCATATATGGGCTCTTGAAAATCCCAGAGCTATTAGAGAGAATAGGTTTCAGCATGAATTTGCTATTAACGTTTGGCTTGGAATTTGGAACGGATTACTGGTGGGACCATATTTTTTACCTGAAAGATTGAATGGAATCACATTTACACATTTTTTGGAGAACGACTTTTCTAATTATTTAGATGACATTCCCTTACAACAGCGGATTAAAATTTGGTTCCAACTTGATGGATGTCCAGCTCATTATAGCAGAGTTGCTAAAGCTTGGCTGGATATAAATTATCCACAACGATGGATTGGACATGGAGGAGTAGTACCTTGGCCACCCAGATCACCTGATATGACCCATGGATTTCTTCGTATGGGGAACCTTGAAGCAGGAAGTTTATTCGGTGCCAATCAACTCAATAGAGCAATTAAGAGACCGAATCATAGATGCAGTGCACCAAATATCATCAGAACAATGTTTAGCTACAATTTATCAAGTGAGTGCTAGATGTAATGCTTGCATTGGTGCAAGAGGACATTTTGAGCAATATTTACATTAAAAAGAACATAACATAAATATAAATGTAAATAAATAAGTATAAAAATGAAAACATGTTTTAATTAATCTAATCTTAGTTCGTGGCTGACCACCATTTTAAATTATTTTTAAATAATTTATTTTTTTGAAGAGAAAAAATTGTAGAAGAGAAAAGGTGTAGTGGTTAGCATCCTCACATGTAACGCAGGAGACCCGGGTTCGACTCCCGGCGGAGACTAATCTTTTCTCTTCAAAAAAATAAATTATTTGAAAACATGTTTTGTTTCTTTTTTTGCAATTTTCTCTAAAACTAAGCAAAAACGAGCAAATCTCTAAAGGACTTTTTGTCTTAGTTTTTCGGTCCCCTATAAGTTCCTGAAGTTTTGCAATTTAAATTCGGGACACCATGTATATAGATTTATTTCTCATTGAGATCATAGTTACTGTGGAAAATGCTAAATTGAAAGTTTTGAATTTTACTACCGATGGAAGCCAGTCCAACAAAAGTATGCGGAAGCACTTAGATATAAGCTGAAAAGAAGATTGGCCAATATTCTTTTTAAAATCCTTAAGATCAAGCTTTCTATGAAGCCGTTACTATGAAAACCAAGGAACTAATTTTGAATTTTTTAAGAAATTAAGACAATAAAATGAAGACAATTCTAGTAGAATGGCAGGATGATAAGTATGTTCGAAACTTACCAAATCACATTTATACTTATCTTCATTTAAGAAAAAGAGTGCAACAATCCCACATGTTTGTTGGCTGAGAAAATACTAAACAATGTAAAAGAGATTTAAATGAATTAATGGATGTGGTAAATTCAAAAAAATAAACTAGTTCTCTCTATTTAATAAGATTGATTCATTTTAGAAAAAATTAGTTATAAAGGTATAAAAATTACAGTAATGGAAAAAAGAGAATAATGGATTCACTGGTAGTTACTCATAAGAGCACTATGGAAGTTGCAGAGTACTTGTTAGATCTGACTGTCATTTTAAAAATAAAATGATTAAGTTTTGACCAATTTGGCAGCTTTGAAAGAAAGTGAATGGGCTGTATTAGGTTAAATTCTTTTGATATAAAAATGGATAGAAAATGTGAGAAAATTGGTGTTTAATGAAATTATATTGATATATGAAATTTAAGCAATAGAATATATAATACTAGCTAGGGTACCCGGCTTCGCACCGGTAGTTGTGAGATAGTTTTAATAACAGAAAAACTTAAAAATATAATTTTAAAGGAAATATTGAACAAAGTTAGCACCTATTTGAAATTCGGTATTAATATTATTTATTTATTATTTATTATTATTTAACGGTATTAAAACTTGGTATTAATAGTAAGATTCTAGATCTGCAGATTCCGCCTAAATAAGGAACCCAATATACTTTATGGGGGGGTTGAAACTGGTAAATGAAAAATTAATTTTGCAGCAATTTTTTTATGTTTTCTGTGATTCTGAATCCTATAAGCCCATTATACGCAGTCGTATTAGTTTAACTCTTTTAGATTATAGAGTTAAAAAAGTTATTATATTAGATATAGTTAAAAATTAGACAAAGATATAGTCTGGGATAACTTTTAATCTACAGACTGCATAGCCATGTGAATTTTCCATTTCGTTTAAGGTCAGGCCACACATCACCGCACCGGATCCATCACGATTATTTTCAGCGCCGCATTGTGTAACATACCTAACCTGACATTAGTGCAAACTTCACTCTTGTTTACTGTGTTGTTTTGAATGCTTTAAGTATTTAATGTGACAATCACAGCTCTAGAACTAGAAGAACATGATAATTTCAGTTAACTATGATTATTAAATTTATATCCTTGCATTGTAATATCTGTTTAGATGGATTATATAATACCATATTTAGTTTTATCTTTTAACTTTTTGTAAAGAATTGGTTTATTAGTGTGTGTGTGTGCTTCTGTTATTTATTTTTCATTTTCATAATAATAAATAAAAGTTGTCTATCAATTTATTTCTGTTCTTTTTACATTTCTCTTACCACTCTTCAAAAACTTCTTATACCAAACTTATCTAATTTCAGCAAATTCCATGAAAGCCTCGTATGTAAAATAGGCATAGATAAATAAATAAACTTTAAAAATGTTAAATTGGAACTATTAAAATTACATTTAATTTTCTCAAATTGGATTCAGTCTATACTTCATATCAAGATTTTTTTGTCAATGAGTACCTGAATGAAAATATCTTTACTATCAATAATTAAGTTAATATTGCTCATTAGAGTACTACTTGTAGAAGAAAAAAATGAATTCACTTATATTCTTTCAGATGTTTGTATCCCCACCTAATCAAATATTTACAATGCAGCATGCTTTTCTTTTCTTCGGCTTCCTGCGGTGTCGCCTCTCCGCTCCACATCTCGGCTCAGGGAGCTCTGACTTTTAATCCATGGTCTTCATTACGATATTTGTTACAACACTAGAGAGAAAAAGAATGTCTGGCTGCAGCACACCTTAATGCAGACAGCAATGGAAAATAGAAAAATGGCAAATGGCCAATGAATTTTCGATTGTTTTGTTCAATCTGTTTGTAATTTTTTTCAATCACTGGCTAATGAATTTTACTCTTGATTGTTTTGTTCAATTTTTCGAACTTGAGAGATATATCTTATGGAATGCGAACAGTACTTATTCAGTAAAGGGTTTTCATTGCAGGGTTCTCACAAAAAAATTAAATCAGGGCCATTTCGGTATCTTGCATTCCCTTAGTATAAGGGCGCATGCACACACTCATGCTTCTTACTTTAATTTAAAATACTGATAGCATATACTACCAATGGTGAAAATAATTTTAGAACTAACTTGCATTGAAGGCACTTAGAGAGTTTCATTCGAAAAGGGTGAGAAGCTTCATTGTAGGGAATATGATAAATTGAACAGCCAGTTTCATCATCATCAACCTGTAAACATATAAGATATATTAAAGAATACAGCTTTGCAATATTGAAATACAGGTTAATAATTAATTAAACTACCAACATTTTGCCAGTTATGGCATAAATACTGCAATTTTCTCATCAATAGTTCAAAACATCAGGTATGTCCACTCCATACCATTTCCCTTACACCATCGGTTACTAAATCCAACACATAATGGTACAACACACAGATATAATCAATAGAAAAGCACTGTTTACAAGCTGAATCAAATTGGTGTGTGTATAATGTGTATTTATAAAGGATCTGTATGAGGATGCATAAACTAGCGTTTGGTGTCAACAAGGCTAAACCTCACCGTCCACACAGAAAAAGGATTAAGACAATGTCTTTTAAGTCCATTTCTATTTTCGTGCTTTACAAATTACTTTTTGATTGTTTTTATTGATAAAAGACCTAAGAGAACTGGCATCGAAACATAACATTCAGTTTGAATATCAATTACAACAATACAGATGGCTGGGCTTTAATGTTACAGGAGGAATTTAGGGAATTTTTTAACAAATATTTATGTGACAATATATATTGAAAGGGGGAAAGTTTTTCTTTTGGCTTATATTTAATATTATTATTTTCTTAGAGATGTTAAATGATGTCTTTATAGCATTAGATAGGTCGACCCTGGACTGACGGTATAATAGACCATAGTTCTATTAATATTGTTATTTAGTACTAACAAGGGGAGGCCACAGCTATGGGGTCGTCGATCGGGCCCATTTTTTTTCTGGTGATTCTACATCGAAAAATAGTCGACACGTGTCCGAGCGTTCCGTCCAATGGGCCTTAGGTGCTGAGAAATAAAATAAAATACCTTGAAAATCCTTTATTTTTTATCTTGAGTTTGGAAAATGATATCGACATGATTCTTTCACTAATACATTTATTTTAGAGAGTAGATTAAAGGAAAACTACAATCGTTAAGGAATTATTCATATTTCTTCAATTTAATTTTAAAAAAGCTTCAAGTTTTCAAGTAAACTAGCTTTATAATTTTTTTCACATAAAAAGCAATAGCAGAATTGAGTTCAGCACCTCAAGAAACCCTGATGTCTTAAATATCATCCAAAAATAAAAAATAAAATTTTTTTCCTGTCAGGAACAGCTTAAAAATGTTTCAGCAAAATTGTATGTGTAGTTTCAAATTCTGCATCTCGTGTTGAGCTGATCCGATTTTTACGTTCTTGAGCTCGTTGCATAGAAGAAAGCTTCCTTTTTCTAACCCTATAAATAACTATTGCCTCGGGAAGCTCTTGTAAAAAATGGTTCTCAAATAAATATTAAATTCAAACTTTTCATTATATTATGTTGATTCATGAACACGTAAAAATATCTCGATTATGTAAAAATGTGTAACTCTAGAGCCTTTATTTACCCTATGAATTTGATGAGAATCGGTAGAATTTTCTCCGAAATATGGTCTGATTTTTGGATGTTTAACGAAATTGTAAGGGTCTAGCCTAAACTTTTAATGCAATTTTTAATTTTTTTTTTTTTTTAATCTTCCCAAAATTTGCTAATAGGTTTTTTTGATTGTCCTCAAAACGAATCTGAAAACTGTTATGAAACAAAAACAGTTTCACTCTATGTACTAACTCAAAATGGTTTTTTAATGTCATTATTTTGCCAGAATATTCCATGAACCTAACTCTAACAATAAGGCAGAATAAGGATAATAGTTTCCAACCCGAATAATTTCTCTATTTCTTACAGAAAATCATTTCAAAGTTTGGTGTTGTATAAAAATACCCCTACTCTCATTGAAGAGGAATGAAATTACTATGCATTGATGAAAAAAAATTTTATTGTTGTCATATATTCAATAATTTATTCTAACTTTTGCTTTACTACTTTATACAATATTTTGGGTGGTAGGACACGTACAAGCATTGAAAACAAAGCCGACTCCGGCACACAGCACCCTGAATAAAACACCCATTCCCACACACACACCTCCCTGACTGGAAAAAATTTTTATTTTTTGTTTTGGATGATATTTAAGACATCAGGGTTTCTTGAGGTGCTGAACTCAATTCTGCTATTGTTTTTTATATGAAAAAATTTATAAAGCTAGTTTACTTAGAAACATGAAGCTTTTTTTAAATTAAATTGAAGAAATATGAATAATTCTTTAACGATTGTATTTTTACTTTAATCTAATCTTTAAAATAAATGAATTAGTGAAAGAATCATGTCGATATCATTTTCCAAACTCAAGATAAAAAATAAAGGATTTTCAAGGTATTTTATTTTTTTTCTCAGCACTTAAGGCCCATTGGACGGAACGCTCGGACACGTTTCGACTATTTTTCGATGTAGAATCACTAGAAAAAAAATGGGCCCGATCGACGACCCAATAGCTGTGCCCTCCCCTTGTAAGATCTAAATCTTTTTATATATTATATAAAAACAAATAAAACAGTTATCATTCATTCAAATCCTACAAATAATTTCATTACCTATATTGGCTTGTTTAAAATAATTTTTGGATAGTTTAATTATCTTTCAAGTGAGCATCCAAAATGTTTAAGAGATGTTTGGTTTGTAGTAAGTCCAAAACTAAAGAAAAGTGAACAGGCATCCATGTAAACTTCTGCAAAATATTATTTTTTATTAGCAGAATACTTCATTATATTTCAAATGATGAATATCTGGTACACAGCTGTTATTTTCTAATCTATTAACAGACACTGATACCATTAAAAACAGAGAAAAAAGAAGCAACAAAATCACAAAGGTGATTGTGGGACAGACTGCAGGCTAAAATTGAATTTTTGGGCATGTAAGGCTCTAAAATCTGTAGATTAATTTATAAATGCATTTCTAAAATTTAATTTAATTACAGAACAAGCCTTTCCTACTGATAAAATAGGCACTAGGTTTAATATGCTTTATCTTTGGCAATACTGCTTCAATAAGGAGAATTTTTTGGGAGGTTTAGTAGGGAATTTGATTCCCGTTTAAATGAAAATAAAAACCTTATATCTATATTCTGAGCTGGAGGGGTGTACACAACGTGCTGAGAATCATAAAAAGTGTGTCAAGATATGGAAATTAAGAAACAAAACATGATTATCAGTGTAGCATTGAGTAGGCAGGGGAGAACAGGTGTGTACCTCCTGAGAGAGAGATGATATATGAGATGAGTGCATTGTGTTATTGTAGCAGTATATTAGATAATTTGTTTTTTTTTTAATGGAATAAAACTTTTGTTTATCAATATAAACTGTGTAATTTGTTAATAAAAGATCTTACAAGTGGCGACGAGGAGTAAAACTATGGAGAGTGCGTCCGGTTTACCGATTTTAAATGTACATGACGCGACCGCATGGCCACGATGGTTACATGCATTTGAACTCTACATCGTAGCCAAAAATATTACTGATTGGGATCGGAAAAAAGCACTTTTGTTACATCGCGGAGGAACGGAATTGCAAGATATTTTTTTTTCATTTCCCACAGAAAAAGTTGAACCTTCATCGAAACTCTCCGATAAAGCTGGACAGTTGGAACCTTGTGAATACGATAAGTCATTTTACAAAATGTGTATTGAAAGCATAACTGAACATATTATGCCAAAAATAAATGCTGTTTATGAACACTATATTTTTAGAAATTTGAAGCAGAAAAATGAAGAAAATATTGAACAATTTCTGGTTCGTCTGCGGGGACAGGCAATTAAGTGCGAATTTGTTGATAAAGATGATCAGATTCGGGATCAGCTAATTTTCACCTGCAGTTCTGGGGAACTTCAAAAGCAGTGTCTAAGGAAGTGCAATATTAAGCTTAATGAGGTCATTGAATTGGGGAAGTCACTTGAAGCTCTAGAGGTACAAACAAATGATTTAAAACGAGATAAATCACCTGATGAGACTAAATTTGTTCATCGAGTTGGCCAGAATAAACCTCGAAAAGTTCATGAAACCTGTTGTAAATACATAAAACGTAAATGTTTTAGATGCAATAATGAAGGGCACATTGCCAATGACCCTGCTTGTCCTGGATGGAACTCGATTTGCACAATATGTGGGGGAAATTCACACCTCGCTGCAGCTTGCCGTTCAAATGTCAGGTATTATCAAGAATCAAATTCGAAAAAAAAAGGGGTGAAGAGTGATGAGTGTACAAGACGAAAACGGCATATCAAGTCAGTCAAGAAGGAACATCCTCATTCCTTTTCAGATGAAAGTGATGTAGGTAGTGAAGAGAGTAGTTTGTCTAGTTGGCGAATATACAAAGCAAATGTTACAGACCAAAATTCTTCAATCAATGATTACACGCTTATATCTTGTAATATTGGAGGTGTAAACCAAGTAATGAGGATAGACTCTGGAGCTTCATGTTCGGTCATGGACAAAGCTACATGGAAATCACTGAAGGAGAAAGGGTGTATGGCTGAAGTATCTGGTAAATTACATAGGAATGAGCAACACCTTTTTGTTTATGGATGTAAGTCAGCTTTGAAAGTAGTAAATAAGTTTAAAACAGTAATTAAAGTTGGTTACAGGTCAAAGTCCACTAATATCTATGTCATTGACGGAGAAGGAGAAGCCATCCTTGGCAAGAAGGTGGCTGAGGAACTTGGGGTCTTAAGGGTAGGACTGCAAGTACAAGCAGTTGCTACTTGTCAGGAAATGAAAATTTTAAAAGGGGTTAAGGTGCACATTGAGGTAGATCCTGAACAAAATCCAGTGCATCTCCCTTATCGCTGACCACCTCTGGCAATTCAAAAGAAGATAGAGAAAGAAGATATCTGATTTCCTTAAGGCAGGAATTATTGAACCTGCAAAAGGTGCTGTACGATGGTGTTCGCAAATAGTTCCTATCATCAAAAGTACAGGAGAAGTAAGGATCACAATCGATTATAGATGTTTGAATAAGGCAGTTCTTAACATGAAACACCCGATACCGACTTTAGATGATTGTCTCTCAGAGTTGCATAATAGTAAAATATTTTCTAAAATTAATCTCAAAGATGCATTTTATCATCTTGAGTTAGCTGAATCTAGTCGTCCTTTCACCACTTTCCAGACGTCAACAGGTATGTACCAATTCAAGAGGCTGCCCCAAGGATTGACTTCTTCACCTGAGATATTTCAAAAGCACATTGATTTAGTGTTGTCTGGTTGCAAGGGTTGTTTTTCATTTGTTGATGACATTTTGGTTCATGCACCGACCATACAGGAACATGATGCTCGACTTCAAATGGTTCTGGACAAGTTAAATCAAGCTGGTTTCACACTAAATGATAAGAAGTGCGTATTTGGAGTGGAAGAGCTAGTAGATTTTCTTGGATACCGGATCACAGAAAATGGACTAAAACTATCTGAAAGTAAAGTTAAAGATGTCATGGAATTCCGAGCCCCTAGTAATAAAAGTGAGGTCCGCAGTTTCCTAGGGTTAGTAAATTTTGTTGGTCGATTTATCCCAAATTTATCATTAGTCAGAGCCCCTTCGTGAACTTGTGAAAAAGGATGTAAAATGGAAGTGGAGCAGTGTAGAAGATGCCGCTTTTCAAACATTAAAGTCTGAAGTAGCCAATGCTGTCACTCTTGGTTATTACTCTCCAGAGGATCCTATTGAGGTGGTTGCTGATGCTGGGCCATGTGCATTGGGAGCAGTGCTAATTCAAAGATTTGCGGATGGTCCAAGAATTATTCGGTTCGCAAGTGGAAGCTTGACAACTGTTGAAAAGAAATTCTCTCAGATTGAAAAGGAAGTTCTGAGTTTGGTGTGGGCTGTAGAACGCTTCAGTAGTTTTGTCACGGGTAAGAGATTTAGTTTA
This sequence comes from Aelia acuminata, assembly GCA_911387785.2. Classification (NCBI taxonomy): domain Eukaryota; kingdom Metazoa; phylum Arthropoda; class Insecta; order Hemiptera; family Pentatomidae; genus Aelia; species Aelia acuminata. Next base: position 91,397,390 of record OU426982.1, read on the forward strand.
ATTACTGACCACCGCCCTTTACAATTTATTTTCAGCCCTCGTTCAAGACCATGTGCCCGAATTGAACGATGGGTCTTGCGACTACAATCATACTCTTTTGATGTAAAATATCGCCCAGGCCCATCTAACATAGAAGATGCATTATCCCGACTATGTACCACAGATACCAGAAGGGCTACTAAACAAGAAGAAAAAACGCTTTTGCATCTTGCTAGGTGTTACTTACCATCAGCCTTAACTTTAAAAGAGGTTGGGCATGAAATAAGAAAAGATGAAGAGTTGAAACAAGTCAAGCGGTGTCTGGTTTCGGGAGAATGGCCTTCTACACTCACAAAATTTAAAAGTATTGAATGTGAAATCATATTAGTTGGGCATATATTTCTGAGAAATACAAAAATAATTATTCCAAAATCTCTGAGAAGTAAAACATTGGCTTTGGCTCATGATGGACACCCAGGGATTGTGGGTATGAAACAGAAGCTACGTTCAAAGGTTTGGTGGCCAGGAATTGATGTTGACGCTGAAAAATTTGTGAGATCTTGTCATCCATGCCAAGTAGTAGGATTAGTTTCACCTCCAGAGCCTATGTCTAGACGGAAATTGCCTGAAGCACCATGGATGGATGTAGCTGTGGATTTTATGGGTCCACTCCCCTCAGGAGAACACTTAATGGTGATCACAGATTACTACAGCCGATACATGGAAGTAGCTGTAATGCAAGTAATTACAGCTTCAGAGACTATCAAGCAATTAAGAAGACTGTTCAGCAGATATGGACTACCCGAATCCATTACTAGCGACAATGGAAGGCAGTTCACATCCGAGGAGTTCTTACAGTTTTGCCACGCCAACAATATAAAAATGTATCGTTCTCCACCATACTGGCCACAAACTAATGGTGCCGTTGAGAGACTAAATAGAACCATTTTAAAAATGCTAAAATTGGCAAAGTTGAGTGGTGAGGACTGGAAGGAGCAATTGCAACATTACCTTGTTCAATATCGGGTAACAGGAATACCACCAGGAGAACTGTTTTTTGGACGGAAAATAAGGGACAAAATTCCTTGTTTATCTAGAGAGTCAATAACCAAGGATGAGGTAAAGGATAGGGACGCGCTCCATAAGTTAAAAGGAAAGGAGTATGCTGATAAGAAACGTGGAGCGTCATTCAAACATTTTAACCCAAATGAGTTGGTCCTCAAAAAGAATGACATTAAGAGTGACAAGCTGTTACCCACATATCATCCCATTCCTTATAGAGTGGTGGAAAAGTGTGGAAATGTAGTTACAGTAGAGTCTCCAGAAGGTGTCAGGCTGACAAGAGACTCCAGCTTTTTTAAGCCTTACAACTCTCCTATTTAGGCAGCTGAAAATGTGGATTCAAACAAATCTGCAAACACAACCCCCAAGAAAGTTCTAAATTCTACTTCTGATACTCAAAAAAATTTCAGATAAGAACATTCCGGTCAGTAGACCAATCAAAAATAGAAAACCCCCAGTCTGGCTGCAGGATTATGAATTAGAAGCATGAATTATCAGAAGGTTTCTGTTTTTTTTTTTTTTTTTAATTAATCTAATCTTAGTTCGTGGCTGACCACCATTTTAAATTATTTTTAAATAATTTTTTTTTTTTTTTTTTTTTTAGTTTTCTTTTAAATACATTTAGTTATTTTGGACAAGATAAGGGATGTAGCATTGAGTAGGCAGGGGAGAACAGGTGTGTAACCTCCTGAGAGAGAGATGATATATGAGATGAGTGCATTGTGTTATTGTAGCAGTATATTAGAAAATTTGTTTTTTTTAAAGGAATAAAACTTTTGTTTATCAATATAAACTGTGTAATTTGTTAATAAAAGATCTTACAATTAGCAAGGCAATTTAATTTGATCCAATTGTTGGATAGTATATTTACTTGTTTGATGTTAGGGTTTTGACTGATCACAGCAGCAGTACCACTTGCACTGAGAATACATACATCATCACTGTAAATGAAAAAAATAGACACAATTAGAAGTGCATTTTAAAGATTTAATCAAGATAATGCCAATTGCTTTGTAATATGAATGTAAAAACAAATTGATATGAGGCATTACAAAAATTTTAAACATTTGTATACTTCCTTGTGATAATTTATTATAGATTTTTTATATACATTAATATCTTAATATGGGTTATTGAATCATATAAAAAATTAAATATAGCACAACTTACCAAACTGTTGTATGTTCCGAATAGGCGATCACGGCATTGCATGCAAGAGCTCTTGCATGAGACCTAACTTCTAATCGCAACTCAGTCCACCAAGAATCACGGGTTTCAGCTTCATCAACACCTAACAGTTTCACTGCCCTAGCACTCACAACTCCTCCTAATTTCATATGCTTTGGTAAGATATCATATGATGAAATAAAGTCAAATAAAAAAAAAAAAAAAGTGGTAATAAATCATGATCATAATGTATTCAAAAGAAAATAAATGTAAAATGATGATTTCAATTTCAATTTTTGAGACTGGGCAGCAGCTTATTACCATGTACATTATTTAGCATAAATCGAAAAGCATAGGTGGCCCATTGTTCCAAAATGTTGATAGTATAATTACTGGATGTTGAATAAATATTTGATAGCAGTTGTGGGTGCAATTTATTCATATATATATATATATATATATATTTATAACAAATTGAAACCTACCAGATACATCAAATTGGAGTGTTTATGTGAGTACCAGGTGAGACTTTTTTCTCACATCGAAAATCATGAAAATTGCTCTCTCATTTGAGATTTATTAGTACTGATGTAACTGATGTCTATCAATAATATTCTCTCTTGGTGGTGTGGTACATACTATTTGTATATTTTTTTGGAAACCCCAATCTTTATTCCAGTAGTAGTTAGAAAACTTTGACGTAGAAAAGACACAGATGTCATATATTTAGATATCTGACACATTCTTATTCCACTAGTATAAATAGGGGAAGTTTCAAAGACAAAAGAGTGACAGAGACAACAATTTTTTGTTTGAAAAATTATGTTTTGGTATTTTTGGTCTTTTATTTTTATTGATTTTTTATTTTATTTTTTGTTTTTTGGTTCCTCCCTTTAATCGCCTCTTAGGCTATACAGGGTTTCCTGGGCCAGTGGAGAAGGTGGGAGATTAATGCCGAGTATTATTAAATGTCCCCTGGCTCCAGGTTTTGAAGTTGCTATCTTCGGGTTCCCAATCATACCATGATTCGGGTTGCCATGGGCCATGCCATTAAGAAATATTTATGGTATACCTTACTTAATCTGAGTTATGCAACTTATGTAGAAAAAAATAATGTTTTTAATTATCATTTCAAAGCATGAAGAATAAAAATAATATTATGTAATATTATTACATATTAATATTATGTAGTAATTAGTTATCGTCAGATGATTAATTTATAATTTTTAAACTATTTTATTAGAAGATAAAAGATTCGATTCCCGGCCATGGTCGAATCTTTTATCTTCTAATAAAATAGTTTAAAAATTAAAAATAATATTAATTAAACTTACCTATATGCTGAATAAATCCTGATGGATATTTGGTGAGTGTTAGGAAAGGGTATTCTCCCATGTCTAATGGTTCAGTAGGTCTTACAGCTGGTATTGGTTTAGTGGGTTTGTCAGTGATTACCAAGCTATTTCCTAGTATAAAAAAAAAAACATTATATTTATATATATATATATATATTCAGTTCATAACAGTTTATTAGAACATGTTCCAATTAAAAATAATTCATACTCATTTATTCATACACGACTAAAGAGAAAAAACAGATATACTTTAAACAGGAAAAATATTGACATATACATAACAAAAATGTAAATAATCCACATTTCTTTGAGAATTGTAAAAAAATAAAATATTAATAATGACCAATGGCATTTATTAAAAACAAAATCACAATATATTTATTTCTAGTTAATATATTTCTTATTAACTATTTAATAGGGTGTTTAAAAAAGGTTAAAAAAAATTACTAATGGCATTTTCTTTTAAAAAAAAAAACTTACAATGTTTATTTAAATATATTTATTTAAAACAACTATATTACTTATTAACTATTTAATAGTGTGTTCAGTGTGTTGTTAAAAAATTTGGTATGGTGCACGCTTCACATAACTTTCACTAACCACCTTCTTTACCTTGACTAGAAATGGACATTTCCCCCCCCTCCTCAAAAAGGCATTGGAAAGGGAACACAAACAACTTTTTATCAACAATGACATTTTTCATATTTACACAATTGACTATACTGTCATCAGTACTTTATAAAGGGGTCCCTACAGGGGGAGTGTAGTTGGGTCCACCAACTTATAGCCTTATAGTCGGGGATTCTTTTTGGGATACTTTCCCATTTCATTCACCATCTATAACCTATCCTGTTATCACATCTTACTATTTTTTAATGTTCTGAAATTGTCGACTACTGATATTAACACTCCTAACTAGATGCCCCCCTTACATTTTCGATGATGTTAAAATCCGGGGACCTAGCCGGCCAATCTATAATTCTGATCCTTTCTTTTCTAGAAAATTCTTTTGCAACTTTTGCTGTGTGAATTAGAGCATTAACTTGCTGAAAAATTAAGTTATCTTTAGGAACAAGTTCAAAATACTTTTTTAATTGGTTTTCCGACAAATTAACATATTATTCATTCAACCAGAAATAAACACTATCAGTTTTGTGATCATAGCCAATGCCACCCCATATCGTGACGCTGTCTCCTCCCATTTGCCTCTTGGAAAACACTTTTTCTTCTTTCCATAGGTCATGGTAATAGTGAGCCCAGCCATCAGAACCATCGAGATTGAATTTTTTTCGTCAGTGAACAGGACTTCCTTCCATTCGTCTTTCCATTGGACATGTTCACGTGCAAACTCCTTTCTTCTTTCTTTATGCGTCATACTTAGAGGTGGCATGCCTTTCATTTTGTTCCTTTTGATTGAGGATCTGCACAAATGATCCTTTGGATGTTTTTCACATTCCTCACTACACCAGCTCTCGCAGGAATTTGACACGGCTGTTAAAGTTGAGTTGGATGTAACCCTTAAAATTGCCCTTTTTTCCTGTGTTGTCAAGGCCGGCGGTCTTCCAGGAATTTCTTCATCCCATAGCTTTTTGGAGACTTCAAAAAATTTAAAATTACTTTTCTACTCCTAACGGTATTTTTTAAAATATCGGAAACACAAAATCCTCGATTTTTCATTCGCTGAATAATATTTGTTTCAACTGGTGTTAATGATTTTGCTCTTCCCATTGCACTAATATAATGTTAGCAACATGAAAGAAGAAACATAACTGGATTAGCCTAGTTTAGTCAGAGATATTAGGTTTTTTTTGTAAACAAACAAGTGTGCTACCTCTTTGTCCCACCCCAAATCAAGTACACATTAGTTATTAATTCACACAAATTGTTTTTTTCCAACTCCTAACTTATAAAATCAGTTCAAATTAAAGCAGAATATGGTATATATTATTAAAAAAAGATTATATCAATGGTTAAAGTTGATTAAGAGAAAAAATATTATGTGGGCTATATGGGCTGTTTTTCGCCTATATGCATATAATTATACATACATATATACATGAATGTATGTATATGTATATATTGAATAGAAGTCGATAGAGGTAGTTTAATGGTCTATAATCAATTAAAACTTCTTTCAATATTGAGCATTTATGGCTTCTTCAGAAAATAAAGAGGATGTTTAATTCTTTATTAATCTAAACATTAATTTGATTAAAAAATCTGGTGCGTGCGCGCAACACACAACTTTCACTTACCATCTTACCTAGATTAAAAATTGATGTGTTTTTTTAATTGCCACTTCTCAAAGTCACACATTTTTCCTCATTCATTTCTTATTTTGGTTTTTATTTGCTCTATAAAAAACATAATTTTTTTTTACTATTAAATAAAAGTTTTTACTTGTGATAATTCTATGCAAGCATAATACTCCGAGTCATCTGATTTTATAATTCTCTATGTAGTTGTTGAAAACTTCATTCAGTTGAAAAAATTATATTTCGAGTACATCTTAGACACCGACTACTGGGGGCTTGACCATCCTTCCACCCTCCAATGCTGCAGGTATAATGTGTGATAATCTACAGACTGCAATAACTTGTGAATTTTCCATTCGATTTAGTGATGTAAAAACTGTATATCACAGTACATAACTATATTTTTATTTCAGGTTTTTCATCAATAATCCAATAACTAATTATCTATTGACTGCATGGAGTAGACTTAGAGGATTCAGCATTACAGAAACCATAAAAAACGATACATAACTCAACACATTTGCAGCAAATTAATTTTTCATTTACGCTTTTCAACCCCCCATAAAGTATATTGGGTTCCCCTATTTGTGACTCTGTAGATCTCGAATCTTACTATTAATACCAAGTTAAAACTGAAGTTTCAAGTAGATGCTAATTTTATTCAATATTTTCCTGGAGCAAAGCCGGTTACCCAGCTAGAATAAGATAAATTAATTCTTACAGTATAGTCCATTTTTAACTATCGTCATTAGCCATTGCTCGATCCACGCTAATATTATCCCAAACGATGGATGTCAAAGAAATTTTAACTGCCGCAGAATTATTAAATTTTTCCTCTTGAAGAAAATGGGCTATGTACTAGAACCATTAGCAATCTGATGGTGCAAGATTAAAAAATTGATTCAAAAGATTACTTTACAAATCCCTGGACAGACAATAATAGTAGTTAATAACTACTAGTTATTCATTGAATGATGTATAAATGAAGTTTTTTAACAAATTAACACCTGCCCATTAATTAGTAATATTTGTTACCTTTCTTGTAGGTTTGGTGGTTACAGGTTCTAAACTTCTCACCTTAGTGCCCTTCTTAATAGAAACGGGATAGTCATTAATATTACAAATAGGAATAGGAACATTTTTGGAGGGTATGACCAGTGCCTTGCCAACAACCTTCCAACCTTCTGGTCATGATTTCTAGGTTCCAGTAAGACGGGGTGATTCGGCTGAGAGTGTGAGATGAGCAGCTATGATGGTGTCACACCTCGTATGGAGTTCCACGTCTTCACCTAAGGTGACTTCCAAGCTGGCCTATTCTCAACTATTCATGAACAGTTTCTCCCCACTGACATTGACGACTAGCCGTTTTAGGTCTAGTTAGAAACCGCACGAATTCATTATGTCCATGCCAATAATCACTTCTTCTTCTATGTCAGCCACTATAGCTGAGTGCGAGACACAGTTTGAACCTAACTGTATCTTGACCTCCGCTTCCCCCAATACTTTCGCTGCATCTCCTGTAGCAGTCCTCAGATGCCACCTGGAGGGCGACAGCCTTTTATAAATTGATTAAAGAAATAATAATAAAATATTTTGTTGCAAAACAATAATTATTTTTTAAACACCCCATTAAATTACATTAAAATTAAGGCATAATAATTTTAATAATATTATGATGACTTAAATAATATATTCAAATAATAAGAAAAATATATAATTTTTTTTAATAAATAATTTTATTATGTTTATAATAAAACCAGGGATTGTAAAATCAGAGTAAATCCTTAAAAATACCGCCAGAATAAAAAATAAAAAAAAACCATTGAACAAGATATTAGCTTTAATTTCAAGCAATGTAAAACATATCTAAATAAAAATTAATATTAATGCAATAAACACATAAAACAAACTAGACATTGATTTAAATAATGTATGCAATACACTTAGAAAATTTTATCGAAACTACTTCAATCAAAAAGGAAATAAAGCAAAAATGGAGAAAAAAAAGGAAAACAATTAAATTTTAAAAAATATTATGACTTACAAAATAGTGAAAACGGGGGTGTAACAAGCAAAAAATACTGCTTAAATGCAGCAGTATGCAATCATATTGCAAACAATATGAACACAGGTGTTCATTTTTATTTGTACCCACAGGAATAATAAATGCAACCAGATATGCACTATATGAATAAATCATTACGGTAGGAATATTGTGAACTTAAATTAACAGATTTACATTAATCTAATCTTAATTTGTGGCTGACCACCATTTTTAAATTATTTTTAAATAATTTATTTTTTGAAGAGAAAAGATTTGGCTCCGCCGGGAGTCGAACCCGGGTCTCCTGCGTTACATGCGAGGATGCTAACCGCTACACCACAGAGCTCGGCTCAAGGCAGAGCAAATCCTTCCTCTTCACTGATACCTACTCACCCCTATCTCACAAGTTTTGCGAGTAGTAGCGGGAGGTGGACAAGTTTTGTCCAATTTATGGTATTTTATTGACTTAAGTCAATTTTTTAAATTACCACTAATGGTGGTAATTTTTAAATTTACTAATTTAAAAAATTGACTTAAGTCAATAAAATACCATAAATTGGACAAAACTTGTCCACCTCCCGCTACTACTCGCAAAACTTGTGAGATAGGGGTGAGTAGGTATCAGTGAAGAGGAAGGATTTGCTCCGCCTTGAGCCGAGCTCTGTGGTGTAGCGGTTAGCATCCTCGCATGTAACGCAGGAGACCCGGGTTCGACTCCCGGCGGAGCCAAATCTTTTCTCTTCAAAAAATAAATTATTTAATAACAGATTTACAGTTTACGTAAATATCTATCAGGGATAAACCTTCATATAAGTTTTATAGGGATAAACACGTAAATTCTATTCCATCACTTTTTACTTTCACATACCTATATATGAAATATATAGTAAGTGGAAGTATTGCGATCGTGAAAAATTTCGACTTCCGGTTTTCAACGGAAATACACGTTTTGGGGTCCCCTGAGTCCAATTAACCAAGTCCCGCGAAGTGGTCTGTGTGTGTGTGTGTGTGTGTGTGTGTGTGTGTGTGTGTGTGTGTGTGTGTGTGTGTGTGTGTGTGTGTGTGTGTGTGTGTGTGTGTGTGTGTGTGTGTGTGTGTGTGTGTGTGTGTGTGTGTGTGTGTGTGTGTGTGTGTGTGTGTGTGTGTGTGTGTGTGTGTGTGTGTGTGTGTGTGTGTGTGTGTGTGTGTGTGTGTGTGTGTGTGTGTGTGTGTGTGTGTGTGTGTGTGTGTGTGTGTGTGTGTGTGTGTGTGTGTGTGTGTGTGTGTGTGTGTGTGTGTGTGTGTGTGTGTGTGTGTGTGTGTGTGTGTGTGTGTGTGTGTGTGTGTGTGTGTGTGTGTGTGTGTGTGTGTGTGTGTGTGTGTGTGTGTGTGTGTGTGTGTGTGTGTGTGTGTGTGTGTGTGTGTGTGTGTGTGTGTGTGTGTGTGTGTGTGTGTGTGTGTGTGTGTGTGTGTGTGTGTGTGTGTGTGTGTGTGTGTGTGTGTGTGTGTGTGTGTGTGTGTGTGTGTGTGTGTGTGTGTGTGTGTGTGTGTGTGTGTGTGTGTGTGTGTGTGTGTGTGTGTGTGTGTGTGTGTGTGTGTGTGTGTGTGTGTGTGTGTGTGTGTGTGTGTGTGTGTGTGTGTGTGTGTGTGTGTGTGTGTGTGTGTGTGTGTGTGTGTGTGTGTGTGTGTGTGTGTGTGTGTGTGTGTGTGTGTGTGTGTGTGTGTGTGTGTGTGTGTGTGTGTGTGTGTGTGTGTGTGTGTGTGTGTGTGTGTGTGTGTGTGTGTGTGTGTGTGTGTGTGTGTGTGTGTGTGTGTGTGTGTGTGTGTGTGTGTGTGTGTGTGTGTGTGTGTGTGTGTGTGTGTGTGTGTGTGTGTGTGTGTGTGTGTGTGTGTGTGTCGTATGTGCCCGCGATGTGACAGAAGAAAATTCATCAAAATTGATCAATTGGAGGGGGCACTTTACTGAATAAATGTTGTCCAATTTTTACCTTTTTCATCGATTATCTCAAAAACGGCTTTAACGATTTTGATCAAATTCGTTATGTTTAATGAAAATTAGTTGTTATTTAATATCAGGTAAGCTTTATCATTATTAAAATGTTCTGAGGGGGCTTAAATGGGGAAGGGGCTTTTTTTGTTTTTCTATAAAGTACCTTTGTTTTAGTTTATATTGGGAAATTAACTGTCTCTCATCACGCTTAAAAATAAGAAACGGCTAAATATGATATATGAAGAGAATCAAGTAAACATATACAGGAGAAAAAAAGAAAAATATTCCGTCAACTCATAAAACACCATGAGCTCACGCAAGCGCCGTACGCCTTTAATGACAAACCAATGCGTTATAATTAAACTGTTCTGTTCATTTGATAAGTGGCAATTAACAAAACGCATTAATTTCTAATCTAAGTAAGTTGGTAAGTGAAAGTTGTGTGTTGCGCGCACGCACCAGATTTTTTTATTTAATATTTATTTTTACTTTCACTTACCTATATATGAAATATATAGTAAGTGGAAGTATTGCGATCGTGAAAATTTTCGACTTCCGGTTTTCAACGGAAATACACGTTTTGGGACCCCCAAGTCGAAATAACCAAGTCCCGCGAAATGGTCTGTGTGTGTGTGTGTGTGTGTGTGTGTATGTGAACAGACTAGCTCAAAAACTATAAACCGTGGGAACCTGAAATTGGGTATTTAGTGTAGGTATATGCCCGCGATGTGACAGCAAAAATTTCATCAAAATCATTTTCACGTGTTTTTTTTATTTACTCAAAAACGGTTTTAACGATTTTGATCAAACTTGGTATTTGATGTATTTATATGCCCGAGATGTGACTGTAAAAATTTCATCAAAATTGATTAACCGGAGGGGGGACTTTACTTAATAAATTTTGTATCATTTTCACGTGTTTTTTTTATTTACTCAAAAACGGTTTTAACGATTTTGATCAAACTTGGTATTTGATGTATTTATATGCCCGAGATGTGACTGTAAAAATTTCATCAAAATTGATCTACGGGAGGGGGGACTTTACTTAATAAATTTTGTACCATTTTCACATGTTTTTTTTATTTACTCAAAAACGGTTTTAACGATTTTGATCAAACTTGGTATTTGATGTATTTATATGCCCGAAATATGACTGTAAAAATTTCATCAAAATTGATTAACCGGAGGGGGGACTTTACTTAATAAATTTTGTATCATTTTCACGTGTTTTTTTTATTTACTCAAAAACGGTTTTAACGATTTTGATCAAACTTGGTATTTGATGTATTTATATGCCCGAGATGTGACTGTAAAAATTTCATCAAAATTGATCTACGGGAGGGGGGACTTTACTTAATAAATTTTGTACCATTTTCACATGTTTTTTTTATTTACTCAAAAACGGTTTTAACGATTTTGATCAAACTTGGTATTTGATGTATTTATATGCCCGAGATATGACTGTAAAAATTTAATGTAAACAGAGCTTCTTATTGCAATTTAATCCAGATGAAAAATCTAGGAATCAATATAAAAAGTAGAAAATAAATATGCAGGTTTTATTCATTGATCTATCCTTGATAAACATAAAAAAGAAGTACATTAATTTTTGAAAATGCATTTGTAAGGTACAGAGATTATATAAAAAATAGAGCTTGGGTGGCAAGTCTTGGAGCTAAAAAAAAAAAAAAAAAAAAAAGTATATACAAGAAGTTGTGATGTATTTATTTATTTTCTCAAAAAAAAAAAAAATAAAATAAAGTAAAAATCCTATGCTGAATAAACTTAATCTCTTTGTTCGCCAACATGCTTCTTTATGTTGTTTAGAGATGTCAAAGTAGTTCAAATGAAGTAGAGAAATTGCGAGGAGCATTAGGCAAGTATTTATAATAACATTATGTTGAATGATTTATCGATCAAATACACTTCAATCATAGAAATACACAATACATAAAAATTAATATCATTAATAATATAATACTAAATTATATTAACCTTATGTTTCAATGTAAAGAGTTTTATCCAATCAAAAATTTAGTTACAATATACTATAGTATTATTTATATAGCCATAACAATGTGGGGTCATCTGTGGCGTAGGGGTTAGCATAGAATCCTACGATATAAAGGTTGCGATTTTGTGTCCCACAATGGCCCTAGGATTTTTAAAATTCCTTAGCTATGCCTTCCCTCGGTTAGGATGTAAAATGGAGGTCCCGAGTCTGTATGATGTCAAGTTCACATTACACATTCCTATCCTAATTATACCCTGTAGCATCGCCCGATTAGCCTTAGTGGCATAGAGTGATGTTAAACAAACAAACAGTCATAAGAATGAATGAATAAATTGATAAAATAGACTGATTTTTTTTGGATTAATTTTATTTAATTTTTAAAGCGTGTTAGCAATTATGCATTCAGCAAAATTATACATAATATTCTATTCTTTCCCATGAAAATGGATATCTTTCCACTGATACGAGTTGAGAAGTACTTATATAGTTCCACATCAGGGAAAAAAAATAGTCTGGTTTATATTATGTATGTAACATATGAAATGGACTCCCACTGTAGCCTCGTCCGATTAGCCTTAGTAGCATAAATGGACGTTAAACAAACAAACAATAAATAAAATGTCAAAAGCATGATTTTCATATAAATAGAATTGCAACCAACATATTTTTCAATATATATATTTTTTTATTTAATTTTTAGAACAAATAATTTACAAATATATTGAAAATAATGAACATTATGTTCATTCAGGGAACACCCCTGAACACAAAAACATGAATTCAAAACTGGAAATGAATACTTCCAGTGTTGCCACTTAGGTCAGCTGCAAAAACCTTAAGCATACCTAAGGGGATTAAGTCAGGAAAAAAATTTAGACACTTAAGCACAAGAAAAAAGTGCTAGGCCAAGCTATAGCTCTAATGAATTAATTAATGTGTTATTTATCATGGAGTAATAAACAAGAGGAACCACCGGCCACCTTGGGGAGATGGGGAGAAATAGAACAGCACAGGAGCCAAATTATAGTCACACCTTCAGGTACATATATAATGTAATAATAATAATTCAAGTACCACTGCCATCCACAATGTAAAAACAAAATTCAAAATTAGCATTAACCCAATTAACATAATTATATCTTTTGGCTTAAATCATTACCAAGTAAAATCACTAAATACAGTAAAGTCATTTCGTAGAAAACAATTTATTATTCAGTTAATAAACGGCCCCTAAGATTTCCTTGTGACCTTATTGTTTTGTTTAACAGACAAAAAAAAAAAAAAAAAAAAAAAAGAGAGAGAATAACTGATCAAATCATAATAAGCCAATATAAACAATAACCTAGAAATTATGGTTTTATCTTCATAACAACAGAGGGTGAAAACATCATTAAAAGAACTATCAACATGCTACACAAGGGGGGGGGGGCATGCAATACATAAAATGATAACTTTTACCACAAGTAATATGTAAGTAAAAGAAAACACAAAATTTAGTGAGAGTACTCACTCTTGTTATTGATTCCTAGGAGCATTCAAGAATAAAAAGTAATTATGCACAAGTTAATAAACAATATTATGTTCAAAAAAGCTATATTAATTTAGAGATACATTCTTAAAACCCCAAAGCTTATTAAATACCTGAAGGAGAATGACCAGGTGACCAGAAATCTCTCCAAGAATAAAATATATCTAAAAATGTTTGATAATAAATAAAATAAACAAACAAATCACCAACATAACCATGGGAAAACAATAGATATACCCAATATAAATTGAAGAAAAAGGAAAACAAATTATCCAGTTAATCATTTTTACAACAAAAACTATACTTAAGAAAAAATCAAATAAACTTTATTTAAAAAACACAATACCTGGACCTAACATCTAAAAATATTTTTTTAATGTGTATAAATGTTTATCATGCATAAAAGAATTTATATACCTATCATGAATACAAATTTTATTTTAAATCCTAATGAATATATAAACAATAGCAAGTTTTTGAAATGTAATAAAACCCATGCTTAGACTGTTTAAAAAACACATACCTCGAGGCACAACACTAATGTCTGAGTCAGATGATCGCCTACAGAGTGGGGAAGGTTCTCTTTTGGTCTCTTGAAACTCCCTTAAAAGAATGAGAATAAAATGACTTTTAATAGTATCATGCTTAATTATAATATCCTAAGACATTTTAGAATCAAATACATTTAAATTAAAACTTTAAAGTCATCAAAAATTACAAAATAAACTTAAAATGATCACACACACACACACACTATATATATTTACAAGCAGAACTGGCCACGTGTTGCTGTGGCTCCGTAGCTATAATGTATTGAATTAATTATATCCTATTCTTTTTAATACAGTCAATTAAAATTTCACTGATAAAGATAAAAATGTTTTAGCTGATCTAAAAACCAACAGGATTTAAAATAGAACTTTAGATGGGTTAAAGTTTTTATTTTTTACATCTCATATTTGACTATAGTAAGTATTAATGATCCATTCATTGAATTATTTCAGCAGAGTCAAGATTAAATATAAATAACACATGTAAAAGGAACTGATAAAGAATATAATTGGAATACAATCACCATCGAAAGTTAGCAAAAATGTACCAAATTAATCTTTAGCCATAATACATATTAATTAAATTCAGAATAAAACACATGATGATATGAGATATCATATTACAAAGTTCTACCTGAAACAGGTTATCAAAGCAAGCACAGAGCGGGAGAACCTCTTTCAGTACTTCACATTCCATAAGAGTCTTATGGACGAGTTTTAAAAAGGAATAGACGAATTAATGTGCCAAATTTACATAGAAGACCTAATAGTGTTTAGTAAAACTGTTAAAGAACTTATTTGAGAGGTCTGAAACTTTAGAGCGAAAAGTCACTGTTAGGACAGGAGGGTATACATTTTTTAGGCCATTCAATTTCTAAAAGAGTCAAACCGGATGCTAATAAGGTGGATACAATACCACGAGATGTAAAAGGGATCCAAAGGTTATTAGGAACACTCGAGATGTAAAAGAGATCCGAAGGTTATTAGGAACACTCTAATATTATAGACGATTTGTGCCCGAAATGGGGAATCATCTAGTACCTCTGAACAACCTGTTAAAGAAGGTAATGAAGGTGACGGTGACACCGATAGTAGAAGACAACATTAGAAAATGTATGGCATGACTTCAGGAGGAGTCGATACTCGTCTTTCCTGATTATACGAAGTTGTTCACGATAACGACTAATGCAATCGAATACGAGCTAGGTCCGTGTTATCCCAGAAATGAAGCAACGGAGAATATCCAGTAGCATACTCTAGATTACAGATGAAGAAATCTACGTCTATATATATCTAGATTACAGATGAAAAAACCACGTACAGTGCCTTGGAAAGAAAACTATTGGGAATCAAATGGGCTATTGATCACTTAAGACCCTATGTGTTCGGCAGGAAATTCTGTGTTCATACTGACCAAAGACCCCTTTAGTGGGTAGGGAAATCAAAGGAGTCGTCAACAAGGGTAACACACTGGAAAGAATTCCTTACCCAATATAATATGGACATAATTTATAAGCAGGAGAAAGAAAATGTAGTGGCAGACTGGCTGTCAAGAGCAATAACATTGAAAGCCATAGAGTGTTACAATACATTCTCATTTATCATTTTAATTATATTTTTTTAAATTAAAGTGAGATTTAATAAATAAACAGTTTTTTTATTAAGTAATAAATAGAAGGTTCTCGATTTGGCTAAAAAATCTGATCAAGGAAGTAAAATAAGAAACTAGAAGGCTCTACAAGGGCCAGGAAGGTTGTAGAACACTTGTTTTCTATTTAAAGGGTGAATGTCCCTTGAGAATAAGTCATTCATCTTTCAGGAAAGAACGCTCAATGAATGTTATTGGTATGTCAATTTTAAGGGAAGAGTGCTCAGTCTATCGGTTCTTGGTATATCATGGTCAATCTTATCATGGTCTCTCAATTCACTGATTTGTACATAGAGTTCAGTTTTTATGTATTCATGATGGCAAGACAGCAAACTCACATCTGTTATGAGTAAACAGTTATCTGTTTATACCTTGAATGTTTATACCTTCATTTAGTCTCAAATAAACAAAGGATCGGCAGAAAAGTATCATTCGTTTATAGAAATCATAATGGGGAGTAAAAAAGACTTTAAAATCCCATAAACAATCTCTGAGGACCCACCAAGATCCAAATTAAAAATTGTAACTTTTCAAAGTAATTTTTTTTGAGTCCAAAGGTAACCTGAATTGAAAATCAAGGTAATCTGGAAATATGGGTAATAAAAACAAAATTTTTTATGACATTTATGATAGAAACGTTTGAGCCTGAATCATAAATTCCCATAAACTCTACCTTATCATTTAGTAATAATTTAATTTTGATTAATGTCGGAACTACTAGTTTTTTGGATCACTGCCATTAAATTCTACACTGCCGGACAAAATTAAAGGATCATTTCAGTATTTTGAAATTACTGAATTGTATTGAAACTAAAAATTCTTTTCTGGAAATATTTAATAGGAAAACAAATCAAAAAATAAAAATGTGCTACTGTCTCATAACATAAAAAGGAACAGTTTGAGGGAAAAAATCAATAATTGGTATTCCCACCTCCAGCTCTGATAAAAGCTCCTGCCCATTCCAGCGACCAGGGTTCTGACGTGTTCTTCTGGGATGTTGTTTCACTCTTCCACTAACATTTCCCTAAAATCTGCCAAATTTTGTGGGTCTCGGGCATGGACATGTCTATCAAGCATATCCCATACATGCTCTATGGGATTCATATCTGGACTTCTGGGTGGCCAAACCATAACTTCAATTTCTTCTTGTCTGAGAAAATTTTGCACTGATTGAACAACATGAGGTCGGGTATTATCTTGCATAAAAATAAAGCCAGATTCGATCTTTCTGGAAAAAGGCATGACTTGTGGCTCAAGCAACTCCCTAATGTACATGTCAGCAGTTATAGACCAACGATTCTCAAGAACCAACTCTGAACGGGAGTTTAAATTTATCCCCCCACACCCTCAATGACCCACCACCTAACGCAACCCTTGGAGATAAAGTGTAAAGAGCATACCTCTCTCCCAGCCTTCTCCATACCTTTTCCCGTTCATCTGGAGATCAGAGACAGAATCTGGACTCATCGCAGAATAATACACGGCTCCAATCTTCCTTAGTCCAATTTAAGTGCTCCGAGCAAACCTGAAGCGCTGAACCTAATGTCCCCAGGAGAGAAGAGGTCCAGTAGCTGAAGAGTGGGAGGTCAATCCATAATCGTTGTCGTCTTCTCACGGTTTGCTCTGAAATTTGCACATTCCTGAACCTCTGGAGGAAACCATTCAGACTGTTTCCAGTTGATCGACTATCTTGCAAAAATCTGTCATCATGGAGGGAAGTTGACGCTCCAGTCTGATTGTGCCTATGAAGCATCCTGGACACTAGGGATTGTAACTGCTGGAGCCGTTGTGCAATATGCCTTAGAGAAAACTCTTCTTCACGCAAGGCAACTGTACGAATTGATTCCTCTTCGGTCAATGCTCTTCTGTTGGCCATTTCACTTACAAGTTAAAACTGATGTCTCTTAGACATGATGATGATGACCCTATCCAGATTAGGATAGGGATCTATAGAATGTTAGAAAATCTTCAATAAGATGAATCTTTGCTATCAACTAACCATTATCGGATTGGAAGAAAGAAAAGAAGAGGATTAACTGATCCCTTTACCCATGAAGAGCAGGGAATGTAAACAGGCAGAGGATTAAACTTGATAAGGCACAACACAAAGTCCAGTCTGGGACAAAGGAATTCCTATTTTGACTTTCACTTACCTATATAGGGATGTAAGATGGAGACGCCTCCATCTCACCTTTTTACGAAAAGTTAAAATGGCTATACCCATCCAACCGTCGCAAATACCTCCTGGCATCATTTCTTTACCAAGTTATTCGATCTCGCCGTCCTTCATATACCCTCGAACTCCTTCAGCCCAAATTCTCGGTTCATTCCCGCAATATCCGGTCCAGGCCTTCAGATATATGTATACCGGCCCACCAAACGTCAGCATTCGAAAGATCTTTCATATTCAGGTCCTCATCCGTATGGAATTCTATTCCCCCTTTTATTTGTCATTCCAACACCCTCCCTACCTTCAAATCCCGCCTGTACAATCACTTCCTATCAATCTAGTTTCCCGAAAAATTGTAAATAGAAACTTCCAATTCGGAATCCAAATTTTTAAATTTTAATTATTTTTAAATTTAAGCTCTGTCCATTTTATTTATAGTTATGTATATTCATGCACATTTAAGTAGTGCAGAGCCAGTTATGTTTGTCAATTATTTTTATGTATCATTATGTTTAATCTTACCACAAGAAGTTTTCTTTATAATTTATGTTTATATTATTTTTCCAATTTGTTTTATTTTAATCTTGATCTAAGGCTCTTAAGCCCATAAAATGTATAATATAATTTTGTTCCGAAGGAACTTGTCCCGGAACAATCTAATAAAGAATTTATTTATTTATTTATATATGAAGTATATAGTAAGGAAAGTATTGCGATCGTGAAAAATTTCGACTTCCGGTTTTCAACGGAAATACATGTTTTGGGGTCCCCTGAGTCCAAATAACCAAGTCCCGAGAAATGGTCTGTGTGTGCGTGTGCGTGTGCGTGCGTGCGTGCGTGTGTGTGTGTCTGAACAGACTAACTCAAAAACTATAAACCGTACGATCGTGAAATTGGGTATTTAGTGTATGTATATGCCCGCGATGTGACAGCAAAAATTTTATCAATATTAGTCAAATGGAGAGGGTACTTTATTTAAAGAATTTTGTCTAATTTTGACGTTTTTTCCGATTTTCTCCAAAACGGCTCTAACGATTTTGATTAAACTCGGTATTTGATATGTGTATATGCCCGCGATGTGACAGTCAAAATTTCATCAAAATTGAATAATTGGAGGGGCCACTTTACTGAATAAATGTGGTCTCATTTCACGAGTTTTTTTTTTATTTAAGTACAGGCGTGATAGTGAGAAGGTTATAAACACATGTAAATAAGATCAATCGTTACCATTATTAAATGCGAACATTTAATTATATTAATTAATTAATTATATTATATTAATTAACATGTTACAATGTCAAGTTAAAAAAAATCTGGTGCGTGCTCGCAACACACAACTTTCACTTACCAACTTACATAGATTAGAAATTAATGCGTTTTGTTAAATGCCACTTTTCAAATGAACAGAACAGCTTTAATTATAAACAATGGTCTGTCATTAAAGGCGTACTCCGCATGCGTGGGCCCAACGAATTTTATGAGTTGACTGAATATTTTTCTATTTTTCTCCTCGATATGTTTTCTTTATTTTTATCATATCTCATATTTAGCCATTTCTTATTTTTAGGCGTAACGAGACGGTTAATTTCTCCATCTAAACAAAAACAAAGGTACTTTATATGAAACAATACAAAGTGTATGTATATGCCCGCGATGTGACAGCAACAATTTCATTAAAATTGCTCAAAGGGAGGGGTACTTTATTTAATAACTTTTTAAGTTTTATTCGATTTTCTCAAAAACGGCTCTAACAATTTTGATTAAACTGAGTATTTGATGTATTAATATGCCTGAGATGACTGTAAAAATTTCATCAAAATTGATCAACTGGAGGGGGGACTTTACTTAATACATTTTGTATCATTTTCACGTGTTTTTTTTATTTACTCAAAAACAGTTTTAACGATTTTGATCAAACTGGGTATTTGATGTATGTATATGACAAAGATGTGATAGACAACACTTCATCAAAATTGATCAACTGGAGGGGGCACTTTATTTCATAATTTTTTTCAAATGTTTACCTTTTTTTCGATGATCTCAAAAACGGCTTTATTAATTTTGATCAAATTCGTCATGTTTAATGAAAATTAGGTGTTCTTTAATATCAGGTAAGCTTGATCATTATTAAAATGTTCTGAGGGAGCTTAAATGGGGTAGGGGCCTTTTTTGTTTGTTTTTTTTTTGTTTCCTATAAAGTACCTTTGTTTTTGTTTAGATGGAGAAATTAACCGTCTCGTTACGCCTAAAAATAAGAAATGGCTAAATATGAGATATGATAAAAATAAAGAAAACATATCGAGGAGAAAAATAGAAAAATATTCAGTCAACTCATAAAATTCGTTGGGCCCACGCATGCGGAGTACGCCTTTAATGACAGACCATTGTTCATAATTAAAGCTGTTCTGTTCATTTGAAAAGTGGCATTTAACAAAACGCATTAATTTCTAATCTATGTAAGTTGGTAAGTGAAAGTTGTGTGTTGCGAGCACGCACCAGATTTATTTAACTTGACATTGTAACATGTTAATTAATATAATATAATTAATTAATTAATATAATTAAATGTTCGCATTTAATAATGGTAACGATTGATCTTATTTACATGTGTTTATAACCTTCTCACTATCCCGCCTGTACTTTCTCGATTTTAGGAGCATGGGTTATAGTTATAATTATATATATAAAAGTCAATTTCAACCTTTTCAATTGGGCTTTCAATCACATTCAATACAGCACTTAACATCTTTTAAAAAAATTATGCCAATTTGCTGTCAATATAAGGAGTTGAAAGTTGTGTAATTTGCTCACTGCACCAGAATTTTTATTTTTAAGTTATATTGCTCGCTAACATACTATGTATACATAGGAAAACCTTGTTACTTACAATGGTGTGATTGGATCTAAGGTGACCGCTGTTCCAAGACCTCTGACGACAACTCCACATTCTCCTTCTAGATCAAAACATTGCTTATAACCAACAACAGAATTAGCACCAATATCTAACACCTTAAAAAAAAAATTAAAATATTAAAAATTAACATAATACAACATTTCTGGATATCTAAATTTTAATAATAATTTAAACCATCACACACAGAAAAGCACCATAAAGGCAAGTAATATACGATGTAATTATATACAGATATGTAAAATAAACCTTAAGTCCAATCTTCCTCTTAACTTGTCCATTGAGTTTAAAAAACAATGTTTGCCTAGCTTCATTAGTGGATCTTGGAGTCCTTATTTTGTCAATCCATTGGTACTCAGGATCATCGGCAAACACTAATTCTTCTACAAAGCCATGAATGGCTTTTAGTTCATAACCCTCGGGAATCATTGAGCCTACAAATTTATATTGTTCAGTTTCATATAATACTTTCATGATACAAGATATTTAATTTGAATGTTTAATTATTATTTATGGGTAGGTATATTTAATGTAAATATCATTATTTTTATTTACTTACTTTTTTTTTTTTTTTTAGAAACTTTCTGTTTTGTAAACTATTTTTTACTTCTCCTAATTTCTTTTAATCTTTACTTCCTAGATTATTTTTAATTTTGCTTTCTTGTTGAACCTAATTTATTTATACATTGTAATGTATAACATAATTTGAACTGTAAATCTTATTTTATAATTTTTTTTATATGTATGTTTTTATAATATACTAAGTAGAGCCAGGCCTCCTGTAACTGTAAATTTTAAAAAATACAGTACAAAAAATAAAAATTAAATCCATGACATTAATCGTTAATAGATACAATGGTCACTAAGAATTAAAGTGTATAGTCGCTTTCTGTGGCTCTATTGTTCTCCTCAATCCTTGATTTCCTCTTCATCTGGTGGTTCGGTCAGCTCATGGCTATCGTTCATAACAGGACCTATATCTTCCCTATTGAAACTCTGGGACAATCCCAGATTACTTCCGTAATGGTTTGGTAACTGCCTAGGATGGTTTCCTTACAAGTAATTAGTGATCCATCCTTCCCTCGGCAAACAATAGATCTAGGCTTGAATTTCGTGTGCTGGACATTCACAATCCTGTAGAAGGCTCTGGCGTCCGCCTGGCCTCGTAATCTTTCATTGCTTTTATATTTTTTTCCCTGTTCCTTGTAACTTTTTTCCTTCTATGAATGTGTTTCTTTTCTCGCATTCTGTCCTAATATTCTTTAACTGCCATACGAATTCTATGCTTGGTCAAAATATTCTTATAAGCGTGGTTTTTCCTGTCTGTAGCTGACTGAAGTGGTAAACCTCAAATCATTGAAATCAAACCATTTCAAATCAAACCATTCGGATCTCTGATGCATTTCCTCCATACCGAGCTCTTTGTTAGCTACCCTGCTGTTTGTTTGGTGGCGATTTTGCAGTAGTTTTATTTTCCATTTACCATTTCTTCTATGGTTCCTTATAATCAACTGTTCACGCAGTTTACCGGAATTGATCCTTTCCATTTGAGCCCTTGTAGTTTTTTGAGCATTACTTATTCTGACTTGAATGCATGATACGACTAGAAATGATCGCTATCAACGTTTGCTTCTCTGAAGGTGCTGACTGCTTTGAGACTTGAGCTAAGTCTCCTACTAATCAGAATACGATCACTTTGCGTGTTGGACCTATTGTCTGGTGTAACCCATGTAGCCTTGTAAATATTTGTATGGTCAATAGTGCTACCAACAACCATGTCCTGGGATGCGGCAAAATTCACTAGTCTGTTACCATTATCAAAAACAGTTATCTTTTGGATAAGACAATATGGGGTCAAAATTATTACAAATAACCTCCATACCACCCCTTTAAAGAATCCTGTCAGATTACCAATAACCCAATATGTAAAGTAACAATATCAAATTACCTATTCTTCCTACAACTGTAAAAGATTTTAATACAATTTTTGCTTATGATTAATCATAGTTGTAAATTTTTTTAATTTATAAAAATTGAGAAAAAAAACATTTTTAAGCCATAAAAAAATCTCCTATATACTTACTTGAAAAAAATTGAATTCCACAAGATGACTGTCTAAAACGGTTAAAATCTTCAAATAAATCTAATTTAACAACAATATTTACTTCACCTCGAATACCATGCATTGTATCATAAACAGGAAGCCAACCACTAATGGTTAGACCTAAAATATAAATATATTTTTGTAATAATGGATATGTTAATATTACTATACTACTTCTGCATAGTGGATTGGGTGGCATTCAGTAAAGCGCCATTCACAGTAAGGTCCGATATCAACTGAAAAGGACCGTTTTGGGGATTTATTTATATCTGAAGAGCAAGGGTAGTGAACGGGAGTGTAAACCCAGAATTAATAAAGCCAATTAAGGCCATTTTTAACTGAAAAAGCAGAGAAGAGCGCTCAATATAATACAATATAACATATAATATAATGTAACAGTCACCTAACCTCTAAAAATTGGCCACGCCCAAGCGCCACTCTTCAGAAGTAGTACCATAAAATTAAAGTTTCAAATGAGAAATCTGACAAGAGCTACTTAATCATCTGCTATATATTTTAATTTAAGTCAATATGTTGGATGGACATCTGGAACTTTATCATAACATGATGTTTCTTACAGTAGATCAAAAAGTATTGGCAATACAGATTTTTCAGTTATTTTAACATCACTTTATAACACTAAGGCTAATTGGATGAGGCTACAGTAGGAGTCCTAAATTTTGCCTATCCAGATTAGGATAGGAATATAACTAGGATAGGGATCTATAACGAGTACCTGACATCGTACAGCCTTGGGATCTCTATTTTACATCCTACACGAGGAACGGCATAGCCAAGGATTTTTTACTCCCTTTAAAAAATCCTAGGGCCACCGCGGGATGTGAACCCATGAACTTTATTATTGTAGGCTGCTATGCTGGCCACGGGGGGGGGGGGGGGGACACTATAGGTAAACCCCAGATTTTTCTGTATTTTCCTTAAGAAAAAAAAGGGGGAGCAATGTCAATAGAAAATATGATACATAATATATGAGGAACGGGGGCGGTTTGAATCTGTCTTGGGAGGGTTGACTATTATTTCGTGGAGGCCCCACAGAATAAATTTCAACCTTCCCACCATGGTTAGAATAGGTTGGTTACATCTGTAGAGTAACACCCCTTATGCCGCACATGGCCAGATAAGGGTACAGAACAAAAAAAACGTAATATATGACACATCATTAATTTCAATTAAAGGTAAATGATAAAAAACAGCACAATTAAGTATGTGTTGTCAATCACTAATCCTTGCTTTTGTCAAAAGCCATATCAGCATCAGTAGCAGCTCTGAACCAATATTAGCTATATATTAATTGGTCTCCTTAGGAAAAGATTGAGAGTAATTTGCAAAATAACGCTAAAGATTAAAGAACTCTCCAATTGTAAAAGTGATAATGTAATTTTACTCTTAACCAGTAAAGCCCTGGGACCAAATAAAAGAAACCTCATTGAACAAAGCATTTAACCGAGTAAACAGTCTTGGATCCATAAATGAGTACAAAATAAGGGATATGTTCGAATTTTTTGTTCCAAGTACAGTAGCGCTGTATTTACTGAGAATTATTCCATTCTGAATGGCAAACTAGTGTTTTGGAAGTAGTACAATTCTTAAATGGAGAAGCACTGCTGAACTTGGCACATTTAGTTTTGTTTAGAAGAACAGTACAATCTTGATAATCCGATATATATGGGACCAGACAACCGCCGGATTATCAATAATTTCCGGATTATTGGAAGTAAAATAAAAAATCTGGTGCGATGCGCCCAACACAGAACTTTCACTTACCAACTTACTTAGATTAGAAATTGAAGGGTTTCGTTAATTGCCATTTCTCAAAGACACACATTTTTCCACATTCATTTCTTATTTTTGTTTTTATTTGCTCTCTAAAGTACACTAAATTCTTTTATTATTTAATAAAAGTTTCTACTTGCGATAATTCGGCAATGCAAGCATAATAATCCAAGTCGTCTGATTTTATAATTCTCTATGTAGTTGTTGCAAACTTCATTTAGTTACCATGAAACAAATAATTTCCATTAAATGAACATAACGTCTTTAATATTAAACAATCATCAGTCATTAAAGGCGTACTGCCCATATGTGGGCTCAACGTGTCTTATGAGTTGACGAAATATTTTTCATTTTTTCTCCTTTATATGTTTATTTGATTTTTTTCATATTTCGTATTTAGACATTTCTAATTTTTAGGCATAACAGGAGATTGTTCATTCCTTCATACAAACAAATACAAAGTTACTTTATAAGAAAACAAAAAAGGCCCCTTTAAGCCCCCTCAGAACATTTTGAAGTCCTCCATACAAACAAATACAAAGTTACTTTATAAGAAAACAAAAAAGGCCCCTTTAAGCCCCCTCAGAACATTTTGAAGTCCCCTCAGAACATGATAAAGCTTACCTGATATTAAAGAAAGCTTGATTTTCATTAAATATGACGAATTTGATCAAAATCATTTAAACCGTTTTTGAGATAATCGAAAAAAAGGTAAATATTAGAAAAAAAAGTGCCCCTCCGTTTGATCAATTTTTATGAAATTTTGGCTGCCACATCTTTGGCATATACATACATGAAATACCCAGTTAGAGCCGTTTTTGAGTAAATAAAAAAACACATGTGAAAATGAGACAAAATTTATTAAGTAAAGTGCCCCCTCCATTTGATCAATTTTGATGAAATTTTGACTGTAACATCAAATACATCAAATACTGGGGCGTATACATACATCAAATACCGAGTTTAATCAAAATCGTCAGAGCCGTTTTTGAGAAAATCGAAAAAAATGTAAAACTTAGACAAAATTCTTCAAATAAAGTACCCCCTCCATTTGACCAATTTTGATGAAATTTTTTGTTGTCACATCGCGGGCACATACATACACAAAATACCCAATTTCAGGTTCGTACGGTTTATTGTTTTTTAGCTAGTCTGTTCACACAGACCTTTTCGCGGGGCTTGATTATTTGGACACAGGGGACCCCAAAACGTGTATTTCCGTTGAAAACCGGAAGTCGAAATTTTTCACAATCACAATACTTTCCCTTACTATATATTTCGTATATAGGTAAGTGAAAGTAAAAAGATATTATAACATAATATTTTTACTATAATATAATATTTGTATTGGTAAACTTGTACATATAAAACAAGACACTATGTACATATGAAGAATACGTTCAAATTAAATAAAAATAACTGGGAAAAATAAATACATATGTATGTTCTTTTTTTGCTTTTTTGCCTTAAACATTTTATTGAAAACGGACTCATGCAACCTTTTGAGCACTAACCATTTTGTGCAGACATTGAATGCGTCATTGTTGGTTACAGTTACCTATTTATCCGTGGTCCAAATTTGGCTGAGGCGTTCGTAGTCAGATAGGGATTAAAAATGGTCTTCGTTTATGTTTTGAAGCCATTCTTTGATGTCCTCGTTTGATAGGGTAACGCTCAGTTCACATTTGTTGGAAAACTCTTGTAAAAATTCTGAAGATAATTTTAGAGTTGAGCTTGTGAATTTACCTTCGCCAGGATCGTCAATCACGTCTTTAGAGTTCAAACAAGGGGTGTATTGACCAGATCTTTTTCCAAGAACTAAATTAAAAACGACATCTTTAATGTTTGTTTTTTCAAAAATTGCATGATCCCATCCGCTTGTTTTACTATGTTCGAATGTGGAGATTTTTTGAAATTAATTTTTATTTGCTGGATTAAATTTTGAACAATGGGCTGCCAGAGGTTTCGTGTTTGGGGGCATATAGAGGACTTGAATTTGATGGTCAAGTGATCAAGTTCCTCTCCTCCTTTTGGGTGTCCACCATAGCGCCGGACTACCGAACGTGCCAGAGTAACCAACCGCCAGATTATCAAGATTGTACTGTAGTACCAAAAATTGAATATCAAAATATGAGAAACCTAATAAAAGATATAAATCACTATTAAGCTTCTTTAAGAACATATGTAGTTTTTCAATCATCTATCAGATCAGTGGAGGGGAGAGTTCAGCTGGACCCTTACAAACTGATGTAAAAAGTTTTTAATTAGTATAATTCAAGGGTATTAAGAATAAGTTATTAGTAACTATTTACGTGAAAGTATAACATAGGTATATTTGCATGTTCAACAGTTCACGGGCATCCCGGATGACGGCATCCTTCCATCTTAGGCATGGTCTACCAGCCCCTTTTGTCCTGTAGACGAGAATCCTGAACTGTTGAACACCCGCAACTGGCGATCATTGAGGAGGACAAGGACCACACCTGTCTGTAGCGACAAGAAGTAGTAGTAGTATAATTGCATGTACTTAGGTATAGCTGTATGTTGATAATTTGTAAAATAATATATAGCGATACAAAATTCAAACTAGATTAATTATAATATATGAAAGAAACTAAACTCGACTGTATACATGAAATTGATTCCGATTTATGTATAGTCATAGAGCACCTAGTGGTTAATATGTGAACTACATTTTTATAAAAACTTTGTTCCAAAAACTTAACCTTGTGAACAGGTCTACTCGATCCACTATGATCACCCTAAGCGGTCAAAGAGTGAAGTACATATCTGCAATGTTTGGATCCAATCATTGTCACAAAATGTAAACATGTAAACTGGGCTTAAGGCCTTAGTTTTTCTATAAAATTCAAGTATTTTTATTGATGGATGAGTCAAAAACCGGTGCTTTTAAGTTAGTGCACAAGCATCAACTGTTATCCACTATTGCTTATTACCTCATATACTCTGATAACACAAAATGAAATTGAATGATAATAAAATAAAAAAAACCTATTACTTTTTAGATCCATATTTATTTAACTAAATTCAACCAAGAAATTGTTTTAACTGAACTTGGTATTACTACAGAATTGCAGTTTCTCCTTGTTGATTTGGCCAAGACCTCATTATCATTCCTTAGAAAGAACCCCAAAAATCTCTTAGTGGGTTAAACGAAGATAACCGAGCCATTTAGTGTGACCCTGATCTAACTGAAAGGGCCTCATTAGGGGTATGTTTATACCTTATGAGTGAGCGAAGTAAACAGAAGTCTAAAGCTGTGATCTAATATAGCTGTTCAGACCCTGATTGTGACTGAAAAGGATGCATGAAAGTTTGCTAATGTCATAAATAGCGATCCAGAGATATGTCATAATAAAGGGTAATAGAAAGAACAGTTATGTTATGTCCAAAGAAAGTTAAGAAAATGATGGGTGGCAGGATGGCCTAGTGGGCAAACGCGTTAGGAAATATGCATTGCCATGGACAACATATGATTGGACACCCGAAAATGGCCAGTTCAAAACCCAGAGCCAGGAGGCATTTAATAATAATACTCGGCATATTCATTCCCAACCTTTTCCCCTGGCCCTGGAAATCCCATGTAGCCTAAGAGGCGAGAAGGGAAGGAACGAAAAAAAAAAAAAAAATGAAGTTAAGAAACTGATTCAAGTCTAAATCCAGTATACAAACATTACATACAGTTGAAATCCAGTCTATAAACATAGTTTGTATTATATGCAGAGGTGTAAATAATAAGATTTTTTTAACTCCTTCACATTTACAAAATCTATACAGAAAGACATTCCTCGATTATAACATTAATCAATTTGGAATTTGAATGAGAATACTGAAAACAATTAATAGGAAATGAATTTATTGAAATATAAAAATGAATAAATTTACCTTTAACTTGATTGTTAGATATACTTGAATAGTCTTGAGAAACAACTAATGAAGAAGGCAGTAATAAAGGATTTAAATTAAGGTAAACTTTTCCAATAGCATCATTAGCTGAATAAGTATCATAATCCATCAACCGTATTTGCAGGGGTTCATCTTGCAGTTCTGCATCTTCCATCTAAAAGGAATCCATAAAATTTAAACAGATTTAAAATACGGAAATAAAATCATTAAAAATAAAAATGGTCAGTGTAATACCAAAGTGGTTTAAGCGTTAATCTCCACTTTTTGAATATACTGAAGTTAGAATTGAACTTTGTGAAATAGGGTGATGTTAAGTTCTATCACTTTTGAAGTAGAACATATTTCATTTTGTCTTGTATATTATTCAAATATAAGGAAGGATGAGAAAAAAACATAACAATAGGTAATTTTTAAGTTTATTAAATAGTTTGGCACTTAGTTCACTATGGTTGAATACCGACCAATTATAACTATAATTTTATTTATTAATTATCAAAATTACAAAGAAAATAAAATTTAACAAATAAATGTTTAACAAAGAACTGTATAATGGATGTCACCCTTGTACATTATCTAGCACCCGATAATATGAGTGCTATCAGTTTAATAAAGGAACATTAAGCTGATAGCGTGTTCAGACACGCCTTTCTATTTTTATTGCATTTTTACTCCGCTACTAAGGGCATTAAGGTCCTTCAAATTTTTCAATAATGGATAATTCTATTTCTATTCCACAGAAAAAAGACTTAATTCCTATGACCAAAAGATTTCAAGGCACTAATAGAACAAATACTCAATATTCTTGCTCTTAATAATAAAGGGTCATTTCATACCTCTTTTTCCAATAACACTGACCAGACTTCGATGAAATTAGGTATGCTTTATTTTTTCATACAGTTAGGAATATATACAAATTCATTACATCCAATACATTTTATTCCTCTACCTCAATTCTCTGTTTATTTTTAGAACATCTTTAAAGTTTTGACAAAGCAAATATTTTTATCAACTACTGCACTGTACTACATAACAATACAATTAGCAGCAAGCAAGTAATATCAATGTTAAAACAATCATTTTACAAAGAAGGGAATAGGAGATCAAACTCACTAGCCAACAGTATTGGGCAACAATAGTCGGATTACCGAGAGCCAGAATTTCAATATTGAATTCAAATTTAATCAAGTATTAACAATGTTAAATCAATCATTTTACAAAAAAAAGGGGGAGGTGGGATCAAACTCGCTAGCCAACAGTTTTGGGCAAAAATAGTCGGATTGCCAGGAACCAGAATTTCAATATTACACTGAAATTTCATCAATGCTTCAACTAATTATCAATCTTTAATCTTAAACTCGTTGAGTATGAATTGCTCACCCCGACAGCCTGAACTTATTTAAATACTTAGAAGCTTTCGACACTACTTTTCTGCCAAATGCAATTATAATATTCGGAACATATTATTTTAAAAGAATAATTTAAAAAAAAAAATTTTAAAAAGTTTTTAATGTAAATTATTATTAATGGCTAAACAGTGCCATTTTCACATCTCAAAAAATTTAACATATTTTAATATCTTCGCTGAAAAGAAATATAGAAAATTCTAAAGGTCGACATTAATTGAAAATAAAATAAATAATTTAGTAATTCATAATGAGCAATTTTTCAATTGTATTGAATTATATTTATTAAAAGGAACTTAAAAGAATTTGTGAAACATCTATCCTTAAGTTTGTTCAGATTTCCTGTATTGATAAATAAAAAAAAGTAAACAGAAATTTTAGTTCATGAAATTCAATAACAAAACGGAATTAGAAGGATAATTATATTAAAAAAAGGGGGGAAAGCTGCTGAAATCAGTTTTATAATACATTAGGATCACAAATAAATAACAAAATAAAAGTATCAAACATTCTAAAAATTATAATTACCTCAAACTTATACCATTCTGAATTCCATTGAGGGTTTAAAGTTTTACGGCAAACATCAGTTTTATAAGTTATAGTTCCCAATTTTATTTCAACAAAAGCATCAGTAGTGTCACTACTCCTATCCATTACCGGTAAATTTCTCCCAGCAATAATTTTTACTTTTAATTTTCCTGGCATGATTTATTATTAAAAATTCATACTATGCCAGATTGAAATTTCCCATAATCAGTAAGAGCATTTTTTGACTCACGAAGTAAACAAGGAAGTTTGTAACCTGGTGCCTATACTGAGAAATTTCGGGCTAAAGTTTTTTCGGTACAAGTTCTGAAGAGTAGCTGCTTGCTTAGCTGTTTTGAGAAGTTATGTGACCGTCATGTTATCGAACTCGCATCGCGCTTTTTTTCTGTTAAAAAAGGACTTGATTAGATTTAATAGATTCCAGCTTTCGACAACCGCTCGCTCTTCAGAGATAAATAAACCCTTAAAAGGGTACTTTTCAGCGGAGATCGGGCGTTACTTTGAAGGGCGCCTTTGTGAACGGCGCAGAAGCCGCTGTTCAGAACTAGCAAAGTGAATTCACCTTGTAGAACTAGTACCGTTTTTTCTACCTCTTTCTTTTAAAGAAGAAATCAACTTACAATCAAGTAATCACCGTAAGGATCCTAAATGCAAGTTTGACTGGGAAACATCCAATTTGAACAGAAGTGGAAGCAATGCCCTACGTTTTATATTCTACGATTTTTAAAACGTGTTAGAAATTAAGAAAATCATTCAAAGTGTGTGACTTTTGCGAAAAATGCCAGTTCCTTTTAGTTCAGTTAAAAAGGTTCTTCATTAGACATCTGCTTTTGACTTCCACTCGCTCAAAAAGGATACACATAAAGGTCTGGTCACACATAACCGCCCCGCAGCACGGGCGTGTATCGGACCTGATTCATTTACGAAGGATAGATAGTAGCCGGTCACACCTGCCCGACACCGGGTCAACCGACCTGCTACTATCTATCCTTCGTATTTGAATCATATACGATACACGCCCGTGCTGCGGTGCGGTTGTGTGTGGCCAGACTTTAAGGCCGAGCGCACATTGAGACACTCGCGACGCAGAGCAGAGAAGAGCAGTTTTTGTGGTAACTGAAATATATAGGAACCGCGCACAATGGGACGCAGAGCAGAGCAGGCCGATGTGGCACTCGTGGATCTGCCACAGAAAACTGTGCCGATGCGACGCAGTTTTCGATATTTGATTATTTTAATACCTATTATTATCATTTAACATTAGTGTTTGAGAAGTTCTACTTTTCTCTTAAGCAGGTTAATGAAACTAAGTAGGTCTTCTGTATATATAGGGTGTTCTAGATAAGTTCTAGGAAAAAAAAGGTTTTAAAAATATAATAATTTAAAAGATGTATATATATGTTCTGTTATTTTAGATTCCAAAATCATAATATAATTTTGAAATTTCTCGCTATTCCAAAAGCGCATGATACGAGTGTTTTGAATTTTTAATACTAAACAATTTCAGGATGAAAATGTAGCTGTAAAATTAGTTTTAAAAAAATATATAGAAATATTAAAATTTAGATGAGGGCCTTTCTGAAGTTCTAAAAGCAGATACTTTTGTTTAAATATTTTTAATATTTTTATTTCATTTGTAATCACTTATTTCGGTTTTCGTTCCACCAGCCTCTGCCTTCCCGAAAATGCGGCACAGAAACTGCTCTCCAATGTGCGCGGGTACCTGTGCGACGCAGTTTTTTTTTTCGTGCCGCCTGCTCTGCTCTGCTCTGCGTCGCCTGCGTGGCACAGTTCGATGTGCGCCTTACCTAAACCTAGTCCTTTCCAGCGGAAAATTTATTTAAAGGTATTACCTAAAGGAATATGAGTAACAAGTGTAATCAGTCCACATTTTACATAGCTTTGCCACCAAGAGCTGACCATTCCTTATGAATTTTCCTTACTTTCAACATCACTATTTATTTAATATATGGGCATAAGTCGAGTTAAAGCATTATCTGATCCAATTTGGTGTATAATCAGATTTAAATGTTTGATAATTGATCGTCAAACTACTTCTAATGAAGTAGTATAGCCTGGCACTTATTGAACCTAGACACGTTATCAAACATATATAAAATCGGTTAGGTCTTTTAGCTAAAATCGATCATCGCAGTTCGGAAATTTTTACCATATCGGTGAGAAAATATATTTAAAATCAAATTTTCCCAGATTCGTTTTGTTATATTTTCCCCCAAAACCTTGTATCGGGGTAAAGCAACGTACTGCGGGAATTTGCCCCATTTTTCGGGGCAAAGTCCGCACTTTTTTTTTTCAACAAAAACTTGAATTCCCGTCAACGTTTTGGTGCAATCTGGCTGTTATTATCAAGGGCATTTAGCTAATACCGAGATATAATTAATTTATGCTTCAACCGAGAAAACTAACCTTTCCCTATTCCTTAAAAAAATGAAAAATGCGGGTCTTTACCCCCTCCTACCCAAATCTCACTACTGACGATGAAAACTAAAAAGCTAATAAGGCATCAAGAGGTGTCTGCGCCACTCCGAAAAGATAATGGTTCCTGAGCCGTATTGGACTGTTCTGGCCAACACGTAAATATTTTAGTTAGTGTACAAGGGAACAGTATGTGTACATCTTAGAGTATTAACCACGTACACAAAAGACGTATTAGGGTCTGGCCACACATGTCCGCACCGGATCCGCACCGTAGCAATAATATAGGTTATGTTCAAAATATTTTTAATTTAACTTACATATTACCTTTAGTTATACCTAAAGTTCAGGCCACACATGTCAGACACAGGCCACTTTAGGCATAACTAAAGGTAATATGTAAGTTAAATTAAAAATATTCTGAACATAACCTATATTAATGCTGCGGTCCGGATCCGGTGCGGACATGTGTGGCCAGACCTTTAGTCGGGCACTATCGTCTAATTCCGTAGACAGTTAGGCCCGAGCTCCCGGTACGGCAATACGTACGTGAAGAAATATTTTTTTGTTTCTGCTTATTATGCCTGCCCACATTGGGCCATTGCAGAGCAGTATATAAGAAAACTTTTATTGATCTGGCCAGATTGAAGAGTTCCAGCAGTCTCAATATTCCAGGAAAGAGTTTTTTTTTTAATTCAATAGACTATTAATTTTTTCTTGTTGAAAGAGTTTTTTATTTTTATTTAATAGCCTATTAAAAACAGGTTAAAAATAAAATTAAAAATTAATGAACAGGGTTAATGTTAATTATTTAACACATTTAAGTATTGCATTATTATTAAATGTGATATTACCATCACTAAATATTTTTTATTATATTTTGTTTTAGAAGATAACGTTTTATTTATTTTCCATTATTATTTAAGATTAAAATTGGCTGCTATTTGAAATATGTTTATTTATTTTATTCTTTTTTACCCTTTCAAATTCCTTGATTTTTATGGCTTTATTTATTTTTTGATTTACCAGCATATGGAAGGCGGGCGGAATCGGTGTATTAAAATAATATTTTTTTTTTGATCGCCCACCGCCGCACAGTGGTCCAAAAAAGCTGAAAATGGGAAAAAACCTAATATCTATTATATTAACTTTGTTAGCGGCATGGAACCTCCCGTGTATTGATTTTTTGAGGTGCCGAATCTAATGAAACCAAAATCAGTGCAATGGGACCACCAGATCAAGTCCAAATTTGAGGTCAAAAATATAAAAAATTCGTGTTTAGTATAGTCTTATATGTTTTTTGAGGTGCCGTATCTAATGGAATCAATATCAACGAAATCAGAGCATCAGATCAAGTTAAAATTTGATGTGGAAAATAAAAATGAAAAAAATTGTGTAGATAATTTTTTTTATTTAAAATTTTTATGTACAATAATACAAATAGGATATAATTATTTAATCTTGTTTAAGTAAATTGTATGCTTCCTCGGTTAGCTCTTTTTTCTTTTTATACTTGTATGCTGGTCTTAATTCCGTAATGTATAGGTTGCTTGTTACATATAATTGGTGGAAAACATCTTCATTTGTTGCGACTTGAGATATCTCCCTGGAATGATGTTTCCTGTACTGCTTATAATTTTTGTTCCTACTCTCCATGAGTCTGTCCTGACAGCGAACCGATAAAAAGAGCTGCGTACTCAATCATGTCTGCTCCATGGAAAAGAATTTTGTGGACGGTCGATGGGAGATAGTACCAGGGGTACCGAGTCACTGCCATCTCAGCCGTTTCCGCTGCATAGGTACTTGCGAAATGCTGCAGAATCAATCGGGTACAGAGAGCAAATTCACATCTAGTACTGTTTTTAATCTCACAATTAACTTCATTTATCCCTGGAATATGCGCGGTTAGTGAAGGATTTTCAAAAAACTTGCAACAATTACAGCATCAAAGTGAAATAAATGTACCACCTCAATTTTCAGGGGTGAGAGCTCTAGAGCAAAGGACCACCATAAACTATAAAGAAACTGTGCAACTTCAAACAACCTATTTGTAGTTGTAGTTTATTTGATTATTTAAAATACAAAATAAAATACTTTTTTTAATTTTAGTATTTTAGAATTAAAATTAAAATAATTTTAATTAATCCAATCTTAAATTGTGGCTGACCACCAATTTTAAATTATTTTTAAATAATTTATTTTTAATTAATCAAATCTTAAATTGTGGCTGACCACCAATTTTAAATTATTTTTAAATAATTTATTACTTGTTCTGCCTTGAGCCGAGCTCTGTGGTGTAGCGGTTAGCATCCTCGCATGTAACGCAGGAGACCCGGGTTCGACTCCCGGCGGAGCCAAATCTTTTCTCTTCAAAAAATAAATTATTTAATAATAAAATTAAAATAATTTTATTTTAATTCAGTATTTTAGAAATAAAATGAAAATAACGTGTGATTTATTTTATTTTAATTGTAAGTCAGTCCCCCTCCCTTAGAGACTTATAGGAGGATTTTTCTTAACTAATAGTTCCTCCCCAAGGTCGTCCTCCTTTGCCACTCGCACCGTAACGAAAGGTTTAAATCCCAAAGTTGGCTGAAGTTGGCGCTGAAAATTTTACCACAGTTCCTCTACGACCTACAGTTACATATTAAACCATTGCGACCGTAACGCAACGTAACGCAAGCGTTTTATAAACCAACAAAGTCAAAAAATCATACTTATTTCAGCAACGATTTCGAAAATTAATTTCTTCTCTTACTATTGATATTATTTAAAAATGTTTAGTCCATAACAGTCCACATACAGATGACATACTCCTGATGTATTGGGGAATATTTTATTGTAAATCTTATACAGAGTAGACATTTTTTTTTATGTTGGTAGAAAAGTACGATTTTTTCAATCATAAAAAAGTCCAAATTTACTGGTACACACACATTTTAATTTTTAACTAGTTAGAAAAATATATATTCTTTCCATTGTTCTACAACTATTCAAGTATTCGAAAACCAAGAAAAAATTAGGTTTGGGCTACTTTCATTTATGAGGTTTTTTCCCAGGCTGGACCACTGTGCGCCGCCACATGGACATTTATAAAGCTAAGCTCTTCGATGACCACCTATCGACTATTTTTACAATCCATGAATACATGAAAATCATATACAAAACTCCCTGGACATCCCTCTACCAATGTCACTACCTCCTTCTGCTATTACTCCAATTAAAGTTCAACTTGAAATCCAGAAACTGTGAATAATAGTTGGGGTATCTTGTTAAAGGAAACCACACATAATAAAGATAACACAGTTTAATGAGGAAACGTGAACATAATAGAGGTCAGTAGCGGATCCAGGGGAGGGGCGCGGGGGGCGCGTGCCCCCCCTGAGAGGCGAGGACACTCATAAAGTATTACTATTTCAATATGAAATGAGCTATATCTAGTCATTTTTCAAGTCCACTAATTGAAAATGAATTGTATTTAAACATTTACAGTAATTTATAACGTCATTATGTAATAATATGTATTTTAAATTAGGGCCTTCATTACTCATGAAATGTAAAAAAAAAAAGTGCGCCCCCCTCAGTAAATTTCTAGATCCGCCACTGACAGAGGTACATTAAGGAATGGCATGAGAGAGACACTGTTAAGTTAACAGTGTTAACCCCCAAGCGCCAACCGTTCTATCTTCATCAGTGTTGCCAGTTACAGTGTTGCCGGCGGAATAATACAAAATTAAATACCTTCTTTTTTTTCTTTTCTCGGTGCTCCAACGAAAGGGATACCGTTTCAGATCAGAGCTGAGCTCCACATCTCTCTATCAGCCCCGTCTCCCTCCTATAGACCTCGGCCCGTCATCTCTTCATGGACTCCTTCTATCCAGGTCGTTCTCGGTCGTCCTCTTTAAAATTAAATACCAATATTCAAATAATTAATCCTAGCGGAAACTGGCTAAAAGAAAAGCCCGGGGCACGAACTGATCACTGCAGGGCTACTCCAACATAAGCCAAGAAAAACGCAATAACTGACCTCACTTTCCAATAACAAAAAATCTGGTGCGATGCGCGCAACACACAACTTTCATTTACGAAATTACTTTATTGGCGAAAATTAAAATTAAATTACGATTAGAAATTGGCGTGTTTCGATAATATGTAAACGCCATTACTCAGCATCATACATTTTTTTTCACATTTATATACTTATATTTATATATCTCCATAAGTTATAGAGTATTTGCATTGAAAAACTTGAAAGTTCTCAGTACTTTTCGATTCATTATTGTTTATTTCTTTTTTAAGGGAGCTAATTTCATTAACAGTAGAGGTTTTTTTACTGATTCCTTGTTTTTTACTGGAAGCTGCTTTTTATAAATGTATCGTGAAAATTAAACGATAGATGGTAGGTTTACGTCTCGGAGTAAAGTCTCTTATGCCTTAACCGAGAACGATTACTATTCTTCTAAAATCACTTAATTTTGCATTCAGAAATCTATTAAATTATTAAACGGAATTAAAGTTTCTATACAACATAATATATAATTAATTAAAGATTAAAGTAAAATATACCTTTTTATTGTTAAATAAAAGTTATGTTTTCATCAATAATTTTATGGGATATGAAATCTTCGTTGTCTCATCGCCGGCATTTACATACGTCAAATACTTACATAGCTTGATCAAAATAGTTAGAGCCGTTTTTGAGAAAATTGAAAAAAAAAACGTAAAAATTTATTAAATAAAGTACCCACGCCCTTCGTTTGACCATGAAATTTTTGCTCTCACATCGCGGGCATGTACATACACCAAATACCCAATTTCAGGTTTGTACGGTTTATAGTTTTTGAGCTTGAACTAGTCTGTTCACACACACAAACAAACAAAAACACACACAGAGACCATTTCGCGGGGCTTGGTTATTTGGACTAAGGGTATTGGTTTTTATGATCCTCTATTTAGTTGTTGACATGGGTGTTATCGCTGGGAGGGGGCATTTCCGGTCTTCGGAAATGCCACTATATCGGCATACCTCGTGGATCCATCCGTATCCACACAATACACTTCCTCGAAGCAGGCGAAGTATCTTTCCTTCAGGAGCCTCATCAATGCATGCTTGACTCTGTGGTGACGGCGAGTTATCAGGAGCGAGTTGTTGGGGCATTTCCCCAGCACGTGAGCTGGTGTTTCAGGTTCTCTGTTACATTTGCGACAGAGGGACCCAACTTCTCTCACCTGTCCGCTGACACCTGGGACTCCGCGCAGGGGTGCATAATTTATATTCAGTTTCAGGGCATTGGACCATTCAGACTCCGAAAGTATCTGCTTCTCGTACATGTACCTGTTAGCTTTCGGGGTTTCTTTAAAATGTCATACTCCAATGCCCTGCCACCTGCAGTTGGCCCATTCCTCAAACGAGTTCTCTCGTAGCGACTGCCGTAGAGCTCTCATATTCCGGTGCCCCTGTTCAACTCCAAATCTCTCGGCACACTCTGCTATCTCCGCCGAGTAATCAAATGTAGATTGGAACAGGGCATCCGGTACATCGGACAGTCGCTGAGCAATGGACCAGTGCTGAAGAAGAGCTTCTCATTGGCAGCGTACGTACGATTTATAGTTTTTGAGTTAGACTGTTCACACACACACACACACACAGGGGTTAGATGCTCACTGGCCTACGGTAAAAAAAGAACAGAGAATGAATACTCTGGTAAGTTGGCAAAGGCGATGGGATTCATAATCTTCTTGATGATGGACCCATAGGATGATTCCCGACATTTCAATATGGATCGCCCGCAAACATGGAAATGTTGACTATTACCTCACCCAAATGCTCACCGGACATGGTTGCTTCAGAGCCTATATAGCCAGATTTAAGTTAGAAAAGGAAGCTTTGTGCATTTGTGGCTTCGCCGACGAAACGGTGGAACATGTGTTCTTTTGTTGTAGGAGTTTAGCCAAAAAGAAGGAGCAGCTAGACGTGATACTGTGGCAGAAGTCTTTCCCAGAAAACTTAGTTTCATTGATGCTGATCAAGAAGGAGAATTGGAGGGCTGTTGCAGACTATGCCGCTGAAATCGGCAGGATCCTTAGAGCCCAGGGGAGGAAAAGGAGAGGCCAAGCAATGGCATCATAAAAAAATAAAGAAGTAGGCACTTAGCCACTCGGTCCCCCGTGAAGTAATGCTTGACAGCGGTTCCGTGGGGTGGCGTTGAAGAATAGGGAGATAGTATTTTAGTGAGTAAGAATCTCACACTGTTGTGACTGATATGCAGTCTTCATTTTAAAGAAAGTGACTATATTTATCCAGGTAAATATTAGTATTTGGCATTTTATTATTTCAGAATGCTAGTTTTAGGAAAATAACATTGGGACCATAGTGTCATAGATTTGTTTTTCGTTTTTTAATTTTCACCATTTTTTCTTTAATCCATTGTGCTTAATTGTTCCAAGTTTTTAATGCGATGCCTGAAAGTATTAACAAATTAATAAATAATATGACAAAGAAACTAAGCTGTTATGGAAATGACAGCTGTCATAACAAGATTGTATGAATCGGTAATTAATGTTCTTACTAACTGAAAAACAAAGGATGTGTATGCATTTACCAGAACTACCAGCTTTACACGTACAATTACAAGAAAATTGCTTATTGCTATTAATAAATTTAATTTCCACTTTTATTTAATGGGGCAGTCCTATTCGCGGGCGCAATCGACTATAGGGCGCGCTAGTAGTTTTGCAAAATGTCGGAAGGAACGGGCATAGACATAGTTGATGTGATAGAGATAATTGGTAATTTTAAAAGACTATTAATTGAAGGGCTGGCTATCCTTGATGCAAACCACATAATTACATGTGGAATAATATCTAGAAATAAAAAAATTAGTTATTTTACAATCCTTGTGCCTTCAAACAAGCGATCTTAAAGGACTGCCCCATCAAATAAAAGTGGAAATCAAATTTATTAATAATAATAAGCAATTTTCGTGTAAAGCTGGTAGTTCTGGTAAATGCAAACACATAATTGTAACTTTAATCTACGTTTTTCGGTTAGTAATACCATTAATTACCTATTCACGCAATCATTGTTATGGCAGTGGTCATTTTCATGATAGCTAAGTTTCTTTGTCATATTATTTATTTTTTCGTCAAAACTTTTAGGCATCGCATTGAAAACTTGGAACAATTAAGCACAACGGATGTAAGACAAAAATGGGGAAAATTAAAAAACAAATCTATGACACTATGGTCCTAATGTTATTTGCATAAAACTAGCATTTTGGAATAATAAAATGTCAAATACTAATATTTACCTGTATAAATATAGTCACTTTCTTTAAAATGAAGACTACATATCGTCATATGTTTCGAAACAGGCTTATCTATTCTTAATTTTACAATCCACTCTTTAAGCAGCTTTTTACTTTTTGGAAATAAAAGGAATGACACGTCTTTTTATTTTCTAATTGAACACTGAGGGACTGAGCAATGCCTATTAGACATTTTTCAAATAATTTTTTGCTCAATCGGATTTTAATTATGGAAAAATAAATTAAAAACGCCAAAAAACCCTATGAATCCCAGGTAATGGCCCTGCTCCTATCCCCGTTTCTCTAGTTCCTGTAAAGAAGCAGCACCGTCGCTTGCGCCAGCCTTTAACATATTTGAAGCCACAAGGCTTGTAAAATAACTACTTTTTCACTTCTAGATACTATTCTACATGTAATTATGTGGTTCGCATCAAGGATAGCCTGTCCTTCAATTAATGGTCTTTTGAAATAACCAAGTATGTCTATCCCCGTTCTTTCCGACATTTTGCAAGACTACTAGCGCACCCTATTGTCGATTGCGAATTAAATATGTACATATGTTTCAAAACACTTTGGACAACTCTTTCCAATGAACAGAACGCTATTACTTATAAACAGTGGTCTGTCATTCAAAGCGTACTGTAGATGCGTGAATGTAACTTGTACAAGTACTGAAGTGGAGCTGATGCGTCGTTCACTAAGGCACCCTTCTAAGTAAGGCCCGATCTCCACTAAAAAGGACCCTTTAGGGGGTTTATTTGTCTCTGAAGAAAGGGCGGGAGTCGAAAGCTAGAATCTATTAAAGCCAATCAAGGCACTTTTTAACTGAAATAAAGGCGATGGAAGTTCGATAACATCACGGTCACCTAACCTCTCAAAACATGCCACGCCCATCAGCTCAACTTCAGTACCTTTACCACTTGTTTTAAGAGTTGTCAGAAAATTTTTCTTTTTCTCCTGTGTTAGTTTCTTGATTTTTTCATATTTCATATTCATTTCTGATTTTTATGCATAATGAGAGACAGTTGATTTTTCCATACAAACAAAACCAAAGATACTTTGTAATAAAACAAAAAAAATTTCTTCGCTCTTTAAGCCCCCTCAGCACAATTTTATGAAAATAAAACCTACCTGATATTAAACAGTACTTATTTTTCAATAAATATTTTTTATATTGATTTCTATAACTAACCTGAGCCCTGTAGTTGTTACAAAACCAAATACAGTACTTTATCTATCACACATGCACACACACTAACACACACCCACACCCACGCACGCACACACAATTTCGCGGGACTTTATTTCCGTTGAAATCGAAATTTTGATGATTGCAATACTTTCCCTTACTATATATTTCATGTACAGGTAAGTGAATGTAAAAAAGACTACTCGAATAAAAAGGTAAAGAGAACTAAGGCTCCTGCCCTACAACACATTTCTAGCCTTAGATAAACACATGATTGGAACAGAAAAACTGCGCATGTGTCTGATAGTTTGCTGAACATAATAAATTTTATAGGAACAGTCATAAGAAAAGCAATTGAAATTAGCATGCACAAAAAGGGCTGGGGGAGGGTAATATAATTTTCTTGTTATGTTTCACATAAAAAAAAAAATCAAACAATATTAACTGGCCTTACCTAATCAGAATTTAATATCTCCTCATTTTCTGAAAGACATAGACATACTAAAATGCACTGGAGCTATAGGGACTCCAGCCACCATATTGGAAAATCTTTTGTCATTTAAAGCTAGAATTTAATTTCTTAATGAATGGTGGAATATAAAAAATAAAGGCATAACCATTATCTTCCTCTGGGTTCCTGCTCACTGTCGCATTCCAGGCAATGAAAGAGCTGACCATCTAGCCCACTTAGCAAGAAGACGGAACAGAAGTTAATAAAATTACACTGGAAGACTGGATTCTCCAAACAAAGAGATTGTGATTAGCAGAATGGAAGAAGAGTTGGGCCAGAGAAAATCGCCAATTAATCCGGGTTAAAACCGACTGTAGGAAATGGAGCACAAGCTGCAGAATATCAAGAAGAGAGGAAGTAACACTGTGTCGGCTGAGGATTGGGCATTGCCATTTAACTCACAGCTACCTACTTAGGAGACTGGATGCCCCGACAGGTGAAAAATGTGATAATGTGCCTCTTTCAGCCCAACACTTACTGATAGCCTGCCCACGATTCGAAAAGTACCGGTAAAAAGTTGGTCTTTCTGAGACATTAAAGGAAATTATGAAAGACAAAGAAGAAAGAGTCACCACTCTTTTCAAGTTTCTTAAATGCACAGCATTCTACAAATGGATTTAAATCACCATTAGATTCCAATGACCCTTTAGGGTACAGGCGATAACAAAAATAAAAAATTTCAATAAAAATATGAAAGGAAGGTAAAGAACAAATAGTATGCAAAAAAAAGATCAATTTCAGTTGTGGGAAAGGAAAGTATAGGTAAACAAGCTGATTGACAGATCCAGGGGAGGGGCTTAGGGGGCTGCAGCCCCCTCCAACCGGCTGGATCCGCCCATGGTTCATGATGAAGATTCCCTACAGATAAAAAAAGTATATTTCACTCCAAACTTAGCTCCATAAGCAATTGGAGACAACTCAACTCCTGCTCTAATATGCAAATGACAAAAGTACTGATTAAGATGAGGGTTGGCTATCCCCATGAGAGAGCAGGAGCTGCTAACTGCATTTAAAAAAAAAAAAAAATTCAGACATTTATATTAGTGCTACCAATTGAAAAGTCATGGTGTAAATAAATAATTTCTTTAAAATGAAGTAGGATGATTGACTGTTAAATAGAATGTATTGAAAATGATGGGGGTGCGGTCAGAAGAAAAGAACATTTATGTATGGAAATGCATAATAGTCAAATTGCATGTTATTTCCATGTGAGCATTTTTTCTCACCCCCAACCAATTTGATTTCATAAAATTATTTACTATCAGATATTGTGTAAAGTAATTTTTTTTTTTTAAAAAGTTACAATATTCAATACAAATAATTTCTGAGTTTACTGAAAAAAAAATATATGCTTTAACTAATCCTACAAGCTTCGACTAATAATACCAATAAAAAATTAGAATTAAAAATCAAAAAAGGGTATCAGGAAAAACAAATTGCAACAAAACAGCTTAGCCAAATTTATTAATCTTATATTAAAATTTAAGTAATATAAAAATAGAATTTTTTCAAAGACATGTACAATGATATTTTTCATACAATTATAAACTGCTCTGAATGCAAAATGTGCCAAGATTGTATACATAAATAATAAAGTAAACAGTAAGATTATTCATTAAAATTATGATTTTTCT
The DNA here is from genome assembly GCA_911387785.2 of Aelia acuminata. Lineage (NCBI taxonomy): Eukaryota > Metazoa > Arthropoda > Insecta > Hemiptera > Pentatomidae > Aelia > Aelia acuminata. The sequence continues at coordinate 91,440,894 of OU426982.1, forward strand.
AGTTATCACTAACATCAAAGTTATTAAAAAAAATAAATATAATTTTTTTTTTAATTTATTATAATTTATCACAAAAACATTAACTTTCATTAAGTTTTTCTTGTTGCTTTCTTTTTGAATTGATCAAAGATCTAATAGCTGCCATCCAAGAACTACATAATGCTGTGTGATCCACCATAAGACTTCTTTGAAGGTTATCACAAGAAATCAATTCATTTTCAAGAAGACCTAACAAAAATTAATATACATATATATCTATGAGTGCAGAACTTAGTAAGGAAGTTCCCTGTCTTTTGAGACTTGAATCGTTCATGGAGGTCATCAGAAGGATATCTTCCTGAACCTCCATTTTTCCCACTAAATAATTATTGTTTTGAATACTCGGAATTATTGAAAATAGGCCTTGATAGATATCAAAATCCTGACCCTGATTAATCAGTAGATCAAGAAGGGACAAATTAAGGTTCAGATATTTGGATGAGGTCCCGCAATCAATACTTAATGTGTATAAAGAAAGTATTTTAGAGCACCTAAAAATGAGATTAAAACAATAATTGAATAAAAGGTACCACTGTCAAAGTGCAGCTTCTATGACATCGATGGGCCCAGATTCCATGATCACCACCTAGACAGAAAAAGGAGTATAGGCCAGCATTGATAACATATTCATGAGTGGAATCTCTCTTTATTAGAATCGCTATTAAAAACATTAGGGAATGTTATTTTCATTTATAATTAGGGCTGACCAGCTTTATCAGATTGCAACTTTAATTTTCTGCTCACTCAAAAGAGAATATACAGATCCTTAACAGGTCTTTTTTATGACAGGTTATATTAAACGGGTCAGCCATCTCCGCCGAACCATTACATTTTTAGAGTTCTGTCTAGGGAATGCAAATGAGATCTAGGCCAAATCAACTAAGAAAAGCAGCAATTCTGTAATTGTGCCAATAAAATAAACAGTTGAAAGTATTTTTTTATAGTAAATTAAGGCAGAAAAATTAAGTGAGTAAGATCTGTAAATATTGAGGTGATTAATAACACATACCTTTAGAAATATCACATAATTTCAATCTCACATCTGCTGGAAATTTGTTCTCATTCCACAACTTTTCCATAAGACCCAATCTCCGTTTAATTTCATTAACTTCTTTCTATAAATGGTTGAATAAATTAATATAGCTCTAGTCCTGTACTAAAAATACCATAAAATGATGTGTTTATTTACCTCATTATCATTTGGATATAATTCCTTTATAGTAAGCTGTAAATTTTCTAAAATGGTAGACAACTCAATTGTCTGAGGAGGTATAATAGGAGCATCAGAAGTATTAGTTAACTGTGATGAACAGCTAGAGCTCATAGGACTTAATCTTGGAGGTGCTGTTTTTCCTATATGACCAACACATACTTTTTGAGTGTCACTTGACACAATAGCAGAATCGCAAATTCTTCTGTTCAGAGAGGGTTTTTTGGTGTGGTTTTTAACAGAGTCATAAGAGAATAAAGGTGGATCATTCCATCCAGGATCACAAATTACTACAAATAAATTTAATTTACTTTTGATATCAAAAAGATTGTGTTATATAAAATATTTCATCTACAGAATTTAATTTCATACCTTTGGGTATGTTTTCAGCCATTACCAACTTTAAACAAAAGAAATAAATTCAGTTGAATTTTATTGTATTAAATTTCTATTCTATTGAGTATTTCTTTTTTTTTTTTTTTTTTTTTTTTTTTTTACAGTATAGATGAATTGTGTCACAAACAACTAAACCTAAGTGTCAACGCTATAACCTCCGCTATCACCAAGTGGCACTATTTGAAAGATAGTTCAATATAGCTCCCAATGCTGATCGAGTAGCACCAAGGTGAATAGAGAGAAAGTTCACTTTCTAGGGGCAATATGGCTGCCCGCCCTATGACGTAATTGGACGCAAGAGCAGAAAAGCTGTGAATTAATTGCTATTAGGTAAACATCACTTGAGCGTTTGTGTTCTGTTTTTGTTTACGTTTTTCTTTGTATTGAGCTATTGAGAATATTTTATGGAAAATAAAGTTGTTAACAAAAAGAGACGCTTATTTGATCGACTATAAAAGTATCTGCCTTTTTTTTCCAATGTATGTTCACCGATTAAACCGAGATGGATGGACCAATTGGAACGAAACATTTTGCATCTTGTAGAGTATTTTTCCAAGGTGGTCCCATTAAAACCTTTTTTGGGTTCTTAATTTTGTTACGAAGCGAGTGGAAGCCTTGGAGTGTCGAGTGTATAATTATAAGCAACAGCCCCGGCATCATCGCCAACATGACCTCGCAGTAGTAGTAAGTAGTAATCGAAGTAAGAGTAAGGAACGTCAGCTGTGCTTTTAACAAGACCGGTTTTAGGTTATTTAAAAGATAACTTAGTATTTAAAAAAAAAAAAAAAAAAAAAAAAAACCTGTACCACTACAACCCATAAAGGGTCTTGGGTTCAGTACTATGTAAGGAAGAGTACTGTTTCTTGGTCAGCGGTCGTGCAAGGACGTGATTTGACCGTGATCACGCTCATCCGCCAGGTTCTTTCCCCTTAATTTTTCAATTAAGGGAACCCACTTTATAGAGGCTGGGGTTAGCCCCAGGAGGGTCTCTCGGCCCACGAGACGAACTGTGGCGAATAATAAAGATATCATAAGCCATGTCAGATTCGAACTCGGGACCTTAAGCACAGCAGTCCACTGCCTTACCAGTGGGCTACCCCGCTCCCATTATTTAGTATTTAAGAAGATTAAAGCCATTAGAAAACACCGATAACAGTAAAACATCCAAAATGTAGGTCTACTCGACAGATGGATACCACAATCATAAGACCACAAAATACATGGAATTCCAAGTAAAGGTGAGTGTTGATGACCCTTTTTAAAGCAGAATTTAAGAATTCATCAAGTTTCCGAAGGATCGTTTAAAATTAATTTAATTTAAAAAAATCTTAGCCATAATTGATTTAAATTAGGTTTTGATTTCCGATTTCCACTGACTATGTACATTAAAAAGGAATACAATACCTCCTATAGAAAAGCTCAGTTGATTTAGAGGCTAATAATTTTAATATTAGTTTGTTCCATCTCCGATTCCAATTATGATGGCTAATCGTCTCATTTTTTCTTTAAGTTACTATAATGTCCCTAGCTGGTGGCACTTACAAGATTTGTTATTTTCTAGATAAGAGAATCTAGATACAAAAATATTTAAGATAGGCACTTCTTCAGTCAATTTTTATTGAATTTGAGGTTTTGATCTATTTTTAATTTCACTTACCTATATATGAAATATCTGCGACGTGACAGCAAAAATTTAATCAAAATTGGTCAAACGGAGGGGGTACTATATTTAATGGATTTTGTCAATTTTTTACAATTTTCTCCAGAACGGATCAAACGATTTTGATTAAACTCGGTAGGTATTTGATGTATGTATATGCCCGCGATGTGACAGTCAAAATTTCATCAAAATTTATCAATTGGAGGGGGCACTTTACTTAATAAATTTTGTCTCATTTTCACGTGTTTTTTTTATTTACTCAAAAACAGCTTTAACGATTTTGATCAAACTGGGCATTTGATGTATGTATATGCCAAAGATGTGACAGCCATTTCATCAAAATTAGCCAAACGGAGGGGGCACTTTATATCATAATTGTTTTCCAATTCCAATTTTGATCAAATTCGTCATGTTTGATGAAAATTAGGTGCCCTTTAATATCAGGTAAGCTTTATCATTATTAATATGTTCTGAGGGGGCTTAAATGGGGAACGGGCCTTTTTTGTTTAAATCTTCGACAAAAAGATCTAAATAAAAATAAATTTAAATGACTTTAGTAATGTATAAGTAAACGATTACATTTCTTTATAATGTTGTAGAGAGTGATTGAGGAACCCGGTACACAAACATTCACAAGAAGGCTTCTAGAAAGGCAACCGAAGGGACAGGTCCCTGGGACTCTCACAAGCCTCTCCGGAGGCCCGTATTCGAAACTCTTCGGGATTCCTCGGCCCCGGGAGGCCGGAGATACTCCCAATTTCTCATATTGAAACTCCTGAAGTCTAACGGAACCCATAGAAACACGAAAATATTTTCATAAAATCGCAAGAAGGTAGTTAGAACAGTAGTAGTTCACATAACCGAATCGCAGTATGGGCCTTTATGATTATAAGGAGATTGGTTTAATTATTCCAGCTCATGTTTATCTAGTCAACCATCGCATTATAGAAAGAATGTACATATCTAAGAATTTTTTAACTGATTAACATTTGAACGAAAATTGGAGCCTAATTCAAATACGAAGGATAGATAGTACCGGGTCGGTTGACCTGGTGTCGTGCATGTGTGATCAGACCTTTACAGGTATTTATGAATAATAATAATATATGTTTCAAATTTCAGCTGCGGTGGTGGGGGCACTATAATATTGAAAACATTAAAAAAAAAAAATCTGGTGCGTGCGCGCAACACACAACTTTCACTTACCAACTTACTTAGATTAGAAATTATTGCGTTTTGTTAATTGCTACTTCTCAAATGAACAGAACGGCTTTAATTATGAACAATGGTCTGTCACTAATGGCGTACTCCGCATGCGTGGGCTCAACGAGTTTTACGAGTTGACTGAATATTTTTCTTTTTTTCTCCTCTTTAAGTTTTCTTTATTTTTATTATATCTCATATTATGCCATTTCTTCTTTTTAGGCGTAACGAGAGACAGTTAATTTCTCCATATAAACAAAAACAAATGGACTTTGTAGGAAACAACAAACAACAAAAAACAAACAAATAGGCCCCTACCCCAAAAAAAAAGTCCACTCAGAATATTTTAATAATGATAAAGCTTACCTGATATTAAAGAACACCTAATTTTCATTAAACATGACGAATTTAAAAAAAAAAAATCGTTAAAGCCGTTTTTGGCTTTCGAAAAAAAGGTAAAAATTGGAAAAAATTTATGAAATAAAGTGCCCCCTCCGTTTGATTAATTTCGATGAAATTTTTACAGTCATATCTCGGGTATGTAAATAGATCAAATACCCAGTTTGATCAAAATCGTTAAAACCGTTTTTGAGTAAATAAAAAAAAAACACGTAAAAATGATACAAAATTTATTAAGTAAAGTCCCCCCTCCGGTTGATCAATTTTGATGAAATGTTGGCCATCACATCTTTGACATATACATACATTAAATACCCAGTTTGATCAAAATCGTTTAAACCGTTTTTGAGTAAATAAAAAAAACACGTGAAAATGATTCAAAATTTATTAAGTAAAGTCCCCCCTCCGGTTGATAAATTTTTATGAAATTTTTACAGTCATATCTGGGGCATATAAATAGATCAAATACTCAGTTTCATCAAAATTGTTAGAGCCGTTTTTGAGAAAATCGAAAAAGGCTTAAAAAGTTATTAAATAAAGTACCCCCTCCCTTTGAGCAATTTTGATGAAATTTTCGCTGTCACATCGCGGGCATATATGTACACTAAATACCCAATTTCATGTTCGCACGGTTTATAGTTTTAGAGCTAGCCTGTTCACACACACACAGACCATTTTGAGGGACTTGGTTATTTGGACTCAGGGGACCCCAAAACGTGTATTTCCGTTGAAAACCGGAAGTCGAATTTTTTCACGATCGCAATACTTCCACTTACTATATATTTCATATATAGGTTAGTGAAAGTAAAAAAAGATAATATTTTTGGGTATCTTTACAGGAAGGTCAAATATATGTTAGGATCATTGTTAGGTCAAATGTATATGTGGCTGTTTTTGAAAAACAAAATCTATTTTGAATTTTGGTGGGATTTGTCTCCCCTAAGTAACATGATGTTAATTCTTTTGAAATTAGGTCGATTATAGAATAATAGAGATTTCACCTAAGAAAATTTGAAAAGGATAGTCAATTATTCTTATTATCAATGCAATACTTCTACTGAAATTCACAATGAATATTTTTTACATAAATACCTTCCTCGAGAACGATTTTGAATTTGAAATGGAAAAGGTTGAATTTGACTTGGAAATGATATATATAAAATGATGACTGGGATGTATGCAAAAATTTTGGCAATAACTGGGGGCTCCCAATTTTAACATAAAAATAGGATTATTTGTACTTCAAATTTCATAATTCCCTGAGGGAGATTTAAATAAAATCGTTTCAAATGGTTGACAATCTTCAGTACAATAGGAAGTAAGACAAAATTATTAAGTGGAGAATCTTACTTATGGAGAATCTTATATTAGCAATTACTAACAATTGTTATTATTAATTTACTGTTCCTATTGGTGTTTCAACAAGTATGGCTAATTCCTATGTACCTACTTACAGTAGTAAGCATAATTTCTGAACAAAAATTCACTTAGTCATCAGAATTCGTTTTCTCCTTTTAAAATTTACGAATCTTTAAAATTGCAAAGTTTTTTAGAGGGTTGAACCTGTACCTTTTAAAAAGAATCACGAAATCCCGTTTTTTACAATAATAAAACTAAAATGTCCTAAAATTTTGGAGACAATGGTCCTAGAAATAATTGATTAGTTATTATTCTAGCATGTGAATAATGATTTATAGTGCACAAAACTATCGTATATATTTGTAAAACTTTCCACCAGTGGTTGTCAATTGCGACTGAAAATCTTCTAGAATCTAAGCAAAAGAATTAAAGTAATGTTAGTAATCACTATTAAAATAAAACCAAAGATGTAAGAATTGTATATAAATCAGATCTATAAAGATCTCAGAGTAATCAATAATTTGAATAGGTATCTTAAAAAACATGATGATTTATCATCATCAAACAATCAACAAACATCATGATTTATTTTTCTCTTTTCGAAACCTGCTTGATGGAATCAAAGAATTGACCACTAGATTAATCAACATGAATAGATGATATTTTAATGACATAGATGATATATGATATTTTAATACGACATATTTTATGATATGTTAATATGACATATGATATTTTAATGACATGAAAACTTAAATGGGTTAAGTTAAAAATGTTCAATGCCAAACCAGTTTTACAGTGAGGGGAGGGCTCTATTGTTAATTGTTGAGATATATTCAGAATTAATCCTCTTTCTGGCAGTTGTGTAAGAGTGCAAACTTCAGTGCTTATGGGGTCACCTGTGGTATAGTGGCTAGCATAGTAGCCTACAAAACTAAAGGTCATGGGTTTGCATCCCACTAGGTTGTCCTATGATTTTTTAAATGAAGTAAAAAATCTTTGCTGTGCCGTCCTTAGAATGGGATATAAAATGGAGGTACCAAGCCTGTGCAATGTCAGGTACTCATAAAAGATCCCTATTCTAATTATAGCTAGATAGGCAAAATTTACGACTCCCACTGAAGCATCGTCCGATTAGCCCTGTTGGCATAAATTGGCATTAAATGTAAACAAACAAGCCTCAGTGCTTGATTATAATTAATTCTTGTAAGATATGAGAGCTATTGAAATGGTAGAGAAATGAATATTCAATGGAGTAATATTTTATAAAAAGTTCAGTGCATCAAAAAAATTAAACTGCTTATTGATTTTATATTTCAAATAATAAATTAATAAAAAAGAAATAATAAGCTTCTTGCTGGGAGTATCATAATTTAAAATAATAGACTTCATTGGAACCAACCAATACTTATTCAGTATCTTCTGCCAAATCTAAATAAAAGGGAATATAACACATTCTTGAAATTTTTCATCAAGCCATTAGGTTTTTTATAAACTTTATAAGTGTTTACTTTTTACTACTCTATTCATATAGCTCACACATGGTTTGCAAATATACAACTTTTACTATTTCTGAAAAAAAAAAATCGATAAAAGCTATTATTATATTTTTTCTGTTAACAATAGATACATATCCAAATAACTAATAATATAATAAGAATTAACTAAAACAACCTTAATTTTTTTTTATAATAAATCAAAACATTATACTCAAATTTAAGAAAAGAAAATTGAACTTTTAAAAATAGTTATTATAGAAAAAGTGACATTTTAATCAAATCATTATATCTCTCCATTCAATGTTAATGTTTTTGAATAAACATGATACTAACAGTCATGGTAGCCATTCAAAGAAATGGTAACCAGAACCATCTTAAATGCTTATACAGTCACTTTATTTTTAAGTCAGTCAATGTCTACTTAGCATCCCCTTTTATCTCAAAAAAAAAAACCTAATAACTTTCACGACCTTTGAAGGTTTTATGAAATGTGATAAAATTCATATTTAATGAGATCCATAATTATATTTGCATTTTCAATTTTTTAAAATATTAATTATTATTTCCACTATATATTTATAGTAAATAATTTACTCTTTGCAGATGTGGTACTTACGTGCAATGGTTATAATGATACCTCTTTCATCTTCTCTCCTGATACTCATTTCAATAATTTTCTTCATTAGTCTTGGTATTCAATGAAAAAATTATGAATTAAAACATAAACTGATATTATTTGGCTTTATTAGACATTAATTTTTAGGTAGTTGTCCTGAGGGTTATTTTTCATGTGGTAAAAGTAATATATGTATCATTCAAAAACATATTTGTGACGGTCATAAAGATTGCCCAAATGCAGATGATGAAGAGCCCATGTACTGTGGTAAGTTTCACTTTCTTTTTTCAGAGACATAAATGTTTCATGATTCGGAAATGGTATACACAAAATAAAACATTAGTATATCTAATTGATTACTGTTTAGAATTTTAAATCTATAAGTACTTCTATAATTTTAAATTTTGTACGACTTTTATTTAAAAAATAAGCTGACCTGTATGGAGGATTTTGGGAAATAATTGATAGCTTGCATTACAAACCACCCAATGATACCTGTGGTTAGTATAATATTCTGTCAAATGAAATATTCTTACTTTGAGTGAACTTTATTTCATTTTCTTTGTTTTGTTTTTTTTTAGATTTAAAAAATATTCCAGAGGGATGTAATTGCTCTGATTACACAGTATTGATTTGTACAGATATGTCTCTGGAAAGAGTACCTTTATACATACCTGAAGGAACAAAGCGACTGTATTTACACCATTTTTAATATATGGGTTGTATTTTGAGTTTCATTTTCATATTATTTAAAGTTATTTTTGGTTTTAGAATTCTGGCAAAAAATGACATTACTCTTAAAGAGGTAGATTTCTCTAATTATTCATTTCATGTAATGTAAGTATCATTCATAGGTGGGAATTAACTAATTCATTTTTTAATAAAACAAATAATACCACCAAGTAATTTCTCTAAAAAATATTGTAGATCTTCGTTACTGTATAAAAGTTTAGACTTTTTATTTATTATTACTATTATTTTATATTATTTCTTTTTTTTTAGAAATCTTGCAGACAATAATATTTCAACTATACCCATGAAAACATTTGATGGACAACTGGAGTTAATGAAATTGTAAATATTATATTATTGCATTCATGAAATGTATTCATTTTTTAATTAAGAATATCCAAAAAATAAATTTTCAGACCTGTATGAAATATGTTAAAATAATTAAGTTGAGAGTAATAATTTATATTTAGATATTAAGATGTAATGACTCTTTTTTAAAAATTTATTTCCAATGCTCAAATTAATATTAATTTGTAAAAGTTACTTAAAAATAACTTTCTTTAGTTAAATTTTAAAGGCTTCTTTTTTCACTAACTATTTTCATGATGAAATATACACATATATATTTGTGTATGTATTTATTATATAAAATCATTTATTTAATGTTAAATTAATTATTTTCGTAACACAATCTGGAAAGCTCCCACCAAATCACAAAGTCTACACAAATACATCCCACAAATAACAAACATTAACACAAATCATAACTGAGCACAAACACAGAAATTCTGTTTATAATGATTTATATAATATCATACAAACTGACACTTGCGATGAAGATGGATAAATGCTAAATTTAAGAAATATACTTTATGATTGCAGATTACATTACAGAAAAAGATAAAAATAAACATAGAAACTGTCCTAATAAAGAGTACACCCTTTTTACAAAATTTAAGAAAGACTTACTAAAGTTTATAAAAGAAATTTATTTTGATCAACTGACTAATAATAGAAGGATATCTTAAAACTTGTACTTATAGGTATTATCTATAATAAATTTATTTTGGTTCCTGTATATATATATATATATATATATATTGTATATAATGCAATGTAATAATGTCATGTCATGTAGTATGCTATTAAGGCATGGAGCATGGCATAATTTCAAATAAACGCTTCTTACGTAGGGTTACTACGTAAGGAAAATAAGAAAAAAAAAATATATATATATATATATATAGTTTATTATTTTTTTTATTCTATTTCATTTAGTGGTACAATTTAAAAATTAACAAAGTTCTAATTTATTATGTGAAGTTCTGCAAAAGTACAATTTATGTAGTATGCCTTATAAAGGCATGGAACATGTATTTTCAATAAATAAATATCTCTTTATGGGATTACTGTAAGGATAAAAGAGTAATATATATATGTATTTTATTTTTTGTTTTATAGTAGAGCTGAACTTAAGAAAATAATTGATTTTTCATTTAGTTTGTTTATTCATTTTAACTTTAATCAATCTATCTATATGCCATTATCAAGTAATAGCCTTATTATTTCTTAAAAATATTAATGGCCAAATATCCTCAGTCCCTCTTTTTGTAAACAATTAAATATCATTATTATTTCTAAATTAACATATAAGTAGGAAAAACTTATGCAGTGTAGTCAAATATTTGTGAGTTAGATTTTATCATTATTATTAATATAACATTTTGTTTGCAGGTTCTTGTTTAAGAATTATCTCTCAGAAATACCTGAAGGCCTGTTTTACGGGTTAAGCAATTTGACATGGCTTTTTCTCAATGAGAACAACATTAGCAAATTGAATTTTAAAAAATGGGATCTTCCAAGTTTAATTTGGCTGTAATGTGACCATTGAATAGTATATCAAGGATTAATGTATACAAATATGCTGCAGTGTGAAATAACTAATAATTGGTTGTTATTTTTTAGTGATCTTTCACATAATAAAATAAATTTGGAAACAGAAATGTTTCCAACCCTTCCATCACTCTCTTTCCTGTTTGTATTAGTTAATATAGAGTAAAAATTAAACACAGGTTACCTCATGCAATGTACTCAGATGAAATAGTGTTTTTTAGGTATCTGGATTGGAATTCAATTGAAGAAATAACTGAAAATACTTTCTTTGGTCTACATCAGCTTATTGATTTGTAAGATTTATTTTATTAGCTATTCAAAATTGGGTTAGGGTTTGTTTCTGGAAATGTATTACAAAGTATTAAAAACATCTATTTTAAAATTTAATTAGAATGTGTTTTCTGAATTAATTTTATTTCAGAAGTATTAGTTGGAATAAAATAAATTTGATTCACCCCAAAGCGTTTTATAATTTAAAACAGTTGCAGGATCTGTAAGTTATATTTATAAAAAAGAAAATTAATTTATAATTTATTAGTAGAACAATGTTTTAATACACTTTTGTGTTTGTTTTTTAGTAATCTGAGAAGCAATGAACTGACATTTCTAAGTGATACAATGTTTTTTAACAACAGAAACTTGCAGAAGCTGTAAGTAATTGTATTAGTATAGGGCTGTGACTACCCCTTAATCTCATGCATTAGGATACTGTCATGTTTAGAATTATTGATCAACACTTGATGCAGAACATCCCATCTTGGTGCATTCCCCAGAACATGTGTTTAATAGATACCTACCTGTTTTCTGTAGTCAACTCCTTATTTTTAATGTTATCGGAAACATATTACTCACCATACTATATTATGAAATTGAATTGTACTCAGAGTTGGGCGTATTAGTATTTGCGAATAAGAATATGAATATCACCCGAAGCACCCCCAACCTGCGAATACGAATACGAATATATTTGTATTCGCAAATATAAATACGAATATTCGAAGGGAAAATCAGCGAATATTCGATTATTCGCAGGGAAAATCTGCGAATAATCATATACGCGCAGCTGAAATATACAAACACGTTCGTATTTACTTGATAAAAATACAGATACACTCATATTCGCTACAAAAATATACGAATACACTTATTTTCGCAGGAATGAATATTACAACAGCTATATTCTCAACTAATAACACTGATTAAGGTATTCCATGACTAAACATTATATTATTTGTATTAAATTTTACGTTAATATTAAAAGTAGTTATTTAACTGTTATTTATGTATTACTTTCACTTACCTAAATACGAAATAAATAATAAGGGAAATTATTGCCATTGTGAAAAATTTCCGGTTTTCAACGGAAACGGACGTATTGGGGTCTCCTGAGTCCCGCGAAATGGTCTGTGTTGGTGTTTGTGTGTGTGTGTGTGTGTGTGTGTGTGTGTGTGTGTGTGTGTGCGTATGTGCGTGCGTGCGTGCGTGCGTGCGTGCGTGCGTGCTTGCTTGCGTGCGCGTGCGTGTGCGTGTGTGTGTGTGTGTGTGTGTGTGTTTGAACTATTTGTCGTAAGAAACTTAAATTAGGTATTTGAGATATATAGATGCCCGCGATTTGACAACCAAGATTTCTTCTAAATCGAGTAAGCATAGTGAGCACTTTATCGGAATACTATTTTTCTATTTACGATTTCTCAAAAACGGTTCTAACGATTTCGATTAAACTTTTTAAGTTTATTTTTAATGAAGCATTTATTAATAGTAAGAAATCTATTAGGTCTGATAGGGCTCTTATTACTGGCTAAGGAAAAAATCCTCCTTTAAAGTAATTTTTTTTTATTTCTGATTTCGAGTAAATAATTGTCCCTTGTCATCCCTATTTACAAAAAATGGCTTAATATTAAATACGAAAGAATTTAAGAATTAAACATAAGAGAAATAAAATATATGATTTACCAAAATAAAAATTTCAATTTCCGATAATATTAGTAGTAATGTGTATGTATAATATATCGGTCGAAATTTTGGAATTTAACAATAAGTTTTCTACCAAGAATGAAGTTGGTCTCATTTACTTAGAACTTCCGTTGAATTTTTTTTTATAAATAAATATATTTATAAATATATTAGATTATAGAAAAAATAATCGAGTTTTAGACTATACGATCATCTTTGTTGAGGAACTATCGTAAATAAGAATCGATAGAAAGGGTTAATCACAACGGCTGATATTAAATTGGAACTAAATTTTCAATTTTTAGTAGGTTAGTATTTTTCAATAAACAACGATATATTATCCTTCTAAGGCAGTAACAAGTAATAATGCTTTATTAAAGTAAATAGATCACTGATATGACAACAAGCTCTTAAAACACGTTGACTCTTTTCGCATGCTTGATACGCCTTGTCTTGTTAATAATGAGGAGTTAGTAAAGATGTACTACGCATGCGAATATTACCATCGTTCTAATGCTTGTTGGAACATAACTTTGATTCAATAAGAATCACCATATGTTTTTTCCGACCGATACAATTTTGAAGAACACGCTCTTCGCGCGGCCTTCCACCAAATAATAAACTTGATATTATTATTTCTTAAATTCCAAACTTTCGAACGATATATTATACTTACAAATTACTACTAACATTATCGGAAATTGAAATTTTTATTTTGGTAAATCATATATTTTATTACTCTTATATTTAATTCTTCAATTCTTTCGTATTTTATATTAAGCCATTTTTTGTAAATAGGGATGACAAGGGACAATTATTTACTCGAAATTAGAAATAAAAAAAAATTACTTTAAAGGAAGATTTTTTCCTTAGCCAATAATAAAAGCCCTATCAGACCTAATAGATTTCGTTAATATTAATGAATGCTTCATTAAAATTAAACTTAAAAAGTTTAATCGAAATCGTTAGAACCGTTTTTGAGAAATCGTAAATAGAAATATAGTATTCGGATAAAGCGCTCACTATTAGGGATGCGACATCGATGTCGATGTTTCTGAAACATCGATGTTTTGGACAAAACATCGATGTTACATAGCCGATGTTTTCCGAACATCGATGTTTGTAGGCCGATATTGACATCGATGTTTTTAGCAGTTAGCTTTTTTTTTTTTTTTTTTTCTTTTTTTTTTTTTTTAGCATTACTAAAGTTGTTTTTAACATCGATATTTTTGAAAATCAAATGTATCTTAACATCGATGTTTTAACAATAACCAAGTTCTTAACATTAACTTGATAGTTAAAACATCGACGTTGAGAGGAAACTAGTTTTTGTGTATATCATCGATGTTATGACAAAAACAAATATAATTTAACATCGATGTTTTGACATAAAACATCAATTAATATGCTCTTAACATCGATGTTTTAACCATAAAAAGTGGTTTTTAACGTCGATGTTTTAAAAATATCCAAGTTGTTTTTAACATCGATGTTTTGGCCAAAAACATCAATACATGTTAAAATACTTGATGTTAAAAACATCGATGTTTAATAAATAAAATATATTTATTTATAAATTTTAGTAACCAGTAGGTTGTTACAAAATTCCTTGTGAATGAATAGAACTTGATTTTCAACTTTCATAATTAATCCATTAGTTTCTAGAATTCATGTCCATGCTTCATGCGTTGAAAATTTAACGTATGAAAAAAGTGAATCACAGTTTAGCAGAGCTCCAGGCCAATAGAGAGAGGCTTACAAAATTAACAAAATCTTTAAAATTATAAAAATAGGCTTAATAATAATAACAGTGCGTGACTCACATATTAACACTTAAACATCGATTTAAATTAGTTTGGGCACTAATATGTTAATGTTTAAAGAACGTATACATTAAAAAAACATCGATGTCGAAAAACATCGATGTTTTATGGTCAAATAAATCACCGAAACTTAGATGGACTTAAAAAAAAGTTTATTTATCAACAACAATGTTTACAATTAACAAACAACTGAACTATTACTAATAAACTATTGCACTAATCTATCTTATCTAAGATCTCATGACTAACTACCGGGATTGGACTCCTCGCTAGAGGGAAAAGGAGGGGTATTTATACTGAGTCAGGGAAAAATTGCTGACTCTATGAATTAACCTCTATTTGGCTACCATAAATCCTCCCATCCGAAGTTCTCGAGCTCCGTGAGAGAAGAAGTGGGTGGATGCTGTTGGTAGAAGTTGTAGGCTGGAGTACAAGTTCTTCCTTTGGGTTTGGTGCAGCATCTTCTTGATTTGCTTGAGAAAGAATACTTGAGGACTTGTACAATGAATACAAATTAAAAATCAAAAGATATATTACAAAAATGCTTAAAATTATTGAGAAATAATCCAAATTAATGTGATCTTCATAACCAGTATTCAGGCTTTCAAATACTTCATTACTCAAATTTGGCATTTTTAATTGATCAAAAGTTACATTAAAATATTTATAATCTGAAATTTCATGAAATGAAGATAATACCTCAGTATACACATAATTATTTCGAGTGTGATTTATAATCTCTTCATTATCTTTTAACTTAATAATAGCCGTTTCTGGTAATGTTACAGGATAAGATGAATTATTCTGTATTGTAATATGCTTAATCTTAAAACTAACAAATATATCAATTACATCTACATAAGTTAAATAAGGTTCTGAATTACTAATAGTAGTACTTAAACAATTACTTAAATTATTATGTATAGCATTTTCTATGCATGAATCATTAATTTTATAAATCTTATTACAATAATAATTAGTTTTTATAAAATTACACTCTCCTTTATACACTTCTGCCTTATCATACAATACCATTTGATTATTTACAATAGTAGTTATGTAATGATTATTCTTTTTTACTGGAACAGATAATAAATATAAAGTACTAAAAGATTTAGCTTGAATAGGTAATTGTATCATGTAATGAACAATATTGTTTTTAATCATACAGGATAATTTACTAGTTAACCATAACGTTTCAAGATCAGAGCTTATAAAATTGTAATTATCATTAATATCTATACTTTTTAAAATACTGGAATGTGTTACTCCTATTTTACACATTTCTAATGAATTTTCTATGTCCATAATTACAATAGTGATATAGTTTAGAATGTCATATAATTCGTTTAAATGATTTGTTAATGTAGTCTTGTCTACAACATTTATTAAATTTGCTAATTTATTACTGTTATTATTAATTAATCTAATGTCCTTTTGAAAGGTTTTTACAAGATCTTTATTAATCTGAATCTCATGAGCTATGTTGTGTTCCATACGATAGTTGTTCTCCTCAAGAGTAGTAATTACCTGATCATAATGTGCTTGGTCATCAGAATCGAGGTTTCCAGTGACGTACTTTACAGCTTTCCCTATAAAATTCATTAATCCTCTTTTTCTTCTATTACGCGGTATATCAATAATATTATTAACTTTATCTTGTAGAAATTTCAATTGTTTTGAAATTACATCATATTGGCTATGTTGTTTAAAATTGGTCAAGTCCTTTTCTAATATGGATATTTCATTTATAAAACTTGAAAAATTTAAATAGTGTATTATAGTCTTGTATTTCTGAATTACCTTGGAATCAGATAGTTTGAATGTAACTAATCCTGAAGAATGTTCCGGATTTATTAGTTCATACTGGAGCGATGTCTGGATCATCAGAATCAATGTCCATATAATCTTCATTATCTGTAATGTTATTAGGTTTTTTAGATTTTCTTTTTCTTTGGATATTATCTGCATGAACCTTAAGAATTTTGTTTTTATGTTTAAATTTATGAACCTGTCTAAACGGGTTCTCATGTTTATTTCTAGTCCTAACCTTAACATACTGTTGATCTTCTATTTCTTCATTTACCCTATCTTTATTTAATAATTCAGTCCTTACTTCTTTTTCTCTTTCGATTTTACTTTTTATTTCTTGATGAACTAAATTTAATTCTTTATGATATTGATTAATTAGATCCTCCTGAATAATAGATAATTTCTTTTCTGGATCCTTAATGGAACCAAAGGTAATTTCATTTGGAGATAATTTGAGATTTTGATTTAAGGAATTATTATATGTAATAAGGGCTAAATTTAAATTTGAATTTAAATCTCGTTCTTCCCCACTATTTTTATACGTTCGGATGATTTCTATTAACGTAGAGTGAGCTCTGTTGATGAGACCAAGAGAGTTAGGATGGTTAGGAGTTGTATAGTATGCTTCGATACCTAAACTTTCCAACAAATTTTGAATCAAGTTATTTTTATATTCTTTTCCATTATCCATCTTGATTCTTATTGGATTGGGGAATAAACTTAAATATTTTGTAATAACCTTAAAAATATTTGTTGCGTTGCAGGCCGTAGTGATTTCAGCATACATTTTCTTTGAAAATGTATCAATAATAGTTACAATATACTTTCGTTCAAAGTGTAAAGTATCTATCATTAATTCTTCAAACGGTCTCATTGGAGTAGGTGTTACTTGAAATTGAGATTTTATCGGTTTCCGATCATATTTAGTTTTTCTACAAATTTTACAGTTGTTTATAAAATGATTAATTTCTTCTTTCATACGAGGGAAATAATATGTTCTCTTAATTTTTTCATAGGTTTCCAAAACTCCTCTATGAAACGACTTACCAATGTGATAATTGTTAATTAACTCTATTTGTTCCTCCTTATCTTCTATATTTAATAATTTAGTTTTATATCTTTTGAATTTAACACTAGGAAATTGTTCCATAATCAAAGAAGACATCTTTTTAAATATTCCTTCGAAATCACTTCTCACTGTTTCTACATTAGGTTCGCAATAAACTCCATAAACTTTATTAGGCATTAATATTTCTGTTAAAGTTTCCTCCAAGTCATTACTCCAAGGGTAAGCGGTTTCAATAAAATAAATATTTTTACCAAATGTCTTTTCTAATCTAATTCTTTTATGTCCCCTTTGTATAAATATTTGATTTTTTTCTACATTGATTGGTTTTGAATCATCTACAATAAATATTTGTTCATTACTGCTTTGTTGTGAATGTTGAGTGTTTAAACTTTCATTGTCGAAATTTGGATCATTTATTTCATTTTCTAATTCAGAATCATTATTTTCTTCTTCAATATTATTATTTTCTATCTCCATATTATGATCTTCTAATAACGTTTCATCAAAATCAAAACCTTCTGGCGATGTCAATGGCATTTGAGATGTCTCGCCTAGTATTCTGTCTAATTCTAAAGCTGAATCTTCATCTAAATTAAGATTCGTCATAGCATTAACTGTATCAATTTTTACTCTACTTAAAGCGTCAGCTACATAATTAGATTTTCCTTCAATATATTTTATTTCAAAATCATATTCATGAAGATAAAAGATCCACTTCATGATTCTTGTGTTATTGTTTTTCATATTAAACAACCATTGCAATGGCTTATGATCTGTTTGAATTATAAATTTTGCTCCATATAAATACGGCCTAAAATGTTTAGTGGCATAAACAATTGCTAGAAGTTCTTTCTCAATGGTGGAATATTTTTGTTCTGTATCATTTAATGTTCTCGAGGCAAAAGCAATGGGGTGTTCAGTTCCTTCAGTGACTTGGGAGAGCACTGACCCCACACAAAATTGGGATGCATCCGTAGTGACTATCATAGGTAGTTCAAAATTTGGATAGGCTAAAATTGGAGCGTTCATTAAATGAATTTTTAATTTCTCGAAAGCACTTCTGTAATTATCTGGTATGATATTGTCTTTATCTTTTAGTTGTTGAGTTAAAGGTTTAGCAATATTAGCATAATTATGAATAAATTTACGGTAGTATCCAGTTAATCCAAGAAATTGTCTTATTTCCTTTTCAGTTTTAGGTATTGGAAATTTTGAAATTGCCTCTAATTTCGCAGGGTTAGTTTTTATTCCTTCTGGAGTTAATATGTACCCTAAAAATGGGAGTTCACTTTTAAAAAATTCTGTTTTATCTAGTTGAATAACTAGATTATGTTTGGCTAAAGTTTCAAATATATTTTCTAAATGTTGAAAGTGTTCTTCTACAGTTTTTGAATAAATTATTATATCATCAACATAGACGAGTGCATTAGGTACGTTTGCTATCATTGCATTCATTGCCCTTTGGAAGGTTGGTGGGGCGTTGCAGAGACCGAATGGCATTCTCACGTACTCGTAGTGTCCATTTTCTGTTGAGAAAGCAGTCTTCTCAATGGAGTCCTTTGCCATCTCTATCTGATGAAATCCAGAATCTAAATCTATTGTAGAAAATATTTTCGAACCTTGTAATTTATTTAATAAATCCTCAATATTAGGAAGAGGAAACTTATCCTTAATTGTCTGTTCGTTTAATTTTCTATAATCTATAACTAATCTATATTTCTTTTTCCCACTCGCATCTAATTTTTTTGGAACTAACATTGATGGAGAATTATATGGGGAATTACTTTCTCTAATTATATTTTGATCTAATAATTTCTTTATTTGACTGTTCGTTTCTTCTCGAAGTTGAGGAGCAACTCTATAACTCCTTGAATAAATAGGATTCTCAGTTTTTAATTTAATTTGACATTTTAGTAAATTTGTAGAAGGTAAAGGTTGCTCATTAGTTTTAATTATGGAAGGATATTTTCCTAATAGATTAATCAAATTTTCTTTTGTATTTTTATCTATATGGTTTGTCCTAACCATACTGTCAATAACTTTTAAATCTTTTATTAAATTAACATTATAGTTTTCTTCAATTATTTTCCCATTTTTAATTAATTTTCCTTTTATTTTCATTAATATATCATCTCCAATATTCATATCTACTTTTAATTTTCTCATTGATTTCATACCTAATAAGAAATCGTATCCAGGACAGAAATCATAAATTTTAAATGTTACCAATATTTCATCATTGACCCCAAGCTTCGGTCCAATATCTAAGGTTACACTTCCGCTACCTCTTTTGTTACCGGCTGGTGTTATTATAATGAAATCTTCCGATTGTATTTTAATTCCCTCGGGTAAAGAAGTTGGATTTATACAATTGATTTCCGCGCCTGTATCGATTAGCCATTCCTTGCCTTCTTTATCCGTAAAATGAGCATCCTTGTCATTGTTTACTAAATTTAGGTTGTACTTCGGGAGGCTTCGCCAAGTTCTAAAAAATTATCAAATTTAAGTTTGAGTTCTTGAATTTCTCTTTCTAGTCTCGCATTTTTTTCTAATAATTCTTGGTCATTTTTTACTTCCTGAAAGCATCTTACATTTTCGACCGATTTCATCGAAACGGTATTTTGTGAATCCGGCTTGAAAGGTCTTGAAGGAAATGATTCATGATTCGTTTTGTCATTATATCGCCAATTATCCTTCTCATGCCATGCCTGTGGCTTATTATTTCTATGATCCCTATTGTTTTGATTAAATCTTTTTTCTTCAAATTTTTGTCTATCATTATGATAAAATTTATTATGCCCTCTTTCTTCGTTTCTATTTTGGTGATAATGCGGCTTATCATATTTATTATGTTCTTGTTTGTTATGGTTATATTGTGGTTTATCATTTCTATTATTATAATGCTTTTTAGGGTAAAGTTGTTGTAGCAGTGGCAAACCTTCGTTTTGTAATTTTATGCGCAATCTGACTAAATCTTTAGGATCGAAAATCCTCATGTAATTACCCAATTCGATAGGTAAACAAGAAATTACATGATGAGTTATTCTTTCTTTAATATATTTTATTTGATCATCGGGATACGTTATATCATTATCAATTCTAATTCGGGCAATTAATACTGATAATGCTGATTCTACTCTATTAATAAAATCTATTGGATTCTCAAATCTGTATGGACGCATAGACATTAGCTCATGGTCTAATTGACAAATTGTTTTCTGGTCTCTATAATTATTTTCTATAAAAATTAACAATTCATCTAAATTAACAAAATGTTGGGTTCTAATATGATTTTTAGCTTCCCCCTTTATTTTAGATTTTACTTTATTTAAAAGAGCGGCATGATTTTCAAATGCTAAAGTATTATTAGCCTTACAAACATAATTAAAAACTTCCCTAACCTCTGTTAAAAACTCATAAACATCTTTGGAGTCCCCATAAAAATCCTGTATATGGTCATAATCCATAGCTGTCATTTTATATGTTATCATTTGTGGTTGTGGTGGTTGTGATTGTTGTTGTTGCAATTGTTGTTGTTGTAATTGTTGTTGTTGTACCTCTGAGTCATTCATTTTTGGCTGGTATATTTTTAGCTTACTCGGTTTTAAAAGAAATGACATAAAATAAATATAAACTAAATATTGTTTTAAATATAATAAAAAATATTACAAATTTTGTACCTCAAGTATTCTTTAAGTCCTTACGAAGTTTCTGGATTTAATAAAAGTTCTTGACCCGTTTGAAGTGTTGAACACACCTTGAAGCAGCCAGTCCCAGATTCTGTTGTCCAATGACTATTTCTTCGAATCTTCTTAGCCTGACACTCAGAGCTGTTACTTAAAGTAATTTCTTCGCTCTTCTTTCTTCAAGTTAACACGGGTCCCTGAATTCGGGCGCCAAATAAATCACCGAAACTTAGATGGACTTAAAAAAAAGTTTATTTATCAACAACAATGTTTACAATTAACAAACAACTGAACTATTACTAATAAACTATTGCACTAATCTATCTTATCTAAGATCTCATGACTAACTACCGGGATTGGACTCCTCGCTAGAGGGAAAAGGAGGGGTATTTATACTGAGTCAGGGAAAAATTGCTGACTCTATGAATTAACCTCTATTTGGCTACCATAAATGTCGATGTTTAATCGACATCGATGTTTTTATTGTAAAAACATCGATGTTTTGCCTTCGATGTCGCATCTCTACTCACTATGCTTACTCAATTTAGAAGAATCTTGGTCGTCACATCGCGGGCACCTACGAGTATATACCTCAAATACCTAATTTCAGTTTCGTACGACAAATGGTTAAAACACACACACGCACACACACACACACACACACACACACACACACACACACACACACACACACACACACACACACACACACACACACACACACACACACACACACACACACACACACACACACACAAACAGACCATTTCGCGGGACTTGGTTATTTGGACTCAGGAGATCCCAAAACTTCTGGTTCCGTTGAAAACCGGAAATTTTTCACAATGGCAATAATTTCCCTTTCTATATATTTCGTATGCAGGTAAGTGAAAGTAATAGATAAATAACAATTAAATGACTACTTTTAATATTAACGTAAAATTTAATACAAAAATATAATGTTCAGTCATGGAATACCTTAACTAGTGTTATTAGTTGAGAATATAGCTGTTTTAATATTTATTCCTGCGAAAATAAGTGTATTCGTATATTTTTGTAGCGGATATGAGTGTATCTGTATTTTTATCAAGTAAATACGAACGTATTTGTATATTTCAGCTGGGCGTATATGATTATTCGCAGATTTTCCCTGCGAATAATCGAATATTCGCAGTTTTTCCTGCGAATAATCGAATATTCGCTGTTTTTCCCTGCGAATATTCGAATTTATATTTGCGAATACAAATATATTCGTAGGTTGGGGGTGCTTCGGGTGATTTTCGTATTCTTATTCGCGAATACGAATACGCCCAACTCTAATTGTACTATATTACTCCACAAACATTATTTAAAATATAAAACATCAACATAAGAAACTAGTCATAAAGGCACAACCGTGAATATTAATGGATAAATAAAAGAGTTTAGTTTCAATATCCATAATATTATTCTAAAATCAGTCTCCTTACCCTCAAATTGTTGACTATGAAATACATACTAGATTGACCCTTAAGGGTGGCTGATCAAATGAAATAAGCCAAGGTATTGGGAAGGGTTTTTGAACTTTGACTTAGGATAGTATAAAATAATAATAAATCAAGTACATAAGAGGTATAAAATATATAAGTAGTTGCTCAAAACAATCAAAACTAGATTACAGTTGTTATCACTTCCACACAGTTATCATGCAATTATTACACAGTTACAAGGAATTAAACACATTTCAATAAAGCGACTCCCAATATGCATAATAGTTATTCTAAAATCTTAAATTGCATGATGACTCATCTGGTACCTAAGAATCGTCGAGAGAGTCGAGATCCGAATCTGAATCTTCTGAGCTGATAACTGCATGATTCGATGCCTCCTATCAGAAACATAATCAAGCAAGTTATCTGCCAAACTCTTCTCTCAATGACAAAAGGAGAGTTTACAAATTAGGAAATAGAATTAACACCTACAAGTAAATAAAAATCTGGTGCATGCGCGCAACACACAACTTTTACTTACCAACTTACTTATATTAGAAATTGATGTTTTGTTAATTGCCACTTATCAAAGTTACACATTTTTCCTTGTTTTCATTTGCTTTATAAAAAACACTATTTTTTATTATTATTAAATAAAAGTTTTTACTTGTGATAATTCAGCAATGCAAGCATAATACTCCAAGTCGTCTGATTTTATAATTCTCTATGTACATAGTTGTTGACAACTTCATTTAGTTACCATGAAACAAATAATTTCCATTAAATGACCAGAACGGCTTTAATTGTGAACAATGGTCTGTCATTAAAGGCGTACTCCGCATGTGTGGGCTCAACGTGTTTTATGAGTTGACGGAATATTTTTCTTTTTTTCTTGTCTATACGTTTACTTGATTTTTACTTTCACTTACCTATATATGAAATATATAGTAAGTGGAAGTATTGCGATCGAGAAAAATTTCGACTTCCGGTTTTCAACGGAAATACACGTTTTGGGATCCCCTGAGTCGAAATGACCAAGTCCCGCGAAATGGTCTGTGTGAACAGACTAGTTCAAAAACTATAAACCGTGCGATCCTGAAATTGGGTATTTAGTGTAGGTATATGCCCGCGATGTGACAGCATAAATTTCATCAAAATTACTTAAAGGGAGGGGGTACTTTACTTAATAACTTTTTAGGTTTTTTTCGATTTTCTCAAAAACGGCTCTAACGATTTTGATTAAACTGAGTATTTCATCTATTTATATGCCCGAGATATGACTGTAAAAATTTCATCAAAATTGATTAACCGGAGGGGGGACTTTACTTAATAAATTTTGTAACATTTTCACGTGTTTTTTTTATTTACTCTAAATCGGCTTTAACGATTTTGATCAAACTGGGTATTTGATGTATTTATATGCCCGAAATATGACTGTAAAAATTTCATCAAAATTGATTAACCGGAGGGGGGACTTACTTAATAAATTTTGTAACATTTTCACGTGTTTTTTTATTTTATCAAAAACGGCTCTAACGATTTTGATTAAACTTAGTATTTGATCTATTTATATGCCCGAGATATGTCTGTAAAAATTTCATCAAAATTGATCAACCGCAGGGGGCACTTTACTTAATAAATTTTGTATCATATTTACGTGCTTTTTTTATTTACTCAAAAACGGCTTTCACGATTGTGACCAAACTGGGTATTTGATGTATGTATATGCCAAATATGTGATAGCCAACATTTCATCAAAATTGATCAACCGAAGGGGGGACTTTACTTAATAAATTTTGTATCATTTTCACGGGGTTTTTTATTTACTCAAAAACGGCTTTAACGATTAATAAAAATAAGATATGAATGTAGAAAAATGTGTGACTTTGGGAAATGATATTTAACAAAACACGTCAATTTCTTTTCTAAGTATGTTGGTAAGTGAAAGTTGTGTGTTGCGCGCACGCACCAGATTTTTTTCATATTTCGCCATTTCTTATTCTTAATCTTAGTTAATTTCTCCACATAAACAAAAACAAAGGTACTTTATAGGAAAACAAAAAAGGCCCCTTCCCTATTTAAGCCCCCTCAGAACATTTTAATAATGATAAAGCTTGCCTGATAGTAAAGAACACCTAATTTTCATCAAACATGACGAATTTGATCAAAATTAATAAAGCCGTTTTTGAGATAATCGAAAAAAAGGTAATAATTGGAAAATAATTATGAAATAAAGTGCTCCCTTCGTTTGGCTAATTTTGATGAAATCGCTGTCACATCTTTGGCATATACATACATCAAATACCCAGTTTGATCAAAATCGTTAAAGCTGTTTTTGAGTAAATAAAAAAAACACGTGAAAATGAGACAACATTTATTAAGTAAAGTGCCCCCTCCAATTGATCAATTTTGATGAAATTTTGACTGTCACATCGCGGGCATATACATATATCAAATACCTACTGAGTTTAATCAAAATCGATTGATCCGTTCTGGAGAAAATTGTAAAAATTAGACAAAATTCATTAAATAAAGTACCCCCTTCCTTTGACCAATTTTGATGACATTTGTGCTGTCGCATCGCGGGCATATACATATATCAAATACCTACTGAGTTTAATCAAAATCGTTTGATCCGTTCTGGAGAAAATTGTAAAAATTAGACAAAATTCATTAAATAAAGTACTCCCTTCCTTTGACCAATTTTGATGACATTTGTGCTGTCACATCGCGGGCATATACATACACTAAATATCCAATTTCAGGTTCACAAGGTTTAAATTTTTTGAACTAGTCTGTTCCCACACAGACACAGACACAGACACAACACACGCACACACGCACAAACGCACAAAGACACACGCACAGACCATTTCGCGGGATTTGGTTATTTGGACTCAGGGGACCCCAAAACGTGTATTTCTGTTGAAAACCGGAAGTCAAAATTTTTCACGATCGCAATACTTTCACTTACTCTATATTTCATATATAGGTAAGTGAAAGAAAAAATTATTTGATTAATGAACAAACTATTTTCTAAGGGAAGTCAAAGGAAATTTTAATTTAGAATATAATGAACAAATATTTAAAATGAAAATAAATAGATAATGCAATGGCGGCAATAAAAAAGAACAAATTTGGTTTTGAAGTAGACTATTAATGCCCCAATTTGTAATTAAAAAGAAAGAATTTATCAGAATATATACAAAAAATATGTTATAAATAATACAAGAATGAGTGGAATGTGTGTCTCAGAGAAACTTGAAAAAAGATGCGACTTTGGGAATAGGTTTCTCTCAGACACAGCACATAGCAGACAGCACTTCTAAGGTGACAACTGCTTGTGGCCTTGTGATGCCATGCCCTTCACTGCTCAATCTTTGAATACTTACTGGACTCTCATAAAAGGGGGAAACATGAAAGTTCCTAGCAGACGTTTTAAGAACTGTCAGACAGACACATGTTCCTCTCTAAGTGTTAATATATCACCACTTATTACTAAATTTAAATCAATATTAGCTCAGTAAATACTAGATGATAGGAGTTAAATTATAGTTTTTTTTTTTTTTGTTTCAAAATAACATCTTATACATTAAAAATTACTCATTATGACTTTATTAAATTTTTCTTCTTCATCTTCTTCTATCTTCTCAATTTATATGGTCGCATTCATTAACTGAACTGAAATGGTTGTATATTCAATCAAAAACCCGAAAATTATTTCATATTCAATTAAAAATATATTCCAATTTAATTATTTAAACTAAAGGTTTGTCAGAATATCTATATGAATTCTTTCTTGTATACAAAATGAATATAAAGAAACATATTTAGTTTGAAATGTCTCTTTCATTAATTTCTAATATTAAGAAATAATATTAATTTTTATTCATTAATATTTTTGAATATTTTTCCAGAAACCTGGGAGGTAATATTTTCCTAGTAATTTCTAAGAATCTTCTGCTGCCCCTACTATCCTTAAGATCTCTGTAATTAAACTATGATAAATGATTACTTTTGAGATTTCAAACCATTATTCCTTTTGGTTTTTATTTTTAATGTTTCTTTTGTTTTATGTTTTTTTCAAAGGAACCTTGAGGGTATTAACATTGACAATCATAATGCTACAACATTTTCATTACTCTTCAATTTAGAATTTGTGTGAGTATATTTTGCCTTGATTTTGAATTATTAAACAACATAAATATAAATATATTATTTTTTTTTTATTGTGAAACTGAATTAAGCGATATAACAAACATTTAACTGATTACTTTTTGTTTTTTAAAAATTTCCATTTTTAAATTTTAAAAAAATCTGGTGCTCGCATCTCATCACACAACTTTCACTTACCACCCTTCTTTTTGACTAAAAATAGGCATTTTAACATTTTTTAAAACGGCATACATAAATGCTCCTGGAAAGGGAACACTAAACTTTTTCTCACAATGAAAAATGTTTTTTTTATTATTGGAAAGTAGGGTCAGTAATTTATACAGACCAAGTATAAAGTTGGTCCGATTTGCTCCAGAATTTCGTAATTTCCAAGGATTTTTTTCAGTTTTTTTTTATATAAATATTTTTGATTGGAATTATAGAAATAATAATCAAGTTTTAGACTGAAGGATCATGTTTTTCAACAATATATCCAAATAAGAATCAATTGAAGGGGTTCATTACGCCTGATAATAAATTGGAACTAAATTTTCAATTCTGGGCACCTTAGTATTTTCCAGAAAACAACAGCAATATTTTATTCTTCTAAGGCAGGAACACTTATTAATGTTTTATTTAAATGAATAGTATATGTATGTTCCAGCAAGCTCTTAAAACACGTTGTCACATTCTCAGTAAGCCTTTCCTTGTTAACTATGAGCAGTTAGTAAAGGTGTACTGCGCATGTGAAAGGTGCCACCATGTTTCAAGTGCTTCTGGGCCATTGCACATCAAATCAACACAAAAATATATTATTTTATCCTCACCATCTCAGATTTTCTTGATATTTGGTATGTGTGTACTACTTGTAACTACTACAACAATTCTGAAATATTACTGAGATATGTCTACTCGTTTCTGAATTATTGGTCCCTAAAGCCCTCAAAAATAGGCCCAGAAATAGAACAAATCATGATTAAAAATAGCTGTAGATGTTTTCCAAATTTGACTTGGACTGTGAGATTGGTGTCATTAAACAGCACGATCCACGCGGTTTCATATGATATACAACAATGTATAGGTTGGTACTAAAGACATTTTTTAAAAATTAAATGTAAAATTTTAATTTAAATTTTCTCAAAAAGAGCATTTTTTTAATATTTTATAGTTTTTTTGAGAAATAGGTATTATTATATCTATTCATACAGCAAAATATCAAAGTAGGATGAAAATCTCTTCATTACTAAAAAATTGAAAACTAGTGATAAATGTCCATAAATCTAGCATCTTGTGAAGATGTTTTCCGAATTTGACTAGGACTATGAGATTGGTGTCTTTTAAGAACGCATTCCATGCCATTTCATATAATATATAGCAATATATAGGTTTTCTACAGCTATGTTTCAAAAAAATATAAAAATTTTAAAGATACCCTTTTCGAGAAAATTGAAATTAAAAATTTAAACTAGGTTTTAGGAAAATTTCTTTAGTACCTACCTATACATCGCTGTATATCATATGAAATGACACGGAATGCGTTTTTAAAAGACACCAATCTCATAGTCCTAGTCAAATTTGGAAAACATCAACAGCTATTTTTAATCATGATTTTTTCTCTTTCTGGACCTATTTTTGAGGGCTTTAGAGACCAATCATTTAAAAACGGGTACACATATTTCAGAATTGTTGTAGTAGTTACAAGTAGTACACACATACCAAATTTCAAGAAAATCTGATATGGTGAGGCTCAATCCTGTGTTGAATTGACGTGGAATGACCCTTCTTGGAAAGTACCTTTGATTCATGAAGAATCGCCATTTTTCTGATTTTTTTTCTGATTTTTAACATCTTGAACAACACGCACCTCGCCTTCTCTCAAAATGCTCTCTCTCTTGTCTTCTTCCTAAACAGTTCTCTTTGTTTTTCATTGTAAAACAAAATTTAAAAGGTTGTTTGTAATTCTTTAAGTTTTGAGTTATTGTAGTTTCAAGACAGTTGCGATTAGTATCATGGAAACCAATTGTTCCTGTTAAATAATCTGAACTTAGAAATTATTATTATTAAAAACTACTAATATTACTGGAAATTGAAATTTTTGTTTTGGGAAATCATATATTTTTTTCTCTATTATTTGATTATTAAATTCTTTCGTATTTTATATTTAGCCATTTCTTGTAACAAGGGACAGTTATTTACTTGAAATAAACAAAATTAAAGGTACTATAAAGCAAGATTTTTTCCTTAGCTATTTAAGCTCTATCAGACCAATTCTATGAAAATAAAACCTAATTTATAATAAAGAACATGCTAGTTTCAGACAGAAGTGATACATGTATAATTAAATAATTATTATATTTATTACTATCATAATTTTTATTACTATCATATATAAATAATTTTTTTTTTTTGTGTAACGCAGTATTATTTGCAGAGAGAGAGAAACACTTTATTTATTATAAAAAGGTGCCTTTACACCTTACGAACTTTACCTTCGAACAACCTTCGTTCGCCTGGGTTCGGGGGTAGCGCTAGTGTCACTTTTGATTTGTGTTTTTGTAAGTGACAGGAATTGTTTGTGATACTAGTGTAGTTTGTGATACGTTGTAATTCGTCACCTATTTTTTTATTTTACAGATAATATAAAATATATTGATAAAAGAGATTTTTTCTTTATCATAAGCTAGCTTGGGGTGCGTCAGCCATATTGGTTCGCTTAACGCCACGTGAAGTATAAATGGCTGTTCGCTTCACGTCGGTACGGCAAGGTTCGAAGGAGAACTTGTTCGAAGGTGAGATTCGTAAGGTGTAAAGGCACCTAAAGGTGTAAAGAGGTGCTGCCCAACTACATTGGGTTGCTAAGACACAGCATACTGTATGTCCATATGAGACTATAACCATAAAATTGTATTAATACATTAATATATATTAATTGAGGCGTTTGGTTTCAAAACCGGTTACATCCATTTTTTCCAAAAACTTTTTTTTTTTCTAGTTTTTAATGTTAGAAATAATGTGTTAGACGTGTTTGTTTCAAAACCGTCTAGGTACTTCGAAAATCAAAACTAAAATATTCCTTATCAAAAGTGGTTCCATCCAACCTTCACAATTCCACCGCTTGGATGGTAGGCCATTTATTCCTCCTACCAGACAGCGTATTTGGGAGAATAAAAAAAGAAATTTAGCAAAGAATGTTGTTGTCGAACCGTCGCAGGCTTTGTAAATCTTTAAAACCGAGGGAATCCTATAAGCTTAGATGGAAAAGTTGCGAATTGGAAAAGTGCTTTGAATAGAATTTTAAGCCTCCTAGTAAATGACATTTCAAATTCCAGCCATGTAAGTGATATATCCTTACAAGAAACCATAATAAAACTAATATTGTTGTCAGTGGCGAAAAAAAATACTTAAATTACTAGCTAAAAGTGTGTGCAAAAATGGAATTTTTTTTTCAGAAAACCTTCAATTTTTCGAAATCCCAACCGGTATTCTTGTTTCTAAACAAAAGTTGAATGATGTTGATACTCTATTAAAAAACATTATGGGGAAGACTGGAGATCAATAGTTACCCTATGAATTACGTCTTCATATTCATAGACAGTACAATGTCACCAATCCAAGTAAATACGCATGATACCAATATGGATGTGTGTCAACATCAAGATTTAAATGAAAATTTGTATATTTAAAAAATAAAAACTATGTATATAATGTTCATATTAAATAAAGAGATTTGTTTTTAAAAAAATGTATATTTTTTCAACCATAATTTAGCCAGAAATTGATGATTTCTTATCAAATTCAGGTACATCCAACATATTTATTCATGTTAAATGAGGTATAAAAAAGAAAAGGTGATAAGAAGTTGTCAAAAATTTTTGTTCAGCGGTAATTGTTTGCAAAACCACGAAAAGAACAAAAATATTTTGTTAAATTGATTAATTTTTTTAAATTGATCCTTTTTTTATCAGTCCTGAAATACTGCTGGAAATGGATGTAGCCTGTTTTGTAACCAAACACCTCAATTATATCAATAATCTGAAAATTTATAGTGAAATTAAAAACCCCCTTTTTTTAATATATGAACACAAAGGCCTTTTACCTCATGAAATTAGAGTAGATCACTTTTAGGTGTATTCTAATGGTATGTTGAGCTCCTTCATTCTGGATATTGTTCTCTAAAACTGCTTGAATATTTATTTTTATTTTTCAAAGCTAGATTGCTGCCTATTCTTTAATTCCAATCCCTTTTTCTAACGCTAATAATGAACAACTAAATATGATAGAAAATCTCTTGAATTGATGGAAAAATTAATTCTAAAATAAATGTTATTTAATTGATTATGCCCATTGGTGGATTTCAAACAAACTTCTCAGGGTAATTGAATAGTTTTCCTGGTAGGGTATTGCTTCTAATGACTTTTCTATCTGTTCTAATAACTATAGTATGAATGTTCATTTTTACATTGACCTTATTGGTAAACTGTTGTGATATAATAACTTTCTGTCATATGTTTCAGCTATTTTAAGAAATTCAAGTATTGCATGTACGTGCCAAATGTTCCCAAATGCTACCCATCCACAGATGGTAAGAAAATGTTTGAAAAGTACTAAATTTATTTCCTATATTGTCCCTATGTTCATTTAGGCCTATTTATGTTAAGCTGCTTTGTTTGTTGATGTTTTTTGTAATGTAAGACATCTATGATCATCAACAATAATTGGTAATTATAGTTACCGTGATGAAACCAAAAGAATGGTGCCAAGACTGATGAGAGCCAGATAGAGACGTGGTGTGTCACACATGTCGATTGGTGGCTTTTTTTTTTCTTTGTACACGAGGTTTGATCAGAGGATGTGGGTAAAATCCATACAAATGAGTTACTTTACTGCAATACTCCTAGTTCATAATTTATTACACCTCCTGGTTTTTACGTCTTCTCCTGTTTCCATCCCCCAAAATGACTTCAATTAGCCTTTTGAAGGAATGTTCAAAAGTAAAGCTGAAAGTGGTCTCAAAAAAATTCTTTTTATTGAATTTTACACAGTCAAAGTCATATACCTTAAATTTTAGTTGACGTTTCGCTTTTTATGAAAGCATTTTCAAAACTAAAAAGATAAACAAGGAAACATTACAGTTTTGTATTATTATGTAGTTTAATGATGAAATTAAAACAAATTATGCATCAATAATACAAAATATAGAGAACCTTAATCTTATCAATCACAATTCATCAAGAAAAATCTTAATATTTTAAAAAAGTATGCAACATATATTAAAAAAATGGTAATTTGTATAAAAGAAATAAGTGAAAAAGTACACCATGGTAACATTAAACTACAACAATAACAAGGTGGTATTAAAATGTAAAGATTGAATTATATCAAATGGTGTAGTACACAAAAACAGATTCTTTGAAAAGAAAAATTATTCCTGGCATCCTTCCTTTTCCAAGTTGTTTGTTTGTTTGTTTAACATCACTTTATGCCACTATGGCTAATCGGACGATGCTGCAGTGAGAGTCCTAAATTTTGCTGACCCAGCAACAGCAACAGTTATAATTTGGATAGGGATCTTTAACGAGTACCTGACATCGTAGAGGCTCAGGACCTCTATTTTACATCCTATCCGAGGGACGGCATGGCTAAGGATTTTTTATTCCCATTAAAAAATCCTAGGGCCACCGCTGGGCGTGAGCCTGCGACCTTTAGTATTGCAGGTTGCCATGCTAAACACTATAACACAGGTGACCCCCTTTTCCAAGTTATCCGTCCTTCATATATTTACGAACTTTTTCAGTTCAAATCCTCCCTCCTATCCTGCAATACCCATTCTAGGAATTCAGATCTATATACTCCGGCCCACCGTCAGCTTTTGAAAGATCTGTTATTATCCGTTCCTCAACCTTATGGAACTCTATTTCCCCCTTTTATCCATAAATCTCACACACAACACTCTCCCTACCTTTAAATCCTGTCTGTTCGATCCATCCATCCAGTTCCCCGAATAATTGTAACTAGTCTCTATATGTAAATATGTGTAGATATGTACATATTATAAACTGCACCCTCATAGTTATTTTTAATTTTATCTCATTAAGAATATTTAATATATTTTTAATTTTTCCTTGTTAAGAAAATTACTTTATTATTTATCATTATTTTCTCATTTTTTTTTTCAATAATTTTACTTTGCTTTGATTTTGTAATACTACTCTAAGGCTCTAAATCCTATTTTATGTGTCTGTATAAGTTAGTTCCTAAAGGACTACTTCCCGGGACAAATAAATAAAGATTTTATTATTAATTATTTTAAGTTCATTAATATCCGTTGTCTTAAAATGTCTACTGCTAAGAGACATTAAATTGTTAATATTTGTAATAACATTCTTGGCACTACATCAGGAAAGATGTCTTTAATTTATTTTTAGAACTCTATTAATTTCATGAAATATCTAAATTTTTAAGTATTCTGATTAACTAATTTTTTAGGAACGTCCTCTACAGCAGATTTGCTTGAGAACGAGTTACTTCGTGGAACCCTTTGGATAGTAGTTATTTTTACGTTGATAACCAATGGTATTGTTCTTTGGCACAGAATGGTTTCATCTGTATTTACTTCACCACTTAATCTTATTATAACAAATTTAGCAGGTAATAAATGAGATCAGTATTTTTTATTTGAACAAATGATAAAGACTTATTAGATAATTTATAAATATCCCATGGGCTGATCTTTATGCAGACCCCACAGCTAACTGTAAGTGACTGTGTATATGTTCAATGGCCAGTTATTTTAATACATAACTAGTTAAGCAACTACAAATACAAAGCATCTAGACCATGTAGATTTTTTATTAAATGAGCTAATTGAATAATTAAATTAATACCCATTAATTAATAATACCAAATTCAGACAATAAAAAAATTAATACCCATTTCTGAGGATTGTCATTTTTCTTTTATTTGTTTTTCAAATCAGACAAGGGTGTCTGAAATGATTAGTCCAGTAGCTCTGTTACCTCAGAACAACTGACCCCCTGAAGCTCTGAACTCCCCATGAGGAGAGGGGTGTTAGGTTTAGATAAGGTTCAATAATTAGTGGAAAGAACCTTTATAATGGAGTCTAAGAACATTAGAGTTTTGCATATTTAGCCTTCTTGCATATTGCATATTTAGCCTATTACTTTTATTATTATTTATGTCCTTACAGCCTGACCTGGGACCAGGCCTCCTCAACTGCAGCCTTCCAGCCTTCAGTGTCAGAAGCTCTTCCTTTAATTCCTGCTTCCTCCTCCATCCTCCAATTCCCAGTATTTTGTGGTCTTCTACCACCCACCTTAATCTCAGCTTTCTTCCACCTGGCTTTTCCATTCTTGGATATTCTGTAGTCTTGAATTTTTGCATTCTCTTGCTGATCAGCTTCAGTCTTTTAATTATTATTTTAGCGACTACATTTTGTTCACTGAAGAGCTGTCTGCTCAGTGCTACCCGGGATTCTCTATTACCTGTTGATGTGGACCAGCCCAAATATTTTTCTGAATATTTGTTTTTCCCAGAGGCATAGAACGTTATCTTTACATCAGGTTAGTACTCAGGATGCCCTACTGGTATACATATGACAGTTCAGTTGCTCAAGAGCCCTTACAACACATTAAAACATCTGCAACCTACTGCGACTCTTATTTTATCTCTTTGTTTATGTTATTTTGCTCCGTACCAATCGGTCCGAGGTTCTTATGATTTTGATAACATTGAATATTGTGTCCATTGATTGTTCCAAACTTTGTTGAGTTCTTGAGCTTATCTTGCAACTTGTTTTAAAATATTAATACTCATGACAGCAGTTGGTGCAGCTGTTTCAAACTCCTGAGAGGGCAGGCAGTGATTGCAACCTTAAGATTGTTATATGAAATTTGTTGGTGTAGCCTGTTATATATAGAACCTGTTCATCCAGAATTTTTTTCTGGAATAAAGGATTATTTTATTAAGGGTGAACTCTAAAGAGAGTCACCACTATTAAACGGAATAATATAATAGGCAATATGTTATAATGTTATAATAGGCAATTTGAATGCAAGAACTGGTTGGAATCATATTATTATTTTTTTTTGTGGCAGATGCACCGCGGCCCCATTGGGCCTATTGTGCGCCAAATTTCCTGCCTGGGTTCTTCACTGCCTTGTATGCTGATTTTCAGAACCTCAGGGTACTTAAGAAGGCTGCTAGGGTTGATTAGCTCATGCGCCTTGGGGTCCGTGATGCGGTCCAGGCCAAATATCCTGAACTTTAGTGCTGCACATAGTCGCAAAGGTAGACTATGTGAAAGGACATTTCGCTCTCTTTCTCACAGTATCTGTATATTGGCGATTCCGCGAGTTTGAGCTTTTACATGTGACTTCTGAACTTACAGTGTCCGGTGTATACAGCTGTAAGTCTTTTTAATCCATTCCTGTCAAGACTTAGTACCTCTCTACTCCTCCTGACAGAGGGACTCTCTAGGAACAATTTGAAATGTCGTAAGTTTTGCATTTTCCAAAGCTGTTTTCTCTTCGCTCCGTATATCTCCTCTATCCTCCTTTTGGCAGAGCTTTTACTAATGCCACACACCGGATCAGCGGCTATGGGTTTCATATTGGATCTGTAGCGGTGCATTATTATCAAATAAATAATCTCTTTGGGTTGAAGACATATGAATTCTACGAGACATATGACGATTGTCAATAATCAGGCAATTAAGGTTGAAGAGGTACCATTGTGGACATAAATGAGTGAAAATAAAAAATTGAGCTCAGTAGTGTAACAGGCCTGTTGTAAATATTGCTTTTGTTATGAATATAAGCTATATGGTGCACCTAAGTTTGTAGGTAGGACATTATTCATTAATTATTAATTTATTAGTTACGGAATTAGGTTATTCATTTTTGTTTCCTTTATTAATTTTTGTATATTAAGTTCTGTCTTTAATGTTTATTTATTTTCTAATATTGTCTTAAGTATAAGTATTTATTTTGTTAGTCATAATCTTTATAATAAAAATATTTTTATTGAGTGACATAGTTATTTATTTATCTAAAATAACCAAATATCAGGTTAAAGTGGTGACCACCGACATTTATCAATGATATATTAAATTAATAGTAATTAAAGAGAGTAATTAAAGCTTACATAAACTTATTTTGATGATGAATTAAATTGTTCTTTTCTGTATTTATTTAAAATATTAATATAACCAGTCAATATTAATTTTTATAAAACATATGTTTAAGTTCGCCATATGTCACTCATTGAACACATTTAATTTTATAATTCTTTTCATTCATTAATAAATTCAGAAATTGTAAAATACCTAATTATTTCATCATTAATAAATAAATAGGTAAAAATGACGGAAAATAGTGATAATTCTTCCTAAAAAAATAGTTTTTCACCTTCAAGCTCGGAAAAAATATCTGCATTTTCAGCTGTAGATAAAATACCCCCGTTTTGCAAACGCGATCCAGAACTTTGGTTTTGTCAAATTGAGGCAGTATTCGCTAGAGCTAATATCACAAATAGCCTTACCAAATTTTATACCATTATACCCAAAATTGATTTCGACGTGTTAGAACAAGCATCCGACATAGTAAAGCGTCCGAGCGATTCTCCCTATGAAGACATTAGGAATAGGCTAGTTAATATATATGCGGATTCGGAGTCCAAACGAATTCAACAGTTGTTAGAGGGTAAGCAGCTAGGCGATCAAAAACCTTCGTAACTTTTAAGGCATATGCGGCAGTTAGCAGGAAATGCAATAGCAGAGGGTATTCTGAAGACAGTCTGGATGCGGGCACTTCCTCCAAATATGCAGGCTATTTTGATGAGTACGGAACAGGAGGATGTATCAAAATTAGCCGACATCGCAGATAAAATACAGGAGGTTACCCAACCAGCAGACATATATTCAGTGTCTACTCAGAGCCAAAATACTAGGGCAAAGGGAAGCAAAAATGTAATTAGCATTTTGGAACAAAAAATTAAAAAAGTTATCCCAGCAGGTCGCTGCCCTTAGCTTAAACCAACAACGAGGCTGATGTAGGAGTAAAAGTCCTTACAGAGGAAGAAATAGGTCGAACAGTGGGCAGCGAAGGAACTCCAGCAACCCAAATTGGCTGGGCTTCTACCATTACAGGTTTAAAGAAAAAGCCAAAAAGTGTGTGGAGCCCTGCGCCTGGAAAGAAAATATAAACCAGTCAGCGGGAAACTAGATAGCGGATCGGAAGTCGCGGCGGCCGAGTCCGCAGAAACACAACGCCGCCTTTTCATCCGAGATCAGCGGACGGGTCAGATGTTTCTAATAGATACTGGGGCTGCCATTTTCGTTTTACCTCCAGGTCGTAACAAGAATTCTAGTCCTCAGGCATTTTATCTCTACGCGGCCAATGAGACCAGGATCAAAACATATGGAGAGAAGTTCTTGAAGCTCAACCTAGGTTTAAGAAGAGATATTTCGTGGACATTTATACTGGCTGATGTTCCGAAGCCTATCATCGGAGCAGATCTTATGTACCATTTTAATTTGCTCGTTGACCTCAAAGGGAAGCAACTGATCGACAAGACAACGGGTCTTTCTTCAAGAGGAAAGGTTTTTAAAGAATCAGGGGCATCCATCTCTTCAGTTCCTTCCCTACGGTCGAGCAAGGTATATGCAGACCTTCAAAAAGTCAGTGGGCCAGTGCATTGCATGTGGTTTGAAAGTCAGATGGAGGAATACGTCCGTGTGGGGATTACAGGCAATTGAATGCACAAACAATCCCTGAACGCTATGGAGTCCCTCATATCATGGACTTTAGAAACAATCTTTATGGGAAAACCGTATTCTCTCGATTGGATTTAGTCAGAGCGTACTACCAAATACCAGTGCGCGAAGAAGATGTACCGAAGACAGCCGTGATAACTCTCTTCGGGTTATTTGAATTCTGCAGAATGTGTTTTGGTTTGCGTAACGCCGCCCAAACCTTTCAGAGATTCATGGATGAGATCTTTAGAGACTTAGACTTCGTCTGGATCCTTTTAGACGACATGTTAATCGCTTCGAGTAATGAAGAAGAACATGTGGAACATCCCACCATAGTATTTCGATGACTAGAGGATAATGGACTCACCTTAAACCCGGATAAGTGTGAATTCGGCGGTCAAAAAATACGATTCTTGGGATACCACATATCTCCGGAAGGTATCACACCCCAGAAGGAGAACATTCAGGCTATAATAGATTATCCTAAGCCTAAGGATGTGAAAGCACTTCGGAGATTTTTAGGGATGATTAACTTTTATAGACCATGTTTACCGAGAGCTGCAGCAATTCAGAAACCTCTCAATAGATACCTACATGGGGCAAAGAAAAATGATAAAAGTGTTATCGAGTGGAATGAACTGAACAAACAAGCTTTTGAAGAATGCAAGAATACACTGAAAGAAGCTGTCCTACTTTCCCATCCTAAGCATGAAGCTGAACTGTCCCTGGCTTGTGACGCGTCAAAATCACTGTGTAGGGGCTGTTCTTCAACAGTGGGACAATGGAGAATGGGCACCTCTAGGATTCTTCTCAAAGGCTTTGACGGAATACCAGCAGAAGTACTCAGCTTATGATCGTGAACTGCTGGCAATATACTTAAGCGTTAAACATTTTAGGCAAATATTAGAGGGAAGGAGTTCTGTATTCTTACAGACCACAAGCCCTTAATTTATGCAATGCAGCAAAAAGCCACATCTGCAACACCCATCAGAATCAGGTGGCTAAACTATGTGAGCCAATTCAGCACGGATATCCGACACGTAGAAGGCTCTGGTAACCAAGTAGCTGATGCTCTCTCAAGGATTGAGGAAATCAGTTTCTTGAACAATTTAGATGAACTTGCCAATCTTCAGAAATCCGACGAGGTTAAGACCTTGAAGTCAAAACTTAAACTGCTTACACTGCCAGGAGCAACACAGCCGATACTCTGTGAGATGACGACATCTCAAGCTCGGATTTATCTTCCACAAGGGTGTAGGAAACCAGTTTTCGACGGTATTCATGGATTAAGCCACCCAGGTATACGCCCCTCTCGTAAATTGGTAGCGCAGAGATATTTTTGGCCATCCATGAACAAAGATATATCCGATTGGACACGTTCTTGTATTGGATGTCAGCGCTCTAAAGTTATTCGCCTCACAGTTTCACCACCAGGGAAGTTCCCAGGGGTCGGACGACTAGAACACGTCCACATAGATATCATAGGTCCCCTGCCTCCGTCCAAGGGAATGAAGTATTGTGTAACCCTAATTGATCGCTATACTCGGTAGCCAGAAGCCATTCCAGTGGAGGACATAACCGCTGATACAGTTGCAGCTGTTTTTTATAATGGATAGATCAGCCGGTTTGGTATTCCCATGATGATAATGATGTAGTTGTATGTAATGATTTAGTTGAGAGGTGGCACCGGTCATTGAAGAGCGCTCTTATGGCTCACCTTGACACCGATCGTTGGACCAAATACCTGCCTACAGTGCTGCTTGGTCTACGGACAACAATAAGGAAGAAACGGAACATAGCGTGGCAGAAGCTCTCTATGGTCAGTCTCTTCGACTTCCTGGAGAACTCTTTAAACCACTTTCACTAGCAACTGACCCAGGATCCATCGTGAGAGAGGTGAGAGATGCCACTAATCGAATTCGTCCAGTTCCGTTTAGGGAGAGCAGTAAATCAATTTTTGTTCATCAGGCAATGGAAAAGTGCACTCATGCTTTCTTAAGGGAGGACAAAGTTAAGAAAGGCCTGACAACACGATACACTGGACCTTTTCGTGTCATGAGCTGGACTGATAAACTCTGCACCTTACAGTTACCAAATCGAGAAGTCACAGTGTCCTTGGACAGAGGGAAACCAGCCTTTCTTCTGGCTGAGGAAATGCCCACTTCAACGGCGAAGATCATCGTTCCCCCAACATCTACCAGGAATGAAGCAGTCCGTCTTATGCCTACTACACCTCCTCCGGTCCTAAAGAGTCGATCAGGAAGACTTATAAAACCGACCTTTCGCTTTATGGACGAGATTATTTGGGGGGAGACCTGTAGCGGTGCATTATTATCAAATAAATAATCTCTTTGGGTTGAAGACATATGAATTCTACGAGACATATGACGATTGTCACTAATCAGGCAATTAGGGTTGAAGAGGAACCATTGTGGACATAAATGAGGGAAAATAAAAAATTGAGCTCAGTAGTGTAACAGTCCTGTTGTAAATATTGTTTTTGTTATGAATATAAGCTATAAGGTGCACCTAAGTTTGTAGGTAGGACATTATTCATTAATTATTAATTTATTAGTTACGAAATTAGGTTATTCATTTTTGTTTCCTTTATTAATTTTTGTATATTAAGTCTGTCTTTAATGTTTATTTATTTTCTAATATTGTCTTAAGTATAAGTATTTATTTTGTTAGTCATAATCTTTATAATAAAAATAGGTTTATTGAGTGACATAGATATTTATTTATCTAAAATAACCAAATATCAGGTTAAAGATCCTTTTCTAGCTAGAGTATCTGCATTCTCGTTTCCTGGTATGCCAGTGTGGCCTGGCACCCATTCTACGTTTACTCTGTTATTGTTTGCTAGGCTGTTGAGTCTTGTTTTACACTCCTATAAACCTTAGAATTTATGTCTATCTTGTTAATAGCATCGAGTGCAGCTTGGCTGTCTGTGTAAATTGTGATAGTTTTCCCAGACATTTGTTCCTTCAGCAGCTCAAAGGCAATCAAAGGCTGATTGCCAGCACCTCTGATTGAAAAACTGTGGTGAATTTGCCCAATGAGGCATATGTGCCTTCATCGGGTTTATCTTTCCTCCTGATGCCCGCACCTGACTCTTTTTTGGTGAGTGAGCCGTGTAGAAGCAAACGCCAGTGTTCGATATGTATAGTTCTTTGTCGTCTATATGGATGTTAAAGTTTGTTTCTAGTGAGCCTCTGATCTGAATGTCAGAGTACATGGATAGTAGTTTATCCTTTTCAAGCTCATGGAATATCTTCCAGTGTCCCCTGTTTGTTTGAACTTTTGAGAACAAATTTAACTTGGTGATCTTGTAACAGGCCTTTAGGGCTTGCGATTCCACCTCCATGTGCTGTGGTGCTAGGTTTAGCGTCAGTTCCATAGTGGCAGTAGGTTTTCATTGCGCCTGTTATCATAAGGCAGGCTAGTCTTTGCAGTTTTGTTTCTGCCTATCCCTGACTTGTGCCACCAGACCAGGAGGAAATATAACACCATTGGCTTTATAACCATGGTATAGAGCCAAAATACCATTTTGGGCCTTAATCCCCCCCCCCCAGGAAGGGGCCCAGTTTTTTCCCATGGCCCCCTTGCAGGCCCATAGACATTTCAGGGCTTTGTTGGTCGTGAGTTCCTCAAGCTTGGCCCAATCGAGTTTATTGTCCAGTGCGATGCCTAGGTGCTTTATTGTCTTGCTTTGGCTCAACTGGACTGCCTCAATTGTTGGTAGCTTTTTGGCTATTTTCCTCTTCATGCTGAAGATGCTTGTTTTATGTGGATTGATGTTTAATCCATTATTCTTGCACCAGTTCAGTATAATTCTAGTTGCATTGTTTAGGAGGTCTGATAGGACATTTTGATGTCTTCCTCCAACAAGGACTGCTATGTCGTCGGCATATCCCTGTACATAGAAGCCTGAGATGTTTAGCTTCGTCAACAGTGTATCCTCCACTAAGCACCACAGTAGCGGGGATATCACTCCACCCTGAGGACATCCACCTTTAGATTTGATCAGTATTTTGCTGAGTCCTAATTCAGACTGTATTTGCCTTTCCCTTAGCATGGTCATAATCCATCAGATGGAAATTTCATCAACTTTCCTCTCCAACAGGGTTCTCTCTACTACCCTGTGTGGTGTTCTGTCGAAGGCACCTTCAATATCGATGAATGTGGCAATCGTGATTTCTTTGTGGTCCATTGATTTTTCAATTCTAGAGACTAATTTATGTAATGCTACCTCGCAGGATTTTCTTGCTTGGTAGGTGAATTGGTTTTCATATATTGGGTATGTACCCGCTAGTTGTTCCCTCACATGCCTTTCAATCATCTGCTCTAGTGCTTTCATTAGGAAGGATGTCAGGCATATGGGTCTGAACGCTTTAGGGTTTTCATTGGTTCCTTTGCCGGGTTTAGGTATGTAGCAGACCTTGGATACTTTCCACTCATGTGGTAAGTATCCCAGCCCAAGGCTTCCTCGTAGCAATTCTTGGAGGTATGGTCTGAGTATGTGCTCTGCCTTTTGTATGAGGGCTGGGAATACGCCGTCCGTCTACACCAGCTGATTTGTATGGGGCCAGGGTGTTAACTGCCCACGTAAGTTTCTTGCTGGTGATGATGTCTTTTGCTTGTCTCCACAATGCACCTCCAGTCTTCTGTTCGTATTGCATGGGAACGGGTTTTACCAGTGTCTCCATTTCATTGGTGGTGAATCCCTTAGGCTGCCTCATCATGCCCAGCATTCCTTCCTCTGAGTGTTAATTTATAATTTTATTGATGCGGCTGGTTTCTGGGATGCTTATGTCAGAGCGGAAATCCCTCCATGCCCTGTGTTTTGCTCTTCTAACAGATTTGTGGTATTCTGTTAATGCTTTCCCATACTCAGTCCATCTGCCAGAGTTCTTAGATGCATTAAACAACCTTCTAATGAGGGATCTTTGTTTTTGCAGTTTGTTGTTCCACCAGGAAACTTTCCTGTTTGGTTTCTTTTTCCTTTGTGTGCAGCTGCTATGATAGGATCTGATCAT
The DNA here is from genome assembly GCA_911387785.2 of Aelia acuminata. Classification (NCBI taxonomy): domain Eukaryota; kingdom Metazoa; phylum Arthropoda; class Insecta; order Hemiptera; family Pentatomidae; genus Aelia; species Aelia acuminata. Next base: position 91,483,674 of record OU426982.1, read on the forward strand.
AGCATCTGTTAGTGTGGCATTTAGGCAGTCTAGTTGCCATGAATTGCTGATTCTTTTAGGGCAGTTGGTTATGTTTGAGTCGAGATTTGTGCAGTAGGTTTCCCAGTCTGTTAGTCTGGGATTCCTATATTCAACTACATATCCTGTGCTATTCAGTAGGTCAAATCTGACATACCTGTGGTCTGAGCATGTCTCTTCATTTGAGACATGCCAGTCCACAATATTTCTACTGATTGTTTTAGTGGCTAGTATAGTGTCTATTGTTTCAGATCTTGACCTATTGAAAAATGTCAGTTTATCCCCACAGTTCAAAATATCAAGATCATTATTTATAATAAATTCTAGTATTTGCTCACCTCTGTGATTGATATTGGTGCTGGTCCAGACTTCATGGTAGGCATTGCTGTCGAGGGCAGCTATAAGTTGTTGGTCTCCTGTAGCTTCCCAGATTCGCTCTAACATAGCTGTGGGTTCCTTCTCCTCATAGGGTAGGTACCCAGCCAGCATGATGATGGATTTATTTTGTCTCCCTTGAGGAGTATATATGGCTGCTGCAGAGTCTCTGGAACAGAGTTGCCTAAGAGGCAGCAGTTTTAATTACTTTCTATAAAGGATGCATGCTCTAGGGCTGTCAGTCACAGAGCTACAATTGTATCGCGACATCTTCAGCCCTTTGAGCTTGCCTTTGAGAAGGTAAGGTTCTTGTATAAAACCTCTCCTCCTCCCACTACTCTCCACGAGTCCAGGCCTTCCTCTTCTGGACACTCATCTATTGAATTCGTTGGAGCCTGTGGGTGGGCTGTCTCCTCACTTCTGACCTTGGCAGTAGCCTTTGGCTTTGCCCCGCCACAGGTCGTCATTTCGGTGGGTTTTGAGGGTGCCGGTAGCACCTTCTCCTGCTTCCTCCCTGGCTCTTCCATCACTTCTATTGGAGTGCTCTTCTGGGTAGCCAGTTGAGCCTGTTCTGCTACACTAGTCATTTGTCTGAAGGTGACTGTTCATACCACAGCCTACCTTCATCCCTCAGGTCTTAAGGCTTTCCAGGCTGTATTCGGGTATCTTCATGATGATAAAGGCACCCTTCTCCATTTCCTTAGAATAGTGCAGCCTCCATTCCTTAATACCATCGACTGCCCTATTCTGGATTTGGATCCTTTTTACAAGGACGTCCTCAGCAGGCAACTTTCCTGGGAAGTAGGCACCTATTTTGACCGTCCTGGTCAGCTCCCTGACATCGCCTGTCCTTAGGGTTAGACCCTCTTCCAGGATGTCAGAATAATTTTTTCTAGCCATTCCTTGGTTGCTACATCCAGGCAGGAAACGATACAACCACCCTTGTTGTAGCTTGCGCCATCGAACAATGGGTGGTAGTCTCCGTCGAAATCAAGTTAGTCCACTCTGCCTGTTATCTCATCCTGCAATAATTTGCAGTGGTCTCGGGACACTTGTGTGTTCGGATAACCCCTGGGTATCACTGCTACCAGCTGTCTTTTTGCCGCAAGTAATTTGTTGCATACCCTGTAGTCTCCCTGGATTTCTTTGCCACTGGTGCAGAGGTTCCAGGTGACCTCTGAGGATCCTAGGTCTTTTATTAATTTTTTTTTGGCTAGGGTTTAGCCTCTGAGGCCCTGCAGTTTTACCTGCTGGCCTGTTCGGCTGTGCCCTTGCAACATGTGTTTGGGAGTATCCATAGGGTCTCACCTTCTGCCCAGCGGCTTTGTTTGTCGCCTGTTCGGCTGTGCCATTGCACCATGTGTTTGGGAGTGGAGTATCCAGAGGGTCTCGCTTTCTGCCCAGCGGCTTTGTTTGCCACCTGTTCGGCTGTGCCCTTGCACCATGTGTTTGGGAGTATCCAGAGGGTCTCACCTTCTGCCCAGCGGCTTTGTTTGCCCAGCCAGTGCAAAGAGTCCTAAATTTTGCCTATCCACGTACAATTAGGATAGGGATCTTTAACGAGTACCTGTCATCGTGCAGGCTCAGGACCTCCATTTTACGTCCTATCCTAGTGACGGCATGTCTAAGGATATTTTATTCCCATTAAAAAATCCTAGGGCCACCACTGGGCATGAACCTGCGACCTTTAGTATTGCAGGTTGCCATGCTAAACACTATAACACAGGTGACCCCCTTTTCCAAGTTATCCGTCCTTCATATATTTACGAACTTTTTCAGTTCAAAGAAGGCGGATGAAAAGCGGCTCTTGGTGTTCGAAAGGGGGATATTGAGGAGGATATATGGACCCATCAAAGTAGGCGAGACATGGAGAAGAAGAAAGAACCTGGAACTGTACGAGCTCTTTCAAGAAAACGAGATCTCCAAAGTCATAAAATGGGGAAGACTTCGATGGGTTGGCCATTTGGTCAGAATGGATGATGGCGAGATCCCAAAAAAAGTAATTAAGGAGGAGATCGTAGGAACGAGAAGAGTAGGACGGCCGAATGTAAGGTGGATGGATGGTGTGGCTGAAGATGCTAAGACTCTTCTCGGCGTACTGGACTGGAGGGCTGCAGCACGGGATAGAGTCCACAATAATTGCAAATGGACAACGCCTCTGTTCAGAGAACAAGCTTATGCCATCTAGTGGCAAACATGGACACCAGAAGCTTATAAAAAATTCCTTATAAAAGCTTATAATGATTTTCAAAGGTTTTATCAGTTTTTTATTTTTTTTATTTTACATACCAAGATGTCTTTTATTTAATTTTACTGCAGCAGTTGTAATTTTATTTTTAACAATAGATATCATTTTTCATTCAGTTTAATTTCATTTATTTTCCCATAATATCCATACATAATCATTCATACAGTCCACTCAAAAATTCCATATAACACTCAATTTATGTGGGGTAGACCGGGTGAGGTCGATACCTCACATAAACAGCCTCATAGAATTCTGTGTTGACATTTACTTGCTGATAGGAAATTCTTTATATTCCCACAAGCCAGTCTACAATATCACTTTTCTGCACCTGAAAGAAATGCAAACAGTTGTGTAGACTATTTTATTTACAGTTATAATTATTTACTAATATCTGGTGCTACAACCCTTGAAGTCGAGTGTTCTCCTGCTCCAGCATCGACCGCCAGTTGTCTCTGTTGAGTGCTGCTGCTTACCAGTTACAAACATCCAGTATGGTCCAGGTGTCCGAAGCTATGCAGCCCTCCCACCAAAGTCGTGGCTGGCCTGCTCTTCTCACACCAAAGATCTGCCTTCTCAAGATTTTGGCTGGTATTTTGTCCAGCTCCATCTTAATCAAATGTCCAGCCCACCTCAGTCTCGCCAACTTTATTAATTGAACTACATTAAGCACCTTATTAAGTATTTTCAATTCATTGTATGACCACCACCTCCATTCTTCATTCTCTAGGACTGGACCATATATCCTCCTGAGGTTTTTCCTTTCGAATTGCAGCGGAGAAATTTTGTGGGTCAGGGTCCAGTTTCAGAGGCATATGTGAGAACTGGTCAGGTGAGGGTTTTATATAGATGGGACCTTGGAGGATTTGGATAGGAGGCCACCTCTTAGATGCTTTCTTTTCTTTCTGCAGAGAAAAATAGCAGTGACTAGCAGCAATGATCTACTTCTCAACTTCTGCCCCAATATCATTTTGTATATTGACCAGGGATCCAAGGTACAAAAATCCCTCAGCTCTTTCCTCACGCTCCCCGTCCCCTGGTTTTTAAAATTTATTTGTTGAGGATTTGCGCAAATATATTTTGTTTGGCTGTAGTTGATGATAAGTCCCATCCTCGCTGAAGCATTCTTTAGTGGGATAAATTCTTCCTTAACTGCTGCTAGTGATCTGCCAGCAATATCAATGTCATCTGCAAATCCAAGAGTTGCATGCAGAAGTTAATAAGTTATCATTAGTCTGGACCCCAGTGTCTCAAACCGTCTTTTCCAGAGCGGGTTTGAAGCCTTTTACGTCTCCTTGCCGAACTCCTGTCCTAGTGGAGAAGCCTCTTGAGAGTTCTCCATTGACCCGAACATAGAATATGTTGCCCGCCATTGTCATTCTAGTCAAGCGTACCAACATTGGACGAAGATTCATATCAATCATTGCTTGATGGAGTCTTTGGCTTGCTGGGAATCGACAAATATATAGTGCATTGTGACTTTATACTCCCTTGTATTTTCAAACAGCATTCGGAGGGTGAATATTTTGTTGAATATTAATTTGATCATTGGTTGACCTACCTCTTCGAAAACCACATTGATATTTTCCAGTATCTCTATTTGGACAGATCACTGTTTTCTTCCATTCCTCAGATAGCCTCTGTTTAGTTCAGATATCGTATGAAAGGTCCCGAAGAAACTGTACCAGTCTGTATCCACCATACTTTGGTATGGCTCTGTTGGGATGTAGTCTATACCGAGGGCTTCATTGTTCTTAAACTTAGCCAGTGGTTCTTGAATTTCTTCTTCATCTGGAGGGTCTAAATGATTAGCTTCCAGTGCTTCATCCACAACAAGCCATCTAAGGTCTTCTTCGGCAGTACGTCTATTAAGCAGACTTTCAAAGTGATCAGGTATACTTAACCATCTCATTTCATAGTATTCATAGAGACTAGTTATTCTTTAAAAATGCAATTAGTATAGCTGTAGCTATTCAAATTAATTTTAGGGAGGCTGACATTTATTTATTTATTTTCTAAGAACATTATATTTTTTAAAGTTCAATCATTTCAAAACTGATTTAAAATTAATATTACAAATGATTTTACTTCTAATAAAAATATTGAAACTTTTTTCAGGGTCTGACCTTTTAATGGGTTGCTATTTGCTGATAATAGGTTATCAAGATTTAAGATACAAAGGTATCTTTATAGCACATGCCAGGGAATGGATGTCATCCTGGTTATGCACAACAGCTGGGGTATTAGCAATGACATCATGTGAGGTAAAATAAATCGCAGAAAAGACATTTTAAAAATTAGATTTCAAACTGTTGGCAGTTCATTTCCAGATTCTTTTTAAATTTAATGATGACTGGGAGTTTATTATTTATTCTTGATATCATTAAACATAGCTGATCTTTGCCTGGACTCCTATAAACTCATTACCAATCAACTCAATTTCAATATAATTTTTATCATTCAATATATATTTTATTATGATCAATGAAATATTGATAATATAAAATAATTATATAGCATACAAGCTGTATATACTGGTTTCACCCGGAGAATTTCAATTTTTAAATCTATAAAATCTATAAACTGAGACTTTTATCGACTCAAATGGTCGATTTTGTAATAACCAATGTAAAGCGAGATCAAAACGATTATTATAACAATAAAGAATATCAGCTGAAGATCGGCTGAAGTTATGCAATTTTAATATTGACAGGTGTTCGCACCTGGTCTGAAAGAACCACTGAGCGAAATTTGGAGAATAAAGAATATCAGCTGAAGATCGGCTGAAGTTATGCAATTTTAATATTGAGAGGTGTTCGCACCAGGTCTGAAAGAACCACTGAGCGAAATTTGGAGAATAAAGAATATCAGCTGAAGTTATGCAATTTTAATATTTACAGGTGTACTCACCTGGTCTGAAAGAACCGCTCAGCGAAATTTAGAGAATAAAGAATATCAGCTGAAGATCGGCTGAAGTTATGCAATTTTAATATGGACAGGTGTTCACACCTGGTATCAAAGAACCACTGAGCGAAATTTGGAGAACAAAGTATATCAGCTGAAGTTATGCAATTTTAATATTTACAGGTGTACTCACCTGGTCTGAAAGAACCGCTCAGCGAAATTTAGAGAATAAAGAATATCAGCTGAAGATCGGCTGAAGTTATGCAATTTTAATATGGACAGGCGAACACCTGGTATCAAAGAACCACTGAGCGAAATTTGGAGAATTTAGGACAAACGGTATGGATTTCTATAAAGAACAAATAAACAAAGAAACAAACAGACAAAAAGAATTTCATCTTTATTTATATAGACTAGTAATTCATAAAATAAACTTGAGTAATTTATTAGATTGACAAACAATGAGTAAGGCGAATTAGAAGCAGAAGTTATTTGTGAAAAACACTTTAGTGGTATTTTATTCTTCCACTTTTTTCTTTAAAGTTCATGAAATTCATTTTTTCAGGATATTAATAAAACATAGAAAAGAATAACCCTATTTAATTAATTAACAAAATATCCTCCTCTTAACGTTTATTTGATTCCCCCTTTATTAAAATTTATTAGTTGAGTCTTAAGTCTTATGTTTGTGGAGATGGTATTTTTCATCAATAGTTCTAAACATCAGGCATTTATAAAAGCCCTTCTTTAAATCTCAGACGTTTTTAGGATCAATCTTTAAATTACTTATCATTATTAATAACTGACGTCACTGCCAGGGGGGGGGGGGATGGGAGGGACGTCCACAAGAATTTATCCGAATGTAACCAATCTAATTTAATACAATATAAATATAAAATTTGGGGTGGCAGGATGGCCGAGCGTGCAAACGCGTTAGAAAATATGCGTTGCCATGGACAACGGGACAGATGATTGAGAACCTCAAGATAGCAAGTTAAAAACCCGGAGTCAGGGGAAATTTAATAATACTCGGCATTAATCCCCCACACTCTCCCCTGGCCCGGGAAACCCTGTATAGCCTAAGTGGCGAGGAAGGGGAGGACCCCCCCCCCCCCCCCAAAAAAAAAAAAAAATAGATACATAAATGTTATTAATACTGGATAATAAAACTTTTTTCCTAATTTCTAATGTTTATTTAAACTGCTATGGTATCCTTTCATTTCATTAACGTCACCTCTCAAATTGGAATACATGATAAATCAGATATAAATAATAAAAAAATATTCATTACTATTGACAGGTTACTGTTCTATTGCTATTCCTCATCAGTGCAGAAAGATACCTCCTAATAGCAGCACCAATAAGGAGGCAAAAAACGTTAAAACCTAGAGTAGCTTTTCTCTCAGTATCATCTGTTTGGATTATTGGATTAATTATATCTTCATTACCAGGTAATGTTCCTCTGAAACAGTGTTATTATTCATTTATTATCTTCTATTTTATCAAAAAATATAGCTAGTATTTATCTCAAATCTATTTAAGTCATCAACAGTCTTGAATTTCTGCCAACACAGGTTGCCTTTGCAAGTCCAAAACTTTGGTATGAAGGTCAATTTGTCCCTGAGGTTGCATTTCCAACTCAATTTTTATGGTTAGACCACAATAGCTCAGTAGTATCTCTATTGAGTTTTATTAGCAGAAGAAGAGATCTGATTATTTGGGATATTAACTAAAAAAAGATGAAGTTTAAGAATGAATAAACAAATTCATATATATATATACTATCCATAAATTAAACCCATGGTGGAATGGTAAGCTGTAAACTCTGCAGAAATCTACCAACAGAACCCACAGAATTTACCAGAAAACAAAATCGGATGATATGACAAGAGCCAGTAAGGGCAATTCCATGTCAATTCGACACAGTCTTGAGCCTCCAGGGCTCATGCTGTTCTCGGTTCCAATGGAACTTAATAGTTGGCTACCACCAAATTTAACTCTTTTGCTTTGCAGATGGCATGCTTGTTATTATAACTTTGGAATATTTTCAACATTTACAAAAATTAATTTAAATCATCAAATGAATCATACAAAATAAAAACTGGGCACACTCAAACAAACTGTCATTTAACACACGCAAATCAAATCCTATGATTATAACTAGAAAAAGGCAAAATCCACAACTTCAAATAAAGTTTAAAAAATCTCAACTTCGTAATTTATCTACTTTAAAATACCAGGAATAACAATTGACGGAAAACTAATGTGGAACACTCATATAGACTTACTACAAAAAAACTCAGAAAATTAATATATTCCCTTACTGACTGCAAAGACTGGCCACATCCAATGATTATACAAGAATTATCCTGAACTCTAAGGACACAACAGACTTTCAAATATACACAGGATGCACAGAAAGGATGGCGAACTTGTAGGGTGCGCTGGCTTAATATTTGAAAATGGGAATCAAAAGAAAATTGTGAAGTTTAGGCTAGTTGCAGATTGTACAAACAATTTGTAAATGTCAAATTATTCTTTAAAAATGCACTATTCAAAATTAAATAAATTAACGAAAAATATTTTTGAATGATAACTTTAGGTAAACATTTTTCCTCAAAAAAAAAAAAACTGTGCATAAATGTTGATATGTGTTTCTAAGGTTGGATTTATGTAATTATGAATGTATGTAAGTGTACATAAGTTTAAGTGTACACGAATTTTAAGGAGCAAATGGTTTAGTTAAAGTATAGAAAGAATGAGATTAAATAATAGTGTTCAGTAACTATAAAATAAATACATATCTAATGGGGGTCACCTGTGGTGTAGTGGTTAGCATAGAAATGTACAATACCAAAGGTCACGTGTTCACGTCCCGAGGTGGCCTTAGGATTTTGTAATGGGAGTAAAAAATCCTTGACTATACCGTCCCTCAGATAAGACATAAAATGGAGGTCCTGAGCCTGTACAATGTCAAATGACTCGTTAAAGATCCCTATCCTAATTATATCTCAATAGGCGAAATTGAGGACTCCCTCTGTAGCATCGTCCGTTCAGCTTTAGTGGTATAATGTTATTTTAAAACAAACAAACATATTTTATATATTTATACTTACTTTCACTTAAACATATATATTCATACTTACTTTCATTAGATTCATATTTAAATATACTCAAACATTTATACACATATAAAACTTAAATTAAACATAAACTTAAATTAAAGAAAACAATGTGGCATAATAATATAGTGTAAGCATTAAAAAATTTAGTGCTCAGCATTCAAAACTTTGAAGTAAATACGCATCTTATACATAGTTACCTACATTATGCTTTATTATTTAAGTTTGTTTATTATTGTATTAAAAATCATATTATCAATGTAAAATCATAACCAATGTTACTTCATACATTTGTGTCGTTGATGCTGCAGACATCTATGCACCAGTAATATCTTTGTTAAATGGTATTAATATGCAAGCATTAAATATGATCTCTTAAATGAAGGAGATCTGAAACATATTTGTGAACAGAGGAAGATAGAAAGATGTAGTAATAAAAAATTATTACAGGAGTATGCCACAAATGGCTAGATAGTGGTAGGAAACAAAGTATAATCATAACCAAACACCATAAATAACTACAAAGATGGATGGTTTGGTCAGATTATAAGAGAATATTAAGTTGGAGAAGATTATTCCAGGTTTTACTAAAATCTTTCAATGAAATTTAAATTGAAAATTAATAAATTTTCATGCATATTTTTACAGTTTTTAATTGGAGAGATTCAAGCAGATTTTATGGGACAAACATATTCTGCTTTCCTCTTCACATTGATGAGCCCTATCGTATTGGATGGCATTATTCTGCTTTTGTATTTATTGGCATAAACTCTTTAGGGTAATTACTTTTTTATAAATGGAGTTTGTATTTCTATTTAATGTTGAAGTTATTTATTATATTTTTTAACAGGATGCTTGCCATTGGTTTTCTATATTATGGTGTTTTATTAAGTATACACAAAACAAGAAAAGAAACTACTTTAAATGTTCGTGACACAGAGTTCGTTATGAGATTCTTCTTCATTGTTCTGACTAACGCTTGCTGCTGGGTACCTGTAATAATCCTTAAAATTCTTGCTTTTCTCAGATTTGAATTATCAGGTAATGGTATATAGATTAATTAGAGATTAAATAGTGATACAAAAACTATGTTTTAAAATTATACACTGTTTTAAATGTTATGTTTTATAATTAAAAATTGAAACAAATAAAAATGATAGACATAGGGCTGGCTCACTTTTTGGAGGAACTCATATATTTTGCAGGGTTCATTTTAAATGAGTTGACCATATCAATATCAATAAAATCGTGAAAATGAACTTTATTTAGTTTTCATTACACTATTTTTTAAATATAAATATAATAATCTTTAAAACTGTAATAATCCTTAAAATTCTTGTTTTTCTCAGATTTGAATTATCAGGTAATGGTATATAGATTAATTAGAGATTAAATAGTGATACAAAAACTATGTTTTAAAATTATACACTGTTTTAAATGTTATGTTTTATAATTAAAAATTGAAACAAATAAAAATGATAGACATAGGGCTGGCTCACTTTTTGGAGGAACTCATATATTTTGCAGGGTTCATTTTAAATGAGTTGACCATATCAATATCAATAAAATCGTGAAAATGAACTTTATTTAGTTTTCATTACACTATTTTTTAAATATAAATATAGCATTATATTTCCAATATTGTCTTTTTAAAGTTTGATTTTCTATTGAAGACACCTGACACAGCCTTTTAAGAAGAGTTTGGAGTGATGCTGTGTTTTATCATTCCAATTGTGTTTTTTATTTGCATCCTAAATTTCCCTGATCCTTCTTTTGGCACAGCTTAAGCTTATGCTAATTACTGTTTCTGGGGTTATGGGTCTTTTGGCTGAGCCTTTCTTTGCTAAGTCATCTGCTTTTTCATTTCCCTGGATACCAGAATGTCCAGACACCCATTCCACTCTAACTCCGTTGCTTTCAGCTAGTTTGTTGGGCGAAGTATTGCAAGCTTTAACAATCTGTGATTTAATTCCATGATTTTTTATTGCTCCAATAGCCGCTTCTTCTTCTTCTTCTAATGTCTTATGGCTACCATAGTAGGAGCAAAGGGCCGAAGCAAAAACTCACCATCCGTCTCTATCCCCGCTTAGGGCCTTGACCTCTCTCCATGTTTTTCCAACTCTAATGACCTCTTTCTCTACTGTTCTTCGCCAGGTCAGCTTGGGTCTCCCCAGATTTTTGATCCTTGGGGGTTCCAATCAAGAGCCGTCTTCTCAATGGCTCCATCCCTTTTTCGAAGGGTATGTCCAATCCACTTCCACTTTCTCGTGGCAATCTGCCTGCATGTCAGAAAACCGTTGTGCTAGAAGGCAAACATCATCAGCAAAGTCAAGATCCTAAGAGGCAAGTAACGACCATTGGATCCCTCTTTTCTTTCTACCTACAACCTGCCTCATTAGTCGGTCTAAAACTAGAATAAACAGTGTAGGGGAGAGAATGCAGCCCTGTCGGATCCCACGGAGAACATTGAAACTGTCCGACACTGCGCCATTATGAAGGACGCAACACCTGTACCCATCATACATGCTCCCGATTATAATAATTATTTTGGAGGGGATATCATACTTCGCTAGGGTTTCCCAAATGAAGTCCTGATTGGCGGAATCAAAGGCTTTCTCAAAGTTAACAAAAGTCACATGGAGAGGACTCCACGATTCATTGCTTTGCTCGATGACAATCCTGAGAGTGTTAATTAGATCAACACAACTCCGGCCTCGTCTAAAACCAGCCTGCTCCTTCCTCAGCTTCTTTTCTATTGCGTCTGTGATTCTGGACAATATAATTCTGCAGAATACCTTGCAGGGCACTGAAAGTAATGTAATCCCCCACCAATTGTCGCAGACGGTCCGATTTCCTTTCTTTGGCACCTTGACAATAATACCTCTCTTCCAAGCCTCAGGAACCTCTTCTTTCTCCCAAATTTCTTCAAACAAAGGTAGCAAGAGTTCTGCTGATAGGTGATCATCTGCTTTAATTACCTCTGGTGTAATGTTGTCCAACCCTCGAGACTTCCCATTTTTCATTTGCACTATAGCTTGCTTTATTTCACTCTTGGAGGGACTGTCAATTGCCACTTGTCTGGGTGGGTGGGACCTTTTTGGGCTAGCTGGAGGGGGGCTAGCTGGGGTCCAATTAGGTCGATTGAATCACCAAATACATTTTCCAGGCTGGATGATTGTTCCTCGGGCTGTAAGAAATTTTCAAAGTGCTCCTTCCATTTTTCAAGCTGCTCCTGTTGATTAGTAAGGAGTTCGCCAGTACTGCCTTTCATAGGAGTATTATTTACTAGGCGCTTTTTCCTTGAAAACCTGCTTTATGCGTTATCCGATAAAGCTCCCTCAGATTGTCTTTATTGGCTGCCTCCTGAGCGTCCTTTGCAAGAGAGTCTATCCAATTCCTTATCCCTCCGCATTGGCGGATCCAGGGGAGGGGCTGTGGGGGCTGCAGCCCCTCCCTTTGGAAAAATTTTCGTCATTTTAAGATAGAATTTGACTTTCCTTAATATAAGGAAGCAAGTTAAAGAACAAATAATGTGCAGAACAAGTAGAATTTTAGTTGTGGGAAAGGAAAATAAAGGTAAAAAAGCTGATTAGCAGATCGAAATAAGGGGCTGTGGGGCTGCAGCCTCCCCCTTTAGGAGTGCAGCCCCCCCCCTTTCTGATCGGCTGGATCCGCCCATGTCCCTCCGGCATTCACTTTAACCATCCTATTGAGTCTTCCATGTTCTGCAGATATCTTAGCTATCTGAGATCTGGTCCGATATAGATTCCACTCCAATTTGGCTTCTTTCTGCTTCCTTATTAGGTCCCAAGTCTCTTTGGTCATCCATTCTTTTTTATCTTTTCTCCTAAGTCCTATGACCTTCTCATTGGCTTTCTTCTTAGATTTCTCCTTCAGGGCAGAAAACCGATTATGGAGCTCCATCTTGAAATCTTCTTTCTTTCCTTCTTCTTTAAGGACCTGAACATCAAATAACTTGTTCCGTGGCTCAAATAGGCACTTGGCTGTCAGTAAAGATGGTTATTTTTTATTTGTTGTTTTTTCTGCCAGCAGCTCTGAAGCACACTGGTAAATTGCAAGCACATCCGATTGGAAGACTGTAGGATATTTTCCCAGTGAGATGGATATGCCTTCTTTGAGTTTATCGTCTCTCCAGATTCCCGCTCCAGATCCTGTCTTGGTGAGTGAGCCATCAGTATAGCAGTTTATTCCTTTGTGTGGTTTGTGTGGCTTTAACTTGTTTATTGTTGTTTGATAATTAATGTCCAGGACTTCACGAATTTGCAGGTCTGAGTGCATGGATAGCACTTGATCTCTTTCGATCTTCCCATATATCTCCCAATGATCCTCCCTAGAGTTTATTCTAGGTGAGTTGTTTTGCTTTGCAATCCTGTATGAGGATTTCATGGCCATAACCTCCACTTCTATCTGCAGTAGTGTTAAATTTAGCATCACTTCCATTGCAGCAGTTGGAGTGCTTTTCATTGCTCCTGTTATTATGAGGCATGCTAGCCTCTGTAGTTGCATAGCAGTGTTTTGTTCTTTCCAATACCTGCTTTGTGCCACCAAAGCAGGGCTGAGTATAATCATTGGTCTTATTGCAGTTAAGTACAGCCAATGGACCATTTTTGGTTTTAGACCATTCCAGTTCAATTCTGGAATATTATTATTCCCTTATTGGTCGTTGTTTCAACATGTTTGGACCAATTAAGTTTATGATCCAGTATTACACCCAGATGCTTGACTTCTTTAGAGGGTGTAAGCTGGTGTCTCTTTAGTTTTGGTAGTTTGATGTCTATCTTTTTCTTTCGTGTAAAGAGACAGATATGTATTTTTTGTGGGTTTATATTTAACCCATTTTCTTTGCACCACTTTTGAAGAATTTTGGTGGCATTTCTTAGAAAGTCAGAAAGTACGCTTTGATGTTTTCCTTCAATTAGGATTTCTAAGTCATCTGCGAACCCCTGTGTGTAAAAGCCTGTGTTGTTTAGTTTCACTAGCAGGGAATCCACTACTAGACACCACAGTAATGGCGAGATCACACCTCCCTGTGGGCATCCTCTTTTTGGTTTTATCCACAGTTTGGCATGTCCTAATTCTATTACCAAAATCCTTTCCTCCAGCATTCCATCTATCCATCTGGAGGAGATTTGGTCTATATTTCTGTTCCTTGCAGTGTCCTTGATGATGTTATATGGTGTTTTGTCAAATGCTCCTTCGATGTCGACAAAGGTGCCAATTGTTATTTCTTTTTGGTTCAGAGATTTTTCAATCCTTAAAACCAAATTTGCACAATTTGGTGCATAGCAAATAGCACTGCACGTGCTACCTCGCAGAATTTTCCTACTTGGTATGCAAATTGCCTTTCATGTATCGGGTTTGTTTCCGATATCTGTTTTCTCACATGTCTGTCTACTATCTTCTCCAAGGTCTTCATTAGAAATGATGACAGACATATGGATCTGCCCGAGTTTTTTTTGCAGTGTTGAACAATTTTCTTGTTTTTGTTCTTAGCTTTTTTAGTTTGTTGTTCCACCATGGAACGTTCCTATTGGATTTTTTAGTTTTTAGCTTGTTGCTATGATGGTAAGATTCCATCATTGCATTTGTTAATGTTGTGTTGAGACAGCCCAGTTGCTATTCGTTATATGCATCTTTTGGACAATGTCTCATTATTTCAGTAAGTTTGGAGGAGTAAATTTCCCAGTCTGTATTCCTAGGATTTCTGTACTCATTATAGTTTAGTTTGGCCGGTAGGTCAAATCTTATGTATTTGTGGTCCGAGCATGTTTCCTCGTTGGAGACATGCCAGTTTATGATTTGCCTACTGAGTGTTTGATGCCAGTGTTATATCTATTACCTCCGATCTTCGTTTATTGTAGAATGTGGGTTTGTTGCCACTATTCAATATTTCAAGATCATATTTTATAATAAATTCAAACCATTGCTGCCCTCTTTGATTAGTATTGCTGCTTCCCCAGATTTCATGATGAGAATTACTATCTAGGGCAGCAATAATGTTGTTTTCCTTGGTATCCCCCGGTATTTTATCCATCATTAAGGTGGGGTCCTTGTCCTCAAATGGGAGGTATCCCACCAACAGAATGGTGGGGTTGCCATCTTTCGAGGTATATTTCACTGCTGCTGAGTCTCTGGAATAAAGTGGCCAAAGAGGCAGCAGTTTTAGTTTTTATTTTATTTTTTTTTTCCATTTTAAATAAGATGCAGGCTCTGGGAGTCTTTTGTGGATACTATACTGTAAGCAGGTAGTTTCAGTCCCATGAGCTCGCCTTTTAGTAGGTAAGGTTCTTGTATGAAGATAATATCTATATTCTTACCTATTATATACTGATGCAGAACACTATATGCTGCTAAGCTATGTTGAAGATTTATCTGGAGCAGTTTCATTATTATTTTTTTTAATTGCTTCCTGATGGCTCACTAGATGGCAGTGGTGGCAGAGTTCTACCCTCCGACCTGGCTTTCGCCAGGACTTTGGGTATAGCTCCTCCTCCCGTCGCCTCCCTAGAGGTTACCTCAATATTTTTGGCTTTTTCTCCCGGTGATGCTGATTGTTGGGGTTTCCTCTCAGATTCGGCCTTAGCCTCCTCTTTTGATCCACCCTCCTTTACTTCAGACATCACTGTAGTTGTTTCTGAGGAGCATTCCATCGTTTCAGCTGCCTCCTCAGATGCCTCCATCTTTTCCTCCCCTCCTTCAGATATAGTGGTTGGGAGTTGTTCTCTATTAGTTCCTTTTATGTGTCTGAAAGAGACCATCTTCATCCCGCAGCCAACCTTTATGTCCCTGGTCTAAAGGCATTCCAGGCTGGACTCCAAGATTTTGAAGACGGCGAAGAAGCCCTTCTTCATCCCCTTTATGTAGTGCAGCCTCCATGTTTTTATATCAGTGACCGCCTTATTTTGTACCCTGATCCTTTTCAGCAGTATCTCGTCAGATGGTGCTTTTCCTGGAAAGAAAAGTCCAATCTTGACAACTTTCATTAGTGCCCTCGTGTTGCAGACTCGGAGGAGCACGCCCTCTTTCGTCTTCACACTCGGCATAATTGTCTTCAGCCTAGATTCCTAGACAGGAAATGATACAGCCTGCTCTATTGAGACTCACTCCATTGAAGAGTGGCTGATCATCACTGTTTCAAAACCCAATTCGTCTCACGTTATCGACGTGGAAAGGGAAGGTTGACAGGAAAAAAAAAAAAAAAAATTAAAAATTAAAGAAACTGTAAAGTCAGTTCTGCCAGAGTGCGGTGGTTGACAAAAATAAATCAAGAACATACATAACATCATATATTAATAATCAGAGCAAATAGAAAGTAAAAGATAGATAAAAGTTGCCAGATAAATTTAATATGATAATTAAAAGAAATATAAATTAAATTAGTTAATTAAGCATTTACCTTAACAAAAAAAAATAAATATGTGACGAAATTTATCTTTTCAATATAATAGGCTAAACTAATATTTCTAATTCATTTACAATTAAAATTAACGTTAAGCTAACTTAAATACAGATCTAAATCTAACCTTTTTTTTTTGTTAATTAAAAGTTTTTAATGATGCTCGTACGAACCCATTAGCGCAGGTAGCGATGGTATAATATTTCTTGCAGATACATATAGATATATTCCAGCTCGATATAATAGATATACAGAATCAATCTTCCAGTCCTCTGTGCTTTCAATGAGTGGAGAAGTCAATTGAAGTTTGGTACTCGTTATAGCAAAAAAGAGAAAGCGCCGGCCGGCTGTTAGCACTGAACTGAACTGAGTTCTCAAGTAAAAAACCATAAAAAAACCACATGGTTGATTCTTCACTTACGCACGTTAAAAAGAATAACATTTGTTCTTGTTAATAGAGCAATGATGTTATAATTGTATAAATTGAAAATAAAAAATCTTTTACATAATGAATTTAAATGAAAAATTACATGAAATAAATGTGAACTTAAAAATAAAACCCAATTGATCAACTAATTAAATGAATGCGGTTCGGGCCCGAACATTCCGCTCACCAAAATTTCCATTGAAATTTGAACCGTCCTTGCTGTTCATCATTGTCAGAGTTAAGAAGCGGAATCAACTTGACAATGGGACGCTGGAATTTCCCCTTATTTGTTTTAAGGGTGACTACTCTTACAACCTCATCAGTACCTTTGTGTAAGGATGTTATGCGTGCCGTTGGCCAGGAAAGGGGCGAAGCTGTTTTGTCATGAATTAAAACCAAGTCACCAATTAGTGGTGATTACGGAGCTTGTTTGGTCCATTTGATTCTTTGCTGCAATGTGTTCAAATAATCATGGCGCCTCTTCGTCCAAAAATGTTGTGTACGTTGCTGTATCAGTTGCTAACTGCTGAGGCGATTTTCAGCCACATTTGTCCAGTCATGAGTGGGACGAGACATTAAACAGTCGCCTATTAAAAAATGACTTGGAGTTAGGTATTGGAAATCTTTTGGTTCAGATGATAGGGAATATAGGCCGCGAATTTAATCTGGGCGACAATTGTGTAAAACTCCTCGAAGGTGTATGGAGTAGAAGATAAAGCTCTGGTGAGATGGTGTTTTACGGATTTAACCCCTACCTCCCATATGCCTCCAAAGTGGGGAGCAAATTTTGTTGTTGTTGGTAACTGTTTGTAGCTTTAAGCAAAGAAACATGAACGTCACCATTAGCAAGTTCGACCCGAAGAATAAGCATAGCGGCGTATCCTCGTTCTGAGGCGTCACAGAAGCCTATTAAATGGGTGTTGACAGCTGTTTGTAGTTTAAGACTTCTTGGTATTTGAATGCTTGATAAAGATCGTAATTCTTGCATAAAAGTTGACCACTTGTTGTTTATGTCGGTAGGTACAGGATCATCCCATTTCACCCGATTTTTCCAAAGTTCCTGCATGATCACTTTGGCATAAAATACTACGGGGGAGAGATGACCTAAGGGGTCGTAAATTCTGGCGATTGTGGATAGTATGGAGCGCTTTGTGGTAACTGTTTGTAGGCCATGGATATGATAAGAGAACATGTCATTGAATGGGTCCCAGTACATCCCTAAAATTTTAATTGAAGAGTCATCTTTGAGCTTCAATTTTACGCCCTGTTTACGATAATCTGCTGGAATCACGTACCGAAGTGCTTGAGAGTTACTGGCCCACTTACTGAGCTGAAATCCACACCTTTACATTATATCGATTTGCTGTTTCTGAAGGGTTAATACTCCTTCTAATGAATCCAGTGAAGTTATCATCAACGTACATATCCTGCGACAATGCTTGCACCGCTCCAGGAAAACACCAGCCTTCATCCATTGTTAACTGTTTGATGACACGTTAGGCCAGGAATGGCGAAGCAGATATGCCATACGTAACAGTCGTGAGCTCAAACTGTTTTAGCTCTTCGTTGGGAGCTGATCTCCAGAAAATACGTTGATAACAGCGATATGTATTTCAATCTGCCAGTACGTTTCTCAAGTGTCAGCAGTGAAGGCAATTTCGTGAATGTGAAAGTTTAATAAGATGTCTGCTATGTCCAACTGCAGTTTTGGCCCTGCGTAAAGAAAACCATTCAATGAACCAAATTTGCAACACATTGAAGCATCGAAAACCACTCGAAGCTTAGTGGATGAGATGTCCCTTTTGACAACACCATGGTGTGGTATTATATACTTGGCTTGACGTTTGTTGGCCTCATGTGTCACGATTGGCGATATTCTTCCATAAAGAGTGAGTATGAATTTTATAAATCTTGATTCTTAGAACATTTAGATTCCAAGAAGAAAAATCTGGTGCGATGCGCGCAACACACAACTTTCACTTACGAACTTACTTAGATTAGAAATCGACGTGTTTCGATAATATGTAAACGCCATTCCTCAACTTCACCCATTTTTCCACATTTAAGTATATACCTACTTATATTTGTATATCTCGATAAGTTATGGAGTATCTGTATCGCAAAATTTGGTAGTTCTCAGCACTTTTCGATTCATTATTGCTAATATATTTACGGGATAATATACTAATATATAGGGGAATATACTATACTAATATATACTAGAATAATATGCTAATATATACGGGAAGGGAGGGGCCGGGATGGCCGGGTGGACAAAGACAGTTGCAATAGGTAATCAAAGTTAAGCAACGTCAAGCGTGTTTAGTACTTGGAGGTGACCGCCCCAGTTGGGTGACTACCCGCCGATGAAAGTCACGAAGTCCAAACTCCCCCCTCCCCCGGGAGTGATGAGGCCCGTCAGTCTACTGGAGACGTCTCATTACAGGTCCTCCAAGGTCAACGGGGGTTATGTGTTGGGTCAATCACCCGACCATGTAAAAACTTTACCTGATTACTGATAGTCTAAAACTGGTAACGATCCCGGCTTTGTATAAAGGACTCCGTCTTGCCTCGTGGAATGTTCGGAGCTTATACAGACCTGGAGCCGCCCAAACAGTAGTGGAGGAAGCTAAAAGGTACGCTACTGACATAATAACCGTACAAGAAGTTAGGTGGCCCGAGGATGGTGAACTCACTATCGATGGGTACACGATATTCTACAGTGGAAGGAACAAACAAAACTTTACCTGAGGAACTGCCTGCCTTTATAGTAAGCCCCAAGGCTCGGAAATCAATTCTAAGCTTCGTCCCTATTAGCGATCGGATAAGTGTGCTTAGATTCAAAGGAAGATGGTTCAACATCTCCATCATAAACGTCTACGCACCAACCGAAGACAAGGACGATGATATGAAAGACGATTTCTATGAGCAGCTTGAGCAAGTGTACGACGGTATTCAACGGTATGACGTAAAACTAGTCATTGGGGATTTCAATGCCAAGATCGGAAGGGAGCGTAAGTTTCGGCCAACAATTGGATCGCACAGTCTTCATGAAACGAGCAGCGAAAATGGAGTAAGATGTGTAAGTTTCACAGCTGCTAAGAATCTGGTAGTCAGCAGCACCAAATTCCCGCATAAGGAGATTCATAAGTATACATGGACAAGTCCTGGGGACAGGTGGAGGAACCAGATCGACCACGTGCTGATCGACAAGCGACACCAAAGCTCCATTCAAGATGTGAGGAGCTTTAGGGGAGCCGACTGTGGTTCGGACCATGCCTTGGTGGTAGACAAGTTTAACCAAAGGCTTAGACGAATCCAGAAGACAGATAGCAACCTGAAACGAATAAGATATGAAATCCAAAGACTAAAGGATCCGGAGACTCAATCACGATTCCAAATAAAGCTGTCCAATAAATTCGACCTTCTCGACCTAGAGAGTACGCCAATTGAGAGTCACTGGGCGGAAATTGAAAAGGTCTTGAAGGAGACAGCGAACAAGGTGATAGGAGTCCAGGCTAAACGTCAACCAAAGAAATGGTACACGGAGGAATGCGGTAAGGCTGTGGAGGATAAAAGGGCACTGAATATCCTCAGCCTAGGCAAAAGAGACAAAGAATCCCGAGATAGATATGAAGCTGCTCAGAAAGCAGTAAACAAGACACTGAGAAAGGCAAAGAGAGAATTCTTGTCTCAAAAGCTCAAGGAGATAGAAGATAACTGGCAGGGTGGTAAAATATGTGAATTCTATGCTGACATCAGGAAAGAAAGAACCGGATACATGGGTAGGAGCACTCAAATGAAAAATAAACAAGGCAAACTGACAGCAGTCAAAGAAGTGCTCGGAATCTGGAAGGATTACTTTGAGCAGCTGCTGAACAGTGAAGATCCCTCAGAGGATGAGGATATGGACCACGCTGAGGACCATCCCAGCGATGTGGTAGAGGAGCCGGATCTACTGGATGTACAGATGGCGATTGAAAAGCTAAAGCGGCGAAAAGCCCCTGGAATAGATAGCTTACCTGGTGAGCTATTCAAGGAAGGGGGTGAGTCACTGACGAGCCATCTACACCAGCTCATCCTGAAAATATGGAGAGAGGAAAAGATCCCGGACGTATGGAACACAGGTCTTATATGCCCAATTCTGAAAAAGGGATCCATGTACGAGTGCGAAAACTATAGAGGAATAGCACTACTCCCTGTCGCATACAAGATCCTGACCTACATAATTCTAAACAGAATGAACCCATACTATGAAAAGTCCCTTGGCGACTACCAAGCAGGGTTCAGAAGAGGAAGAAGCACGTCCGATCAGATCTTCATCCTTAAACAGATACTCGAGAAACGTTGGGAAATAAATCAAGATGTGCACGCCTTATTCGTCGACTTCAAAGCAGCCTACGACTCGGTCGACAGGAGCTGCCTTTGGAAAATACTGACGGAACTGGGTTTCCCAGGGAAATTGGTACGATTGACACGGGCGTGTATTAATGGATCCCGATGCCGAGTCCCGGTACAAGGAGAAATGACTGAAAGCTTCGACGTGAAGTCAGGATTAAGACAAGGCGACTGCCTATCCCCGATGCTATTCAACCTGGCCTTGGAAAAAGTTATCCGAGAATGTACCAAGGCAAGCGGGGGAGTGCACGTGGGGAAAATGCATACGTTCCTCGCCTATGCGGATGATGTGACTGTGTAGGAAGTAAGAAAGAAGATATCCAGTCACTCGCCGGTTTCCTGATCAATTCAGCGAGAGACATCGGCTTACAAGTTAATCAAAATAAGACGAAGTACATGATAGTAAGCCGGAACCTACACGTAATCGACGATATAAGTGTAGGAAGCTATACCTTCCCTAAAGTAGATAACTTCAAATACCTCGGATCTACAGTACCTCAATAAACGACCAACTAACAGAGGTCGATCAACGAATAGCCAGTGCAAATCGTGCGTTCTTCTCGGTTTCTCGAGCCCTCAGATCTAAGAAAATCTGCCGCCCGCTGAAAATCAGGGTCTACAACACAATAATCAAACCCGTGCTAATGTATGGGTGTGAAACTTGGACATTGACCAGCACCTTACAAGCAAGAATCGAAAGATTCGAAAGGAAGGTGCTAAGGACAATTGTAGGCCCGAAGTGGGATAATGAGCTGGGACTCTGGAGAAGAAAGACTAAAGAAAAGAATATAGGGGAAACCCAACAATCGATAGCGCACGATATGAAAGCTAAGAGGTTAAAATGGGCCGGATACGTGGCAAGAAGCAGCCCATCAGGCTCCCTCAACATAACGATGAATGCAACAGTGGTCGGCACCCGACCGCGAGGGAGACCCAGAACGAGATGGGCTGACATAATCAAGAAGGAAGCCACCGAACATCGAGTGGTGAACTGGAAAGCCATCGCCCAAGATAGACAGAGGTGGAATAGGCTAGTTGAGGCGGCTAAAGATCTTCAAGGTCTGTGGGCCAACCGAAAAAAAAATAAAAAATACGGGAAGGGACTTATTTCATCAACAGTCGAGTTTTTTATACTGCTTGCTTATTTTTTACTATTTGCAAAAAGCAAGCAAATATATCGTGAAGGTGAATCGATAGGTGTATTAACGTCTGTTATGCCTTTCTGGAAATCAAGAACGATTACTGTTCCTCTAAAATCGCTTTATATTGTTTTCAAAAATTTATTATGGAACAAAAGTTTCTATACTAAAATATACCTATATTAATTATAGACTATTATCTTATACCATATTTATACACACTTGCGATGCTTCAAAAATTTGAGCATCACGTATTTACTCTCTTAAGTAACGTTAATCTTTTTATTAATAAACTAGCTGTATATCCCGGTTTCACCCGGGGAATTTCATTTTTCTAATAAACGTGAACAAATTTAAAGTGAAATCATAACGATTTTTATAACAATAAAGAATATACCCAGAGACTGGCTGAAGTTATGAAATTTTAATATGGACAGGTGTTCGCACCTAGTAAGAAAGATCCACTGTGCGAAATTTGGGGAATTTAGGACAAACGGTATGGAGTTTTATTAAGAAAAAACAAACTAACAGAAATTCATCTTTGAGCTGTATAACCCGGTTTGATCGGGGAATTTCATTTTTCTAATGAAACGGTTGATTTCGTAAAAAACCATTGTAAAGTGAGTTCATTACGATTTCTATAACAATAAAGACTATCAGCTGAAGATCGGCTGAAGTTATGCAATTTTAATATGGACAGGTGTTCGCACCTGGTATGAAAGAACTACTGGCGAAATTTGGAGAATTTAGGATAAACGGTATGGATTTCTATAAAAAACAAACAAACAAACAGAAATATTGGCCTGCAGTTTCAGCTTCTCGCAAATCGGCTTGCCTAAGCCTTTGTGGCGCAAAGCGGGCCTCGCATTCCTGGGCAGACTCAGTTTCCCGCGATTCTGCCTGTCTAAGCCTCTGTTGTTCAATCCTAATTTGATGTTCGTCGAGAGTTTCAGCTGCTCGTATTTGACGTTGTTTTTAGCTTTTGAGCTCACTACTCCTATTGAAGCTCGCTTCTTAGGAGGCATTTATAAAAAATAAATTCACCATACATGTAAATAAACGTATTGTAATTTAAAAAAAACAAAAAAAAACATATGGTTTAAAAATCCCAGAACTCGACGCCTACCAAGGGACGGTCTTACCGGTCGATTTCGTAAAAAAACCCCATTGTAAAGCGAGATCATGACGATTTTTTTAACAATAAAGAATATACCATGAGATTGGCTGAAGTTATGCAATTTTAATATGGACAGGTGTTCGCACCTGGTATCAAAGAACCACTAAGTGAAATTTGGAGAATTTAGGACAAACGGTATGGATTTCTATAAAGAACAAACAAACAGAATTTCAACTTTATTTATAAGATAAAAGTTTTCATTTTCATAATACGGTTAATAAAATTTTGGCTGTCACATATACATACATCAAATACCACGTTTGATCAAAATCGTTAAAGCCGTTTTTGAGCAAATAAAAAAAATAAAACAAGAGAAAATGGGAAAAAATTTATTAAGTAAAATGCCCCATTCGTTTGACCAATTTTGATGAACTTGGGGCTTTCGCATCGCGGGCATATTCATACATCAAATACCCAGTTTGATCAAAATCGTTAAAGCCGTTTTTGAGTAAATAAAAAAAAAAAAATAAAATAAATAAACATGTGAAAATGGAACAACATTTATTAAGTAAAGTGCCTCCTCCAATTGATCAATTTTGATGAAATTTTGACTGTCACATCGCGGTCATATACATACACCAAACACCGAATTTGGTCAAAATCGTTAAAGCCGTTTTTGAGTAAATAAAAAAAAAAACACGTGAAAATGGGACAACGTTTATTAAGTAAAGTGCCACCTCCAATTGATTACCAAACCCCCACAAGGATTTTTATTAATATGCCCGCACCTACCCCCCTATTTTTGGCCTCATCCAATTTCCATCGACGATTGTTAGCTTCCTTCTACCCTTAGAGCCGTGGCCACGCTCGATTTTTTTTTTTTTTTTTAACATTTCGATTCAATTAGTCCTTTTTACTTTTTCGATCTAATTAGCAATTTTTAGACTGCCTAATACTCCGTTTCCGTCTAATTTGAATGCTTTCTAGGTATGATACCTGAAGCCCGAAAATAGGGTTAAGGGGGTGGGTCAGTTAGGGGGTACACACACACACACAAACACACACACACAAACACGCACGCACGCACGCACGAACGCGCGCACACGCACACGCACACGCACGCGCACACCAACACGCACACGCACACACACACACACACACACACACACACACACACACACACAATTTCGCGGGACTTGGTTAATTGTACTCAGGGAACCCCAAAACGTGTATTTCCGTTGAAAACCGGAAGTCGAAATTGTTCACGATCGCAATACTTTCCTTACTATATATTTCATATATAGGTAAGTGAAAGTAAAAAACGTTTTAAAGCCTGTTGGTTGCCATCACGCATATCCGGTGGTGAACCTTTAAAGGGTAATCGAACCCCATATCGTCCAGAACGTAATCTATAATATGTTGGTTTAAAATGAGTTTCACAAGCGAGATCCGCATGATTCGATAGAATTTTCGAAGAAGCTGGTTCCTCAAGTTCCCAGAATTTTTCGATTAAATTATCAATTGTTGGTGTGGCTAAAATATGCAACGAAAATGTGTAGCTAGGTTCAACATTGTGAATTCGTCCTAAAACCACCCATCCGAATACTGTGTTCATTAACGTGGCTTCCTCACCTTCGATTCGCCGTACTCCATTTCGAAGAATTTTCCAAAATAAATCAGCTCCTAATAAAATGTCAATTTCTCGAGGCTCAAAGAAATTAGGATCATCTACAGCTTATGATGCGATTTTCTGTTGGAATTACGGGGTACACGGCTTGTTGGCAGTTTACCAGTAATATTCGGCACAACGGCTGCTTGCGTGGATAATAAAGGACCTTGGCTGTTTCTTGGCTTTAATATGCAATGAACTGTTCCTGTTCCCACCGTTAGATGTTGATCCACTCCTGAAAGATTTCTTTTACCTTTCTTAACATGGAGATGAAAAGCATTCGCACATGATTGGGTGATCAATGTAGACTGTGAACCAGAATCTAGGAGTATGCGAATTGGTTTAAAATTCGACTTATTGTCCTGCAAATGCACGATAGCTGTACTTAACAATATATCACTGTTTCCTTGCCAGGCATGTGTCATTACTGAAGAAGATGTTTCAGGTGGATTTTGATTGGCCACAGGTGTTATGTCATCATTCGCTTGACCATTAAATTGGTTGTTTCCGCTCGAAAAATGCAGCAGTGAATTGTGAGATTTTTGAAATATTTACATCATATTTTATTTTTACACTCTTGAGTTGAATGAGTTAAGGTGAGATGATAGCGACAACCTGGGTATTTGTTTAGTAATTCAAACCGCTCTCTGGCAGTCATTGCCTTAAAACGAGGACAGCTAGATAAGTAATGGTTTTATTTGCATAAAAAACAGATGGGTAATTGTCTATTCTCTTGAGAATTTGGTTGCTTTGAAACGATAAAAGAATAACCTTTGGGCTTGTGATTGGTAGTTGCTTCAAATTCAGATATGGATGAAGATAATTCCAGAACTTTACATTGCTGAGTTACAAATTTTGTAAGTTGGTCAATAGTAGGGAACTCGACGTCAATATGTTTTTGTTCGAAAGCTTTTTTAGTTGATGCACCTAAACAACGCATAGCTAAGCTGAATAGAATAAATCTAGTTTCATCCTCGAGGTGTAGCTGCTGAAATGGTGTTACATTATCCGCCATGCAATCCAAGAAATGCCTTAAAGACAATAACGTAGGTGATCCAGTAGTTGGCTTGAAGCCTAATAACTATTGAACATAAAGAGAGGCTAAAATCCGTTTATTATTGTATCGATAAGCCTTTCCTAGGCCAAGTCATAATTCTGCTCCTGAATCGGGAGATTTTTAATAAGATTTTGAGCATCATCACTTAAGAGTCGAATTTAGATAATGAAATTTTTCAATTTGGTCTAAACCGGCATCCTTGTGAACTTTCATAGGTATCGCGGTAGTGAGGCCAGTCAATGGGATTTCCATTGAAAATTGGGAGCTTAATTTTTGGCAAACGCCCTCGTGGTTTTTGGAGTCATTTAATGAGGCAGTTGCATTAAGTGTTTGGTCTGCTGATTTAATTCGTGATGTTTCGGCATCTTCCTCAGTTAAACGTTTGTATAAAATTTTACATTCGTAATAGTAACGGTCCGAATTTTCCCTTTTTACTTTCGCGTTTTCATCGGGATATTCTTTTTCGCGACCTTCTTGAAAATAAATTTGTGTAATTTCTTCTTGAGTTTGTTCCATTTGTAGCCGAAGGGAAGTTAAATCATCAAACATGGCATGGCGTAAAAAAGTGGTTTTTGTGAAGCATCGGTTGCAACCCGCCTTTCTTGGTCTGTTACTCCCTTGATTCAGGTTTGAAGCATCGATAACTTTGACTTTAAATACTTTAAATGTTTTTCAGTATCTATCACAGTAGCCATGTTGAAAAGGAAGAGATAAAAATTTAATGATAGGTTAAACTCGATAAATTATCACTGTGAAGGCATAAAATTTAGACTTCACGGCAATTGAATGAAAATAAAATTACAAGAATATTATCAAGACATATACTAATAAATCTGGTAGTACTAAGACATAAGAAAACTAATGTGGACTGTAATTGAATTTTGTGAATACACATGAGAATATATAAAGCAATATAAGTAAAAATGTAATTATAAAGTACAAACATGGTAGACTTACGGAATTTATCTCTACCTTTCACTGCATCCTGTACAAGATTCTGGTCTGAAAGGAGAACCAGGAATAGGAAATATAAGGATTTTGGTAGACCAGAGTTACCTGCATTTAGAAACAGTCTTAACTTCGAATTCAGCGTACGAAGATATCCTTTACCAATGAAAGGAGCCTTAAGAGACGTGTTGACTGCGCAAAGGTTCGAAACCAATGTTCGAAACCATCCCTTACCAATAAAAGGATAATTCAAATACGTATAACGGCACTGCAAATGGCGCTATCAGCACAACGATCTGAAGCAAGTGTTACACACGACATTCAGAAGCCAAGTCCGAGTTACACGCATCCGGCGTAATCTTACCCCCTACCACCAAGGCCTCCTATATTACACTGCCACTTCAATAATAATTGAAATAAATACCGCACACTCCCCACCTTGAACGGTCCCGTTCAACATCATAATAAATTCAAACTCTATGCACATTACATAAAAAAAATCAAAGATATGCCTTAAATGATATTATATACTGCCTTTGATAAGGATAAAATAATAAACAAAACTAAATTAAACAGAGAGAACATATTTACACAAGAATATATACACTAATATCAATTACATACAATTTTAGATTATTGTGTAGACTGCAATGACAGTCTGAACAGCTTGATCGCTGGCCGCTCATATACTCCTGTTGAGGTCCTGACGACAGCTCTTCTGACCACTCCGTCGGCACCCGGCAACACCTTGGTGACGCGACCCAAAGGCCAGCAGTAAGGAGGAGCATTGGGCTCATCCACCACCACCAAATCCCCTACCACCAAATTAGGAGACTGGGAGGTCCATTTGGACCGGGCATAAAGAGTGGACAAATATTCTAACCGCCATCTCTTCCAGAACCGTTGCTGTAGAGCCTCCACTAATTGATATTGTCTGAGAGTCCCATACTTTAACAACGAAATATCATTAGCAGGTGGAGCTGTGATTGGTCGTCCTATCAAAAAATGTCGCGGAGTAAGGGCTTCAAGATCGCTCGGAGAGCTAAACTGATATAAGGTGAGGACCTGATCTCCCATGACACGGTTTAAATGGTACTTAGTAGATTTTACCGCCCTCTCCTAATCTTCCTTCTTACCCCCACCACCAAGGCCTCCTATATTACACTGTCACATCAATAATAATTGAAATAAATACCGCACAATCACGTTAATAAAAAAGGGAATATTATGATTAAGAGAATAGTGGGAATGAACAGAATATTCGAGCCAACGCGAACTAAAATTTTAATGATGAGATAACACAATCATTACCTAATAAGTCAAAGAGAAACAAATACATGAAATAAATGATAAATAACTTACAATATAACCCTTTTTGTCATGCCACCGCGATCCGACCCACGGAGGGCTAATGTTTAAACACCCGATTCGTCTCACGTTATTGACGTAGAAAGGGAAGGTTGACAGGAAAAAAAAATTAAAAATTAAAGAAACTGTAAAGTCAGTTCTGCCTGACAAAAATTAGGGGTAAAGGTACTAAAGAGCGGCTGATGGGCGTGGCCTGTTTTGAGAGGTTATGTGACCGTGATGTTATCGAACTCCCATCGCCATTTTTACAGTTAAAAAGTACCTTGATTGGCTTTAATAGATTCTAGCTTTCGACACCCGCTCGCTGTGCTCGCTCTTCAGAGATAAATATGTTAAGGTTTATATTCACATGACAATATAAAGCATGTGATGTATTGTTGATTCTAACTTTTTTGTCAATTAATGTTCTACCTTTGTTGTGTAAACATCTTTATTAACAGATTATGAGACTTAATCTCTAAAGCTTTTACTAGAATGAGTGGAATAAACATGAAGATAGAAGCCCTAACTAGGGAAAATAATGACACTTGGAAGATGCAGATGGAAGCTATTCTTACCAAGAACGATTCTCTGGGTTATGCTCTGGGGAAGATAGCAAAGCCTAGTGAGCCAGCAGGAATGGTAGTTGGCTGATGGAAAAGCTAGAGCAGATATCATTTTGGCAATCAGTCCCAGTGAACTCAAGCAGGTGAAAGGATGCCAGACAGCAAATCAGGTATGGAATAAGCTGATTTCTATTTATGAGTCTAGTGGACCAGCAAGGAAAGCTACGCTTCTTAAAAGGCTTATATTGACTAAGCTGAGGGTAGATAAAGATATAAGGGATCACATTAATCGATTTTTTGATATAATTGATAAATTAGAAAAAATGGGGATTAATATTAACGATGATTGTTATATAATGTTATATACGATTGAATTGTTGTTTAATCTCTATGGCATATAACCATGTGATTGTTTTTACTCGAATTATATTCAGTAATAAATATTCTTTCTAGAGGTTAACTTGATTAACTTTATATCTAGTACTTTAACAACCATTACTCTTTTATATTCATTGCCGGAGGAATACGAAAATTTTAGAATTGCCATAGAAACTCGTGATACTCTTCCAAATCCTCAAATATTAAAGATAAAAATTCTTGAGGAATTTGATGCACGTAAAGAACATAGAAGTGATAGTGGAAATGCTTTTCTTGGAAATCATAGGTCTAATATAGTATGTCCAGGGATAAAAAAAATTAGTTCTGTAGATAATCATTCATTTAAATTTAGATGTTACATTTGTAATTCGAAAAACCATAAAGCTCGTTTTTGCCCCAATAAGAAACATCAGAATTCATCGGTTGCTATAGTAGAAAGTGGATTGCAGGCAGTTCTGTCTATGAATGACGAATCTAATATTACAAACGAATTGATCACAGGGGATGTTCGTTGGCGTTTAGAGAGTGGATGTACGTCTCACATGTCTCATCAGCGAGATATATTTGTAACATGCCAACCAGATGATAGTCGGAAAATCAATCTGGCTGATAAGACCTCCACAAATTCAGGTGGTATAGGAACGGCAATGATGCCATTGGATAACGGTAGAAGTACAATAAAACTTTCAAATACTTTATTTGTTCCGGAATTAAGAACCAACCTTCTCTCGGTTGGAAAGATTACAGATAAGGGCTACCAAGTTTTATTTAAACAAAAAGAGGCATTTATACTAAATAGGGAGAATATTCCGGTCCTTCAAGCCGACAGAGAAAACGGGCTGTACTATATCCGTCAGGGGCCTGAGGAGCAAGTACATATGACTTCTGGGGGATCAAAACTATTAAACTGGCACAAAAAGTTTGGACACCTCAATTTCCGGGATTTAAAAGGGATAATTAAAGCTAAACCTGTGAATGGTATCGACGCTACTGGAGACGAAGATGTGCCATTCTGTGACACTTGTATTAAAGGTAAATTCACTCATCAACCATTTCCAAAACAATCAAGCAGAATATCCAAAATTTTAGAAATTATTCATGCAGACATATGTGGTCTTATGACAACGGAATCTTTTGGTAGGTCGAGATATTTTATCACATACACGGATGATTACTCTCGTTGGACAGAGGTCAGATTTTTAAGGAACAAAAGTGATGCCTTAGAAGCATTTAGAAATTATAAAAACCAGGTGGAAAATATTATTGGAAGAAAAATTAAATATTTTCAAACCGATAATGGAGGGGAACTCACCAGTAGGGAATTTAATAATTTCTTAAACGACCGTGGGATTAAACGAAAACTAGCTTGCAGTGAAACGCCGCAACAGAACGGCATAGCGGAAAGAAAGAACCGAACACTGAATGATATGGCTTGATGTTTTATGTTAGATGCCAATTTACCTGAAGTTTTCTGGGCTGAAGCAGTTTCAACGGCTGCACCTGTTCGGAACCATTGCCCAACTGAAGGACTTGATGGGGAGATACCTTATAGGCTGTGGAAAGGTAAACGACCGGATGTATCGTATTTTCAGCCTTTCGGAACTAAAGCTTTTATATTAAACAAAAGAATGGGAAAAGGAAAATTCAATGCTCGTTCTGAAGAAGCGATCTTCATCGGATATTCAGACACTTCAAAAGGATACAGGATGTGGCGAAAAAGGGATAAGAAAATTGTTATCTCAATAGACGTCAAATTTGTTGATTCTTCTGATATCCAGGCTGAAGCAAAAAGTTCACCCTCAATCGAGGAAACAGAGACAAAGAAAGAGTAAAAAGGATTACTTAAATCTTAATAATAAAAAAAAAAAAAAAAAAAAAAAAAAATCGAGCGTAGCCACGGCTCTAAGGGTAGAAGCTAATTATCGGTGATGGAAATTGGATGAGGCCAAAAATAGGGGGTAGGTGCGGGAATAATATTAAAAATCGGTGTAACCGCTCTTACCCACCCCCTTAACCCTATTTTCTGGCTTTAGTTATCATACCTAGAAAGCATACAAATTGAACGAGAACGGAGTCTTAGGCAGTATAAAAATTGCCAATTAGATCGAAAGAGTAAAAAGGATTACTTAAATCTTAATAATAAAAAAAAAAAAAAAAAAATCGAGCGTAGCCACAGCTTTAAGGGTAGAAGCTAATTATCGATGATGGAAATTGGATGAGGCCAAAAATAGGGGGTAGGTGCAGTAATTTTGGATTATTACTCGAACAATAAGTCAGTCGGTAATTCGAACCAGAGCTTGCCTCAACGAGATAACCT
Source organism: Aelia acuminata (assembly GCA_911387785.2). Classification (NCBI taxonomy): domain Eukaryota; kingdom Metazoa; phylum Arthropoda; class Insecta; order Hemiptera; family Pentatomidae; genus Aelia; species Aelia acuminata. The sequence continues at coordinate 91,515,118 of OU426982.1, forward strand.
GAATCACGAAAGAATATAAGGAAGTATGGATGACATTGTTGAAGCCAGAAATGACAGATTCAAACCTGTCACAGTTCCAGATGATAAAATGGAACGCGAAGACGAAAATAATCAGCCGAGGCGGTCTCAGAGGAAAAACAAAGGAGTGCCACCAGAAAGGTTACTTATGGTAGCTGAAAAGAAAGACGATGTGTTTGAACAAATTATATCTGAAACGATCGCAGATCAGAAAGAAATTTATGAACCTAAAAGCTGGAAAGAGTTAGATAAATTATCAAGCAGTGAAAAACAAAAATGGGTTACTGCGGCAAAAGAAGAGATGAAATCACTTGAAAAGAATAACACTTGGATTTTAGTAGAGTTGCCTAAAGGAAGAAATATGATCGGCTGCAAGTGGGTTTTCAAGACCAAATTTGGAGCTGATGGTAGAATTGAAAGATACAAAGCACGGTTGGTTGCGAAGGGATTATGACGAAATTTTTGCACCGGTAGTTAATCCAGTAACGATAAATTAATAAATAAATAATTAATAAATAAATTTTAAATAATTAAAATTAATTTAAATTTAAATTAATAATTAATAATAATTTAAATAATTAATAATTTAAAATAAAATAATAAATAAAATAATAATAAATAAAATAATTTAAATAATTAATTATTTAATTTTAGATAATTAAGAAATAATTAATAAATAATTAATAAATAAATTTTACTAACAATCGCAGCTACAAAAGGTTTAGTTGTTCATCATTTTGACGTGAAAACGGCATTTTTAAATGGAGATTTGGATGAAGATATTTATATGGAGCAACCTGAAGGATTCATTCAAGAAGAAAAACAGCATTTAGTTTGCAAATTACAAAAAAGCTTGTATGGATTGAAACAGTCGGCTCGAAAATAGAATGAGAAAATCAATAATGTCCTGTTAGAAGCTGGTTTTCTTAGAAGTGAAGCTGATTCCTGCCTTTACGTCAAAAATACTGGAGATGCACCAACCTACGTGATTATACATGTTGACGATGTTCTTTGTATTGGCTCGGACGAAAGCGTTAAACATACTTATTTTATGATCTCAAAACATTTCGAATTGAAAGATCTGGGAGAGGTGTCAAATTATTTAGGAGTAGAAGTTGAAAAACGTGGTGTACAATTTTTTATACTCCAAAAAGGGAAGATAGATAACTTGATTTTGACTTACGGATTGCAAGATTCAAAACCTATACGGACGCCAATGGATGAAGGGTTTTTCAAGGCACATCAATTTGGAGACTCCCCTATCCTTTCAGATAACCGACGATATCGTCAGGCTATTGGTTCGCTATTGTATTTGTCAACTACCTCAAGACCCGATATATCTTCAGCAGTAGGAATCCTTGCCAGGCGTGTTGAGAAGCCTACTCAAAGCGATTGGAATGCGGTCAAAAGATTTATTCGCTACCTGAAATCAACTCGAGATATGAAGCTAAGGTTAGGAGCATCAGAAGATATGATTCTAACCTGTTTCGCAGATGCTGATTGGGGAGGGGATACAGGAGACAGGAAATCAATCAGCGGCTATCTATTTAAACTTTCTAGCATGGTTCTGCAAGAAACAGACATCTGTAGCTTTATCTTCAACAGAAGCGGAATTTATGGCAGTTACCATGGCAACACAGGAAGCTATTTGGATTTGAATGCTTCTTAGAGACATGGGATACGTGCAAGATTATCCGACTAGCATTTTTAAGGATAATCAAAGTTGCATCAAATTTATAGAAAGCGAAAAGGCTAGCGCAAGGATTAAACACTTAGATATACGAAAGTACTTTATGAGGGACATGGTTATGAAAAATGAAATACTGATAACCTATTGCCCTTCTGAAGAGAATGAAGCTGATGTTCTCACTAAGCCGGTTCCTTACAAGAAGTTCCAGGAACTAACTTCAAGAATTGGACTTAGCTATCACTACGCTTGATATTGAGAGGGGGTGTTAAGGTTTATATTCACATGACAATATAAAGCAAGTGATGTATTGTTGATTCTAACTTTTTTGTCAATAAATGTTCTACCTTTGTTGTGTAAACATCTTTATTAACAAAATAAACCCCCAAAAGGGTCCTTTTCAGTGGAGATCAGGCCTTACTTTGAAGGGCGCCTTAGTGAACGGCGCATAAGCCGCACTTCAGTACTTGCACCAAATTAGGTTTCTAAAATAAATTTTAAAATAAATCAAGAACATACATAACATCATATAATAATAATCAGAGCAAATACAAAGTAAAAGATAGATAAAAGTTGCCAGATAAATTTAATATGATAATTAAAAGAAATATAAATTAAATTAGTTTATTAAGCATTTACCATAACAAAAAAATAAACATGTGACAAAATTTATCATTTCAATATAATAGGCTAAACTAATATTTCTAATTCATTTATAATTAAAATTAACGTTAAGCTAACTTGAATACAGATCTAAATCTAACCTTTTGTTTTGTTAATTAAAAGTTTTTAATGATGCTCGTACGAACCCATTAGCGCAGGTAGCGAAGGTATAATATTTCTTCCAGATACATATAGATATATTCCAGCTCGATATAATTGATATACAGAATCAATCTTCCAGTCCTCTGTGCCTCCAATGAGTGAAGCCAATTGAAGTTTGGTACTCGTTAGAGCAAAAAAGAGAAAGCGCCGGCCGGCTGTTAGCACTGAACTGAACTGAGATTTTTTAAAGTAAAAAATCACATGGTTGATTCTTCACTTATGCAAGTTCAAACGAATAACATTTGTTCTAGTTAATAGAGCAATGATCTATTAATTATATAAATTGACATAAAAAAAAATTCTTTTACATAATAAACTTAAATGTAACCTTTCGTGAAAGAATTGTAAACTTAAAAATAAAACTTAAATGACCAAATAATTAAAAGAATGCTGTTCGGGCCCGAACAGTCACTTTCCTCATCTATTTTGTCTACTGGTCCACACAGTGACGTGCAAGGCTAGTATCAGTACACATTTTGGTTGTCATTGGAGCATGTGAAGCAGCAGCTACAAGAGCGTTTTTTTAAGAGCGGTTACACCGATTTTTAATATTATTCCTGCACCTACCCCCCTATTTTTTGCCTCATCCAATTTCCATCACCGATTGTTAGCCTCTACCCTTGAAGCCATGGCTACGCTCGATTTTTTTATTTATTTTTTTTTTTTTTATTTCGATCTAATTAGTCCTTTCTACTCTTTCGATTTAATTTGCAATTTTTAGACTGCCTAACACTCCATTCCCGTGCAATTTGTATGCTTTCGAGGTATGATATCTGTAGCCCGAAAATAGGGTTAAGGGGGTGGGTAAGAGCGGTTACACCGATTTTTAATATTATTCCCGCACCTACCCCATATTTTTTGCCTCATCCAATTTCCATCACCGATTGTTAGCCTCTACCCTTAGAGCCGCGGCTACGCTCGATTTTTTTTTTTTAATATAAGCCGGTTTTAATCCCACTCCATATATGGCTATCTGCCAGGGTATACCCCCATCTCAGCGCTGTTAACGCTGAGAGTCCCGGAGTTCCGTCCGGGAGCCGGAATATATGCTTCCTTCACGGTGAAATTCTCAACCCGCTTTTCAGCATTCCTGGGTCCTACTACTGCTGTCTCAAACCTCCCATGCTCCGATACATGGCCACCAATACGTGTGCTTGCCAGGTGAGGTGCTCCACAGCACATGTAGGATGGAATCCACAGCCTTGCCATCCCCATCCATGCTGCTTCGCAAGCTCGTTATTGTCATGTTATGTCGTCTGTGTATTTGCTGCGGTACACAGCGGTATTTGCTTTTTAAGTCCAGACTTGCCGGGTTGTAGTGTGAAGTGGGTTACACTTCACCTTATGTTTATAACTTCCTGAAAGATTCATCTAGTGGCTCTTACCGAGGCCTAGATAAACCCCGACTCTGTCGTTCGCGAGTTATAGATAACTCCCCATGAGGTACCCGATATGGTGACGTTGATGCAATGTTATACTTTCCAATAAAATTTCTGTTTTAAACTAATTAATTAGAAGATAAAAGATTCAACACGGCCGGGAATCAAACCCAGGTCCTCTGCATCTACGTTGCGGTGCTCTTATCACTGAGCTAACCGTCGGGCCGTCCCGATCGTGATCGAATCTTTCTCTTCTGTGATCCGCCGCAACATAGATGCGGAGGACCTGGGTTCGATTCCCGGCCGTGGTCGAATCTTTTATCTTCTGTTCCTTCAAGTCATTCCTTCAAGCCACCTTGCTTGGAATTTTACGATTTCACTTTTATTCACCTTTATTATTTCATAAGTTTGAAAAAATTGTTATCCTGGATCTCTTTGATTTCTCAAAAGCCTTTAGTTTTGACTTTCACTTACCTATATATGAAATATATAGTAAGTGGAAGTATTGCGATCGTGAAAAATGTCGACTTCCGGTTTTCAACGGAAATACACGTTTTGGGGTCCTCTGAGTCCAACTGACCAAGTCCAGAGGAATGGTCTGTTTGTGTGTGTGCGTGCGTGCGTGCGCGTGCGTGCGTGCGTGTGTGTGTGTGGGTGTGTGTGTGTATGAGAGTGCGTGCGTACGTGCGTGCGTGTGCGTGCGTGCGTGCGTGCGTATGTGTGTGTGTGTGTGTGTGTGTGTGTGTGTGTGTGTGTGTGTGTGTGTGTGTGTGTGTGTGTGTGTGTGTGTGTGTGTGTGTGTGTGTGTGTGTGTGAACAGACTAGCTCAAAAATTATTAACCGTGCGAACAGACTAGCTCAAAAACTATTAACCTATATACGAAATATATAGTAAGTGGAAGTATTGCGATCGTGAAAAATTTCGACTTCCGGTTTTCAACGGAAATACACTTTGTGTGTGTGTGTGTGTGTGTGTGTGTGTGTGTGTGTGTGTGTGTGTGTGTGTGTGTGTGTGTGTGTGTGTGTGTGTGTGTGTGTGTGTGTGTGTGTGTGTGTGTGTGTGTGTGTGTGTGTGTGTGTGTGTGTGAACAGACTAGCTCAAAAATTATTAACCTTGCGAACTTGAAATTGGGTACATACTTTATTTAATAACTTTTTAAGTTTTTTTCGATTTTCTCAAAAACGGCTCTAACGATTTTGATTAAACTGAGTATTTGATTTATTAATATGCCCGAGATATGACTGTAAAAATTTCATCAAAATTGATCAACCGGAGGGGGGACTTTATTTTGTAAATTTTGTATCATTTTCACGTGTTTTTTTTATTGACTCAAAAACGGTCTCAACGATTTTGATCAAACTTGGTATTTGATGTATGTTTATGTCAAAGAGGTGATAGCCAACATTTCATCAAAATTGGTCAAACGGAGGGGGGGCACTTTTCTAATTTTTACCTTTTTTCCGATGATCTCAAAAACGGCTTTAACGATCTTTATCGAATTCGTCATGTTTAATGAAAATTAGGTGTTCTTTAATATCAGGTAAGCTTTATCATTATTAAAATGTTCTAAGGGGGCTTAAATGGGGTAGGGGCCTTTTTTGTTTGTTTCCTTTAAAGTATCTTTGTTTTTTTTTATATGAAGAAATTAACTGTCTCTCGTTACGCCTAAAAATAAGAAATGGCTAAATATGAGACATGATAAAAATGAAGAAAAAATATAGAGGAGGAAAAAAAGAAAAATATTCAGTCTACTCATAAAACTCGTTGAGCCCACGCATGCGGAGTAAGCCTTTAATGACAGACCATTGTTTATAAATAAAGCCGTTCTGTTCATTTGAGAAGTGGCAATTAACAAATCGCATTAATTTCTAATCTAAGTAAGTTGGTAAGTGAAAGTTGTGTGTTGCTAGCACGCACCAGATTTGTTTTTTTATTAATTTCCCATGATCTAATACTATATCCTCTGCTTATCTAATATTGTTTGAATCTAGCACTATTCCTTCCTGTCTATTGATCTCAAACACATCATCATCAGCTCCAAAAAATTCAGTGCCATTCTCTAAATGATTTTAATAGCATCTGTTTTTAACCTCCAATTTATTTAGAAAAAAACAATCAGCCAAGAAATCAACTTCAATCACAACAGTTTATTGCATTATTTTATTTGTTCTGATTTAAGTATTGATCAAGAAAGTTTAAACAATCATTTAACTAGCATGGGATACATAGATTTTGGTCTTATATTATTTTTTAACCGACTTCGAACGAAAGAGGAGGTTACTCAATTCGATACGTATGTGCCTTTTTTTTTTTTTTTTTTTTCTATGTATGTCCACCGATTACTCCGAGATGGATGGACCAATTGGAACGAAACCTTTTGCATCTTGTAGAGTATTTTCCCAAGATGGTCCCATTAAAACCTTTTTTGGGTTCTTAATTTATTTAAAAAGTTATGAAAAGGGGAAAAAACATGAAAATAAATCTTTAATTATCACTAAAAATTTTACTTAATGGAAAAACATATGGCATATATAACATAAGGTATGCTCCAACAAGCTATTAAACTCATTGGGAACTAAACAATTTCACTATTGTTTTAATGCTGGATGAACCATGTGGGAAAACTACCCAATCAAATCTAGAATCAAAAGAGTGGGGGGAGAACATGAGCAGTCTACTAGTTATCGACGTGTTTTAAGTGCTTGTTGGAACCAACGTATGCATAACCTTAACTGATTTTTCAACAATAGATTTCAATAAAGATATTTAATATCCGCAAAATATAATATCGCTGTCGTTTTCTGTAGCGTTATTAGTAGATATATTAGATTGATATAGGTATATATTCACCGAAAACAGTAAACCTTCTTAATTTAGATCTAGTCGACGGTTGGACACCATAAAAATAAGACCACGAAATTCGTGGAATTCCAAGAAAGACTGAGTATTGATAACCGTTTTAAAGCAGAATTTAAGACTTCTTCAAGTTCCCCAAGGTTCGTTTAAATTTAAAATCGTAGCCATTATTGCTTTAAATTAGATTTTGATTTCCGACTTTCACTCGCTATACACGTTAAAAAGGAATACAATAATTCCTGGAAAAGCTTATTTTCAGTTGATTTGGGGGCCTTAACATTCAGGCACCTCTGTCTTCTTCCGGAATCACTCGGTCTTATTAATATACAATGTAATAATGAAATCTTGTGCCGATTCTTCATGGAGCGACACTTCTGTTATGTTTTTCGGATTACTACTATAGGTTTCTAATTTTGTTTCTGCAACTAGAATAAATTAGAAAGGCTTTAAGTGCCAAATCATTTATTTTGAGAAGACGAAAATCTGCTAAGCTCAAATGTAGCTCGAAAAAATATTAGGGGTACGTCCAGTTATGAAATAATTTATGTTCTGCTAAATAATTTCAATATTATTTTGTTCCATCACCAATTTCATCTATGATGCATATGTTTAGGGGTTTTTCGCGTTCGAGGTAGTCATCTCTCAGGTACCGAAATAACTAACAAACATATTAGTGGTCGAATCTTTTATCTTCTAATAAAATAGTTTATCAAAAATATTGTGTATTGTATTTCCCAATTAATGAAAATTTTCCAATGACACTTTCCCCATACAGACATTACATTATTTAACAAAGAAATTAAAATTTCAATGTTTGCTGATGTTCATCCATCAATAAAAACTGCAAAATAAAAGTTGATATCTCCCAGAAACAATCTCTTTGTATGAAAGTCCCCGCAGCAAAAATTTGGCAGCCATGAAAATGCTTAATATCATAAATGCTACCCCACTTGAATTGAAGAAATTCATTTTCTGAATAATTTTTTATTACGAAGGATATTATTCTAGGTACTTGGGTATTAAATTTAGTCAAAAATTCATCTAAAGGAATTACGAAAAAAATTGACTCAACATTGATCTTATTAAAAAAAAAAATCCAATTATAATCGTAGAAGGTAGGGTGTAGAAGTTGTATTATACAGGCACCGCTTTTCAACTTTTCTGTGTGTACTCATAAAATTGAAAAGGTGGTAGAGCATAAAAAAAATTTCGAAATTTGTTTTACCCAACTTACGGTTTTTTATCTTCATCTACATTTTTTATCTTCTCCAACTAAAAAGTATAAAATAAAAAACATTTTATAAAAAAAATTAAACCGACTTCGAAACCTAGGAACCAGTAAAAATAAATGCACTGAAAAGTATGAAATAATTACCTTCTGATTTTTATGAATACATAGCAAAATTGAAAATGGTATAAAAAGCGGAGAAATGCAATAAGACGAATAATTTTATTTTATTTGCACAAACACACTAATTGTTATTAAAAATTGTGAAATTAAAATGTTAAATACTATGTTCAATATAACACAATCTTTTCGGAGGCGGCGCAAAATTTAAAATTTTTAACACTAGACATTATGAAAATCGTAAAATGCGTCTTCTCATCTATTGATTTTAATGCCTACTAATGAAATTGTATCGGTAACATATCATTTATATTTGCGCCGCCTTCCGAAAAGATTGTGTTATATTGAACATAGTATTTAACATTTTAATTTCACAATTTTTAATAACAATTAGTGTGTTTGTACAAATAAAATAAAATTATTCGTCTTATTGCATTTCTCCGCTTTTTATACCATTTTCAATTTTGCTACGTATTCATAAAAATCAGAAGGTAATTATTTCATACTTTTCAGTGCATTTATTTTTACTGGTTCCTAGGATTCGAAGTCGGTTTAATTTTTTTTATAAAATGTTTTTTATCTTGGATTAAAATGTATTGAATAAAATTAATTCAACATGATAAATATAAGGTATACATTTTAATACATTCTCATTTTTCAAGGAGCATTAAATGGCTGGCTAGCAGTTTTTGTTCTTCCGATCAACTCAGCAGTTAATCCAATCTTATACACATTCACAACACCTCATTATACTGTAAATGAAAGAGATAGAGGATTACCAGGTACTGAAACATTTTTATCTCTTCTCAACGTAATTTACCAGCAGTAGAGGATATATCTTTTTTCATTTTAGAAGAACCCACAAACTTGAAAAGAAGGCTTTACAGGGCTATTTCAATGATAACAAGACGACAAACAGTATACGAACCACCAAAAACACAAGAGGAAGAATTATAATTTATAATTTATTAATGTTAAAAAGAAGTTTTTGTTTTCAGTAGTTTTGATCTATACTCAGGTGAGGTAATTAAATTTAATAGTTTAGATGACTATAATGAGAAATTTTTTAGTAATTTAATTTACTTTTTTCTCAAAACCACTAGTCTTTTTTATGTCACTTATATTATTTTATAAACTTAGTGCATCCAAATCTGGTTCTGAATTCCGTTTTTGCTGTATGAATACTCATTTGAAATTAATAAAACATTTACCATTTTTATAGATTATTTTTCCTTCTCTGAATATTAACTTAATTATTTGTAAATATCAGAGAAGTGAATTTGAATTTGTATAAGTTTTTATTTTGTTTAAATTCAGAGTATAGTAAAAAAGATAAAGGAAAACCATATGTTTATAATGGTTAATTAGATCAGATGTTCAGTTGTTGTTTTTTAGCCAGACAGTGAATGGAAAGATTTATGTTATTGTTCTTATTTTTGTGAAAAATATAATTGATTTATAAAGTAAATTAGCACATTCCATTATTAGAAAAAGTGTTTTTAACATATTTATTTTATAATATTCATTTATGATATTGGTAATATAAAAAGATTGATTTAAGGTCAGGCCACACATGTGCGAAGGATAGATAGTAACCGTTCACACACGCGGATGCGGATGCGGTGCGGACATGTGTGGCCTGACCTTTAGGCATAACTAAAGGTAATATGTAAATTAAATTAAAAATATTCTGAACATAAGCTATATTAGTGTTGCGGTGCGGACATGTGTGGCCTGACCTTTATTGTTATTGAAAATTAAATATTGGTTTGTGTTACTTGAAATATTCATTATAATTTTCCGTGGAATGTAATAAGCAAAGAACACCTATTAAAAGAGGCAACCCAACAAATATCACTGATGTTTTCTAAAAATATTATAGCATTTACAAAGCGAAAATTAGATTCCGATTTCTCATAGGCCGTCAAACCGACTAAAACCATTTTTGGCAAATATCGTCGGAAATTATTAAAAAACATGGCTTACCAACAATATTTCGGCATCGCGCCCGATTTTTTAGTATCAGAAGGATGGTCCGGATTTATATTCACTTACATATACTCTTTTGAAGCACCGTAGAGCAATAGTTAGTTTTTCATTTCATAGAATTATAAAACAATTGAAGCCAATTTATTCTTAACATATTTTGGGGTTATTTTACAAATGTGCCTTTAAGTTGACTGAATGAATAACTCCAATTTTAAAATTTTGCAGGAAAGCTCTTTAAATAAGATTTTTCTTTGCAAAATTAGTACTTTTTTAGTTTGCATGTTTATTTTAGTAAACATGTCATGTTTAAATATTTCTGTCATACTATTCCAAAATAAAAAGGTACAAATTTTCCGAAGAGAAATATTGATAAAGTGCTCTCCTGAAAAATGTTGAAATTGGAGTTAGTCATTCTGTAACTGAAAGGATCATATTATCTTCTATATTTGATAAAAAAAGAAAATAATTGTTTAAAAAAACACAGGTATCCATCTAAGAGAAAGCATTTAAACCAAAAATTCACAGTATTCAAATAATTAAGATATAAGGAGGTCTGAAGTATTTTATAATCCATGAAATGTCGATGATAAAATATGTAGAACTTTTAAACAGCGGTTCGGGTACCATCCAGTAAGTTGCCCTTCACAGTAAGGTCAGATCAAAATTGAAAATAGGCCCGCCTAGGACCCACTCTCCGGAAGCATTACCATAATTTTACGTCTATAAAAGATAAAAGGTATAAATGGGTCTTCATGTATTTCCCATTCCGTTTCTCCTGGTTTGACATCTAAAACATCCTCCTTGACAACTTCTTCACATGCCTATCTACCAGTCTACCATAATGAGGTGATTAGCGAGCTATTCCGTGGAGTAACAATTCTAACATCGCAAACAAGGACTCCTCGTGTTTCTTCCCCATTACCTTCTAGATATATTTATATTCAGAGTTGCTGGATTCGGTTACGTATGCCCCGTTATTTCCCTCCCCCTCCCCCCCCCCCGATCCCTTGCTGCTCCTGATATACTAAAAATGTTTTATATATAATTATATTTTGTTTGTATGCAAATGATATTGGTGGCAACACTGTATGTTATATTGGTTGTAACTGGCAGGTTATTGTAAGTTGTAGAATTGTAAAGATCATGTAATGTGAGTACCACGTGTTATGTGTTCCAATAAAGATATGTGTGTTTATATCTGTGTTTATTCTAATAGTCCTTAAAGCTCCACAGCAGATTCATCTGATAAAGACAGGTAGTAGTGTTCAAGTTGATCGATATGCTCAGTTCTTTCCTCCAATCTGATCTTTGTACCAGGTAGTTCACAGGGCGTTCTTGATATTCGTTTGGTCGATAACCCGTACTTTTAAATTTCCTTATACTCAGACGGTTACAGATTCTTTGAAGCAAAGCAGAACAAACGTTCGTAACTCGATCCGTTGATACCTCTTCTGGGGCTCCATTACCCAATATAATATCTGATAAAAATACAACTGTCACTGGCAAAGACCAAGCTGAACATGACGCCAATCTGAACAAAAATGTTTGAATGTATGCAAGGATTACAATCTGACTATCAACCAAGAGAAATCCCGCCTCAAATTGAAATACATAAAAATTTTGGAAGAAATCCATAACTTAATTGGACGAAAAATTCAGCTGAAAACAGATCAAAAATCTATTTCCTACATATTAACCTGAGACATCCAGGAAAGATTAAAAATTAAAAGTTCACTCTTCACTTTGAACTAGCCCCATATAACTATTACATAGTGTTTCGTCCTGGTAAAGAAAATGTTGCTGTAGATGCTTTGTTCAGAATTGCTTCTTCTTACACTCTTGATCGCTTGGTTCAATGTCACACTTTTCTCTGCCGTCCAGGTATCACCAGAATGACTCACTGGGTCAAAATTCGAAACCTTCCTTACTCAATTGATGAGATACGAAAAGTCATTTCTTCGGGTGAAACGTGTGCCGAGGTCAAGCCCCGCTTCTACTCCAACCAGAGTAACTTCATCAAAGCTACCGCTCCTTTCGAACGTCTCAGTATTGACTCCAAAAGTCCCCTTACCATCGAACACCCCGAAAGTAATTGTTAACAGCATTCGATGAATTTTTGAGGTTCCCCTTTGCCATACCTTGCACTGACTTGTCATCAACCATGGTATTAATGCGTTTAATCAGATTTTTACTCCATTTGGCTACCCTTCGTTTAAACATTCGGACAGAGGCACTTCATTCAATTCAAAGGAACTTCAGTCATTTCTTCGTTTAAATGGAGTAGCCACCAATCGTACCACTCCTTATAATCCTTGTGGGACGGTCAAGTGGAGCGCTACAACAGTGTAATTCGGAAATCCATATCTCTGGCTTTAAAATCAAAAGGACTGATGATATCTCAGTGGGAGAAGGTATTCCCTAAGGCATTACACTCTATACTTTGTACTGCAACCAATGCAACACCACATTACCAATTATCTCTATCACATCAACTGTGTTTATCCCCGTTCCTTCCGACATTTTGCAAAACTACTAGCGCACCCTATAGTCGATTGCGCCCGCCTATAGGTAAGTGAAAGTAAAAATACAACGGAATTACAAGTTGCAGAATAAACAGTTCTCTTGGTGGAACCTGTCCACTAGGGAGCGCGTCCCCCGGGTGGCGGATGGGGGACCCCTGTTAGGAGGGGTGGTCTGAATAAACAGAATAAAGACCCCTAGACCAACAGGTACCCAGTGCTGGGGGGTATAGCCCGGCCACCCTTCCTCCTGAGGGGATATAAATATTCAGGAGGCCAGTTGTCCCGAGGATACGGGACCTCCAGCACTGGGCTAATCACCCGCCTGGAGAACGATTCAGAGCATTTCAACTAGCCTCGGATGCGGACTGTCTTCAAGGAAACGACCCGGCGCGCAAAGGGATATACGAATGGGAACATGGAACATAAAAACTTTAACTGGGAAGGAGGTCGAGTTGGTGGAGGAAATGAGGACCTACAAAGTAGAAATTCTCGGCAGAAGTGAAGTGAAGAAGAAGGGCAGTGGAGAAATGAAATTGGCTAATAATTACTCCCTAATTTATGCTGGAGTACCAAGAGGGGATTTTGCCAAAGAAGGGGTGGGCCTAGTAATGTCGCCAAATATGTATGAACATTTAGAGGACTGGGAACCAATATCTCCAAGAATGATTTTAGCAGATTTTAAGATGACCATAGGAAAAATCTCCATAATCCAGGTGTATGCACCAACGGAAGATGCTAGTGTTGTAGACAAGGAGGCATTCTACTCGGATTTGCAAAAAATAGTGGAAATAGCTAAAGGAAAAGGGAGGTCAGTAATCCTGAGTGGAGACTTCAATGCCAGAACAGGAAATGATGAAAGATCTGGATATGGAGTTATAGGGCTGCGATGGCTTGCCTCCGTTGCGAGATTCAGGTTATTACGGGAAATCTACGCTGTGGTCAATAGCTACTTCACTCCCTCACTTAAAAAAAAAACTGGTGAATTTCCAAGCAATTTTTTCACTCAACTATTGTTTTTCGATGGAAAATGGTCATAGTTTTCGATTCTGCAGTCTTTTTCAACTTTAACCTACTTATAGTGATTAAAAAATAATAAAAACTTTGAAAACTCCCTCATACTTCACTCCCTCAATTTTTCCAAAAATTTCTTAAATGAGGGAACGAATACCTCCATTCTTTGAATTCTCAAGGTGAAGGTGAAGATTCCTAAACTATGACCAAAAGTATGTAACTGTAACCTAACCTAACTCTAAAATCAAGCTTACTTTTGGCTATACGCGTTTGGAATTTCATATTTTTGAATTTGAAATTGTTTTTGTGTATTTCTTTAAAATATACGCGTTTTTGCTTTCACTTCTCAAAGTTTACTACTACCTCAAAACATTTTTCACTACCTCACTCACCCTTCACTCCCTCACTTTGAAATTGTTTTCATAATTTTTTAAAAGAACAATTAAAGGTTCTCCTGTCTAGCTACTATTTAAAAAGTGAAGGTAATATACCACTGAGTACGTATGAATTTTTTCGGCCCGAAATTATAACTTTTCAATAATGAAATTTTAGCAAGTGAAATCTACGCATCTTCAGATAATGACCCATACACTTGTAGTGCCCGTCTATCGTACTGAAAGCAGTACGATATCCTCGCTACGAATCGGGATCTGTTGATAACAAGCTTTTTTGAAAAATTTGTAGTTCTCTAACCGTTCGAGTCTCATTCATGCTTGGTATAGGATAAACCTCCGCCTTCGTGACTGATTTTATTTCGCGGAAATCTAAGAAATACGGTACTTTTAATGGTCACCTTAAAATTTTCAAGTTTTGGAAAAAAACGGTATACAGTAATTTCAAGATCATCTTTTCCATCATAGGTCAACTTTTGTGCCCTTTCTTTGAAATAGTGGATCTTCAGTTCTTTAAAGGCAAAATCATAAGATACAGTATCTGTAACTTTGGGAAGTTGTGTTACCAATGCAGTGTAATAAGTATATAATTTTCTGTTAGGTCCGATCTCCTCTGAATAGGTTTCGGGGGGTTTCGATAAAATCAAGGTCACAGAACCTCTCAAAACTAGCCACGCCCATGAGTCACTTTTCAGAAGTAGTACCATTAATTTAAATGATTGATGTAACAGCGGAATGATTGATAATAAGAGTATTGACTGATCCATATATTTTATTTGAAAAATATTGTATGTTTATCTATTTAACGTAATTTAATGCTACTCTACCTTATCAGACTTTTGATGTGCAGTGGGAGTCATTAGGAGTCATACAGTGGGATATGCCTACCCAGATAAAGGTAAGATTGAAATTTATAACGAGTATCTGACATCGCACAGAGGCGGGATCGCGTTTTAATGTCTCTTCCAAAGAATGGCATAACCAAGAATTTTTTACTCTATTTAAAAATTCCTAATTAGTAGTCGTAGGGCTACCTGCTTGACTACAAACCCGACCTTGGTTTTTTATTAGGCTGCTATGCAAACCAATACACCACAGACTACACAGTTAGTAAAAGGGGAATTTTAGTGAAATTAAGCCAAATGCTACTAGTACTAAGTCTAATTTTAGGACCACGCGAGCACGTTTTTAGTGAGCTTAGTTTAAAGGATCAAAATTATTATTTGCAAGAAAAAAAAAAACGATGTGAAATTTATATGAATTTATATAAAAGAGGGGGGGGGGCACAAACATGGTGGTCAGCATATAGATTACCAATCATTCTCATTATGAACTGATGAAAACCTACAATGTGGTTCGTAAATTTGGTAATGAATAAATATTTATTAATTATTTGATATTACTTCTAAACAATACACGCACCATTTCTTGTTATATTTTATGAAAGTAACTTTTGAAAAAATATCCAGTTAAACTTATGTTAGATAAAAAAAAAAAAAAATTTTTTTTACTAAGAAAACTGCATTTTTAAAAATGGTATTTTGGTAATAAATTTTCCTCTTAAGTGGGAAAAAAGATAGGCACACAGTCTAAAATTTGTTTTATAACCTGGATATCTTTCATCAGCTGATAATTTTCCTAACCCCATCGTTTCATATCACCTGGAAAATGATTTCTAGGCTAGCATTTAAGAAAGGTAATTCATTATTATTACTATAGCATGCCTGATTTCTTTCTTAATTTCTTACTTAATATATCTTTGTTTTGTTTTTTCAGCCCTTGATCTCAAATCAGTTGTCCCTTCTATTATTGGTTCTGCAAGGTTTGCCTCTAACACTGAAGGACCTGAGAGAGATCTGGTCAATTTTCCAAGACCTGTAAGGGCGGAATTTACCTCAAAAGTTAGGTATGGTTGTGTACCTGAAGAGTGGTTTGAATTTTTTTATAAGAAAACAGGAGTTACAGGTAATACTTCATTTTAATCTTTCCGTGTATTTAATATTATCTTTCTAAAATTATTTTTGTTATCTTTAAAATCAAGAACCTTAAGTAATATTTTTACATAATATTGTATTAATTTTCTTAATATGCCCTTACAACCAGTGTGGTTTTAAAAATGTTTTAAGATAATGTATGAAGTAGAATCTTGGTTAAATTTCTTAGTATTCCTTCTTAACTATTTTCATTTCAATATTGCTTCCCTTAAGGTGCGTTTACATGCTCAATTGTATAAAATCGTTGTGTGTAAACGCTGTCTTGAAGTTTGTGCTAGCCAACAGATTTGGGTTGTGCTGAATTTGTCCGGGCAGAAAATTGGCTTGAGGTTGGTGTATTGGTATGAGCGTGTAAACGATGCTCAAGCCATAGTTCCAATGTCTGGCATCTGCATTGATAGAAACCCGTGAATACCCCTTACTTCGGCTACTATCAACTCGTTTCCTGTACCAAAATGGTGAGTAAATATCAATGGATTGCAGAATTCATTGAAGCATTCAAGTCGTCCCCTCATCTGTGGAAAGTAAAAAGATTATAGCGATCCAATGCAAAATCTCATCCAAGGCTTTGGAAGAAACAATGCCACTTGAGGACCCGGAGGCCAACATGAAGGCGTTCTTAATTCTCCGTAAAGAGTTGAAGAATTAGTTCATCCTCCACATTCTCCATTTCATAAAACTAGACACTAATTACCAACGATCGAGAAATTAGAATTAGTATCTTCTTCACATTAACGACTCACCAAACTACACTTTTTAGGTTCCTTACATGTAGTTGTGTAAAATTGAACTGAATGTGTAAACGGGAATATTTCATTAAATCCATTTGCACAAACTGGCTTGTGCAAGCCAGAACGTGTAAACGGAAATATTTCATTAAATCCATTGTATTAATGGCTTGAGCATGTAAACACACCTTAGGCCCGGTGCACACGGACGACACTTTTCTGCGATCCGGACTATAAGCCTATGGGTATATAATGGACCGACCGGATTATACCATTATACTCCAGGTACCCTTGACCACAAGCCTATAGGATCACAGAAAAGTGTCGTCCGTGTGCACCGGGCCTTAATCAGAAATATTTCATTCAAGCCAGCTTCTGTTAATGGTTTGAGTGTGTAAACGCGCTTTGTGTGTTTAAAAATTGTAGTGTAATTATTTTTTATTTTTAATTATTTATTTATAAGTATAATTATTTATTTTTAAGGGTTTTAAAAAATGATATAAATATTTTTTTGAAATGGTGGCTATAAATTCAGCACTTGATTATTTCTGCTCCTTCCACCTAAGAATAAATATAAAATAAATAATATTATTGTTATGTTTATATTTATATTATGTTTATGTTTATGTTTATATTTATGTTTATATTTATATTTATTGGTACATTCTTATATGCAGAGTGATTCTGTTGTTAATGAATAAACTCTGGGAGATTATTTTGGAACTGATTCCCTACAAAAAAGTTTATTTGATGTATGGTCCAATCCCAATGGTAATTGAGTTAAGTCCATTTTTGTGTGTTCTTTATGGTGTCGTGTTTTTTCCTGAATATGGAAAGTTGGCCCGAAAACTGCTTAAGATAATTTAAGACTAAATGTACCATCGTTAGCTTGACACAATTTGATAAAAGAGACTTTCTGAAGGTTCAACTCTTTGTTTCATTGATGATTACCCTGAAGGATGACTTATATCTTCTGGTGGTTTTCCTAGTGCAGGTCCTGTTCTCTGGGCTTCTAATATAGAAATATCCACTTTGAATTTTGGTGGGGATTGTCCCAAATATTAAAATAATTACATTATTTAGAATTCTTTTTGTATGACTGTCAATAATCATGTCATCCAGAACTGTTTTTAAAAAAAACAAAATTATTTCGACATTTATTAATAATTTTAACGGAAGTTATTTATTATTTTTTTAGTTCAAGTTTAATAAAAATTAACACTTCCAATAATTTTTTATTTTTCTATTTTTCAAAGTTTCGGGGCACCCGCCCCATCTTCAGGAAACAATTGCTTCTTTTTGTTCGTCTAAAAGATTCCTTAAACCATTTCTTAATTGATAATTAATCTTCTCCATATGGCTTTCATTAGTTTCCATATTTATACTTTTCACATTTACTAATAATTTTAACGGAAGTTATTTATTATTTTTTTTAGTTCAAGTTTAATGAAAATTAACACTTCCAATAATATGGAAATTAATGAAAGCCATATGGAGAAAATTAAATATCAATTAAGAAATGGATTGAGGAATCTTCTAGAATAACAAAAAGAAGCAATTGTTTCCTGAAGATGGGGCGGGTGCCCCGAAACGTTGAAAAATAATAAAAAATTATTGGAAGTGTTAATTTTCATTAAACTTGCACTAAAAAAAATTATCTTGACGTTTATTGTGAAGGAAACACAAAATTTTGATTTATTTATTTCAGAATTTAGCTATTATTATAAACGATTATTAGTTTTATTATTATCATATACGGGACTTGTGGATAAGGGGAATTCGATTGTTTTATGATTACACCAGGCATTTCTTGCTACTTCACACTTCTTGCTACTAAGGAGTTAAACACAAACTGTTTGAAAAAACTGTTTTTGATAATCTCCTCTTGATTGAATTTTCTTCAAAATTGTTTATTAAAAGTTCTTGTTTAAATAAGTGTCAGCTATTTCTCATTGCTAGGCATAATGAGTTATTTAATTTCTGTATATAAACAAAATCAAAGGTACTTTTGACAGTATTAAAGTATTTTATTTGACCAAAGGAAGAAACACACACTCAGACCATTTCGCAGGACTTATTATTTATAATTTTTTTTTGTTCCCTTCCTCGCCAGTTAGGCTATATGGGTTTTCCCGGGCCAGGGGAGTGGGTTAGAGATTATTATTAATTGGGGGAATATTTTTGAAATTCCCCTGGCTCCGGGTTTTGGTTCTCAATCATATGTTTCCATGGGCAACTCATTTCCTATTGCGCTTGCCCACTCGGCCATCCCGCCACCCCCATTTCGCAAGACTTGGTTATTTGGACCCAGGGGACTCGTGTGTATAAAACGTGTATTTCTGTTGAAAACCGAAGTCGAAATTTTTTATGATCACTATACTTTCCCTTACTATATATTTTATGTATAGGTAAGTAAAAGTATAAATATTAAAAAATGTCCAATTTTTATAAGGGGCTATCAATTATATTTTATATGGCGGTGTCTTTGAGTGTCATCAAGAGATGACTTCGAATGAGAAACAGACAATGCTATCAAAAATTTGCGGGTATATATAGAGACTCACTGTGTATTGATACATTGGTTGAAGACGGCTTAATCATTTTTGTCACTTTATCCGTATTGATGTTTTCATTTGTTAAGTGTTGAGTAGTAAATTTGGGCAGTATTTTGGCTTTTACTTAGAAATGGTCCAATCCGCATTCTGGTCCTCTCAGTATGCGGAAACTTTTTGTGGAATCACATGGGGACGTTTTTTCATAATAACATAATCAATTATTGATTTCAGTTTTCTTTTGGGTTGGTGCTATATACAGTCAGTGCAGAAAGTATTCGAACAGTCTGAGTAATATTTAATTTTTACATAGATTATGTTCTGAATATTTTTAGATCCATATCTAAATAGGTGAAAAATGGATTCATCCCCCCCCCCAAAAAAAAATCAAATGGGGAATTAGAGTTAGATATAAAAGAAAACTGTCTGTGACAAAAAAGCAAAAATTATTCGAACAGTAGGAATATTTAAACCAAAACCAAAACTTACTTATCGCGATAATCCTTTCTGTATCACTAGTATAGGCTTAGTAGGCTAAGTATATTACAAAGTCTCCTTTGTATCAGTCAGTGTTAGTTTGCTCAAGATGGGACGTAAATCAAGAAAGGAAAGGAAAATCATTGTAAATTTGCATAACCAGTGTAAATCGTTGCGCGAAATCGCCAAACTAGTAAGTAGGAGCCATGTAATGGTGTCAGGCATTATTAACCGATTCGGAAAAACTAAGTCATATCAATCTCAACCTCGTAGTGGTTGGTTGACCTAAGCTGCTCACAGAAGTGAACGAAAGATTGATGGCCAGGCAAATTCAGGTAAATCATAAATTAAGTGCTTCGAAATTGGCAATGGACATAGCTCAAACAAAGATTATTAATATTTTGGCCAATACAGTGCGAAGTTATTTAAAAGATTTAGGCTTTCATGGGCAAACAGCAAGTAAAAAAAAACTTTATTTTACAAACGAATATGGTGAAGAGGGAAATTTATGCAAAATAACAGTGCAACCAACCTCCAGAGTTCTAGAAACGAGTCATTTTTACTGATGAATGCAGATTCGAAATGTTTTCTAAAAGAAATCACCAAAAAATATGGAGGAAAAAAAACTGTTCAATGGATCCAAATCCATTAAGTACGGAGGTGGTTTCTTATGGTTTGGGGCTGCATGAGTGCCAGTAAAGTGGGTAAATTGGTGTTCATAGATGGTATAATGGACTATGTAAAGTATTTTAACATTTTAAAGGAAAATTTACCACCAAATGTCGAGAAAATGGGTTTGAGAAATAATTACATATTTACCCAGGACAGCATACCGCTTGGAAAACCAGGTTGTAGTTACTTTACAATGTTCCTAAATACATGGTGACACCCCCCTTCAGAAGTCCGAACTTGAATCCTATTGAATATTTGTGGGACTACCTAAAAAGAAGAATGGCAGGACGGAAACCTTCCAGCCTACAAGAATTAAAAACTTTCCTTCAGGAAGAGTGGGACAGAATACCGATTTTGTTTTTATAAAACCTGGTGTTATCTATAACAAGACTCTTAAAAGCTGTTATTAACACAAAAGGGGCGCCGAATAAGTATTAAGCTCCGAAATAATTATTATTTCTCGACTGTTCGAATACTTAGTGTGTGAAGTTTTTCAAGTTTTATAAAGATGATTATGTTTAAAGATTATCAAAATTGCTCAAAGGAAGGGGGTACTTTATTTAATAACTTTTCACGTTTTTTTCGATTTTCTCAAAAACGGCTCTAACGATTTTGATTAACTGAGTATTTGATGTATTAATATGCCCGAGATATAACTGTAAAAATTTCATAAAAATTGATTAACCGGAGGGGGGACTTTACTTAATAAATTTTGTATCATTTTCACGTGTTTTTTTTATTTACTCAAAAACAGCTTTAACGATTTTGACCAAACTGGGTATTTGATGTATGTATATGCCAAAGATGTGATAGCCAACATTTCATCAAAATTGGTCAAACTGAGGGGGCACTTAATTTCATAACTTTTTTTCCAAATTTTACCTTTTTTTCGATGATCTCAAAAACGGCTTTAACGATTTTCAATAAATTCGTCATGTTTAATGAAAATTAGATGTTCTTTAATATCAGGTAAGCTTTATCATTATTAAAATGTTCTGAGGGGGCTTAAATGGGGTAGGGGCCTTTTTTGTTTGTTTGTTTTTTTGTTTCCTGTAAAGTACCTTAGTTTTTGTTTATATGGAGATTTAACTGTCTCTCGTTACGCCTAAAAATAAGAAATGGCTAAATATGAGATGAAGCTGTTCTGTTCATTTAATGGAAATTATTTGTTTCATGGTAACTAAATGAAATTTTCAACAAGTACATAGAGAATTATTAAATCGGTCGACTTGGAGTATTATGCATGCATTGCCGAATCATCTCAAGTAAAAACTTTTATTTAATAATAAAAGAAATTAGTGTTTTTTATAGAGCAAATGGAAACAAAAATTAGACATGAATGTGGAAAAATGTGTAACTTTGAGATGTGGCATTAACACAACGCATTAATTACTAATCTGAGTAAGTTGGTAGATGAAAGTTGTGTGTTGCGCGCACGCACCAATTTTTTTTTTTTAGCAGTCAGTTATATTTTTCCCACAAATTAACCATTTTAAAGTCACAATTACTCATACAAAAATCTGGTGCGATGTGCGCAACACACAACTTTCACTTACGAACTTAGATTAGAAATCGACGTCTTTCGATAATATTTTAATGCCATTCCTCAACTTCACACATTTTTCCATGTTTACATGCTTATCTTTGTATATCTCCGTAAGTTCTAGAGTATCTGTATGCAAAACTTGAAAGTTCTGAGTACTTTTCGATTCATTATTGCTTATTTCTTTTTTTAAGGGAACTAATTTCATCAACAGTCGAGGTTCTTTTACTGCTTGCTTGTTTTTTACTGTGAGTTGCTTTTTGTAAATACATCGTGAAGGTGAATCAATGAAGCTGTATTTACTTCTCCTAATGAAGTTTGTCTCTTATGCCTTTATGGAAACCGAGAAGGATTACTGTTCCTCTAAAATTACTTTATATTGCATTCAGAAATCTATTATGGAACTAAAGTTTCTAAACTAAAATATAAATAATATGAGCATCACGTATTTACTATCTAAATAAAAATGAATGTTTTTATTGTTAAATAAAGGTTTTTATTTTCATCAGTGCTAATACAAGATATGAAATTATAGTTTTTGAGCTAATCTGTTTACGCACACGCACACACACATATACACACACACACACCATTTTGCAGGACTTGGTTATCTGGACTCAGGGGACCTCAAAACGTGTATTTCCGTTGAAAACCGGAAGTCGAAATTTTTCACGATCGCAATACTTTCCCTTACTATGTTTATCATATATTAGGTAAGTGAGAGTAAAAATAATTTTCACTAGTGTTTGAATAATTTCTGCACTGATGGTATTTGTGTATGTTTTTAGTATTATTTGTGAATGTCTTTATTTTGAAAAAAAAACATTTGATAAAAAAAAAAAAATTAAACCGACTTCGAAACCTTGGAACCAGTAAAAATAAATGCACTGAAAAGTATGAAATAATTACCTTCTGATTTTTATGAGTACACAGCAAAATTGAAAATGTTATAAAAAGCGAAGAAATGCAATAAGACGAATAATTTTACTTTTATTTGTACAAATACTAATTTTTATTAAAAATTGTGAAATTAAAATATTAAATACTGTTCAATACAACACAATCTTTTCGGAGGCGGCGCAAATATAAATGACATTTTACCAATATAATTCCATTAGTAGGCATTAAAATGGATAGATGAGAAGAGAAGATCCATTTTACGATTTTCATAATGTCTAGTGTTAAAAATTTTAAATTTTGCGCCGCCTCCGAAAAGATTGTGTTGTATTGAACATAGTATTTAATATTTTAATTTCACAATTTTTAATAAAAATTAGTATTTGTACAAATAAAAGTAAAATTATACGTCTTATTGCATTTCTTCGCTTTTTATAACATTTTCAATTTTGCTGTGTACTCATAAAAATCAGAAGGTAATTATTTCATACTTTTCAGTGCATTTATTTTTACTGGTTCCAAGGTTTCGAAGCCGGTTTTTTTTTATTAATGTTATTATTAATTAATTTTTTTTTTTTTATAAAATGTTTTTTATTTCATGCTTTTTAGTTGGAGATGATAACAAATGTAGAAAACCGTAAGTTGGGTAAAACAAATTTCGAAATTTTTTACGCTCTACCACGTTCGTCTTTCCCGGGCTTTTTTATTAGACATAATTATATAAACAGTCACCTGTTCAATTTTATGAATACACACAGTTTAAAAGCGGTGCCTGTATAATACTTCTACACCCTACCTTCTAAGATTATAATTGCAATTTTTTTTTAATAAGATCAATGTTGAGTCAATTATATTCGTAATCCCTTTAGATGAATTTTTGACTAAATTTAAAAGCGAAGTACTAAGAATAATATCCTTCGTAATAAAATATTATTTAGAAAATAAATTTCTTCAATTCTAGTGGGGTAGCATTTATGATATTAAGCATTTTCATGGCAGCCAAATTTTCGCTGAAGGGACTTTCATATAAAGACGTTGATTCTGGGAGATATCAACTTTTATTTTGCAGTTTTTATTGATGGATGAACAACAGAAAACATTGAAATTTCAATTTCTTTGTTAAATAGTGTAATGTCTTTATGGGGAAAGTGTCATAGGAAAATTTTCATTAATTGGGAAATACAATACACAATATTTGTGTTAGTTATTTCGGTACCTGAGAGATGACTACCTCGAACGCGAAAAACCCCTAAACACATGCAAGCTCATTTTCACTGTCTATTTCAATAAAATTCATTCATTCATTATTGGACTTAGGCTCTTAACAACACTCTTAGGCTCTCACGAACCGCAAACACTGAACTTATGACGGTTTGGCTTTTGAAAATTTCGGCAACCTTTAGAAAATCGAATATTTAAATTTCTTTCGATTTAATAAAGATCGATCGCAACCTCAAAATCAATGGAAATTTTCTTAAGACAGTCTGGCTTTTCTACTACATTTCAGTTAATTCACAGCAAACAATTACAACTCACAATTTAGGCAAGTGGAAAACTGTAAAAAATCGAAAAATCAAATGGAAAATGATTGATGGAAATAATTCCTAATAAGTGCCTATCTTAAAGATTTTTATATCTAGACTCTCCTATCTAGACAATAGCAAAGCCTGTATGCCACCAGCTAGCATCATAAAACAAAATTAGGCAATTAGCCATCATAGATGAAATTGTTGATGGAACAAACTAATATTGAAATTATTTAGCAGAACGTAAATTATTTCATAACTGCTTTTTTGGACAGAAGGTCCAAAAAAGCAGTTGAGAAGGCCTTTGCACGTCTGGAAGCAGAAGCAAGAAGATTAGGATTGCTGGTAAATGAAGGTAAGATCAAGTACACGGTTACGGATCAACCTGCAGTTCCTGGAGAGAGCGTGAAATTCGGGGAATATTCCTTCGAGAAGGTCAACGAATTCACATATCTCGGTTCGGTTGTCAATACCAGCAATGACGTCTCATCCGAGATTAAGAAGAGAATAACAGCTGCTAACAGATGTTACTTTGGACTAAGGCCACATCTTAGGAGCAACCTCATCACAAGGTTAACCAAAAAGCTTATGTATAAAACCCTCATACGCCCAGTATTGTGTTATGGGTCTGAAGCATGGACCATAACAAGGAGCGATATGCAGGCGATCCTCACATTTGAGAGACGTGTCCTCCGGAGTATCTAAGGGGGAGTGCAGGAGGGCGGAGTCTGGAGACGGAGAACCAACAGAAAAGTGGCTCACCTTTACAAGGATGTGGATGCCGTGTCCTTCATCAGGCTGGGTAGGCTCCGCTGGGCAGGCCATGTTATAAGAATGGAGGACTCTGCCATCCCAAGAAGGTCCTAGGAGAGGTACTGCATGGGACGAGACGTCGCGGAAGACCGAAGCTGAGGTGGTTAGACGGAGTGTCACACGATGCCAGAGAGCTCCTTGGATCTCGAAACTGGAAAGCGGCCGCATTTGACCGGAACAACTGGCGGAAATTGATTGAAGAGGCCTCGACTCGCTAGCGGGTTTTTGAGCAGAAGAAGAAGAATAAGAAGACATGCCCCTAATATTTTTTCGAGCCACAATTGAGCTTAGATAGCAGATTTTCGTGTTCTTAAAATAAATGATTTGGCACTGACAGACTTTCTAATTTATTCTAGTTGCAGAAACAAAAATTAAAAACCTATAGTAGTAATACGGAAAACATAACAAGTTTCACTCCATGAAGAATCGGCACAAGATTTCATGATTACATTGTATATTAATATGACCGAGTGATTCCGGAAGAAGACAGAGGTGCCTGAATGTTAAAGCTCCCAAATCAACTGAAAATAAGCTTTTCCAGGAATTATTGTATTCCTTTTTAACGTGCATAGCGAGTGAAAGTCTGAAATCAAAATCTAATTTAAAGCAATAAGGGCTACGATTTTAAATTTAAACGAACCTTGGGGAACTTGAAGAAGTCTTAAATTCTGTTTTAAAACGGTTATCAAGACTCAGTCTTTCTTGGAATTCCACGAATTGCGTGGTCTTACGTTTATGGTGTCCAACCGTCGACTAGATCTGAATTCAGAGGGTTCACTGTTATCGGTGAATATATATATATATATATATATATATATATATATATATATATATATATATATATATATATATATATATATATATATATATCTAATATGTATACTAATACAGCTACAGAAAACGACAGCGATATTATATTTTGCGGATATTAAATATCTTTATTGAAATCTACTGTTGAAAAATTAGTTAAGGTTATGAATAGGTTGGTTCCAACAAGCACTTAAAACACGTCGATAACTAATAGACTGCTCATGTTCTCCCCCCACTCTTTTTATTCTAAATTTGATTGGTTAGTTTTCCCACATGATTCATCCAGCATTAAAACATTATTGAGATTTGTTAGTTGCCAATGAGTTTACTAGCTTGTTGGAGCATACCTTATGTTATATATGCCATATGTTTTCCCAATAAGTAAAAATTTTTAGTGATAATTAAATATTTATTTTCATGTTTTTGCCCGATAACTTCTTAAATAAATTAAGAACAGAAAAAAGGTTTTAATGGGACCAACTTGGGAAAATACTCTACAAGATGCAAAAGGTTTCGTTCCAATCGATCCCTCCATCTCGGAGTAATCGGTGGACATACATAGAAAAAAAAAAAAAAAAAAAAAAAAAAAAAAAGGCACATACGTATCGAATTGAGTAACCTCCTCTTTCGTTCGAAGTCGATTAAAAATCCAGTAATTATTGTCAGATTTTGTTCCTCACATAAATCTATTAGGCGTTTCCCATTATTATTCAATATATCTTTTACATGTCTTCCCACTGAACTATTTGTTCTTTTCGGTGTTCTACTGTTTAGGTCACCCATAAAGTTCTCGTTCTTGGTGGAATATATTCAATCAAAGAAAACGTCCCTCTCACTGTTGCTTGCACATTATAGTTCCTTACACACACACATTAAGGTCTGGCCACACATGTCCACACCGGATCCGCACCGTAGCAATAATACAGGTTATGTTCAGAATATTTTTAATTTAACTTACATATTACCTTTAGTTATGCCTAAAGTTCAAGCCACACACGTCAGACACAGGCCACTTTAGGCATAACTAAAGGTAATACGTAAGTTTAATTAAAAATATTCTGAACATAACCTGTATTATTGCTACGGTGCGGACATGTGTGGCCAGACCCTTATAGTTACTTACACACTCCTATTAGTTAATTTCTCTCTAAATAACTTTACTTCCAGTGTGATTATTCTTTCATCCACACATTCATAATTTAAAACTTTCTTTTTAAGCCTTTTATGTATTAATTTAGACACACCATCGCAGGATCTCTTATCTTTGCCCACACCGCTGTAGTAAATTATAAAGTTGCCTAATGTCTTTTCTCCCTTACCCTTTGTAAATTTGTTACCATCAATTACACTTCTCCGTGTTTTCCTGTACTTCAGTCTCCTTCATCCTTCCTATTTGTTTTGACCGTTTCCTAAGCTTTATTCTTTTTCCATTCAATCTGTCTGGCTTATTTATGTTTCTGAGTCAGCAAGCAAATATGAATTTTATTTAAAAATTATGAAAAAACCTGTGCTAACAAGTAAATACAGCTAAGAGTCATGGGTGAATTTGCGGTGAGACAAACAAGGTTTTCGAAAAAAAAATTCTAAGACAAATCTATGAAACTAGGAAAGTTATACAGATATACCTCAGAACATGTAACCAATAACTCTTATTGGTACAAGTACTTATTGGTAGCTTTAATAATAAAAATCCTCGATGAATCTGACATACTAAGGCACTACTGATATATTACATACACTAAGGACATACTGGAAAGACTTAGGTAGGCAGGACACATGGTCTGTATGTCAGAGAATAATATTCCCAGAAAAATAATCAATGAGGACCTCAACAGTACTTGACTGAGAGGAAGACCACTGCTTACATGGATGGACAATATGACCGAGGATTTTTTGCATCAGAAATTGGAAAAATGCTGCCCAAGGACGCGCAGACTGTTTGAAGTTATTAGAGGTCAGAGATCAGTAATGATCTGTTGAGCCAGTAGAAGTAAAAAAAGAAAGTAGAGCTATTCTGTTCACCTGACTTTGAAGCGCCTTAAAAAGCAATCTGCAGAGATCAGAAGCAGTATTGTAAGATCTTTCTGGATCCATCTGGGTCTTTAAACATTATGTAAACATTGAGCCGGCTTATCTCAGCATGGAGTCTAACAACACCTTTCTTGTGACAGTGACTATTGTGAAGGCGTGAAAAATTTTGATTAGTGTTATCTGGATGCTAGTTGTATATATTTAGAGGACTTTTTTTTTTATTTGTATCACAATCTTTCAGTGTAATCATTTCATCTTTATTATTCTTTCATTGAGATATATGATTAGAAATTATGTATGAGAGTTTCCTTTTATAAAATTTATCCGGTTGTAATTTCGTTCCATAGTTATGTAGAAAATTTTCAATTTTTTTTTACAATTGGACTTATATTTTAAATCAATATAATTTTTAATTTAAACTTTTTACAATAGAGTTAAACTATGGTCTCAGGATTGTTTTTATTATTTTTTTTTTAGGACCATATGTCTTTGGTGGAGGTCTAACTACTTACTTCCTGAGTAAGGAAATTTGGGTCATGGAACATGACTTCTATTTTCTTTTTGCATTTTTTGGCATAGTATACATCCTAAACCGGCAGTTCGGCCCTCAGATCTCTGCCTATCTTGACAAAGAAGTTGATGTAAGTAATCTTTGACTTATTATGATGTGTCTTCATACTTATTTCAACATTTTAACTACCAGTCTATGAACAGTTTTCTGTCATTGTTACTTTGGTTAATATCAAAAGATGTCTGTTAATATGTTATCAAACACTTGAACTCTTTGTCTCTCAAGTTCAATCGAGGTCATTTATCATTAGTTTACAATCAAGTCATACATTCTTAATGAGCAACTATGAATGAAGTAACCTACTCATAGATTTCTTTTTCCATGCCCAAGTTAGGATAAAGATTATAAGAAAAAATTTGATTAAATATAAAATGTTTAGTTACCCTCTAGCAGTAGGATCTCTTTTTCCATATTGCACTTCATATTTATCTTAGAATGTTCCTTATCTTAATTATCATCTGAGTTTGAGGCAGAAGATACTAGCAGAACTGTTCTACCCCCTTAATCTGAAGGAAATCAATTAATACTTTTTTGGTTGCAGAAAGCAGAAAATGAAGCTAATGCAGGGAGGAACCAAGAGCTCCAAATGCTCGCTGATAGTATCAAAGAAGAAGAGCTTGCGCAATGGAGGGCTGATGGCCAAGAATTGTTATTGGCTGCTAAACGAGAAAATGTGCTGTTGCAGTTGGAAGCTGCTTACAGAGAGCGAGCTATGCAGGTTTATTCTGAGGTATGTGAAATTTATTATTATTTTTCTTTGTGCATATTTTATCAATGGTTTAGGTATGTTGATTACTTTTTTTTTTAATTGATAAAGTCATTATCTTTTCTCAATTTATGCTATGATACCTTACACCTCTGTAGTTTTTGCCGAGTGGTTGGCCTAAAATACTTATGCCACTGTCCACTGTTTGCATCTCTTAGGGAGTTGTATTTTAACAAGTTGAGTGCTGGTTATCCATTATGTTATGACATCTGGTTCCCTTGATGAGGATTTTGACATGTCGCTTAGAAAATCCTCCCCTCAGTGCAGCCATTTGTTCTTTGTTGTTGGTCTTGGTAGGACTTTAGTTTTTCTTAATGTTAACAAATTATATAAATTTGATACTATTTCATTAATAATATGAATTGGCTAAGTATGTGTTTTTATTTGCTATATTTTTTAAGACATATGTGCACATAAACTTTATAAAATATAAAAATTATGACGCTAAAATTCTCGATTTTATAAGAATAAAACTGTCAGGAAAGAATAGTACATAGTTTGGAATCAGTTGTATTAAATATAGTCTAGTTAAAATATTTGGTCCATGGGGAAAGGATCAGTGCTTGTTGTGTTTTTATTTGATAACAAGAATATGAGAAAAACAATATTTTCTCTTCATTATAAGATTACCTATAACAGGTAAGTTATAGAAACTGCATTTTAGAGGAACAATTAGTGTATGGGCCAAAAGAAAAAAAATAGATGAAATTAGTTTCATGTTTATGGGTCATTTTCTCACTTAACTTTTATTACAATTTTTATATAAAACAGTTGTAAATAATAATTGTATTTAATTCATAAGACATAATTCATAAATGTTTTCACCTGTCAAATATGTCTGTCATTCCCCAAATATTAAGATGGTGGGGGGGGGGGGGGAAGGCTCCACATATTGTATGATTATCCAGTTTTTTCCAATTTACTTTTTCAATCCAGCTGCTTTTCTACTAAATGACAGCCCTTCAGAAATGTCTCAATAGCTATAAATAAATGACAATTTTTAGATACAACTACTTTCCAAGTTAATACTAGCCAAGGATAGACATCATTTATTTATGACCATCTAGTAGTGATGTAATTGTGATCGATACCATCGATAGTTTTAAACTATTGAAACTATCGATAGTTTTTTAAACTATCGATAGTACTATCGGAAACTTTGTTTTTAAAGGATAAAGTGCCTCTAAACACCCATGTGCTATATAATTCATGGAAATGAAAAATAAAAAATATATAACAGCGTAATTTTAGTTATGTTTCTAACAAAAAATGCTTATCTACTCTATAAAAAAAAATATTACCTTCACGCAAAAAATATAAGTATGAAAAATTGAATGGTTTGCTCATTAGGTACTCTCCAACTTGATGGAATAATATATAAACAAAACAACTGATTGCCTGCCAGTTCCTTGACTTGAAAACCGATTGGTTAAGGGCATTTAAAAAAAAAAAATCACAGTTTTTCTGAAAAAATACCTCAACCTCAGTTTGAGAGATGTAAATAATTTTGTCTTTGAATGTACATCTAGTATAGTCGAGGACAGGAAATAGGTGATGTTTCTATACGGACACTATGGAAACTAATAAGTTGATCAAAAAAGAGAGATGGAAATATTGATTGAGTGCGAGGGCAGGCATGAGATGAACTAACCTAATTAAATTACTGCACCACTTCGGATATCATTTCATATATTCTTGGCAGTTTAATACAAAATTTCTGTGCGTGTAAGTTGTCCTCGCATTCGGTTCCTTAAGCTTGTGGACGTTTTTTTTTAGGCTTGTGCTGCGTGATGATATAAATATTTTATTATGAAGTGGTTTGCAATATGTGGAAATAACCGGTGTTTGATTCCGTTATCATGTGCGGAAGCCACCTATCAACCGCCTTTTAAGGAACTAATGTAAGTCCTAATATTTTTGCTAAAAAGTATAAATATATTAATTACAAGTATATATCGTGGTATTGACGAGAAAATGTAGGTAGGTAAAAAATATCAGAAATTGTAGGTATAGAATATAATATGGTATAGGTAATATAATAAGAAAGATCTTAATAAAAAAATTGAAAAAAAGCTTTACCACCTCTGTAAGGAGAAAAATGTTTCACTATATTGAAAATTTTCATATCCAAAATTTTATTAACCGTATCATGAAAATAAAAACTTTTATTTATTACTTAAAAGATCAATTTTACTTAAGAGAGTAAATACGTGATCCTCAAATTTTTGAAGCATCGCACGTGTGTAAAAATTTGGTATCAGATAATAGTCTATAATTAGCAATAATGAAACGAAAAGTGCTGAGAACTACCAAATTTTGCTATACAGATACTTTATAACTTATGGAGATATACAAATATACGTATATACTTAAATGTGGAAAAATGTGTGAAGTTAAGGATTGGCGTTTACATATTATCGAAACACGTCGATTTCTTATCTAAGTAAGTTCGTAAGTGAAAGTTGTGTGTTGCGCGCATCGCACCAGATTTTTTTATAATAGTATATTGATTGGCTCTGATGTAAAATTCGAAAAACTAAGTTTCAACTTATTATGGACCTTAAATATACATTGTATCTCTTCCGTTGACAAAACAAACATCGATAAAAAACTATGATTAATGAAGTAAGAAGCTAGTTGGGAACTATGAGGATTTATTTTTGTAGCTCTTTAAAAATTAAAATAATTATAAATTGAAAAGTACAGATAATATTTTTAGTAATAAAATAATTATAAACCTTTGTAACTTAAAAAGAATAACAAACAAATGAAAGTTATAAATGTAAAAAACAAAAAACAATCTGTGCAGTTGCTATGTGGCCCTTACAAGTTCAGTACACTATAATGAGGGTGGTTAGTGCATGTCACCATATTTTTTCTGTTCGCTACAGACCTGTAGATCTTTGGCCGCCTGAAATAGCCAGTGCTGCCTATTACTTTCCAGTTTGTTACATGCAGATCTGCAGTAAAGTAATGTTGATCCTATCTTCCCATCTCCTTTTTTGCCTACCAAGAGGTCTCTTGCCTAATATTGAGGCATTGTCGTGTAGAGGCTTCCTAATAGTTTGCTACCAGCTACATTTCCCGCCCATCTTAACCAGCTAGATTTAATATCCTGAGTTATCGACTGATCATTATCTGTTAGCAGTTCTTTGTTGGCCCTTCTCCATTCATAAATACTTTGATACCGGATCGCTCTGGCTGGTTTTGTAAAAATATGTAAATAATTATCAATGCCTAATATTTAGCCCTTGTGAATACTTCATATATCATATTAATCAGTGGCCTATTAGTCATAATATGAAACTAAGTAATCACACCATATTTTACAGAAGATAATATTTCGTAATGTTAACTAAAATATGAACATGATTTAAAAGACTAATTTTGCAGTGATGTAAAACTGTCGAGGCTATCTATAGTTTTTTAAACGATAGTTTTTAAAGGATAAAGTTATAGCCTCTGCCTCTAAGCACCCATGAGATATGTAATTCATGGGAATGAAAAATAAACAAACAAAATGTAACAGCGAAATTTAATTTATTTCTAAGAAAAAGTGCTCATCTATTCTATTAAAAAAAAAATTTAACTTCACCTTATATTCATGCAAAAAATATAAAACAGAAATATTTAATGGTTTGCTCATATAATCCTTCTAACTTGATGGAATAATATACAAACAAACAACTGATTGCCTGCCAGTCCCTTGACTTGAAAATGACTCAGCTAATGACATAGAAACAAAATCACTGTGTTGTAACAAAATATTTTCGATCTCTATAAATCAACTACCTGAGAACATTTTTTTTAAGTATTCACATTCCGAGATAAAGTATTTCCAGATAAATGTAACTTTTTTTTTTTTTCAAAAACTCCAACACATTCGAGGACTGCATTCCGAATGTTGTCATGTCACATCACTTACTTCGACAACTGATAATCCTGGTTTCATGGTTACTCGAAAGAGGATTGGTACAGCTTTGCTCTCAATACACTTTCTTTGACCTGTTGATAAAGTTTTTATTCTCTGTGATTTCTAGGTACAATGGAACCCACCCATCCTCTATTCACTGAAATGTTCATCTTAATCCCTAATTAACAATCGAAAGAAAAAAGTGCAAATGGAAACGTGCATTAAAGCTCCTATTGTTATAAATAAAAACTTCTACTATACTCCCCCCCCCCCTCCCCCCCACCGGTCATCACCTCATATTATCGATAGTTTTACATCACTTCCATCTAGTTTTTTCCTGTTTAATGCTAAAATAAAACTGCTTTTCTACAATAAGATAGACTGCTGGAAACATTTAAACTCGCTCTATATGTAGAAAGCAATGACAATTTTTTAGATATAACTACTTTTCAAGTACACAGAGGTGGAAGAAAAACATCAGAGTTTGTGTGGTTATCTAGTTTTTCTCACTTTACAGCCCTGAAGCAGTTTTTCGACAAAAGTGATAGACCGTCAGAAAGGTCTCAACAAGCTCTAGATGAAAAAAAATTAAAAAAAAAACATTTTTTTTTTTAAAATACTTTCCAAGTTAATTCAGGTTGAGGAGAGACATGGGTTTTATTCCTCCTGACGTCGCAGCGAAACGTTCTCATCCTGACGGTTCTACAGTCTGAAAACATTTTTAAATAAATGATTTGTTACCTGAGATGTATTCTTACTTTTAGTCAGCAGCCGCAGTGACCGGTACTGGTTAAACAGCCATTATACAAAAATACCATGTGAGCAGGGTAAAATCCAAAAACCGGAGACAAGCCTTTTCCGGCCTCTAAATACAATTCTTTCATTCTTAAAAATACGGCGCACCTTGAGATGTTTTGAACAGCACTACAGTTATAAAAATCTGGTGCGATGCGCATAATGCACAACTTTCACTTACTAACTTACTTTGATTAGAAATTGACCTGTTTTGTTGAATGCTATGTCTCAAAGTCACACAATTTTCCACATTCATTTACTTATTTTTGTTTGTATTTGCTCTTTAAAGTACACTATTTTTTTCTATTATTAAATGAAAGTTTTTACTTGTGATATTTCTGCAATGCGAGCATAATACTCCAAGTAGTCTGATTTTATAATTCTCTATGTAGTTGTTGAAAACTTCATATTACCATGAAACAAGTAATTTCCATTAAATGAACAGAAATTATTTAGTTATAAACATGTTTTATGAGTTGACGGAATATTTTTCTCTTTTTCTCTTGTATATGTTTACATGATTTTTTTCATATTTCATATTTAGCCATTTCTTATTTTATGCGAAAAGAGAGACAGATATTTTCTCCATATAAAACAAAACAAAGGTACTTTATAGGAAAACAAAAAAGGCCCCTTTCCCATTTAAGCCCCCCTCAGAACATATTAATAATGATAAAGCTTACTTGATATTAAAGAATACTTGATTCTCATTAAATATGATGAGTTTAATCAAAATCGTTAAAGCTATTTTTGAGAAAACCGAAAAAATCGTAAAAATGGGCAAAGAAGTTATGAAATAAAGTGCCCCCTCTGTCAGATCAATATTTATGAAATTTTTTTTGTCATATGGTGGCAATAAAAATAGATTAAATACCCAGTTTTATCAATTCATTAGAGCCGTTTTTTAGAAAATCAAAAAAAAAAAAAAAACGTAAAAAAATTATTAAATAAAGTACCCCCTCCATTTGACTAATTTTGATGAAATTTTTGCTGTCACATCGCGGGTATATGCATATACCAAATACCCAATTTCACGTTTGTGCGGTTTATACTCTTATACTGTTCACACACACACACAAACAAACAAAGACTATTTCGCGGGACTTGGTTATTTGGTCTCAGGGGACCCCAAAACGTGTATTTCCGTTGAAAACCGGAAGTCGAAATTTTTTACGATTGAAATACTTTCCCTTACTATATATTTCATATACAGGTAAGTGAAAGTAAAAACTTCAAAAACGTTATAAATAATATGGTCAATTCATAGACGAGCGTGAAGTTTGGAATCTTTAGTTGTGACATGGGGAGGGAAGATTTTCACTGCTCAAATTAAAATTCAACCATTAAATTTTTATTTTATATGAGTAAAACCCCAGTTAGTCGATAGGACAAGTCAGAAAGCATAATTAGAGGTTTTGTTTATGGACCAAACTGGTGAGCGAGCTTCAAAATCTATCGGGGACAGCGTTTGGCCCTTTCTGGGAAAACGGACCCATATAGTTTAATGATAAGACCTGTCAAAATTTCACTGTTTTTAGTCCTTATGTTTGCATTAATTTTTTCTATGCTTTTAGGTAAAGAAACGTTTAGATTACCAAGTTGAGAAACAGAGAGTTGAACAAATGATTGCACAGAAACATATGGTACAGTGGGTTGTATCTAACGTACTCAAGTCACTTTCAGCTCAGCAGGAAAAAGACACTATCAAAAAATGTTTGTCTGATCTTCAGTCTCTTGCTGCTAAAGCCTGACTTTGTTGCAATATGTGTAGCGCAATTACTCTATAGTAATATTATTGTAAAAATTATAACTCAATATTCCAAATAAATTTTCTTATACCCTGAAATGATTTCAAATTCAAAACCAATCAACCTTGTATTTGTTTGGTCTTAAAGGTACATAGTCTTTATGTGTCCTGTACAAAATGTTATGATAATTTTTATTTAATAATTTCAAAATGTAATATAATAAAGTCTTAAAATATGATTTTATTTTCTTAATTTTCATTTTTTATTACCATCAGATATACAATAGAAAATATAGTTCATTTTCCAAATTTCTATTTAAACACAGAAAAGTTTTTTTTTTCTTTTTATCAGATTATGGTCAGTAAAGTACATGTCTTACAGTTGTAAGTTTCATTCCAAAATTGCTTCTTTTATAAACTAGCTAAAAATATACAAATACAAATCATTTTATTTTCACAAATAAGATATATCTGAAGTCTATTTAGTCTTCTTTATATCAGGTATACCTATAAATATGTTAACAATCATATATACAATTAGATTCAAATTTCTGAATAACAAAATAAGCCACAAAAACATGAGGATAAAATTTAAAAACATAACAAATTAACAAAATTGAATTACATTAGTTGCAGATTATGTACTTTCATACCTATGTAATATTTGTCATAACAAAAGGTAACATACTTATGTGTGTGTGTATATATATATATATATATATATATATATATATATATATATATATATATAGTTTACAATTCACATTAACTATTAAGGCAGTGCTTGTTTAAAAAATCAAGCATCAAACCTTTTCTGTACATTTTTAACTTACAAGCTAAAACTCATATTATAGGGAGGTGGATTTAAAATTCTATTGAGTTTCATAAATTATGCCAATTGTATAAACCATCTAATATATTAGTACTAAAGGCTTAGCAAATTACTGATTTAGATTATTTAACTTAAATTTTGGCTGAATCATAAAAGAACTCACACAATTCACAACTCAGTAGAAGTAACAATAAAAAGATGACCAGAGATAAAAATCTTACTGATGTAATTATACACAGCCATTTAATATCACACATGTTTTGGAGAAATTAGATAAGTAAAATAATCAGTAATAGTTAGCTGGAGGCCAGCAATGAAGGAGTTTACTGAAAATTCCAATAATATGAAGTTAAATTTTCACATAGAATCCACCACCTAACAATTATGAGCTGATGACACCATGTACATAAATGTTAATAAAACCAAGTCATTTGTTATTATTATATACAAGACATTGCATTGAATAACAATACTATCACAAAAAATTGAAAGGAATAACGACGATTAGCGCCTCTAAATAAAGAGTTGACCTAGCCACACCTACATTCTTATCGATAAAGTTAGGCTAACTTGTATAAATGGTAAATGTATATGTCTTGACAGAGAGGAGAATGAAGTTGGTGTGGCTTGGCTAAAGGAATAGGAAGACAATAGAGAAGCTTAGTATGTACAACCCTAGGAGGGAAATAGAAAGTTTGACTAGAAAATAAGTTAAATAATAATGCTTATTGTGCTCAGGATTAAAAGTAGTATTGTTAAATCAATTAAATTAACATTATTGTCACTTTTATTCAAAATAAACCTACTTAATACTGGGCTGTTATCAGCTATTTAAATAATATGCTAATGCAATTTAAATTTAAAAAAAAAATAAATTATTTAAAAAAATAGGAGGCTTCATTAAATAATATCGCCTGATAGAAATAAAATTAATTACGATAGGTGATCAATGTTTGAAAAAACACATTGACATGGTCTATGTACATATAATATGTCACATCTTAATGAAAATTATGTACAAATGAATTTTTAGCTCAAACATATTTGTTCTATCTATCTGCAATGTATTTTTAGCTAATCAAGTCAAACACATGCTCTTTCATAGTCTTATTTTGCTTAGTACCTCTGTTTAGTTATGTGATTACCTGTTCTAGTTTCTCAGAGAAATTATGAAACATCTAATAATTACCCAAAGCACAAATTAGAATTAATTCTACATTGATTGTGCTTTTATGCTTAAAAGATATAGTCAGTGCACCTTAGATATATATAGCCATCAAGTAACAAACAATGATTTAATTCTTCTATCAGGAAATATATTTTCAACTTTAAACAATTATAGATAATTCCTGATCTAGGAAGTAATGGTTTTAATTGTACATGAAAATTACACAATTTACAAGGCATTCTGCTAGTAAAAATATTTGCTTCAGAAATTCAACAGTGATAACGATCCATCAATATAGTTTTTAATCTAGGTACTATCTATGTATATAATATAACTGTATTCAAGTATGTATATGTAAGTATGCACATGTACACACTATAATTTTAAACTTTGTTGAGCCTCAACTTTAAAAGAATAGTAATTACTTTGTATATAACAAATATGTTTATAAAAAACTTTTTATCTACTTTCTAAACCACCTAATGAAGACAAAGTAGGGGTTTCTTTAATGCTTAGACAAAATATGATTCAGACTCCAAATTGTTTTCACTTACTCAAGACCACTACTAGGCAGACCCTAAAGAAGGGACACAATATTTTTTGAACAGTGGTATCACAAGATTTTTTCTTTTAATTAATGAGAGGTAGTACAATTACTCAATTGTAAATGAAATTTAATATGACGTGTACTGTTGAATTTCACAGCTGGTACCACTTTTTATCTTTATATTTGAGCATGACACCATGAGCAGATGTAGAAAAGTTTTCAGCTTCACTCATCATTCTGGCAGTCCTCTCTTCCAGCTGAGAAAGCTTCTCTCCCCTTTCTAAAGCCAGCTGATGTGCTCTTGAGATTTCACTGCATGCTTTCTGGGCACTTTGGTCCAATCCAGCAGTTCCAGGAATGTGCTTAGCAACTGCCTTTGAAGCTTTACCACTAGACTCACCAACTGAAAACATTAATATATATATATGTATATATATATACAGCCTTGGCCAAAAGTATCAGGCACCTTGCAAAATTGTCTATTTCACTTTATTTAATAATTCTATATAAACTGTGGCTCCGAAACTTGTTGTTTTGACAAAAATAGATCCCTTAAATGGATTATTTTCAATTCCCAACTCCTCATTAATGCTCTAGAAAAACATAATGAAATGCAAACAAAAATTCCCAATACAGTGTTAGCTCTCTTATTGGTAGCAGTTGAGGTTTTTTTTATTTTATTAGAGATATAGAATGCAAGGCCTCAAAGTCTCGTATAATTTCAATAATTCACTCAATCATGCAGGTTACATGCCAAATTTTCGCCTATT
Source organism: Aelia acuminata (assembly GCA_911387785.2). Classification (NCBI taxonomy): domain Eukaryota; kingdom Metazoa; phylum Arthropoda; class Insecta; order Hemiptera; family Pentatomidae; genus Aelia; species Aelia acuminata. Next base: position 91,554,298 of record OU426982.1, read on the forward strand.
CAGGCATCTTCAGGGCTACAACAGTTTCACATGCAAGCTAGAAACAGACTGTCAGACTGTCAGTCTGTTTTTAACTTGCATGTGAAACTGTTGTAGCCCTGAAGATGCCTGAATAGGCGAAAATTTGGCATGTAACCTGCATGATTAAGTGAATTATTGAAATTATACGAGACTTTGAGGCCTTGCATTCTATATCTATAATTCAATAATCTCTTCCTAAAAGAGTGAACTATGAAGTTCTCTCGTTTTAGTGTTAGAAAACTCTTCTTCGACATCGGACGCATAACACATTTTCCTCTCTACCTAGAACAGGAAGAAATAAAATAACAGGAACGCGTGAGGATAAGTTTGGCGAGAACAACTCTTCAGAATCGCAAGAAAACATTGAAATAGCTGGCTGAAGAGATGAAAACCTTGTGTTCTGTTGACATTTTTGCTCGGACAGCAAGAACAAGACTGGGAGAGAATGGTCTGAAAGGATGTAAGGCTAGAAAGAAACCCTGGCTTAGTGAAGCTAATCGCAAGAAGAGGCTTACCTTGACAAAATTTCACAAAAAAATTGGACTGCTCAAGACTGGACAAAGGTGGTTTGATCCAATGAAAGCAACTTTCAGGTAAATAAATGTTTGTAAATTGAAATTAAAAATTGCCAAAATTTCCTAAAATCAATGTGGAATATATGAATATAGTTGTTTTTAAAAATACATAAAAATATCGAATTTTGTAAAGACTTTAGGAACTCCTGGTGCAGTTTTCGTACGAAGAAGGGAAGGCGAACCCTATCATCCAGATTGTGATGTCACTACTGTGGAGGAAATATAATGATTTGGGGCTTCAGGTGTTGGAGAAATGTTTTTATGTGAAGGAAGAATGAATAGCGATACCTATATTTCCATGTTAAATCTAATTTTGAAGCCTTCGTTTAAAATATTTATACCAGATGACAGAAAAAACCATTGTTTTTCAACAGGCTAATGCTCCTTACCACGTTTCACACAAAAGTAGAGAATGGTTCGAAAAAAAAAAAAAACATTAAGGGGCTTGACTGGCCTCTTCAGTCACGAACCTCAATCCCATTGAGCACATATGGACTAAATTAAAAATTTAGCTGGTATGCATAATTAACAATGCAGTTGGTAAACGTAGCCCTACAAATAAAAACAAATTATTTTTGTATTTACAAGAAGAGTGGGAAAAATTAGACAAAGACGTTTGACCTAAACTTGTGAATTCTATGCCAAAAAGATGGTTATAAGGATGGTAATCAGAGCCAATGGCTTGATGACCAAATATTAAATTGACTTTGTTTTATCTTTGAATAAATTATGTTAAGATAGTAGATGTTATTTATTCCCTCTTTACATTTTTACTTTCACTTACATATGAAATATATAGTAAGGAAAGTATTGCGATCGTGAAAAATTTCGACTTCCGGTTTTCAACGGAAATACACGTTTTGGGGTCCCCTGAGTCCAATTAACCAAGTCCTGCAAAATGGTCTGTGTGTGTGTGTGTGGATGTGAACAGACTAGCTCAAAAACTATAAACCGCACAGACATGAAATTGGGTATTTAGTGTATGCATATGCCCAAGATGTGACAGCAAAAATTTCATCAAAATTGATTAATTGGAGGGGGCACTTTACTTAATAAAAGTTATAATTAATTAAATTTACTCATAAACGGATTTAACGATTTTAATCAAACTTGGTATTTGATGTATGTATATGACCGTGATGCGACAGCCAAAATTTCATCAAAATTGGTTAAACGGAGGGGGCACTTTACTTAATAAATGTTGTCCCATTTTCACGTGTTTTTTTTTATTTACTCATAAACGGATTTAACGATTTTAATCAAACTTGGTATTTGATGTATGTATATGACCGTGATGCGACAGCCGAAATTTCATCAAAATTGATTAATTGGAGGTGGCACTTTACTTAATAAATATTGTCCCATTTTCACGTGTTTTTTTTTATTTACTCAAAAACGGATTTCACGATTTTGATCAAACTGGGTATTCAGTGTATGTATATGCCCGCGATGTGACAGCAATAATTTCATCAAAATTGGTAAAACGGAGGTGGTACTTTATTTAAAGAATTTTGTCTAATTTTTAGGTTTTTTTTTTGATTTTCTCAAAAACGGCTCTAACGATTTTGATTAAACTCGGTATTTGGTGTATCTATATACCCGCGATGCGACAGTAAAAATTTCATCAAAATTGATTAATTGGGGCACTTAAGTTAATAGTTAGAGAATAAATACGTGATGCTCAAATTTTTGAAGCATCGCAGGTGTGTAAAAAATTGAATAAACATGTAAAGGGGGGGGGAATATGGTATAAGATAATAGTCTATAATTAATATAGGCATACTTTAGTTTAGAAACTTTTGTTCCGTAATAAATTTTTGAAAACAATAGCGATTATTTTAGAGGAAAAATAATCGTTCTTGATTTCCATAGGCCTTGCCCAAAGAACCCTGTGTCACATTGGACTGGGTAGACTTAAGAATAGGGGTGACACAAATTGGAGTCTGAGTCTGAGAGGGGCATTCTAGGTCTGGGAGAGACAGGCGGGCGGAGGCGGTCCAAATCTGAGACGGAGAGAGTCTAAGTCTGGGAAAGGCAAAGTGAGGCTGAGGCAGGCACCGACAGGGTAGGAGTGGGATTCGAGCAGTATAGTAGCCCCAAGTATCGAGAGTATATGAGTGGCCCCCAAGTATTTATGTAGCTATGAGACCACCCCCCTTTGCTATTTGGGACCTGTAGATTGTTTATTGTAAATAATAAATGATGTAAATAGTAGTAGTCTGTGTCTGAGAGGGGCAGTAGGCAGACCTAGACCTTGACAACCTAAGGGATATTCTACATATGTGAACAGCATTGTGACTGGTGACGAAACTTGGCTATACTATTATGATATTGAGTCTATGAAAAACCTGAGACCAAAGTCAAGAATGGACACCTGGTACCTGCACCATGACGACTCATCAGCTCACCGTGACAGAGCCTGCACCAAGTATTTGGCCACTACTGGGCTGAAACTTCTTGAGCACCCTCCTTACAGTCCAAACATTGCTCCCTGTGACTTTGCGCTGTTCCCACATGTGAAAATGAAGCTGAAAGGAAAACGTTTTTCAACCGACGAGGACCTTCTGAGGGCTTGTAACAACGAATGTGCCATGAAACTTGGCAGAGCTGGTTAATGATTGGTTTCGGCGTATGGAGAAGTGTATTGAATGTGGTGGAAATTACGTTGAGAAAATTAAATAACTAAAGCTGTATTGCAAAACTTTCATAGTGCCCTTTGATTATCCTTCTTCTACATTGAAAACTAAGTCCGTACAGTTCCGTTTAGCCTAGGGGAAATATCGTTATTACCATGCCAAAAGTTTCATCTTCTTGGAAGCAAAAATTAAATGAATGGATCGCACCATTTAAATCCGAAAAGCAAGTGTTCATGTCAGAAGAAAAAATTGTTGTTTTGCGCGTGTGGAAAGCAAATTATGTGTGAAAAAAAATTTCAAATAATTCAACATGCTAATAAAGGAATTTATTTCTTTTTATGTTCACTTACCTATATATGAAATATATAGTAAGGGAAAGTATTGGGATCGTGAAAAATTTCAACTTCCGGTTTTCAACGTAAATACACATTTTGGGGTCCCGTGAGTCCAAATAACCAAGTCCCCCGAAATGGTCTTTGTGTGTGTGGGAACAGACTAGCTCAATACTATAAACCATGCGAACCTGAAATTCGGTATTTGGTGTATGAATATGCCTGTGATGTGACAGCAAAAATTTCATCAAAATTGGTCAAACAGAGGGGGTACTTTATTTTATAGAATTTTGTCTAATTTTTACTTTTTTTTAGATTTCTCAAAAACGGCTCTAATGATTTTGATTAAACTTGATATTTGATGTGTGTATGTGCCCGCAATATGACAGTCATAATTTCATCAAAATTGTTCAATTGGAGGGAGCACTTTACTTAATAAATTTTGTCTCACTTTCACGTGTTTTTTTGATTTACTCAAAAACGGCTTCAATGATTTTGATCAAACTGGGTATTTGATGTACATATATGCCCGCGATGCGACAGCCGAAATTTCATCAAAATTGGTGAAACGGAGGGGGCACTTTATTTCATAACTTTTTTTCCAATTTTTACATTTTTTCGATTATCTCAAAAACGGCTTTAATGATTTTGATTAAATTCATCATGTTTAATTAAAATCAAGTCTTCTTTAATATCAGGTGAGCTTTATTATTATTAAAATATTCTAAGGGGGCTAAAATGGGGAAGGGGCCTTTTTTGTTTTTCTACGAGGATCGTCCAGAAAATAAGCTCCGTTTTTGCTTTTTCCGTTTAGTGGCGTTTTTGTGCAGTGGTAAAGAAAAAAATAGACATTGGGATAAAATGCTCCCTATGTTTACTTGATTTAGACGAATTCTTTGCTGTCACATCGAGGGCAGATACCTACCTAAAATACCTAATTTCAGTTTTGTACGACAGATAGTTTCTGAGCTAGTATGTTCACACAAACAGACCATTTTGCAGGACTTTTGTTATTTGGACTTAGGGGACCCCAAAACGTGTATTTCTGTAGAAAACCGGAAATCGAAATTTTTCTCGATTGCAATACTTTCTGATACTATATATTTCATATATAGGTAAGTGAAAGTAAAAAATTGAACACTCTTTGTCAAAATACTTAAATGAAGAAAAAAAAAACTTGTAGAAGATGAAGAAGGGGAGGGAAAAGAGAGATAGGAAGAATGAGATTAAGGTGCTTCTACATTGATTGATACACTAATGATTTGTTTTTGAGTAACTATTTTTAAAAATACATACACAATTCTTCTCTATCTAGAGATCTTGCACCTCCTCCAAAAAGGCCTCTGAAGAAACTCTCCTTTGGTGGTTCAGGCATATCATGAGGAAGAAACAAATCTCCTACGATTTCACCCAAGCTGGAACTAGATTTTAAACAATGTTATTAAATAAATTAAAGACAATCTAGTAGATAATATTATTCATTTGAGAATGATAGGTACATTCCTTTGAAATATTATGAAGAAAACAAATTTTCTCTCTACCAATGTGTTTTTCTTTTAAGATGGAAGTTCTTGAATGGACAAAATTTTAAGAGAAAAGCAATTGATCCGTGAATAAAAATAAACAAACATTTGAGCCTATAAACATAAGAAACATTAAATTAGAATAAAAGAAACCTGAAAATTTCTAGGTCACCGGCATATCCTAGGGTCAGAATCATATGATTAAATATTGTGCCTTTCATCTATTACAGCTTTTTCCAAAGCGACATTAATAAAGCAGTCAGGCCATGCCATCTCCCTGTATTTTGCTTGTATTTTCCCAATGAACTCTGTACATATGGGGTAAGAGAAGCATATATGGTATATAAAATAATAATTTATATCTGCAGTTTGCTAGTGTTTAATTTGTTTTTGACATTGGAGATTCTTGAACTTATCTTGGCTATGGTAAGGTAGTGATTAGAGTCTAAGTTTACTCCTCTGTATGTTTGTACATCACATAGGATAGACTTATGTCTGGAGTTTACCAAAATATGGTCTAATGGTAACTCCATCATAGGATCGCCATGTACCCTTATGAATGTTTTTGGGCGGAAACATGGTTCTGTCAGCAATCAACAACAGCAACAGCAACAATCCTGTTGCTTATGTCATGAAGACTATGCTTACTGATTGTATTGCTATATACACTTTGTTTTCCGACTTTAACATTAAAGTCACCTGCTATATTCTTAATATCTGCTCTTGCAAACACTTAGATTTTTTTTATAATTAAGTCATAGAATTCCTCCTTCCCTTGCTCCTAAGAAGTTTCAGTTGGTAAATGGCAACATATCAGGGAGTAAGCAAAGAATTTGTCCTTGATTCAAATATTATTAAACAAAGCTGCATGCTTACGGGTCTCAAGTCTATGATTAATGTTTACCCCTAGCATATACAACAAAGCCATTTCCAAAGTATGCAACCTATTGAAACAGGTTGATTCCGCAAAAATAAAATTAAAGAGATATAATGGCGGGATTTCCTTCTTCTGAGATGGCAGCAATGCAAGGTTGGTAAGCTAGTGTTTTACAAATATAAAACACATGCTTGAGATGAACAGATGGATAAAAGAAATAAGGACAATTAATTAATAAGGAAACATAATTCATTAAATCAACAACCAGTAAAAGAACAGCATATGTATTTTTATGGAATAGTCTGATCACAACCCACACATGAACCACAGTATATTCAAGTAAATAAAAATGGACAATAAGAGAAATATTTACTTTCTTGCTGCCAATTAATGAGTACCCAAGAAGCAGGAAAGATAAAATACCATGTGGAAAACATATAGTAAAAAATAATTTAAAATAAAATAAACAAGAACTTAGATATATGACTCACCAAAAATCTGCAGATACCGTAAACTTTTGAACTTCTGTAGGTGAGCATAAATACAATCCGTTACCGTGGTTACTAAAGCAGAATGTTCTGGCTATCCTAAAATAATCCATACAAAAAAAATTAAAATCAACGTTTTATTGTTAAAAATATATATTGCAACAGACCAAAGGTTCCAAGTCTGATTCTCCCTTTGAGTGATGTGGATTTAAAGTATCTATTAAGAAGTAAACAATATTTGATACAATTTTTTTTAGCGGGCCTTGTGTTTTGTAGATACTGTGTTAGCTGTTAACGTATTTGATATGCATTTTTTATAGATATATTTTGAATGTTGAAAGAAAGAAGCATTGTGCTCTTTAAAACTGATGTGCTTTTTTTTTTTTAAGTGAAACTTTAATGAAAGATAGGGCATATTTCAAGAAATAAAAAAAGGCATTCAGTTAACATTAAAGTCATGCCCGATCCCTAAATTGTTTAATTCTTATAATGATGCCCAAGAAACAAGCTTGTTCCATGCATATTTGAAAAAAAAAACATCATTATTAAGTAATATTAGATATTAATTGATATATTTACGTCAATGAATGAAGAGTAGAAAAACCAAAAATGAAAGAAATTAAAGAAAATATATCATCTAAAAAATATTTAAAAACTATTGCTGTTAATTATTAGGTTTTAAAAAATATTATTTTATGTAAAAATTTACTGAAAAAAAAAATTGACATAGTTTAATAGGCTGTATGTCAACACATTGTAGTCTATCAAAACATAATAAGGTTCCTGCATATGTATTAAATATTCCATTTATCATTACATAAATTATATAAAACAACAGATTTTCTTAAAACTAAAAATTGTTTCATTACTGATTTGAACCAGCTGATATAAAAAAAACAGAATTAATGGAAAAAAAGAAAAATTCTTAGTGTATTGTATTAATATCATGCAACAAATGAAAAATGCAGCAAGAGAAAGATAAGCATATAAAGATTAATGACTAAGGATTTAATAAAATGTAGTACAACAGACACTAACATTAGCCATTGTGAACAATGAAGAAAAGATTTCCAGAACACACATTTCATGAAGTATTTGAAAAAAGATTAATTTTTAAACTAGTATCTGATTTTTTAGCATTTCAATAAGGTAGATAGATATTCACTCTTTATTCAGTTTTGTTAATATTAAAAATAATAAAAAGAATTGTTTTTAATTTAAATCATGATAAATCATTATTAGAAAAAGATCTGAACAGTTTTTCAGGAATTAAAATTCAATACAATTAAAGATTAAAAAGTTGTGGAGTATAAAAATGGATTTTAGTATATGTACTGCAATAGTATATACACATCACTGAAAATTGCAGAGAAATAAATAGTGAAAATTAATTTTATTTTTTTTGATTGGTACCCCTACCTACCTGGCCCCGTGTGGCATACGGGGGGTTACTCTATAGGTGTAACCAACCTATTCCAACCATGGTGGGTAGGTCGAGATTTATTCCGTGTGGCCTCCACGAAATAAATGTCAACTATCCCAGGGCGGATTCGAACCGCCGCCATTCGGCTCGAGCATGCTAAAGTGGGTTGCGCTCAAACACGCTCGGCTATCCCGGCCCGCACCTACCCCCCTATATTTGTTCTCATCCAATTTACATCACCGACAGTTAGCTTCTACACTTAGAGCCGTGACTCTGCTCAATTTTTTTTTAAATTTTATTAATACTTCAATTTAATTAATTCTTTTTACTTTTTCGATTTAATTAGACTGCCTAATAGTCCGTTCCCCTGCAATTTGTATGATTTTTAGGTACGATATTACTGTCTAGCCTATGGGAGGAGCGGTCGGGGGACCGAAGTTGGGTCCCGCACATACCCCCCCTATTTTTGGTCTCATCCAATTTCCATCACCGACAGTTAGCTTTCTACCCTTAGAGCCGTGACTCCGCTCGATTTTTTTTTTAATTTTATTAATATTTATTAATAATAAATATGGGCCAGAGATAAAAATTACTTAACCTGTGGATGAACTATCAGGAGGAAATAATATACGTACTGAATAAAAAAAAAAAAAAAAATAACAGAAAATTTATTATTTTTTATTTTAAACCTGACAAGTGGATAAAATTATCTAGGTGACATAGCATCTCAAAATAAGAGAGTGGGAACAAGAAACTCGATTAACCAGAAAAAATTAAAAAATATCTACATCAGGTTGAAATGGTAAAGGATTCCTAATATGATAATTCAGAATTTATATTTGTTGAATCATACACAATAATTTACTGCAGATAGTTTATTAAAATTGATCACAAAACCAATTTATTTATCTAGTTCTATCTTCATTGAGGCTCATGCGATAATTCCATAAAGAAAGATAACTAATAATTATTCTTTTTTTAAAAAAAAACATATCAGGCAACCATTTCCTCATAAAGACATAGCATTATTTCAACATCCCTCATCACATCAAGTGAATAGAACAAAAGATGAAAGTTATTTATGTAATAAAATGGAACAAAGTAAATCATGCTGTTTTCAATAAAAATAACAACTATATTTCTTTAATGTCCACACCTTAATTGACACACCGATAAGCATTCAAAAGTTATTGTATAATATAATAACATCTCTCATCATATCAAGTGAATAGAACAAAAGATGTCCAGGTATTACATCGCTCAATAAAAAGAATCAAGATAGAATATAAGGCTTTAATAGAAGTATAAAAGAGAGGATGAAAGTTATTTATGTAATAAAATGGAACAAAGTAAATCATGCTGTTTTCAATAAAAATAACAACTATATTTCTTTAATGTCCACACCTTAATTGACACACCGATAAGCATTCAAAAGTTATTGTATAATATAATAACATCTCTCATCATATCAAGTGAATAGAACAAAAGATGTCCAGGTATTACATTGCTCAATAAAAAGAATCAAGATAGAATATAAGGCTTTAATAGAAGTATAAAAGAGAGGATGAAAGTTATTTATGTAATAAAATGGAACAAAGTAAATCATGCTGTTTTCAATAAAAATAACAACTATATTTCTTTAATGTCCACACCTTAATTGACACACCGATAAGCATTCAAAAGTTATTATATAATATAATAACTATATATTATATTATATAATATAACTAAAAAGAAAGATAACTAATAATTATTCTTTTTTAAAAAAAAAAACATATCAGGCATCCATTTCCTCATAAAGACATAACATTATTTCAACATCTCTCATCACATCAAGTGAATAGAACAAAAGATGTCCAGTTATTACATTGCTCAATAAAAAGAATCAAGATAGAATATAAGGCTTTAATAGAAGTATAAAAGAGAGGATGAAAGTTATTTATGTAATGTATTTTATTCCAAAACAGACTTGAAATTGTAAAACCTTTTGAATAGGAACAATAATAAAAAGACCATTCAGGGAACCATGTTTTAGATTTAATAATTTTTTGAAGTATTGTGTATTATATGAAAAAGAATGAACAGAAAAAAATTAATAAAAAAAATTCAAACCCAACATTATTCCAATGCTAGAACTTAAATTATACAACAATTGAATCAAAGATGTCATCAATATAACCATAAAATAATACTAAAAATAAAATAAACAGTACGAGAAGCTTAAAAAAGCAGAGGTAAGCAAAAAATATCGAAATAGAAAAAAAAAGTAAGAAGCGGGTTAAGGTTGTTAGCTGTATGTATTTATATTGTAGTGTAATTGTATGTACAAGAAAGCATACACGTGCACCTTATTTAATTTACTCATTTGTTTTATCAAAGCTAGTTAACAGAATCAAACAAAAAATACTTTAAGAATAGTTTAATTCCTAAAATAAAGTAACAGTAACTTTAATTCATGTAGTTAAAAGAATAAATGTTAGTTTGGTTAACAAAACAAATTACAGTGAAAATTATGATGATAAAACTACCTTTTATTCTTGTGATACTTCAACCTTTTGAAAAATAAATCTTTTATGTTGCAATTAGTAACAAAAAAGTAAACATTTTTTCAAACAGTTTAATTCAACCAATTCTTCATATTTTAAAATATATCATTATGTTACAAATAGTATCATTAATACTAGATTTGTTGAGAGTGTTTATATACCTTTTTTTCCTCACCAGAATACCAATCAAATTTGAAAAAAGGAAAAATAGATACGATATATATTTACATTAAGCAACCCGAGTAAACAGTAAAAAGGGCAAATAAATGGCAATTTATATTCTAATATACTATCAATAATAATTATAAATTCTCTAATTTTGTTTTATAAATCTAGTGTTAATTTTTTAAATATTAATTGGTTATTAAATGAATTGAATTGAATATTTTTAAAATAAATAAAATTAAAACAGATTGTATACATGTTATTCAGTGATTTTGAACTTTTAATTAACTATAAATAAAGCACGTGTATGCTGTTTAGGTACTGTAGAGTGTGGCCCACTTACTGATCTGTGTCTTCATTGACAAACATCTGTTGTCCCCAAATGGACAACATTGGGTCAACAATGCCTGGTTTCCGAGTCTGAAAACTAAATCCAACCTTTGTTATCTTTCCCGAGGCCACAGAAACATTTTTCTGCACGGTCTCACATTAGAAACTATAATCCAATGGCTTAACAAAAAGTAGTCAATAGCTAAATTGAACTTTTTGATGTTTGACCAAAATATAAATAAATAAATCATTATTAATCTACATGAACAATAATTGATAAGCGGCTCTATTACTAAATAAATTAAAATATATATTTATGCTTCTTCAGAATTAAAGAGCTTGTTAAGCCACTGGCAAAGCATAAAGTAGACTAATTCAGGTAAACTCATATCTACTAGCAATATACATTAAACTTTTCTAAAATTTTACTAGTTAGTATTGATAATGCTTTGAGCCATAACATTTTAAAATAAATCAAGTTACATTAAAACTGGATATGCATAATTGAAAAATATCAAATATTTAGAATTGTAAGTATAAAAAAAAAAAAAAAAAAAAAAAAAAATATATATATATATAAGATATGAAAAATGAATTATAATTGATAATAGCTTTTTCAACCAATCTTTATATTTATCACCTACAAAATATGATTGAATCCATTTGTTAAAAACAAACATACAAAGCAATTTGTGCAAAGAAAGAGTGGTCGAAAATTTTAGTGTTTTTAGTACGATGTGAGTAAAGCATGCTAACTTTTAGTGCTAATAAATAACTGGTGGACATGCCAAATATCTTAACTTTATTTAATTTAAGGGCAATTAAGAAATCACTATTCAACTCGTATTTACCTAAGGTCTGCCAAAGGAAGAAAATCAGTATCAATAAGTGGCCGGAGACTTGGAAGGCTATAGGCACAAACATGCCCATTGGAAATGTAGCAAACAAGGCAGACACTCTCTGAAAAAAAAATAACCAATGATAATAATTTTAAACTAAAACGGAAATTATAAAACTACTTTATTATTTAATAATAAGGAAAACATTTCTACCGTATTCCTAAAAAATTAGTAGACTAGTGTTAATTCCTATTAGTTAACTTAACTACTAGGAAGGGATATCAAAACTGGGTACTTCTGTCGAAAAAAGGAAGTTATGCTTGGGGAGGAGTTAATTGGATAGTTTACAATTTTACAAGTTAAACATACAGTTAAATTAGTGGAACACTAATCACCAATGTTAGAAGTGGTCAACCTAGAATTGTGTTAGGAGCAATAATCTTGAAGTTTCAAAGACATAAGCTGACATGCTATAACACTATTATAAGGTGACTTGTATACACTTCCTTTACCCTAGTGTACCTAATCATAATGATGGTTATAAAATTCTTTAATACCTAATTATATCCAAGAATTTTGATATTATTATACAGAAACCTACCTTTAAGGGAAATTATTTCTGCCTTGACGACAAAATCTGCTTCAGTAATCTGTTGCCTATATACTACATTGTGAGATGGAAGCGCAGCAACCATTGCTTGTTTCTCACTTACTATCGCTACAAACTGCCGGTCACAGTTTACCTCACCACTTACTGAACCTGGTGGAGACATCCTACTGCTATTGCTATTTGTTCGGGATGTACCTGCAAAAAAAAAAAAAAAACGTTCGTCAAAATTGAATAAAAATAAAATTCTGCCATTTTTATTACAGATTTTAAGCTTTTAACTAGTATTAAAATAAAAAATCACATTTCTCTCAAATCAATAATAATTATCTTCATGTTCATTTATTTAAAATTATATTTAAATAAATCATAATGGCTTGATTTGAAAGGAAAAACTAAACAGGACATACAAATATGAAAAAATTATGAGCAATAAAATAAGCAATATCAAACAGCAAGGCTAGCCATTTCCCCCCTACAAGCATGTGAATATTTACAGAGGATAATGTTAATATGAAACTGTGCCCTCTATTTTTGTCAGCAACTATGAGTGCAAGTAATTCTGTAAATAAAATTAAGTTCTACCTATCATGGAAATTCACTTCACTGAACATAGGATGATGATGAATTCTTTACATAATAATTATTATCCAGATCACAAAAAATGGCGAAGAAATGATTAGTATTAGAATAAAAATCGAAGATCCTTAATTATGCGATTGGCCAACAGATGTAATGAATAATTTTTTACACAGTTGAGGAAAAATAAAAACTCAGTTAAAACATGCCTGGGTAAAAACACCTCTGTCTGTATAAATAAAAAAGATGAATGATAAATTATAAGATTTCTTCAGATTTAGAGACAAGATTCTTTCTTGATGACCTCACTTATTGTACTATAGCACCATACTACGTCACTAAAAAACTAAAAGTTAATATTTATTTTTTTTAATCTCTCTTTGTTGGCTTTACAGACCTTGTAAATCTTTCGCCGCCTTAGCCAGCCTGTTCCACCTCTGTCTATTTTGCAGGTCTGTAAAGCCAACAGAAAACAAAGAAAAAATTATTGATATAAATTCTAATATTAGCAATATTGTTCTTTATTATTAAATATTTCTACAATAAAACTAAGCTTAGCAGTTTAAGTTTAGGTGCATATTTTATTCTGTAAACAGAAGTTTAGAAAAACAAAGCAAGGAACTACTGAGTTATAAACATTTCTATCAGTATGAACAAATAATATAAATTTAAATAGTTAATGATAAAGAAAAGTGACAATAAAAATAATTATGAATGAAAGTTACTATGAATAGAAATAATTTTAGTTTAATTTAAAAAAATTATGAATACAAATCAATGACATTCAAATTAAAACCATATAAGCATGATTTATTACAAAAAACAGATAAGTTAAATATTTTCATTTTAAAGTAAGATTTTGAGTTGGCTGAAGCAAGATAGAAAAAGAATATACTCAGTTTTTCCCATGATATCTTCTCTGAAATCATGGCTAGTAGAGCTTGTTTTACTAAAACTGGGTATAAGAAAACTATTTAATTCAATTCCTACAGATATCAAATTTTATACAATTAATGATTAAAGTGTTTCATGAAATAAAACTGTTCTAGAATAAACTGTTGATTGTTTTATAGGTTCAAAGCTCTTACGTATTTTAAATAGAGAAGGAGAAGAATGAGATCCATGGAAGGATACTAATCTTTCCCATGCCAATTGTAAGAATAGGATTTATTCCATGGGTATTTCATGGAATAACACATCATTTACAGGCTAGAATAGAATGTGGGTTGCTTGTGGAGTCCCAACACTCTCACCTAAACTCGCCTTAAAAGTATTAATTTAATTTAAAATATGGTATTGTTTTTATTATTACACCTACGTTTATCTTTGCTGTCATCTTTCCAACTTTCAAATGTATAAGGAATAAGAGCTCCATTACAATCCAAAAAAGACATGGTCAAAATACACCCCTTTAATCTAAACATAGTACCTGGAAGAAAAAATTAAAAATGAGGAAAGCGAAAGGTAATCTAATGATTTACATTAAATAAAAAATAAATATTTTGAACAAAATATAAATAGATTATGATATTCTATTTTAAAATCTTTTTTGGCAATGAATATATATTATAATGCCATATAAAAAGAATTTTAAAAATATATAATAATCTTATCAAACATATATTTTATCACAGCATTTGTATTTTAAATTATGCTGATTAATTTAGTTAAAAAGAATAAATGAAGAACTATTCCAAACATTTTAGAATAACGCAACTGACATAGAGTTTTAAGAAGAAAAGACATTAAAACTGAAGAAAAATATTTTTACTAATTTTATGACAATACCCACTTTCATAAATAATACAGATTTTAAGGTTACCACCTGCTTAATCAAACAAAATGATTAGAGTACAAGGAAAGAATAACCCAAAAAATATTAAGTTTTGTGAAGTTTGAAATAAATAAAAAAATACCAATATTATACAATATATTATAATAATACCAAAAGGACCAATAGCAACTGGATGAGATGATCTGATGTCGGATGTAGGAACGTTCAGCATCACAGTAAGCACTGAGCCGAGGCTTGTTCCAAACCAAAGAGTTGGAAAAGTTGAGGCTGATTCTAAACAAATAGGAAAAATATATTATTTATTTTTATAACAAAACATTTTTTTAATTGCACATCAAAATTCCAATTACATAAAGCATCATTATAATAGAATTTGTTAAAAAAAAAAAAAAAAAAAAAGTAATTGGACAGATTAGATTTAGGTAAAATATATATTGTTGAAGCCCTAGTGAATTTTAATTTTTTTTCTCGCTTATACCAGAGCCTTTTATTTGTTATGAATAGTATTTTTTTCTTTCTTTAATTTGTTTAATTTTTGTAGGTCAATACGTTTTTGATTATGTATAATATGAATTAAATAGTAAATGATTATGTATAATGTGAATTAAATTGTAAATAGTATATTTTTATTTTAAATATAAGAACCATATGATATTAACGTCAACTGTTGGAGCGAGTGTATTAAAAAACAAGAGAACAACGAACACAGCGATAGGCCGGGGTCAGTAGTGTTTGGTAGTTGTTCGGGGAACGACAATCGCCACTGTTACCAACCGTTCCCTCACCAACCTCATCTCAAATATCACCATCGCCTGGAGAATTCAATGATTTAGATCCATCTCTATGATTTTAAGAGGATAAATACAGAAGGCGGATGTTTAGAGATCACTCTGATATAAGGTACCTTATATATATTTATTTCATCTGAATCTATGCAAGGATCGAAGAGCGTCATCGTTTTTTTTTTCTCTCTCTCTCTCTCTCTCTCTCTCTCTCTAATGAACAATTATTTTCTTTGTGTACTTAGCACAAGATTTCTCGTATTCAAGAAGTTTGGTTATCGTTTTTTCTTTAGTTTCAATTCATAGCAATTTAAATTCATTTAATTTTCCTTTCTTTTCTTTACTTTCTTAAGCACTTATATCACAATTTTGGGGTTTAATGTTATTTATAAGTTTCACTCTTTCTCAATATAAATATATATATATATATATATTTGTTAACATTTGGAAGGGCCTTTTATTTTACCTATTATCTTTATTGATTTTATTCCTACAGGCATATAGGCATCCACCTTACCCAACACACATTCTATACAGTCCACTTACTAGTCTTTTCCCGCTAGGAGTGGAAGACTTATAATCTCACCGGGGAATGTTTGTGTTTTAATTGCAAAATACCACTAGCCCCAACGTATATTTTTAGTGAAATTTACAAATTAATTAATTTTTAAGCTCTCATTCTAATGTTGATAATTGCATTCTCATAAAACAATTAAGTAATATAATCACTGCTAGGATCAGTCCAATTCTAGGATTGATGAAGAAAACCATTTTAAAATAAAAAATATATTATAAAAAAAATTAAACCGACTTTGAAAACTAGGAACCAGTAAAAATAAATGCACTAAAAAGTAGAAAATAATTACCTTATGATTTTCATGAATAGACAGAAAAATTGAAAATGGTATGAAAAGCGGAAAAATGCATAAAAAGAATAATTTTATTTTGATTTGTACGAATTCACATCAACTGTTAATAAAAATTATTATACTAGAATATTAAATACCATGTTCAATACAAGACAATCTTTTCGGAGGTGGTACAAAATAAAAAATCTTCCAAATGACATGTTACTGATTAAGATTTCATTATAAAACAGTAGACATTGAAATCAATTGATGGGAAGAGAGGATATAAGAAGATTATAAGATTTTCATAATTTCTAGTGTAAACAATTTTAAATTTTGCATCACCTCTGAAAATACTATGTTGTATTGAACATGATATTTAATATTTTAATTTAATAATTTTTGTAAACAGTTAGTGTGTGTGTATTCGTAAAAATCAAAATAAAATTATTCGTTTTATTACGTTTTTCTGCTTTTCGTAACATTTTCAATTTTGTTGTGTATTCACAAAAATCATAACGTAATTATTTCATACTTTTTAGCAGGGTTTGAAATTAACTCTTATTTTCTCGGACTTTTATAATTCTAATAAATAAATAAAAATCACATCATGACTTTTATACGAGTATTTCGGGCCAGAAAATAAAAGTCCTGATATGATCTTTATCACAATGATAGCTAATATAAAAGTCAAAGCTTGATTTTAATTATTTAAGGATGAATTTATTAGCTTTTTTTTCGGATTTCTCCATATTGGTGTACATTATTGGGTTAACTGTTTTTATGGAAATCTAATAGGGTATAATTTATTACCTTATATCGATCTTAAGATCGATTATTAGATTATCAAAGCTGCTGATAATGAAAATAATATCGATATAAAACTTCAGGCTCGCTCAGGTATCGATTATAACTTATCCAATATTTACAATATTGAAGTCGACTTCTAGGTTATTTGGGGCGCTGATTGTGAAAATGATATCGATTTTTCGATTACTCGCTCAGGTATCGATTTATTATAACTTATGCAATATAAACGATATTGGGGTATGCTCTTAGGTTAATTGATGCGCTGAATTTGAAAGTGGTCGGCACAAAGGTTAATAAAGGTGCTGAATTTGGAAATTATATCGATATTTCGATTACGTGCTCAGGTATCGATTTATTACAACTTACTCGATAAATAGGATATTGTGGTTGTCTCATAGGTTAATTAAGGTTCTGAATTTGGAAATGATATCGATTTTTCGATTACGCTCTCAGGTATCGATTTATTACAACTTACACGATAAAGGCGATATTGTGGTCGGCACATAGGTTAATAAAGGTGCTGGATTTGGAAATGATATCGATTTTTCGATTACGCCCTCAGGTATCGATTTATTACAACTTACTCGATAAATACGATATTGTGGTTGACTCATAGGTTACTTAAGGTGCTGAATTAGGAAATGATATCGATTTTTCGATTACGTGCTCAGGTATCGATTCATTACAACTTCCACAATGAAAACGCTATTGAGGTTATAAGTTGCATAAACTGAATATTTTCAAGAAACTAGTCATATGTAAATAGTTTATTGTACTCTGTATCCTTAAATTTTTATTATCATTTAATTAATTTTTCCCGAATATATCTAATTTTCAATACGCGTCATTTAAATAAGTATGTTGCATCACCAATCTTTTAAATAACATTAAGAACAAAACTTTATCGTATTTAAAATAATAATAATATCATCATAATATTGTATCTTTATATTTTAAAATATACTTATCTACAAGTGGTATTGTTCCAATCAAACAACATTATTAAGTTCCAAAATAAATGGCACAATTATTTCATATTTAACGTAATCCAACATAGTGTTGAAATTGATATTATTTACTAAATCAACACCTTCAATAAACTATTAGCCGACCACAATATCGTATTTATCGAGTTTGTTGTAATAAATCGATACCTGAGGGCGTAATCGAAAAATCGATATCATTTCCAAATCCAGCACCTTAATTAACCTATGAGACAACCACAATATCCTATTTATCGAGTAAGTTGTAATAAATCGATACCTGAGCACGTAATCGAAATATCGATATAATTTCCAAATTCAGCACCTTTATTAACCTTTGTGCCGACCATTTCCAAATTCAGCGTCTCAAATAACCTTAGAGTGAACCCCAATATTGTTTATACGGCGTAAGTTATAATAAATCGATACCTGAGCGCGTAATAGAAAAATTGATATAATTTCCAAATTCAGCACCTTTATTAACCTATGTGCCGACTACAATATCGCCTTTATCGTGTAAGTTGTAATAAATCGATACCTGAGGGCGTAATCGAAAAATCGATATCATTTCCAAATTCAGCACCTTAATTAACCTATGAGTCAACCACAATATCGCATTTATCGAGTAAGTTGTAATAAATCGATACCTGAGCACGTAATCGAAAAATTGATATAATTTCCAATTTCAGCACCTTTATTAACCTTTGTGCCGACTACTTTCAAATTCAGTGCATCAATTAACCTAAGAGCAGACCCCAATATCGTTTATATTGCGTAAGTTGTAATAAATCGATACCTGAGCGAGTAATCAAAAAATCGATATCATTTTCACAATCAGCGCCCCAAATAACCTAGAAGTCGACTTCAATATTAAATATCGGATAAGATATAATCGATACCTGAGCGAGCCTGAGGTTTTAAATCGATATTATTTTCATTATCAGCAGCTTTGATAATCTAATAATCGATCTTAAGATCGATATATGGTAATAAATTATACCCTATTAGCTTTCCATAAAAACGGTTAACCCAATAATGTACACCAATATGTAGAAATCCGAAAAAAAAGCTAATAAATTCATCCTTAAATAATTAAAATCAAGCTTTGACTTTTATATTAGCTATCATTGTGATAAAGATCATATCAGGACTTTTATTTTCTGGCCCGAAATATAAAAGTCATGATGTGATTTTTATTTATTTATTAGAATTATAAAAGTCCGGATTTGACTTTTATTCTCTTTCCGAGAAAATAAGAGTTAATTTCAAACCCTGCTTTTTAGTGCACCTATTTTAAATAGTTCCTAGTATTTGACATCGGTACACTTTTTTTTTCATACAAATTTTTTCCATACTTTTTCGTTGGAGATAATTTGTAGAAAGCAACACATTGGTTTCTAAAAAAATTTAATACAGATTTTAAGTACATTTTTAAATTTTTATCCTGTACCCTTTCTCGACCATATAGCCATGCGATAGGTGCAACCAAACTATTAAATACCTGATTAAAAGGATGAGATTTATTCCATGAGTCTGTCGGGAAATAAATCAACCCGGCCAGGTCGAGCTTTACCATGTTTGTCTATGCTGAGCTTTTATATTATAATTATATCAACAGTCACCTTTTCAATTTTATAAATACAAACAGAAAAGTGGAAAATCTAGTGCGGTGTGTGCATTGCAAAACTTTCAACATTCTCCCTACTTTGACTAGAAATGTACTTTTTTACTTTTACTTACCTATATATGAAATATATAGTAAGTGGAAGTATTGCGATCGTGAAAATTTTCGACTTCCGGTTTTCAACGGAAATACACGTTTTGGGGTCCCCTGAGTCAAAATAACCAAGTCCCGCGAAATGGTCTGTGTGTGTGTGTGTGTCTGTGTGTGAACAGACTAGCTCAAAAACTATATTGGGTATTTAGAGTATGTATATGGCCGCGATGTGACAGCAAAAATTTCATCAAATTTGCTCAAAGGAAGGGGGTACTTTATTTAATAACTTTTTAATTTTTTTTCGATTTTCTCAAAAACGGCTCTAATGATTTTGATTAAACTGAGTATTTGATCTATTGATATGCCCGAGATATGACTGTAAAAATTTCATCAAAATTGATCAACCGGAGGGGGGACTTTACTTGATAAATTTTGTATCATTTTCACGTGTTTTTTTTATTTACTCAATAACGGTTTTAACGATTTTGATCAAACTTGGTATTTGATGTATTTATATGCCCGAGATATGACTGTAAAAATTTCATCAAAATTGATCAACAGGAGGGGGGACTTTACTTAATAAATTTTGTCCAATTTTTACCTTTTTGATCGATTATCTCAAAAACGGCTTTAACGATTTTTATCAAATTCGTTATGTTTAATGAAAATTAGTTGTTATTTAATATCAGGTAAGCTTTATCATTATTAAAATGTTCTGAGGGGGCTTAAATGGGGAAGGGGCTTTTTTTGTTTTTCTATAAAGTACCTTTGTTTTAGTTTATATTGGGAAATTATCTGTCTCTCATCACGCTTAAAAATAAGAAACGGCTAAATATGATATATGAAGAAAATCAAGTAAACATATACAGGAGAAAAAAGAAAAATATTCCGTCAACTCATATAACACCTTGAGCTCACGCATGCGCTGTACGCCTTTAATGACAAACCAATGCGTTATAATTAAACTGTTCTGTTCATTCGAGAAGTGGCAATTAACAAAACACATTAATTTCTAATCTAAGTAAGTTGGTAAATGAAAGTTGTGTGTTGCGCGCACGCACCAGATTTTTTTAAAAAGACCAATGTTACATTGGGAAGGGAGTACATAAAACATTTTTCCACAATGACAGTCTTTTCCCTTTGCCAAATATTGTCATCAGTACTTGTCATTTACATACATATATCTGTGTTCCGAGAGGTGTCGAGTTTGCTCTGCTTTCACATAAATCGGGGCACTTCAAGATGATCTAGGTACGCCACTGACTATTCGAGATTTTAGCCGTTTTTCGACAAGATATTGTGAATGGGGGATCAATGAAGATGGCTATATGGCCTATAATAAAGTGGAACATAATTTTTGAAGTATGATCACTTGAGTATTCTTCTGAAAACTAAGGCGATAATGCATTATATAATGCTCCGCTAGGGACTGTCAATAGTCAGTTTGTAGACGAGTGTATATGATGGTTTTGATTAAATCAGTTAAGAGAAAGAAAATTATTTGCAGTTTGAAAAATTTAGTGTGTTGAAACGAATCTGGTAATAATAATGTGGCTTCGCATGTTACCTAAAAGTATTCCAATGGCTACTTGTGTAAATGATCTTAAATGAGAATAATTATTATACCTGATTTCTTTGTGTAAGTATCTGCAAAAGCAATACACTGTATAGCCTCTGCACTGATATTCTCCAAACTTGACATACTGGAACTTCTTGATCGTGAAAAGGAACTGTCAAGCTTGTCTGCAAAATAAATCTCAATAAGTACCAATGAAACTGGATAAATAAAAAAAAAATTATAATATTTTATATAATATTATGTTTGCTACAAACTCAACAGTTTGAAAACAACAAATAATTACAAAAAAGAAAAAATAATTAAGTTTAAAAAAAATATAAAGTTTGTAGCAAACTTAATCAACATTTAAATTTGGAATTACTTATGCTGTTTGATACATGTTTGAAATAAAAAATGTGTAAAAATATGTGATCTATAAAATATGTATTTTTATCTAGTATTCAATGACAAACAATAACATTGGGAGCAACCTGAAGATATCAAATGGATTATTTACTTATAATTGATAAAATCAATAGTGAGACACCTAATTTTAATGCTCATAAAAAAATCTTGCATTGACCATATTTATACTCGAGGTTCATTATTATAATTACCATTAATCTTGAACAACCATCTTACGATCAATGTACAAGAAGAGCAGATTGACAGAAGAGACACAAGAATCAAAATAAATTATTTTATATTAATAATAATAAATATATGTATTGTAATGCGAATAAAAAAAACAAACTGTTTTAATACATTTTCCTGACTGTTCTGAAATCATCCATGCTTGTGAAGAACCTTAGAATGTTCTCCAAACTAAATATAAGGAGCTATGGATTACAGGCTTAATCTTGTTCTGAAGCTCAAATCATATGGTCATTAATTTCATTTATCAACATATGTTATACATAGTAAGGGAAAATATTGCGATCGTGAAAAATTTTGACTTCTGGTTTTCAACTGAAATACACGTTTAATATATTTTTTATTAATAATCTAAACGTATTGAATTTGATCACTTCAATCAAAAATTAGATTTTTTTAAAAGCATTTATATAATAATTAAAATATATAAAATCCATAGTTATTTAATAATAATATGATAAGCAATATGTCTCCCAATGTTTTCAATGATATTGTAACCAATTTTACACATATCTTACAGTCCCAATGTAGATTGTTTTATAATTATAACTTGATTTTGAAACATGCATTAAGTATACCCTCAAAATTCATGCACTGCAATGCTTTTTGTTTATTTTTTTGTGTGTTGTATTTTTATTTTAATATTTATAGTGTAAATAATAAATGCAGATATAATAAATCGTTGAATACTTACAAAAACAAAGTTCTTCATCAAACTATATAAATTGTGAAACTAGTAAAATTAAAAGATTGCCAATTAAACTATAGAGCAGCCTAGCTTAAATGAAAGAGTATAATGGGTCATAAGTATAATAAGGCAATTTCCCAAAGCAGAGTTGTACCAGTTGTTTGAGTAAAAAAAAAAAAAAAATAGTCCACAAAAAAATTTTTTGGATTAATTTTTCATTTTTGGAAAAAAATTCCATCTAAATGGAAATTAATCTTTTATTTGCATAACAACACCTGCTCTTGGATTCAAATAAAAATAGGAACTTTTGAATGAACTGTGTATCCAGTCCATTGCCTAAATAAGCCAAAACACCAGCGCAGTAGCCAAGCATCTTATCAAAGATCAGCCAATTTATTGTCGACAATGGTGAGAAATGTGATTTTAATTTTTAAAAATTATATTTAAAAATAATAGAAAAAAATTTAAAAATAAGCACATGCACAGAACAGTAAAGCTAAAAGCCTTAGATAAGAATAGAAAAAAATGCAAGGTTTTTATGCATGCATTTAAGGAAATTAGCAGGAATAGTTTGATATTTTAGAAACATGAAGATGAATTTGAAAGGATCGAGGGTTAAGAAGGCAGCAGGATTAGTGAAAAACAGTGCTTAGTTAGTGCAGAGAGTATCATATATGGAAGGCAATGTATACCTTCTTCTAATAGTGCAGAGCCTACCTTTATCTTGTAGGCATTGTATGCCATGTATTGATAGTTATTAAAGTTATCAGCAATGCAAAATGGAATAGCACTTTGTCATTAAAGAAAAAAAATGTTAGAAAGGTATATTCCAACCCACTGTACTGTTCTAATTCATATTTTTTAAAATGTATAATGATGTCAAATTCAAAAAAGTTACACCTCTGTGTCAGTAACATAGCCCAGCAAAAATGTGCAGAAGATAAGATCTATAATAAATAAAGAATTGAAAAGGAAATAAATATAAAATGCCAAAAGAATCATCATCTGGCTTAACAGAATAAAAGTTTATTGAGTCTGTAAACAAATAATTAATGATAAATGATTTGGTTACCCAAATGACAATTCTTAAATTACAAAAAACTTAGCTATCAGTGTAAAGAGGGAGAATGCTAAACAAGTTAAATTCCAGTTAAAAAAATCATGTCTGAGTATATAATAATAAAATTATTACTTTTAAACAGAACACTTTTATCAGGGATATAGATTGAAGTAAACATAATCATGTTAGCTTCATTTAAAGCGATCTATTAACTTGTACAATTAAAGTGAATTACCTAATTTCTGATAGTTCAATTGAAATTTTTAACAAAGCCCACTATTTACAATTATCAATGTTTCCCATTATGGTATTTTAAAAGAAATTGTACCTAATTGAATAAGATTTATGTAATATATAATAGAAACAGACAACACATTTGTTAGCCCTCATATAAAAAAATAAAAATAGTGGATATGAATTGAATAGGTATTTGTTGAAAAGACGTCATTGCACAAAATCAATTTTTTTGGGGAAAAATAAAACCTCCTAGAATTCCTTTCTTTTAAACTCAAAAGATATACATTGCTTTCTAAATTTTCATGTGAAGAGGACACAGCAAAGATGTCCTTTTGACAGAGATAGATAGACCTATGTTTAACAATGACTAAAGCAACAATGGAAATCTCAAAAAATGTCGATCACGCTCTAACAACAAAAACCTATTTATTTATTGGGATCAACTATCTGAATTTTGTATGATTAATTATTTAATAATTAATAATATCAAAGTAATAAATTTATAGTATTAAAATATAAATACTACAGTTGGTATTTTTTTGTGACCTAATTTTCACTTAAGCCACATCCTAAATGATTAAGAGTGTTGTATCAAATAAATAGGAAACAACTTTTAAACAGAGAATTTATACTACCACAAAAATGAATTTAACTTATTTGCATTGCTAAGTTATAAATTAAGAGCTTTGTTTAAAAACTAATGAAGTAAGAAAGAAAAAACAATGCTAAAATAAAATAATTCAATATTTAAGAGGGTAGAATATCAGGCAATCCCTTAAAATAAAAATAATAATAAAATAAAATAAACAATAGGAGAAAAGGTACAGAAAAAAGAATTGCTTGATAGTACGTCACCTAATTTCCATGCTAGGAATTGCCAGTATTAAATCAAAGTCCAAAATACTAAATCTTCATGGTCGGAAATTTCTTCCACTTGAAGATAATACCAGGAATACAATAAATTCGCCTGCCCACTCCTGCGCTAGTAGACAAGTCAAACAACTATCTGTTCTCACTTTATTAACATACTTAAATAATGACACCTCCAAAATCTATCAACTGTTTATTTTTCTAATAGTGTTCATAATTTTGTAGATGTCATTATTGGATAGTGGGGCTGGGTTTGGGAGGGGTATTGATAAGGTGACTGTACTACCAAAGCTAGCGTACTGGCGCGAGCGTATGAGGGTATGCCGTGCAGTAGTGTTGGTATTGTTTGGCTCCGAGTATGAGAGCGTAGAGAGGCATTTAGTGAGGCGGCGCGTACCTTGGGACCTTGAGCGACGCACCTCCCGGCTTCGAGCAGGCGACCCTCCTCCAACCCCGTTTAACTGAAACACCAAACACCCGATCCCCTTACCTTCTTACCTATCAAACACCACAATACATCATATCCCCTACATCGTCTTCATTACACTCCACTCATGCACTCTTTATGTATATATCACCTGTTCTCTCAAGTGGTAAGAGTTAGAGTTAGTAACTGTACAGGCACATACATCCAATGAATTTTTAAACATACATACGTGTAATAAATACTGTTAATTATATAAAGTAAATATAATTAGAAAATTATTTTTCACACATTAAACAGAGACATATAAAAAGAAATTCAGCCATAATTTATTGAATATATACATATTGAAATAAAATAACTTGGTCACCATAAAACAATTTTTGGACATACAAGTAAGATTTAATTTTAGTTGATTAATCAATTGAATAAAAAAACCAAAAAGAAAAAAACCTATAATATATTGAAAATGATACAATATACTTTTAGAGGATGACTAAGTAATTTTTTTTTGTTGTATTGTATATGTTGAATTGTATCTGTTATAAATTACTAAGGTTGTAGACTATCTTTAACAGACATAAATATATGTATGTATATATTTTTATGTGTTCATGTTTTATTGCTTAAAAATAATGATTTCCAAAACTACAATAAAATTAAACTTGATAACATTTGATACTTAATCATTCACTTAGAACAAACAAAATATTAAATAAAAAAGTTTTTGTTCACTGTTTATTGAATTCTCCAAATAATGCTCAATGAACCATCAGCAAAGCTTTAAAAATAAAATTTTGAATACTTGTTAGCTCAAGAAATTCAAGCAATGAAAGACATTGTTTTTGTTGAACTGATGGTGTTATTGTTTAGTTCAGCAAGATAATGTTTTTTTCAATAAAGCAACATATCTTTTATATGTATAAGGTACATAAATAAGATTATATTTTTGTCTGAGTATCAGACTTTCTATATTTATTTTGTATATTCAATGTCACAATTTATAATGTTATACACAAACCATACTTACATCATTATCCAGATATTCCCTTTTTGTAAGCAATGTGAGGTCAATTATTAGCCAATGGTGCACATAATCCGTGACTTCTTTAAAGATTTTGGAATTATTCTTCTCCAAATAATTGTTTTAAGGGCATAGACAAAAAATAATCACAGAAAGATACCTCACAACAACAAGGAGTGTGTTTGGGTGTTTTCCAGTCCGTTTCTCCTAATTTATCATCAGTCGACATGGGGTGTCTTTGTGACAAACTTCTCAAATAGGCAAAATTTTTCTTATTCTGAGGCCAATCTTGCCTGATTTCTACTTTAGTTGATATTCTATCAATGACGAGGCAATCATCTTCAATAAATAACCTCTCACATATTTTCACCTTATATTAAAACCACAATTAGACCTTGTGAGTTATCACTTTCTAATTTTTCCCTTTTCCCATTGAAGTCATTGGCTAAATATATACTCAATTTTGGGGCAGAGTAAATCCACAAACAGTGCCTTCGAATAAGTAAAAATCATAGAGGATTTTAAAATTTGTATACACCTTGCCTATGTAACCTTTTTGGCTATATGCGGGTTATGTAGGTCAGGGGAGTGGGTGGGGATTAATAATAATTTTTTTTACTAAGTTAATAATTTTAAAGGATTTAATGCCTCCGTTGGTTAAAAATGAATAATAATATCCATTATGCAACAGACACACATAATGAAAGCTCTTTCTCACAAAAACCTTCTTAATCAGAAACAAAAATATGTAGATCAGCTACACAGACACGTTCAAAAAGTATATACTGTTTCTAACATTGAACAATAAATCTAAATATGAAAAATTTACTATTTATAACTGATCCACCCTCATAAAATGAATATGAACATAAGTATTAAAAAGTTTTTTTTCAATGCATCATGTATCTATTACACCATTGGTGAGTTACTGAAAATATTATTAATAAACCAAATCAAGGCAATAATAACGTATCTAACATTTGAAATTATGAAAACCTACTTGCTGAAATCGAAGAGTTGAAACGTATACCTACTCGCTGGAACCCAAGAAATGAAACTATCATTCTCAATATCAATGAGGATCCTTATTTGACAGCTTCATTAATAAAAAGCAATTCACTGACAGTTTTTTTTTTTTTTTTTCATTGTTCAGTTCCCATTATCTTAGAGTAAGCTGATAAGCAGAAAATGAAATTTTTAGTACAACACAGTCTTAATAAATCACACACTAGATGTTCTGTGATGTTTAGTAGTCTACTGCTGTAAGTGTGAAGGGTGGAGGGGGATTCCTGGCTATAAAACCAGAAGGGAGCACTTTATAGTAATATATAAAGCTGTTGGTTTATAATATATACAGTAATAGTCATCTACTGTTGGTGATTACAGTGTAAAATTTAAGGTTGAGATAGTAGAAGGGTGATCTAACCATACATGAAAACATGTCATACTGAAATCAGGGAATAGCATGAAATTTGAAAATGCTTGGGAAAGAAGTGAAAAATTCGTTTAATTGTTTAATGCCTAGAGTGTTATACAGACAACAAAAGCATGGCATAGAGAAGAAAAAGGACCAAATTCAATAATTCTTCAAGATTAATGAATCATCTTACAGCTTACAAACAAATTTGAAAGAGGGAGAGTTATCCATATGTAGAAGACTTTTAACTGACATTGGATGACACAAGAAAACACAGAACCAATCAACGTCTAATTTAGCAAAAATCTTGATAGATAATTTGATGTAATAAATACAGAAACTTAATAAGTATAGAAAACTATGATATAAGGAAATAAGATCATAGTGAAGGTTTATGAGAGATAATCAAGTAATAGGAAGTCTAGGGATGTTTTCTTTCAGAGATTAGAGAGGTGAAAAATAGCCTAAGATAAAAAAATAATAATTTAATACTGAAAAGATGGAAAGAGAAAGGAAAGAAATGCATCCCACACCAAATCAACTTAATCAGCACCAATGTATCATTTTTTTTTTATTTCTCTATAATTTTGAATAAACAAATTTATCTTGTATACATGTATGAATATGAATCAGTTGATGTACTGGTATTAATGAGCCAGTTACGAATATCTTAAAAAAAAATTTAAAAAAAAATAAAATAAAAATCAGGAAAAAGCTGTGTCACCAACTAGCTATCAGAACACCAAGAGAAATCTATCACAACACAGATTTACTAAAAGTTCTAAATTTCAATGAATGAAACTCATTTGAAAGGCTGTGAATGGTGAGGTCATTAACTGCACTGAAAATTACTCCATTTAATAACATACTGAATTTCCTCCTTTTGTTTGCAATCTCTAAAGGCATATGTTTTCTGTTGAATGACTCCAATCTTTTGCTTTTTAGCTATTAACCTAGAGGCTTTTAACAACGATACCAAAAAAAGGTCAAATTTCTAACAGAACACCTCAGGTGAACTGACATCAGTTTCGGATATATATTTGGTTTCAGATATAACTTATTAATATAGAAATTGGGACTTTTATCTGGGATTAAAAAATCAACCCTTGACCCTTCCAATCATTAAGCAAACTCTAGAAATTCAGGGATTAAAATGCTTTTGAAGTTATAGGGACAATTTTTTATCTCGATTTTGCCAACTACTTGGAAGCAGTAATAGAAGTGTCTCCAGTAGATCATCTACATACAGCTGCAGCCACAAGCTCCTCAATGTTATCATCTCTGAGGCATTAAAATGCAACTACACAAACACACGAGGTATGTTGAAAAATTTGACACATGATTCACATTTGCTAATAAAAAGTCTCAGATCTAGACATGCTTTAAAATGAAAGCTATTATAATATAAATAGGAGCTTTCCAGGCAGTTCAAGGTAATTAGAAAAACCATAACTCATTTTTAAGGAGGATGTGTTTAAGTAAGGCAACAAAAACAGAGAACACTTTCCCCATCAAGTTTATTTCATGTGATGATAAAAGCCCATATGAACAATATCCTTAAATCCAGATGCAAAGACTCCCAAAACTTACCAACCAACTATAATTATGTAATTATAGAGTATAAGGAAGGAAATAAAGGAATAAGTAAATTCCTTATTATAAATTATAAAGTAAGTAAACTCCTTATAAATTCAAGTGAAATGATTTTTAATTATCATCAATTCATCACTTAGATTATTATACTATATCATCCAGTAGAAATAAGTTTCCACATATTCTACTCAACTTTTTTTAGTTAAACTATAATTTTTATAAAAAAACTTCTCAACTTGAACTTCAAAGGCAATCTAAATTTATTCATAAATTGTCATATATTTACTGAATGTATAGGATGAAATAACAACATAGACTCAGAATAGTTAAAAGAATTTAGTTAAAAGAAGAACATTTTTCTATTAAATATGATTTATATTAAAAAAGACCAAGTTGTTTTATTCAATAAAGTTCATATCCAATCGAAAACTGTTAATAATTAGTCATAATCATTGTGCAAATGTCAAAGTGAAGATTACAACTGTTGAAGGGTTCCTTGGGTGAGAATGGTGTTAGCCGAGCTGTAAACAAGACAGTGGGGAAAGATGATTACTTACTATATTCTATATTAATCTTACTAGTATCTAAGTGGTGAGTAATGCAAGTGGTTAGTAGTCACACCATACAGCAGCATTGAGATCTCATCAATTTAAGCAGTACATATCTACTAGCTGCTACGATAAAATAAAAAAAAATTATACCAAATAAGTATTTAAGGCAGCTTGAGTCCCCATCAGATTCCTAGATAATAAACAGCAGTCAGTTAGTTATGATTCAAAATATTATACTTACAGAAAAAACATTCTTTTAACTGACAATGTGAAAATTCTAGATGAATCTGGGTGTTTTGCCAATGATAAAACCCACAAAATGGACAACGGATTTAGTCAAAAAAGTAGTATTCCTAACTAAAATAAATAATGTATAGAGTAAAATCCAACATTTTTTTTAAAAATAGTTATAATGAGAAAACTATGATAATCCGGAAACTTTTCAGAGCTACAATTTATTTTCACAAATCACATGATGTGAACTAACTTGGTTGAGTGAACTAAATTTCAATGAACTTTAAGCATCCATTGATTAGAGAACCATAATGATGTTTACTGTTACAGGTTTATTGATATTAGGAATGAAAGTAGAAAGCTGTATTTTGGAGTTCTAGTTCTAATTACTACATTAAACTACAGCTTGAAGATTTATTAAGGGTATATATTTAAAATGACACTACAGGACAAATATTTACTACTAACGGGCTCAATGTTAATGTAAATCTACTTTAGTAACGGTATAATTCACTAATAATAGAAGCATACAAACTAGCCTATATTAGGAATCCACTAAAATTTGTTAGTTTGTGTTGAGTACCAGTAGTTGTTCATTGAATCATGCAGATATATTCATGCATTATGAGATTACCAAAACCACCTCAAAATAAATAACCCTTCAATCTGATCTGTATTATAACTGAAATTGACACATCTCATTCAAGTATTGTGATCTCTAAAAGAGTTTTTTAAAAAAAGAAAACAATATGCACTTTGTGCTTCATACACTGAAAATTGTAGATGTATTATAAAATATAAAAATTGATTTTTAAAAGCTTATCTAGCAACATATGACATAACATAAGTAAAAGTGTACATAAATTTTAATCAACAACATTGTGTATGACTCCTGAAATTGTTGATTTTTTCCCTCCAAGAAATTAAGGCTGTCGATATTATTGCTAACTTGGGCAGATCATTGAATTCCAAGCTAATAGCAGTGTGGTAAAACTTACAATCTCTATGTGGATTGTGTTAACCATTGAAAGCTGCTTGTACATCACTCCACCAACATGATAAGGAGATTCATAAACGAGAATTCCACAAAAAGGTAACCAACATATTCTAAGTTGAGCGGGTAGCCCATGGTCCAGTTGCTATAAACACGGTCCCAGCTAGTTCATTCATAGCTCCATAACCAATCTGATTTGCCAGTGTTCTTCCTACCCATGGCATCATCCCTGTCAGGTTCAAGTACAGTGAAAAAGTGAACAGTGACAAGGATAGGTCCGAAGATTAGGGCTGCTAAGAGCACATATATTTTACTCTGAAGCAGACATTCATGGACCAAAACCTCTTGACTAAAAAAAAAAACCGAATCTTTGGCATAGCTGAAACTTGCTTTTGTGTCTGATATCTCTGAGGAGAGTAGGACTACGCGACTTCAGTTTGTTAGCTCAATCTCTTTCATGGCCTTTGACACACTTGAATTTAACAGTGTGTAGTAGCTGTCATTTTAGTTAGTTACACTTGAATTGTCATTCTATAAAACATGGATTTCTCTCTTACTTTTTGTACCTGCAATTGATCGAAAATTTTAAGTTAGGTGTGGTAACAAAAAATATGATAGTGACAAATAGGGATGTGCCACGTAAAGTACATTAAGTCTTAACATGTAATGAAACTATTCTTTTCATGCAGAATTCGTTAAGTTGAGTGTAAAGAATAGTATTGTTTACATTGAGAGTTAAGAACCTTTTTGTGCTTTTAATTAACTCCTTATTAATAATGAAATTTGCTTTCTAAAAAAATAACATTAACAATATATATTTTAAACACTTAAATTTAAATTAGTTGTTGGAGAAACCAGGCATGTCCAGATTTTCAATTCAAAAGAAAACAAAATATTTTAATCAGTAATCTTGTTACAAAAAGGGGGGCTCAAGTTGCATCAAATGATGGTAGTAGGTTTTTTCTTTATTCTTGTATGGAATAGGACCCTGATGCAAAAACCAATTTATGACCTTGGCATCCCCCCCCCCCACGCGGGGAGCAGCCATACTAGAAAGAAGGGGCTGGGATTCGATCCTATAGCCTAACTAGTACACCTGTCCTACCACTCTTCTATACCAAGCCCACGAAGTGTATGAATAATTTAGTTAAATTACTGTCATTTTATAAGTTTTTGATGATATTATTATTGCTAAACTAAACATATTACATACTTACACGTATTAAATATACACACATAAATAAGTTTCGGATTCGGCCCAAAACCAGGTAAGCTTATATAAGCTATATAAACTTTGTAATATAAGCTGCTAAAACTTTGGTTTCGGTCGGACACTACTGACGAGCCTCAAATAAAAAGTAAAAGTACAAAGTAAAGAACTTGATAATATTTAACTCCTTCAACTTTAAACCAAGCCCAAATCAACAAGTGTGACTATAAAGCAATAGAGTGCTATAGTAGGTTACAGTTATAAGGTATGAAGTTCACACTTCATACCACAGAAGGCAGTTGATGACTAATGCACTTGCCCCACATGAAAAATTAGACTCAGTAAGAAGGTCTTTCTTATTAAATTTAAGAATAAAAGATAAACAAAAATGAACTGGAAATCAATTCAGTATAAAAAAAACACTATCATCGAATATTTCTTTTTTACTTTCATTTGATTACCTTTGGGCTTTGTTTTTTCAAATTTATAACGTTAGCAAATATTTAAAACAATATGGCATAGTTTCTCTGCAAAAATTTGCAAACATGGAATAGCAACTCTCACATTAAAAACATTATAAAGTTTGTAGCGAGGGTCACATAAGCAAAAGGCAGGAACAAAAAAGGCTTTCTAGGAGTAAATCTTAACCTTTTAAATGATCCTCATTCAATCCAACTGGTTGAATAAGATGAGAATCTTCTGAGAGCTGCCGTACAAGAAAATTTCGCTGTAACAGTAGAATATTTTTTGAAGAACCAAAGATTCATCCATTTCACCATCCACGTCTTCACCACTTCTCATATTATTAAAAACTCAAACTATTCATGCAATTTTTATCTTTAAATATAAAGAAAAAAATTGATACTAGAAGAGAATATCAGGAAAAATGAGGTGGAGACATGATATATTTAATAGGCCGGTCTCCTAATTATTCATAAAAATTCTTCAAAACAAATTCAGAATGAATTATTCTTTTTAAAACCAGATTAAAAAAAAACATATAGTTCTATGAAAAATACCAATGACTGAATTATACTTACAAAGGTTGCAAAAATAACTAGTGCCAATATAAGAATTATAAAACTAAACATAATAAAAATAGGAAAAAATAATAATTTATAGATAATGATCATATTCTAATATTAATAGGTGATACCACATGACTTGTGGTCTGTTTCAGTCATTTATGGATGTCTTTAACTTAGTCTTCAAAACAGTAGATTATTGCAAAAATTTTCTTATTTATAAATAATTATTTATAAAAATATTAACACTAGTTAACATAATTTTTCTTTTAGAGATTAGGTATAATGATTCAAAATTATTTATTATACCCTCTACATCCACAATTGGTCAAGATATGGGTGTATAAAACCTCTAAGATTATTAAGATCATTGTGGAGTCAGTTGGGACTGACTATAGATATCAGACATCCATAGAAAAAAGTATTCCATCAAACATAAGTTTATTATCTAAAGAGACGATTTAATGAAAACATGAAATTCAGCATTAATTTACTGACAACTCAATACATAATGGGTTGGAATAACCCTAGGGGCTAGGAAATAATGCTTTGCTTCTAGGACTGTGGAAATAATACTGAAGTTGTTCCCATAAAGTAATAAACATTCCTCTATGCCTTCCCAGTAAGTTGCCCAGTTGTTTGAATATCTTGTTATATAAAATCATATAAAAGAAAAATACAAGTTTTACTTGTCAATTTTGTTATATTAATTAAACAGTATACAATAAATAATTACTCAACAATGGTGAGTCAGATAATGGGAACTTCAAAGCTATCTGCACTATTTTAGATGCATAGCAAGTTCAATCAGATGTTAGCTTTAGAAAACAAAATATTACTTAAACTAAGAATAAGAAAATACATTTACAAGCATACAAGTACACCAATACTTATATCAATTATAACTGATAATTACAGAATTAATTAATTGTTTTATTTATTTGTTTAATTCAATGTAATTCAGATTCTTTTTATTTGGAATAGAATTAATCTAAAAAGGCCAAACAAAAGGAGCAACTTTCCTCATTTGAGGAAAAGTATAGCAATCATTATACAATTCTTTTTTAAATATTTTTGTTTCGAGAGTAAATATTGGGCATTGCCACATCTCAAATCTGGACCTCTGCATCTCTCTTGCAATGTGCTAACCAAGTAAGCTACCAAGGCTGTTGTCCCAGCCATTTTTAGTTGGTTGGCACTCTGCAATGGAGATTAGGAGATGTGGAGGTCGGGTTTCGAATCACAGCCATGGCCAATCTTTTCTTTAAAGGTTAACTTCAACAAATACTTTTCCCCTTCAATTCTTTTAGCAATGATGTGATTAATTAACCTGCAATTAATGTGTGTTTACACTTTCTTATCATTACTCCTTTATATTATTAATTATTTACTTGTAATATATCT
The DNA here is from genome assembly GCA_911387785.2 of Aelia acuminata. Taxonomy (NCBI): domain Eukaryota; kingdom Metazoa; phylum Arthropoda; class Insecta; order Hemiptera; family Pentatomidae; genus Aelia; species Aelia acuminata. Next base: position 91,589,117 of record OU426982.1, read on the forward strand.
AACATGCTATGCTTTAAGAGTATAAGTCAAGAAATTACATTTGCTAGATTGTACTGTATTTCGAGAGCCTTAATTGATATCTTTCTAATGATAATAAAATGATAAGTCAATTCTAATTGCAGAACTATATATTTTTAGAGTGATCAAGGAGTATTAAAAGTAGCGGATCGAATAGAACAAGTAAACATTGTGCAGTAATAAAATACTCAAATAATGTTCAAGAAAACTGAAAAATATGAATAAAAATTCAATTACAAACAAACACAGTAGATTGTAAGTTAATTAGTAGGAAAGATGTGAAGATGAATCCTTCAACTCGGTTTCCTGAAATTTTGAATTTTTGACTAATACACAGAAGGCATAACATATACAAATTGAATAAAATTTTTGATATGAATATTAAATATAATTTAAATAGTTCCAAATCAGTACAAGAGGAAGATATCTCAAATAAAAAATAAAAAACCCTGTAGAATGTACGATTACGATAGGTGGTGATCATAAATTTGGTGTTAAAGCTTTTCAATTTATCTCTGAAGTGATGACAAGCGTATGTATAATTATGATTACAATTAAGCTATATAGCTATATATATATATATATATATATCAAGATCAAGAAGTCATCAAAATAAGAAAAAAAGAAAGTCATCAAGATAAGAAAAATAATTAAAATTATATATATATATATATATATATATATATATATATATAATTTTAATTATTTTTCTTATCTTGATGACTTGAAAATTATTTTGATAATTTTAAATATTTTTTAAATCTTGTAGAGAATAGATTGGCCTAAGCCGGGATTTGAACTTGGATTTCCGGATCACTCGTAAGGCCCTCTTGCCACCAAGCATATTTCCCGGTAATTTTCAAGTCAAGACAAGAGAAATAATTAAATTAATATTTTAAAAAATTTATGATGGTCAAGAGACCTTACTAATTGAACAAATAGACCATTCCCCCGTATAATTCAGCGTTCAGAGAAGAGAGGGAATTGACTTGACCGGGAACTTTGCCTGGTGGTTCAAGTGGCAAGAGCGCTGTAGTAGTGATACGGAATTCGAGGGTTCAAATCCCGGCAAAGTTCAATCTTGTCTCTTCTTCCAAAAAATATATTTATACATACAAAGAAAAATTTACAAGTTTCCAATAATATAATTTATATTAAACAAAAAGGGTACATCACTAATTTCTAATTCACTAATACTAAGTTTCATAACTACCATGTCCAACGGCTTATGAGAATAATGTGTTTTCAAATATGTGAGTGACAAATAATCAGATAAAATTTCAATGTAAGAACACAAAATGCATTGCTTAGCGAATGGATAAATGTTTAAGTGGGTAGTTTAGAGGAGGTGCCAGTTCCAGTCATTACATATTAATAAAAACCAAATAAAAACTCACATGCTGCTCCATAACCTTATAACTGACGATGTAGTGATAGTATATATGTAAATATGTATGTTTGTTATAACAAGGTTCTAAATTTCACCTCACAAACATACAAAAATAAAGATAATTAAATGATGCTCATAAGTTTTTAATTGGATTATTAATCAATAAATTTAACACAGATTAATAATGGATATGCTGCTCTAATTAGCAATATTTACAACAGCGATAAGAACGTTAAAGACACAAAGTAAATTAAGGAAACGTTTTTAAAGTAACAGAGAGTAATAGGGAAATACAGCTTAACCTTATATCTTAGAAATCATTCTAATTTTAATAGCTAAGTCACACGGTCTAAATATTAGACAAAAACAAATCCACAAAACTAAATAATGCTAAATTACTTAAAAAATATTAATGATGATAGCAAAAGGAGTAAAAAAAAAAAGTATATGTAAATAAAAAATAACAGAAAGATTATTATCAAGATTGTTTTATGACAATAATTCCAACTTACTTATTTTCCGCTTCAACGAAGACAGCCCTTGATTTCCCCTTGAATGATACTTGATATTAGGAACTGAAAGTAGCCTGGTATCACGCTTTGGTGTTTCCTTTTTATCCCTTCTAGGAGGAGGAATTGGCCTTTCATCGAATAATGGGAGCTCTGTAGGACGTTCAGGCTTTTCTTCACAAATGGGAAATCTTATTTTAGGTATTTCATCTTCTGGGCTAAGGTTCACTGAACTTTCTTCCACACATTCCTGATCTGTATAAAATACGGAACATGACCGCTTATTGTTTCGGGGTTGGAACTTCAATTTAAGGTCTACTTTGCTCAGTTGCTTTTTTAAAGATCCAATTTTTCTGCGCCTTGATTCTCCATCGTCGTGAGGTGATGAGTTTCCTGACAGGTTAGGGTCCTCCAAAACATCTATACCCTTTTAAATATAAACTAGTTTTACGATATCTATTGAAAAGCTATTAAAACTCATTTTATAATAAATATAAAGGACAATGGTTAAGCTAAACAAGCTCAAACAACTTATTCCTAATGAATTATTAGTCAATAAGATTTTAAATCAATAAAACATATTTATAAATTTAAAAAATCCAATTAAGTAAATAGTTAGCTAAATTTAAATATTAAAATCTAGTAAATATAAATAGATTTATAAAATATCAAGGGACATGTGTCATGCGAAATGAGCAAAACTCCAAAATACACTATGATATAATAAAAATGTTAAGTTCACAGCTAGCAGAAATAAAATTCCAGGTTCTCGAATCTAATTTGTTAAATTAGCTTTTAAAGCAAACAAAAAAAAACCTAGAGTGATGATTTATTGAATCTAGGAATTGATGGGATACCTTTAATAAATTGAGGCAACATATTTTTGATTTGTTTGATTAAAGAAAATGGTGTGACTACATTTCCAGATGGAATAAAATCTATCTAGGACAAAGAGCTGAACAAAAAAAAAACAATCACTAGCCAATGAGTTGAAGTAGAAGAAACTAATAAATGTGAAGAAGGCAGATTCAAGATCAATATCTTAATGTTAACATAAATTTTTTTATCAAATGTTTCTTTATGAAAAACAGGATTTATCAAGAAAATAGCATTAAAAAAAGTTAATCTAAATAAATGCAATTCCTTTATTTGCTCTTCTCCATTAATGAAAAAAATATATATATATTAGAATAATAATGTAGAATATTATTATTTTATTTTAGAATTTGACATTAGAGTTAAGTACAGAGGAAATGGTGTCGAATTTTTAAGTAAAAATACTAATCCATGCTACTTTATATTCTTAACGTACTAATGCACAAAAAAAAAAAAAAAAAACTCCATCATGCCAAAAGAAAAATATTTTTTAAAAGTTAGATGATCAAATATTAGCTAGGCAACTATCAACAATTAAAACGTAGCCTTATATAGGACAGAATAAATTGAATATTCAAAAAGAGATCAACTTATTTTATTTAATAGTTAATTAGTTTTAGTATTGCAAAATTTAAAGAAGAATCACTGTTATGTTTCAGGTAATATATTAATTTATGTCAGATCTATGTTTAAACATGAGATAGATAAAATTTTACAGTATTTTTAAAATTATTTATTTATCAAAGAAATAAAGTAGTTCTAATGGGGGTTAATTGGTTGGAGAGTGCAGTCATAGATGAAATCATATTCAAAGAAGAAGAATTTGATTATTGTGTTAGTTAAGAACAAGATGATAACAAAATAGAAAAAGTAAATGGACATGTTATATCACGGTGCATATAAGAAAAAATAAAATAAATACTGATATATGAATGAAAAAATAACTTATTAACAGTATATGATAATGTATAAGGATTATAATCTTTAGGAAAAATTAAAATACAAAAACCAAAACAAAAACACTGTAATGTGAGAGGGCAATGAACAGAAGGATAATACTTGAAGATGTTTGATAAATTACACTATTATATGTAAGTAATAAAAGAAACATACTAATAATAATTAGTAATAAAATTCAAATACATATACATGTAATAAGTAAGATAAAATTAAATAAAGTTTAAACAAACAAAGTTTAATGAGCTAATTTGAGGGGTGTCTGTTTTAAGTTTTAATTGTTGCAAATGGAGTACTACTGACATAATAGGCATGTTAAACATCATAAGTTAGGGAGAAATGAGAAAAAAAGAAAGAAAAAATAGACTAACAAGTGAAACAAAAGGTGAATGCAGCTATAAAATGATGCGGTAAAGAGGAAATGATGGTTATACATATATAAACTATCAGGTAACTCACCTTATTTAAGGAGCTGTGGTATCATAAATAAATAATGTTTTAATTTAAGTTTGATGAGAAGAGTGGTTTAAGAGATTCAGTGAGAAAAAAATTGAGAAATAAAAATAGGTTATAGCTCTAAAAAAACATAACTAACCCTGTCAGTATTGTTTCCAAGCCTGGATAAAGGATGAGGGTTGAGAGGAGGGCTAATGTGAATCGCCTCTTGTAAAAAAGCATCTACTGTGAACTAACACTCAAATATGAAGACTCTGAGATGAAATAAAATTATCTTACACAAACGACAGGGAATTCACCCGAAGGTATTTGAATCAGGAACATGGAATGTGTTCCCCCTTAATGAACCTGGGGCTCTGACAGAACAGGCATGAATTTGGGACTGGACTACCGGACTTAAAACATACAAAAAAGCAATCTTAGGTATCATTCAGGTACAAAATAGAATATGCACCATGAGGATTAAAGAAAAACATAATACCACTCTTATATATGTACGTCTATTGACTGAGGAACAGAAAACATTTTATGATATACTGCAAAAAAAAAATTTTTTTGGAAATGACCTAAAAGTTTCAAAGCACAAATAGGAAAGGAGTCTGCGTTCATTTCTACCATATGATGACTAAGTCAGCATCAAAAAACCAATAAAGATGGTGAATGATTAATCAGCTTTGTGGGCTAGTCATAATGAGTATGATTTTTCCTCATAAAAGCAAACATAAGGAATCTTGAACCCCACCAAGTGGCACTGCAGGACAAATAGATCACCTGATGACCTTATCCAGGCTCTTTAACTCAATAGAGGCAGTTAGGCCAAAGTGAATACAAAATATTAACTCGGACAACTGTTTACTTTTGGTAAAGATGTACCAAGGAGTAGGGTTAATATACCTCAAAAATGAAAAAGTTCCAAAATCAGATACAACAAAAAAAAGCTGAGGAAATCAGAAACTTATTCCAACCACGTGAGGAACATCACTATACTTGAAAGAAGAAGAGAGATAGAACATAACGGGCTCTGTAAATCAATATTGCATGTTTAATGAGTTATATGAGAAGTTATGGGTAGAACGCAATGCTGAGATATCAGTTTTCTTGTACCGAGGCACAAGACATAGTAGGAAAGAGTATAAGAAAGTAAGAGCTAAAGAAAAGGCAGTACTGAAGAAAAAGAAGAAGTAAGCCCTACCAGAGAAGGCGAAGGCTATTGAGGACAGGAGTAGAAGTCATGATCGCATACATTTTTCATTTTTAAGAACTTAGGATAACTGCAGGCTTTAGCAATAATTTTATAATTAAGAATGCTGGAAGTAATGAAATGAAAATGGATCGGTTCCATCTGCCAGTCTAGACATTCAAATAATTATAGATAAGTTAAAAAACAAAACAAAGCCCCTAGATCAGAGAGCATCACAGGAGAATTTCTGAAAGCAGGACGTGTACAACTTAATAGAAAAATTCGATAGTTAATAATGCTTAAATCTGATGATTTTTAGGAACAGTGACTGCAACTCAATGACTGTAGGAGAATCAGTTTACTATGTCTAGGATCTAAAGTTTCCTTAATTGCATGGTGTTTTTATACCTTAATTGCCTAATCCCATATGTGGAAATACAATTTGAGGTGGATTTGGGGCCAATCATTCAACCACAAAACAGATATTCTTGTTTAGACAAATAATGGAAAAAATGAATTAGTTTTTGGCTGCTCATTTAGACTACAACGCTGTATAGGAGTCAATCCTTAGGAAGGGAGTATACCAAAGAAATGAAACATCCCAACTAAGCTAATCAGACTCATGAAGGACATGGTTGGAAGGGCCAAGGTTGACAGAAAAATTGGAGACATATTCTCAGTAAACCCATTACTGAGACCAGTATTGTATATTTGTAATTATTTAAGTTCTTGGAAAAGCATTATTCTTTGAAAAAGATTATTTATATTTTAAACTTAGCTTAAAGAAATTTTTAGCAATCAATCAATAAATAATGTTCATTATTATACTACTATTAACATCACATGATTAGTTGTTGAAACCATTCCTCAGTCATAATTAATTTCAGTTACTTAAAATTAAAAGAATTTAAATAATTATGAGAGATTTAATAAAATAATTATTATCAAAAACTATGGTCAATAAAAAAAATTAACTTTTCCCAACACAAGGCTTCAGTAAGTTGTGGACCTCAAAAATCTTTTAGTTGCATCAAGTGGAGGTAGTAGGCTTTTTTCTAATATGGAATGTGACTGAGATGCAAAAGCGAAGTTTCTGACCTCCGGCCACCCAGATCACTTTTGAATTGTTTTGAACATGAAGAAGCACGTTTTAGACAAAACCTATTTTTTAAATTTTTAAACTAGATTGAATTTCCTACAATGTGAAATAAAAACTTAAAATTAAATTTGTTTAAGTCATTTTGCCAAAACAATTACCGAAATTTGGCAGTTTTTGCTTTTTTAGCAGAAAAATGAATTACCCTCATACTATTATGCATGCTGCAACTCAAAAAGGGATACTTCAAAAATGCTCCAAATAAAAGTTAAATAAATTAATAAATTATGCTCCTGTTCCAGCTTCTGCAAATCGAAAAGGGATACTCCACATGAAAAATGCTCTGAGTAAATGCTGTAAAAAATTTAATTATATGTTAAAGGATCTCATAATTTTAATTTTATCCTCAAATAAGACAAGAATATATATTGAAGATATAAAGACAATGCCATATGATGAAACATCAAAATCTGAAAAAAAATTTAAGGCTGGAAAATTGGCCCAACTTTCAAAATATATATCTTAAAATCTATTTAGTCTACTGAGCTAGTTTTGATCTCACATTGTAGGCAATTCAACCTAGTTTAAAAATTTAAAGAATAAGTTTTGTCAAAAACCTGCTTCTTCAAGGTTAAAATGGAAAAAAAAAAACCAAAAAAGCAAAAAACTTTGAAGTTATTAGGATATTCAAAAGTAGTTTTGAGTTTTTTTCAACTAGTATTTGTTTGTTATTGACAATCTCTTATAGAGTTTAAATGAAAAATAGATTTTTTATTTTTTTATTTTACCACTAGTCTAAATTTTTACGAAGCCTGGCTTTTATTTTGACTAAATTATATTGAGTGCCTGATAATATTGGGCGTTATTCACTTATTTAAAACTGAAAAGATAAATAAACCTTTAGGTGATATAAACCATCTCTCTCAATCCATATTATAATCCATAATATAACTTCGAAAACGTAACAAAACTCGACTGGGCCGATTATTATGACTATGAATTTTTATTATTATCAGCCTGTTATAGCAAGTATATTTTAAGTTTTAGGCCTCTACTAGTTTAAGAGGGTATGGTCTAACTTCCCGGGGAACAAGCAGTACTGGGAAGTTGGTCCGGAACAAGCCGGAATTTGATCCTATAACCTTCTTAGTACGCCTCTCTTACTACTATACCAACCCACCGTATTATATGAATAATTATGTTCAATTACTGTCATTCTATAAGCTTGCATTAATATTATTGCTAAGCTAGACATGTAGACATGCAACCTAGAAAAGTTTCGGTTTCAGCCCGACACTATTCAAAAGTGATTCGGTTGGGGCTGCTGAGGTTGGAAACTTGGCTTTTGTATATCAGTCACATCCTATACCATAGGAAAAGAAAAAAACCTACTACCACCACTTGATGCAACTTACCCCCCCCCCCCCCCCCCCCCGTTATCATGACAAAGTTACTGGACTATAGGGAATAGGCATGAGAAAAAATTGATTCTAATTCAATTTACTATTTATTTTTTCTTAAAGTGCATTTTTAATTCAAACAATTTAAAGTGTTATAATTTTTTAGAGGGTCAATTAAGATAAAATTGACTTTAGGAAGTAAAATCATTACAAAACATGGCTCCAAGTTTTGCCTGGAAAGTATAGATTTCTAAACACCCTAATTTTTTAAACTCTTATTCATCAATCATATACTTATACTGTTGTTTAAATTATGATGATTATGATGGAAAGATTTTTATTAATAAATATGACCAATATTAACAAATTTGAAGACCAATTTCGATTTACCAGAATACATAACATCAACGTAGGTATTCTATTTAAAACTCCTCAACATTCCATTAATCAAAAAAGTTACAAATCAAGGATGAAAATTCAACAGAGAAGAACAAGAAATGTTAAAAGAAAATTGAAATCAATAAAAGATAAATTAAAAACTTATTAAATATATCATATTTATGATAATATAACATATCTGACCTGGTCAATACTTGGAGAACGACAACGATCAGAGTCGGTGTCTGGGGGCTGTGTTCTTTTCGGAGATTTTGGAACTCTTTGATATGGGTCCGCACCCCCATACAAATCTGGTGAAGCAACATTGAGAAGGCAAACTTTATGCACAATGTCGACAACAACAGCACCAGTATCAGTGCCGTAGGCTAATCTGTAAAACAAAAGTTTAGGAATAATTTCTAATTAATGATAGAAAACTGTAGTTATTCAAACATAATAGAAAGTATTGATGAATATGTATATAACAATCAATTTGAAAATCCTTACAGTCCATAAGATGAGTTTATACTGAGGCTTGTAATAGGAGCAGGAGATAGACAAACTAAAACAGCTTGAAAACCTGGTGGTTTCTTCTGCAATCCAGGCTTTACTTTCACTGGTGTGCACATTTCTGCACCAAACGGCTGAAAAATGATTTGATTTAGACTAAAATTTGAAAATAGTTTCATGAACTACAACACATCACATGATATAGGATTAAAAATGCAAAAACTGTCTGTTTTCTGCTAGACTTGTCTAAACTAGACTAGTAAAGTCGTGTAGAAGCCCAAAAATAAAAATCTGGTGTAATGCGCACAACACACAACTTTCAATTACCGACCTACTTAGAGTAGATATTGACTTGTTTTATTAAATATTGTATTGTATTGATAAGCTTTTAAAGACTCATTAAGGGAAATAGTAATTTCAATCTTGGCGAAACTTTTTTTTTTTAATGTTTAGTAAATCCAACTTCAGTCTCATAATTTCTTTTATTGTCTACAGAGTGGTGGACATTTCATCATCAACCTTTTCGGAGTATAAATATTATGAAAGCACTTTTTCCATTTCCGTTTGGAAACTTGTCCATTTGGATGGCATTCCAGAATAATCAGCATGTGACATGCTAGTAATAAAAGACTAATCTAATTCTTATAAAAAAACTGTTATTACTATTAATTGACAAGTTTCCAAATGGAAATGCAAAACAAGCTTTCGTAATATTTATACGCAGAAAAGGTTGGTGATGAATATGGACATAATGTCCACCACTCTGAACGCAATAAAAGAAATTTTGAGACTGAAATTGGATTTACTTAACATTCGAATAAATAATTTAAACTTTTTTCTTTTATTATCTTGTATATGTGCAATCAATTTTTTTTATATTTTATGTTTAGCCACTTCTTATCACTAGACATAATGAGAGAGAGTTAACAAAATCAAGGGTACTTTTAAGAAGAAAACTTTCTTTTCTTTAAGCCTCATCGGAACATGTTTATAATGATAAATCCTACCTATTATTAAAGAATGCTTGATTCTCATTAAACATGACTAGATTAATCAAAATCGTTCAAGCTGTTCTTGAGAAAATCTTCACAGACATATCTATAAATGAAATACCCAATTTCAGGTTCTTACGGTTTATCATTTTATCATCATATCATACGGTTTATCATTTTTTTTTGAGCTAGTAAGTTTACACATTTAGCAGGCTTAAGGGTACTTTTCAGTAAAATGAAGAGTGACTTATTAGAGGGAAGGGTCAAGAAAATAACCCTGTACCCCAGTTATACAGTGAAGTGAACCAAAAAACCCAAGACTCAGGTGAGTACACCTAAACCTGTATATACTATAACAATTAGGCCGAAGGATAAAACAAATTATTCTGATAACACAAAAAATTTACTGAAACAATTAGTTGATCCGGTAAAACTTAATGTGTGGGTGGAAGAATTAACGAAGATTAGGGATGGAGGTGCCTTGCTTAAAATGACATCACTATCAGACTGTGATAAACAAACGGTATAATAGGATCACCTGTGGTGTAGTGGTTAGTATGGCAACCTACAATACTAAAGGATTTTGGTACTACTTCCCCTATTCCCCTGCTGGCTTTGACAGCTGATAAGCACGCTGCCATCTGTTGGTCACTATGCAAACTACTAGGACCGCCATCTTACCCCTATTGCCCCTCCTGTTTGAAAAATAACCGCCTTGCCTCAGTATTACGTCACACACTCACCCCATCTAAAAGGAACACATCGATTTTGTGCCAGTCGATATAATTATCTAACTTTTAAAAAACCCGCGTCTCCCCACCATTTGCTCCATCATACTTTACTTTCTATCTATTTCTGCGAATATTTCGAAGAATCAGTATTTCAAACTATAATCGAACGTATTTGAATAATTCAAACCTATACCATAACCTACTTTTTCATTAAACTTTCATTTTTATAAACCACTTCGATCAGTTTTTTAATAATAAACCCTAGACATTCTATGAAGATGAAAGATGGGAAAAATTCATATTAAGTAGTATTCAATGTATTGTACTTTATTAATGTAAATAATCGACTGAGTTTTATTTTACCCTGAAAAACCTACAAGGACTTAGTGCTACTTTGTAAAGTAACGTATAGTTATATTACTGTATTGTATAATTAATTTGACAGTAGTAAGAAGTGGTAATAAAAATAAAGAGTAATATTAAACACCGGTACTGCATTTTACTTTCATTTGAAGGATGAGAATAAGTGAAAAATAGAGGAGAGGAAAAATAGCAATGGGTACTTCCTTGTGAAAATTCTTATATTATGTATTTATAATATAGTTATACTTTCTGGCAAAATTTTTCATTGTATAGAAACAAGTTTTGGTTAATAAAGGTTCTATTTTTTTGAAGAGGACTAGGATATGATATAATTGTTGGATTTCGATATATTAAAATTTGAAAGAAATTATAACATCCTTTCATGTATGATTTTTATTTCTTCTTTCAAATGTAACCACAAAATAGGTGGCTTCATATTGTGAAAAAAAAAAACAGTGGAATTAGATAAGCATCTTCAATGAAATAAATCCTATCTCTTAATTTTTTTTTTTTAACTTTAACTTTTTGTAAAGTATGTAAATGTCAGTTCTTCAAAAAAGTATAGGCATAATGAAAAGATAATAGGTTATAGAAAAACAAAGAAGTGGATAAATTGTTAATAAAAAAGTGGATTGTTAAGGAACTTATACGTATAACGAATAGTTAGGTAATTACTTGTATTCGGAACGGTATAGGTTCAATATTAATATTTTTCAGGGACTCTAAAATACTAATACTTCTTAAAATCATAACATTTTTATGAAGAGTAATGTTCTATAGATGCAAGGGTGGGGAGACGCGGTATTTTCAAAATTAATCACATGTACAGAAAGTACGATTAATGGATGTTTTTTTTTTGGCAGGAATAGGTGAAATTGTTTAGAGTTGAGATGACGTCACGGTCTCATACTCGTAAAAAAAGGCGCGTAATATAATTCTAACTTAGCCATAAAATCAGCCTTTAACGGCTAAGAAGAGAGGTGGTGGGGATGGTAGTTTGCATGGTGACCAACAGATAGCAGCGAGCTATCATCTGTCAAAGCCAGCAGGGGAATAGGGGAAGTAGTACCAGGATTTTTTAATGGGAGTAAAAAATCCTTGGCTATGCCGTCCCTCCGATAGGACGTAAAATGGAGGTCCTGAGCCTGTGCGATGTCAGGACTCGTTAAAGATCCCTATCCTAATTATACTTGGATAGCATAAAGGGACAGTAAACAAACCACAACAATAACAACAAACAGTATAATAAAGCAAACAATTAGAAGATAGTAATAACATTGAAAATGTTAAAAATCAAGACCATGTATGCTAATAAGTAACTTGCCTCCAGATTCTGATTATATAAAAAAAAAAAAAAAACAATAAAAAATATTGATGAAATTAAATAAAAGGGGGTTGACCCAATGATCCCCTACCGGCTAGTCCATTAGGCTCTACGCAATGTGGCCAGCTGGATGTAACGGCTACGTGCTATCAAATTGTTTCAAATTAATAGACTAAATCATTCATCTGGTGCACAAACTTCCCGACTGAAATATTTTTTTCTTAGTTCGTTATAAACATGGCAGGTGTTACCCAATTTCGGGAACTTATAAAATGCCCTGCTCAGTGAAGGAGGGGTGGGTAAAAAAAAAAAATAATTTAAAGAGAAAAAAATGAATAATACAAAAAATAAAAAATGAATAAACACAGATGAACAGAGAAGAAATGAAAAAAAAAAAATGTGGGCATTTTGCCCACAATATTGCCGTTTTTTGTTTTTGTTTTTTTTAAAGTCTAATATCCACAAAATTGTTGAAAACCAAATCAATCTATTCCAGGAAAACCTAGAGACAATTTTCTTATGATAAAAGAAAATAAATAAAAAAGTAAATAAAGTGTAAACACAAAATAAAAATGATAGGATGTGCCCAGTATCGAACCCTGGTACCTCAGTGCGGGGAAACTTATGCCTTTACCTCCTTGGCCAATCAAAATATTCTCTGAAACCTCTAGTTGAAAACACCTTAATTGGAGCGATTGAATTGCCTATTTAGTTTCATAAAACAACTCTAATCATAAAAAAGAATATGATTTGCAATAGGTAAATAAAAAAAATTATTAATTAAAGTCCTAATTTAAAAAATAAAATAAATTAGAATAAAATCAAACATGGATGCCAGGGAACCAAAGTCTGCTTTGTTCCTTTTTTTCCATTATTTTAGACACAAACTTACCTTCGGTAATAAAATAATAATTTCTTAAATAAAAATATTTAAAAAAATTCAGTCCTTTGAATTTAATAGCAATTTATTAGGGATAATAAAATTAATTTTAAAAACCAATTTATCTAAGAAAGAACATAATAGAGAATTGAACATTAGAAATTAAGTATTGTTTAATTTAAATTCTTCAATTAAAGTAGATAAAAAAAAAAAATGTATACTTATCAACACTATACACCTAAAACAAAAAAAAAAAAAAATTCATTCCTCCATTTAAAAACTAAATACAGAAAAAAAAATTACTTTTCTATTTTATTCACCCTAGTTGGACCAACTTACAACATATGTACTTAGAATCCATTAAAAATATATAATAATAACCGAGGCAAAGTATGGCTTATGTTATTAGTCAAAATGCAATTGTTTTTATAAAATAAATTAAAAGAAAAGTTCTATTTTTCTAAAATAAAATTCAATTATTTATTCAGAGCTCTTAAAATAAAAGAAAAATACAACAATTAGCTGGTTGGATGCACCCATCGGTTGATAGTGTCCACAAATCCTCCTCAAAACACGGCTTTTTCCTCGTCAAAGCCCTTTCTTGTCTTTTAGGTCCCCTCCTGGGGTAATGTTCCAGCACCACATTCACTTTGCAACTTTAAAAAAGACTCAGGAAAAAGTTTAAATCTGGCAGAGCCATTTTAACTATATCCTGCTAGACTTTGTCGTACCTGCCTGCTCGTTTCCCTCCACATCCGGCTTGTTTACAGTTCATATCTCTTCAGTCTTACTCTTATTTAACTAAAATGGTTTTAAATTGCACAATTATTCTTAATATTTTTTTCACTTTTTTTTCCACATTTAATTTTACATTTTATAATGCCTGATATTAAAAAAAATTACTTAACCTAAACTGCTATCAAATTCAATATTATAATATAACGTAGTACAATTTCAAACAACAAATTTTGGTTCCCTTTTTGTTTATTTCCTTTATTTAACATTTAAAATAAATCCATTAATTATAAATAAAATATTTAAAAAGTTAGTTTTAACTAGTTAAGAAAAAAAAATACATATTATTAGATTATAAATTAGATATTATTAGAAAAATAAATTAGTTTTAACTAGTTAAGAAAAAAAAATACATATTATTAGATTATAAATTAGATATTATTAGAAAAATAAATTAGTTTTAACTAGTTAAGAAAAAAAAATACATATTATTAGATTATAAATTAGATATTATTAGAAAAATAAATTAGTTTTAACTAGTTAAGAAAAAAAAAAAAAAACCTCCGAAGATCCACCACTCGAATCTGGTCAACCTGCCATCATTGCGGAAAACCATTATTTTGGATTTTTCTAAATTTATATGATGGTTCCATAAATTGCAGTAACCCTCGAGACTGTTTAGCATTCTCTGTAATTTTACTGGGGAGGGGCCAGCACAAACCCATCATCTGCATATAGTAGACATCTAATATTTACCCCAGCGATATCTATTTCTTCTTTCAGAGTATCGTGCAAGTCATTTAGAAACAATGAAAATAGCAAAAGGCTCAGAAGACAACCCTTAACTTAGAACTTATGCCGACCGAGGTTTCAAAAAAATCTGTAAGGCCATCCTTATGATAAACAGTCGATTTCGTGTTCAGATGGGTTGTTTTTTTGATATTTAGAAATTTATTGGACATTCCGAAATAAGATAATTTACAATAAATGCCTCCCTATTTATACAATCAAAGGCTTAAAGTCAATGATACAAAAGACAAATGCATATACCTTACGCCGTTTTTCCAAAATAAACTTAATAATACTAAACAAACTAAAAATGTGGTCAATGGTCGAATAGACAGGTCAAAATCCAGCTTGAATTTGTTCAGCAATCAGCCAGTGTTCACCCAATCCCACAACCGCCCCACAAAATACCAGTTACCAGCTTAGTAATTATCTCTATAAAAGATATACCCCTGAAATTTTCTACGTTATGTGCATCCCCTTTTTTAAATAATGGATAAATGACTGATTCGGTGAAACTCAGGGGGGCGGGTGTTAGATTAAGTATTAAAATAGTTATTGAATAAATCAACAATTTGCCTCAAGGCAATGTCTGGTGAATTTTTGAAAAATTTATAGGGAACAAAACTGAGTCCCAGAGCCTTATGATTTTTCCCCTACACTACTACTACTCTGTGGCGCTACAGACTGGTGTGCTCCTTGGCCCCCTCAATGAGCCTTCGCCAGGTGGCTCTATCTTGAGCAGTCGCTCGCCAGTTGCGGGTGTTCAACATTTCATGGGCGTCCCGGATTTCGGCATCCTCCCATCGTAGGCATGGTCTACCAACCCCTCTTCTCCTATAGAGCAGCTTTCTTGGGATTTTCTCTTCTAGCATTCTGGCTTTTTGGCCAGCCCAACGCAGCCTCCCAAGCTTGATTCACCTCATCACATCCACCTCCCCGTACAGTTCATATATCTCCCTGTTCGTTCTCCTTCTCCAAATCTCACTGACCTTAACTGGTCCTAAGAACCGACGATCTTCCTTTCAAAGATTAATAAATCTTTTTCCTCGATGCTTGACAAGGTCCATGTTTCCAAACCATATGTGAGTACAGGCCTAATGAGGGTCTTATAGAGGAGGCATTTCGTACGCCGAGAGATGGCACAGCTTCTAAGATGTTTACTGAGGCCAAAAAAACATCTGTTTGCCATTAGTATTCGCTGTTTTACTTCCAAAGATATTCTGTTTTCAGAGCTTACCACAGCTCCCAGATAAGTAAAATGGTCCACACTAAGAAAGGTAAACGGAAATGGGTCCATGGTTACCGGCACTCGAACTGCGGTCTCTGCTCCAGGTCTTGCACGCATATATGTAGTCTTTTCCTGGTCTACGCTCATGCCCATATTCTTTGCAGCTTCAGCCAACTTTAAAAACGCGTTTTCAAAAGATTCAAAGGAGCTTGCTACCAGGTCTAGGTCGTCACCAAACCCTTGCATTTGTGTCTACCTGTTGAAGATAGTGTTGGTATTCTGGATTCCTGAGTCGCGTATCACCTTCTCCAGGGCCAGGTTAAACAATAGGCAAGCAACACCATCACCCTGCCTAACTCCTCGCGTGGAATCAAATTCAGGCGACAACTCTGACTGTACTCGAAGAGTGCAATTAGCATCATCCATAGTCATCTTAATCAGGCGGACAAGTTTTCGAGGAACTCCAAGGTCACACAGGGCTGCATACAGTTGAGATCTCTTGATGCTGTCGTATGCACTCCTGAAATCTATAAAAAGGTAGTGGGTGGTCATCCTGTACTCCTGACATATTTCCAATATCATCCGGAGGCTAAACATCTGATCTACTATGAACCTTCCTCCTCTGAACCCTGCCTGATATTTACCAATCACCCTCTCAGCTATCAGGAGGAGTTTGCGGTAGATGATGATTGAAAATATCTTACAGGCACACTGAAGGATATCCCATAGTAATTGGAGCAATCCAGAATATTACCCTTCTTGTGCCTTCTGACAAATTATGCCTTTCTTCCACTGATCTGGAATTTTCTCTTCAAACCAGATGGTAAGGATGTCGTAGAGGACTCTCTAGAACTTCTCACCACCATGCTTAAGAAGCTCAGAAGGAATTCCATCCTCTCCTGGGGCTTTGTTATTGTTCAGCCTGTTGATGGCTTCAACAACATCATCACATGTCAGGGGGTCTGGGGGGTCCAGATCATACTCAGCATTTGGAATCACAAAGTCATCCAGGGCTCCTGCACCCTCGTTTAGAAGCACATCGAAGTGACGAGACCATCGAGTCAGGATCTCTTTCTTCTCTTTGATCATGGAGCAGTCTTCTTTTTGACATGATCGGACCCTTGGTTTGAATGATTTTCTACTTTCATTCACCATCCTGTACATTTATTACTAGATTTATGAAAGATATACTCCTGAAATTTTCTACATTATATGCATCCCCTTTTTTAAATAATGAATAAATGACTGATTCGGTGAAACTTGGGGGGGGGTGTCCTACCAGTATTAAAATAATTATTGAATAAATCAACAATTTGCCTCAAGGCAATTTCCGGTGAATTTTTGAAAAATTCATAGGGAACAAAATCGAGTCCCAGAGCCTTATGATTTTTCCCCTATGCCAACGCAATTTTCAATTCGCTTAGCACAGTTTCCTTGCCTAGTTAAACATTTTCCTAGCAAGGCGCTGCGTACAATATTAGAGAAGCTTTAATTCTAGGATTTAACAATGAACTAAAATAACACCTTAACTGCTCACCGGTAATATTTGATTCACTAATGAAATTTCTAATCATAAATTGAGTTATTAATGCCCACCAATTTTTTCAATCTTTAATGTGTTTGAATTTTTCTTTAAGGGTCCTGTAATAAACATTTCATTTCTTGGTAACCAGTTCTTTATATTCATTGTTTTCTTTCAAAAAGAGCAATTTATTGTAATCGTTACTCCGCTTCCCAAATATCTTCAAAAAACTATAAAGACCTTTCCCGTTGTTTCATATATATCCTAAATATCTTCAAAAAACTAAAAAGACCTTTCCCGGTGTTTCATATATTCGCTAATTTATAATTTATAAGGCTGTTTTCCTGAATTTTTACCAATTTCTATCTTTATCTGTTAAATGAACATTCCACAATACATTTTAACAATTGGTCGAATTTTAAATCTGATTCCTTAACCTCATCTGTTTTTATGTAGTTTAATTTATATTCAAATTTTGATTTAAAGTATAATATGTCTTGCCGTGACCATCTCAATCTGTTAAGGAATTGGAGGGCATTTTGGACATCACTAATTTGATCGATTTCCAAGACAATTTCGATTGGCATATGCTGAGAAATTTTTTTAGAAATGACTTCAAAATTCTTAATATATTTCAAAATTACGTTAAGCAGTAGATATCAGTTACTGAGCTACCTCTCCCTGAGATGTATGTTAATTCTCAGGGTCCCCCTTTACCTGCCCGTTCAATAAAATTGATTCACAATCATCGCAAATTTCTAAGAACGATAGATCTCTGGAATTCAAAACTTTATCTTTTGATTTTCAGAGAAACTTGACTAAACATTTTTCTTGAAAAATATGTTCTAGAATTACCAGTCTTTCTGCCAGCCTCACGTTCATGTGACCTACTAATAGGTACTTTCTGCTGAGCAACAAATGAAAATCTAGTAATTTTGAAAAACCCTCATCCCATAAAGAGTAATTTAAATAAACGGGTATAATAAAAAATTTTACCTGAGCACTATCAACTTCAATCAAGTCATAATTATCAAATCTTACATTGAATATATTTAAATTATTTTATAGTACCTAACAAAATACCACCACTCGCCCTCTAATTTTTAATAGTTTTATTTGCACTAATCAAAATCGAATCAAAATTCACTAAAGTATTTTTGATATTTAAAACTAAGAATGTTTCATATAGCGCTATAATGTCATATTTTTTAATAAATCCAAGAAAAGAGTTACAGATAAGTTTATTAGCAAAGCCACCTATATTAAATGATAGAATTTTTAAATTAACGCTCTTATTCAAACTAAAAGACTCACTTGTTTTGACCTGAGAGACGGATTTGTTTCATTTACTATTATTTTGCTTCGCAGCAATTTTTGATGAAATATCAGGGACTCTTCTTTCTTCCGAATTTCTTCTGCTAACAATTTGTTCATAGATTATGATAAGTCGACATTCATGATCTCTTTTAATTTTTTTTTTGGCAATTTCATTTCCTATCATTGGCCCTTTTCAAAATTTTTTTTTATTCATCCATTGGAAATTATTTTGAACTGCCACTGATGATTTCGCATTAAGTATAGATAGTAGTTTTCTTTTTGTTAGCCTTTGAGTAAAAGTAAGATCTCTTTCAAAGAAAAAAGTGGAACTGTCCCGAAGAGTGTCAGGCTATTCTAAATAAGTCACCAACTCGAACAGGTACTTCATCTGTTCGCCTGTGTGTTCGGAGATAGCGCTAGAGTTAGTTAAGATAAGCTTCTAGACCTTCTTTTAGCATTTTTTTTAGAATAAGTTACTGCAAAAGCCAGAACAGCCGCTAGTTCAACTTCAGCAGTCTTTGAAATAAAAAATTATTGTATTAAGGTGCTCGGCTTCACGTTTGAGTGTAAATAGCTGTACTTAGCATCCCAGTGCAGCGAGGTTCGGCTATACTTTAACACTATAATCAAACCACGATTATCCAAAAAAAAAAAAAAAAAAAAAATTGTTTTTCGAGTTTTAACCATCTTCTTGCCGATGTGCGATATGTGCATAATAATCATTGTGTTAGCAAGATATGGTTTTTCATATATAATCTGGTACAACTTTCGAACTGTTGAATTAAATGTCATAGAAATGGTCCAATTAGATCCAGAAGTATCAAAACTATCAAAGATTCATAGAAATTTTTTTTAAAGACCTTTTTTCCATTTCGACCTCCCTTAAGACATCCCCCATTAATTTGGGTGGGTTCTGCAGATCTCGAATATTACTACTATTAATTACTAAGTCAAAACAAAAATTTCATGAAGGCACAATTTTTTCACCATATTTCTTTTTATCTGAACTATGAGGGATGATAAAATCTTATTTAAAAAATCCTGTAATTGGAGTTAGTCATTTTGTCAACTGGAATGCTCATCATACATAGTAATCAAACGAATTTATTTTTCATAACTATTATAAGAACACTTCAAACTTTTTATATTTATATTCAGACAAATTATCTCTTTGTTTTATGTCTATTTTTATTCGCTCACAATACTAATAAGAAATGTTCACTCATATTGCATTAAATTTACTTATATGTTGATTAAATGTAATGTGTTGATCATTTAGCCTGATTATGTTAAAATTAATTTGTTAAGGAATCCAGTTGGTTTTCTAATTGATTGCAGAGATGTAAAATCATTATTTTATTTTGAAACGCAAAGGAGAAACTAATTAGTTTCCCTTATTTTTTTAGTAATTTAAAAAGAACAGCTGAAAAAATATATAACCATTACAAACTGAATGAAGGAACAATAAACATTGAGTGAAACGCACCCTAGTGCTTTCTGGTAGTCTGGAGCTCGAACTAAATTTTTCATTCATAAACTTGTATGTCACAAACATGTAGGCTAATTACCTAGTGCGAGAGGCTTAAAATTCCGGTCCTTTTCTCTTCAATTTTATACCCTAAAGATAAAAACGGAAACCTTCTTCAAGGTTAGGGGTTATAGGGCTACACGACGACATAACTTTCTTGATTGTACGTGGAGTCGTTTTTGAGCCTTATCAGCACACACATTGTACAATTTGCTTTATAATATATATTCATTAGCCTGAATAATGGAGCGATCCCTTTAAAGGTTATCATCACTAAATAATGGCATCTTAGTTGATGAATCTAGTTTAATCTTCTTTTTCAAGAGCTTCTAGTATAGGCAGGGTTCAGTTATATAATGATTACTTGTCTAATTGTTAAATTTGAAATTAATTATTGAAAATGGAAACAAATCTATTATATTATGACCAAAGTATCAATTTGTTTGAATACGTAATCTCAACAACATTAATTTGAAGAAAAAATCATGGCATGACATAGAAAAATTAACAAACCTACTATATTAAAAAATGGTAAGAGGACTGACCATAATGATAATAAAATTAATGTACCTTGCTTTCAGATGATTCCATTTTGCTAAGGGTGCCCCTACCAGCAAATTCTGAATCCGGAGAACATTCTGATTCATCAAATCCTTCATAGACAATAGGAATTTCAAGAGCCTAGAAGTTAGAGAAAATAATAAAAAATATATGTATAATAACAAAGAAAAAAATCTCAATATGCCGCGAGTCAGAGTTTTGATGAGTCTGAAGCATTTGAAGCTCCAGGTTGAACCACTGGAAAACTTATTAATTAAATGATTGACAACCACGATTTGAAAATTCCATGCTTTTCAATGATCTTTTTTTTTTTTTTTTTCTGTTTGTCTGATTCCAGATCTTGTAAGATTTGAAATTTAACTTTGAGATATCTCATTCCAATTTTTTAAAATTTAAAATTGAACCAAACAAGAAAGTACCGAAAACATCGACCCAAAACTTTCTTGAACTGGAATAACTTACAACGTACAGAGGATTTTATATAGGTAAGCAATGCGAAAAGGGGGGACTTCATAATGACATTCTTGGAAAATAGTACCTCAGGGCAATATAGATAATAAATTAATAGATTAGTTGGTCTATTTCTAGAACACCAGTACTTAGTCTAAATTTGTACTATAATTTTTAATTTTTTATTTATCATGAGGGCACAGATTTATATGTATTTACATATTTTTTAATAAGCTTTTTAGAGCCATTTTCGACCCCGAATGTTGAAATATATCAGCAAGTTTCAAAACAAAAGGTTGTTGGATACTGTAAAGTTGTTAAATAAAGGTTAAGGGACAAAATAGTTTTAAGGCATAAAAACATTACAAACAGTTTAACAAGAGGAAACTATTTTAAATAAGGGTTTTATTTTTTCTTAGTTGCCTTTTAAAATTGATTTAACTTCTAATTCTATACTCAGTCATTTTGAAATTGTTTTCAAAAATACATTAATTAAACAAATGAATAAATAAACAGAAATGTACCTATAACCCAGTCTCAAGAACAAGAAATAACCCATTCTCCTAAATTATTGCTTTGGTGATTGGACTGTTTAATAGTTTTTCATAAATATTAATATTAATAATATAATCAATCAAATTATAGGATTTCTGTAAATGCAACTATTTGTGTAAATATAATTACACGTATTTGAGTTAATTTAGTATTTTATTTTAAAGAAAAACTTATCATATTTAATACATTTATTAAGTATTAATATAATACATTTATTAATGAGATAAATTAATATTAAAAAAAAATATAGTGAATTTTTTTTTTCTGCTTAGATTATTTCATTTTGTTCTAAGACCTCAACATAATAAATTTGACTAATACCCAACCGAGGAAGGTCCATAGTTCCAATTATAATGATATAAGGCTCAGTTTGAAACTAGTGAATTTTTTTTTTTTGTAATAATGACAGTATATGTTCTGTGTAATGTCATAGTTAACTAAGCACCAAACCCAATATTTAGAGAAAACTGAAAAGTTAAAGTTGAATTTTGTGAAATAGGGTTGTGCTTAATTTTATCGCTTTTTAAGTACAGTATATATTTCACATTGTTTTTTTATATTCTTCAAAAATGAAGAAGCCTGATTAAAACAAATTACTATTGGTAATTTAAAAAAAAAAAAAGTATTAAGTTGGTTTGACGATTAGGACTATGGCATTACACTGATCATATAGCTTAAATGAATAAGGATAAAATATTTTTTTTTATTTAATTGTAATATTGTATAAAATAAAACAGCTTTTGGACATTCTAATTTATAGTTTAAATCACTTTTATGAAAGAAAAAGTCAAGTCTAAAAAATAAAGTTATTTAAGAAGAAAAGACTTTCACTTTTGTTACTTTGAATATGGATCACCTCATTCTCAAGGTTAGCTCATTTATGCACAAGACCAATGAGTTAATAAAATGCAAATTCCTAATAATTTTCAAAAAACAAAAACAATTAAAAAATGAAAAACTAAATACCACAGTTTCTGATGTGGATTCTTGTTTTTTGAACTTAAACAGTACAACATATCCCGATGCTCCACCAACTGCAAGTTTTCTAGATTCTGGACATAATGAAAGAAGCTGTACAGCAAAGGGGTCATCTTCTGATCCATCCTGAGAGCGTGAAGGAGGTTTTTCAAAGACTTTGTTTGTTTTGAGTTTGTATAGGATCTGAAGAGTCCCAGCAGAAGCATCCCAAAACTTTACACTTCCATCAGCATGCCTGTAAATTAAAATATTTTGAATGATAACTATGACATATTATATAAAAATTCATAACCAACAATAATTTAATCTGATGAAGCCTAATGATTAAATTATCATTTAATTCAAGCAGAATGATCAAACTAATGTCTCACAGCATGTTATGTATAAATAAGGATCATTTCATAAACAGTTGAAAAATATTAAATATAATAATATTATATAAATGCATCACAAATGAAATATAACTATCAAACTCATGTGAGAGATCTTACTCCAGGTTCCTCTCCTTCTTCGCCTTAAAACATTTTTCCTAAAGTTATATTAGGGAAACCTTTTAATTCATGTAGTTTCAAATAATTAGTAATAATATCAATTCAATTCTTTTTTTTTATTCAGTAAAGAGAAAAGGTAAAGCGATCTACATACTTCATAAGGACTACTTTGACAAAGTTTAAAAAATATAACCATCAAAACGCTCTACTGGACAATGTCCCTTGAGCTCGAAAGTTAAGGTAAGACATTACTAGTTAGCTTTATACTTTTACGAAACCAGGATTGAAATTATACTGAACTACAATGAGTGAATTATGCTTAACTATAATGTTATATTCATATGACAGTCAAGTGAAATTCACTGCATAGCGATGCAAATCTTATATTTCTTTCTTTGCTGAGCAAAATAAATGATAATGGCACGCTCAAGGTGGCACGCTTAAGTGAAGACATAAGACATGAGTAAGGTAAATGTTGGTATTATGATCTGAAGATAGGGTAGTGTCATGGAAATGTTGGGAAGTAAATTAAATAATTGGAGGATAACATTGTACACTACTCCACATAATAAGAGGCACGACGTCACCGGGACTGGGCCTCCTCCAAATTCTTGATCAATTAGCTCAGTCGTTTGCTGCAACTTAGTCAAAGACGAGCTGCAAAGACAGGGTCCATCCATCACAAAATTGGTCTTCCAGCTCGCATTTTCCTATAGAGCTCTTTTGAAGGATCGATTTCAGGATTTCGTTAGCAGCCATCCTGTCTTAATGTTCTGCCCATCGAAGTCATGCTTCACATAGATTAGTATGGCATTCTTCCTATTACTCTAGACATCTTCCAGTCTAATATGACCAAAAATTCTTCTAAGAATTCTCCTCTTGAAGACAAGAAGCCCAGACTCATCCATTCTCATGAAAACCCAAGCTCCTGAGCCATTAGTGGCAACTGGGGGAGTAAGGTCTTATAGAGCTTGATCTTCGTCTGGTTTGAGTGCATTCTAATGCACCCTGATCAGTAAGAAACCAATTCCTCTGAAACAGGATTCATAAATATTGCTAAAATACATAGGGATCAAATAAGAGTTCATAAAAACTCAGAGGTTTAAAATTTTTATAAGTTATTTTAAATTTAAATGTTTACAGTTGGGAACTGTACCGTTTTTGCATTTTTAAGCCCCAAAAATCATCTATTTTTGAGAAACTAGGGGACAAAGGAATTAATTGTTTTCTTAAGTTCTACTGCTTAAAATTAATTGAACTATTACTTCAGCATAGTCATTATTCGCTATTTATATTGCTAAATAAAACATTGGCATGTTCTTGATTGTATTATGTGTTTTATATAAAAAGATGTGCTTTGCTAATATTGTTTATATACGTAATATTCATTTAGGGACAAATCAGTGATGAGATGTGATATGATAATGTGATGAGATGATGATGATATCGTGAGAGCTCTTGCAATGACATTCTAGATAACAATATAACTGAAAAGTTTCTCAGGAACACACAATAACCAACAAAAAACACACTGATCTTGGGAAAGAATCAACTTTTCAAGTATTTTTGTTAATCAAAACAAAAATGAATAATAATACGTGTAAGAGTAATAGAAATGACAGGATTATATTAATATGAATAAACATAAATTACCTAGTAGTTTCAGACATTAGTTTATTAAATTTATACAAGTGTTAATCAAATTAAAATAGGGTGTTTACCCAGTAATAATGATTTCACTGTAGCTGCACGGGGGAACAGACCATTCACCTCCCACGAGAGGCCATTCCTTTGTACTGAATCCAGATCGTTTTGAAGAGCGGGATCCTACGGAGTAGAATGCTGGGATAAGGTCAGAGGGGCAGTCAGCAAGGTATGTACAACAGGTAACGGGGCATTCATGAATGTCCATTGGGTAAGGGCTTTCGAAACAGGGGAAGCCAGGGCTCAGCAGGTCAATAACTACTAAATCATTTTGAAGAACAACTACTATTGCATAAGGCTCGGGGACATCTGAAAAATAACAATGTTTTAAAACTTCTTTTCATCAATTAATTGAAAATATGAATTAAAATATAGAAAAGGCAACATGAAATATATTTAAAAAAGACTTAAGGAAAGTAATAATAAAAAGTTGAAAATTAGGTTTTGGTTTCAAAGTTTAATTTTATTATGAGTAATAAAATTATAAGTGAATATAAATTTTTTTCTCTTTTGATAATATTATTTATTACATACAATATTTTGAATACACACCACTACAATAGTGATTCTCAAACTTTTTATTTATTTTTAGTTACCCCTCTCTCCCCCATAATCAACTGTGTATTACAATGTACTGTATATTACACACACACACACACACACACACGCCCACGCACAGGCACACACGCACGCGCAGGTGCACACGCGCACACACACACACACACACACACACACACACACACACACGCGCACGCTCGCGCGCACACACACACATATATAATCTTATCATATATAAAATAAGATTACGTATATAAATACAAATCTTATTTTTTAAGAGAAAAGATTGGTCTCAGGCTGGGAGACCAGAGGACCAGAGGCTGGGAGTGGAATCCGGGTTTACCACGGCTTAAACGTGGTATGCTGCCAATGCGCTACCGAGATCATCGCATCTATGCTGAGTCAATCCTCTCTCTTAACTGATCCTCTTTCCCATATTATTTTTTGCAAATTAATAGGGTTAATAGCAGGGTCTTTTGACATTTTATCAATTTTTAATATTTATTAATTAAATTAATTTTTTTCTCATGTGTAACCACATTAATAATTTAAAAAAAATATATGCATATACATATATATATAAAATTGTGCAATTTTTTTTTTAAATTTTACTTTTACTGGTAATTCTCATTTAAGTTACACTTTACTTTTCTTATATCTTCTATTTCTTTTTCTCAAAATACCTCTACTTACATATAAAAACAACAATCAACAACCTGTCCTGCCTATAATTTCTAGCGGCCATAGCTCAGGGCCAGTGCTAGCCATCAAGGTGATTTTCTTTTTGTTCTTTACCACCCGACTATTGAGAAAACTACCTTTGGTGATAGAGGATACCAAAGGTTGTTTTCTTAATGGACGTTTGTTGAGTAGACTGGTCCTTCAATCATAGATGAGATGATACATAAAAATAATTTTTTTTAACTTAAAGTGTTTAACATGTCATATTTCTCATATTTTTAATGATTTTTATTACCATTTAAAATAAGAGATAGCCAAAAATAAAAAAAATTAAGAAAAATAGTTGTTACCACTTGGGTATGGGCTTTCACAAAGCGTCATAAAGTCAATAACGTTATGCTCCATTTCTAGTACAGTGGTAGCTTTTCCATGTATTATAGTTATTGTTGGTGATCTACCTGCTCTATCATGGGTTAAACCACCAGAAAAAATAATAAAAGTTTCCCTGAAACAAGAAAATAGATAGCAGATAGAATAAAAACCTTTTATCATATTTTCCCATAACACTTAAATATATCATATTAGAGTGCATCCTATTTCATAACATAGACTGAACCTAAAAGAATGAAAACAGCCACAGCATCAAACAGAAAGCAGCTCTAGTTTACATTTTTTTAAAGCAGTATTTGGTAGCAACAGCAGTAAAGTTGTTCATAAGTCAGTAAAGGCTAGATAAGCATCAATATAATTTCAAATTTAAAAGTCTGCAGATTCATGCTAATAAGATTATAATGCCTCCATTTTAGTTGTTTCTGCATCATTTACTTTACATCACTGGCAGGTGGAAACTACAAATGCTACTAAAGTACTTTGATTTGACTGTTGGAAGGTTCGCAATAAATCTTACGTTGGACATCAGCAATAAATAAATATTATTTATAAATTATTACATTATCGACTAGCAATAATAATTCGATTGACCTCATTTACTAATTTTTATTGTTCAAAAATTAAATGGTGGTAAAAATATCTGTAATTTAGCTGATTTAAACTTGTTATGAACAAGTTGGGTAACTTCAAAGGTGATTCCATGCGCCCCCACAAAATGCTAGATCTGAGAATGCTTAAGCTGGTAAAATACCCAGATTTGCATAACTGTAAAAATGGAAATAGAATAAACAGATTGGAGTACCAAGCCATACTGTAAACATTAGCTTAAAATGAGCAAAGTTGGAGCAGGCTCACTAAGAATGTTTGGAGGTGCGTTTTCTTCTATGCAACTCTCAATACCATTGTTCAATGATTAAACATAAGAACTATTTTGTTCTATATGACTCTTATATCACGCATATATGATTCTTATAGATACAAAGATATATTGCTCATGTTTAATCATAGAATGATAGTTGTGAGAGTCAAAACAAAGAAAACTCATTTTGAGAAGCAAGAACATCAAATAAACAATTGTATAGAAACAGATAAGAAAGAAACAGTAAAGTGAAAAATTAGATAAAGTTAATACTACTAATTAAAATAAATCGTACCCAGATTTGGAGGCCTTCCATTCTATTTTTTGAATAGGTTTACAAGATTCTGGTTTCCCATCTTTGTTGAGTTTTGCTAGAAACAAAATAATATACCTCTTATCTCCCATCGATCAAACATTTGAAAAAAAAAAATCACTAGTTATCTGATTACCATGAGGTTGAATTGTTGATACTTGCTTCCCAGGTTGTCTTATATACCAAGTGAGTAAAGTACCATCAGTATGGGAAGACATAAACTGCTTTCCATCATGGGACCATGCAATAGATTTAAGCGGTTCAGCACTCTGCCATCTTGCTTCTGCAGCACGCAACCGAAGGTCCCACAGTACAATCTGTCCACTTTCAAAGCCTATAAGAAGCTAAAACATCAAATAGTTATAAAGTAATAATAATGAATTGCTTCAATTTAAATAACAGTTCTTTTATTTAAATATGTTTTAATATATTAAAGTTATCCTTAAAGTGTTTCTATGAATCATGGGCCTCAGCATGGGGAGAAAATATGAGAGACAAAAGCTACAAATTAAATAAAGTCTTATTCATTTAATATATATCTTAAGTATTACATTAAAACATATTTTAATTTTCAAAAGTTAATGGTTTTATTTGAACCATTAACTGAGCCTTACATAGTAAGAATACCTTGATCCCCCACGCCGGTCATAAGAATTTTCACATTAAATTAAAGAAAAAGGTTGTTATAAACGAAAAATAATATTTTGAGAGCAATAATAAAAGTAAACTAAAATGAAGAAAGACTTTTAATAAATCAGAATTTTTTTCTAGAATTGATTAAAATAATCAAGCAAAGTAGATTATAAACTTATGAAGAGTATGATGTTTTACTAATTCATGACAATATATTAGTACATACAAACTACAAAAAAAAGAACAAAAAGAAAAAAAAAAGTACAAGTAATTAATTAAATAAGGTAATTCTGAGGTACATTACTAAGAATAGGAAAATTTTACCTTGCTTGAATCTAAAGGATTATCACTCAGATGAACTACAGGACCTGGATGAGTTTTTCTTGACCTGAACAAAAATCATATTATAAAGGTAAAATAATGAATATTTGTAGGAATTTATAAACAAGAGATTGGATTAAATAACGAATATTTAAAATATTGAGGCAATGTTAACTATAAAACATTTCAGATTTATTTATTATTCTTAAAAAAAGAAAATAAAATGATACATTTATCACAGACAAAACCAAATTACATTTATACTGTAGCCTTTAAAGGGTACAAGGTTTTCATTCTGATAATAAATGTTTTAACAACAAATAACAATAATATGGAGTATTAAATGAAAGAGGAAATATTATGTATAATATATACATACATATACTATGTGTGTAAGTAAAATAAGCTGATTGAAATTTGAAAATTATTTGAATCTATTGAATTATTGAATCACCCCAACGTAAATGTGGAATGTTATTTTGCCAACAATGCTCAAGAAATCCCAATGGATTCTTTATTGATGAGAATAAGATAGAGACAAATGAATGATAAGGCATCAGAATGATAAGGAAGCAAAATTCTGGGGAAAAAATATGTTCACTCATTGTTATTCAAGTATAAACCTGGGAAAAAAATAATTGATAAGTAAATAATTGATAATTAAATGAAAATAAGACAATGTTATGGGATGGATAAAAGGAAGAGAAGAAAATAATGGCATAAAAAATGAGAAATTAGAACAGAACTTACACCTCAATTGCTTTGTTCCAATTAATAATGTAACCAGAAAGCTGAAATGATTCAATGTTGACGACATGGACGTTCCCTCTTTCAGAACCAACATACAACCATTTACTTTGCAATGGCAAATGAATATATGTCAATCTAAAAAAAAAAAAAAAAATTGTATGCGTTAAAAAAAGTTAAATAATATATATATAATTGTAAAAAATGTCATAAGTGGTATAAAATAATAATATGTTACTTATTATATCTAATATGTATCTTATTTTGCATATTATGGTATATTGTATATATGTACACAATAGAATATAAAACATGATTATAATGGTTAGAACAAAAAAGTATTTAAATCCAAAGATTTTTCAAAACAAATGTCTGGGCAGATTCATTTTTTTTTTAAAAAGAAAAGACAACAGACAACTACACTAACCTCTCCCTTTGGAACTGAAGGCTGTGCACTAGGTCCGGCTTTTTCTGCCTAAAATTCCACAGGTGAACACTATCGTCAGCAGTAGCTGTAACCAGGGCACCTTCGTTGACAAGGAATACAATCTGTATCACAGCTGTCTCATTCTCATGCCAAACATGGCAGTCAACACCAGCCCGACCCAATCTTAAAGCTAGTGTTTAAGGATAATAATAGGGCAATACTGATTTTTTAATGGATGATGAGTAACAAAGAAAATCTGGTGCGTGCGCGCAACACACAACTTTCACTTACCAACTTACTTAGATAAGAAATTGACGTGTTTTGTTAAATATCATTTCCCAAAATCACACATTTTTCTACATTCATATCTTATTTTTATTAATCGTTAAAGCCGTTTTTGAGTAAATAAAAAACCCCGTGAAAATGATACAAAATTTATTCAGTAAAGTCCCCCCTTCGGGTGATCAATTTTGATGAAATGTTGGCTATCACATATTTGGCATATACATACATCAAATACCCAGTTTGGTCACAATCGAGAAAGCTGTTTTTGAGTAAATAAAAAAAGCACGTAAAAATGATACAAAATTTATTAAGTAAAGTGCCCCCTCCGGTTAATCAATTTTGATGAAATTTTCACAGTCATATCTCGGGCATATAAATACATCAAATACCCAGTTTGATCAAAATCGTTAAAGCCGATTTAGAGTAAATAAAAAAAACACGTGAAAATGTTACAAAATTTATTAAGTAAAGTCCCCCCTCCGGTTAATCAATTTTGATGAAATTTTTACAGACATATCTCGGACATATAAATAGATCAAATACTAAGTTTAATCAAAATCGTTGGAGCCGTTTTTGAGAAAATCAAAAAAACACGTGAAAATGTTACAAAATTTATTAAGTAAAGTCCCCCCTCCGGTTAATCAATTTTGATGAAATTTTCACAGTCATATCTCGGACATATAAATACATCAAATACCCAGTTTGATCAAAATCGTTAAAGCCGATTTAGAGTAAATAAAAAAAACACGTGAAAATGTTACAAAATTTATTAAGTAAAGTCCCCCCTCCGGTTAATCAATTTTGATGAAATTTTTACAGTCATATCTCGGGTCTATAAATAGATGAAATACTCAGTTTAATCAAAATCGTTAGAGCCGTTTTTGAGAAAATCGAAAAAAACCTAAAAAGTTATTAAGTAAAGTACCCCCTCCCTTTAAGTAATTTTGATAAAATTTATGCTGTCACATCGCGGGCATATACCTATACTAAATACCCAATTTCAGGCACACACACACACACACACACACAGACCATTTCGCGGGACTTGGTCATTTCGACTCAGGGGACCCCAAAACGTGTATTTCCGTTGAAAACCGGAAGTCGAAAATTTTCACGATCGCAATACTTCCACTTACTATATATTTCATATATAGGTAAGTGAAAGTAAAAAACAACAAATATTTATATATATATATATATATATATATATATATATATATATCAAAATATTATATGAAATTTATAATCTTAATAATAATTATTTATACTCTCATTATTACAATACATTAATAGAATACAGTTTTAGAAAAATAAGAAAGTAAGACTGGAGGGAAACCACTACTATTGGAAATTAATTCCCAAAGATTACCGAAATATAATAGGTTAATATGAATTCTGTGATGGTGATTTTTTTCATGGATCCAAAGTACATATGTTGTAAGTTGTTTCACCTATGGTGAATAAAATAGAAAGGTAATTTTTTTTGCTGTTTAGTTTTTGAAATGGAGAAATGAATTTTTCGTTTTTTTTGGAATATTTTTGTCTTTGGTGAAAATGTGTGGTCTTGAGAGTATTAATTTTTTAAAATTGTAATTGAAGAATTTAAATTAAACAAACTTAATTTTATTGCTCAGATATATTTTGATGTGTAATTGGAGTGCTCTTATAAAACAAAATAGGAAAGTTAAATCTTTCCAATGTGTGTGTTTTCAACTTGAAGTTTCAGAAAAAATTCGTGGTAGAGGGCCGAGGAGGCAAAGGCACAGGTTTCCCACGCTGAGGTTGATACTGGACTCATTCTATTATTATTATTATTATTTTGTGTTTACTCTTTATTTCCTTTGATTATAAGTTTTTTTCTCTCGTTAACTGAAATATATTGATTTGGTTTTCGACGATTTTCCGGATATTAGATAAAAAAAAAAAAAAAAAAAAAAAAAAAAAAGACACAATTTTTTTTCTTTGTTAATCTACATTTATTCATTTTATTTACCTATTTATTCATTCATTTTCCCTCTCTTTTTATTATTGCTAGTTTTTTTTTGAGGGGGCTTCTTTTCCTTACCCTCCTCTACTGAGTAGGGCATTTTTACGTTCCCGAAATTGGGTAATAAATGATCAGAGAATTCTGAATGAAGGTAGGAAAACGTTCCCGAAGAAATGGGGTTTAGGGAATCGATCGCCGCTACAGTTGGCCGAAAAGGGGCAATTACTGAAGCAGGGCTCTTGAATGATCTGATTGAGTTCTGACTTCGCAGATATTTCAACCAGGCACGAACACAGGGCAATAACAGTTGCGCTAAAAACTAAAAAGTTTTGGGTCAATCTTTCTCCTTAAATACATTTATTGAAAATAAAATAATTTGGTTGCAAAAAGTAATTATACATTAGTTTTGCTAACCAAGTTAAGATTTCAAAAAAAAAATAATAATAAAAAATATATATATGTATATAATAAATTCAACCCAAAGTAGGTAGAGGTGTAATCTAGGCTAAACAATACGTACGAGTATATTACAATTAGATTTCGCCCAAGGTGGACGATGTTGCAGAATGTATACATGTAGGCATGCAGTGCTGGGAGGTATTGCAGGATGTAGTATCCGATAGCGCCTTAAACTCTGTTCCTTAGAGTATTATTACATTAGGGCCATTACACGTCAAATCATCCAGCCAAAGTTCAAAATTTTACCTCCCCCCCTCAAATTTTGATAAAAATTTATAGATATTAGGTACATACAGAAATAAGAAAAAATGCCAAATTTTACCCAATTCCAACAAGTATTTTCAGAATTATGGTCATTTGAACTTTTGAGATATTTGAAGTTCCGATGACGACTTGAGCTCAAAACCAACTTGTAGGTGTTAATACTTTCCTCTGTAGAATGGGCATTAATTGAACTGGAGCTTTCAAAATTTATTCATTAATTCTGCATTTCATACAGAATCGGGTGATACCATAAATATTAGAGAGATCATTTTCCATTATGGAAAAAAAATTCTTAAACATAAAAATTTAGATTTTTCCCAAGTTGTAAAACAGTCTTCAAAAAATGCCATGGGCAAAAATCTCTCTCCAACCAGCCTAATAAACTATATATCAATAGAAAGAGGATAAAATTCTCTATCTAATGATGAAATAATATGAGTGGCTCTAGGACGTATAAGGATTTTATGTCGATTTGAATCAAATATAGTAAAATTTAATTTAAAAGTGGCGCATACAAATTAATACAGCTAAAATCTATTTCCAAATATCCTCGTACAAAGATATATTATTGAAAAGGGCATCTAATTCCCTTTTAAATGATATAATGATATAGGTGGGCTTTTGAGTTGGAAGTGTTTTATTACCATTTAAATCTAATAAATTTAATTCAACCCAGTGTGATATGTACATTTCTATAAGGCTAAAATCTCTCTCCAAGGCTAATAAACTATTATATATCGCTGAAATTGGATGAAATTTTCTATCAGATGATGAATGTTATTAGTCATAAGAGTTACATTTCGATTTGAATGTAATATAGTGAAATTAACTTTAAAAGTGGCGCATACAAATTATTACAAATTTAAGAATTTTTGCGGGCTTTTAAGTTTAAAGAGTTGTTTTATAAGTAAAATTTAATAATATGAAATCAATTCATAACAATGATAGGAACAGATTGACTTTGTCGCACCAACAATTGTTTCTACGCAAACTCAAATGTTCTACGTTTTCATGAGATAATTCAATAAAATTTTTATAAATTATAACTTTTCTTTGTAAATATTGAATTTTCACTAGAAGAGTTAAAATATTTGCCTACTCTACAAATAAATTTCATTCTATGCTCACCGCTACACGCTATAATTTCAATGGTTATAAGACTAAACGGTTTAAGCTATCTAACACGTCCATAACATTACACAATATTAACGAATATAACTAAATTAAACGCAGTAAAAATTTAGCACTTAACAAAAATCTTATTCTTGGATAAGATAAAAAGATGTTTGGAAATACTCTTCTTGTCAAAATTCAATAAGTACAAAAAAAGTATGCTTTAGAAAACGGAGAACATTTGGGTTTGCGTAGAAACAATAGTTGCTGCGACGAAGACAATCTGATCCTATCATTGTTGTGATTTGATTTCATATTGTAACGTTAAATCGATAAGCAAATAAAAAAAAAAAAAAACTAATGGCGTAACCTCCCGGACCGCATGTTGGAACAAAATAACCGGTTGGAACGAACTGTTTTTGTCTAGATCATTCCGGAATGACGGAGAATTGCCGACATTGTTCTAGAAGATTCCAGGCCCCACTATTTACGATATATATAAGGGGCAGAGACTGAATGAGTTAGTTGAAGTCTGTGTCTTGACTGTGTTGCTCAAGTCATATGATTGTGTGTGATAAAGTTATCAATTTTGTAACCTGTTCAAGTGTTTAAGTTGTAATAATTCGTTGGCATTGTGATAACTGAATATTTCTGTAAATAAATATTTGTTACCCACAAAAGTGTTACAATATTATTAAATTTTACTCATAAAAAAACTCTTTAAACTTAAAAGCCCGCACAAATTCTTAAATTATATAAAAAGTGAGTACTTATTCTTTTCAGCAAAATATGGTTCTACGAGGACATTTGGAAATATATTTTAGCTGTATTAATTTGTATGCACCACTTTTAAATTAAATTTTACTATATTTGATTCAAATCGACATAAAATCCTTATAAGTCAATAAGCCACTCATATTATTTCATCATTACATAGAGAATTTTATCTACTTTTTAGCGATATATAATAGTTTATTAGGGTTGGAGAGAGATTTTAGCCATGCAGATATGTACATCACACTGAGTTGAATTAATTTTATTAGATTTAAATGGTAATGAAACACTTCCAACTCAAAAGCCCACCTATATCATTATATCATTTAAAAGGAAATGCCCTTTTAGATGCCCTTTTCAATAATATATCTTTGTATGAGGATATTTTAGAGATATTTCAACTGTATTAATTTGTATGCACCACTTTTAAATTAAATTTTACTATATTTGATTCAAATCGACATAAAATCCTTATAAGTCAATAAGCCACTCATATTATTTCATCATTACATAGAGAATTTTATCTACTTTTTAGCGATATATAATAGTTTATTAGGGTTGGAGAGAGATTTTAGCCATGCAGATATGTACATCACACTGAGTTGAATTAATTTTATTAGATTTAAATGGTAATGAAACACTTCCAACTCAAAAGCCCACCTATATCATTATATCATTTAAAAGGAAATGCCCTTTTAGATGCCCTTTTCAATAATATATCTTTGTATGAGGATATTTTAGAGATATTTCAACTGTATTAATTTGTATGCACCACTTTTAAATTAAATTTTACTATATTTGATTCAAATCGACATAAAATCCTTATAAGTCAATAAGCCACTCATATTATTTCATCATTACATAGAGAATTTTATCTACTTTTTAGCGATATATAATAGTTTATTAGGGTTGGAGAGAGATTTTAGCCATGCAGATATGTACATCACACTGAGTTGAATTAATTTTATTAGATTTAAATGGTAATGAAACACTTCCAACTCAAAAGCCCACCTATATCATTATATCATTTAAAAGGAAATGCCCTTTTAGATGCCCTTTTCAATAATATATCTTTGTATGAGGATATTTTAGAGATATTTCAACTGTATTAATTTGTATGCACCACTTTTAAATTAAATTTTACTATATTTGATTCAAATCGACATAAAATCCTTATACGTCAAAGAGCCACTCATATTATTTCATCATTAGATAGAGAATTTTATCCTCTTTCTATTGATATATAGTTTGTTAGGCTGGTTGGAGAGAGATTTTTGCCCATGGCATTTTTTGATGACTGTTTTACAAATTGGGAAAAATCTAAATTTTTATGTTTAAGAATTTTTTTTTCCATGATGGAAAATGATCTCTCTAATATTTATGGTATCACCCTATTCTGTATGAAATGCAGAATTAATGAATAAATTTTGTAAGCTCCAGTTCAATTAATGCCCATTCTACAGAGGAAAGTATTAACACCTACAAGTTGGTTTTGATCTCAAGTCGTCATCGGAACTTCAAATATCTCAAAAGTTCAAATGACCATAATCCTGAAAATACTTGTTGGAGTTGGGTAAAATTTGGCATTTTTTCTTATTCCTGTATGTACTTAATACCTATAAATTTTTATCAAAATCTGAGGGGGGAGGTAAAATTTTGAACTTTGGCTGGATGATTTGACGTGGAATGGGCCATTAATATTTTTAAATAATAAATGTTATAATAATATTACAGTAGGTATATTATGATTAAGAACTCATTTAATGATACAATACGATGCCCATTTTTATTATATTATTGTAGTATAATATATACCTTATGTTCAGACTATTTTATATTTTGTATTATTTTGTCATAAAGGCTGATTTTGATGTTGGTGAAAGGCGTTTACATATTTATCAAAGCACGATAATTTCTAATGTAAGTAGGTTGGTAAGTGCAAGTTGTGTGTTATCTCGCACAAGATTTTTTCTATTGGAAGGGAGTACCTTCATCAGTAATGCATACAGTGATGTACCAAGAAAAAAGTTGGCTGCACTTACTCCGTACTTATAGGACTCCATACTTGTAGGTGGGTTCGTTAGAATTTATATATATGTATATATATATATATACACATATATATATATATATACACACATATATATATATATATACACATATATATACATATATATATATATATATATATATACATTTTTGTTGAATTCAGTTTGTTCATTTACAGATCATAAGGTAGAAATAATAGTAAATGAAACTAATAGTTTTGAATTTCTTATTAAAATATTTAGTTTGTTTTTGAATAACAATATGGATGAATTAAAATTATAGAGTAATAATAACAAAATAGTGAAAAGGGATGACAAAATAATAAAGTAAGAATGAGATCATTGAGGTGTACAAATAAGGAAAGATATCTAAATAAGTATACATATTCACAAATAATTTGCATATGAATAATTATATTAAATGGTTGAAGGATACCACGATGGAATTGAAGATGGAATTGGTGATACGAGGAAATAATTGGGTGAGAGAAAATTAAAATAGAGGCTGCTAAACAGTAAATAGATAGAGTAAGAAATGCATAGCTGTCGAGTCCTTTAAATAGAACGACTGTGATTAAAAAAGGCGGTGTTTCCCCTCCTAAAGGAACATCTAAATTGACGTTATCTACCTCATTCATAAAATTTAATTTTTATTTTTTGTATGTGAAGGCGTAAAATTTACTCTTCACGGCAATTGAATAAAAATAAAATTTATAATAAGAAAATTATCAAGACATATACGAATAAATCTGGTAGTATCCAGACATGAGAGAACTAATGTGGACTGTAATTGAATAGTACGAAAACACATGAGAATATACAAACAATATAAGTAAAAATGTAATTATAAATACAAATATGGTAGACTTACGGAGTTTATCTCCACTCTTCACTGCGTCCTGTACAAGATTCTGGTCTGAAGGGAGAACCAGGAATAGGAAATAAAAGGATTTTGGTGGACCAGAGTTACCTATATTTAGAAACAGTCTTAACTTCGAAACCAGCGTACGAAGATATCCTTTACCAATGAAAGGAGTTTTAAGAGACGTGTTGACTGCACAAGGGTTCGAAACCAATGTTCGAAAACATCCCTTACCAATGAAAGGAATTTTAAGACATATGTGACCGCACTACAAAAGGATAAGTAGTACTGTAAGAATATACAGCATGATTAGAGATTTCTCTTCTTAGTGCTCGGTTTTGATAACCTGTTTCAGGTAGAACCTGCTGAAACAATATCTCATATCATCATGTATTATACTCTGAATTTAAGTAATATGTTTTATGACAAAAGATTAATTTGGTACATTTTTGCTGTCCATTGTGATCGTACTAAACCCTTTTTCTATCTCGGCTGAAATAATCCATTTAAGATTAGATGGAACGTTTTTATCTTTAT
Organism: Aelia acuminata; assembly: GCA_911387785.2. NCBI lineage: Eukaryota > Metazoa > Arthropoda > Insecta > Hemiptera > Pentatomidae > Aelia > Aelia acuminata. The sequence goes on from OU426982.1 coordinate 91,627,293, forward strand.
CAGTAAATAATGGTTTGACTTAATTAAATAGAATATGATATTACAACATACTGGTGTGTGGCTGGGTCTGCTCGTAATGCCATAATACTAACACGTTGCCGCCATAACATTCGCAGATTGCTGAAAGGCGTGAATCAATGTTTGAAGACAAAAAAAAAATCTGGTGCGATGCGCGCAACACACAACTTTCACTTACCAACTTACATAGATTAGAAATTGACGTGGTTTTTTAATTGCCATTTCTCAAAGTCTCATATTTTTTCACATTCGTTTCTTATTTTTGTTTTTATTTGCTCTTTAAAGTACACTAATTTTTTTATTATTAAATAAAAGTTCTTACTTGCGATAATTCGGCAATGCAAGCATAATAATCCAAGTCGTCTGATTTTATGATTCTCAATGTAATTGTTGAAAATTTCATTTAGTTACCATGAAACAAATCATTTCAAATAAATGAACAGAACGGCTTTAATTATAAACAATGGGCTGTCATTAAGGGCGTACTCCGCGTGCATGTGCTCAACGTGTTTTATGAGTTGACGGAATATATTTCTTTTTTCTCCTATATATGTTTACTTGATTTTTTCATGTTTTAATATTTACCCAATTTTTATTTTTAGGCGAAACGAGAGACAGATAATTTCTCCATATAAACAAGTACAAAGGTACTTTATAGGAAAACAAAAAAAGCCCCATCCCCCATTAAAGCCCCCTCAGAACATTTTAATAATGATAAAGCTTACCTGACATTAAAGAACACCTAATTATCATTAAACATGACGAATTTGATCAAAATCATTAAAGCCATTTTTGAGATAATCGAAAAAAAAGTAAATATTGGATAAAAAGTTATGAAATAAAGTGCCCCCTCCGTTCCACTAATTTTGATGAAATTTTGGCTGTCACATCCTGGGCACATACATACACCAAATACTCAGTTTGATCAAAATCGTTAAAGTCGTTTTTGAGTAAATAAAAAAAAAATGACGTGAAAGTGAGACAAATTTTATTAAATAAAGTGCCCCCTCCAATTGTTCAATTTCGATGAAATTTTTACTGTCTTATCGCGGACATATACATACACCAAATACCGAGTTTAATCAAAATCGTTAGAGCCGTTTGTGAGAAAATCGAAAAAACCCTATAAATTAGACAAAATTCTTTAAATAAAGTACCCCCTCCGTTTGACCAATTTTGATGAAATTTTCGCTGTCACATCGCGGGCCTATACATACACTAAATACCCAATTCCAGGTTCGCACGGTATATAGTTTTTGAGCTAGTCTGTTCACACACACACACACACAGACACACAGACCATTTAGCGGGACTTGGTTATTTGGACTCAGGGTACCCTAAAACGTGTATTTCCGTTGAAAACCGGAAGTCGAAATTTTTCACGATCGCAATACTTCCCCTTACCATATATTTCATATATAGGTAAGTGTGCAGCAAATGGACATATCATGAAGGAATGTCCAAAAAAAAAAGCAATGACTGACCCTACTTGTATAAATTGCGTCCGGGCAAATGCTCGACCCAGCGAAACAAAACACAAGTCTGTGAGCCTGGGAGTGCCCTGTGCACTTGACGTGGTGCAAAGAAATGGCGAAAAGGACATTCTATGAATAAACTAACTATCCTCCAGCTTAACATGGGCCGAAGGCGAGTTGTAGCAGAAGAGCTTCACGCTCTTTCTCATCGCTACGACATTATGGCGGTCCAGGAACCCACTTGCCGTGGGAACATGGCCACGGGGTTTGGCCTCACGTCGAAGGTTATAGCTCTAAGCAGTGGAGAGAGGAGGCCAAGAGCTGTTATCGTGGTTAACAACCCGTACCTCGACGTGATGGATCTGAGGCAATATTCTATGGCAGACAGAGTTGCGTGTTATGTCAAGTGGGGCGCAGTCGCTTTTACGCTACTCTCGGCATACTTACCTCACGGAAATGATATCGAAGAAGATATATCTGCCATAGAAACGATCATATGCCATAGAAGGAACGTGATCGTTTGCCCAGATACCAACTCCTGGAACACGATCTGGGGATCCAATCGAACAGATAGGAGAGGTGGTTTACTCGGTGAGTTTATCACAAGGAACCAGCTGGTGGTAATAAACGATATCACTGCCTCCCCTACGTTCTCTGGTGGAATGGGGGAGAGTTGGATTGATGTCACGCTGGCTTCACCAACACTCGCAGGGCGCATAGTCGATTGGACCCTCAGACCTGAAACGAGTTCTGACCACAAAGTCCTCGCTTTTAGCTTGCAACAGGATATAGATTATTCCCACGGCATTCAAAAGGGTTTTGTGACCCGCATTAGCAACTGGAGTACCTTTCGGTGCATGCTGGAGGGTAAACTTGTCGATGAAGATTGGGAGGAGGGGCATTATGATTATCCTGATGACCTTGACTACAGAGTGACCAGGATCACCGATATTATCTTAGATGCCTCAGAGAATTCCCTTCAGCACCGAAAGGTGAGGGTCAAACCTGTCCCATGGTGGACGCCGGCCCTAACAACGATGAAGAGAGAGCTCTACAAGGCCCGGCGTTCGTACCAGAAGTGCAGATGTGACGAGAGGCGCATTGCACTTCGGAGCAATTATAAGTCCAAGGCTAAGGTGTACCGCAACGAGGTGCGTTCACGGAAGCGAAGATCCTGGGACGAGTTTATTGTCGATGAGTCCATCAAAAACCCTTGGGGTATCCCATACAAGGTCGCGTTGGGTAAATTAGTTCCTCCGCAGCCGCTAGCAGCCATCAAACATGCTGGTGCTAAGGCTACTACTCTTGAGGAATCGGCTGCCCTATTTATACAAGCGACATATCCCAGCGATGATTCGTCCCAGGACAATGAAGAGGAGGCCTTTGTACGGCGCACGACGGTATACCCTCCAGGCACGGACTTTTGCCCGCCATGGGACATATTCTACCTTCGTATTGCCGTGGATAGGCAGAAAGTTGGTCGCGCTCCAGGACTGGATGCTATTGACGCGGCGATTTTGAAGAATAGTATCCCCTTAATAGAAGATCGACTATTAACGATGTTCAATGATTGCCTGGACAGGGGATACTTTCCGAAGAAATGGAAAATCGCCGATCTGAGACTCCTCTACAAGGGAGGGGGAAGGGATAAGCAGCTTCCTAAGTCATATCGACCTATATGTCTCCTCCCTGTGATAAGCAAAGTTCTGGAGCATCTTATTTTAGCCAGTTTACAGCCGGTTCTAAGAACAGCAAGCCATCCACGGCAATACGGATCAACAAAAGGTAAAGGAACCGCTGATGCGCTGCTTCGAGTTCGCTCAGACGTCGAACAGAGGGCGGAGCGGTATGTCATGTTACTGCTTTTCGATATATCCTCCGCTTTTGACAGCGTCTGGTGGCCTCTGATACTCCAGCAGCTGCAGAAGTATGATGCCCCTAGCAACTTATATGCCCTCGTGAAAAGCTACCTCCAGGACAGGTTCGTGAGGATTCGAGGTAGCTCCTTTGAGGTGGAAGCTCCCATAGAGAGGGGATGCCCTCAATGATCGGTTCTTGGGCCAGCTCTATGGAAGCTGGTATTTGACGAGTTGCTAGGGGTGCTTGAGGAAGAGCGGTTCCTTGCAACAGCCTACGTCGATGACCTGGCGGCTGTAGTGGCATCCAACAGCAGAGCCGGTTTAAAAGCTGAAGCAGAACGATGCGCCAACCTGGTAGGAAGATGGTGTGAGGCGAAGAAGTTGAAAATGGCAGCTGAGAAAACTCAGGCCATTCTTCTAAGTGGGAAAACTGACAGGGCACACCCTATAACTCTCGTGATTGAGGGTTCAAGAATACGTCCAAGTGAGGTAGTCAACTACCTTGGTGTGAGATTCGGTAGGGGATTTAACATAACCCCTCACTTGGACTACCTCAGGAATAGGGTGGCCCTAGTCTTAAACGGGCTGAGTCGTCTAGGGGGCGCCTTCTGGGGTCTCAGATATTCAGCGACGATGACCTGCGACGATTAATAGTGGGTATTCTGAGATACGCGTCCCCCGGATGGTTCAAGAATCCCTCACAGCGACAGATACGCAGGTTGGCGTCGCTTCCGCGTACTGCTCTGCTACGAGTCACAAAATCATACCGAAGTGTTTCTCATGAGGCGGTGCAGGTCCTAGCAGGAGGGGTACCTCTCGACCTTCTCCTGCGTGAAGATTCCTTAAAGGATGTCCTTAAAAGGGAAGCTTCAGCAGCTCTACCGGAAAATATCCGCACGAGAATTGCTGAAAACCCAAGGAAATGGAAAAGAACAATGCGAGAAGTCACAATTGATGAATGGAACCGGAGGTGGGTGACTACAACGAAAGGAGCTACGTTGAGGAAATATTTCCCCACCGTCCGATCACGGTTATTGGCGACTTGGGTTATTCCGGATTATTGGGTTTCGCAATTTCTCACGGGGCATGGGGGTTTCCGCGCCAAACTGCACAGTCTTGGAAAGGACATAGATCCCCTATGCCCTAGATGCAGGGTTCCGGAGACTGCTGAGCACATCATTGTGGATTGCACACTCTTTGAGGCACTTAGGGCCAAACTGTTGAGGGATACTGGACTCTACGTAGTGGCAGAAAACGATTTCCCTCAGCTGGTAACTGAGGCAAACTACCCGTTCTACAAGTCCTTTCCACCCTGTACGGGTGGAAAACTGCAATTGGCTTTGCCCATTTCAATTTGACAAGGCAGGGACCTTTGCCTGGAAGACCGCCTGAAGGAGGAGATGAAGAAGAAGGCCAGGAAGAAGATGATTTGGGGAGCTGAAAAACTGAAGTAGGGAGAAGAAGAAGAAGGAACAGAAAAAAACAAAACATCATCAACTGAAGTATACCTCCAACGATTCCCAATAGCAACATTTGAAATGTTGCCAACACCCGTGTTGCCGAAAGGCAAGGAAGGGCATAATAAATAAATAAATAAATAAAATAAATATAGGTAAGTGGAATTAAAAAAACGTTATATTTTAAATATTCATAATTATATCTGCACCATATTTATCGAGAGTAATGGTTTTATTTAATCTTAGGAATGAGAATTTTTTATTTAATTCTTTTTAAATATGTTTTTATAATTTAAATGATTTAGGGTGCAGTCAAATAAAATATTATTAGGTCATCCGCTTTAATTCATGTGAACTTCAATACCATTGGAAAGTTGGTTAATTCAATTGTGTTTTAAGCCTCATTTATGATCATATTTGTAAGGGCATCAAAATCGTTTTCATTGTTTACAGATGAGCTGATCGGTAAGAAACTTATTTCTTTGTAATATAATATTTCAATAAAATCATTGTTTACTGTGGAACACGATTTATTCTTCTAGTAAGAATAAATCGTGTTCCACAGTAAACAATGATTTTATTGAAATATTATATTACAAAGAAATAAGTGTCTTACCGATTAGCTCATCTGTAAACAATGAAAACGATTTTGATGCCCTTACAAATATGTATATATATATATATATATATATATATATATATATATATATATATTGACGGAAAATGGTGACTGGGATAAATTCTTGACCAACTTACGGTTTCAGTTATTAAAACGATTCGAATGTCAACACTTCACATACAACACGGAATTGACGGATGCTGAAATAGAAGAATTAATCATTAATGAGTTTCCAAATGTCTCTACTGACAGTATAGTTTGTAAAATGACTAAAGCTATTAAAAAATCTTGCAATGTTGCGTTCAAACGATCCGGAAATTTTAAACATCGAACTGGACACAGGTAAGTTCCGTGGTGGAATTCTGAACTAACAGACTTACGTAAATAGACAAATCAACTACGGAGAATTTACCAACGGACAAAATCAAACAGTCTTTTACGAGACTCTAGAAAATGGGAATATTATAAAAGTAAGCAGGCGTACCAAAAGTTAATTAAAAACTCCAAACTAAAATCATGGAAAGAATATGCCACAGCTTCCAATGCTTGGCAATGGCCATACAGGTCTGTTGCCAATAAAATAAAACCACAAAGCTTACTCACAACTATATTGACTGATGAAGGGACATACACTGCTGATACAGAGCAAACGTTATCCCACGTACTAAGGCAAATCATAAAAGAGGACAATATAATCAATGACACTGACGAACACAGACGAATGAGAACAGAAATACTTACCCCTCCATTAACTGCAGATGAATTAGAAATTCGAGATTTTGAAATATTACAAACAATAAAAAAATTAAATGTTAAGAAAGCTCCGGGAATAGACAAAATCGACTCACGTATCTTAATGAAAATAGCCGATACCTTTCCAAAATTGCTGATTGGGCTTTATAAAACATTGTTTTCAAGAAAAGAATTTCCTAAAATTTGGAAGGTAGGTAAACTGACTTTAATTCCTAAATCTAATTCCTCCGCACTTAGACCATTAAGTATGCTCCCTGTAATGAGCAAAGTATTTGAAAAAATTCTCAAAAATAGATTGATGCACCACCTGATAACTAACAGCATACTGGACAGACACCAATTCGAATTCAGGCCCCAATCAGGAACTGACGATGCACTTAATGAGTTGACTAATCATATTAAAAGTGCATTTCGGCAAAAAAGTAACCTCTTAGTGATATCTTTAGATATCGCCGGCGCTTTTTACAATGCATGGTGGCCTGCAATCTTGAATAATTTAAAAATATACAAATGCCCAAAAAACTTATACACCATTATCCAAAATTATTTTTCTGATCGAAAACTTGCAATACAGACAAACTCCTATTATGTTGACAAGAAACTATCTTTAGGAACTCCTCAAGGATCAGCACTTTCACCCTTATTATGGAATATTTTACTCAATACAGTTTTTGAAACCGACTTACAGAAAAATACAACACTTCTAGCGTATGCGGACGACTTGTTATTACTTATAAAAAGAAGAGATTTTGATGAATTACAGACCACAGCGAACATAACACTATCAAGGCTTATACTTTGGACAAAACGCAACAAACTGTTTTGAGGCAAATTTCGTTTGAGGCCGCCATTCTATTGACAGGACTATTACCAATACAAATGAAAATTGATGAACGCTCAACTTTATTCAAAATCAAAAAAGAAAACGTTGGATACAAAGACATGACAATGGACAAAATAGAAAGAAATACTGACTGTAAATGTTGGATACACCCAGCTACAAATTTGTGGACCAGGACACAAATCACCTTTGAAAATACTGATGTTTTTACCGACGGCAGTAAGGACAGCGAGAATGTTGGGTGTGCATGGTTATTCAGATCTCCAGAAGGTAGGGATATTGAAAAGCAGTACAAATTAGAATCATATTGCTCGAATAACCAGGCGGAGAAATTTGCTGTGTTAAAGGTGACAGATTACATCATTAACTATCTTGAATATCTTGAATCTGCAATCTTGAATAATTTAAAAATATACAAATGCCCAAAAAACTTATACACCATTATCCAAAATTATTTTTCTGATCGAAAACTTGCAATACAGACAAACTCCTATTATGTTGACAAGAAACTATCTTTAGGAACTCCTCAAGGATCAGCACTTTCACCCTTATTATGGAATACATCATTAACTATCCGCTACAGACATACACACATGTGACCATAAATACTGACAACAAAGTTTTAATTGACTCTGTTAACAACTTAGATATTCACGATTACTTGACGGAACAAATTTGACATAACTTGATAAAATTAAAAACGATAGGGAAAACAGTAACAATAAAATGGGTAAAGGGACATTCTGGTATCGAGGGCAACGAACGAGCCGATTACCTTGCTAAAGAAGCGGCTAAAAGCGAAATGATGCCCTCGTACGATAAAGCCCCTTTATCCTACATTAAGAGAGATCTCACAATTGATTTCGTCAAAAGGTGGGATCAATTGTGGGTGATCTCAACTAAATCACCAAGTTAAGGTACATACCACGCATTACACTTCAAAATTACAAACTCATACACAGTAATGATTATAAACTAACGCAAGTATTAACAGAGCATGGTAACTCGAAGCAACTTAAATGTTAAATATCTTAAGAGATTTAACATTATACAAACAGACATATGTGACGAAGACGGACAAATACAAAATTTTCAACACATACTTTATGACTCTAAATTATTTGACAAACAACGATTCGCACTAATAAAAAATATAATTCTTAAAAATGGAAATTGGCCGGAGACGGAACATAACTTATTATTCAAATTTAAGACAGACTTCCTAAAATTTATTAGAAGTATTGACTTTGACTCACTGACAAACCAGCGACGGGCAGCGTAGGTAACTTCTTGTTGGCTTTATTTTATTTTTATTTTTTTTTGTTTGATTTCTTTTTATATTCTTATTTTCTTTTGTTTAATGTTTTACAAATTTTCTTGTATATTGATACCATACTTTTGTAGAAATATTTTGTTAAATTCTTATTTTTAATGTAATAATCTAAATACTCTTGAAATGTACGAGTATATCATATATATCATATATTGTAATAATGTATATCATGTATAGCAATAATGTTTTGTAATGTATATATTGTATTGAATATCACTTTGTAATGTACATATGTATATAATGTATTGTAATAATGTTTTGCAATGTATATAATGCAATGTAATAATGTAGTATGCTATTAAGGCATGGAGCATGGCATAATTTCAAATAAACGCTTCTTACGTAGGGTTACTACGTAAGGAAAATAAGAAGAAAAAAAAAAGAAAATATATATATAATTACCTTTACTCTCAACAAATGGCTGTAAAATTCTCTTTACAGGACATTGATTCGATAGAGTTTTATTGAAAAGGGAAAAATGAAAAACATATCGGAAATTAGCCTTGGAACAATCGAGGTGTGCACAAAGATAAGTCGACTGAACTAGCGCTAAAGCTACAGGTGCCATCAATGACAGTCCCTATCAGCCAACTATAACCTCAGTATATTTAATGTTGTCTCCAAACCATCCACTCCGATTAGTTTATATATATATATCATTTTTCTTGACGACAAAGTGGGTAATAAAACTAAGAAGAAAATGGTGGAAGGTCTAAAGAAAAAAGGAGCTGATTTTTGCCCGAAAAGAGTTAATGTAGACATTGAAAACATTGGTAATAAAAATCTAGAAGATTTTGCACTAGTAACAGCAAACGATTCTTTTCTATTACTGGATTAAGCTCCGATTTCCTCAAGAAAAAATGTGAAGACTGGACCAAAGACAAGGAATATATTCAAAGTAAGGAGATAGTAACAAAATTTATGGTAGTCAATGATACAGCAGAGAGAGGGGTGTCCTTAATCCAAGAGTACAATAAAATACTGACCCTAGATGAACACCAGAAGCAATAAATTTTGCTTCTTGTGAAGTCCTTCTCGAAAGTTGAAGTGAAAAGTTCCCGAACTAAAAAAAAGCAACTTTGCTGTCTGCATAATGAGTTTTTGACATGTTAATTGTGCATCAAAATCTTTTAGGACTCTAAACAACTAATATAAGCTTATATTCATTCTGTAATAATTTTTTAAAAATTGTGACAACTAAAGAAGTTTAGTAAAAATCTGCGTTTTTTGTCTGATTTTCCTCTTGTTTGTTCACATCCCGAAAGTAAATTGTAACACATATATGATACAAAATTAGCTTTGGGTAACATATCTGGATCTTAAATCCTCATTTTAGTTTTTATTAAGTAAAAAAATATAATTTTATAATAAATACAAGCATTTTTAAATAATCACTTTTTGGGAAAATTTTTAAATCTTTAGTAGCGACCTTTAATTTTTTCTCCAAAAAATTATTTTAAGTTTCTCTTAGGTAGAACAAAATGGGAGGATAAGCCATGAGAAAAGAAACAAAAAATATTTCTTGGTCTTTTAAGCATTACCCTAATAGACTGACCCTAAAAACGATTAGACTCAACGTTAGACTGAAAAATGTGGGGTTTGGGAAGAGTGACAACACAACTTCAAGAAATCCAGAAATCGACTAACTTTATTTTGCTTTCCACCTGGTTTAAATAAATACAGCAACAGATGTTTATAAATAATAATTAATTTATCCTATAAGCAAATTAGACTTTAATAACTACTTCTTATATGGGCGATTCTCAAACTATGGGCAACTTCTTGTCACTCCCTATTCAAAGCCAAATCCGGCATTGTGGCCTCTTTTTTTTTTAGATGTAAACATTTTCTGTCAGCAGATATCTGACTGATGAAATGAAAATTATAACATATTTCTACGTTCTTCTGATCGAATCTGATGATTTTTTATATTATTCGTCATTGTCGTGGGCTGTCACCGGTAACAATTTTTCTTACATAATATATATTTTGGTTTATAGTACACATTTTTGTCAATTAAAAATGTATAACCCTGATTGTAATATAACGGAGAAGAATTAAAATAACACGATTTTCAACTATTTTGGTGTAAATGATAAACCAATAAAAAATACTTAAAAATTGTCACTGGGATATGACGCCATTAGCGTGGACGGATGAATTATCGAATCGTACACCAACCAAGAGGGAATTAAGTGACCCAAAGAGAGAATTTCAATAATGTCAATACTGTCGAGTAAGATTTCACCTCTGTTTATTACCTTCTGCACTATTTCGGCCCATGCCGGGGTGTTCTTTAATCGAAAATGGAAGTTTATGTTTATTACCCTCATTCGCGTGACCCGAATTTTTTTTCTAATTTGAACCTTTCAATGTACTGGTGATTTAAAAAAGAAGGATACATTTTTGAGTATTAGTCACGAAAATATGAATCAATTAATGAAATAATTAAACTATTTGGATTCATCAAAGAATCGGATACTTATTTCAGTTTTAAATAATTATGTTGTTTTTTCGGTTTTGAACGAGCATGACAACATGAATTAAAGAGGAAAAGGCACTTTCAACAAGTTTATATTAAAAAAATTAAATTCTCCCAAATGAAAACAAAATTTTTTTATTTTTAACCACACTGAAAAAATTCAAAAAAATAAAATGCAAAACTTTCGCGTAGAATAAGAATTACCCATTTAATTCAAAACTTCAATAATAATCTTTCACCATTAGAAAGACAATTTCATCCTCCTTCCAGCAATATAAATGAATTAGGTGAATCGGGGTCAGATGTTTGCTAAAGTTATTTTTCGATGCCTTTTTTATTTCTGGAAAAAAATATGATTTTATGTTTAAGAATTTTTTTCTCTTAAAAAAATTATTATGGCAATTCTTATTTGCCCGTCTGCCCGGTTGGCCTCTTTTCATACAAACCCATTTTAATTATCAGTCTTTTAAGGTATCATAAAAGTACTCATTCACGATCCGATTACATAAGTACAATTCCATAAAATAGTTGCAATAAATATAACTTACTTACATAATAACAACAACAACTCATATAATACAAAATGCCGTAGCGTATCTTATTTCTAAATATTGAAATGGATAAAAGTTCTGCTTTTAAATACAAGCATATTAAAAGTTAAATTCCTTTATCATTATTTTCCTATAGCTGAATGCATAAGATCCTTACTGGACTTCGGCTACATTGCCTACTGCTCCGCTTCGCCTACAGCACTGAGGCTATTTGATAGGAAACACCACACCGGTATTCGGTTAGCAACTGGGGCCACTAGGACAAGTCCAAAAGAAAGCCTGTGCGTTCAAGCAGGCGAACCACCTTTGGAATACAGGCGACATATGTTAATGCTAAAAGAATTCGTTAAGATGAAATAACTACCCGGATCAGAATGGTCACGTTTATCGGATGAAAATCCACTCTATGACAAATATTCAACAAACAAACGATTTCCAAAACCTTTCGATGTTCGCATAAAACTCATAACAACTGATCTAAATTACGCTATTCCTCCTATTGACAAACTATCATACTTAACGATCCCACGGATCCAACGATCTTATTGTATCATCCGCTTCTGCATTAAATGTGGAATACACTAAACATTAAATGGAATTAAGACAGTTTTACAATTAGTCATTGACGTACGTAACTGAAATCATTGCTGCGGCCGTGGAAATCATTTAAATGAAATTTTAAATTAAATTATCTGAATTTCAAGCAATGATCACGAACTGCTATTATGCTAGATTTGCTGTGGATGGGTCCAATACATGTACATTTTTTTTTTTTTTTTTAACAACACTGAAAAATTTCGAAAATAAAATGTAAAACTTGCCTGTAGTTTGAGAATGACCCATATACAGTTCACATATATATAAAATAATGTAATTAACATGAAACTTAAACCGTATATATACATCTATAAATCTATTCATGGATAAATTATTTGAATTGTATAAACAACAACCGTTAAAAAAATCTGGTGCGTGCGCGCAACACACAACTTTCACTTACCAACTTACTTAGATTAGAAATTAATGCGTTTTGTTAATTGCCACTTCTCAAATGAACAGAACGGCTTTAATTATGAACAATGGTCTGTCCTTAAAGGTGTACTCGGCATGCGTGGGCTCAACGAGTTATATGAGTTGACTGAATATTTACACACGAAACACGTAAAAAAAATACAAAATTTATTAAGTAAAGTCCCCCCTCCGGTTGATCAATTTTGATGTAATGTTGGCTATCGCATCTTTGGCATATACATACATCAAATACCCAGTTTGATCAAAATCGTTAGAACGGTTTTTGAGTAAATAAAAAAAAACACTTGAAAATGATACAAAATTTAGTAAGTAAAGCCCCCCCTCCGGTTGATCAATTTCGATGAAATTTTTACAGTCATATCTCGGGCATATAAATAGATCAAATACTCAGTTTAATCAAAATCGTTAGAGCCGTTTTTGAGAAAATCGAAAAAAACGTAAAAAGTTATTAAATAAAGTACCCCCTCCCTTTGAGCAATTTTGATGAAATTTTTGCTGTCACATCGCGGGCATATACATACTCTAAATACCCAATTTCAGGTTAGCACGGTTTATAGTTTTTGAGCTAGTCTTTTCACACACACACACACACACACACACACACACACACACACACACACACACACACACACACACACACACACACACACACACACACACACACACACACACACACACACACAGACCATTTCGCGGGACTTGGTTAATTGGACTCAGGGGACCCCAAAACGTGTATTTCCGTTGAAAACCGGAAGTCGAAATTTTTCACGATCGCAATACTTCCACCTACTATATATTTCATATAGGTAAGTGAAAGTAAAAAAGTGATAAAGTTGGAAAAAAACTTGACATATGAATGAATACTTAGACATTTTTTTTTTTTTTTTTTTTTTTTTTTTTTTTTTTTTTTTTTTTTTTTAAATAGGATTTTACACGGATTTGGAAAAGATATGTCGCGAAGTGGATGTAAAACCCGAAGATTTGTTCGTGACTCCTCCAGAAAAAGTGAAGACTATGATTGGGGAGATAATTGAAACTCTGAAGTGCAAAGAGAGACAAAAATGTTTAGATAAACTATCTAAAGCACAGTATCACTCAACCTACAAGAGATTAAAATTCGAATGCAAAGAGCTCTCATATATAAGCGACCAAAATAGTCTTAAGATGATGAGTAACATAATGAGAGCCAGGACAGAAACTCTGAATCTCAACCGGAAACCTTGGACCTACGACGAAAGCGCCCTTTGTTCCCTCTGCAACCTGAAAGAACCTGAGAGTGTTATACATTTCATTGGAATCAGTCCCATCCTGTCCGAGATAAGAATCAAGATATTCAACAAAAGCAAGATCCCTGAAGAAGAAGTCATAGAATACCTAAATGGAAAAAACTATAATGTCCTACATAAATTTATAACTCAAGCGTTATTATTTAAGTATGATTATGCAGAATAATTCCTTTTCTTTTTTCACTTTATATTTTCTATTATAATCATGTATGTCACTCGACTGACGGATAGTATATCCAAGTCTATGTAAATTTATTGTGAATAATATTGGTATTTATATGTATTTGAAATTAATAAATTTACTTTACTACTACTACTTAGACATGAATGATAAAAAAATGAACATGCATGCATTAATAATAATTTGTTTATAACATCTATCGACGGAAAGGATACATTCGTAGAGATCCGTTTTTTGTTCCGATGGCGAGAAGACGCTGAATGGGATCGAATGCCACAGCTGTAGGTTGGTGGGGGAATCCATGACGGAAAGTCTGAAACATGATAAAATTAAATATTATTTAAAGTAATATTGAAGTTATTTACACTATTATATATATATTAATAAGGATATGTTGCTCTTTCTGTATGTATGCATTTATTAAGTTTTTTCATTTAGCTAGGTAATTTTGTTTTTCTTTTGTTAAATTGGAATTCTTCTCAGAGAAAATAATTGGTCAATATTAGCAAAATTAAAGAAATAAATTATTTAGTTCAACTCGATGAATTCGAATGGAACGGAAGAGTTTCATTTAAGCAAATGAGGAAACAGAAGATGGGTGAAGGAGCACTTAGAAACAACAAACGAATTTTAGAGAAACGAAAGCCATTAAGTAAATATAAATGGCGCTTGAGAAATATGAAAGGAGGCTATTATTGTAACCGCCTTTAGAAAACAGACAACTCCATTCTGAGCCTCCCATTCATTTAATTTAGCCAACTTGAACAATACAATGAACTCACCTCTTGACCAAATGGCGAACCTCAACCAGAAATGAGATGGGGTTGTTTTTTAATTTTTAAGGGGTTTCTAGCTCTCTAAAATGTTAGCAATTAGGTAATGCTTGAACATAGCCTTTGAAGTACAACTATGTATATAATTTTAATGAATAAGATATAATAATAAATAGAACCATGTCGTTTTTAGAGAAAAATATCAATTTATTATATAATATAAATAATATAGAGGTTGAAGTGAACAAGCGAGTACATAAGGTTTAAAATGCATAAAAAATCATCTAATCTAGCATGGATAACTGGTTCTTATGCTCGCCTGAAGCTGAATTTTGCAGTCCAAGGTGACGCGCTTGCCCCTTTTTACCTAATCAAGAGGGCTATTAAATATAACTTGATTCGCTAAGAAACCGAACAATGCGAATAGCAGCTTGATAGTAACCCAGTACGAGTTTTGGATAACCCGTCAGTTCTCAATGGTTTTGCAAGCCTTGCTATAGAACATCTCAGCATGTCCTGTGCCCTTATGGAGGTGGCCGAGAGGTCACTATTAAGGACTACGGTCATCACTATACTAAGAATTATCAGTGAAATGAGCCTTACTTGATTTCTGAATATTCAAGAATGACTTTTATTGCGATACAATCGAACTCAGATCGTGTGTTAAATTTTTCTAATGTATCCATGATCAGATGTAAGCATTGAACCATTTGCTTGAACTTGCTGGATGATCAGGCAAGTAAACATCCAAAGGAAGTATTTTTCAACTGAAACGCCCCTGGCTGATCATGAACCAAAGCGAGAGCACGGATGTAAGTTAGCGCCTAACTATCGAGTGGGCGAGAACAAACATTACTTCGGCGGCCTCGGACGGATAAGTCAAATGGAAAAAATCTGTCGGCTGAGAGCCAAAAGGTTTGTGGGCTGCAGTTGGTGAAAACACTGACCGCTAAGACAATAGGGATTGGAACCCATTATCGGAAACTGAACCCTGTTCACTCCAACCTTCAAAGGCAACACTTGCAGTATAGTTTTATCACTAACAATAGTAATGTTTGTGATGAATGGATGAACATTCATACAGTTAACAAGCTTTAAAAATGTATTTAAAGGAATATGCTTAGCGATCCATATATAACTATATTTTTTAACAACATGAGGAAGCAAATAATATCATGGTGGATTTATGAAGATGCCATAGAAACAAAAAAATAAAAAAAATGACAGACAAAAACAAAATCGCCATAAAAAATTAATTAAACTTGACAAGAGATTCTGAATACATTATAAATACCCTTTGAATCACCTAACTCCTCGAAATTACTCGCCAGCTATAGAAGAGGAAGCTTGAAAAGGAATTATTAAAACTAAGCCATGTGCCACCTCTTTGAACGAAATCAGAGCAGGCTGTAATCCGACTTAACCTGGTTAGATTGAGGAGGAAATTTACCGGATTAAGTGAACAGAATGCAAAATTTTTGGATAGCATTATAAAGTTGATCAAAAGATTATTAAAAATTCATCACATGCTTTTAAATTAAAATAAAACAAAAATGGAGGCTTTAATTGGTATAAATTTTCATCTCAGGATTTAAATGAAATGCTTCCAGTAAATTATTAACGTCAATAAAAAATTGAAAAATGTTTATTTAACGTCCATATAAGAAAACAATAGCCAAAGTATTAATCATGTTATATTTATTTAAATAAAAACAATGAGAATTAAATTTAATTAAAAAAATATAACATGCTATTTACCTCCGCCGTACAGAAGTGTTGAGAGAAAAAGTAAAGTACTAATATTAGTACTTTCAAAACAACAAAACAGAAACTATGATAAAAAAATCTGGTGCGGAGAACGCATCACACAATTTTCACTTACCATCATTCTTTTTTGACAGAAAATAGACATTTTTTTTTTTTTAAATGGCTTAACACGTTAGGTGCAGCGGCGCACAGTGGTCCAAAAAAGCTGAAAATGGGAAAAAACATAATATCTATTAAAATTACTTTGCTAGCGGCTTGAAACCGGTGTCTAATCGAATGAAATCAAAATCAGTGCAATGGGACCACCAGATCAAGTCCAAATTTGAGTTCAAAAAGTCAAAAATCCGTGTTGGATATAGTCTTAAATGTTTTTTGAGGAGCCGAATCTAATGAAATCAATATCAACGAAATCAGAGCATCAGATCAAGTTAAAATTTGACGTGAAAAATAAAAATTTGAATAAATTTTTTTTTGTTTAACATTTTTATGAACAATACTACAAAAAGGATAAAATTATTTAATCTTGTTTAAATAAATTGTATGCTTCCTCGGTTAGCTCTTTTTTCTTTTTATACTTGTATACTCATCTTAAATCCGTAATATATGAGTCGCTTGTTACAAATAATTGTGGAAAACATCTTCATTTGTTGCGACTCGAGATATCTTCCTGGAATGATGTTCCCTGTACTGCTAATTCTACTCTCCATGAGTCTCTTCTGACAGGGGACCGATACAAAGAGCTGCGTGCTCAATCATGTCTGCTACATGGAAAAGAATTTTGTGGACGGTCGATGGGAAATAGGAAATAGGAAATAGCAACTCGATGAGCTCTTGTCGCAGAAATGCGGCTGCTTTCAGAGAGTCTGCCCCTGTCACTATGACATCCACATAGGTGGAACGAAGGATGCACGCGGAAGCGGCAGCGTATTCCCGGCCATGGTCATGCATGAGCTGTTTAGGACGCGTATTACCATGATACGCGCTGCATCTGACACCATAAGTGACGGTGTTTAATTGATACTCGTCTAGCCGCAATGAAAGATCTTCGCCCCTGAATATGTGCTGCAGGTGTCTGTCGTCTTCATAAACAAGTACCTGTCTCTTTATCTTTACGATGTCCGTGGTTAAAGCCACTAGTTTCAACCGAAAGGTGATTAATATAATGCCTAGGTCAGCATGCAACTTCGGTCCCGTACATAGGATGTCGTTCAACCTGAACACAGAGGAGCCGCATGATGCATGACTCGCAGTTTTGAACCTTACTCTGCTTCCTTAGACGCCAAGGACATGTGGTCAAGGGATAATACATAATCTCGCATGATCGATGTGTCAATCATGTTTTTAACAGTTGTATGTAAGTATATGTACATGTGCTTCAATTTTTTGTGTTTATTAATCTTATTAGGTAGATCTTCTTTCGTACAATTTCCCTTTTATGTTTTTTCAATTACTAGCTTCACATGAATTGAAAAAGGCTAATGTGAAATCATAAATAAAGGTGGAAATACTGGGAAAATTTAAAGAATAATGAATTAGATCGATTGGAGTCAATTTTGAGAAATTAGCACCTGTTTGCAAATATTTGTAAAATTGTAATTTCCTGTAGATTTTGATACAAGTATTGGACCATACACAGAAGGCAAAGCATAAAAAAGGCGTCATACATTACAAGAATAATACAGTCCCTTTTTATTTAAATATATAGGCAGGTATATTTAGAAACTAAAGAGGTGTATGTAACACCTCTATAGCTAATTTATTTGAATAGTAACATGGTCCGCGTAGGGTAATCGAGAATCTAAATTAACTCCTAAGCAGGTAACATTTTCGGACCAAGGTTCAGTAATTCTATGTATAATGCTTATTGTGGGCTTCTATAGACATATAAGTATATAGACAAAATTAATATGATTAGATTTTGAGTCAATTCTATATGAGAATATAGAAAATAAAAAAAAAGTATCACCAGCAACAATAGCATATCAGTGGGAGAGAAAGAAAACAATACACTTCCTTGATCGAAGTTTTGTTTTGCGAAAAATAAATATTACATTTCGTATTATAATTATCGTGGTTCGTTCTTGGTTTAACTGCTTCAAAGAGGTTTTATTTTTACTTAGGCAGATTTTACGAATGACACCATCGAAGATAAAAAGAAAAGTAAGGCAGGTAAGAAGCCAAAGAGCCTTCCTAAAGGAAGACGAAATGTAATCTGGAGGAGGGTGATAACCCCGTGACGAGAGGGGTGCAATATCCTGCAGCTTACTCTAGGATTACCGCCTGGAAATTGGAAAGTTGGATTAGGCTGGTCCCGCTCAATGCTAGCGAATAAAGTTTTAATAACGCTCTAAGGTGTTGGTCTGCCCCGGCTCAATATAAATCCCATCTCAGGCTTATTAGCAATCCTTATACAATGTGCCTCCGGTCCCGATCCTAAGGGTTATTGGATCTTCGGTCCCCTCGTCGTGAGGAAATGTCTATTATCAGACTGGTTTAGGAAGAGAAAATAACAAACCTCACTTATTGACATTTACTTCTTTCAATTGTACAAAACGATCCTGAGAATACTAACACAAACCAAGGATGTACATTTGATACCTACCACATGAGCAGACTTGTTAATCCTAGAATTCCGCTGGAGTTATGGATCCTTCTGAAAATTGTTTATAACTTCCTAAGGCGTACACGATAAGGATTTGATTCCATTCAGCTTCCACAGTAAAAAATGTTAAAACTCAGAATCACAAATATTCTCTTGCCTTTAAAGTTTTAGATTTGGGGGAACAACGTTGGGTTTCATGTCTGCTATTTATTCTTTATTCAAAAACATGTTAATCAGATAGACCCTACCGGAATAGATTATTGGAATTTTGAGTGGTCCTTTCAGAGCTAAAATCAGGGAAAAGTTAATGATTAGTGGGAACAAATGGCAATGCTTCTATCTAATTACATCCACTAATTTCATAAAAGTATTTTCCTTGATACTCATATATTCCATTAACGGCTGTCCAATTAAGATCGAAGTTGGGGGGTAACCTCAATGGATGGTCTATTTTTGTTGATAAGAAAGTCCAATTGAACAACTTTGTAGAAGTCCTTCATATGCTATAAAATCATATTTTTTCCCTTTTCTTTAATACATAAAATGAAAATCAGGTGAAATTGAAGTTTTACCGGTCGAAATAAAGACAAATTAACCCAAATTTTTGATACATAAAATAGACGATTTTTGGGTGAAGTATTAGCATCGAACTTCCTAAGTCTATCGGAGTCACAAACAAAAATTAAACCAACAAAAAAAAAAATAAACAAATAAATAAAAATAAAAACTAGGCAATTTCGCCAATTTATAACGAAAACAACAACCTGTAAAAATAAAAACGATTTTCGGTTTTTTCCCGAGCATGCCTGACTGTGTTGCGACACATATCGTAAATGACGATTATTACTCAACAGATTAGAGGAATATATCCGATGATATATTCCGGTACTTGATCAATTGCTTCCAACTAAATGCGGGATAGAGCTTTTTCTATAATCACGGTTTAAATTAGTTATTCGCAAACAACTAACAACTGACAAATAACAAACAACTGGTGTGACAAGTTTTCTCCTATTTAATGTTTTTTAGTTGGCATATATTGTTTAATTGGAACAGAGTAATTCTTTTCATTTTCTGTAATACATAAGCTAAAAATATGGCGAATTTCGTCTACAAAATTAAGACCAAAGTAATCCAAATTTTTCAAACATAGTTGGATTATTGGGTAAGTTTAAGTGTTGAACTCCTCAAGTGTCTCAGAGCCATACATACACACACATTCAGAAAAAAATTTTGATTTTTCTTGAAACTTTCCCCACTGTGCGACGGGTCCAAGAGTTTTCAAAGTTTCGAAAGAAAGAAAACATCATTTGAGCACCTTGAGCACTAACTGATTGCTTAACGCAAAAATTATTTGTAAAAAATATTTAATTTAGAATAAACAGA
Source organism: Aelia acuminata (assembly GCA_911387785.2). Taxonomy (NCBI): domain Eukaryota; kingdom Metazoa; phylum Arthropoda; class Insecta; order Hemiptera; family Pentatomidae; genus Aelia; species Aelia acuminata. Next base: position 91,647,708 of record OU426982.1, read on the forward strand.
ATGTTATTGTAATTAAGAAAAACTATTTTATGGAAAAGAGCTTTTCAAGCTCAACAATTCCAGCTCATCTAATTTTCGTACATTTTAAAAGTTGTTCTTGATGAACAATGAACAATGAAAAAATGAACAATTCTTAGATGATTTTTTTTTTTTTCCAATTTATATATCCTTGTTTCAGGAAAAGGGGAAATTCAAATGCTAAGTGAAATTCTAATAATTAGTCAAATTTACTTTTTTTTCATGCAAAATTATCTAAAAAAATAATAACTCGATGTTTAACTCCCACTCTTTTTTTCTTTCAACCCCTACATCATTCATTAAGAACTTCCTTGAGAAATTAATACCCTTACCTTTGTCATTTAATGTAACCATTGCTTTGATTAATATTCTTTAGCTAGTATATGGTAATAATTATAAATTTAGAACAGTAAAAAATATTAATTAGCGCAGCTAGTTATAGAAGAAAATTATATGAGAAAATATGATGAAAGCTCTTATAGCGTTATAAATCAAGCTGGTTACACAGTATTTGTTTTACGGCTCTAAATTGGCTTATTGGTATTTTTTCCCCCCTTCAGGTGGTCTCTAGATTTTTATTTATTTCAAAACTCTGAAGCTTTTGATTCCGCGGAGTCTATTTGGCTTCTCCTTTATATATTTCCCTTTATATTTTATTTTAATATATTTCTGAAGAGATGAATAAAGAAGTGAATTGGGATTGGTTAATTGGCGATGGGCTACCCGCATTGCGGCCAACCCCCACTACACGTGTCCCTCCTTCAATGATCGTTTCTTCTAGCCCAACTTTCGGGACTTTGCTTCCAAACAATAACTTGGCTTAAAGGCAACTTCTATGCCTTCAATAGAGGGAATCAACTTTATTTCCACATCTTATCACTCTTAAAGGAGAGAATTTTTTACGTTCAAGTCCAGTTGTCTTAACTTTTTGATACTATTATATATATACAGGGATATTAAAATGTACTAATTTCAGAATTTAAGACATAAATTACAGACCTCCCAAGAGTGAAAAAATGTATCATAGTAAGATAGAACTTTTTAATTTTTTTTGTTTTTCTAAAAGTTAACATTTGGAAATAAACCAATGTAAGATTGCCAACCACCGATATTTAAAAAAAGAGTGACAGGAAATTAAAATTAAAATGGTCGATAATTTTGTAATTAGATAGCCTAATATTAATTTCTTTACAATATATTTTTTTATATGACGATTTTTCATTTGAATATTCTGAGTTTATATATAATAGCAGTCTAAGGTATCATTACTTTTACATGCTTTATTTTCGAATTGTTACAAGAGGTGTTTATTTTTTGCTTTTTAAGGAGGACAAAATAATTTTTCAGCTATAAGCAGAATGAAAAGTTAGGTTTTTAGGAAAAAGAAAACTTAAAAATAACTGAGATTCAGTTTACATTAATTAAATCAGGGTAACTATTGGAAATTAAGTGATTAGAGGTACTCCACATGAAAAAAACCATTGTTTAATAATGTTTTTACTTTGAAGAGATTAGCTATCAATTTTTAAAAAACAAATTGTCTGAATGTCACTCTGATGTTCGACTACAATTCCACCTCATGGGGTCACCTGTGGTGTAGTGCTTAGCATAGAAACCTGCAATACTAAAGTTCGCGGGTTCGCGTCCCGAGGTGGCCCTAGGATTTTTTAATGGGATTAAAAAATCCTTGTCGATACCGAACCCTCGGATAGGTCGTAAAATGGAGGTCCAGAGCCTGTACGAGTTTTCCTCAGTAAAAACATGTGATTATAAAAAAAAAACAGTTTTTTGAGTTGTGACCACCTTCTTACCGACTTGCGATATAAGATATGTTTTAATACAATAACAATGAGAGCGAAAAATACGTTGTCTAGTAAAACTCAAATATTTTTATGCGAAAAACGAACTTAAAAATACAGGGACATCAAATCGCCAATTAATATGAGAATCACTCAAATACCTACAAACAGTGACCAGGGAAAAGTCTTTGATCACAAATGGTCTACCATTGGGGCAATCAGTACCACCGGTGCTAAGTGTAACTCATAAGTAGCCCTCTACCTGCGCAAACACGATCATCCCCGCCATAAAAGAATATGGTCAATAGCGCCTTGCACGAACGGAACTATAAATACTGATATGATTATATTCTGGCATTGTAGGTTTTGTAATTCTGATTCCAACGATATCGTCGTCACCATGCTAAAGTAACGAATGTGCAACTAAAAACCTATGCATATTCGTTACTTTAGCATGGTGGCGACGATATGCACAACACAAAATTGATTAATTTTGAGTTTTATCCATCTTCTTGCCCAACGTGTTATATGATCATTTAAGACATTAGGTGAACAATGCAACGTAACCTATTAACTTAATATATGAAAGAGTAGCTTATATATGAGATGCAGAGTGGGAAGGAGTGTAGAGTAAGATAGGAATAGCTGAGGGTCTGGAAGTGGAATAGTTAAGCAGCTTGTCGACTCTACCATAACCGCGGCTCAGGTCCGGCGGCATGCTCCATAGCTTCAATAGACTTTCCGCCTTCTCAATCGGTTAAAGAGTTACTCAATACGATTGAATAATTCCAAACTACTGAAGCACACAGATGTACGCCGTATAGCAATCAACAGATCCAATAACCTGAAAGTGCTGGACGTATCGCTCGCTCAGTTGTGTCAAAAATCAACAATGCCATGTGTCAAAAATTGGCCATTTTTAGTTATGACTATTTTCTGAATGCGCTGAAAGAGCTATCCAATATTCCAACCATCTTCTATGGAATGTTTAAACAAGAACGTCAAATATGGAAAGGTATTGTTTACTATTAAAAATAACTATATTTATTCTTCTTTAAAAAGAAAAAAAGTAAGTTATTATCTAAAGTGAATAGTAAAAATTTTAATCTGGAGCTTAATAGGCTTAATAATGGACATACTTTAACACGTTCACGCATGGACTATAATTACCGCTCCTCGTCCATTGGCGGCTGAGTTTAAGGCTTTTCGCGCTATCGGGCGGGAGCTATTCCAGGGCATTATGCAGTATTGGCTATCCAACAATTACAAAATAAACGATAAAAAATACTGTTACTATCCCACTAGTTACGTTTGTAATAAGAAATTAATTATGACTGATATTAAAAAATAAATGTTTACATGTATATGAATATAAATATAAATAAATACAAATAAGTATAAAAGTTAATGAATTTACGTTAAATTTTCAGCTATAATAGAAATTATTTCTACTTTCTTAACACTTAACACACTGCTTACTTTCTTACTTCTTACTTTCTTAACACACTGCCATGTCACCTAAAATCGAGTAACTTCCTTGTCTCACAATTAAATATTAAAATTGTGTCGAAACGAGAGCGTGACTCTCAGGTATTCTTTTTTGGCAGTCAAAGTGTTTAAGATCTAATTATATGGCCGAGAAGGGATTCAAGTGTGAGCCACCGGTGGTACACGCCGCCCGATGAAGCAGTTGAGTGTGTGCCACCGATGGTGTACGCCGGCACACAGCGGGAAAATTTTGTCATTTAGCGGCCAAAAATCTATAACTCCTGACTAAATGACGATAATCGAATAATTCTTTTTTCCTTAAATAGCGTGGGATTCCCTTTATCAGTGAGAATAAAAAAAATAAAAATAACATCGCTCAAAGTAATTCAAATTAATTTTTATATGAATCCTTTCTTCACTTAAATTTAAATAAATTAGTTTTTTAGGTACAGGGTTATACATGGAGAATGGAATGAGTCAGTATTATTATCTATTAAGCTTTCTGCTTATAAACATGTCCTTTTCAGGCAGTTGCTCCATTTGAAAGGTGTTTAAATAATTATTGTCTGATAAAGAAAAAATCAAAAAAATTAAATTAAAAATACCCTATTTTTTATGAATTTTAACGGAAAAAATATTATCCTATAATTCAACTATAAGTATGTTATATGATTTAGTCTAATTCGAGGCCAAAAATATAATGAAAGTTCAAATATATTGATTTAAATCTTAAAATCGATATATAGCCGATCGATCGCATTTGATCGTTCTAATTCTATTATGGTATTTTAGCACCCTTCACCCTCTACCAGTATGGAAAAACTATTGCCAATAATAGAAGTTATAGAATTGAATTTATTTTAAGCAAAATCTATGCTCATCTCTCTGATATCTTTTTTTTTTTTTTTTTTTTTTTTTTTCAGTTGAGCTTTACTTTTTATAATATCGCACCAAACATAGTTAATAAATAAGAAGAATGGCTGTAAAATTATTGGATAAAACTAGGTTTTGATTTCATCCACATTGACTATGTAATTTATGAAAAGAAAGTATTTAAATTGATATAAATTCTTTTATTGGCGATAGTTGGTTCTAATTTTTTTCACATTCGTAGAGGGTTAAGGGTGCTAAAATACCATAATAGAATGATATCGATCAAATGCGATCGCTCGGCTATATCTCGATTTTAAGATTTAAAGCAATATATTTGAACTTTCATTATATTTTTGGCCTCGAATTAGACTAAATCGTATAACACACTTATAGTTGAATTATAGGACAATATTTTATTCCGTTAAAATTCATAAAAAATAGGGTATTTTTAATTTAATTTTTTAAGATTTTTTCTTATTTAGACAATAAATATTTTAAAATGTTTTGAAAGGAGCAAATGGCTGAACAAGACATGTATATAAGCAGATGATGATAATATTGACTCATTTCATTCTCCATGTATAACCCTGGACCCAATAAACTAATTTATTTAAATTTAAGTGAAGAAGGATTCATATAAAAATTAATTTGAAATACTTTGAGCGATGTTATTTTTATTTTTTTTATTCTCACTGATAAAGGGAATCCCATGCTTAAATGAAAAAAGAATTATTCGATTATCGTCATTTAGTCAGGAATTATAGATTTTTGGCCGCTAAATGACAAAATTTTCCCACTGTGTGGCGTGAACCTCTTAATCTACTGTACAGGGCGTGTAGCACTATTGGCTTTCAAAATTCCGGTATAATTCCTGCATTACCCCCTCCCCCCCCCCCGTGAAAATTTGATTCCAGTAAAGAATTGAGAAAATTCACTGAAAAAAGCAAACACCGCAGGTGGAATTCCCTGCATTCTTTTTAGAAGCATATAAAAAAACTTTTTTTTTTTTTGTGTCGATCCCATCTCTTGTCTCTGCATTGTTTTTTCAATTTTGAATATGTTAAGAAAATGGTTGAATGAAATGCTCGCTTTTTTGTATCAAAATTAAAAATTCTCGTATAATTTCAGCATATTTTCCGACGTTGGAAATTCCCGTATAATTCCCGAAATTCTAGCCTTCTCCGCACGCGACACCATGTTTTAAACTATAGATTCAATATCTTGAAATTCGAGAATTTTTGAGATATAGACGCAGTTGAAAATGGTGAGCTGTATTATAGTTTAAATAATAAAACATTTGAAATTTCGCGACAACATCTTAAAGAGAAGGAAACAATCGTTTTACCTTTTTTAAAACAATCGTTTAGAAAAAAAATAGGCAATCAGGTAGGAACAGCTCGCCGTAGATAAAATTTCCAGTCACTACAAATAAAGCGCAGGGACAAACTTCGTAGCAAGAAGTAGTTGACCTTAAATAGGTCTCGAAACTCCATTTCGAATCAAACGCGCACAAATTGAAATGAAACCCAAGTTAAAAAATTATTTTTTTTTTATCATGTTGCCATACTAATTAAACAAGTTAAATTTTATTTGAAAACCTTGAATAGTTTTAAAAATGATTAGGTCCTGAAATAAATGAAAAATCTTATATTCCCATGGCCGAAAAATTAAAACGACGGTGTTATAGAGTTAAAAATACGACAAAGTTTATGGAGAAAATTTTCGGATATTGCTTTATCTGGTGCGGTGTGCGCAACACACTACTTCCATTTATCAACCTACAACTTCGAGTAGTAATCAATGTGTTTTGATAAATGTGTAAACGCCATTTAGCAACTTCATAAAAAATAGATTTTTCCACATCTATTTGTTGAAACTTTAATGTCCTCAATACTTTATTATCAGGTATAATAGGTATTAATAGTCGTGTTTGTTTTACTGCTTGCTTGGTTTTTACTGCTTTTTGTAAATACAATTAGAAGACGAAACTTATGAAATAAGGTTAGTTCAATTTTGATGTCACAACGCGAAAACATACATACATCAAATAACCAATTACAGGTTCGTACGGTTTTTAGTTTCTAAGCCAGACTGTTCACTCACTCACACGCACGCACACACACAGATACCATTTCGCGGGACTTGGTTATTTGAAATAAGGAAACCGAAAGGTGTATTTCCTTTGAAAACCGGTAGAGGTAGTTATTATTAGATAAATAGAATAAGTAGAAATTTTTCACGATCGCAATACTTTCCTGTATATTTCATATATAGGAAAGTGAAAGTAAAAAAAAGAGACAAATTATGAGCTGATTAGAAAATTACAAGTCAAGTGTAATAGCTAGGTCTTATAGGGACACGATAAGTAAAAATAATAAATTATTGAGAGAGGACAAGAAATCAGAAATAGATAACAGATAACGGATAATGATAGGACCGTTATTGGAGGACCAGGGATGATGTTCTTTTTTATTGAAGAAAGACAATGCTGACCCTATCGGGCTCATGAAGCCGCCCTTTTCTTTTCTTTTCTGTCTTCTTTTGCATCTTCTTTTTTTTTTTTTTTTGTTACGTACTAGAGAAGAAACGAGATGGTCGTTAGGGCCCCGCGAAAGAGGACAATGGTCGCCTAACACTAAATAGACCCTACAAAAACTAAGGAATAGTGGACATCTTCAAACGATTCAGAATAAATGGCCACTGATAAAAGTTTTTCATCGTAGATGTCAATCGCAGTATTATGACTAGGCGTAACCGAGATACCTTAAGAATATAAATAAATATGTATGAATAAATATATATATTTATAAAAAAGAATCATATTTTAGATTACCTATATATTTTAATATATAATCTAAAATTATAATATATAATTTATTATAAACATACATTTTAAAAAATGAACCAGAAACAATAAAAATATTTGCGATTTCCCAAAACCATAAGGATCAATGTAAAATTATTTAGAGGATAAGTTGGCATCGAAGGCAATGAGAGAGCAACCGCATGGGCCAAGGAAAGCTGCTCATGGATTCAAAATTTCCTAAACCATAGTGTCTGTTTTTTATGTTTTTATTTGTGTATATTTGCATATTTTGATGATCTAATAAAGTAAACAAGACATTTAGAATTATAAAAGTGAAATCCAATGTGGGAGTTAAGATTCCCAATTTCGATCGGGGTTATAGTAGAAATAAGCTTTTCTTCTTCGAATTAATGATAACTGAAATTCCCTACTTTCCACCTCCCTTTTTAATAAATAAAGATATAAACCGCACCCCAGCCATGTTAGAGGAGAAACTTAGAAAGAAAAAATGGAAGGCATTTTTATAAAAACTTCAGGGCTTAGTATCCTGGAAAATATAAATAAAACTTTAAACGTGGACAATTCAATTGTTCTCAGCGACATTGACAACGACCTAATGATTTTAGGCGCTTATAAAGTTTTTTCTATCACATCAGTTGATGTCGAAAGATCATTTTCGAATTATAAAAATATTTTAAGCGATAGAAGGTTAGGACCCAAAGAAATAACTTCATAAATGCATTTAATAATTAATTTTAATTCAGATAATTTTATTGATTAATTCACTTGTTTTATATTTTTTGAATTGATTGTTAATTTAGTTAGTTATCGTTATTAATGTTATCCTTCTATTTTTTCTTTCAACTAGTAAGTTTGAATCATTTTTATATTTTAGTTTTGAATGCGCTTAATGCTATTATCGGAAATATATCGTCGTCACCATGCTAAAGTAAAGAATATGCATAGGTTTTTAGTTGCACAATAGTTACTTTAGCATGGTGATGATGATATGTTTGTTTAAGATTAAACAAAATTTAAAATCATTTTGATTTCATTTTTAAATAGTCTCCTCTACTTCTTTCCTGTGAAATATTTTATGCACATCAGTATTTTTATATTACAGCTGCTTAATAGTATATTTTTATATTTTATGTTGCATATTTTATAGTTCTTTGCTTCATATTATAAGGCATATTTGGACTCCTCTTTGTTTTTTGGCTCTCTGTGAAAATAACCCCTAAACCCATTTTTTTACAATATAAAATTCAGTGCTACCTTATATATGATGATGTATATATTAATTATATATATATAATTATATATAATTATACATTATAATTGTATTAATTATATATCTCTATATATATAAGAGGCTTTGTCCTGACTGACAGAATCAACGCAGAGCAAAAACTACTAATGATAGAAACTTGAAGTTCGGAATTTAGACTTTAAACGCGATGTAGGTAACCACTAAGAAAGGAATTTCAAAAATGTAACCCCTAAGGGGCTTAAATGGCGAAATTGTAGTTTAACTCTAACGGAAATCTATTGTTGAGATTTTAAACCATATGTTTTTTATTTGAATATCGATTTAACGCTACAATAGTATTAAAATAGACATTCACATAAAATATGGCTACTGATTATTTAAATATTAGTGGTAATCAAATTATGCACACTGTGATTCCCATGATTGGGGATGGTGCGTGTTTATTTCGATCTCTTTTCCATATATTTCTCCATATATATATATATATATATATATATATATATATATATATATATATATATATATATATACTACTCCATATATATATACTTCTCCATATATATAAGAGGCTTTGTCCTGACTGACAGAATTAACGCAGAGCAAAAACTACTTATGATTAGAAACTTCGGAATTTAGATTTTAAAAGCGATGTAGGTAACCACTAAGAAAGGAATATCAAAAATGTAACCCCTAAGAATATCTAAAATGTAAATGGCGAAATTGTCGTTTAACTCTAACGGACATCTATTTTCGAACTTCGAGAAAATATATCTAATTAGGACTCATTTTACAGAATTTGATACGACGAGTTTAACTCGAAAGGCTCTATTAGGCGTCGAAAACCATGTTTTACAGCCGAAAAATGAAGCGTTCACGACGAGTAAAGGTCTGGCCACACATGTCCGCACCGGATCCGCACCGTAGCATTAATATAGGTTATGTTCAGAATATTTTTAATTTAACTTACATATTACCTTTAGTTATGCCTAAAGTTCAGGCCACACATGTCAGACAAAGGCCACTTCATAACTAAAGGTAATATGTAAGTTAAATTAAAAATATTCTGAACATAACCTATATTAATGCTACGGTGCGGATCCGGTGCGGACATGTGTGGCCAGACCCTAAGTCATTTTTTGTTTCGGCGGTTCCTACCGTCTCTTCTACCGAGCCGACAGCTTCCCCCTCCAACATTCCACCTACCGGAAGCTCATTTACCATTTGCGATTGGATGATTTCCTCTGTTACTAGAAAACTATTGTGAAATAAAAATAATAAATCTTTAAAAATCGCGTTAATTACAGAAATCTGCATTATGGAAGAAATGATGAAATTGTTGCATGAACCGAGTTGAATCGGTTCATTTAGAATCAGTTCTATTCAATTGGGGTTACTAAAACTACTTCTCATTTTAAACATTTCAACCGTACCTACTTCATCATACACGACCGGTTTACAAGTGTCTTTTACTTTCATTCAATATCCCGTATATATATGACAAAAATGATAGTGAACGTGGAGTGTGGAGAAGAAATCGAATTTGGCAAGACTAGAGGCAAAAAAGGAGTAAATAACTATTTTCAGACAATTTGATCATGATTTTTAGACACAGCAAACAAAAATACAAACGAATGATGATTAAATTGGATTTGTATGGCTTAGAATATATAATGGAAGTTTACTATGATTTCTCATTTATATTGATATCCTATTTAACTACGAGATACTGCGAAGACACTATATATTTATATTGTCTATCCATACTCTCTCCTGGAAAAATTCCTCCCGACCCTGAAATGTTTTACATTATTCCTCCAACAGTTAACTTTTTTTACGACAGCGGATGGTCTATTCCTGGTTCCTTTTATGGTGTGTAATCACATTCCACCACTAATATACTTTATATCACTAAAAATGAATGTGATTCTATTTTAGAGTATTTTATTCCGATATTTTAATTTATCATTTAAGTTAGCCAATTAGAGAAATAAAATATATCTATATATTCACTCAACAAGCCGACATGAAATTTTATTAGGTAATTTGTAATATTTCTTTATTCTGATTTGGGTAGTTGAATATACATATATATGGAACCGTGAGTAGTAAAATATTGAACAGAAATTGTATACTTGTTTAATTGCATTATACAATTACATCAGCTATTTTGCTTTACATTTTTATGGGCTCCAATAAAACTTTCTCATAAATCGAGGCAATAGGAAAATAAGCCATTATTTATTTTAGAATATAGATAAATTATGTTTAAACTGATTTGAGGTTTAGTATATCACTTCAGATTATTTGTGTGGCGTCTTCAAATATATTTTTAATAGCAATCGTAAATTTAAATTTGTACTGATCCGTTATTGAAGTTAATACTAATGTCGGAAGAAAAATTTAAAATGATTATTTTAATGATTATTAAGCCTACCGTATTTTATAATGCAGAACCATTTAAGGATCGGTCTTACAGTTTCGCCAAAATGAAAGCAAATTCCAAGAGACGGCAAAATTATGGTGGAATTATTATGAAATTCCGGAAGATATATCATGGAGCGGGGAAAGCTTCCTCCCTATATATGTCTCACTACTCCCTCTTCCTATCTAATATTAAATATCTAGTTGGTGCCTTAAGGATACCCTTAAGTGTCTTGGTGAATATTAAATAATTTACAGAATTTTTAATAACTTTAAATTACGTTTAGTTAGAATAATACGTACTGGAAGAGCGAAAAAGAGATGGTTGTATTTTTTATGACACCTACTGTGAGGGGTGGGGCTGAACTTCATAGACCACAAAATGAAACAGCTGGATTTTTTATTTTTTTTTCAAATTATCGTAATTAAGTTGAATACACGAGTATAATTATAAATTAATAATAAAATATGGTGTTTGTGAATCATAAAAGTTCAATTTATATTCTTCCTAAAAAATTGCGTAGTTAATTGAGGTTTTAGGACTCATTTATTACTCAATTTCAAGAAGAAATTAAACCATATAGGACTGGTTTTAAGAAGAACCAATGAGTGAGGCGGAACTAGCCGCTTGTCCGAGCGAAGTCGTAGCTACCCAAGCGGCGGCTATGGACTGCAACGAGGAAAGTGACTCCGTCAATGCGAGAAATGCCTGGGAAGTAGTAACGGGCCGAAAGAGGAACATTGCTGCTGACCGGGATCCTAGGAAGCAGAAGAGGACCGAATTTCAGGTACCCTTAAATAATAGTTTTCAATCACTAGCTAGCACAAGTGAAGAATCATCATCAAATTCTAACGCACCAAGCCAAGCAAAATCAAATAATTCTTCGCCTGACCTAAAACCACCTCCAATATATATTAGTAACGTAGCAAATTATGGGGCTTTAGTCTCCTATCTACATGCTAATTCTAGCCCAAATTCATTTACATTAAAAAGCACATCAAAGGGAGTAACTGTTTATCCCCACACCCCAACCGATTACAGAAAGCTGGTCAGCTGCCTCAGAAACTGTGGAGCTGAATTCCATACTTATCAGCTCCCAGAGGACAGGAATCCACGCATAGTCATTAAGGATTTGCACCACAGCACCCCAATTGAAGAAATCAAACGTGATCTTGAAAAATATGGTTATGAAGCCGTGAGTATCACGAATGCCATCTCACGATTCAAACAACCCCTGCCAATGTTTTTTGTAGATATTAGTAAGGCCACGTATAATGAAAAAATATTCGAAATAAATACCCTATTTTACACCAGAATAAAAATTGAAGAACCTCGCAGAAAAAGAATTATACCGCAATGTTTACGATGCCAACAATACGGTCACACGCGGTCTTATTGCAACTATTCACCGCGCTGTGTAAGATGCGGGCAAGGGCACGAAACCGCCTCTTGTAATAAAACTAGGGAAACACCAAATGTGCCAACTGCCAAGGCGATCATCCCGCAAATTATCGCGGATGTCGAATCCTCAAAGAACTCAGAGCCCAGAAGAAACTAAAAAATCTTGTTCATCAGCGTGAACCCCCGACTCAGCCTCCTTCAATTAACCCAACAGATTTCCCAATCCTAAATGCACCTCAAAAGGGCAATATTCACGTTCAGCACTTAAAGCCAACACAGCAACAGCCAACAGCGTATCAGTGGAAGCCATCTCAGCGGCAACATCAGACGCAGTCGCAGCCATCTCAGCGGCAACATCAGGCGCAGTCACAGCCATCAGCTCAACAATCTGAAGAAACCCCATTTCATATACAACCTTCGCCTGGCTTGCGACATGATATTGCCCAGCAGTCACCTTCAGCCGATAATTATATCCCAGCTCAACTATCTCAGGTGTTGAATGGTCTTAACACCCTCATCCAGCCTCTTTTTAGTCTCCTCCAACAGCTCACGCAGCTAACTCAAAGCCTATGCCCTCCAAATGGCCCCTAATCAGCTAACTGTGGGCTCTTTGTCAATCCTTCTGTGGAACGCTAACGGACTAACCCAACATAAAACAGAGTTGGACATATATTTACACGAAAAACGTATAGACATATCACTGATAACAGAAACGCACCTTACACCACGCACTAGATTTGGAATTTCTGACTACATGACATACAGAACAGATCACCCCGACAACACAGCTCATGGCGGTACAGCGATACTAATAAAGACATCACTCTCACATAACCCATTGTACTTACCCACCACACCTGACATTCAAACCACAGGCATACTACTACACACAAAACATCATACAATAACCATAGCTTCGGTGTATTGTCCTCCTAGATACGTACTAACACCCTCGATGTTTTGCAACTATTTTCAAAGCCTAGGAAGATGCTTTATAGTAGGTGGTGATTTCAATGCTAAGCATCAATGTTGGGGGTCACGGCTATGCACACCTAGAGGAAGAAACTTGATGGCTGCTATCCACGAACTTTCATTAAACACCATATCACCTGACACACCAACTTATTGGCCAACTTCACAACGGAAAACCCCAGACCTTCTTGACTTTTTTATTACAAAAGGACTACGGACCATACGTTACACAATAAATTCGACCTCGGATCTTTGCTCTGATCACTCGCACACACATGTCAAAATGAAAAAGAAGACCTTAAACATACGCTTAAAAATTCTTTACTCCCTTTTTGCCAAATCTTCTAAATTGAATATTAGACAAAAACTGAATACATACACCTACTTACTTAAACCCATTTGGACATACGCCTCACAGATTTTCGGCTCAGCTAAAAAGACACACTTACAAAAATTACAAATTTTTCAATCCAAAATTTTAAGACTAATTACGGACGCTCCCAGGTACGTAAGTAACCAAACTCTACATACAGACTTACAACAACCGACTATCCAACAACATATACGAACGCTTTACTCACGCTTCTTTGTAAAATTGGATGGACATAACAATAGATTAATTCACGACATGGCCACGGTTGACTTGCCCGTTCGAAGGCGGCTAAAAAGAAGCTGGATGAGAGACCTCCTCTCCTGAATTTATTGTCAAGCCCGGAAAGAGGTGCTGCTGGGCACTTTCCTTCCTTCAAGCCATACATGCCTTCAATAGTATTGCGATGCTGCAGCCATCGGATTCGCTGATTGTCGCAGACGGCTGACAGGTGCGAATAAATGTTTGAAAGACAAAAAAAAAAAAAAAAAAAAAAAAAAAAAAAAATAATTTAAAAATGAAAAATTACTAAATTTCCATATATGTAAATAAAAATCTATAAAACTGAATCTGTAGCCAGTTAAAGAAAATACTTTTCAGACCAGAAACTTTGAACCTGAACATCTAGCTTGCTTTGCTTCGATAGTGGCACAAATTAAAAACTTTCAATAGAGAAACGGAATATTTGTAACGGTATCAAAGTATATTCTTTTTGAACAGTTTTATAAGGGTTTCCAATTCAAAGGCAATAGAGAAATTTTATGTGAAATTTTATCTTACACTAAGCAGAAGACGTAAAGGTAAAGGCACATCCTTCTATGAAGGTGAGAAGAATCACAATAAATCAGAAATTTTGACTGGGTCAACACAACTCTTCTCTCCGTAGTATAGATAATTTATCACCCCCGCTAATCATTATTTTTTATTTGTTGTTCTATGAAATGGCAAACCTCTAAAAACGCTGATCTCCACATTTAAAGAAATTGATTTCAAGAAAGAAGATGAAGAAACTAGGTCTAGGGACGTATGCTTAGTATGGTACTAAGAAAGCAACAGATTAATCTGTAATAACCATCTCTCACGCAAAGAATTATTATTCATACAAATCAGTTGCATAAGTTTAACGTTATTGAGGAGTCTTTGTAGTCCATATATATTTAATAATATTTACAAATACTTAAATTTAAATTTAGTTATTTATTAAATGCATCATTGTAAGATTTCAGCGGGATATTTTCATGGCCTTTTGATTTGAAATTTGGATGGATGGATGGATGGATAAATACTGTATTTTGTAAATTTACAATTACAGGAGGTCTGGCTCTAAATATACAAAAAATAATATTATATATAGTACATACAAAACAATACCTAATTATTTCATCATCACAACAAAAGATCATCAGGTTCTTTAATAAAATAAAAACAATTCCATAAGATTAAAAGTAAAATAAGAAATTACCTTTTAGACTGTATAAAAATATATACATATCAAATATTTAACTTAAAGGGTATTAAACTCCTTACCTACAGTATTACGAACGAAAAGAAAAATGCTGTTTAAATGCTTAATGTCCCTAACATCTAATAATGAAATAATAGGATCTCCATATGCTATTTGTATATAATTGTTTAAAATAGACAGTCTATGTTCTTCAAATGTCTTAAATTCTAATAAATAATGACAGATATTATCGCTTAAATCTAAATTACAATATTTGCATGGTAGTTGAGAATCAAATCTTATTGTTTTCCCATCAATGTTAATGCGTGTAACCTTTTTACTTGCCAAACGCAATTGTGCAAGAATTTTTAATTTATTGGTGTGGGCATAGAGACAGAGGTACGGAGCAGAAGACTCAAAAGGACAAATATTTCTATAATATAAATTAAATGTGGACTTGGTCGCTCTATCTATATCTAGGCTAAGAACATGATTCCTCATTCCAAGTCCATCTTACCATTTATAACCAAATCTAGATTTTGACCCAACCATACATTATCTGCTCCGATTATACATAACAGGTCCCACAGTTCTGTTGCCCAATTAAATGGCATTGTTTTTGTATCACGCAGCTCTAACAATCTATTAGAACAAATCCTAGTCAGCTGATCGTCCTTCATATTTAAAATTTTAACCCACCAGTTAATCATTCTTCGAAATATTTTAAATAACATATGTATTCGACCTGCTTCAATTCTAACAAAATAATTTTGAGTGTTTTTAGCCAAATTTAATGTGTACTTGAAAAATTTTAACTGACTTTTTTCTAATGATTTAAAATAGCAGCTACCCCAGACCTCTGTCATATATAACAAAACACTTTCAGACATAGATTCATATAAATGGCATTTAGTTTCCCATGAATCAGATTTACTTGTTTTTAAGATGTTTGTAACAGCCGAATTATCAGCAGCACTTTTTTTTATGGCCGAATCGCATGCTTTAAGAAATTTACCAGATGAGTAAAATATTGTGCCCAAATAATTAAACGTGTTAACAACTTCCACATCTTTGCCATCATAAGAGAAACTATTTAGTTTACTGAATCTTCCTCCCTTATGAAAAACTAAAATTTTTGTTTTCTCAGTGTTAACCGTTAGAGAATTAATTCCGCAATATTGAAAAAAATATGTGGGGATTCTTTTGAGTTTCGATCCATGTTGAGGATAATATTACCATATCATCTGCGTAAAGTATAGGATTCAAATCATATTTTCCTTTTATACTGATACCTTGTACATTATTACTTTTAAAAATAATCACAGATATCTGCTATGTACAAGGAAAAGAGAAGTGGGCTGAGTATTTCTCCTTGAAGTACTCCTTTTGTCGCTTCATTACCATTCGATACTTTCATATACGATACGTTCATTCACAGATATTTGCATCGAAGCTGAGTCATATAAATTTATTAGGAGCCGGAGAAACTTTCTAGAAAGGCCAAAATGGTATAGTTTTTGCCACATTTTTGCATGAGGAATCGAATCAAATGCCCTACGAAAATCGACAAAAGTTGAAAAAGCCTTTCTTTTTTTCAACCTAAGTTGGATATTAATAGCAGAGGAAAAAATAAAAATGCAATCCCTACAACCCTTACCTTTTCTGAAGCCCATTTGTTCTTCAGGTATCAAACCTTTATTATTAGCCCAATCTGTTAATCTATTATTCATAATGAAAGTAAATAACTTGGTGATAGCATTAAAAATTGCAATGCCTCTATAATTCTCCGGATTCGAGGGATCTCCCTTTTTATGTATTAGCATAAGCTTGATACGGGTCAATTGCTTTGGTATGTCTTCATTTTCCCATATTTTATTAAAAAGGTTAAGTAGAAAATTGGGCCATTCATCATTAAATAATTTATAGATTTCATTCTTGATCAAGTCAAAACCAGTAGCTTTATTTAATTTGCAATGATTAATACTATCCTTTAATTCTTCCAAAGTTATTGGCATGTCAAGATCGGGGTGGAAAAAATTAAAGTATATTTAATCGTGCTAATTTTTGGTGGTAGAATGTTGCTATAAAATAGCTCCCAATTTGTTAATGTTATCGGGTTCTTAATATAGTTTTGCTTTTTATAATACTTAACAGTAGACCAGAATTCGGATGGGTTTTTGACATTTCTCAATTTAGTTTTTAAGTTTTCCAGATATTCTTTCTTCGCCAGTACAATTAATTATTTGTATTCTCTTTTTGCACTAATATATTGATTTAAGATGGTTTCATCGGGAAAAAGTGATTTTTTGAATTTTTTATACACTTTACGAACTTCTTTTTTTGCTGCTATGCATTCATTCGTAATCCATGGCTTGTTTATATTACAAATATTAAGGTTACTTTTTTTTTTTTTTATATAACCCCTGCCTCCAACATAATGTTACGTAACAAAGTTGATAAGATTTCGTACAAATCGGAAGATGATTTAGTATCACTGAATATAATAGTGGAAGTTTGAAATTGCTCATGACATTTATTGATATTTGAGTGATTTCTACATAAACGATATTCCCCAGCATTGTTAACCACATCTATTTTATCATCTTTACTTGGACCTTGTATTAAGAATGACAGTTTACATAAGTTATGATCTGACCGGACTGAAATATTAAGTATTTCAAAATCTACTACATATTCTAGGCAACCAGCTGATATCCAGACTAGGTCAACCACACTCATGCCATTATTACTTATATAGGTAAAATTAGCAGGGTTATCATTAAGAGATCGGCCGTTACAGACTAACAAACCGTAGGATTCCATTATTTCCACCAGTTTAGAGCCTCTTGGAGACACTACTTCATCCAGCGTACATCTCTTTCCTTTTAAATTAGAGCCAATAAACATATCATTATCAAAGAAGTTCAATTTCCCTATTCTAGCATTAAAATCAGACCCTACGAAAAGGTTTGGGTTGTCAAATTCCGACATAATATTGTGCAATTCCTCGTTCAAGTTCTCTAACAAATAGTCATATGTTTTATCAGGAGTATATAAACAAGACATAAACAAAAATGTTTGTTAGCTAATTTTACTGAAAGGCAAAGAAACAACCTTAATGTCCGAAAAAATATTTTTCTTTAAACACATAATCAAACCTCCGCTACCTCTACCTCTTGCTCTATCGTGCTTTTTTATAGCAGGACAATCATGATGGGCATAATCATCTAAAAAAGAAGGTAAATTAAAATCAGAAGAGCAGAGCCAGGTTTCAGAGAAGCACAAAACATTCATTTCCCTAATAATATCAACTTCTGTGCTTGAAAGATCTAACAGTGTTCTAAAACCTTATAAATTCCAGAAACAAATATTAAAGTTATTATTATAAAATCTATGATTTTTCAATAGAAATAATTGCTTAGTGCATTTATCCAACTTACAGTCTATATCATTTTGAATCGGCTTCCTAACGAAATCGAGTTCCGCTTGCTGTTTGATCTTCAGATTTTAATTTCTTCAAATCGCTGATATCCTCAGGTGCCAGTTGGAGAATAATTTTCTCTATCTCCTCTAGAGTATGTAGAGTTCCACGGAATTTAAATTGGTTTTTAAAATAAGCAACATTTTTATCAAGTTTTCTTAGATTTGAAATTTTAAAAAGCTTTTAAAAGACACTTAAAATATAAAAACAATTATTTGGTCCAGGATGATCAAGGAATTTAACTTGCTTGAAAATTATTGCTTGCTATCAAACCAGAGGTATTAAGGTTTCCCAAAGGTTTTCCCTGTTTATTATTCATCGAGCAAGTTGTACTGGGATTCTCTCGGCTCAGGGGATATCTGAGCCGCTTACGGGAAAGAAATATTTCACTGTATCAAATATTGGGTTGAACGGAAATGAATGCAGGTTTATGATTTGAAAACATAAAAAATAAAATAAATTAGCTAGCTATATTTTTTTTTTTTATCAAAATACTCTCCATTACTCTCAACAAATTTTTGCTAACGAGCTAAAATCCTTTCATGATTGTTTGGTTTAACAAATGCTAAAAACGCAATTTCTATCAAATTTTTATAATAACATTTTTAATCGTCCAAAAGTAGTCCAGGTGTCTAATATAATGGTCGTCGGTTACCGAGGGGTTTGGAGAGGTTGGATGAAGCAGAGTGTAATAACCTAGCTCAAACAATTTTTTGTGATATCGTACGTAGGACATTACACGTTGTCTTACAACAGAATAGGGCATTTCCGAATGACCTAATATAGGTTCATTAATACCAAATTTTCATGCATAGCATCAATTTGAGACCGATACATTGCGGTAATGATTATTCTACCAGATTTTAAAGAGATGTTGAGAATAAGCGCCAATGAAGACCACCATTCAAAAACTATTACCTTCTTTTGGTTAGTTGGGGCGTTCGAAATGGCACTTTTTTTCCTTTTTTCGTATAAAATGTAATAACATAAATAAATACCAAAAGTGAACGTTACGTTCTTAAAAGAAAAATTACATGAGTGGGTCGGAATGATGGCAGAGAAAGTCAATATTGCACTTTGTCCATAACATCGTTCAAATATGAGAGAAAAATCATTCAATTCAATAATTCGATAACCGAATAAAAAAGTTTAAAATTTTTTATTTTTCTATAAAATTAAAAAATATATCAAATTCTTTGTATTTTATAAAAAAAAAAAAAAAAAAAAAAAAAAAAAAAAAAAAAAAAAAAAAAAATCCCAATATTAAATCATATGATACATAAGAGTTTTTAGATATGTCCACTAAAAATTAGACCATTCAAGGAGGGAAATAATTTTATTAAAGTTCACCTGGTTGTATTTATCAAAAAAAAATTCTAACTAAATAAAAAATAAGTATTATTTAATTTCTTTGGTTTGTATTTTGCTTAGATGGCCTGATGTTTGAAAATAATTAAATGTGAATTTTTTTTTTTTTAAATATTCTAAGGTTTAAGATCTATTAAACAAAAGCAATGGTTGATAAAAGGTGCTGAGATGAAGTTGTCGAAGACGATGGACCAATAGATGAGCACACCGTGGAGATTAGGTTAGTTCTCCAAAATCTGGGTATCATCGGATTAACTCCCCGCACTTTCTAATAACACAGGGTTCATCTCCCATTACTGCCGTCAATATAGTCTATATTGTTCCAACACTTCCTTATAATACTCTTGAGAATTATTCTCCATTCAACTGGTACAAAATAATTCTCTTCGCCAAAAATATACATAAATAAATATAATTTATACAAAGGAATGGAAGATTGGATTGGGAGAAGCAAGGGTTTTATTTATTGCATTATCAACAGAGATTCTAAAAATGTTTTCGTCCGATATTACCATGTAAGTTTAATTTATCATAATAGATGGTACATAATTTGATGTTTCGGAATCATTAATTTTTTTAGTAAGTAATTGTTTTTATATTCAAAATCTGTTATAAAGTTCAATTATTACTAAATAAGAATTCAGAACAAAATCAGGCTATTCTTCTTCTACTTTTATGGCGTTACGTTCCTCACGGAAACAGCGCACAGTGGGACGAATCGCCAATCTAGGTGGAAATAATTCTGGAAGCGACTTATTTCATGTTAATGTTCGTAGAAAATTAAATTTAAGCATGAATTAATAAATAAAAGTCAAAATAATGTTTTTTGACAAAGTTTTCATAAAAAAAAATTATAGAGATGAGAGATGGTCAACTGTTCTTCAATTACGATAGGTTAAATGATGGTCAGGATTTTCAGTTACAATGATATTTATTATGATAAGCCAACGTTTCGATCCAACTTGTGGATCTTCATCAGGGCTAAAAGAAAACAAATATATGAGTATCTATGCTAGAGGGTGACAATAAATGGATACATTACAGAACTGATAATAATATAAAAGATGGTGTGTATACATGAATATTAAAATAAGAGGCTGGTTAACAAGATAAAATAGAATCTGATATTTACCTACTGAGTCCAGGTGGATACTAAGACTAAAGGTAAAAATAGGTGAGAGGTAGTGGTAGGGGTTAGTTTGCCGACTTCAAAGGTTTATGACGGGGAAATCCAACGCTTTTGAAGTGAAGGCACATGACAACTGAGTGAACAAAAATATTTAAAAACTAACAAAATATATGGTACTGTATACAAATAGTTGTGTCTGGACTGAATAATAACATAAAAATGAAATAATACATAATGTAACAATGCATACAAATTTGGAAAATATACAGAAAGAAGCATACAATACAAAAAATAATAATAGTACAAGAGGTACTGATATAATTGCAGGTACCTATGAAATCAAAACTAGGATTTGAGGATGCGGAAGATGTTAGAATAAGTGGATGAAATTATCTCTTTCTCTGTTTTGTGATTTACCGGGCCTCAGTAGGTAAATATCAGATTCTATTTTATCTTGTTAACCAGCCTCTTATTTTAATATTCATGTATACACCATCTTTTATATTATTATCAGTTCTGTAATGTATCCATTTATTGTCACCCTCTAGCATAGATACTCATATATTTGTTTTCTTTTAGCCCTGATGAAGATCCACAAGTTGGTTCGAAACGTTGGCTTACCATAATAAATATTATTGTAACTGAAAATCCTGACCATCATTTAACCTATCGTAAAAAAAATTATAATTAAAATATTAAAACAAAATAAATTTATTCAGATAAATTGTAAGTAATAAAACAATTCTATTTATATTTATTTATTAAAATTTCTATTATTCAAAAAGAAAAAACAGATATTAACTATAAAATAATGTAGAATACATTTTAAAAAAATTATATATTAAATTGTAATATGTAATGTAATTGTATACGAACTGTAAAAAAAAGAAAATATCCGTATGTTTTTCATTCCTAATCATCTAAATCTGAAGGATCTGGTTACCTAAAATGTAATCAAATAAATAAATGAAGGATCTGATCCACCATCAACCTACTGTTATCGACATCTATAGGTTGTAGCAAGGAAAGTACATCTCTTGGTAATGCCTTTCTGGATTTTCGTGGGGTATCCCACTGATGTCAACAATAGTATATTCATGGTATCCCTGTTTGTAGATACCCGTGAGTTCTTACGTGTATGAAACTCCCTAAAGCCTGTTAAATCTTTATTTCTGGCTTCTTGAGCTTCTTCAGAAAGGATACCAATAGGTAGTATACAATATTTTATAATTTCAACGATATAATTCAACAGGTTATGCATTGTCGCCGGCATATGATACCATGGATATAAGCGAATGTATAATTGCCCCGTTTCAGTAATGAAATCATTTAAATTTTGCACAACAATTTTGTACCCAGATGAAATTGCGGATAAAAGTATGTAAAATTTATTAAGAATATTTTCATCTATACCTGTAATAGGGGAACTCAGGACAAAATTTATAAAGAAACGTCTGGCAGAATTTGTAGAACCAAACAAACGTTGCGGTTTAAACCCATTTTTTCTTTAAATTCGTTCTGAATGTCTGATTTCCTTTTTCTTACATCAATTTTATCTTCTTCACTCCTTACAGCCCACTTTTTAATATTTAGTCTGTACCTAATGATAAAAAAATATTAGAATATTCTGATCCACAGGTGTAAACTTGAAAGACGGAAACGGTTATTTTTTTTTCGCTGCAATTTAGAGATAAAACGCCTGGTAGAACGTTCATCGATTTAAGAGTTGCCCCACAAATATAGCAGGTTTAGCTTGATTTATCATCCGTGAGAGCACTGCCCACTTTACTATCAACCATTGAGAGCAAAAATATACATTCAGCCGTATAATATATACAGTACCTTATTCCTCGAAAGGGAAAGATCTCATTTCAGAAAAATCTTGCTATTTGCTTTTAATCGTTGTACTTATTGTCAACGAATCTCGTTTTTTCATAGCTTCGGAGATTTCCGTAATGTATTCCAATGAAACTGGTATATCTATAACTTTCATTTGCACCTCTCTAATGCCTCAAAATACTAAAAATATAGGCTCTCATCACTGACAGATTTACACCTTTAGGAAAACCGTACACCTTTATTAGCAGGATTAGCAGTTCATAATTAATACTTTATTTCTGTATAGTGTGGACTAAATTCTGTATAAATATCTCGGTGTAGATCGGTGTAAATTTTTAGTAATCCCATTTTTATTAGAAAAAAAATAGGTAATCGACAATTGAAAATAAAGGAGGGTACTCTGTACTATATCCATATTTAAAGAACCAACAACTTACATAAACTTAATTTATGAATCGTCTTCCATTGCCTAGCATACATTTTTTAAAAAAAAAAAACACGATCCACTCAACGATATAATTGGTTTTACAATATAATTTGGAAATAAACTGACTAAGCATTGTGAGGGAAATACCGTATTCAAACCCCCGTAATTCTGTTAATATTTGCTTCAAGCGATTAATAATTTGTAAATGACCTAGCTAGACTGTTGTTTTAAAGAGACGGACATGATTTTTTCATTTCGTTGATGTTAACTATTTCCACCTTGATTGGCGATTCGTCCAACTGTGCAGCGCCGCCTGCAGGTTCGAGAACCATTCCTCTCTACTTTGTGCGGCTGCTCTCCAGTTGCGACCACCCAGCATCCTCTGCGACACCGTCAGCCAAGTGCAGCCTTTCAACATCTTTAGCGGAATTTGGTCCTCGCAAGATGTCCCGCCCAGCGCTTGATAAAAGTTATAACATCTGCGTTCCCATAGAGCGCAGTCAGTTCGGCATTGGAACGCTGCCTCCACATTCCATTTTCACAAACAGCACCACATATTCTGCGGAGGATTCGGCGCTCGAAGGTCAATATAGTCATCTCCTGGGTTCCTGGCAGAGTCCAACATTCTGAGCCATAGGTGAGTACGGGCCTAGGCAGGCTATTAGTAAACTGAAATTTCTCAGCTAATTCTCACAGTTGTTCTTCCTTGATAAATTATTTAAATATATATAA
Organism: Aelia acuminata; assembly: GCA_911387785.2. Lineage (NCBI taxonomy): Eukaryota > Metazoa > Arthropoda > Insecta > Hemiptera > Pentatomidae > Aelia > Aelia acuminata. The sequence goes on from OU426982.1 coordinate 91,671,547, forward strand.
TTTAATTGTTACATTATTTAAAGAATAATACAAAATAGTTGTAATGCTGATGTACTGATGTGATTTTTTTTTTTTAAAAGAAGCCCAAGAAGAAATTTCCCCATTTGGATTCCCGTTTCTCTACTTCGTGAAAGGACTTAGAAAGACGACAGTTGACTGATTAATCTCTATTCTTTGTACAATAGTCCACTGGACATTCTTACAAAACCACTCTCCTCAAGAACCGGCTCAATTTTACAATTGAAATAAAAACAACTATACGTTTTCAAATCCGATTTTCTTATTTTATTTAATGAACATTAAAATCTTTATTGCATATTAAATTCAGGTAGAAATTATAGAAAAAAAAATTCACTCCTAAGAGAGAAAGAGAAGAAGAGGGAGAGAAAGTTTGGTTTTTAAAAATGTGCAGCTAATTTGGGTTTTTCAAGCATAAAGGTAGAACTTGAACGATTATATTGGTTTGGTACAATTCAGACCATATTTTTAATGAAGGAAATTTTTTTTTTACATTGACCTTAAGCCATTGGAATATATGAAGACACATTATTAATATCGGTTTCCAAACAGGCATCGACAGAATATCGGTAGAAATTTATAGTACAGAAGACTTAGAGACCATTCTTCGAATAATCCATCTTCCGAAAATCGCGTATTTTTGGTTTAAGACAAGGGAAAACCTGTAAATTTTGGGAAACATCAAATTATATTTTTCTAAAGGTTTTCGGTAAATAAAGTCAGAAACTACCATCCAAGTAAAATATGGTATCATCACTATACATTCTAATGGATTGGAATCACTGCATGAAATAAAAGATGATTTATCGATAATTTTAACACCAAATATAACAAATGGAATCTACCATACAAACACTATATACTATGGATGAACAATTATGCTACAGTTGTGATAGGTAGATTGTTAAATTAAATAATGAATCATAAAATGCACCGAAGCTCTCACGACAAAAATAGAATATTGTGAGACTGTTAAAGAGATAATATGCTTATATACGATAGCTTAAATAAAATCAATAATTATACTGAATACATATAATACGAGTCAAATAATGAATCACTGTATATGTATTCAAAATAATTCATTAATTCATAAAATTATGAGGTAAAGATTTATAAAAACTTAACAGCCTCATCTCCCAGCCTTTATCAAACAAAATGTGAAATTACTAGAAGGACAGAATCTGCATGCTATAGTTGGTCACGCAAGGGCTTAATGTGTTTCGTTTTAGGTATTAATATACTTTATTCTTTTGATTCATTAAATCAAAGAGCAAAAATACATAACGCAGTGCGGACCCTATACAAAGTATTACGATCAAAATACAACTAGTCGATTAGGAATATATAAAAGAAAGTTATTACTTACTCATATTCGAGTTATTAGTATTAGTATTAAATCCCGCCTGTTCAATCACTTTAACTGTGAATTGGTATAGGCCTTTATTATTTATTTATCTTTAAAATATATGATCCATTTAGTGTATGTGTAAATAAGTTATTTTTCATTTCAAGTCAATAAGGATTTACTTAGTTTTAATTTTTTTTTTATCACAAGAAGATTTCCCCAATGTTTATAATTTTTTCTCAGTTTTTTTTATTTTTATTTTATTTTATTTTATTTTATTTTATTCTTTTCATTTTAATTTGCTCTATTTGTTTTGTTTTTTATTAGTACTCTAAGGCACTGAAGCCTATTATATGTATCTGTATAATTTGTTCCTGAAGGACTAGTTCCCGGGACAATCAATAAAGAGTTTATTATTATTATTATTATTAAACACTTGTATTAACTTATAATTTATAAACACTGTACATAACACTGTATAGTATTAAACGTATTAGTATTAAACACTGATGACAATCGAAATTCAATTAAATGTAACCAACAATTGAAATATAGTGGTCTGGATTCCAAAAAAAGAGCAATAAAACTTGTTTTTTAAGATAAAAATGAATTTAAGTGACACAATAAGTGAAAATATAAATAATAGTAATTAAAAAAAAGGGAAAATATACATATTGTAAATAAAAAAAGAAAAAATTAGAATTTTATAGGTAGCTACAATGGTTACATTCAAGTAGAAGTCAGATACTATAATTCACTGTTTAAGCAAATTGAAATAAAATTCCAATTCATTTTGGAAAACAAGCATCAATTAGTAGATAGTTTTCAAGAACATCATTTACTAAGAATCTTTGTTAAAATAAGGGTGGTTAAAAAGGTTCGGTAAAAAATATTTTACAGAATAAATATTAAAAAAAGTATCTGGACCTGATAAAATCAGCGACATATCGAGGAAGCATGAAGTCCTTTGCGGATCATATATTTTTTTTTTTGCGACGAAATAAGGAGCATTTAGGATTTTGTATTGAAGGGATTGAATACAAGAGGAATTTGATGGTGGAACCCTAAAGTTCAATTCCATATATCCAACCAAGTATTCCTCATCATTTCTTATTATCAGAGATAATATGAGACTATCACTTAATCTAAATTAATAAAACAAAGGTACACTATGTGACAAAATGATTAATCAGTAACAAGAATAAGTAAATAAGAGAGAAGAAAGTAATTACATATAAGTAATAATTATATAACAAATAATTATATAAGTAATTATTTGACGTCTTTGGTGTGTAGATTATTATATCAGTGTATAAATCCCCTCTAGGTTATCATTTTGATTCTTTATCAGTTTAATCACTGAACTGTTTAACAGTAAATTAATAAATTTCGAAATGGCAAGAGGTAATGTGCTGTGAAATAGGCATAATTAAAACCTTACGTAAAAAAAAAAAAAAAAATTGAACAATTCCAATAATTGTTAGAATTCAATACCGGGGCAGGCACGTGATTAGAAATTATTTAAGACTAGGAGGTAAGGATGACTCAAATTAATACCTTGGCAGTCCAATGGTAACCACTATGCTTGAACGAAGGAGAATATTATGCGAAGCATCCAACTCTGTAGGAGCTTCATTTGTCTTGAATCGCTTTGTCTGCAGTGTCCACTAACATCCGAAATGAACAAACAACTCTTCCGAGTACAGGTCACTTGAAACTGCAGACATTCAGAAAAAAACATCACTTTCACAACACAACGAAGTCGAGTGTAAAAAGTTTGTACAGGATCATGTTGATTGTAAAAAAATATGAGACATTGGCCACGGTAAATTTAGATTCTTTTGATGGCTTCCAATATTACTTTCATGGCCACTAAGAAAATTAAAGGAGTTTAAGTCGCTGGCAAATGGGTGATGGTGGGTTCATGATTTGGTTCAATAACGGTTATCGTGGCAAAGTGAAATAAAATTTTATACTTTTATTTTTATAGAAACTAGTGCTAAAAAGTATTGGGGAAACATAAGAGAGTAAATAATGGAGCGTCTAGACGAGCCCAACAGAGGAAGGACCATTTTCCAACAAGACAACGCTCCATTCCACACGGCTTGATGGGTAAAAAATATTTTGAATACATTAATATTTCGCTTTTGCCTCGGAAAGCTTGTTGTTCTCCTGATCTCAACACCATCGAAAAGTGTTTGGTTCAATTGTGTAACTCAGAGCTCAGAATTCAAAGTCAGTGGTTTAATTGGGGCAAAGATATATAAACAACTTTTTAAACTCCACCCAAATAGATTGCTTACAGTTTTAGAAAAACAAGGGAGCCCAAAAAATATTAATAATGTTAAAAATAAACAAAACTTTAAAAGTGGCCTATAATTTAGTTGCAGACAATTTTTTTATTGTTTTTTGTTGTCATGTAAATATTTTTAATTACTGGATTATTAGCCTATATTTATTTATAAAACTAATTCATACCTACAATGAAAGTAAATCGGTGGCGCAATGGATGGCGTACCGTGCAGGTTACGCGGAAGATCCGGGTTCGATTCCCGGCCGAGGCCAATCGTTTATCTTCAAAAATAAAATATTTAAACTTAGTATAAAGTAATAAAAAGTTAACAATTTCTTATAAAATTTAAAAATGAACGGGGTGATCTATGATTTTGTCGCGTAGTGTATATTATTGGAAGAACTTTTGCCTTCGTCATTGGGTCACAAGACCCTTCAGACAATGTCAGTGATGATAGAAAATATCCAATATTAAGAATACTTCAGTCTTCATCGACATGAGGAGTTCAATGAATATCGTTGGAGCGGTTTAGAAGAAATTTGTAAAATATACAAGTGTGAAGAGCTACTTCCGATAACTAAATTTTCACGAAGCTTTGCTGCTGGATTGCAACCGCAAACATCTGATTTCAGTTTCACACGCGTCCGAGTGTTTGAGGTAGACTGTTCGAGAACGCGCGCGCGAACACACACCACACACTAACGCGCAGAGGCAAGAGAGAGTGAAATTAAAAAAATATATATGCAAAGAAACATAAAACGTATAATAATATTGTTCTATTAGACGCACCATTTCATTAAATTATTTATAAAAAACTAAAGATATACAACTGTAAAATAAGCCGATAAATCTACTTAATGCATGAGAGGAATCAGTTCCCACAACGGGAGATTCTTTCGATGGTTTTGTAAATCCAATAGAACCTAATATTTGAGAACGCAGTTGCATTTGATGTTGCATATTTTCTCAGAGGTATCTAGATAAGCACTAGATTTCTCATTATCAATGAGACCATCTTGCAGCTTTTAGTAAAACGTGAACAAGTAGGTGCTCTCGTGTATGTAACCTCGTACTTACTTACATGAGAGCACCATCCCTCACCATTGGGAATATAATAAATTAATGGCTTAAGGGGTCATTTCGGAAAATATTTAAAATTTAATGGATTTCATTTTTTTGTATATAAAACTGGTTATGATTTGATGAAAACGCATACGTATAAAACGAAAAAATATTCATAAGGCGATATAAAACCAAAGAATGGAAATGAAGTTGGAGGTAATAAAGAAAAGAGAATCTAAGCTGGTTCTTCAATCATTGGGGCCTGTTTACAGACTTGGCGAACCGTTTCATCCGATGGTCAAGAATTAGGCAAACAGAACCAAAGTGAAAAATAAACAAGGCGAATTCCTCTGCTATTCCCTCCGTATCCCAGCCTATCGGATAAACCCATATTGTTTAGAAAATAAAGTCATATTTTTACAACCAGATCTTCCTTCAGCAATGATCCCCTCATCAGGAAATAATTCTAAAAATAACAGAGTCTTATACACGATTTAATTCTAATCCCACCCCGAAAACCTAACAAAAACATATAAAAATAAACCAACAAATTTCGCTGATTCTACTAATCCAGTTATTATTATAAAAATGAACTGCTCCCATAAACAAATTACATAAACTTCCTACATTGATTCATAAATCAGTCAACATATGTAACCAGCTTTATATCCAAAAAAATGAAATCCGTTAAATTTTAAATATTTTCCGAAATGACCCCTTAAGTCATTTATTTATTATATTCCCAATGGTAAAGAATGGTGCTCTCATGTAAGTAAGTATAGCATCAGTTACATACACGAGAGCACCTGCTTGTTTACGTTTTACTAAAAGCTGCAAGATAGTCTCATTGATAATGAGAAATCTAGCGCTTATCTAGATACCTCTGAGAAAATATCAATGAGTTAGTCCACACAGATCCGAACGCAATACGAAATATTTATTTTCCTTCTCGAATTATTAGAGCTTTAAGACCATTTGTTGTATTGTGATTTTATTTCCGCATGGTCGGCCTGCTTGTTTTTCCAATGCAACTCCCAACTTTTCAACATATTGTTCTTCGATTGGCGCTTCAAGTTTAGTTTGAAGATACAATTTTAAGTTAACTTATCTATAAGATTGTTATCTAAAATTTTCGATGATTAATGGCATTCCAGGACTTTGGATATAAAGTATTCTGAAACTTATTCAGTCAATTCTCATCCATAACTAATACATTCCATCTTCCTGAAATTATCATTCTCTAAAATAATGGTTTCAAGTATTCGAACAGCTTTCAGACTTAAATGGATGACCTTTTATGAGTCTATAAATTTGAACTTAATTAATAAAGTACATTTATGTCTTCATTCTTATCCATAGATACGACAATTACAAGGTTGAAAAAGAGTGTTAAAATGAAAACATTAATTAATTAAAATTTATTTCTAAGGATAGAAGTAGGTAAGCTGCAGGGCCCCAGAAGAGAGCTGAGTATGAAGAGGAACTGAAGAGAAGGCTCCAAGAAATGGATGCAGACACTGGTCGTGATGAAATGTGGGATTATATAAAAACTAGTATCCTGCAAGCAGCATCCGTAGTTTGTGGAATAAAGAGGACCTACTCAAAAGGCAAGCGAACTTCATGGTGGAGTGAAGATCTGAGGGCACAGGTCAAGGAGAAGAAAAATGCATGAAAGGAATACTGGCGAGACAAGTCACCAGATAAATGGCGAATGTATGTAATAGCCCGAAACAGAACAAAGGAAGCTGTAAGAGCAAAGCAAAAATCTTGGGAGGAATTCGGGGAGTAACTAAACCAAGATCATGCGGAGAATATAAAACTATTCTGGAGAAAAATTAAAGCCTTAGGGAGACGCAAAAGTAAACCCATAAGAAATGTAAAGAATGAGAATGGGAAGGTGGTCACGGAGGATAAGGCCATTCTGGAGGTCTGGCGTAAATATTACACCAAGCAATTCGGTGCAGATGATATGCAACCAGTGAACCCAGATGGACAATGGAATGAGGCTGAGTTTGACGAGGCGGTAGAAGAGGATGAAATAGAGAGAGGTATCTCGAGAATGAAGAACGGAAAAGCGCCAGGACGTGATAATATAATGGCAGAATTTGTGAAATATGGAGGCTCCGAGTTAGTGAAAGCCCTGCAAGTACTCTGTCAAAAAGCCTGGGACGAGAAGAGGATCCCAACTGATTGGGAGTACAATGTCATTATACCCATTCGCAAGAAAGGGTCCCAGGCCGAATGTTCTAACTACCGTCCTATATGCCTCTTACAAGCTTTATACGACTGTTTTGGAAGGACGATTAAGGCCTAGTTGATCACCTTATTGGGGAAGAGCAAGCTGGGTTTAGACCAGGACGGCAAACTCAGGATCATATACTCTCCCTAAGAAACGTTATACAGAAATCTTGGGATCAGAATAAAAATATATACTTGGCTTTCCTTGACCTGAAAACAGCATTTGACACGGTTCCCAGGCATGAAATATGGGAGGCTCTTAGAGCTAAAAATGTCTCAAGGAATTTAGAGGAGGCTGTTAAGTCCATTTACCAGCACCCAAAGGGCGTTGTTCGACTGAACGGGTTGGAGTCCGGCTGCTTTGACATGGCAAGAGGCGTCAAACAGGGAGATAGTTTGAGCCCATTAATATTTCTGGTCTATATGGATGAAGTGGCTGCCATATGCAAAGAAGAACAGAAACGACATTCATGGGGAGAAGAAACCTACGCCCGGTGGTAATTCAGCATTTGCTATATGCTGATGATGTTGTCCTTGTCGCTGATACGGTTGAAAAGTTGCAGCAGGCGGTAACTAAATGGTATGAGGAACTCTACCGGAAAGGAATGCTGATCAATACCAGCAAAAGTAAGGTACTGCAAGTAGGAAGGCAGAATGAGGATATCCATATACTATGTAATGGAGAAGAATTATAAGTATGCTCAGACTTTACCTACCTCGGAGCAGTTATGGAAAAATCGGGGAAAGTGGACTTAGAAATATCCAACAGAATTAGCAAAGCAAATGCAGTCTACTACCAGATTTGAAACACTGTTGTAGGAAAACGAGAGGTAGATAAGAACATTAAGCTCCATATATTTAAATCTGTATACCTACCAATACTTCTATACGGAGTAGAAAGCTGGGTATTGACAGACAGGCAAGAGAGAATTACTACAAGCAAGAGAATTACTGCTGCTGAAATGAAATTTCTAAGAAGAATAGTCGGGAAGACCAGGAGGGACTGGGTTCGCAACGAACGAATTCGCCAGGAACTTGGGGTCGCCCCATTAAAAGAGGTTCTGCAAATCCGCCAACTGAAATGGTTTGGTCATGTGATAAGGATGGAGGAACATAGAGACCCACTGAAGACGATGCCCCAGATGGCAGAAGACCTCGAGGACGCCCAAGAATGTCTTATGTGGAGTACATTGATAGACTGTGCAGAGGAAGAGGCAAAGGTCTCCGTCGAGCCAGGAATTTAGCAAAAAATAGAGAAGAGTGGAGTTCGTGGCTGCTCACCCCCTTACGCTGAAAGGCACAAAAGGGAGAAGCTAAAGGAGAAGAAGAAAATTTATTTATCAGATAAATATGATTTGTAAAAATAAATAATGAATAGGTCTCTATTATCATTACAAACACTGGTTGATTTTTTTTTTGGAAAAAATCATTTACGTTGTTTTAAATATTTTAGTTGCAGGAAAGGATAAAAGAAAATGATGCAGTATTGAAGATAGATGGGCAGCAGAGTAAGCTGATTCGTTTTTTTGTGCTTGAATCTGTTTTTGATCTTCAAGTTGGGTGTTATGCAAATTCAGGTTAAGCCATGGCTGTGGTTATCGAGCGGGGCACAACATGGCTTCAGCCGCCTATGACAACAGTACTCTATGTCACCCAATGCCTCTCCCCATTACTGAATATATTAATCTCCTGGGGCTTCTTCTATTCGTCTCCTCTCAGCTATACTGTGTCTGGAAGGCCCCCAGTGCTTTTTAATTATTCATCTTAAGACGAATGTTAAAAAAGACCGTTCCGAAATCTGAATCTCCACAATATAATATATATATATATATATATATATATATATATATATATATTTGTTGAATTTCACTAACGCTCTTCCGGCCAGTCCGTTACAAAATAAGAGAATATGACATCTCAAGAAAACTTTCCAGTTTTGGGAAGTAGGTTGGGGAATGGATTCCTTCCAAAAACTATCTGAATTATATTTCCCACACAATAGGTCTTGATATATTTGTTGAATATTTTCAAACTATCCGTGACAGTATGAAAGTCTTTTCGAAACTTATGATGCCCCGACTCTTTTTTCCTCCATATTTCCTTTGTAAGAATATCTTCTACCACTGAAATGCAATTTTATTTCATTTAGGATTACTATTTAATATATAACATTAATATTATTGGGAGAGCCTTATCTTCCGTATTTGAAAAGATATTTGTAAGGATTGACTGACTATTTTCACCCTTAAACGTAGCTTGTTTCTTTTATTGTAAATAACCAAAAAACATGAAAGTGAAAGTGAACTCCTTTGGAATATCTTATCAAAACAATGTCATAGCAAGATGTCGAGATGAAAATCTAAACCAATCATATCATAGCAGGGAAACGATATATATATATATATAATATGAGGTATTTATTCAATTATTATTAAAGTGGCAGTGTAATCAAACAAGCCTTGGCGGTGGTGGGGGGACGTTCTGGCCCGGATGCGTTCTCTGTCTGCTTTTGAACATTGTGCCGTTAACGCCATTTTGCAGTGTCGTCACATGTGTCTTAAAAATCCTTTCATTGGTAAGTGATGTTTTCGAACATTGGTTTCGAACTCTTGTGCAGTCAACACGTCTCTTAAAACTCCTTTCATTGGTTAAGGATATCTTCGTACGCTAGTTTCGAAGTTAAGACTGTTTCTAAATGCAGGTAACTCTGGTCCACCAAAATCCTTTTATTTCCTATTCCTGAATCTCCCTTCAGACCAGAATCTTGTACAGGACGCAGTGAAGAGTGGAGATAAATTCCGTAAGTCTACCATATTTGTATTTATAATTACATTTTTACTTATATTGTTTGTATGTTCTCATGTGTTTTCGTACTGTTCAATTACAGTCCACATTAGTTCTCTCATGTCAGAGTACTACCAGATTTATTCGTATATGTCTTGATAATTTTCTTATTATAAATTTTAATTTTATTCAATTGCCGTGAAGTCTAAATTTTATGCCTTTACACACAACTTTTCAGAGATGGAAATATTGCCAGCAATTTTTATTTGCAACATTTTTTATCAGGTTCTAGGAACAGCTTAGAGTAGTCTCCATTTTTTTAAAAAACCTTTATTGTGTCAAATATTTTTTTTTTAACAATTCTCTTTTAGTAATGCATTTTCAAAAACTACAAGAAAATACAATTTTGTTATCCAAAATATTTAATGAATTAAATATATATTAAATGTAAATATAAATGTATTAAACATATATTTAATCATTTAACTGTCTATATATAATATATATTTAATTCATTAAAAATTTTAAGGATGATCTATTGCCTCATCATACGCTACCTCAATTATTATTTATACAGCAAAGAAATTGCATGCAGCGATCGTTATCATTCGCTTTATGTTGATGTATAGTTGTACTTGATAAAATTTGTGTTAAGGTAGACCTTGCATATTGAGCGAGCGAATTACTCTCTATTGAAGGATATACATGGACACTTCTACACTATTTTTCCCGTTTATTATAATCGATGAATTAGGTTAACCTATATCAGAGATGATCTTTATCAAAAGGGTTTCGAGCAACATGTTTAGATGTCATACCTTCCCAGACTCTTTCCACGGTTTACTACAAACAGATAAATGAGTAGTAAACTGGAAAAACAATAAATTATACGTGGTCGCTATCAAAGCAATATCATTAATATGTTCGGTTAAAATGGATAAAATTATTTTTATTGCCATTTTTTTTTAAATAATTGGCATGACATATTGTTTTAAAATATAAGACAAAGATTCTTTCCAAACAATAAACTTGGCTAACTGGTTAGTGTAATTTTTGTAAAGATTTACTATAAAATAATTTTATCCTTAATCATGCAAAAAGTGTCTTTATTTTAGATAACAAAATTGTATTTTCCTATGGTTTTGAAAATGCTTCAATAAAAGTAAATTGTTAAAAAAAAAGAAATATTTAACACACTAAAGGTTTTTTAAAAATGGAGACTACCCTAAGCTATTTCTAATACCTGATTCATCTAAAGAGAGATAAAAATTGGTTGGCAATATTTCCATCACTGAAAAGTTGTTCAGTCTATAGACAGATTCAGCCTACAGTTGCCATGACGCATAGTGTCACGAGCTGTGTTCAAAAATAAGAAAAATTAAGTTTGAATTTTTTTTTTAGGACTAATATAAACTTTAGAATTTAAAAAAAGAAAGAAAACATCAAAATTTCAATATGAAAACAAAAGCTCAAAGCTAAGGATTAACTTGAATTGTTGATAAAAATACAAAGTATAAAACTGGTTCGATTAGTATATATTTATTTGGGCTATTACCATCTTATTACTTATACATTTTAGTTCTTCCTTTCACCAGTTAAAGTGCCAGTCTTAACTAAATTGGTCATTAACTAATATTTACCAAAATAATTTATCTGATTATTCGGATGAAGTTAAGGAGGATATAAGACAGGTTAGTCCATAAGCAAAATTAGTGATCATTAACCTTGTCGACCACTACCATCCGTTTCGTCTGATTGATGTAAATAACAAAGTTTTGAGAAGAAATAAAACTTTTCGTCTTTCATGTGAATCGTCATTAATAATTGAGTCTCAGCACGACAATATGGACTAAGCGATTGCAAATCTGATCCCAAGTGAAGTGCAAGTCTACCATGATACTAGGGAATAGCACACCAAATGATTTTCACTATGTTCGATGGTAGTGTGTATAACATTTCAAGTGACACGAGTCCTACACAAAAATGCTACAATTGTGATGCAACTCCTAAGTTCCTGAAAAAAGAGTTACTAAATAGTTTACCCCCTAAAACCTAACATTAAAAATATTTATGCATATTAATATATACTTAATGTAAAGAGAAAATGGTAGTCGTTTTTACAATCTAGTGATTATGAAGAGGAATAAGTTTTCTATATTAAAAATCTGGTGCGTGCGCGCAACACACAACTTTCACTTACCAACTTACTTAGATAAGAAATTGACGTGTTTTGTTAAATATCATTTCCCAAAGTCACACATTTTTCTACATTCATATCTTATTTTTATTAATCGTTAAAGCCGTTTTTGAGTAAATAAAAAACCACGTGAAAATGATACAAAATTTATTAAGTAAAGTGCCCCCTGCGGTTGATCAATTTTGATGAAATTTTTACAGACATATCTCGGGCATATAAATAGATCAAATACTAAGTTTAATCAAAATCGTTAGAGCCGTTTTTGAGAAAATCAAAAAAACACGTGAAAATGTTACAAAATTTATTAAGTAAAGTCCCCCCTCCGGTTAATCAATTTTGATGAAATTTTTACAGTCATATCTCGGGCATATAAATACATCAAATACCCAGTTTGATCAAAATCGTTAAAGCCGATTTAGAGTAAATAAAAAAAACACGTGAACATGTTACAAAATTTATTAAGTAAAGTCCCCCCTCCGGTTAATCAATTTTGATGAAATTTTTACAGTCATATCTCGGGCATATAAATAGATGAAATACTCAGTTTAATCAAAATCGTTGGAGCCGTTTTTGAGAAAATCGAAAAAAACCTAAAAAGTTATTAAGTGAAGTACCCCCTCCCTTTAAGTAATTTTGATGAAATTTATGCTGTCACATCGCGGCATATACCTACACTAAATACCCAATTTCAGGATCGCACGGTTTATAGTTTTTGAGCTAGTCTGTTCACACACACACACACACACAGACACACAGACACACACACACACACACACAGACCATTTAGCGGGACTTGGTCATTTCGACTCAGGGGACCTCAAAACGTGTATTTCCGTTGAAAACCGGAAGTCGAATTTTTTCACGATCGCAATACTTCCACTTACTATATATTTCATATATAGGTAAGTGAAAGTAATAATGTTCAGTGTTTTTTTTTTTAAGTTCGTAAATTTCATAAGTAAGTCTCTATTAACATTTTATACCTCAACAAATTATTTTTTCTGTCATGTTTGTGCTGTTTAGTTACCAAAACATATAATGAAACTTTAAAAAAAATATATTTTTATTTCTTACCTCATATACTCGTGACACTGTGCGACGGACGGGAATGGCCGTGATGGCAACTATTTTTTAATTAAATCGCCAGTGGATTTTTATTGCTCGTTTTTGGCAGTTTTTCGGAAATAATGGGAAGAGGATAAGATTACCGGAGCCTCAAATGGAACTACTATACGACTACTTTTGAAATAATTTTTTAACTTTCACTTACCTATATATGAAATATATGCCCGTGATATGACAACAACAATTTCATCAAAAATAATCAAACGGAGGGGGCATTTATTTTATAACTTTTTTTCCCAATTTACGTTTTTTGTTTTATTCTCAAAAATAGCTTTAACGATTTTGATTAAACTCGTCATGTTTAATGAGAATCAAGTATTCTTCAATATCAGATAGGCTTTATCATTATTAAAAAGTTCTGAGGGAGCTTAAATAGGGAAGGGGCCTTTTTTGTTTTCCTACAAAGTACCTTTGTTTTTGTTTCTTTGGAGAAATTATCTGTCTCTCGTTTCGTCTAAAAATAAGAAATTGCTAAATATGAAATATGAAAAAAATCAAGCAAACATATACAGGAGAAAGAAAGGAAAATATTCCGTCAACTCCTAAACCAGAGCCCACGGATGCGCAGTACGTCTTTAATGACAGAGGATTGTTTATAATTAAAGATGTTCAGTTCATATAATGGAAATTATTTGTTTCCATCGTAACTAAATGAAGTTTTCAACAACTACATAGAGAATTATAAAATCAAACGACTTGGAGTATTATGCTTGCATTTCCGAATTATTAGAAGTAAAAACTTGTATTTAATAATACAAAAAAAAAAATAGTTAGAGCAAAAACAAACAAAAATAAGTAAATGAATGTGGAAAATTGTGTGACTTTTAAAAATGACATTTAACACGTCATTTTTTCATCAAAGTAAGTTGGTAAGTGAAAGTTGTGTGTTGCGCGGATCGCACCAGATTTTTTATCTATATAAAGTTTAACAAATACTGCCAGGATAGAAATATAAGGGGATCTCAGATGACAGCTTTTGTTTGACACATTGTTATGAAAATAAATTGATTTATCACAGTATTATTCTGTTTCGAGAATTCACCCCCGCATGTTTGGACTGACATGTCGACTATCTATCACATAAATGGAACAGACGGGGGAAAAGCAATATTTGGATATTGGAAGTAGAGATAAAAAAGAAAAAAAGAATTAATAATTTATCGTATCGACATTTCTCATATTGAGGTGAGAAACGACCTTACCGCCAAGAGAATGACACCGCAATGACAAAGAATAGCAGTTTAGACATTACTCTTAGCAAGAAAAATGTTTATACGATTTACTAGATTCAACTTGCATTTTCTATAAATCTATCAGCTGCTTAATACAACAACCAATAAAAAAATGTATCTGTTCCGCTTTCGATTAATCGAATAAAAAATAATAAATATTAATAATTTAATATTTTTTTTTAAAGTATAAATATGTGAATACATTCCATTTACTTCATTATTAATCCTTGGGGTTGGTATGGGTTGGATATGGATTTAAATAATTTCTATTAACAAACAATTATAGCTCAGAGATGCAGACAAACAACTCAAATAATTAACAAGGTTAAAAAAAGTATCAACTTGTAACGACAAAGTAACACGAAAGTAACCATATGATTAGTTCATCATAGCAAGATTAACTCTCCACTTAATTTTAGATTTTCGTATTGCGGGACTTGGTTATTTCGACTTAGGGGAACCCAAAACGTGTATTTCCGTTGAGAACCGAAAGTCGAAATTTTTCACGATCGCATTACTTTCCCTTACTATATATTTGATATATTGTTAAGAGAAAGTAGTAGTAGAGTCTGCTCTCATAATTAGCCAAAAATTTCATAGAAAATTTGACCAAAAAAATAAAAATACTACTTACTATTTGATTCAACACGAGCTTGATTTTCTTCAAACTCTAAGGAGACTGCGTTCTTGACAGAAAAACATTTTTTTTTTAAGTTTAACGTTAATGCATAATAAAACATAAGAGACGATTAAAAAAAGGGGGAGGAATACATATATATATAACTACAATTGTAGCAGAAAAAAATATAAAATTCCAATTCGAGGATGTTCCATATTTGAATCTTTGAAGTGATGTTGATAAATAAATTTATTAAATTAATCCCTCCTTAAATATATTTTAATATTTATAATATATATATATATATATATATATATATATATATAACTACAATTGTAGCAGAAAAAAATATAAAATTCCAATTCGAGGATGTTCCATATTTGAATCTTTGAAGTGATGTTGATAAATAAATTTATTAAATTAATCCCTCCTTAAATATATTTTAATATTTATAAATTTTGATTTCGTTTACTTTTACTTATGTAGTTATTTTTCTGAATTACAAATTTGATATTTAATAGAACCCCATAATATATATGCGGAAGAATTTATTTATTAGGAAGCTAATACTCTTGTGGACAAGTGAGTAACTAATTAGGTAAAGAAGCTGTACCAAAATTAAGGCTGATGGGAAAGCACTCTCCGTACACCAGGCAACACGATGGGAGCAGCCTATAGTTGATTGGCCTTGGTCCCGAGGGAAGGACTGTATAACTATCTACCGGATAACCCCCACCCCCCTAACTTGGACCCCTAATTAGGGGGCCGATTGAGCTAAATGATGTAATACAT
This sequence comes from Aelia acuminata, assembly GCA_911387785.2. NCBI lineage: Eukaryota > Metazoa > Arthropoda > Insecta > Hemiptera > Pentatomidae > Aelia > Aelia acuminata. The sequence continues at coordinate 91,687,255 of OU426982.1, forward strand.
TATGTATTAAATTATAATATTAATTTGGAGTATTGTTATGCTAGGGGTGAACGACCGGACTTGAGCGGAATATATCAACTGCCTTCATGACCTTTAGCTAACTGCCAAGCCCTGCTTCGATAACTCCATCCTTCTACAGGGAGGGAAGGGGGGGGGGCTTTGCAAGCCGAAATGGTATTAATTTCAATGAAACAATTGAAAAAAAAAATTAAATTACTGTATGATTAAATGGTGCAGGTTAAAATTAAGGGCAAAAGCAGTTTTGTTGTCCTTACAAAGAAGAATCAGGGACAATGAAAAAGCAGATGACGTTTAAAATATAGCCAGAAAAGAAGGATCAGAAGATGTAACAATATTTAAAGAAAACACTAGAGGACTGGCATAGCGAAAAAAAAATCGATGAAAAGAATGGGAGAATGATAAATAAATCGGCCAAAATATCAAAAATAAAACCGGAGTACAACAAACAGGCTACAAGCTCAAGAACCTCGAGGGGAGAAGGAACTGTATTGTGCTGATTGAGGATCAGGCATTTCTAATTCACCCATCCTAATGGTAAACTGTTGAAAAACAAACAAACAAGAATGGCAACCCTATACCTGTACTTAAAAGCGGTATCATATTACGATAGCATATAAAACAACACAATGACCCTCAAGGATAGAGGGTCCAATGAACTAATAAAGTCTTCGGGATTTCCGATTACTTATATGCTTGCATCAGTTCAATACAATTTTAATATTAATTTATAATTTTGAAAAAAAAAAAACTAACGCTGGGAATTTGTTAATCTAAAAATATATTCAGACCAAAGGCAGAAAAGAATAATATAAATTATTTTTAAATACCTAAAATAGTTTCTTTCTCGCTTCTTATTTTGCATTTGCGAAAAATCTCGGAGACCCATCTAATATTTTTCGGCAACGAATCACCTAAATAGGTTTGGTTGAAATCAGTGTTCTAACCTACATAAACATCCCTAAGATGAGATGAAAGAGCATTGATATATAGAATTATATTTTTAGCAAAGCGAAATATGTTGCTATGAAAACACTAAAAACACCAAGATTGCTATATAAAGCTAATAAAGAAACTGCTAAATAAAATAAATCTGCAATACAAATATTCGACGAAGTTCCATCAGAAAAGTTCTCGGTAGCGAGTGAGTAAATAAATATGTCAACAACCCACCCCCCCCCCTTAACCAAACAAAAAACTGAAATAGATTAAAGACTCTTTTTAGTCACAGAACTGAGATAAAAATCTGCATCAATCAGGCTGCAAAATGAGAAGTCAATAAGATTAAGAATGATCGGACGGTGATGAATGAATTGCTTTTTATTGTTATGTTTAAACGAGGAAAGGTATGAAATCTTGGCAAATCAAGAATATAATTAAGTAATTTAAGAAAGGTAACGATGACCGTTTGAATATGGAGTAAGTTGGATAATAGCTTTTATAGACTGTAAAATGTGCCAGGAGTCTATTACCTTTCCGTCACATTTTCATTATCACCAGCGAACAATAGGCTAGCGGTACTATCTGAAATAGCTTTTGTAATAATGGAGGGTTATCAAATTTAATTGTTGAGCCCATTTAGGTTTTATACTGATGAGAAGCTAGCGAATAATAATCTCTGATATTAAAACCCTTGCTGGTTTGAGCTTTATCACGGTCTTATTAAACGGGGATGAGTCTGTTAATGATTTGGATTCACGGTTAAAAAAGAGGCTTACTAATCTGGAAATATACTACTTAGAAAGTTTATGGGATGACAAGGGGTTTAAGCGATATTTTTCCCATTTTGAGTAAATTAAAGTAGATGTTTAAAAATATTTATATGTGAATTTAAAAGGTTTTTTTTTTTAAGCTAAAATCTAGATCAGGCCTTTGACATCTAACTTCTTTAGAATTTTACTTTAATACATTTAAATTATTGCTTAATGTCCTCTCTAATGAAGCCAAAGAAAAAGGAAACGATGTCTCGAAGGAAAGTTTAATTAAGTTGGAGAAGGCGACGATGGGATTTTTTTTTTAACTACTCTTCGTCGATACCATATTACAACATTAAAAAAAAAACCTTCGGCTTTGGACTTCAAATAAAGTTTTATTGATAGTCTTCAAAGTAAAATGATAACGTTTTTTTTTTCAATTTGGAACTTGTTTTTGTCTACCTAAATCTGACATTGTCCCCACTAAGCGTCGGTGAAAATTAAAAACTGAAGATAATCCATGGGCTAGGGAATTAGCTGTTCAAGTTTTTGTTTCGAAGTAAAGGGGGAGAATAAGCTGGATATTAGGCGATCCGTATGTTGAGGAGGATGTGAAACGTATTAAGGCGCGTCCACATTAGCGCAAACGTAACGAATGCTCGCGGCGGATATTCGGAAAGAAGGGGAGGGGGATATTCTTGTCCTACACGAGCACATGTAAACATATCCAAATAATTTAATAAAATCAGATTTAAACAATAATGATCATTCATCGGAGAAACCTTTAAAAGCCAGAGAGGTGAACCCACACACACTGTTCTGATCGATCCTCCACAACAATACGCGCGTTAATTAAACATTAAACACTAGAATGCGCGTTCCGTTTGAAGTACCGACATCTGGCAGTAAGGGCGAATGTGATTACATGTTGCCCGATGGTACACATTAGAGCATTTCCAGCCGAATCGAAGCAAATTCAGCCCCGAATGCGATAATGTGGACGCGACTTTAGGAGAGTGGCTCAATTAGACATAAATGAAATGACACCCAGCCCTGGCTTTGAATAAGAGCTCTATTCTCAAGAAATAGAAAATGATAGTACAGAGAACAACTGGAAGAGGGAAATAGTTAACACAGCTCACAGAGCTATTTCAGTAACAAAATAGTGTCAACTAGAAGACAAGCGAAATAATCTCGTCACCACATATAACAAACACCGAGGAAATTTGTATTCTAAGATTTTTTTTAAGCCAATAAAACTTTATTATAAAAAAGTTGAATCTACACAAAATAAAGAATGAATAAATAAAACTTACATATTATCAGCATGACAACAGCTTTGCTAACGTTAAACGTTCATACCTGAAAAAAATATACAAAATATGATATAAATATATTTCAAAGAATACTATTTAATAAACGTTTATACAAATCATACCTATTATATTGTTAAAAATAAAATAATACATGAATACCGAAATCCTTTATATATTTTAGCAAATTTTCTAATCTTCTCATGACACATACTAGCATTGGGAAGAATCGCCTATTAAATTAATTCTTAAATGTAGGATCTTCAAGGGAGAGAGGACAAGGGTGTGGAAGTGGTACTATAAGAGCGGGTGATAAATAAAAGGAGTATAAATAGGGACATGGCTATAGAGGAATATAAAAGGCTAAGGATAAGAGGGACACTTAAACTGAGAAGGCCCTTTTCCCACTAGATCCAACCTAGATAGCCTTTCCCATTACCATAGTAAGTATTTATACTCGTCTAGTTCACTTATGCATATATTTATCCACATCAACTTTATAAATATATGCTAAGAGCATTTATTTACTAAATAATTCTTTAGTATGGATAAAATAATTTCTTAAAAAAAATCATTTTATTAGCTTTATATATCATCGTAGGTATGTGTATGCTTTACACTTAGGAAAATAATTAGGCTAGTCTATCAAAACCTGCCTTTAATAGCCTTCTAAAAACGTCAATCAAAAGAGGTTAAATGCATAATTATGTTGTTGTTATGAAATTTATTGAATAGGTTTCGATGACATGATTCTGAATACGCCACTTGAATTTTTTACAACACTATATAAATAAATTTTCTTTGTTCTTGAAAACCATACATTGCTAAATATTTTTATTATCACTGCATTCCAATATTTTCAATCAACAAGCAACTGAACTTAACTATCTGAATTGAAATAATACTTTATGGCCCAATATTTAGATTGCATCATCTACGTGTTCATGAATGTAATACTAACGATGATCACTAATGCAAGATTAAAATTATTTTTATAAAATAATAAGCATTTTTATAAAAGCATTCTGTTAATATTTAGAAATGTCAAATGTCCCATTGGCCGGATGATTGCCTTCTCGCCTGAACCAGTAACAGTAATACTTAGGATAATAGCATAAACAATTAAAAATTAAGTAATTAAATATATAGATATAGATTAAAGTATATTGATTGATAGAATTTGGAGGATGAAATTTAGAATTTTAAAATTACTGGTTAAAATTTTATTATTATGGTTTAGTAATGCAAACTGGTTGTAAGCAAAGTTGATAGTTTAAATGGATTCTAGAACCCATCTAGTGAGCACACAATACTTGGGCAAATACCAGGATTCGATGAAAACATATGGATATGAAACTTGGGAACAAGTTGGAGATCCATTCGCTGTTATGTAGCAAAGCAGAGGTGTGGAAACTTTGGACGAGAGACCAAGTTCCGTAATGGCACCCTATAAGGCTATTAATAGTTTTATGAACTGATATGAATTTAATAGCACTGTATGAGCGAGTAATAACATTCCCTTTAAAAGGTGAATACTTATTGATTTTATAAAAAGAAATGCAACATCGTTTATTCGTAGATAACGTATGATAATGATAAAGTACACTTCAGCAAGCGGCATGCGTTGAACTGTTGGTTAACCGGTTGTCTATCCACATCGAACACCTGTCGTTAAGCCGTCTTGAGCTCACGTTCAGGCCACTTAAAGTCACTACAAGGTAGGTCGGCAACTAACTCTTCACATGGGACAGCTAGAAGTAGTAATCATTGTACAGGATCCATCAAATGATACCAGTATGATCAACCAACATGAAACGTAAGGTTTATATTTCCGAAAATTTAAATATTTCTTCTTACGCTCCCCAAATCATAAAAATCTGGTGCGTGCGCGCAACACACAACTTTCACTTACCAACTTACTTAGATTAGTAATTGACGTGTTTTGCTAAATATCATTTCCCAAAGTCACACATTTTTCTACATTCATATCTTATTTTTGTTAATCGTTAAAGCCGTTTTTGAGTAAATAAAAAAAACCCCGTGAAAATGATACAAAATTTATAATGTAAAGTCCCCCCTCCCGTAGATCAATTTTGATGAAATTTTTACAGTCATATCTCGGGCATATAAGTACATCAAATACCAAGTTTGATCAAAATCGTTAAAACCGTTTTTGAGTAAATAAATAAAACACGTGAAAATGATACAAAATTTATTAAGTAAAGTCCCCCCTCCGGTTGATCAATTGTGATGAAATGTTGGTTATCACATCTTTGGCATATAAATACATCAAATACCAAGTTTGATCAAAATCGTTAAAACCGTTTTTGAGTAAATAAAAAAAACATGTGAAAATGATACAAAATTTATTAAGTAAAGTCCCCCCTCCGGTTGATCAATTTTGATGAAATTTTTACAGTCATATTTCAGGCATATAAATAGATCAAATACTTAGTTTAATCAAAATCGTTAGATCCGTTTTTGAGAAAATCGAAAAAAACTTAAAAAGTTATTAAATAAAGTACCCCCTCCCTTTGAGCAAATTTGATGAAATTTTTGCTGTCACATCGCGGGCTTATACATACTCTAAATACCCAATTTCAGGTTCGCACGGTTTATAGTTTTTGAGCTAGTCTGTTCACACACACACAGACAGACACACACACACACAGACCATTTCGCGGGACTTGGTTATTTTGACTCAGGGGATCCCAAAACGTGTATTTCCGTTGAAAACCGGAAGTCGGAAATTTTCACGATCGCAATACTTCCACTTACTATATATTTCATATATAGGTAAGTGAAAGTAAAAAGGGTCATAAGATAGTAACAGTCTAAGCGATACGAAACTGTTTTATGATCATTCTCTAGATTTAAAAAAAAAGTTTGAATTTAATAGTTGTTATGGAATACGAGCACATACACCTGACGGTCTTAATAGGATTACGAAACGGAATAAATAAGACAAACATGAGCTGGGACAGGTAGCAGGTGGCCTCCTTAAATCCACGTCCTGTAATTGTTTTTTAGGGAGGCTCTAATGTTATGCTGAGGAAGTTTGGCATGTTTTCGAATTAAGGAAAGGAAACATATTTTTTAAGGCCTTTTAAAAGTTTAGTTCTGATATTGCCTAAAGTAAGGAAGTACTTTTTTTTGGGATGGGGGCACAACTTCGAAACATTAATTTTAATTTTTTCGAATGGTTTTCCTTTTAAAAAAACTTAGGATACCGTAATAAACGGAAGAATAACATCCTAATAAGAACAAAACAACTGTTTTACTGTTTTTCAGGAAGTGAGTAATTACTACTTTTTTTTTATTTTTTTGTTCGGAACCCTTACCTCTCCTCTAACCTCTCAACAAAGCAACAAATTATAAGGTAATTATAACATAAAAAGATTGCGAACACTCATAGGCACAGTCTCTGAACAACCTGAAGATAACTTGCTAACTCGAATCTAGTTAAATAAACTAGTAAGCCAAACTACTAGAAACAAGAATAATAAGTCACCAATTTTAAATTAAACCTTATAAACTTACTTTCATTTTTTACTTAAAAAATAAACCCAAAATATTAAAATTTCTGGGATAAAATAAAAAAAAAATAAAGGATATCTAAAGGTATTAATTTACTGAAACTGTTGCATTTTTTATTTTAAATGTTAAATGCAGTCGCTTCATTTTGAAGTTTAACAAAATTAATATAGTGTCATATTATTTGCATTAAATATAATCATACTCTAAAAGATGAGCTATTCTATTTTATGTTTAAGAAATGTGTGTGTACATATAAAATATTAATGTAAGAGATTGGACTGGAGGCTTTCCTTCATCGAGAAGGAATGCTTCTTTTCATTTCGACACATAAAGGAGGGGAATGCACTGCTAATGGATAGGCACCATCATCTTTTCGCTCTATTCTCCTGCTAAGGAAACTCTACTCTATCCTTCACGCCAAGGAGTAACCCTTCACTCAACTTTTATTTTATTTTTTTTTTCCTTTTTTGGTGTTATTAAAAGTTAAACGTAATTACAATTCGTTAAACATAGTTTAATTTGTCAATTACCGATTTCCTGCTGATTAAAACTGTCAGCAAAAATGGGATAGACCTATGATACGAGTAATTTTATTCGTGATTTAATTAGCAGCACTACAGATTAAGGATTATTAGGAGGAATAGGAACGTATTTTCGGTTTTTAAATTCAATTCGGATAATTGAAGCAGCCTACTTATATAGCTTATTTATATATTATTGTGATATTATGCTCATTATTTTGGATGATATTGTCATGATCATCTGCTTTGGATAGGCAGGGTAAAAGATAAAAACTGTAAGTGACTAGGTCTAATCTTTACCATGGATAAATGGGGATTTGTACCAATCCCTTAGGTTTCGACATTGCCCTACGTTTTTAATAGTTAGCGAAAACAACTCATTACTTACTAATGATCACCATCCTATTATTCTTATATCATACCAGCAGTCCCGGCCACGCGTTGCTGTGTCTTAGTAGCAATAATGCGTTGAATTAATTATATCCTATTATTTTTAATACAGTCAAATCAAAATTCACTGACAAAGATAATGCTAATATAAATATATATATAATTTTGTCAAATTTAATATTGTTTGGTAAAGAATTTAGGAGGTTTCATTATTTTTTTTTAAATTTTACATCTCATATTTGACTATTGTAAGTGTTAATAATCCATTTATTTAGCACTTATTGGATTATTTCAGCTAAGGCGAGATTAAATATAAGTAACACAAATGTAAAAGGAACGAATAAAGAATATAATTGGAAAAGGGTTAAGTACAAACACAATAGACAGCTAAAATGTACAAAATTATTCTTTTGTTCTAACACATGTTAATTGAATTCAGAATATAGCACTTGATGATATGAGATATTGTCTGCTTGTTGAGGTTTCACCTGAAACAGTGAAGGAAAAGCGAGCAAACTCAAACCATTATAATAGTATAATAAGTATTTAATTTGCAATAAAAGAAATAATGAAGCCAATAATCGAGATAAAAACTTCCTATCATTTAAGTTGGAAAAAACTACACCAAATGTACCAAATTTTATAAATATCGGTTGAGTAGTTTCTGATTTTACCCCCAACAAATAACAAAAAGGTTATGAAATCGACATATGGCGCCATGTTAATAAACCGAAACACGACCAACTTTATTTGCAATAATTCGCTATAAAAGAACTATTGTGGTCAATAAGCAAGATAAAAACTATCCCATCTTTTAAGTTGGACAATACTATACAAAATGAGCAAATTTCATAAAAATCGGTTGAGTAGTTTCTGAGTTTACCTCGGGACAAGAGATTTTCATATATATAAGGATTTATTCCACCATTCTTACTCCTTCTACTACTATATTTAATCCGCACCATATCGTACTACCACGCGAGGATTGAGATACTAAATTCAAATTTGGTATAGGACACCACTAGATGAAACAACCTGTATAAGAAATGAAAAAAATAATTTGATATCGAATAAAAATTTGAAGTTACGGAACTAAGAAGATCAAGAATTAACGAATTTTATAATAGGAAAGATTTTTCTCATACCACAGATTGTTTGTATAATATTATTAGTATACTTAGTATATTTAAACAGAGAAAATCCTTCAAAGCTGAATATTATCATAAAAAACAAATTTATTCTTAAACTAAATCTACCAAACATTTAATGACCCATATGATGGCAAAAGATCTAGAGCGAATATAAGAGAAATAAATATAAAAATAAAACAAAAGAGGAAGATAGAAGGGGCAAGATGCTAATAGAGCCTGGAGGGATGAATAGTGGATCCCGGCTAAAAGGCCCTTTACAGCTGTCAGCACCCACCGCTTCAATAAACCTTTTAAACATGAATAATTTTCAAATTTATAATTGTATTTCAGTCCCTCCGAATGGCCCGACGGAAAATTGGATTCCGTCAGTTTCACTCGAGGTGTTTAATGAAAAGTCCCCACCCCCTACTATAATCTGAAAACAAATAGCAGTCCTCATATTTATTTTATTTTATTTTATTTTATTTTATTAAATACAATTAAAGTGATTCCCTGGTATAAAAATATATAAAGTAGTATCCCATATGCAGTAATGTAAGAACGATTAATGTTACTCTCATTATGATTTTCGAATCTTCGGTTGGTACTCACGTATCCTGCGGCAACTATAAACTTACATCAACTGATAACGAATAGCTTTTTGTTTGTATTTATGGAAATTTAAATAGACTCTGATATTATCTTTAAATAACTAGAAGAAAAGAAATGGAAGATGATTAAGTTTGTTGCAAATAACAAATAAACGCAGTAGGTTACGCGGGTATGTTGCCTAGTCGCTTTAAAATATGTAGGTATATTCATTTGGGTAATATTACATAATTTAAATTATTTGACACATTCCACTTAGACTAGGTCAAAGTAGATAACAGAATCTATAGACTAATAATTGAATCAATATATTGATCCAGAAAATGGATCAAACTGATTTTGCAAAAAAATAATGAATTTAATAAGAGTCCAGTTCTGGAAAATCATATTTTCGGTCCGGTATTTTCATCCAATATGCAATGCTTAAATCCTATAAGCAAAAAAAGGCGAGAAAACTGTAAAAATCCTATTTGAACAGGTGGCTAGCTGGTTTACGAATAAGAGTCGACAAGCGGTTTATACGCCCAATAAAACACTTAATGGACAAATGAAGTGGTATATAGGCAAAACTAATGAATATACAACATAAAACAATAACTCTGAAGCACAAAAAAGGAACAAGTGCTGCCTAGAGGTAATACTTTTGGTTTAGTAAGTTTCGATATTGAATTGAATCATTATATACTTGAAGATAGATGGAAACAGTTCCGAATATAAATTAACTATCACATCCAGGAGGAATACGAGGCTCTATTTATTAACAGTATTCTAAACAAGAAAATCGTTCAGTCAAAGTAGAAATTTAGTCATTTTTAACTCCTACACTTAATTTACTAAAAAAATATTGCTTCAAAAGCTTGTAGAGTTTCACGAACTAACTCCAGTTATGGAACACGGAATAAGGATTCACAAATATTTTAATTGATAATCGGATCACGTTTTCTTCGTTGGACTCCATAAAAGGCAACGTTCGAGCTAAGAATTATTAATTTACAAGGGAAAGGATGGGGGGCAGAGGATAAAATAAGGGTCATGTTGAGAGGAAGAAGAGGCGACCTGAGTGGGAGGGAATATTAGGATGAGATATCGGGAGGGCCCAGGGGGCACATCCTCCTCCCGCTAGGGGACGTTTTTAACAGACCCTTCCTCGCTCCGGGAGGCAATTCCAAAAATAAAACCGAAATAATGATCTCGTCTCTCCTATATACTCTCATTCCGCTCCGTGTATTTTTTATAAAGAGAGCCTTTATGCCACTCCCGGAGCCCGGAATAAGTATTAAAAAAATATAGAGCATGAGGATCGACATGGGAGGAGTAAAAACATTCTTAGGCATGATTGATGTTGCAAACAGTGACCGCTGAAATGAAAATGGATGGCCCCCCGCACCGACAAACAAGACATCATCGGAACGATCGAAGGGTGGTGTGGTGATCCAGCGGCCAGGGCCACTTCGGGCAGATGGGGGCATCATTTGTCAAGCGCGGTGGGGCGAGCACGGGAAACGTAGTGTTCCATCAAAAATTAATGGAGTAATTTATTTTAACAGACGAGAGGCTCATTATGTTTGTTCCTATTATTTATATGGGGTTTACCAAGTCCAGTCCAGATCATTCTTTGTCAAATTGAAATTCGCCTCAATCATTGTCAAGAATTTTAATTTATCATTTGGATTTACATCAATAAACCAAAATAACAGAATCCAAAATCGGAAAATGCAGTAGACTATATTTTTGATTTAAAATCTATTATTAACAATTAGAATAATAGGGAATATAATATATCGTCGCCAGGACCTTGAGTAACGGATGTGGAAATAGCGTATCCTATAGTATAGTAATCCTATCGTATAGTGGAAATCGTGTATCCTATAAGATACACGACTTTCTCAATTTTTTGAAAGGCTTTGTGGGGGGGGGGGTCCGTTTTTTTATCCACGTTTAAGCCCTGAAGTTTTCATAAAACGCCTTCCATTTTTTCTTTCTAAGCTTCTCCAACATGGCTGGGAAACGGTTTATATCTTTATTTATTAAAAAGGGAGGTGGAAAGTAGGGAGTTTCAGTAATCATTAATTCGAAGAAGAGGAACTTATTTTTACTGTAAATAACCCCGATCGAAATTGGGAATCTTAGCTCCCACGTTAGATTTTTCTTTTATAATTCTAAATGATTTGTTTACTTTATTAGATCATCAAAATACGCAAATATATGGAGTTATCATCAAATATGCAAAATAAAACTTGGCCGATTAGATCTGTTTATCAGGCCCGCTATTTTAAAGAAGCACGGGCCATTCCACGTCAAATCATCCAGCCGAAGTTCAAAATTTTACCTCCCCATCTCATATTTTGAAAAAAAAAAAATTGGAGGTGTTAAGTACATATGGAAATAAGAAAAATGCCAATTTTTACCCAATTCCAACAAGTAGTTTCAGAATTATGGTCATTTGAACTTTTGAGATTTTTGTTCCGATTTGAGAAGTTCCGATGACGACTTGAGCTCAAAACCAACTTGTACGTGTTAAGACTTTCCTCAGTAGAATAGGTACTATTTGAACTCGAGCTTTCAAAACTTATTCATTAATTCTGAATTTCATATAGAATCAGATGACATCAAAAATATTAGACACATAATTTTCCATCATGGAAAAAAAATTCTTAAACATAAAAAATTAAATTTTTTCCAAGCTGTAAAAAAGTCATCGAAAAATGCCGTGAGTAAAAATCTCTATCCAACCAGACTAATAAATTATATATCAATAGAATGAGGATAAAATTCTCTATCTAATGATGAAATAATATGAGTGGGTTATTGACTTATAAGAGTTTTATGTCGTTTATTATTATTTCTATGTCGTTTATTATTATTTCATCATTTGATAGAAAATCCTATCCTCTTTTCAGTAATAAACATTATTAATACGGCTGAAATTTCTCTAAAATATCCTCATACAAAGGTATATTATTGAAAAGGTCATCTAATTTCTTTTTAAATAATATAATAATATTGGTGGGCGTTTGAGCTGAAAGTGTTTTATTGTAATGTAAATCTTATAAAATTAATTCAACTCAGTGTGATTTGTACACTTCTGCATGGCTAAAATCTCTCTCCAAGCCTAATAAAATAATTTTTATAACTGTAAAGAGGGTGGAATTTTCTATCAAATGATGAAATAATAATAAACGACATAAAACTCTTGTAAGTCAATAAACCACTCATATTATTTCATCATTAGATAGAGAATATTATCCTCTTTCTATTGATATATAGTTTATTAGGCTGGTTGGAGAGAGATTTTTGCTCAAGGCATTTTTCGATGACTTTTTTACAGCTTGGAAATTAATTAATGTTTAAGAATTTTTTTTTCCATGATGGAAAATTATTTGTCTAATATTTATGATGTCATCTGATTCTAAATGAAATTCAGAATTAATAAATAAATTTTGAAAGCTCGAGTTCAAATAGTACCTATTCTACAGAGGAAAGTCTTAACACGTACAAGTTGGTTTTGAGCTCAAGTCGTCATCGGAACAAAAATCTCAAAAGTTCAAATGACCATAATTCTGAAACTACTTGTTGGAATTGGGTGAAAATTGGCATTTTTTCTTATTTCCATATGCACTTAACACCTCCAATTTTTTATCAAAATATGAGATGGGAAGGTAAAATTTTGAGCTTCGGCTGGATGATTTGAAGTGGAATGGCCCGCACTCAAACAAAATATGCAATCCCATAAAAATCAGTGCCCTGGTTATAAGATACATAACTACAAATATAGTTATATGGAAAAAAAATAAATATACAATGTGTTGTAGTTAGGTTAACGTTAAATACTATAAAGAGAAAAACAAAATTAATTCTAAGATTTCTTGTTGCTGCATCGGCTCTTTCAGTAACGCAGTGAACTAGGTATGGTTACCTATTAAACTCAAATGATTTTGAAAACTACAGCTTAGGAAGAAAAAATATAAGTACCGAAAATCGTTAGTAAGAGAGATAACAGTGGAATTTTTCGGCCGAGATCGGTTCCATATTACACGGGGCCGTACTGTGTATAATAAGGTGGTCATCTGGATTGTTATCTACATTCTCTGATCAGTCTGACAGAAATATGTCAGCACTTTTAAATTAAAAAAAACAACAACAAATATTTGAAACTGATTTACAGTTTAAGTAACAGGTTAATAATTAATGTTATAAACTAACTTACCTCCGATGAAGACATCTTCAGTAACTAACATGGCACTGATGAAATTTAAAGAATATTAAAAATCTAATACGTAATTCAGATGACTCATTTAGATATGTCAACCATAGAAACCGCGGGGAGGTGGTAGACGGACAGGTAGGCCTAGCAGGTAATATTGGGGCTGAGGATCCGATAACTGAGCTGTCATCGGCTATTCCTCTAACCATTTCCTGCTTAAAATTGCTTTCAATGGCTCCCGTGTAGCCCACAGCGCTCCAAACAACGGATACTCATCAACGACTCATTTGGAAGAACCGATGGCTCTTATCGGTTTGATTTTGATGAGAGAAAAGTTTACATTACAATTGAATTTAGAATACCGTGGTTATTGGTTTTCATGTACGTTGTTTTTATGCCCTTGAATAAAGAAAGAAACGAAAAAATGGTCTAGAGATGGATAGGTTATTAATTATAAGGGGTGAACATGGTTTTGAAAAAAATATACACATCAAGAATCAAACGTAAAAGGTTAAAATATATCCAAAATGATATTTTTTTAATTGTCAGCGAACAGATCAATAAATGGACAACTCGGGACAATATTGATAGACTCTTTTTTATACCTAAAAAGTGAAATATCAATGATTGGATCGCGGTGTGAGTTAAAAGAATTCCAAACCTCTAATAAGCAATCACATACTGTCAAAGAGAAAGAAAATGATCAGGTGATTTAAAGAATGATTCGCAAATAAGTGATAAAAGTAATCACGTAAAAAGAAAGGTTATAAACACTGAAGTTCGGAAACTTGGCGCTTCCATGTTGATAAGATGAAATTGAAACATCTGCTAACAGAATATTTAAAGTGATTGAGAAAGGTGGTGTGGGAAGGGGGCAAGCGGAGGTAGAAAGAAAAATTCCACCCCATTTTGACCTACTTGACGAAATTTTCGGAAACAAACTTGAAAGCGAAATACTAGTCAATAACATGAGTTCATAAAATGCATTTTTTTTTGCAAAACTAAACGAGATCGAATATGAAGTTCAAGCAATCCAATAAAGATGTGAATTGATTGTAATGGCTTGGACACCTTTTAGTTAGCAGAATTACTTCCAGAAATGTGGAAAGGCAGTGATAAACAGAGCTGGCGAGGGATCTGTACATTTTGGGGTGTGCAGAGATTGAAAATCTAAACTCAAAGGCATAAGATTAAGGTGATATTTTATGTTACATGATGTGGGATCACTTGGAAAAGGGGTTTAAATTACATAAAGGCCAAATTATTATAATTTCCAATGGACTCAACTTTTTTATTTAAAAGTACGTATTGAAAACTCCCAATGATTGAATTTCCCTCAAGATAACGAACATATTTTGGCTTTCATTTTTATCATAAACTTTATAAAAAAAAAATTGATAAAAATGAGGGGTCTGATAGTACAAAGGTCTTAGACGTGTAGGAGTTTATGAATGTGTTGTGACTGATGATCTTGTAAAGCTCATTACCACATCATAAATAAATTACATAACTATTATAATTCAAATTTTAATTTTAATAATAAAATAAGGTGTAAAATACAACTATAACAGCGTATGACTGTAAAAGGGTTAAAAGGATAAAAAAAAACAAAAAAAGGATGAATCCTAATTTAATTCCCAAAAAAAAATAAAGGGCCGAACAGCCCGGTTGAAAAATGAAAGCCGACTTGACAAAGAGTGGCCATTATCCAATAGATGGCGACCGCTTCCCAACTTGAGATATTCTCCTGTCAGCCATTAATGTTATATCTCATGGCTACATCTCAAACATCTCTCTTTTTTCCCTCCTCTTCTTTAATATTCATTCCCTCTTTAGTACTTCCTCCAGCCTTGTTTGACACGGCTCAATCCGCAAGGTGGAATACCCTCAGATTAAACCTACTTTATCTTTTATTAATTAATCCCAAATAGCATTCTTGATAAGGATAGGGTATTTTCCCTGTAAAAGTATTTTAATTTTTATACGTATAAATAATCGATGTTTTTATTAACCACGTAATAACCATAGAATAACACGATTTTGTTTATTATTTTTTTGCGTTAGTTGATATTTTTTTTTAAAATTGTAAATTCAGATTATCTATATGGAAAGACATTAGGATATATTACATTTACTCTAGTTATAAAACATGGAAAAGAAACGATATTCAATCTTAGGGCAAAAGTTATGAACTCCGATAGTATAATTACTCTAACAAAATGCTCCGATTGAATAATAGAGAATATTGTAACACTTACGTGGGTTAAAAAAAAATTATTCAAAGAAAAACAACAATTTTCAATGTCACACAAATTATAAAAAGACAAATATTTCAACAGGTTACGAAAATTATCAATTTGTAACACAGAAATAACCTTACTCTCCAGTCCAACGCTTCCAGCGTCCAACAATCTAGAACCTTCTAGGCCAGCGTAGATGGTAATCGAATATCGTACTCATAAACATGTAATATGACAGTTTGTTCCAACAAAATACCATAACTATTCTAAACCATTGTATATATTTTTATTTGGTTTTTTTAATGTTACAATATAAGTAAGTACCTAAGAAAAGTTTATCATGGTCAAATTTCGACTTTCATTTAACACAGAGGGATCGTAAATAAATTAACCTATCAAACATATAAAATCGACCACTTTATAGAAATATGCAGTGAATGTGATCATATTTTAATATTAACATTATCCTAAACCGAGACAGAATGTACAATAAAATTTTTCAATAGGTACCCAAGTATAGAAAAAAGACACACACAAAAAAAAAAATTAGATCATATTTAACACGTTAGGTGCGGCGGCGTATTTTAGGGGCATCCTGAATTGGACGGTATCGGTCCCGGGGGTCCGACTGCTGGGATGAGCCACAGACGATATCGGACGTCGTGGTCCGATGGGAATGCTCAGACGAAAGTGTTATTTTTTACTAAAAAGTTAATTAAATCAGTTTCTCAAGGGCATTATCTCTTGGTAAGGATAAGACCTAGACATAACAGGCGCAGGACATGCCCCCGGGGTCCGATACAGGATTTACGCCATACTTTATCGAAAATAGCATTAAACTGCTGGAATTTTGAATTACCATCCATATTGATAATTTTCGCAGAGAGAGAAACACTTTATTCATTATAAAAGCGGTGCTGCCCAACTATATTGGGTTGCTAATACACAGCATACTATATACATCTTATTTTAGACTAATTTTAACAACTTATTTAATAATATATAATAATAATAACATCCATGCTTATATATATATATATATATATATATATATATATATATATATATATATATATATATATATATATATATATATATATATATATATACCTACATGGTTATATTTTTTTTATATATATTTTTTTTTATAATTCTTTTTTTCATTTTTTTCTCTCTTTTACTGAACCCTCGAGTGCTCTCTTGAATTCGAAAAATATACATATAATAATTAGAAACTTCGAATAAAATATATATTTCATGCAACAATAAAAATAAGAATAAAATCAAATCAACACACTACCAGGCATATAAATCGGCAATAAAAAAGATACTAAAATTTAAAAAATCATTACATAACTAATTATAATAAACTAAATAAATAAGTACACATATAAATAAATAAATACATATATAAATAAATAACTTACATACATACATGTCCCCTCGCGAGTCTCGAATTCAGCCACCACCATAAATGTGGTGATGTGTTATACCCAGGGAGTACGGCACTATACTCTCCGCCAAGCTTGCTAGGTCCTTTATCTCCACATCAAGATCCTCCATGAAGCTCCTGGTTAACCTAGGTATGGTTGCGCGGGCTCCGAACCAAAGGCCTCTCACGTGGAACTCTCTCTCGCCGAAACTCTCGCGGAACCTCACTTTGAGGAAAGGGATACTCTTTTCATATTTTTTTTTTTTTCCTCGTCAACTTTACTCGCCTGATCGAGGTCATTAGACTCGTATCTCACAGTGGGATCAAGAATGACAGCCGACTTTCCGTTCTTCGGGAATGCCACTATATCGGCATATCTCGTGGATCCATCCGTATCCACACAATACACTTCTTCGAAGCAGGCGAAGTCTCTTTCCTTCAGGAGCCTCATCAATGCATGTTTGACCCTGTGGTGACGGTGAGTTATCAGGAGCGAGTTGTTGGGGCATTTCCCCAGCACGTGTGCTGGTGTTTCAGGCTCTCTGTTACATTTGCGACAGAGGGACCCAACTTCTCTCACCTGTCCGCTGACACCTGGGACTCCGCGCAGGGGTGCATAATTGATGTTCAATTTCAGGGCATTGGACCATTTAGACCCCGAAAGTATCTGCTTCTCGTACATATACTTGTTAGCTTTCGGGGTGTCTTTAAAATGTCGTACTCCAATGCCCTGCCACCTGCAGTTGGCCAATTCCTCAAACGAGTTTTCTCGTAGCGACTGCCGTAGAGCTCTCATATTCCGGTGCCCCTGTTCAACTCCCAATCTCTCAGCACACTCTGCTATCTCCGCCGAGTAATCAAATGTAGATTGGAACAGGGCATCCGGTACATTGGACAGTCGCTGAGCAATGGACCAGTGTTGAAGAGGAGCTTCCCATTGGCAGCGGATCAAACCCAATCCTCGGTACCTCCTGGGAGCGTACAACATCGCCGTGGAGGTGTTAGTAGGAAGACCAATTATGGCCTTCACGCTCCTACGGATCATGGTGTCGATTCCTTCCAACACCTCCGGACGCTGCTTTGTTAAAGGCGCAGTTTGGAGAGGGTAAGAGAGACCCGGGAACAGATATTGGTTGACAATGTTGAGCTTTTGTTCGGGCTTCAACAAGCAAAAGGTAACCAGCTTATCAAGGTTTTTATTTAATTTTGTCACCGAATCCTCTGTAAACAGTAGCTCTCCCGAGAAGGTGCATCCTAAATACTTAATTATCTCTCCTTGTTTTAATGTCTGGATGCCGTCTCCATTCTCGAGGGAGAGCACCGTTGCCTCCAGCTCTCCCTTATTTAAGACTATGCCCACACTCTTTTGAGGATTTATCGCCAAACCAATCTCCGCGAGGTTCCTCTCTATGCTGCCAATCACTCTTTCTGCCGCCCCTTTGTCCCGCGCCGACACCGCCTGATCATCTGCGAAACCTGTGAGGACCACAAAATCTTGGTCTCTTTTCAGTTTGTAACCGAACTTTTCGGAGAAATCTTCGTCGCACAGGTCGAGGTATAGATGATCAATAGCTATATTGAAGAGCGACGATGACGAGTGGCCGCCTTGGGGCACTCCTCGCAGCACTTTGGCTAGTCGTGTGGGCACCGATATTAATCCTAATTCTATTTGTGCTAAGGAGAGCCGAAATCACATTCCTGAGATCCGGTGACACACCCCTCGCTTCTAACGAGTTAATTATGTGTGAATGCCCAACATTGTCAAACGCACCAACAACGTCGAGGAAGGCGACTGCGCAATCGTTCTTCTTAGTTTTCGCATCCTTTAATATTGCGTCTATAATCCTCGCGTTGACGTGCGTTCCCGGAAGTCCCTTTATAAAACCCCTTTGATTCCTGTGGAAGGTGACCTGCTTCCTTAGTTCTTGGTCCAGAACTTTTTCTATTATTCAGCGCACAATTGAAATTAAAACAATTTTTAGGAGTCTTTTACTGCTTTACAACCACTTATTCTATGATAAAAAAAAATTCTTTTTTGAAATGAATTTATATAAAATAAATAAAGCAATTATCAGTGTTTTATTTATAATTACAGACTTAGTAAGAAGTATTAAAGATAACCATAAAGGTATTCTTTACAATATTATCGGAAGCGGAAGTGTGATGCCGTCCAGTAGTCTTGTTTTATTACTGATAGCCTGTATCAGACCCTGGAGTCCGATTCTAAAAAACAACAGAATTTCATCTGTTAGCAACTTTTGCTGCTTTAAAATGCAATAATCTCATTAAAAATAGACTAAATTCAGTCCTTGAGGTGTTCGGCCTTTCGGACATTTTCATGTGATAATTGGCTGTTATGATGGGAATGTAAGACCTCGGAACCCGGGACCGATGCCCCACCTAACGTGTAAGGTGGCTAGTGGTAAACGTTAATGGGTTATTTTAATCGATAGTACCTACATAAAATGAGCGTGCATATTTTATCATGTTACATATATATATATATATATGTGTGTGTGTGTGTGTGTGTGTGTGTGTGTGTGTGTGTGTGTGTGTGTGTGTGTGTTTGTGTGTGTGTGTTTGTGTGTGTGTGTTTGTGTGTGTGTGCGTGTGGGTGTGTATAAAGGCATTAAAGTAAAATTTTTAACTAAGTCGTATAACCTCTTTCCATTATAAATAGTTAAAAAAAAAATCTTGATATGTAGGGGGTAAGTATCCATAGCAAAGTCAGTATAAAAAGAAGCTATTTTTAATTACAGCTCATTTTCTTCGTACTTGTTGGGAAAAGTGAATCTCTATTTTGAACAACTGCTGATACCCTAGCTATTACGGAAAGAATCACTTTCTTTACTCGAATTACATAACTTTAATACAGTGTAATGACAACATTTTTTAGTAACACGTATTATATTGCTTGTTGAATCCATTTCTCACGGCCAAGGAAGGGAGTCCCAAGAATGTAATTTAAGCCTTTCTAGACGTAGACATATTCTTCTCCTTAACGCCTTTTATAAAGCATTTTCATAAAGATTTCTTCACAGCTTATTCATTACTTATTCTACCGCATAATCCATCAACGGATGTAGATACAAAAAGGATATTATTAATGTTAAATAAGATCATACATGCGAGTGATATATATATATATATATATATATATATATATATATATATATATATATATATATATATTTTAATGTCCTCTAACAGGTAAATTATTGTTTTTCTTGAGCATATCTTCAGAGAGACCCAACAAGAAAAAAATAGGGATAAAGGATATGACCTAATTATTAATCTACCAAAGCAGGAACGAGGCTTAAGTTTATATTTTCATCCAATATAATTCATTCATTTAATTAAATTCTATTATATATTAATGTTTCTAGCACCAAGTATTAAAGCAATCGGTAAGGAAACTTGGTTTACTTTACAACATGAGAAACAAAGTCATATCAACAGTACCAACCAATGACAGACTCGAGGGTTTTCATGGACAGTTAAACATAGTTATAGGAACAGGGTAGCAAGGGCTGTATGTACAGGCTAATACTGGAGAGAATGGCTACTCTCCGGTTTGTATAAGGAACAACCCTGAAAGTCAACAAGACATCAAAGACTCGACTTCAAGAACAGAGAGAGAATGGTTAGTGAGGTAGATAAATTATTCGGGGAGATCCCCCTGGAACAGAGCAGCGCAGAGGCCGTACACGCTAGTAGCTAATCCTGACGACAGGTGGGGACAGAGAGGAGGGTATTAGGCCGTGATAGCGCCCATCAGCCAGCTACAGGTTGCCTTGTGTCTCCCAGTGGTGCGATACCTCGCTGGGCCACAGCAACTCAATTCTTATCTATTGCCGAGAAGCCTTACAAATTAACGATGCAATAAAAATAATCAGAAGAAGCTGATCCAGAAGTTCAGTATCGCTGTTTGCACTTTCTAATCCTAAAAATAAACTATCATACGAATATACAAGGTTTTTTCTAATCCGAATACCTTTTAGAATGGAATGAGAAATAAAATATATCATTGCACGATAAAATTAGTGTAATCGATTTCATTTTATAGCTGTGTGCCTCTTTATTAAAGTATTAAATTTTTCTTAATCTAATCTTAGTTCGTGGCTGACCACCATTTTAAATTATTTTTAAATAATTTATTTTTTGAAGAGAAAAGATTTGGCTCCGCCGGGAGTCGAACCCGGGTCTCCTGCGTTACATGCGAGGATGCTAATCGCTACACCACAGAGCTCGGCTCAAGGCAGAGCAAGGTATCAGTGAAGAGGAAGGATTTGCTCTGCCTTGAGCCGAGCTCTGTGGTGTAGCGGTTAGCATCCTCGCATGTAACGCAGGAGACCCGGGTTCGACTCCCGGCGGAGCCAAATCTTTTCTCTTCAAAAAATAAATTATTTATTAAATTTTTCATACTACACTTTTTTTTTTTTTTTTTTTTTTCTTTTTTTTTTATAGGAGTTTCCACCAATGGTAGGTTTCCTTAACCTATATATTGTCTATTGCCTCCTTCCAGACTTTTCGGTCAAAGGCCCATTCTTCTCGTAGACCATGCCCCATCAAGGAATCTTCTACTTCGTTATTCCATGTTTTCCTTGGTCAACCTCGTCTTCTCCTTCCATCTATTTTCCAGGAATGGACAACTTTTGGCATTCTTTCTTCGGGCATCCTTTTCAGATGACCAAACCATTTCAGCCATTTTTTTTCTATTTCTTCCAGAATGTTTTTTTCGACTTCCATTTTTTCTCTAATTGTTTCATTTCTCACCTTTTCCATCCTGGATATTCCTGCCGCTCGGCGCCAGTAGTCCATTTCGGTGGCCAGGAGTTTCTTCCGAAGACTGCCCTTTATGGTCCAGGTTTCTGATCTATATGACATTATACTTAATACAATACTTAATATAACGTAATATTAAATAGAAGGTCTTAATTTCGCAGGGCAATATCAACACGACAACAATTTGACTAAATGAAATATATTCATAATGAGCTTGTTCATTTGACTTGGACTGGCAATTTATAGAAACCATCAACACTTGAATACTAAGTTAGGTAATAATTCTGATGCAATAAGATTTTTGTAAAATTTTGAAAGTTAATAGCGTTTGTTTTAATGTTGAAGTAATCGATAAAGGCGATTACTTTCGTAATTTTTAATATCATTAGGGGACTTCAATGAAAAGACAGGATAACCTGAAAAGATTTAATAAAGATGCGTCTGGAATTATTTTTATTGAAAAAATTCTTAAATTTTTGATATGCATTACTAAAAGAAAAACGTGTATTTGATACTAACGGAATTTAGTATAGATATGGAGTTTGAATGACAAGTACAGTTGACTTTGCTAAGTTTATTTTGGATGATTTTCAGTCTAATGTTAAATACCTCACCATATAGACAAAAGCATGGGATCCTTATTTTCAATACCTGTAAAGACATTAAGAAAACATACCTTACACAAATAATGACCTATCGACTCAAGTCTAAAAGTCGTCACCAGACTTTTATGTATACACTAAAACTACTAGTCTACAAGTAAATTGCGCAGCAGTTGCGTATGAAGTGTGAATAAAAGTGAATTTTCTTTTTTTTTTTAGAACAAACTTGACTTTTGGTAATTTTTTTTTTTTTTTGCTTATTTTTCGTTTTGCAAGAAGACGAGAAGTAGAGCTAGAAGAAGAGGAGGTGGAAGGAAACGATTTGAAGAGAGTGACAGAGCACTTAGGATGGAGCAACAGTTGGCCGAGGGCTCAGAGGTTTCGGATCTGTATCTCCCAGCCGGTTCTCCCTAGGCTTCTGAATTATGACGAAGGGCTTTACCTGGCTGGGCTTCACCTTCTGTTAGGGCCAAATCCTAAGCCCTTCTTCCACAACAGCGAACATTTTTATAATTTAACAATCATTCAAATATTGTAATATTGAAGTTTTGCGTTAATAATCATTTATAGAAAAACAATTAAATCTTGAAAGATATAGACAATATTAGACTATTTACAGATGTTCAAAAACATAAATTTAAAAGTTTGGTCTATCCAGATCTTCATTTAAAACCTAGAAACATTTAAGATTAAATAAATCAACTAAAACTCAAAAAATCTTCTAAGCAATATAATTGATATATTCTATACTTTGTATTATATACTTCCTACAGGAATTTAAAAAATAAATATGTTTTTATTTAGCATAAAATATATCATAATTAGATTCAAAATGTAATTAAGAAAGAGAAGTTGATTTCTAAGAAGAATGACAAGCTGATTTCTCTCTTAGAAAGATAGTATACCAATAAATATAATTATACACCGATTAAATTATATAAATACATAAATATTGTATAGAATATATCCAATATATTTTCCCCCTTGCTAGCAGCTTATAAAGCTTATTACCTGGTTAAATCCAATTATGATCCATTTCATGCTTTTTTAAAAGAACAAAATAGCTTTTTATAATAAATAATACTTTTTTGTAAAAATATAATAAAAACGTTACATAAAATAGAATTAGTTTTTTTTATTAATCCCAAATTTATTTATGATAAATTAGGTAATACCTAAAGAGGTTCTAATGATGTTTATATAAATAACAATACATAAAAATGAATCACAATTGATCAAATTATTTTTGTATTTTGTAAATATTGTAAATAAGTGAAGAGTAGTGTTTACGACAAGGGATTAAAAATAAAATACTCTGGGAATAAATTGACTATTTCATAAAGGAATATACTTAACTTTACATCTTTGAATAAAAAAAAACTCATTAATTTACTCAGGCTATATTCTTAATTAAGCAGGCGATAATTTTAAGAAGATCATACCAGATACCAAGGAAAGAAAAATGTAAATGTAACTGTACATAATTTCTATATTCTAGCGAACACAAAGGAATATACTTCCAAAATCAGTTATTTTCGAATTAATATTTTTATTTGAATTAACAGTTTACATTCAACCATATCAGACCGTAAATAGCTTAGGTACTTACGAATTAAACCGTCACTAAATCGTTAGACCTCACATAGTTACTCTTCATAAAGAAATAAAGTAAACCCACTTCCTTCGCCATCCCGTAAAAAGGTACATATTACCTATATTAACGATTTCGCCCACAGTGCAACTCCCTATAACTTGACAACGAAAACGCTTATCTTCGTCTTCTTAAAAATAATTTCGTCACAAACTATGTTAATAGACAAAACGGAACTGTAAAAAATAAAATTCTCAAATATAACCTCGCGAACCAAATTACTAAAGGTTACTAACAATCACTAAAGGTTTTTTTTTTGTTTTGTTTTTCCTGGATCTACAGCCCTTGCAGGGCCTTGGCCTCCTTCATAATGCCTCTCCAATCCTACCTGTCTGCAGCTCGGTTTCTCCAACTACATATTCCCATCTTCTCGATCATCCTCGACGTCATCCATCCATCGCAGTCTAGGCTTTCCTCTTCCTCTCTTGCCTCCTGCTTTGCTATATAACAGTTTTTTTCGGGAATCTGTCTTCTTCCACTCTTTCTATATGTCCTCTCTCTCTGTTATTTCGCTCTCTCCATTGGCCATTGATATATACTGGTCCTATTACTGAAGGTTAGTGATAAGAAATATAGGGAAGGTCAGTATATCCTGTTACTCGTAAGCCAGTTCGTACGTACCATAATTACTTCAGAAATGTTTGAAAACATTAACTTCTTTTCCAATAACACATTAAAAAAAAAAAAAAAAGAAATTCATGATTGAATAGGATAATGAATAATTACTTTTCTTTTAATGGAAATGACAAAAAATGGATATATGGTTAGAAAAATAAGTATTAGTTATTTAGTATTAGTATTAAGAAGTAAGGGATACATTTGAAAATACCTTCTTTTTTTTTATATACTGGTATGTTTAAACTTTAAACGTATAAGGTCAAGTATGGGGTAGGGTGGATGGAAATTTAGTTAATCCATCCTAAGAGATTCATTCGAAACCCTTCCATCAACTTTTATCAATCTGGGATAAGTAATCAATGGCTTTGTTGGTGGTAACTAAGAAAGTGATTCCTATTACATTACTATGGCTTGTTTTTAGAGAGCTCCTTCTGTATTTTTCTGTTTGTTTTTATCTATCCGCCCCAATAGAGTTTCACTAAGTATTATTTCAAATAATTTAATAAGGTGGATATAAATAGATTTATTTGAGATGGTTAGGTCAGTTGAAATAACAGAAACTGTTTCGGAACCGTATGATACTATATTAAATCGTAGAATGCGTTCAAGTTGGAATGTAACACGACCAGTATACATTCTCCAGGAGGGAATTGGGTGAATTAATTTGACTTGACAACGAACACCCAACATGGGTCCCTTGTATTGGAGTCCTGTATATATTTCGCATACTATAATTAGTCTAAAGCACTTAAATAATACGTTTTTCTCCACATGGACCATTCTCTTTTTTTCGCACAAAAAAAAAACATTCATTAATAAATCTGATAAGGGTTAGTAAAGAAAAATCGCAAGCAATAGCAAAAAAATATGTAATCCCACAATTCAATCAAGGGATGAAGACCGGATCTGGGTAATAGTCACAGTTACATTATTTATTATTACATTTTTATAGTAGTCATAAAAAAACCTCTAAATGTTTAGTTACTAATGAGTTAATGGAAGTTCCACAATCCATACAAAATTTTATTTAAAAATAAAATGTGTTTATTTAATCCATTCCAAACCCTATTTCCTTCAAAACAAAACGGAGTTACTAATATGAGTTATAGCAATTTATGAAAATAAAAAACCAACAGACTTAAAAAATATTATTTTTAGGACACGGTTCATATTTTGGTCATAATAAAATCCGTTTTTATTTACCGACTTCGAAAGAGGAGATTAATCAATTCGATACGTATGTGGCTTTTTTTTTTTTCTTTTCTTCTTTTTCCTCTATAAATGTTCACCGATTACATCGAGATGAATGGACCAATTGGAACAAAACCTTTTACATCTTTTAGAGTATTTTCCCGAGGTGGTCCTGTTGAAACCTTTTTTGGGCTCTTAATTTATTTACGAAGTTATCCTGTAAAAATATGAAAATAATTATTTAATTATCACTTAAATTGTTGACTTACTGGAAAAAAATATGGCATACAAAAAATAAGGTATGCTCCTACAAGTTATTAAATAAAACACGTTGATAACTAGCAAACTATTTAGTACACAAGTCTTTCCCCATTTTTTTATTTTAAATTTGATTGGTTGATTTTAAACAATGCTGAATACTGTTTTAATGCTTGATGAATCAATGGGAAAACCAATCAATAAAATTCAGAATCAATAAAGTGTGACGAGAACATGAGCAGTATGTTAGTTATCGAGATGTTTGAAATGCTTGTTGGAACAAACTCTTACATAACCTTAAATAATTTTTATTAATTATTAAATTGAAATATTAAATACCAGACTTCAATCTTTTCAATTTCAATCGTTTAATGCAATATTTTCGGAGACGGCCAAATTTTAAAATTTATAACTCCAGTAATTATAAAAATCTTCTAAATGGATCTTCTCTTTCCATCTATATCTATATTTTAATGTCTACCGTTTTCTGATAAAAACATAATCAGTAACATGTCATTGGAAGATTTTATATTTCCCGCCGCCTCAGAAAAGATTGTGTTGCATTGAACATGGTATTTAATGTTTTAATTTAATAATTTTTACTAACAATCAGTGTGAATTCGTATAAATAAAAATAAAATTATCGTTTTATTGCATTTTTCTACCATTTATCAATTTTATTATTCCATTTATTATACCATTAATTATGCTTTGTAATAATAAAAATCAGTAGGTAATTATTTCATACTTTTTAGTGCATTTATTGTAACTGGTTCCTAGTTTTCGAAGTCGGTTTAATTTTTTTTTTTAACAATATGTTCATTTATATCAAACAAAATTCCACAAATAAATGATCTACTAAATGTGCTGGTTGAGAACATAAAAAATAAGACAAGTATTTATCATTTATTTCAAATCAATCCTTTCGTTCAGATATTTGAAGTTTAAGTATACAGACATAAGTTTTAAAAGAAGAATAAAGTAAGTCTCTAATACCAAGGTGGGAATAGGTATGAATGTCAAGATAGATTTGATCCCCAATTCTTATTCATCGTATTTATATGATACTAGCTGTATATACCGGTTTCACCCGGTGAATTTCATTTTTTAAATCTATAAAATGAGACTGTTTTTGACTCAAACGGTCGATTTCGTAAAAAAACAATGTAAAGCGAGATCATTTATATAACAATAAAGAATATACCCAGAGATTGGCTGAAGTTATGTAATTTTAATATGGACAGGTGTTCGCACCTGGTATGAAAGAACCACTGAGCGAAATTTAGAGAATTTAAGACAAATGGTATGGATTTCTATTAAGAACAAACAAACAAACAGAATTTCATCTTTATTTATATAGATGAATGAGAAAAAAAAAAATACTTGATAAAATATTTGGCTGCAATCTATTTTTGAAACTGTTTCACTCATTGTTAGCCATGAGTTAATAACAGCAGTCATGTCACTTGTGGGTGAGTTTTGATTTTTAGTTCAATCTATTTTATTTTATTTCTTACTCCTTGGAATTTCAGTAACCGACTGATAGAGGATGTTCACTTAATTCCTAGTCAAATTGTATTATTGTGTCTATTTGTCAGTTAAGACCGACAACATAAACCGCCCAACTGAAACGATTGACCCTTTATTCCAAAGGAAATAAAAAAAAAAGTCTGAAGAGTAGAAGAAGATTAGCCGACAAGAGGGACGGATGAGGACACCTTCCTGCAGAGTACAGAACATACATCAACACCAGTCCCCATCTCCGCTCTGTTATCGCCCGACACCAGCCCGCCTCCCGTGATTTAAGGCCCTTTGCTGGAGTCAACTTCGCGCAATGCCAAAAATTGTAATTTTTTCTTTTCAATTTCAAATGTAAAATAAAAAAGAAGATCAATTGAATAAAAAACTATGTTATTTAACAAAAATAATTGTACTTCGCTTAAGCGTTTGACATCTGGGTCTTCTATTTAACTTTTAACACAGTTCAAAACAATAGATAGTTCTCGGGCCAAAATATAACTAAAAAGTTTTCAATTCATCAAATCTTGGCCTGGGGGTATCTCAGGGATCGATTCTGGCCCAATAACTCCGTATTCATTACATACACTTAAGACTTACCTTTTACTAATGAGACATTGACTTCAAGAATACAGCAATTATCACTATGAATCTGGACCCTACACATATTTAACTAACTTTACATAAGTTACTCGTCTGGTTCCACCAATGTAGGATCAGACTAATTCAAGATAAACCGAAACACATCTCATTAACTCTTAAATGCCTCTTAAATATCACTCAGACCTAATTCCTCAGAAGGACATAATGCACTATGTGTATATTAATTTTATAGTATTGGTAGAATTTTTTCAAAAATGAATTTGCGTGCTGTGCTGATCCCTCCTGGCTGAGGACATCTTATTACAGTGATTTAAATATATACTTATACCAACACAACACATGAGAATATTTTTACCTTCGACCAAAATATGACGAAAAGTACCACCCACATTTAAAGAAAAGGTACATTTACCAATAGGCTCAAACATCTGTATTAAAATTTTCCAAATATTAAAAAAGCTGAATCTGAAACTACGAACTCAACACACTGACCGCCTTCTACCAATAGTTGACTCACAAACACAGTAATCTAAAAATAAAATAAAAATGCTATGAAGTAATGTGACATTAAATAAAATAAGTACAATTACTAACAAAATAGAAAATGAAACGAACGGAATTAGGGTAATAACAGGTGACGAGAGTTTTCAACTTGTTCCACCTCCTTCACACCTGTTTCACACCTCACTACACTTACCCAACTTCTACTCGTTGATGAATAATTAAGATATACTTAATTTTATTGTGTTGGTGGCAACTTTTAAAAAATAAATTTATGTGAAGGGGTCACCTGTGATATAGTGGTTAGCCTGGCAACCTATAAAAAGTTCGCAGGTTCGCAGATGGCCCTAGGATTTTTTAAAGGGAGTTAAAATCCTTGGCTATGCAGTCCCTCGGATAGCGCGTAAAATGGAGGTCCCGAGCCTGTACGCTCTCACTCATTAAAGATTCCTATCCTAATTATACCTGGATAGGCGAAATTTAGGACTCCCACCCATCGTCCGATTAGCCTTAGTGGCATAAAGTGACGTTAAAAAACAAACAATTTATGTACCTACTATGCTCGTCCCTCCTGACTGAGAAAATTATCTTACAGTGATATATATACATGAGTATTGGTAGAATTTTTTCAAAAATGAATTTGCGTGCTATGCTGATTCCTCCTGGCTGAGGACATCTTATTACAGTGATTTAAATATATATTTATACCAACACAACACATGTACACAACACATATACCTATACCAACAGATGGAGGCGATTTACTACAATCACATCAGGCCTGTCCCTTACAAATCCACAAACCCAAAGTAAACGAATAAAAGTTCGCAAACTTATCATTGCATTATAAACTCGCAGATTAAAATCACTCCTTCAGCTCATGTTAAAAAACAAACAAGAGGAAAAAAGATAAATGAGTCATCTCAGAAAGAAAAAGAGGTGAAACATATCCTATAATGTGTTTTGTTTTTGTAACCGCTCGATGGAGCAAAATAAAAAATTGTAAAAGATAAAGAAAAAAAATGACCAATGATGATTAGAGAGACATGTATACAAGGGACATCATCTGTCAGTCCTTTCTATATCCCTCTCTCTCTCTCTCTCTCTGGTTTGACTTTGTTTTTAGAACACTCTAATTGCCTTTCACTTCCACCATTGGGAAATCCTTTTTGTATCACGCCACATTTCCTAAACATTTCCTCCTTCCAACTAATCCATTGTTCCTTACATTTTTTCTGCGGTTCAATGTTTCGGTCCGAATATATTTTTCCCTAATGATGAACATGTTTCGTTACAATACACGATAAAAAAATAAAATATGTATAAAAAAAATGAATATTCGTTTTAACGGAACGGAACGGAATTATTACAAGTTACACATTCCGTAATGTACATTCTATTAAAAAAGTATGGCTAAATAATAATAGTGATGTAAAACTACAAATAGCACTATCGATAGTATCTATATAAAATACCTACAGGAAACCTCAAAATTTGTTTTTTAATGGGAGAAATTGACAGCTTCCGACCATAGCATCCAAGTACCATATAAATTATTTGAATAAAGAAAAAACAGGATGAAATACAATGTAATTTTATACGCGTTTTAATATAATCTTTTTTTAATAATCAAATAGATAATAAGATTATTTATCCATTAGACATATTAAATGCACTTTTAACTTGTAAGTTAAAATTTATATAATTTTAATGGAAAAGAAAAGTTTGAACCACGTCCGGGAATCGAAGCCAGGTCCTTTGCATCTCTTACAACTGAGCTAACCGTGGGACCAATCTGAGCTGGGTCGATTTTTTCTTTTCAGTGATCCCACCCGCCACGTTGCAGAATAGTAACCGGGGGGACAGGACAAATCTCCAGACGGATGTAATTGACATACCTTCGCAGCTAAACATTATATGTTGAAATTTGACAAATTTATTTATGTAGATATTTCAACATAAAATGTATATTATATATATATATATATATATATATATATATAATATTAAATGACGTCCAACCGGTTGGGAAGTAGTGGGAATGGAGGTTGCACCACGAGTCCTTGTTCAACAGACACAACAAAAACTAGCCACCAAAACAAGTTATTGTTTACGATATATTTTATACTTTCAGTTCATTCCATTGACACTGGATATCACAAAAGAAAAAAAAAATTATTATCAATAGTTTACACACAATAATATCGAAACTATCGATAGTTTCACATCAGTAAGTAATTAACTTGTGCAAATGCAACTTTGTTGATATAAAATAAATTTATACTTATAATATAATATAAAAAAATAGAATGAAAGGTTTTTTTTTGCAATAGTACAATTTAGATTAAGTTAAGGCGATTAATAAAAGAGAGAAAAAAAATGAGAATTTTTTTTGCGTTTTACCCCGAGTTACAGCAAGGACGATTTTCATTATAGCGAAAAGCTGAATATGAAATGAAGGCAGTCTGACCCAGCTCCCATTGCCCTTCCAAGCTAAAACACTTTACCACTGTTCATTTCCCTCTACGGCTTTATTTCCGTTTCCAATGGCTAGAAATCTCTGTTTGCCCCACTCCTCAACTGCTTTCCATCGTCTTCATCAAAGCACCTTGCAGCTCTTACACGAACTTGGGTAACTGTGGTATTTAATTATATATATATATATATATATATATATATATATATATATATATATATATATATATATATATATATATATATATATATATATAATACACGGGATGTTTCGAAGTAGTACAGATTAATAAATACCAGCGATTCCGGATAAACAAGGCTTGAGAGCACTTCAATTATTTGAATAGCGAATGGACGATCATTGGTATGAGGTCATATTTTTTTATAAGGCAGGGAGTAGATAGCGTTATAAATGGAGTTATGGCAGAGTGGGTCGCTTCCAGTGTAGACAATTAACAGCAGTCATTTATAGACAGTCCATTTTGTGCCATATCCCATACCCGTCACCCGCATAACGAGAAGATTCATAGCACATATTTGTTTTTGTACAAATGAAAAAATATATTTTTTGAGAGTTTTTTTATAAATAACTTACTTGTAACCTAATGATCAAAATTAGTGAGCTACAAAGAAGCTATTAATTATATTTTAATATTCATTAAACAGGGAAATTCTCTTTTACCAAATCATTCAAAAAAAAATTTTTTTTTTTAAATGTTTAATTTAAATTTCCCATCAAACTCTACCACACTTACTGCCTAGAAGTGTATAAAAAGTTACTGTTATAATTAAAAGTAAAAATGTATAGAAAGTTAGAAGTGTATTATGGATAAGCCTTATTTATCCATAGATGTAATATTTAAGGACTTGATAGACCTATGACAGTCACTATTGATAATTATTAAATCGTAAATAATTTTCATCGTTTTACTAGGCCAATGATCGTTACCAAGCTTAAAAAATATTAAAACTCAATTTATATAATAATTTTTGGAGGTGTTTTTTACATTAGAAAAATAATGCTTTATTGTTTGGCAAAAATGAAAAAAAAAATTGTAATCATCTGTATTTTTTATATTTATTTTTAATTTCAAAGTTTTCCTCAAAATTTCAT
Source organism: Aelia acuminata (assembly GCA_911387785.2). Taxonomy (NCBI): domain Eukaryota; kingdom Metazoa; phylum Arthropoda; class Insecta; order Hemiptera; family Pentatomidae; genus Aelia; species Aelia acuminata. Next base: position 91,719,659 of record OU426982.1, read on the forward strand.
ATGTCTAATTGGTTTAGAAATCATTTCTTGCAAACATTTGTCCTAGAATTGTAATTATTTATATTGCATATATTGCATATAGTTTAAAAAAATAAACACAACCACTTAAACCACTTCACAGAATTAGCTTGATCTCCATTTGTGACCAAAACTGGAAAACCTTAATAAATAAAAGATTTTATCAAGATAATATTAAATGATATGGAGGAATCAAAACCAAAAATAGATTTCTTCCATTACGTAGATTTGATAGTAGACGCCTGAAACAAGGATTGTGATTGTATAGGCAACACGCACAACCGTCATGTTATACGGTATAGACGGCTTCAAGCAAAACCGGCGCATAACCTATCCTACTATTTCCAAAAAATATTTGTTTCACTTGATTAAAATCAACTCATAAAATAAAGTCATAATGCGACACCAAAGAGCGAGACTGTCCAAAGAAAATTTTTATATATTTCGAGATAAGGGTCGATCTTTTTTTAAATCGAACACGTTGAATCCATTGGCACTGTAAAAATAATCGATTCCGTAATGATTTAAGAGATTATCAAAAGAAAAACTGTTTTAGTTATAAATTCAAGGTTTGAGGTACCTGGAACCTATACTGTCTTAAGTCCGATGTTGAATTAATGCATTTATTGGGACAGTGAATGAAAGTGGACTTAAGACTTCGTACTTTACTTAAAACAGTCCGGCTCTCGGTATGGAATCATTAGAATATTATATATAACGCTTGTATGATATTTTCGATTCTTTCTGCAAATAATATTATATTTATATTGTTTTAAGTAGAAACCTTTACTTTGATTATTATATATTTAAAATTTTAAACTTCAGAATTAAGGCGATATTTTTTATGTAGGAAGACGAACACAACGCTTAGACTATCATATGACATAAGGAAGTTGCAAAGTCTGAAAGTGAACCATTTCCATCCCATCAGGCACATGCTGCCTCCGTCTCCCCTCCGACAAAAAAAGCTGAAAGTTTGGAGGCTGATGTTCCCGAATGGACGTTTTATCTCTCCTAATGTCCTTGGTCGATATATCAAGCAACTTCTGCTTAAATTACTCCACCAACACTAAGTGAGGCGACAAAAACTAAAATTTTAAATTAAGATCGGAAGAACAACCATTTTACTCCATAAAAAAGAATTTATAATTATCATTTTGCCATTACCTATTATAAATAAAGGTTAAGAGAAGGATATAGTTGCAATATAAGTTTTTGACCAACCTGAATCTAAATCACAGTATTTTTATCTCCTTTAAACATGAATGAAACTTCTGAATTCTAAAGCCATAGTGAAGTTAATCTCTACACCTTTTAAATTCGACAAAGTTTCCCCTGGAAATCGCGTTTTTACAACCATAAACCTAAAAATTTTCATCTCAATATTTTTATTCGGTAGGAAGCATCTCCATCTACAGGACTTTATGAATTAAAAAAATATAAAAGATGGAATAGATGGTTTTTTTTTGGTTTTTTTGTTTAAATAAGACAAATCAAGCTCAATTTTTCATTCATCATAACGTCAAAAAGTTTCGAAGTTTAAAAGCCAAATTTTAACACATTTATTCTAATATATACCCGTTAAAATGAAAGAAATTTTTTTTTTTTTTTTTTTTTGACTTTAATTATTAATTCGCACCTGTCTGCAAAGTGCGGACAATCAGCGAATGTGATGGCGGTAATGACATGTCAGGCATGAGGAAAGAAAGCACCCAACAGCACCCCCTTCTTGGCTTGAGTCAATTACCTTGGCTGTCTAAGAGAGCAGATCCCTCATCCAGCGCCTTTTTAGTCTTCTCGTATCCATGCGAATGTCAACCATATTGCTTATTAAACTGTTGGGATGTCCGTACAAATTACTAAAAAATCGGTTGTTTGTTAATTGTTACGACTCATCACAAAAGCACCTTGGTACGTGACTAACTACACTTTACATACTGACCTCCATCTGCCGACAGTCGACCAACACATAACGACACTTTACAACCGAAAGAAATTTTTAATCTCAAAATTAATTTTTTTTTAATTACTTATTAAGATCTGTATAGCTGTTCAGTTTTTGGTTACATTGGACTGAAGAGACCTGTCTACACAGCTGTTATTTATCCCTTCTTAACAGGTCAAAAAGCAAATCAATGTTTGTTTTCAAACTTCGTACCAAAATCTGAACCGCTATACATATCTTAATAACTAATTTAAAAAAAATTAATTTTGAGATTAAAATTTTCTTTCATTTTACCGGGTATACATCCGGCTTTTATATAGACAGGCTTTTTTTTTAGCCTGTCTAGTCCTTGACAAATTAGAGGAAATTATAGAGAGTATAATCTATAAATTATTTATAGAGAGGAAAATATTAATATGAAATTTTTTTAGTTTGTTAAAAACGCAATTTCCAATATTCTTTAAAAATTTCGTTCTGTTTCGAAAGGCACAGGTGAATAAAAACTAAATAAAATACTCATAAATTTTGGTAAATAAAAACTTAGAGGTGTTACTGATTCAGAGTGGCAAGTAGCTTATACACACTTTTTTGTTGGCGTTTAAGAGGGTACCGGCTAAATGAAATTATTATCATATTGACATGAAAGTATTTTAGTTTAATTTCGGTAAAAAACGCGATTTTCAATATGCTAAATATGTTGGGTTTGAAATATATAGGTCTGAACGTGTACACACAAATGTATATCAAAAGCAAAATTGATTAAAAAATTTATTAGATTCAATAAAAAAAATAAAAAATAACAAAACCTCAACGCATAAGTCTTGAGAATTAATTTTATAGTTGTAAAGTGGAGTGCATCGATAAAAGTCCTTAGTTTCAGTTTTTATTTTATTCCATTAAAGCAATCATTTTATGCTAAAGTGTTAAACGGCATGAATTAGTAATGGCCTTTAAAGTTGTTTCCTCTATGGCATGTTGAATTAAATCTGAATAATCCATAGCTGACTTCCTATTGCTCTGCCCCTCCCCTCCCCCTCTTTTCTCGAGAGGCTAAAAGCTCCATTTGTTGTCGCTCCCGTTCTCAGAAATCCAGAGGTGGCCGATGACTGCTGAATCCGTTTTGTAGAAAATGGACGAACAAAATTCATGCTAAGCGGACGTTATATTTCACTGGAATTGTCAGCTTCTCATGTTGTCATAACAACGACCTTGTTTCTCTGTGCTCCGCCCACCGCCCCGCCTCCCCCTCCTCCCGCTCATGTTTTTATCAATCCGTGATAAGGAGTAACTGTATGCTGTAACTGAATGAATATCAATAGGGGGAAAGTTAGACCGAATCACAATAAACAGATGCAGTTATTTCAATAAAATTCCACGGACATAGTTCCCTTACAAGTCCAAATTCAAATGTAAATTTAAAAAAAAATTTTTTTTTTGTATTAATATTAAATAAAGAGTAATAATCTTAGTAAATGGTAACTAAAATTAGTGGTATTATTATAAAGAAAATAGGTCTAGAAATTTGGAATATGTAGCGTGTCCAGGTCTATTATAACCTTTTCCACATCAAATGTGAACTTTTTGCTGCAGTGTTTCTATATGAAGTTTTCATCGACGCTGAATCCTAATTGAGTATCAGATTTCGATCGCGTAAGCGCATTTCGATTTCCTATTATTTCAAGGTTTTTTGCTATGAGGGCAGGATATAAGATTATCGGGGGCGCTGATTCTGAATTGAATATCAGATTTTCGATTGTTCATGCACATTTAGTAAGAATTATATTTGTGAATTATATTGTCCATTTTTCAAAAGATATATCATATTTCGGTGGGGGAGTATTCCTTAGAAGAAAATAGATATTACGCAATACAGATTTTAGGGTATTTTATACTATTTATGGAACCCATAGTGTTTGGAAAAAAAATACTATATTTATTTGGAATAGTTGTGATGCGGAAGATAGAATAAATTAAACTGCTATCTATTTCTAAGGTAAATGGGCATAATTTAAATACATATATTTTGAATTCGGTGATGGGTAAGCAAACATATCGATTTAGTGAACTTTAACTTTGTAATAGATTTCATCATGTCTAAGAAATCCGTATTTATGAAAATATCGCATGATATTAAATTTAGGCTAAGTAAAAACCAAACGAAACTTTTTTTTTTTTTAATTTTCCTTCCAACAGTAACCCTGCCAGAAGGGAGTTTATTTTGTATACTGTTAGTACCATAAATTACTGTATACAATGTACATGCTAGGTGTGTCGCCAGTAGTACCGAAGAGGGCCGCGACCAGCGATACCGGTGCATAGAACTCTGCTACATCAACAACGACACATATTACTTAATACGTATTTTAGTTATAGTTTTACACAGATAATATGATTTTTTACAACAATAATAAATGAACATAAATAAAACAAAACAAAGCATAATGAAACATAACAGTAAGAAGAAAATGGTCAAATTAAGTAGAAAAGGTTAGACAAAATATTTGTAATAGCGTTCAGCAACTACACAATAAATACCTTTTACATTCATTCAGTGAATAGTTTGTTCTTGAGAGAAGTCACAGGGACACAATGGTGAGTCCCTTATTTTAAACCTATGAAGGTAACTGTTCACAGCTGCGTGTCCTGTGTAAAAGGCTGTCCATGTGTCAGTTTTATTTAGGTCGGTCTGTGGAATGAAAGTGATGAGAATGAAATTGTGGAATGAATGAGTGAACCTAATGAACCTAGTATCGATTAAATTTAAAAAAAAAATCATAAGACTAGGGAAAAATTATTTTAGAAGTCCTTATATAAATTAAAATAATTGATATTGAAGGAAACATAATATTTAGTTATTCGGGCCAGAAAAGGGTTACAGTAGACTTGGAAAAATTATAATTGATTTGGAAATGGTAACTTTTGACTTAATATTCTTCTAATTGCTGTGAACATGCTGTAGATAAGTGAATGGTTGATCAAATACTTTTATTTCTTGCATATGGAATGGTTATTCGTACAGTAAAGCAGACGTAGACGGATTGAGTCGTTATTCATACTGATGATTCGCCACAGAATTTCGACCGACCAAGCACTAATGTGTTTACTGATTCGCCGAAATCAGCACGCCCAAAAACTGTCAGCCATCAGCGTCCTCACATCACATTTTTCCGAAAAGCGCCTACAAATAAAAACATTTAATCTGAAGGTGGCCGTAAGGGTTTGGCAAAAGGATCGTCACATGACCCACTTGCTGAAATTATCCAGAATTCAGCTTGGTGACTACTGGGGCAATGAAAGCTACGTTATGCCTTCAAAAATCTTGGGGCATTCTAAACCATATGCTTAACCTAAAACTCTATTCTAAGATATAATATTATTCCATAACGATAAATGTTATCTCCTTCATGAACTACCTACATGTATTAGTTATTTGCCGAACCATTAAGCAAATTTTTGAGGTTTAAATTTTTATATATACATAAAAGGTATAGCAACGAAAATCATAAAAATATAAAAGTTATGGTAATGAACAAAGCTTATGGGGAAACATTTTATTTAAAAAACTATAAACGTATTAAGCTCTACCATTTGTTAAAGGAGATAAGTTACTGCAGATTGCAGTGATCGAGACAAGACAATCAGGAATCTTGGGAAAACAAGAGTTGGAACAACAGTTCCACTAACAGAACTTACAACGTTTGTTCTAATACATCCTTGAACTTGGAACTTCTGGAAGAGTCGGGAAACGGAAAGGAACTCGAGCTTCTCCTGTCAAAACAATTAGTAACCGCAGACAAGCACAAAGTTATCATCAACAACAATGAAGAAGGGGAGGAAAACAGAGTTAACTTTTCGACAAAGAATAAGTAATCATAGTATTTCGAGTTCAACTAGATTAAAAAGTAAAATTAGCACCTGCGCAGCGGCGCATCAAGCAAATGTAGTAACTTTTGTTGTTGGCTGCGAGTTTCTAGATACCTTTTGTATGGTTCGAATCTATTGCTGTAGGTCTCTGGGCCACTGTCGTATCAGCCGACGTGGAGGCTGACCAGGTAACAGGGAGGAGGAAAGAGAATGGATTAAAGCGAAGTAGTGTTGAAGAGCAAGTGTTTGGTATTTGCCTTGAATGTAAGATTTACTGTCGGTTCGTTTAAGGAACTGTCTAGAGTGTGATTTGAAATAAACCAGGGCGCATTAGTGATTCATCTAAGAATTTTGGATTGTTAAATTTGTATTTTGCTAATGTGAAAGTGTTTTGCAGAAACTAGTAAAATTATTGTTGAGAAAAAAGGCTCGCGATTATTATTGTCATAGCAGCTATGGCACCCGGCTTCGCTCAGGGAGGTGTGATATAGTTTTAATAACAATATAAACTTTAAAATATAATAGTACAGGAAAAATAGACCAGAATCAAACGTCACTAGAAATGGTAAGATTTGTGATCAGCAGAGTCTGCCCAAATAAGGTACCCTGTAACCTTTGTGGGGGTTGCAAAAGGGAACTGAAAAATTAATTTTGTTGCAAACTTGTAGACATCTTTTTAATGATTTCTGAGATTCTGGATCCAAAGAGACCATTACATATGAAGATATAGTCAACAGCTAGTTATAAAAGAAAATAGTCGAAAAATCTGATTTCACAAGTAAAAAATTTTTAGCCGCGCACATCTTAGGCACCAGGTACTGGGGGCTCGACCCCCACCTCCGATGCTGCAGTTATAATCTATGATATAGGTATAGGTATAGGTAAATTATTTTTTGGTGGATGCGAAATGATGGTAGAAATAGCGTTTATAAATTAACAACTTTCATCTTTTAAGGTCATCAGAAATAGGGGATTACTTCAATTGAATGTTCAAGCTTCAGCCCTGACAAATCCCTACTTTTGTCAAAAATGTTGGAAAGCAGATGGAGGTTGTAGACGAGAAAACAAAAAAGAAGTTGTGGTAAGACAGGGCAAGTCCTGAAAGGATAATGCGAGGGAAGGATTTAGAGCTAAGCCTAAGATTGAGGAAAATCCTTTAAGTACTCAGATCCTTGGGGTGGGCCACAATCAAACGATCCCGGAGTTTCAGGTGGGCGGATTGGAGGGAAGAATGTTTTATGAAGACAAATAGCGTTTGGGGTAAGCTTTATAGACTGCATTAAGTAACCAAGTAATAATCCCAGCGAGTAAGATAATGGAAACTTCCACTTCGTCAGTATAACTAGCACTTCATTAATTTGAATATTATGAAAAAAAAAAAAAAAGGCTAATAGTGGAACTAGCATAGACATAGGGCAAATATAGTTCGGGATAGAGGAAAAAAAAAAAAAACTTGAAGAACAACCGGCTGCAGTCTAATGCAATTAAGGGAGTGCTTTAGGCGGAATATATACAAATTTGTCGATGGTGGGATAAGGTACACTCAGATGATTGGGTTAAAAAGAAATGAGAAGGCAGGTACGGAGTAATGAGATCCAGTGGGCGAGGGGAATCAGCCTTCGGACGGTAAAAAAAGATAACGCTTGAATTTGTATAAGAACAAAAGAAATAGAAGAATAAAAGAATTACTTCGCAGCGGCTTTCATTTATATTAACAATTCTGGGATAGTTAAAAGTTTACCTTGAAACCTTAAAGTAAGTAAGGATTTTGGTAGTACCTACTATAAAATAATATTCTATTTAGTGAGTAGTGGAGGGATTAGCCAATAAAATAGGGGGAATGGCCAACTTTTATAGCATCATCTATTGTAATGACCTAATTGCATTGTTCTAATTTAAGTCATTTTGTTCATCAACGGTAAATGTGTTGATGCGACATGCAGAAGAGTAATGGGATCAAAGGGAGAGGCGATATCTTGAAATAGAACAATACCTCCCCACTAGGCCAATCCTCGATCCTTTCCATCATCATCTATTACACTGTTCTACCACCATTTGGCAAAGTCAGTCGTGTTCTAATTTTTCAGTTAATAAGCTAGTTTCAAAATATAAAATAATTTATTATTCTCAATAGACTTTCTTCCTTCTAGAACCAAGGAGTCTATAATAGATACCGTACTTTATACGGCAATATTTGTCAGCATAGAAAAATATATCAACGAAAAAAATAATAAAAATATAAATAGATAATATGTTGAGTGCATTTTAAGAATATTACAATATTCTTTAGTTTCAAATGCTGTATCTTAATAAATATTTTTACTAAGGTTTTTGACAATTAGATTAATAAAGATTTTTGCAACATCCAGTAAAAGGGTAACCAATCCCCAACGGAGTAAATTAAAAAACGCCCAAGCCTAATTCGAACTGACGACATGAGGTCGCTCTCGTCTTTACTCTCACGGCTTCCAATCACATACCTTAACCAAAGGGCAAGTAGACATGGGCTACAGATATACTTAGATTATTTGAATTTGGGCGCGAGCATTAGCTTAAATAGTAACTAGGATTAACGATAGAGGAGAAAATTGCCGCCATCAATTGTTTTGAGAATATTGAAATGGGAATACATTTGAAATTAATAGAACATGTAATTTCTCTAGCGCTTTTTTTCAGAAGAGCATTTTACTCAAATCTCTCTTTCAACCATCAAGACCCGTAAATTAATAGGAATTCAAAACAAAAATGCAATATACGAATTTATATAGACATGGTAATGCAATCTAATGGAATAAATAAATATAAAATGTACGTATCATAAAAGGTTTATAGCGTTATACAAGGACATGAGAGTATTTATAGCAATTGAGTGGAAAAGAAAACACTTGCCTGTAAAAAGGTGAGACTAGCCATCCAACTCTCAACAATTTGTTTTATTTTAGTCTTAGAAGTTGTTCTCTGGAAACTGGAAGTTAGAAAAAGAAGAAATAAATACAAGATTGCCGAATAAACTTCCTTTTGCCAAAGATAAAATAATTTTTCGAAAAATGAGAAGAAGTGAAAAAAAGAAGAGAAAATGGCTACTATGCTAACGGGACTTATAACACTTAGTCAGAAAACCGGACTAAATACCAACTTACAATAAAACATAATTAATTACCAATAGTGAAGAAACACGATTATAAACTAATAATAACTCAATAAAATATTTAAATGAGGGTAATTAAAAGCGAAAATTCATTCTAATTACTGACAGAATCAACAAAAAGAATATCATAGAGCTTGGGGAAATAATGATCTTAAAGATGCATTATGGAAGCGAATATAGAAATGAAATCTAAAATACGAAACAATGAAACTTGTATATTTCCCGTTATTTCCCATGGAAGCCTAACACTGTCCCTCAAAAAAGTAACAGGAGAGAATTAAATCAAAGTTTGCCCGAAATTCCCTAGAGAGAAGCACTGTAATCGTCAGAAGGAGAAACAAAATAAGATTCGCAGAAAATAAGAAGGAAATCGGGCTGAAGGATTAAATCATATCAATAAAAAAAAAAAAAAAAAATAAGTAGAAATTGGCTTGACACGTCTTGATATGCGAGGATAACAGGTGATCATATTATGTGTCAGTGGATTCCACAGTATTGCACCAGGGGTAAAGGCAGTCAAGTAAAGAGATGGGACGACTCCTCCAGAAAAGAAGCGGGCCTAACAAGGTTTAGAAAAGCAAGACATAGGAACCTCTGGTAGAAGGAAATCCCGCACTCCCGCGTCTATCTGAGAAGTATAAATGTTAACCCTCTATAAAGAGGAAAGAAAGATGTCTGTTAAAAACAAAATTTAAGTTTTATTAATAAAGGTTATAAAATTTCATTTCGTATTTGAAAAACACAACATGATGTCCCATCTTGCAATCTTATTCTATGAGAGAACCTTTTTCGGCTTTTGAAATTTTCGATAAACCTAAAGAAAAATTCCGAATAACTCCTGTCATGTATATGGCACAAAGGAATTATCTCCAAATAATATTAAGTTAAAAAGTAATTTGGCAGACCGCAGGAGCTAGAAGGGAACGGTGAGAGGTAGAGTGGAAAGCATTTGCTAACTAGGCTGCTCATCGACCCATCGGCATCCTATCCTGGCATTACCGTCTTCTACTCGATGGCCCCTTACCTTTTAGCCACCGCGCAATAGGGCCATCTCCTTCCCTTAGGGGCTTCCCTTTACTAGCAGTTATAGGGGAATAGAAGTACACTCTATTCAGTATCGTTTCTAAGTCCCCATTCCTCTAAAATAACAATTCAATAAATAGTAGTTTATAAAAATTAATTTAGTGATCGGGATCACAATGGGATGATACTTATAACGTTTTTGTAGAATCTTCGACATACTGAACACCCAGGTATTTATAAATTAAGAAAAGGTGTATTCAAGATTCAAACTTTTAGCGATTACAAAGAGAGGATAACAGGTCTCTAATATCCATACTGAAAATAAAATGCAGGCTGTCATAATGAGGTAAGGACAGTTCGCCCACTGATGAGTACATCTGGAAAATCTTTAAAGAAAGGACAAGTGGTATCATGAACGCCCCTGGATATTTAAAAAATAAGCACAATCGTAATAGTAGAATCTGACATAATTTGTAGTAAATGATAACAAGAAGGAGCACTGGTGTCGACCTCCCTTAGAGCCTATGTTATACCATTTGTTGATGAATGTTGCACTTCTGTCGTTCAGTGTCAAGTGGAACATTTTGGCCACAAATGGTTATTTTTACTCGGAAAAATATCTTTTCATATTGTAAAGATAACCTTTAGTGCAATTATGAAAAGAATTATATGCCGTTATAATTTTTGCCGTTACGAGCAAAACTTGAAATTTCCTAAAAACGTAAATAATAGACAATTATTTTTTTAACATGTTAGTTAATGAGCGTATGTTGTTATTATGAACATTGCATTTTCACCAGATGCCAGTATGACTTTTGTAGACTTATTGAAATTGAAGCCCATAATACCATCCTCACCTATGCAAATAAAAATTAATCCAATATCGGAGGATATATACTAATGCTCCCCTTTGAGGGTAAATAAGCTATTATCCGACAAATTCCCTTAGGAAAACATCAACGAAAATATATAAAAATTTGCTTATTTTATTTTAATCGTGTTGAAAAATTAATAAAAAATCCTATAATCCAAGCGTGTCAGCTAAGGTTGAATTAATTTTCGATACAGATGATAGGATTAGGTAATCCTGGGTTGAGATGGATCACAAAGTAGGGATCTTCGAATAAATGAATTTTATTCACGACAATAGGCTGTTAATATATGATTTTATATACACCTCTGAATATTTTTAGAGATAGATATAATTTATTAAAAAAGGGAAATCATCTAAAAATTAAATTTATACAAACAGATAATTTATTAAAAATCAGATAATTCTATTTATATATTATTGCAAATCAAAATAAATAAAAACTTTCTTATTTCTCTCATTTACAGTATCAATCAAATCTGATGAATAAATTGTTTATCCTTCATAACATGGTATACAGATAAACATACTAATAATAGCTTTTCCAGCTAGGAAAAATTACGAGTAGGCTAAAAAGGTGTCTCAGTGACCGTAAGAATTTTCCTTACACTTTTCCAAATTTTATGTGCGTCATAAAGTTTACTTTCGACACGAGAGAAGCTCCTGCTGCTTAGGTTTCTATAGACCATAAAATCAAGCTCCCCCCTCCCTCCACATATCATGTCATTGTAAAAAAAAGAAAAAAATACTTCTTAAAAAAATATATTCTTTCACTTACAACAACATATACGTTTCAATACGTAGAAAGGTTTAAGCACATTGCAGCGAAGATTAATCATAATCAGTCATAAATTACTTTGTGTATATATATATATGTATATATAACAATGTCAAAGGTTAAATGCTTGTAAGATGTAAATAAAATATAGGATCATCCTACGATTTATCTGACTTCTTCTAACCAGAAAGGAAATGAATACAGATATAAGCTGATTTCTTAAAATATTCGTTTTTTTTTTTTTTTTTTTTTTTTCGAGGAGTTAGGTCTCCATGGCTTCAGTATCCAAATGTTTTCCTTTGAGCAATGGTTTTGTTTATCAAAAGTAACATATAGAAAAAAACGGCCTCAAATAGTCTCAAAAATTACATATATATATTTTCATATATATACAAGCCAAATTTTCGCCCATTCGGGCATCATCAGGGCTGTAAAATTATGTATAAAGGTACAATTATAATTATTCTAAATTTGTTATAATAAGTAGAAATAAAGTAAAATAAATGTTGGGGGACTCACCATCAGAATAGAATATATATATATATAAAATATTTCACATATAAATGAAAAGTTAAAATTCTTTTAAAAACAACTATCCTGAAACAATCTGTGTAAGAACACTTCATCAACTGGGGTTACCTTAGTCTAACATTTAGTATCAGTACTCCCAACATTACATAAATTAAGTACAAGGGTTACATGAATTTTACCAACCATAACAAAGAAATTAAAAAAATTTTTAAGACAATATCAGAACAACAAAACTATAAAAATTAGATATATAAATAAATAACTATTCAAAATACAAATATAAGTAAAAAGTCATATCACATAAAAACCATTAAATTTTACAAATTTTTATTTCTTTATATATAACAAAATATTAAAAACAGTATTGTCCAAAAATAAAAACATAAAAACATAAATATATAACCAGAATATCCATCTTAAAAAAAAAAAAAAAAAAAAAAAAAAAAAAAAAATATATATATATATATAGAGAGAATCACGATGTTTCAGAGTCAGGTTCCTCACATTATTTATTCAAAATTGCAATAGTTTCCGAGAAAAAATTATTTAAATCACCCGCGTCAGTTTTAAAGTTAACTACCCTATCTAAATTCTCCGAGATGTAGAGAGCCTCCAAACATCTCAGCCTTTTTGGCTTGTATATATATGAAAATATATATATGTAATTTTTGAGACTATTTGAGGCCGTTTTTTTCTATATTATTGATTAGTCTCCTTCCTGCTATTGGAAAATCTTAATATAAAAGTAACATAGTTATTTTAATGATATACATTATTGCATTTAGTTTGTGTCATCAAATCTAATAATAATAAGCATTGAGTTATCATAATAATAAAACATTGATCATAGCTGTTATATACCTGACTACTGTCATTTGAAATTTCACCGCGCATAAAACAATTTATATATTCTTTAATTAATCTAATCTTAATTTGTGGCTGACCACTATTTTTAAATTATTTTTAAATAATTTATTTTTTGAAGAGAAAAGATTTGGCTCCGCCGGGAGTCGAACCCGGGTCTCCTGCGTTACATGCGAGGATGTAACGCAGAAGACCCGGGTTCGACTCCTGGCGGAGCCGAATCTTTTCTCTTCAAAAAATAAATTATTTAAAAATATATATTCTTTAATATACTATTATTTAAATATTACTTGTTTGCCAATTATCACAAAAGTAATCCATTAACTGATGTGATAAAATTCACCTAAAACATAATTGAGCAACAAAGTATTCTGATTATTCAAAATATGACTCAGTTACTGACAATTTTGTATATTCATTTATTACGATTTTGCATCAATTCACTCTGTTTTGTACCCAACAGAAACTGTATTCATTTCATGTGATGAATATATTCCCTCTGAGTAAATAGTTACCGAAGTTTCGTAGCATCCTGCGTTCATTACATATTCTGTTAGATTCCAACACGTTAAACGAATGCAACTTTAAATATGAATTTTGTTGTAGAAGCTGTGACTTTTAAAAACGTAGCTAAGCTTTAGATAAATAAAAAATAGGAGAAAAGCAAAAAACAATAAAAAATATATATCACCATTACCCATAGATAACTGCCCATTATTACTTCTCTTTTTCATTTGATTAGAACGATATTTCTGCATTTTTTTTTTCTTTTTTTTTTTTTTTTTTCTTGGTCCTCCCCTTCCTTGCCTGTTAGGCTATACCGGGTTTCCCGGGCCAGGGGAGAGGGTGGGGGATTGTTGTATCTATATTAATCAAACAAGATCCTAGGGCCTTTTTTATTTTACTCACACCAGTTACTTATTTCTAAAAGAGTCATTTATCTTAAGATTATATTAATACTATTGAAGAACAAATGATTAAAGTAACATAATTAACAAGCTTCAACATGGTCTGGTATATAACCGTGAATTTATGTACATTGTTAACTTTTTTACATCATAGATTTCAGTTAGAAATATATAATGTGCATACTAAAAGTTGTATGAAGTTTTAATAAAAACCAATATGAAAATAGGAAATAATTAAAATATCAACAATTAAAAAAAATTCAGCCTTTCAGAGAAAAACATTCCGGTCAATTGTTGTCATTTTGATTATAGAAACACGCGGAACTAAACGGGAAAATTGCATAAATGACCAAATAATATGTAAAGCACACCCCGATAATTACGTAGGAGGTGGCTAAGAGATCTAAGTTTTTAATTGTTAATTCCTGTAAAGGAGCGCTGTCGAAGTACAGTCAACGAAATTTGCTAATTGGAAAGGTATTGCAGATTGCGATTTGTATTTGTTTTTAATAAAATTAAATGAGCAGACACAAATTATACAACTTCATGGTGGGTAGCTGAAAATCCAATAGTTCATAAACTAACACAAGCCAAAAACAGACACTTTTAATGTAATATCAAAAATTAATTTAAAAATTTTAACTTATAAGATTTACCAAAATTTATAAAAAAAACTTTTTGTATTATTATCAATTAATTAAAAACGGATATTCAAGAAAGAATTATTTCGAGAAAAAGTATAATAAAAACACCATTAAAAAAATATTGGAATATTTGGTTATTCAATTTATTATTATGATTTTTTTTCTCTCGGTTTTTCACTGGTAATGGGTAATGCACAGTACCCGGAACTAACATATTAAGTATTGTAATCAAAAGTATATTAATTATCCCGGAAGTATATTAATTATTGTAATTAAATTTTACGCATATCTATAAAACGTTCGTTGGTTTATTCTTTTATCCGACTTCTCAAAATACTTGAATATGAAAGCAGGGTGTGATGATGGTTTATGCTCGATACACAAGGGCCTCGAACCACCTTACTCTGCATAAACTTTGAGATAAAGTGATGGATGGATGAAACGGATGGGGGAGGAGGTATGGTGTTCTGACAGTTTAGGTAGGAGCGGTCAGAACTAGGGCATAAGAAGTTTGCAAGACAAAGGAGCGACGTCACCTACCATTTTGGTAACTTGACAGGTATTTTCAAGATTAACAAATACAGGCATAGTTATTTTTAAAAAACACAATTAAAGAATCCTACGGCTAGATTGCTTTCTGCAGAGAAAGAAATGCTTTCAGTTCGAGACCCCATAGGAGAAATGAAAATTGCGATAGAAATTTTATAAATCCTTATAAAATAGATAGAGATTTTATAAATCCTTAATGTATTGACATTAAAAGATTAATAGTATGCCAATCAGATAACGCTAAATGGACAAACGGCGCACAATGGTCCAAAAAAGCTGAAAATGGGAAAAAACCTAATATCTATTATAATTACTTTGCTAGCGGCTTGAAATCACCCGTGTATTGATTATTTGAGGTGCCGAATCTAATGAAATCAAAATCAGTGCAATGGGACCACCAGATCAAGTCCAAATTTGAGGTCAGAAATATCAAAAATTCATGTTTGATATAGTCTTATAGGTTTTTTGAGGAGCCGAATCTAATGCAATCAATATAAAAGAAATCAGAGCATCAGATCAAGTTAAAATTTGACGTGAAAAACAAAAATTTGAATAGATTTTTTTTTTAAACATTTTTATGAACAATAATACAAATATGATATAATTATTTTATCTTGTTTAAATAAATTGTATGCTTCCTCGGTTAGCTCTTTTTTCTTTTTATACTTGTATACTGGTCTTAAATCCGTAATATATGGGTAGCTTGATACAAATAATGGTGGAAAACATCTTCATTTGTTGCGACTCGAGATATTTTCCTGGAACGATGTTCCCTGTACTGCTTATAATATTTGTTCCTACTCTCCTTGAGCCTCTTCTGTCAGGGAACCGACAAAAAGTGCTGGGAGCTCAATCATGTCTGCTACATGGAAAAGAATTTTGTGGACGGTCGATGGGAAATAGTACCAGGGGTACCGAGTCACTGCCATCTTAGCCGTTTCCGCTGTATACTTGCGAAATGTTGCAGTATCAATCGGTTACAGAGAGCAAATCACATCTAGTACTGTTTTTAATCTCATAATTAATTCTTCATTTATCCCTGTAATTTGTGCGGTTAATAAAGGATTTTCAAAAAACTTGCAACAATAACAGCATCAAACTGAAATAAATGTACCGCCTCAATTTTCAGGGGTGAGAGCTCTAGAGCAAAGGATCGCTTACTATAAGCAAACTGTGCAACTTCAAGCTACCTACTTGTAGTTTTAGTTTATTTGATTATTTAAAATACAAAATAAAACAATTGTTTTTAGTGTTTTAGAATTAAAATTAAAATTATTTTATTTTATTTGAAAAAATGACGTGTGATTTATTTTATTTTAATTCTAAGCCAGTCCCCCTACCTTAGAGACCTATAGGAGGATTTTTCTTAACTAATAGTTCCTCCCCAATGTCACCCGCCTTCGCCACTCGAACCGTAGCTGAAGGTTTAAATCCTTATAAATCCCAAAGTTGGCCGAAGTTGGCGCTGAAAATTTTACCACAGTTCCTCTACTACCTACAGTTACATATTAAACCATTGCGACCGTAACGCAACGTAACACAAGCGTTTTATAAAACAACAAATTCAAAAAATCATACTTATTTCAGCAACGATTTCGAAAATTAATTAGTTCTCTTACTATTGATATTATTTAAAAATGTTTAGTCCATAACAGTGCACATATAGATGACACACTCCTGATGTATTGGGGAATATTTTATTGTTAATCTTATTCAGAGTAGAAATTTTTATTTTTTGGAAAAAAGTACGATTTTTTCAATCATTAAAAAGTTCAATTTTACTGATACACACACATTTTAATTTTGAACTAGTTAAAAAAAAATATATTCTTTCCAATGTTCTACAAGTATCTAAGTATTCGAAAACCAAGAAAAAATTAGGTTTGGGCTACGTTCATTTATGAGGTTTTTTCCCAGGTTGGACCACTGTGCGGCGCCCCCGAAAAAGAACTTTGGAAATTTTTAAACTTTGCGCTTATGATTGGAAAACTATTTATCACACATTAAATATTCCCTTATATTAAAATTAATTATTAACTATTAAAAATCATTAAATATTAAAATAACTGAGGATAAAATTTTGCTTCTAATGACTGACTCGAAGTTAGGTTGCTGACAATTTTGAACAAAAAATGAATGATGTGCAAGTTCGGTAAAGGCTAACAAATGAAAAATGTTTTTTAAAAAATGTAAAGAGTTGTAGAGTATAAAACGTGTATATTAGAGGATAGAGATGCAAATAAAAAAGTGAAAGTATTCGTAACGCTTATTTCCAGTTAAGTTATTTTTGTGAAGTAATATCAATTATTAAATAATTTATCAGAAAAGGAAAGATTGTCTACGGCCGGGAATCAATTCCGGGTCTTCTTCTTCTCCGCTACAGTGCCATCATTGTGTCAATCCTTTCTTTTCAACTATCCCACCCGTCAGGCCTCGTCACATTGCAGCGTGGCATACATGTGGCGAGATCTGGCTGCTGAATTCGTCGATGAGAGAAGATTAACACAGCTACGATTTGACACCACGGTTAGCTCAGTGGTAAGAGCGCTGCGATGGAGATGCAGAAGACCGGTTTCGATTCCCGGCCGAGCCCAATCTTTTCTCTTGTGATAAAATGACATAATTATTTAAAAATAATAACAAACTAATTTTCAACAAATAAAATTAATTATCATCTAAAAATCACGCACCTCCTTTAATCTGATCAGAAACAGTTTCATAAAGCACCTGCCGACCTAAACAGTTAGTTCAATCATTGGGCAAAGAAAGTGTTTTTTATTGAGAAACTCTTGATAAGTAATATTACATGATAAGTAATATTACAATCTGGCACAGTTGAGGAAAATAGTAATAATGCTCGCTAATTAAATTCATAAAGTATAAATTATAGTTTCATTGCCCAAATTTTAACAGGTGGCGTGATTATCATTTGATTATAATCTGTCTGGCAGTCTCTCATTCTTGTAATGTCAATACTTAAGGATGTAAAAGATCGTCATCAAAATATTCATCAGAAAATCTCAATTAATCAAATTTTTCACATTTCACCTTTTCTTTGTTACTTATTTGAGTAAATATAATTACACATAAAATCCTAGTAATTGTTAATTGCCAGGAATTAAATAATAACACCTCCAACTCTTGCTAAGTTATGTAGAAGAGAACTGTTGAGCAAAGGGAATTTCGAGTTCAATTTTACATGAACCGAGACAGATCGCGAGTTTCAAATCTTGAGGATAAAAAAGATAAAAAAAAAAAGTCGACATTATCGATAAGCACGGTTCGATAGGATCGATATATCGATAGTAACTATCAACTATCGAACCGTGTTCTGGATCAACATCCCAGTGTAACATAGAAGCTACAGAAAGAGGAGTAAATGAATCAAAATCCGTCAACCTGCATTGTTGCGCCTTCTAGGAAGCCAATACACCATCGAACAGAACTGATTGAAAATAGATCCATTCAAGGAAATTTCGTGCCATATTTTGTTCGTTGAGACATCTGTGCGCTATCTTACGCTATGCTTTTACACTACGAGTATATATATTTCTCACATTATATCCTGGGTTATTATTATTACAATACCTTACATTGACCTGTTAACTTAAATGCTATAAATAAATACTCGCTTTTATGTTACAGTATAGAAATTATAATTACACTAAAAAAATTGCGTTATCTTTACCAAACTCTCACGAAGGAATTTTTTATTTTGTATTTTCTGAACGCAAAATTATGCAGGAATCCGATCACGAAAGAATACTATACACGCTAGTTGGTCTATTAAAATTCATTTATCACGCTAATTATATAAAATAAGTTACATGTTAACATATTTATGCAGCAGTCAACGTTTGCGAGACAGATATAATATTTATCTCGTTTTGATTTTTGAGTCAAACTCGTGACTAACCTTACTCTTGTGTTGAGGTTCATTATTACAGGTGCATTTTTGTCATTCGAAATAAAAATCGTCTTCATCCAAGGCAGTTCTACTCGGAAGAAAAATATTATTTACTAATACTTTTTTTAATAAAACAGCATTTTTACCTAAATAGTCGACTGTTCTAAATTCAGAAGTAACCGAAGAGATCAAGAGATAATTCATGGAGTTCATGAAATGAGACACTGACATTCGCAGTTGGCAACGAAACAACCGACTCTAGGTCAGCGTACATTTCATTTGTATAGCCGAAATGGAGTTATAATATAATAGATGCAGGTATATCAATATTAAAATAATGTAAACATTATGATTGAACGTAGAATGTTTTATAAAATTTTAAATATTTGTATTCCTTTGACTGTAGTTAAACTAAACTAAACTAAATAGCTGAACTAAACTAGTAGCTAAACTAAACTAAGTAGCTAAACTAAGCTAAACTAACTAAACTAAACTATTTTTATTCCTTCGACTGTAGCTAAACTAAACTTGATTATTTCATTAGGAAAATTCGTTTGTGATGTCGGAACAAAGGAGTAGATAGTTCGCCTGCATCCTTTGTTCATATATTAATTTCTTAAATGTACATAAAGGTAAGTATGGTTATTTTAACATTACTTTAATCCCGCTAGTACATCGTTAAGGTTTCATGAATGAAATGTGCTCCTTAATTTTTTAAAAGGACATAATACATTTAGTTGTTAAGATAATTCACTATAAACTATAAACCATGTCTGAAGGTCAGTGCATTCAATACAGACATTCCTAATCTTTAACGTCACCGATACTTAAGTGACATCAGCGTTGTGCCCTTGAAGAATTACCGCTTTCACAGTTTTAGTTTTGTAAGGAAAATATGGGTAGTATCATAATACGGATGTAACTAATATCACGTAGGCATGGCGAAAAGTATGACACAAGCCACGAGCTTTGGAAACTTACTTTCAGATGGTATATTTGACACTGGTGGATTAGAAGGAGTATCCACGCATTAATAATAAAATCCACTAATATATAATAATACATAGTAATTTTTTTTTATATTAAAATACTTAATATCTAATCTAAAGCATTATTTATAATAACCCTTATCCCTATCTCCTTTTCTTCTATATAATGTTTTGTATCTTCGGTCTTATTTAGTTATTAATTTGCTCTCGCTTTATAATTTTACAGATGGCATCTCTACGTTTTCACTTGTCGCCTAAAATATAGATGAAAATTATTTTTTCATATATCATGCCTTAATTATAATTGTACCTATACAGTACCTTGGAGTTTAACACAGAAACGAAGTAAAAAAAAAAAAGAATGATTTTTTGTTAATTGAACTATAAATCTGTGTCAATCCTGAACACACCCACCAATAATCTTCTACCAAATAATAATGTAAAAATTAATGTTCCAGTGTTTTAGAATAACTTAGTACAAATCAATCGGGAAAAAAATTCAATGAATAAGAAAAATGAGGAATAATGCAGTATTAAAAACTAATGTAATTAAGTGACCACTTAATAAGAGATTAACACAAGTTAAGATAGACCCATCAGGGTGCGGCTTAATTTTAAACTTAACATTTTTAATTTTATAATCCTCCAGTCCCAAGTTCAAGTAGTATCAGAGACCAAATTTTATTGATCATCTTTATTGCATTTTATAACTCCGAAAAATGATTAGCCTGTTTTTTAATTATTGGGGTCCCTTGAGAATGAATGAGCTAAGTATGCAGGGATGGAATTTTAAGAAAATCTTCCCAATAAAAATTTGGTTGAATTTCTACATACCCTAGTATAGCTTTTTTTTTTTTTTTTTTTTTTATAATTTGGATATTGTATGTATATTGATTGTCAATGAGTATTTGGAAGGTCTTAATTTTTTCTATCCCTCCTTTTTTAATTAAATGAATTTGGGATCAAATGTTTAAAGACAAAACATGAAATAGAAATTCATTAGTTCAGTTGATTTTGAAATTTATTGATCTATCTCAAATATAAGATTGAAGAATTAAATCATTATAAAAGTTAAAATGTAATAAATTAAAAAAAAAAAAACTAGGCTCGCAAGTTAAAATGAAAATGAAGACAGACGACTCAACCTACTTCTTTTCCCTTTTTTTTTAAACTCTCAAAACTAAAACTGAGAAAGAAATGAAATAAATACTCGTACCCTATTATATCTATATAGACGTATTCTTCGCGGATGTAGGGCACGGTATTTTATAATAAAACTTGCAAAAAAAAAAAAAAGAGACCTATCCGTAAAAAATATTACAATTCATTGGCATATATACAAAAACAAAAGAATGTTCATAACTAATCAAACTCTACATACTGACTTTCACAATTCAACAGTCGACCGACACATGAAGACACTTAACAAACGTTTTCATACAAACTTACACGGACATACAAACCTACTGACATTAGATACGACTACAGTTTACCTGTCCATATACATTAGGAGGATTTTAAAAAAGGCTTTAGAAAAGAGATATCTTTTTTCACCAAACAAGATTAATAGAACTATCCAGGGAAGAGGTGCATATATTTATTTCGTATATATTTTATTGATATTAATATAACATGTAATGAAAATATAACATTTAACTCATATTCATTTAATTGTATACATAATTAACAATAATATATGTATATAAGGGACAGATATAAAGGGATGATATAAGAGATAATATAGAGTATAGAGGAGGGAGCCGCCCTGTATCGATCGCGGTCCCTGCCCCCCGCGGCCGAGCAACCTTTCATAAACATTTCCCTCACCACGTGGCCTACAGCTCATTGCTCTTCTCTCATCTAGTGAGCTAGGTGTGCTATCCTTCATCCGTTAGCCATGTATGTAACAGTTATCACCCTCGAAAGCTAGGAGCAAAATAAACAAAATTAAAATATACCCTTCATAGCATTATTCACACCCAAAAATATCCACCCTCAACCCAAAACTTTAAATTTTCCGCCGAGCCAAAAACGGTGAATTCCACCATAAACAATATTTAATACAAATCATAATAATATTTGCGTGGCAAACTGCATGCAAATATAACATAAAAATATATTAAGCATTTCACGATATGGTCAATGACAATTCATTCTTCGTTCGAATAAAATCGAGTTTAATTCTAGACCTAAATAAATTTTAAACGAATCCAGAATTCAAATAATTAAATAGTAATTTAGAAACACTTTAGTGATTTACCCATCGTTTGCTATCGAAAATGTTGAAAGTAAATATTTCTTCTACACTATCATGAAGAACAATAAGGGGAGGGGAGTAGTTCCAATAATGACAGTTATATTATTATTATAATTCAGAAAAAGACATTGAAAAATATTGTTCATTGTTAATCCTAAATTTTCTTTTAATAACTAGTTACAATATTCTCCCATATTCACTAAAATTACAGCGGGAATAATTAATTAGAGATACCAATTTTTCATTTCTTGTGAATTTCTGCAGGTTAGGTTATTGCAGTGTAGGGGTACCGAATAAAAACAGGACTTTGAAAACCAGTAGAAGAAAAAAAAGAATAATTATATTCAGATAAAATGTTCAACTTTAGGTTAAAAAATAATTGTATAAAGTGATACAGCAAAAATGAACAAACATGTTAAAGGTATAGAAAAGAAGTGCGTTATTTTTAGCTCTTAGCTGTACAACGTCTTCAAATGATGTAATCCCTATGTTCCTCATCACCATATTATTGATTCATCTTTTTCATTAGGCAATTCTTCAAAGTACTTTACATGAAGAAAACCTGGAAATATAGTTCTTATACTTTAACGTGAATTTTCGACTGTATTTCCATAACAATTATATTGTTCACCTCCTATTATTTTTCAACATAAATGAAAATATTTCATGAATAAAAATTAATGCTTATTTCTGGGTAAACATCTTAGAATCGAAATGTTGATTGTTAAAAGACGATTTTCTCTTTATTCGTTTTTATAATCATATAGGATGATGACTGATTTAAAAAATAATATAAATTTTGAACTTTTATGGAATCAATATAGCTCAATTAACTTAGCTTTCATAATAGAAGAGGGCCTTTCAAATTCAGCAGCATTTTCCCCAATATATGAAACCCACATTTCATAAAGTTTAAGGTAAAAAATTAATGATAATGAAGAGTTTAATGAAGTAATAAGGACCGAAACGTTAGTTCGTGATAATAGATAGTAGATTCTAAGGGGGCTTATTTCGCAGTGTTTTCATATAGTAAAAAGATTTTTAATGGAATACTTTCTGTGTAGAACTGTATAACAAGTATCGCGGCACAGTTAAGAATAAATTGGAGTCGAAAGGGCCCACAGCTTGCTAGAGCGTTTAAGAGTCTTGAAATGTAATTCATGGCGGATCAAAGGATTGTACGTCATGTTCATTATAATATATTTAAAAATAGTTATTTATTATACAAGTGACGAAAGTAGATCATTTTACAACTCGAGTGAAACGTTTGCCCACACGAGCGAAGCGAGTAGTAGTGAAGTAAATTCTACTTTTTTCACGAGTGTAATATTAAATTTTTTCTGTAATCGTGTAATGCATGATCAGATCTAGAATATGAACAAAATTAGGATGTTGTGAAGATTATGGTATGTTGTTGGTAGGTTATAAGCATGGTTGTGAAGTATTGCAGTTATAAACAAGTGCAGGTTATAAACAAAGAAGGTAATTATTATTATATTTAAATTTTAAGATATATTGATTATTTCCACCAATAATTCATTCACATTTCAATTTATTTTGTTAAAATAAATTCTTACAATGTTAAGAAACATTTAAAAGCATTTAATTTCCAACTTCAAATTATTTTTTAATTTATACTTATTACTAATTAAGAAGGCAATTAACTTTCTTCACTTGTGAAGAAAGTAATCACTTTCTTCACTCTATTGCAAAATGTTTCACTTTCTTCACTCATTTCAGTTTAGTAATGTTACCATTTTTCAACGATTAAAGAAAAAATTAATTTTCAATAATCATTTCAAACGCAAATTATAAGTAAATAATTTATATTGCCGTCATTTGAGCTAGATAATTTAGAACTTTTTTTCCCCCTCCTGATAAATGGCTTTAGTTATGTTAGTTAATGTAATTGTAAAGCAAGGATAGCGACCGCGTACGCAACAATATAAAAAAATATTAAATACTTTCGACCTGGAAGTATGGTAGGACCAGTAGTACATACTAGAGATGGGCAAAAATGTAATATGAGTACGGAGTACAGATAAGGAGTAATCAACGGTTTGATTACTGAATTATTGAAAATACTCAACTTATTTTTTCTCTGAGTACTCCGGTAATCAAGCACAGAAAAGTTGAGTACAGGAGAAAATTTCTTCAACATTTAAGTAAATTTTTATGTTTTATGTAGTAATATTTTTAAATTTTGAAGGTATTCAATAAAAATTGGAAAGTGGGGTTCATGTGGGGGGTGGGGGCGCTCAGATTTCAGTAATTTAACAATTACGGATTTAATTGAAATAAGGGTGCCTTCTTATGTTTCCGGATACGGAGATTTCAAAAATATTATAATTTTTTAATTTCGGCGTGAGGGTGGGGGGGGGGCGCTCGCTTGAGAAATAATTTAACATTTACGGATTTCATTGAAATTAGGGTGCATTCTTATGTTTTCATATACGGAGATTTCAAAGATATTATAATTTTTTTATTTCGGCGTGAGAGTGGGGGGAGGGAGCGCTCGCTTGACAAATAATTTAACATTTACGGATTTTATTAAAATAAGGGTGCATTATTATGTTTCCGTATACGGAGATTTCAAAAATATAATAATTTTTTTATTTCGACGAAAGGGATGGGTGGGCGGGGGCGCTCGCTTGACAAAAAATTTAACATTTACGAATTTTATTAAAATAAGGGTGCATTATTATGTTTCCGGATACGGAGATTTCAAAAATATAATAATTTTTTTATTTCGACGAAAGGGATGGGGGGGGGGGGGCGCTCGCTTGAGAAATAATTAACATTTACGGATTTCATTGAAATAAGGGTGCATTATTATGTTTCCGTATACGGAGATTTCAAAAATATATTAATTTTTTAATTTCGACGAGAGGTTTTGGGGGGGGGGGGGGGCGCTCGCTTGACAAATAATTTAACATTTACGGATTTTATTGAAATAAGGGTGCATTATTATGTTTCCGGATACGGAGATTTCAAAAATATAATATTTTTTTTATTTCGACGAAAGGGATGGGAGGGGGGGGGCGCTCGCTTGACAAAAAATTTAACATTTACGGATTTTATTGAAATAAGGGTGCATTATTATGTTTCCGGATACGGAGATTTCAAAAAATATAATATTTTTTTAATTTCGACGAGAGGGTTGGGGGGGGGGGCGCTCGCTTGACAAATAATTTAACATTTACGGATTTTATTGAAATAAGGGTGCATTATTATGTTTCCGGATACGGAGATTTCAAAAATATTATAAATTTTTTATTTCGTCGGGAGGAGGGGCGCTCAGATTTCAGTAATTTAGCATTTACGGATAGGATTGTATTTAGGTCATAGGCAGCGTTGGGCACTATCCGAGTAAAAAAGGCAGATCAAAAAAGTAGTTTAACTAATCATGATTAATTTAACATAATTACAATGAATACATATTTTTTTCTTTTCGGATTTATTTATTTTTTAAATCTCCGTAACCGAAAACATAGGAATGCACCCTTATTTCAATAAAATCCGTAAATAATAAATTATTTGTAAAGCTAGCGCCCCTCCCATATCCCTCTCTTCGAAATAAAATAATTATAATGTTTTTGAAATCTCCGTATCCGGAAACATATTACTGCACCCTTATTTCAATAAAATCAGTAAATGTTAAATTATTTTTCAAGAGAGCCCCCCCCCCCCAACCCTCTCGTCGAAATAAAAAATTTAGAATATTTTTGAAATCTCCGTATCCGGAAACATATTAATGCACCCTTATTTCAATAAAATCCGTAAATAATAAATTATTTGTAAAGCTAGCGCCCCTCCCATATCCCTCTCTTCGAAATAAAATAATTATAATGTTTTTGAAATCTCCGTATCCGGAAACATAAGAGTGCACCCTTATTTCAATAAAATCAGTAAATATTAAATTATTTGTAAAGCGAGCGCCCCTCCACCCACTCGTCGAATTAAAAAAATTATTATTTTTTTGAAATCTTCGTATCCGGAAACATAATACTGCACCCTTATTTCAATAAAATCAGTAAATGTTAAATTATTTGTAAAGCGACCGCCCCCCCCCCACCCTCTCGTCGAAATAAAAAAATTATAATATTTTTGAAATCTGCGTATCCGGAAACATAATAATGCACCCTTATTTCAATAAAATCCGTAAATGTTAAATGATTTGTCAAGCGAGCGCGCCCCCTCCCTTTCGTCGAAATAAAAAAATTATTATATTTTTGAAATCTCCGTATCCGGAAACATAATATTGCACCCTTATTTCAATAAAATCCGTAAATGTTAAATTATTTGTCAAGCGAGCGCCCCCCCCCCGAACCCTCTCGTCGAAATTAAAAAATTATTATATTTTTGAAATCTTCGTATACGGAAACATAATAATGCACCCTTATTTCAATGAAATCCGTAAATGTTAAATTATTTCTCAAGCGAGCGCCCCCCCACCCTTTCGTCGAAATAAAAAAATTATATCTTTGAAATCTCCGTATACGAAAACATAATAATGCACCCTAATTTCAATGAAATCCGTAAATATTAAATTATTTGTAAAGCGAGCGCCCCCCCCACCCTCTCGTCGAAATATAAAAATTATAATTTTTTTGAAATCTCCCTATCCGGAAACATAATAATGCACCCTAATTTCAATGAAATCCGTAAATATTAAATAATTTGTACAGTGAGCGCCCCCCCCCCACCCTCTCGTCGAAATAAAAATATTATAATATTTTTGAAATTACCGTATCCGGAAACATAATAATGCACCCTAATTTCAATGAAATCCGTAAATATTAAATAATTTGTACAGTGAGCGCCCCCCCCCCCACCCTCTCGTCGAAATAAAAATATTATAATATTTTTGAAATTACCGTATCCGAAAACATAATAATGAACTCTAATTTCAATGAAATCCGTAAATATTAAATTATTTGTAAAGCGAGCGCCCCCCCCACCCTCTCGTCGAAATAAAAAAATTATAATATTTTTGAAATCTCCGTATCCGGAAACATAATAATGCACCCTAATTTCAATAAAATCTGTAAATGTTAAGTTATTTTTAAAGCGAGCGCCCCCCCCCCCACCACCCTCTCGTAGAAATAAAAAAATTATAATTTTTTTGAAATCTCCCTATCCGGAAACATAATAATGCACCCTAATTTCAATGAAATCCGTAAATATTAAGTTCCCTCTCGTCGAAATAAAAATATTATAATATTTTTGAAATTACCGTATCCGAAAACATAATAATGAACTCTAATTTCAATGAAATCCGTAAATATTAAATTATTTGTAAAGCGAGCGCCCCCCCCCACCCTCTCGTCGAAATAAAAAAATTATAATATTTTTGAAATCTCCGTATCCGGAAACATAATAATGCACCCTAATTTCAATAAAATCTGTAAATGTTAAGTTATTTTTAAAGCGAGCGCCCCCCCCCCCCCCCACCACCCTCTCGTAGAAATAAAAAAATTATAATATTTTTGAAATCTCCGTATCCGGAAACATAATAATGCACCCTAATTTCAATAAAATCTGTAAATGTTAAGTTATTTTTAAAGCGAGCGCCCCCCCCCCCCCCACCAGCCTCTCGTAGAAATAAAAAAATTATAATATTTTTGAAGTCTCCGTATCCGGAAACATAAGAATGCACCCTTATTTCAATGAAATCTGTAAATGTTAAGTTACTAAAATCGCCCCCCCCCCCTCACAAGAACCCCACTTTCCGATTTGTATTGAATACCCTTAAAATTTAAAAATATTACTACATAAAAAATAAAAATGTACTCAAATGTGGAAGAAATTTTCTCTTGTACTCAACTTTTCTGTACTTGATTACCGGAGTACTCAGAGAAAAAATAAGTTGATTACTGTCGATAAATTCAGTAATCAAGCTGTTGATTACTCCGTACTCATATTACACATTTTTGCCCATCTCTAGTACATACTATTCCTTCAGTGCCCATTGGAGCGATGGGCCGCCACAAATGGTCTCTATCGGCTGAAAAAGCCTAAAAGTCTTAACTTCATTCCATCGCATTAACGACTGGTTCACTTTCTTTGGCTCTGACCTCATCCACGCGTTTCTGGGTCGTCCTCGTTTCCGAGCAACCGGTCGGTTCTAATGTAGTGCATGCTTTTCGATGGAGTTGCGTTCCGCAAGGTTGTGACCAAATGCATTTGCATGTTCTTTACCTGATCAGATTATGGGCTCGAGTTTAGTCCTCCCTCCTTTATTAGAAATAATTTCAATGCCTAGTATCCTCCACAAACAGCGTTACTTTTCGTCACCCTACATGTTTCAGGTGGGTACAGCAATAAAGAGAGGAGAATAAATTTAGATATGCGAAATGCATGTTTGTTGTATTTGTATCCTGATAGATTTTTTTTTCTTTTAAAGGCCTACCTTTGATGCCTTGAAACGCTGAGCCAACTGACATATCTCTCATCCCAAGTGATTAAGTCAAATTTACTAACATTTCAGGGGTAGTTTGAACGGTATTGGTATTAATCGGGTTTCCACTATTAAGTGTAAAAATTTCGTCAAGAATGCCAAAACAGGGGCTACGGTTTACGGCCCTTAAAACTGACTAGATCTGATCAGTAATGAAATATTTAAATTTAAAAAACGTTGTTTTAACTTTATGCCACTAAGGCCAATCGGACGATGCTACAGTGGGAGCCCAAAATTTTGCATATCCAGGTATAATTAGGATAGGGATCTTTAACGAGTACCTGACATCGTACAGGCTCGGGACCTCCATTTTGCGTCCAATTCGAGGGGCGGCATAGACAAGGATTTTTTATTCCCATTAAAAAATCCTAGGGCCACATCGACATTGAAAAATTGTTTAACCAATCACAATAGATTTAACGCAAATTATAATAACTATGTTTCGAATAAACGTCTGATTTATTCACTATGAAGAAACCACCAACATGCTTTTTTTTTTGCAACGTATCTCATTTTTTGCTAAATTCGACTAATCAGCAAATTCTAAATCTTCGAGTTGCCAAGAGTATAGTGAACATAATATGACATATACTGGACTAAAAATACATAATATAGAATTACATAACGAAACAAATATTTAAAAAAATGCAGTCACAAGTTTCAGTTTTAATATGGACATCTGAAAATATTTAAAACATAACCCAGTTTTGCGTTGGTAAAAGTATCTACTCAATGTATTTCCAAAATACTTATGTTTTGTCAGAGACCGGCACATCCTTATTTTCTCTGGTCAGATGTCGGAGCTGTCGTGAAGATGGCATATATTGTAATCGGAAAATTTTAAAAAGCTATGATATCGGAAAGCTATACCCGATGTAAAATAAGAAATGGTATTCGGTCGCTTGTTTTCTGGTTGTCTCGTGAAATGTTTTATCTTCTGTTTTTGAATATCAGGTAATTCCATACAAAATATAATTAATTGATAATTATTAAACTAATTGCATTGTTGCTATGAGAGCCTTGGAGGACGTGACCAGCCGAGAGACAAGGGACGACAAGGCTCAACCTGCATAAACACAAACTAATTAGACTGGTTATTAATGCTCCACTACACAGGAGCCGGGTCACTAGCACCGCACAGCCACCACAATCTATTAACACCCCACAATATACCTACCTACTAGGCACATATACTAAATTTAGTAGCATTTCAAACATAACACTGTCATAGCGCGCCTTACCGGTTATATAGATTCAGGATTTCGCAAGCGGAAACTCATAAATGAGTAACATAAATATAACGCCCTCCAATTCCCATTCCTAAGTCGGAGAACCTAAGAACTTGAAACCTATAAATAACAAGGGACTTAATTGGAAAATCATAATTAGAAAATTAAGCGCATTCTTTGGTGGGTAATTTAAAGAGCTGCATCATAATACTACTAAGAAACACTTCAGGAAAAAGGTTATGATGGAGGTCGCAAAAAATAACTTTGGAAAAAAAGGAAACGGATAATAATTTTTTCATTATCACCTGGCTATCCTGTTTTAATCTGTCTCATTGTTTTTATTGCGTTTATATCAATCTCACCACTCAGGCATCTAGTCTTTGTAACCTCACTATTCGAGGGATCGGACTTGAATATTTTGTAAAGTATCTGCGTGCCTCAGGGTTTCGAAACAACCTCAACATACTTGCGATGTTTCAACTAAAACGGGCTTGTAATTTATGAGAATAAAATATCTTTACAGACCGTAGAAAAATATTTAAGATTGTCCGGGTCATCATCTCTATTTTTAAATGAAATAAAGCTCACATAAATGGATGTAATGATAAATTCAAGACTAGAATGAATCTATTGATAAATGGGACAATAAATGTTGGAGTGAATACAAGGAACAGGCCAGAGAGCTCAAATGGTTTGATTTACCTGATTGAAAACCAACCAGGCTATATGTAAAATAAACCGGTTATAGGAAAGCGATCAGGAGGTAGATCAAGCTTCATGTGCAACGAGAGCATCACAAGACTTGAGCAGCTCACCGGAGATGAGAAGCTAGGCGAGGGATCTAAAGGCTCTACGGATATGAGAAAATGATAAATAGACTTCGACAGACAGCTCTATCACATATTTTCAAACATAAAGCGGTATTAGGAGATGACTCTCCCCATGACTGAAAATGATGAAGGACTACAGGGGAATAATGGTACCAGTAATTTACCAGCCACTAATGGAAAAGTGTGCAACTCAAGAAAACCATGGATCCCAGGGAGACTTAAAATGTCTATAATAAATTAGTCTTATAAAATCAATAGAAACTATAAAGGGACCCCACACATGTTATCAATAATATGATATCAAACGTCTGAAAGTGAGTTCGAATAACGGATATATATACATCCCTTCCAAAATAAATAGGGGCTCACTTTTTGTGTGAGTGTGTGCCGGATAGGAAACATTTTTTGGTGCTGAGATTGAAGACACTTCATTTTTTAGGTAGAGGGCTCTAAATCTTTCTCAGAGACACACTCAGAAGAAAGCTGAAAGATTGTTACAACGAAATAAAACATTTTATATTTTCTGAATATTAAGTCTGTGATGTTTTCTCACGTTTTACTTATGACATAATTTTGTAAAGTTTTAATTTATGTGTATATTCACCGGAATAATTATCGCTGATAAAGATGCTGGGACATAAATTATAGTTTCAAACACTAAAATTGATATATTATTGCAATGATACGGTTAATTTAATTAAAGTATAATGGATTAAAGCCAACAGAGTTTTCACAAATTAACAGAAACGGTTAGGAAAAAGCCAAATTTTCTAATTACATGACAAACGAATACATAAGGAATTTGAAAATTTCATTCCTTTACACCAAGCAAAAATTAATATCATAGGCGTCCCAGAAAAAGGGAATTAATGACTGAAAAAAAATGAAGAAAATACATTACTACAGAAAAAATTATTGGATCGGGATGCAATAGAAATAAATTATTAGAGTAAACGGGGACTACATATAAAATCGTTATTGTTGTCTATTTCATCAAGCAGCGCAACAAAAAAAATCGTTCTTATCGTCGAGAATCTTTAATTTATAAACACGTCAGACAGGATGGAAATTTCCAATATTTAATTTGATAAATTTTTCTCTAATAAACAAAGAGTTTAGAAATAAAAATTTCAAACAGGGTACACTAAAAAAATTTATTTCGTCGAAGTTAACACAGTCAACAAGTAAAAACAAAATGCTTGCCAAAGCCTGCCTACAAATGAAATAAAACTTTCTTGGGCGAAAATCGTAGGTCAAAACTATGATATTGAGGAAAATGTTGAAGAGAGTTTTGTCTAGAGAAGGTCACATTTATTCCAGATTTCAAGAAAATGGATAAAGAAGATACTTTGATTGCCTGCGAAATGATTTTAATGGAAAGGAATGCGACGTCTGGCAGCGAAAGAAACGAGACATCAAGCAGACAACAGGCTTATTCAGATGACTCTAGAGTCAAGGAAGAAACAAACCGGTCAAGTCAAGTAATGGAAGCAGTTGATATGCTTCTGAACTTTGGCGAACAGGAAAATTTTAATTTCCATGATATCATCGTTTTGAGAAAATTGTATGATTGCTGCATTATGGTTGATGCTCTGAGTGTAATTCATTACATATAAAGTATTTCGATCATTCGTATTTTTTATTTATCTTTGGGAACCCCACACCATTAACCCGGATAGTCAAGGTTCTAATGTATACTAATATTAAGAATCTGAGATAAGCAGATTCGAAGTGAGTTGTTCAGGAAGGTCTCCAATATGAATTATTTGTCTGTCTTGATTGAATACTACTTGAAATAGTTTACCTCCATCCATTTAACTACTTAAGTGTTTCTTAGAATCAATGTGCATGTAAAGGCGGAAAACTTTTTTTAGCCGATTCGAAAGAGGAATGGAGTGACAGATGAAGGTACCTCTTTGAATAATTCTTTTTTAACAGCACAGAGGCAGAAAGTCGAAAGCAAAAAATACTTCGAACTCGGTTTTTTATAAAATGTACTAGTAACTGGGCTAAAAATAGAAAATTATTCAAGATTCAAAGCTTGACTGATGGTTGATGGCTGCTATTGGATGACATGTATATACAAATAACATGTAGCATATTGAATAAATAGTACATGTTCCAATTGACCTATAGCGCAGGGCTGTACATTGTAACAGCGTTGATTATGACAAGTTTGAGGTAACGAGACAAAGAGGGGCTGCTAGGAAGCTGATAAAAGGTAATTAATCCTACGACAAAAAGCAGACAATGGTAGATGACATTAGCCTAGCGAAGGGTAGAACAGTGAGTGAATAGAGAGAGGAGAGAGGGAGAGGGAGAGAGCGAACGCTGTAGGGCCATTGAGGTAGCTGCAGGGATCGATATCCTCATTTACGTCCGATTCTATAAGCGCCCCCCACCCTCCACGTCCTCCCTGCAACACTGTTTGTCTCGATTAACCACTATCCTCACTCTCATTATTCACATGGAAAATCCTAAAATCAATTGATGGGAAAAGAAAACAAACAACCTAGTGAGTATTCGCCGCTCATCTATGTGATGGCCCATCCATTTCTGATGTCCATCCAGCTCCTATCAGACCTATCAGCTTGGGTACCAATGAAATCAAAGTGATTTCGCGATACATGTTTATACAATCCTGTAATTACACCTAATAAACTATCTCATACTAATTGAATATTCTATACTAAGAAATATAATTATTCATCTAGAGCTTGATATTCCATATGTTGTGCTTATGGTGGATGACATGGGTAACCTAAACATCTTTCTATTGTATAAAAATATTTTGGTTGAAATTTTGAAAAAAAAGTTGAAATTTTTGACCAAGTCCTAACACCGTAGATATACCGAAAGTGTAATGTGACTTTATAAAATGCGGCTGGTCCAGCCTCAGGGAGACAGGGTGTATCACCTAGTATTTCAATAAAATTATATAAATACATACCCACATATGCACCTTCATGCAGTACTAATTCATCCGGTCCATTAAACATATTTACAAAGAAACACAACAAACACAAAAAAAATATCAAGGAAAATAACTCAAAACGAGAAAATAGAATAAACAAAAACAGTCTCTAAAGGCACTTAGTAAAAGGACACGACTTATCACCGCAATAACCTCCTGATTCTCCTAAAATCTGAGTATGAAATCTGCCCCTCAATGTACTTCCTGCGGGGTACCTCTTACAGTGACCCACATATTAACAGAATGCTACGTGTACGAGACTTCCCGAGAGCATCATTTAAAAGAAAAACTTAACGAAACATTTCAAATAGAACATAAGTAATGCTGTTTCTTTAACAGAACAATATATTCAATAAAATATAATAGCTCAATAATAGATATGCTATCAGCAAGTTTGACAACGACAATTATATCCTGACAAAATTGTTATAAAGGGCGTAAAAATATTTTAGATATTGTACTTTTAATATTATAAATATTGTAACACGGGGTGAAAATAAAAAGGTGGTCGAATAACCCGAAACTTTTTTTTAAATAAAAATATTTTAGAAAGGTTTGTACAGTTTCACAGAATATTATTTGATGAAGCGCTTTTTTGTTGGGATAAATAATTAATATTTATAATTCCAGATTTTACGAAGTTTTTTTAGTTAGGATTTAATTTTTTCTAATATAATTGTTGGGTACTTCAAAATTAAAAGAGAAAATAGAATTTAAAAGTCGATTCTATTATTAGTAGGTTTCATTTTCATTTACTGCCGTAAGAAATGAAAATTTCTGATTGCTTAAGTCTGGTACAAGCGCTATTGATGACTTCGAAGGAAGCATTAAAGAAAAGATAAAAAATATTATTATATTCTGTCATCAAAGTTTTATAGCAAACGAGAGATCGCTCGGCCAAAGGAGAAGAACTGTTGTTTATGGGATTCCTGTGAAAGAACTAGAAAGGAAAAAAAAGATAGATATATAAATTTATGTTGGTAATAACAGGGGCCTGGATTTCGATGTAAACAAAAAGATAAATATGCTTATATTTAATGTATGTAATTATAATTACGCGAATATGTAACAAGTAAATACAAAATTCCTCAATTTTGAATAATATTATTTTATTAAAATGAATAAAAAAGTCATTAAGCGCTCATATAAATCAACACCAAAATTATTTAAGAAATCGGGTGACATTTAAAAGAACACTTAAATATTTCTTTATTCTACTTTAGTGATTCTGTGTGAAGGCATTAGATATATTTTTATTATAGTAGGTTTCAGGCAAGGATTCTAATAAAAAGGGTTTATTTATTATTTGATTTACTAATGGGATTAAAGGAAATAAAATATAAATTTATGAACTTTGAATATCGGTAGAATTACTTCCATAAAAGAATGCTTGTGTTTATATGGGCAATTCTCCATTTCTATGATTTTTTTTTGTTTATACTTTGCAGTAGTTTCACATTCTTTTTGAAGTTTTTTATACACTATGGAGAACCTAAAATTGTGCCAAAATGAATACTTGAATGTTCGTAATTTACAACCGACTTATGGTGCGTAGTGTTACAGTTAAGTGAAACACTTTTACTACAATGTTTAACCCCCCCCCCCCAAATTGTTTAGCATTTTATGTTCTCAAATAACTTTTTTTAATATTGGACCTTAAAAATCTTCTAAATGATAGCATTTAATTAATATAATGATATAAAGGCTTTCACAAAAATATGGTATAAAAATGCTTAATTAACTTGTAAATAAATAGTTTAACGAATTGCAAATAATGTAGAATAAAAAAGATCTTCTTTAAATAATTTTTCATTCCCCTATCATTTTTTTACATTTTTTAATAGGTTTTTATCCCTAATTAATGTTTGTTTCGCAGATCCAGACAAAGTTAGTTAAGGAAACTCGCCGATATATTTATACATTAAACCTTTTTTTTACAGAAGAGATTTCACATATTAAAGAAAAAAGTTTACTATGACACATTTTATTATATACCGTAAAACGAGGTGACTTTGTGACTAATGGGGTGACTTTGTGACAAGCCTATTTTTCTACAGTTTTTTAATTTCCCTCCTTAAAAAGAATCAGGTTAGGCAATTCAGTGTACTTGTCAGTTGGTCAGTAATGTGCTGCAACCTACTGGCCACATATAACTTCTTTCATTCCATTTATCATGGTGCTTTATTTCAAATTTTCAAGTAAATGAAAACAATCAAGCATATATGAAATAATGCACCATGGTAAATGGAATGAAAGAAGTTATATGTGGCCAGTAGGTTGCAGCACATTACTGACTAACTGACAAGTACGCTGAATTGCCTAACCTGATTCTTTTTAAGGAGGGAAATTCAAAAACTGTAGAAAAATAGGCTTGTCACAAAGTCATCCCATTAGTCACAAAGTCACCTCGTTTTACGGTACTGTTTAATGTGATAAATCTGTAATTGAAAAAAATTAAATTACCAACTAAAAAACTTTGCAGTAAATCAAATAAACAAAAAATCCATTATTTAACTCAGAGAATATTTTTTTTTCAACTAATAATAATAATTAACGAATCGAAGGTTTGATACCGCCAGCACAACTCGCTTCCTGCACACCTCCATCCATCGAGGGTGTTCCAGACCCAACTTCGATAGATCCGCCCTAAGGCAATCCTCCCGCCTCCGTCTCGGCCTGCCCCTCGGACGTTTCCCATTCGGCACCGCGCATATTAATCTTTTCAGAATTCGTTCACTACTCAGTTTTGCAATTTTACACGCCCATTTTATTCGTCTTGCTGCTATCACATCAATTATATTTACCGGGTAAAGTTCACTCAGTTCGGCGTTGATTAAGCGTCTAAATTCACCGATTAGTTCATCCCTCTTCGGTGCAAATATTTTTTTTTTTCAACTTCTTGTTATTAATTCTTTAAGTATGGAATTTCTTTTATTATGAAATATGGACGATAATACGTAAAATAAACCAATGAAAGAACGTACAAATATGTAAAAACAAACAAGCTTCATTTGCTCTCTGGTTACAAGAAACGAAAAACTAGTTGTCGCTCATGAGATCTAAAAAAATGAAACCTGCTTTGATTATTTTAATATTTTGATTTACAATGTTTGACAAATTTGTTTGCCAGAAATATGGAACCTATTGGACGGTTCAGCAAGGACCATGGCGATGTGACCAGGGTCCAAGTTATGATTGTTCCATGATTGGTTATCGATGGCCTCCTGATTTCCCTATGGGCCGGCAGTAACTCGCTCTAATGGAGTCCCTAGGCCAACAGCAAACTACCAATGAATCATATGCTTCCATAAAAAATACATACGACTTAACTGGCTAGTTTATCGTATGGTTTTAAATAACAAGAATAACGGAAAATTTAATATTTCCAAGCGTAAATGAGAAAATGTACTAGAAATGTCATGATATCTTCAGGTAAAGCCGTAGGATTACAAAGTAATATAAACGACACAATAACAATTACCAAAACTTTTATTGTTTTATTTATATTTATTATATTTTCCAATAGAAATATAGTGATGGATAGGGATTATTTTACCTTAAAGTTCTGTGCACTTAAATAAAAAATAAAAAAAGCCCGACAAATGTTATGAAAATGGAGTCAAAGTAAAAATATTACAATAAATTAACGATAGGATCGATGAGATAAAATTTAAATAGAATATTTTAAAATAAAGTTTATAAAGATAGTCCAATAAAAACAAATATATATATATATTTTTTTCGGTTGGCGCATTAGGCCTAATGAGACCTTTGGTTGCGCAGGGTTCTTACAGACAATTGTGTTGCCTGCGGAAGCACAGACAGCATGGAGGGGGTAGCCCTAACCTCACGTTGCTGCAAGCAATGGTCACCATGATGCAGGGGCAGACTGCCCATAGCTCCATAACCAATCCAATTGGTGCCATTTTGGCA
This sequence comes from Aelia acuminata, assembly GCA_911387785.2. NCBI lineage: Eukaryota > Metazoa > Arthropoda > Insecta > Hemiptera > Pentatomidae > Aelia > Aelia acuminata. Next base: position 91,757,381 of record OU426982.1, read on the forward strand.
GTGTCCTCACCGATGGCGTCAGCTCTTTCGGGTTCAAGGACAGTGACAAAGTGGTCTAGGTCCAAGGATTGTGGTAGCTCAGAGTCAGCAGACCCCGAGGACATATATTACTTTTCCTGAAGATACTGTACTTGTACCAAACCTACGGGCGGTTAGTAACATCCTGGAAAACCACATTACGATTCTCTATGAGATACACGGGGAAGTAAATTATTAAAGAGTATTACAGGGATGATTAGAGAGTCCTGTCATCGTAAAGGCTCAGGAACTCCCTTTTACGTCCTATCCGGGGGATAGCATGCATAGCTAAGGATTTTTTAATCCCTCAAAAAAAATCCTTGACTATGCCGTCCATCGGATAGTTTGATACCACTTAAAAGAAAAAAAAATTAAAATCATTTCCGTTACGCCTTACCTCACACATCTTACATACATACCTAAACTGCCTTATAGTAAAATTAAAGTAATGAGTGTAGGTTTCAACCAAAGCGTACAGTGAGGTCGATTCAAAAAATCAGGGCCGTGTTGAGGACAAATACGATTGATAATTTCCTCTCTCCCCCGCTTCTTCTGATTGAATAGGGCAAGGAATATTCACTTTTTTTTGTTTGTTTTTTAAGGAAATAAACGCGCCGTCCATAATTTGAAAACCTCCATCACAAGAATGAAGTTATGATCACACTCATTCAGGGATAATCACGATTTGCTATGTTATTTGAGATATATTTTCTGATCGTACATTGATTCTTTTAATAATAGAAGTTATACTGGATGAAAGAATCAAGGATTGCTATAAAGGCCTAAAAATTTTCACTGGAATAATCAAGGAAAATCCTTTATTGGAATCAAAGAGCTTATAGAAGGTAGAAAGCCAAGACAGCAAAATGTACCAGTAATCGAGTATCGGAATAAAAACTTATGAACACTGAATATGCGACAGAATCTGAACAACTTACGGAAAATAAATCATCAATCGTTTGCTTAGCCACACTTCAGGTAGGTACTTATCGATTTGGATACGATAAAGTTCAAAGGATCCGAAATCGGTTGGAAGTAGGGGGGGGGGGGATATTGACTCGCATGAAAGTGGATTCAATCACCGCTAGCGGAACGGTTGCCGTTCCCCGCCAACCTGCTCAAATTGGAAATGCGCTGGAGCAGTTTCCATCAATCCAATCAAAGGCCCCTCCGGCGGATAGTTATAGTAAAGGGGCGGTGCCCATAAAGTTTTATCACTCCAGCTGGATCTTGTTAAAGAACAAGTTCCTTGAAAAGAGGAATACCATTCCTGAACAGAAAAAAATCAAACCAATCAGAAGGTATGATTTCCATAAAGTAAGATAATTATGTTATGAAATTTTAATAGGGTAACGTCAGCATAAGCAAATTTAAAATATTAACTTGTAACTTTTAGCAATGGATAGAGTATAAAGCCTCACTTTTACTATTTCAGAGTATTCCTTAAAAAGATTGGAGCATTAAATCGTTAGGCAGTGAAATGAAGAGAAGGAAAGTTGAAGTATATTCATTTGAAACTATAGTGATGTTTGCATATTAATAGGCATGTTCATACATATTTAAGAGAAAAACTTGAATACGAACCATATGATTATCCTCTGATAACTGATAGTCTTATGCCCTATGCTGCTCCAATATTCCTAATAAAAAAAAGATGCCACTATCGCAGCAAAGGAAATCAATATCTCCTAACATATTTACCTTCGACTAAATAAACTAGGGAAGATAAACTTGTAAAACAACGTGGGGGAGTGAATCCTTAAAGTTAACACAACTCATATACAGTTTGCTTTCCATCGAACAGAACAATCAAAGTCTGTTAGGCTTACACTGATCCGGTCCAACTTGGGGGCTCCAATCAAACTTTCTTCCCAACAAGCAAAAATAATTTAGTTTCCTCGCGGCTAGATTCTATTTCCACCAGCCTTGGGTAAGTAACTGATGGATACCAACTCAAACTTATTTAGTTCATGCCTTTTCGAGTACTTTAGTTAACTTAACTAAAATATTTGTGTTTTAACTCTTTTGAAGTAAAAAAACACTTTATTTCGTCAAATATCCTCTCTCCACTCAAGCCTTCAAAGGCTTCTATAAATTATTAAAAATACACCTATTAAAATACAGCAAACACTATTAGTTATGAATACAATATATTGTAACAAAACAATGACCCAAGATATACTCGTATATAGAGTTTTGTTTTTTTCTTATTATTAGTTTGTCGTAGTATGTATATAGTGTATGTGTATTTTTTCCCTTATTATTAGTATGGTATTAGTAGTGACCAACTCTATTTGTATGGGGTTCTCCCCAAAAAAAAATTACAATAAATAAAAAAAATAAAATACTCGTATATAGATCGTCCTAAAACAATAAACCGATGGTCGTCACCTATTCGATTACTCAAGACTTCGAATAGAAGGTTGGTCAAGAAGTTGAGGTATGATGATGCACATAAAGGAAAAATAGTACGCGTAAGGGCCATTATTAAAATATTTTACCTTCATGTATTATTATATAAAACATATACCTATTTTAAAGTTCTTTAATGAGAGAGTCCTGTAGTGAGATAGCAGAGTGGGAAAACACGTAAGGAAATACGCGTTGCCCCTGACAACTGAAATATGTTTGCGAACACGAAGGAAGCAAGTTCAAACTCGTAGTAAGGGGACATTTAATAATACTCTATATCAATCCCCCACCCACTCCCCTGGCCTGGGAAACCCCGTATAGCGTAACCAGTGGGGAAGGGGAGGATAAAAAAAAAACGTTCTTTAATGAGATAATATGTAAAACAAAACGACACTTACAGCTCAATATTTAATACAGTTTTTTGTGTGAAAAACAAATATTTGAGAAATACGATTCAATTTAGAATGAGTCGTGATTCATTGATACCCATGCACAATATATCGCGAAAGAAACGGTAAAAAAAAAAAAAAAAAAAAAAAAAAAAAAAAAAAAAAAAAAATTGACTCTAGATGAATTAAGGATGTATCATTGACTCCTTTCCTTAGGAAAGGAAATCGTAAAGCTATCGCTAGTTTAGTTACTTCTGGGGTGGCCTTTTAGAGTAGTTATGTTACCGAAATATAAGCGAACTCCCATCGTCCTTTTAGTTAAAAAGTTTTTGATCAGCTTGCTAAATGAGTTATGTTTTACAATAATTGTATTAACTTATAGAGAATAACAAACAAAAAGAAATAAATACATTTGGAAAAATCTGTTTTCTGTAAAGTTACTAAATTGCGTTCATAAATTTAAGAAAACACGTCGATTTCCGCTACAAGTAGGTTGACGAGTGAAAGATGTGTTAGCGTGCAAGGCACTAGATTTTATTCAAGGGTTTTACGGTCAGTTCTGGTCTACAGTCGTCTATAGCATCCATACTTATATTCCACATCAAATCTTATATTTCTTACAAATACTAAAAGCAAAATACCCATCAATTCGAGAACGGCTATAAGCAAAATTTAAAAAGTGCAGACTCCATTAAACTCTTTGAAATATTCTTAACAAGAAAAAAAAATCTAGATAGGAGAAATCTTAACTGACATTTTAATACATTGAAAATTAAGTGATATAAACCAGATTTTGAAGAAGTGTTACTCTAAACGTAATCACAATCAATTGACAGGAGCCTTTGGATAAACTTCAAACGGAGCCGTGACTGATTGAAGCGATACAAATCCAGTAAGTTGTGGCGCTGTGGACCATCAGGACTGTATCAAATTAAGGAGAGGGGAAGGGAAGGGATGAGGGGGGGGGGTGCGATTGGAAATGGCCAGTCTTTGATCTGACTCGGGGACTGTTGCCAACCGGCACATCAGCTAAATTGGAATTTCCCCTTTGTCGCTGCACCGCCACCAAAACCGTTCCTCTTTACTCAAAAATATTTCAACGCCCGACCAATTATAGATATTAAATTCGAAAACGAGCGAATCAGAGTGGGCGATCGTTATAATATTAACAATAATATTGACGGAAATTAATTAAAAAATGTATTCATCTTCAATAAGTAAAATATGGCATTTAAAATTATATTTGTAAGAAAGCATTGGAATAACAGAGAATGAAATCAGAACGGGCATTAAGATAGTGGGAAAATTAGGAGCATAGGACCTAAAACTTATCAAGCATTAAATGATGTTAAATAAACAAACGAGTTTTATATAAACTTTCTCAAACCCAATTTAAGGATGGACTAAGAGAGCTGGGCAGCCGAAAAATCTAGACCCAAAAGCAACAATTCTACAGATAACAGATGCCCATATTATTATCCACGATAAGATTGCGGTAAAGCGACTGAAGAGGTTTGGTCAGATGAGAAGAATAGTGGATATGAGGATCCCAAAACTGAGCATGAAGGAAAGAGAAGAAGAGGCCAATTAAGAATATCCTGGATTAACCATGTGCAGTAAGGCATGGCAGGATATGGCCTCACAGAAGACATGGATGAGGAAAGAAGCGATAAAATGATATTTTGGTTGGACTTAACCTGAAATTTAGGGGAAATTCTGAACAAAAAAAAAAGTTATATGATATAGTTATATATAACTTTTACCTCAATAATAATCATAATAATTGAGCCGTTGACATGGATAAGGTAGTTAGTAAAAAAACAAACCCATTTTGATTTTGATATTTTTACATTTTGATTTTGAACTGCTGATTTATTTATAAAATATTTCCACCAAACCTGTGATATCGTAATTATATGAAGCAATCCGGCTGATGACAGATTGATACAGCATGAACAAATAAAGGGTATGGTTAGATCCATGATCGAAATATTTTATGCGGCCTACAGCCTAAATTCCCTATCACTTGCCATGAATATTTAGTATTATGATGAGGAAAGAAAAACAGATGAGGGTAAATGCAATATAAAAATAATGGCTAAAACGTGACGTAAAATACGAGGGAATATGGTTTCCGGGGGAGAGAGGAATGTGATTCTGTTCGGCGCTCTGACCTGGATGTGGTGGAGTATAGACTATTATGATTCTGGAAGAGGATACATCATCTCCCGGCGGCATTCAAATGAGCCAATTATTCAAGCCTCGCTTCGATGACAATTTCATCAGATCCGATGAGAGCTGAACAGATATTTGTCCATTCTGCCCAACAATGCAGTACCGACGAATTTATGCGCGGTATGGGCAGTGAGGGTGATAATAGTCGCTGAGTGTACATTCGTCGAATGGAATAATATAATATGGATATTTAGATTGGATTAATTGTGGTCGGACAAGTATCCATTTTACATAAGATTCGAACTCCGGAAATAATATTTAGTAATCGGTCATTAATGTTTTAATAATCCTCTGGCTTGGTAATGTAACTCGAGCCATGATATTGACAATTTCATTGTTTTTGGACAAGCCGGGATATTGGTATCGTTAAAGAGCCGGATCGATGCGGTGAACGGGGGTATGGAACACCGACTGGACCATTATTTGCTTAACGGCATGGAATCGGATATTAAACCTTTTACATCATCCCCGATGGAAAGTGCTAACTATGAGGACACAAGGTGGGCCCCCAAATTGAGTCTTCGGAGAGCTATATAGGGGAGGACAGGGGCAAATAGGAGCAGTGATATTGTGTTAGGTGGGGAGGCGGGCTACTCCAGGATTAGGGGTGACACTTCACGGCACCTCCCTTATCGCCGCCATCATTAGGCCCCGAGGGCTTCCAATAAAGGCCGGGTCTTTATATCCGACACCTGCCCCAATAATGGAGCTTATAATCTTACTAATAATCCTTTGAAGGTGGATCGATCTCCGAAACAGATAGTTTTATGAAACCGTAATAATAATTTAATTTACCCCCGAAAATCTTTTCAAACGAATAAATTACTCTTATTATTAATCCTTAATTAGGGAAAATTAACATTTAAATCAGGTCGGATATCTATTGACTTTTGTGCTAATATCGTGTATTGAAATCGTGAAAGAGTTGAACAATAATAAAAAAAAAATCAGGAGCTACAATTTACCTCATTGGTAGATGTGGATTATCTGAACAGCAGACTTACCTGAAAAACAAACAAAAATATAATTTAGAAGCAATTATAACAAAATCGATATTGAAAAATTAAAATACCATCTTCCAGATTATAATTATGTTATCAAGAAATTGCCATATTCATTTTTAACATTTAATTATTGAGATCATTAATATTATGAGATTCAAAAGTTTTATACATATATATGCTTGAGTGTAAATATTTAAATGAGAAAGCATCTGGTTTATCACTTTGGTCACCGGGCCGGTTTAGAGCCACCCAGGATTTTTAAAGGGATTAGACCATAACTAAAACATAAGTCAGTATCATTTTCTAAAATAAATTAAAATAATTACCTTCAAATTCTTTCTTATGAAATAAACGGATCTGTAATGATATATTTATTTTTTCCAAGTCATAATGATTGAGCTAAAACTGACAGTAAGAGGTGCATTCATTATGCTGAAACGAATAATGGACATTTAAAAAAAAAAGAGAGCAATTCAATTGTAGTAATGTCGTTGCTTTCATTAGGATACAACACGACAGGCCAAAAGACAAGGGTATGAAGTAAAAAATGGATACGGTAAGGAGTGGGGTGAGTGGGCCCATCCTCGCCGCCAATGATTGATGGATCAGGCGCCCCTCATCTATTACACATCTCCGGGAGCGCTCTCCTGGAACAGAAGGGACAAATGGAGTGCCTGTGCAACTAGGTCACTCCGCCTATACTCTCTCCGATTTGCGCGATACACAGGCTCCGTCATCTGTCTCGAACATCCACGGGCTCTGCCAAAATAATACCATCCTTTCCGAAAGGAGAGGCACTTTATTCGCCCGAGTGTCACCAACATTAGATATTAAAGGCGCTACTCTAGCACATCACCCTCTCTTTTTCTTATTCATAAAAGAACTTCGCATGAAGCTGATCAAGAATGAATAGCATCGCTTTTCTGCCTCTGTTCCCTCATCTCGTGAAAACTTGAAAATATCAACTTGAACACTAATTTTCGGGGAAGAGGGAGGAGGTCACAGAGAAAGAAACATCCTAGACAAAAGAAAAACGCCAAATGATAAACAGATAGTTACACATCATTGTATACATTTGATTATAAGTTGATTGGTACAAACTTAACTATAATATCCTTCATCCATACGTTTCTCTACATTCTTTACTCATATATAAAATAAAAATAAAATATGTAGTCTATAATCTAAAAATTTGTAAAAAAAAGAAAGAAGAGAAAAGAGAAGAAATAAAAAACTGGGTATACATAAAATTTTAAAACTATAGGAAATATTATTGCAAGAAAAGTATGTGGAAAGATTTCTTCGAAGAGGATTAAGGTACCCTTTAACGGTATTTGTTACGAAAATTAAATCGTATTAATTATGAATGTTTTAATAAATGGCACTCCAACGGTTTGCTGAGAACCGGTTCGAATCTGGTACATTGCTAATCTTTTCTCTTCAGATAAAATTATTTAAAATTACAAATACCATCAAATTTAAATAATCAAAACAAAACATAAATCGGCTAAAGTCTGCAGCATGGAATAGTTGAAACTTCAAAAAAAACAAAAAAAAAACCAAAAGCCTGTAGAAGGCTAAAAACTCAATGCTATTTGTTTTTTTACTATTTGACTACTAATATATTTACCAACGACTTCAAATGAATATAACGTTGCTGAGCGTTATTTTGTTTTTAGCTTTAACACCCTTTGTTTGTCTGCAAACATTGATAGCTAATTAAAGCTTCGTTTTTGTATTAAATTTCAGTTCAATTTTTTTATTACCTTACTGCTCACTAAAAACTTAATCTATTAGTTATAAGTGATTCATAAAAAATATAGTATAAAGTGTTCATTCATTTGAATTAAGACTCAATAATTATTAAATAATCATGCTTGTTTTAGGATAAATATTAATCCGTTCCCATTTGCGTAATTGTTGTTATTATTTGCCAGCACCCACTGGGTGCTTATGCACTCGCAGGTGGGATGATGGTTTTAATCAAACACCACCTGGGGCGTATATAGGCCTCCTAAAAACACACCTGAAATTCGTCCCATTAAGTTGAAATTACCACTGAATAATTATTGTCACTCCATAACGACGTATGAGGCAATAGTTACATTTCTTGCAACCAGTGTATAACTAAAATTATTATATGATTTTTTGAAATAAATTGGCTCCAAATCCACCTAGTTAAAAATAAAAATAAATTATTTAACTTAAGGGAAAACCTTAAACTTATGGATCACTAAAAAAATAAATATAGTATAAGAATATAATATAAAATATAGTAAAATAATTCCAAACACTAGAATTCTGAAAATGGAAATAATATGAAATAACGCTCATCGCAACTTTTAAAACAATGGATATTGTTATTAGGATTTTGGGAATAGAAAAAAAAAAGAAAAAGAAAAAAATGAATAAGATGGTTATTACGATAATAATCCTCAAACCTCATCGGACGATTCATCGTCAGATTCAAAGATGTATCCCTGAAAAGTAAAAAATAAATGTTTCATGGTCTGTACCTAAGATTATTTAAGAAGGTTTCTCTGGAGGGCCATAGAAAGAATATGGAAGTATTCGTTATTATTATACTATCATAATATTATTCTATTACTATATTTGTACATTATTCATTAGCAACTGTACATTATCTAAAATTATAAGTCGAACTCTTGTCCAACTTGTTTGAAACGTAGGCATTAAATAAATAATATACATGTATTCGGAGTATGGACTATAAAAGATCAAGTTTCATCCAAAGCTCCATCATATATGAATTCTGACGCGAGATTATAAGTTATGCTTACTTGGAATATTTTAATATTGTTTAAAAATATAAAGTTTTCCTTTTGAATGGGATTATTTTATTTATTTTTATTTTTGTCTTGTTGATTTAAGCTGGACTATTCCGTCTTAGCGCGGTATTCTGAACTTTTAGACACCCTGTCAAAATATACATCTTCTAAACTCTTGGATGGACCAATGCAATGAAGCTTTTTATTTTTGCAAAAAAAAAAACCAACAAACCTATCAATTGATCAAAAACAATAATAAAAATCCGTTTTTCTCCAATTTGTCTTGATAGACCTGCCATCTATATCGTCAACTTGTTTTGAAGCAGCCAATAGAAGTTAGCCCTCAATGTAGGAGTAGCGTGGCAGCTATTAGAAAACTCGCAAGGCAATTAATCATACAGCCCCACCCCCAACTACCCCTGTGCAACAAAGGCAACTTGATGATGAGAGCCCTAACAAAGTTATAAATCCCATAATAGGAAAGTTGCCGGCTAAAGTTGAATTATCATGACTCCGCTTTGTAAGGCTTCTAAAACGTAATAGTCCAATTAGCAAAAGAATATGGAGCGGGCTGCCTCCCAGCTAAGCTAACTGAATTAAAGAGATGCAGAAAATGAGTTCAATTCAATTAATGTATATAGGTCAGGCCCCTTGACCGGTAAAGGCGGGGGAGTGCACCGTGCAACGAATGAAACCATTTTCCCCGACTGTAATAATCCGTTATCGAGTTAAATTTGTCTCGAATGCTCCTCCCCCCCCCCCCAAAAATCCTCTCTATATAGAACAGAAGGGGATACTAAGGGAACTTCGCTCAACTACTTCACTTAGGTTAATGGGGATCAAATTGTAACCTACTATAGAAGTTAAATTATTTTTCGTTAGGTATTAATATAAAACACTTGTTACTGCCTAACAATATACTTGTCAATGTTTATTAGTAAGTCGTGTATTCCAGTCTGTCTTAATATATATGTGACGGTGGCAGGATATGAATCAGCGCCCATGTTTCAAAGGTAGATAAATGTCGTATAAACGTAGAAAAAGTTTAATAAGAAATATTTTTATCCGTAAAATAAATAAATATAAAGTTAAACTTATAGCCTACGACCTCTAAGTTTCTTCAAAATGAATGTTAATGCAATACTTCTAATTCCATTCTTTTTGCAAACTTTTTCATGTAAATACATTGCATTGGAGACCAAGAGTACAAGTATTATTGCATTGACAATGAATATCCAATCAACCTCCTGATGGATCTATCATTTAGTATGATATGCCTTAACTAACTTGGAAAATAAGGTATTTCATTTGCTAACTATTGGCAAAAAACAAAAAAAAAATTAAAAATCTATGAGGGCTGATCTTATAACTGAAAGGCCATTACAAAATATATTTTGGTTGGTAAATGGCTTCCTTTTTCGTTTATCATTAAGTTTATTTCAAGAAGCACTTTACCATTAAGTCAAGTTGATATAAGAGTAATGCTCAGTAGGTAATAGTACTATAGGACCAAAAATAAGAGGGAAATGGGTTCTAAAGAAAATCTCCACCGAAATAACACTATCTTGTTGGCTTTAAAGCTTTGCAAAGTCATTCGGATAAAGCCAAAACATTGGCTCTAAAAGCAGAGGAAATAACAAAGGGAGAAGGGCGATTCTCACCAAATAAAATAAAAATGTTCAGAACAATTGTACTAATCCATTGCAACCTACTCAGGATCTTTGGGTTAAGTAATACCTAAAATTATAATAGTAAAGTATTTATTAAAAACGAGTATTATAAAATTATGAATGCACCATACTCTTTTGATATTTGTAAAGATCAACAAAAAAAGACATCTGAAAACAACATAAGATACATGAGACGAAAGACATATGAAGTTTCGTTGGCTCAATTGGGGAATGACTCAGAAATGCCAATGGATCAATAGTCAAAAATATGTAGAAATACTACCTTATTTCGGGAGAAGATTCATGTTCTGCATTAAGTGCTATATCTTCCGAACCTTAGTATTTAATTAAAATTAGTAAAACATATAATTTATAATCATTTGGTACATATAATATTATTTTGTTTATAAATAATTTATTAACTAATTAATTCATACAGCTAATTATTATAAAAAAAGCAGTACGGCCCGCATAACGGTTGATAACCCGAGATAAGATTCATCGCTAGACCCTTTCATTCACATTCATCAGCTCCTAATTAAAAAATCTGCCCGGTTCAAAAGGAACCAGATCTAAGCTAGAAGAAGTTTTAGGATAAGCCCTATCAAACAGAAGCGGGATAAGATGAGAATCCTTTTAGTAGGCGAATCGACCTCTAAATTTCCTAAAACTATAACCATTCCAATTTCACTCTTCTGGTTTTTCCCCTCTTTAAAGTAATTGGTTTCGTACCCTTAGTACCGTCTCAACAGCGGGCTACGCCCTTTGTCCGGATTTTCCCTTTGGATACAAAAGCCTTCGCAATCCCTTCCCCCTTTCCATCTGCACTTTCTTCGTTACGCAGATCCGTTTCTAAGGAGGAGTCTTTTCCAAAGCCTTTTATGGCAAGTTTTTTTTTGCAGGTAGATTTTTCCCTAACGCCTACTTTCATAATCAATTGCAACATACCAATCTTTTTAATCAATTGCAATAGACCATCAGCAATGGTCAATGGAACAGTTTAAAAGGAGAAAAAAATGTTATGTTCCCTTTAAAAATTTACGTTGTTGTAATGTATTTTATGTTTATCCTCACTTAGCAAAAGACTTATATGGATTTGCGAATGTCTACCATATTCAATATCAGAATTATCCTTCTTTAAAGGCAGTTTTAAAGCAAAGCAATTTTTTTAATATGAAGAGTGTTAGACCACAAAAGCTTCCAAAAAATCAAAAGTTTTAGACCACAAAAAAAGTTACATGGTATTTCATTACTAAATTACAATAACATTAATTTGTAAACAGTAAAGAAGGAAGTACTTTTCAGTACATCATAAGATCGAATAGCATAAAAAATTAATCTAATATTTATTACCTTTTCATGATCGAAGAATAAGGATTTGGATAGGCAACTCTTGTTGGAAACGCCTCAAAAAAACAAAAAGAAAGAACATTATACCCAACCAATTTCTCTATTAAAACTGAACAGTCAACACAATTATTAGATCTTCATTTGATTATATAAAGAAACGCCTTTTAATGAGTACGAAAAATGATAGTGACAAAGAAACTACTCTTGTAAATTCTGTTGGGTGAGAATAGGAGAGAGAAAGCATAAATGGGTAGTGGGGAGAGGAGAATGGGAGGGTGGGGAGTACAGTGCTTAGGAAGCCCTGACCTAGAAGCAAGGATGCACTTAGAGCCTATTGTCGCTCAAATGTGAGCTTAACTTCCAGTACTTCAGTGAATGTTTCGCTAAAATAAAAAAAAGCACTGCTATTGAAAAATCTACAACTTATAATGGCTTTTGGGCTCCAGTTCCAATAACAGTTCGATAATTATGTAGGACTTTTTTTACCGTTAAATGACAAAAAACATTCAATAGAATCAGGGCTGATGTGAAAAAATATCCTTAAGTAAGTTGAAATTACAGCGAAGAGGACAAACCTTCTTTGCTGAAAAATATAGGATTTTTTAATAATAATATTGACTTTTATTAAGTGCGTAATAATGTGAATACTAAAAAAATTCAGTTTTTCTAGAATTGTTAAAAGACGTCTCATGGGAGATGAGTGAGTGTTTGGAGCCATCCCAGGGCCCACTTCTGACATCAGCTTACAGCAATGCAAGGCTAAGAATTAGAGGTTTGAGTTTGCCAGATCACACGTGTGTAAGACCCCGGACGACTGAGTGTGAGTTCTTTTAACTGATGAGACGCGAGTGTGTCGAGAAGGCCATAAGTGCGATTTGCTCAATGTTTTCTAAGACCAAGGTTTGCTTTTTCTGGAGGGTCGGCCGTGTTCTGGGGAAGTAAATCTTATGAAGGAGGCACGGAAATCGTGGTTGTTCAAGAAAACCACGTCAATTCTACTTCACAGGTATCTTGTATCATGCAGTACAGGTCGCTACTACATCAGCAATCGAATTCTCTTGATGCATGATGTTTAAACGCACGAGGCTGGAGTCGTTTTAATTGTTTTGAAAACAAACTATAATAATCTATTTATGAAACAAGTTACTTGAGGGAAAAAAAAAATTGAAATATTAAAAGTACAAACATATTTGTGGTGACTCGATTACCTTAACTGTTTACCCGACCTCGAAGGACTGTCGATGCATAGCAAAAAAAAAAAAAAAAATGATGCTAGTACGCTAGATGATGTAGCCTTGACACTTGAGGATGTGTAGGATACGCTGAAAGGACGCGTTAGAATCCACCAGCCAGCACCTGAACACTGCAACAACTGGAACAGATTGCACTAGAGGAATTGAAGAATATCCCGCCAGAGGCCATACAAGCTTTCATTTAGACTATTCCTTGGGGGTTGAATGGCGTCATCCATGCCAGGGGTTATTAAGTTTGTTTTAATCCTAATATCGTTTGAATTTTTCACAGTGAAGAAGTGCACTACATTTTCGTGAGAAGTTGTTATTACTTTTTATTAGTTTGATTGATGTTTATTATTGAAGAGATTTTTCCAACAAAATGAGCTATTGTTTTTATTTAAAATCTATCATACTGTTATTTAATAATTATATTAAAATAATATAATTACAAGTAGCGCGGTAATTTTGTCCAGTGATTACGAATAAAACATTTTCTGGTTGGCCAATGGAAGAAAATTTTACTCTATGTTTATTTAGTTTTTTAATTAAATTTTTAATAACTGGAGTAACAACAAATATTTGCATAAAAGTCATTCTGACGGGACGTGCAAACACATGAAGCTGATATTGCAAAAAGTAAGGGGGGGTAATGGACTCCCACAGGAATCAAATAATCGTTTATGTTACTACAAATGACTATGTGTTATTAAACTTATTTTTTAAATGTTCTCAAAAAATCTGAGAGAAATAATAGGAATGAATTTAAAGACAAGAAAACTTTATATGAGCGTGACCAAAATATGTGTAAGCATTAATGGGCAAATTATGAGAAAGTTGCTTACAGCAGCACAATATGAGATGTCCGGTTACAATATGGTGCATTTTTATCAATGTGTGTTTATAAAATTATAAATGTGTTGTCTTATTTCATGTTAGATATTTTCCTTCTACATACAATGATAGAGTACATAATTTTATGAAAACAATGTCAAGAACCTTATTAAAAACTTCAAATTAGCGGCTTCTTTAACGAAATTGATAAACTGACTGATGTAGGGTGCAAATAACTATTTACTTCCATGTTATTCATTGTTGTTGAGATGTATAGTGGAAATAATGCCGCGTGTGTTAATGATACAAAAGCACTATGGGTAATGAGCATATAGCAGCAATTGCTTACTTTCATGGTTGCGACGATACTTAATATCGTTACTTCACAAGTGTTAACGAGAAGGGAGGTAATGAACCGAACGGAAATCGCTAAGGAAGCGGAAAAAGTCGAGGGCGACGGAGCAGCAATGAGAAGAAGCCAAGTAGAAAATGTGATATTATTATTTGAGAGAGGGGATGAATAAGGAGAGAGAGAGAGAGAGGATTAGGGAGTGAATAGCTGATCCTGCAACATCACAACATGGCGGAGCATCAATAGGGCCCGCCTTCACCTCATCCGCCTTGCAAAAACTATTCATCAACCTCAATAGTCTTCTCTAGCTACAGCCATAATTCAGTCTAGGCTCCCAGCCATCGAGCATAAATCTGCGGGGAGGATCTTCGCAACCAACACCCTGTTTATGATAGCAATCAGTATCAACCAACGGAACAGTATTAACTGGGTGGTCTAGGCTTATAGGTACATTTTCGGACAGAAAAGTATGAGTTTCCTTTTCTTTTTGCTTAGAAACATTTTATAATATTATGAAAATTCAACCAAAGTTGCGAGAGGTGGCTAGATTTTAAGAGGCGGAAGGAGCATGTTAAACATTACAAATGCCTAATAACATATATAAAATTCATCCTAGACTTACTTACTTCCTCGAAGCTACGGTCCTTGAACGACTTTGGCCTCTTCAAACATTTTCCTTAACTAGTTAAGGAAAATCCCTATTTAGCTTCTTTCAGGGTTCCGTAAGTCCATTCAGGCGAATTTTAATCGAAAAGCAGACCAAACTCCAGACTGAGAGGTTGATTGTTCAAACAGTATTCAAGTGAATAGATTACCAGTACAACTAACCCTGGGGTGTTACGGGACAATGAAGGGAGCAGAATCATTGTACTGAATTAGTCCAACTAAGTTCGCATCCACAAAGTTGATTTCGCATCCACCTAGCCAAGCAAGATCAAAGCAGCCAGAAATTGCGACCATTTATATAACTCATATTAAAATCCTTACCATTGATCTGCTAAAGAGCTCAGAAGTTTCAATAAATTATTCATTAATATTGCTCAAAATCAAATTTATGATTGAAAACAATAATGCCTTAAGCTATTGTACCTACCTAACTTTAAGTACTGGGGGGATCGCCGTCCTCTTTTTCTCCATCCAACAAAAGTTAGCTACATTGGAGCGCTTATGAGCTACACTGAGCACTGGGGTTATAGTGAGCTGAAGAGTATCTAAAAAATGTGCAAATAAAAAATAATGATGTAAAGCGTTGTTATATTAATTATTGACCAGTGGGAAAGACTGATCTATAAATAGTAAACGAATAAATTGTTATCGCTTAAAAAAATCCATTTCCATAATTTATTTGAACCGAATTCCATAATTATTGATATCCAGTATAAAACAATACACTCTGAGGATTTGCTTAAATTTATAAATGCTCAATTCGAAATCGGAGTCCGTTAGTCACTGAAATTCGACATCATTTAACAGCTTATCAATAAAACAGAATTATCCAGACATTCTCACAAAATATACAAATAAGTGTAGCGAAAATAAATATGATGAAATCTCCTCAAAGCACCAAAGAAATACTTCAACATGCTCCAGTTGGCGGATTAATTAACACAGGAGGATGATGAATGCTGAGATAAAGAACTCATAATTAATAACAACCGTCATGTTTCAATTCTTTATACACTTTTTTTTTTACACTCAGAGTAATTTATCAACTCCTTTAATCAAGCTCAATGCTTAACGAGGAAACTCTATGAGTAGAGTTCGAATTAATGAGTTCAAATATAATGTTACTAATAAAAGCATGTCAGCTAATTGATCATCCATTATGAATGCATCCATTAACGATTCCACGTCGTGGCGACATAGCGCTACTTGTTACAATATGAATCAATGAGAAGGGAAAAAATCCAATTATGATCATTTTGGAAAAATGAATTGACCAATTGATGGAAAAATTTGTTGGAACAAGTAGAAATAAACGTTAAGCAAAAGAAAAGCACGCTAACAACACTAGTAGAATGAGAGTGAAAACACTACGAGTAGATGGATAACCAAATCTTTGACATCATATACCTAAAAGGGCTAATTTGGAATTAACTGATGTCATTCTTGCGGATTTACAGATTGGGATTTATCAGGCCAGTTTAATTTTTTTATTTGTTTTTTCTTCAAGTTCTCCCAAAACAAAGTTTGTGTTTTACTTGTTTTGCAGACATACAGATACAAAGGCAAAATACTTATCACATTACCACCTACCCTACCAGGGGAGGTCACAGGGAGGAGATATTGGGGATCCAATTATCGAGAAAAAACAAGGGATACATTTATGCATAAAAGTTTATAGATAAATAAGTGTGCTGTTAGTAAGGTTTATATATGTTTTTTATTTTTGGAATTGTGCCAATCCGGATTGAGTTGACACAGTTGAAAATAACTTCCTTTTGAATACTCGTCGTAGGAGATAAAATTTCCAAATTCATTATTCTAAAAAATTAAAAAACATAAGATCGGGATGGAGGATAAGTTCAAAAAGTGGAAACAGATAATAAATTATATACAGATAACCAACCAAACCTCTTTCAGGAATATTGAGCTTTACTCCTTTGTATTCAAAACAAGAAACGGAAATAAAATAGCTTATGAAAAAGCCGTCAATTTCAAAACCCATTAAACTTTACATGTATGCTCCATCTTTGTCAGTGACCCGAATTAAAACGGGTTATTCAATAAAGTTTCATAATCCCACGGGATGGACGAAAAGGGAATTGGAAAACTCCACCACGCCCGTCAGAATTTTTTCATTTCCATCCTTGTACAGGAGTTTTGATGTAATTTGCTTTTGGCCTCCGCTCGGGCGGAAAGTGGCCATTAAACTTTGTAATAAACAACAGTTTCCCTTCACTCCAAATAAATTAAGGTTATAACAAGTCATATATGGGTAACTCTGTGAAAAAGCTTGGATTTCCCCTTCTTATTTTTGCAGAAATTTCCGTTATTTTTTAAAAACATAATATTTTACACCAAGGACCAGAAGGTTCGTATCAGGAGAAAATTCCTGATATTGCTGGTCAAATTATGATAATTTAATTTAAGCCGGACAGATATTTAAGGTATGTTTCAACCAGGCATTACACGCTAAAATCGAAAATAAAAATTAGAATAGTAAAATGTAATACAAATAAGAACTCTTTATTTATTTTATCTAAAAGGAAATTAAAAAATCGTCTTGATCACAATCACAAAGCATAGCTAAAATTCAGAATTATTAAGGCGTGTCACAAAGGGGAGAACATAGAAAAAGGCTTCTCAAATTAATCAAAGTGATACTTCAAACTTGCAATGTACAATTAACATTTAAAAAGAAAATTATATATATAAAAAAAAAACATTATACCGACTACGAAAACTGGTAAGCAGTAAAAATAAAATAATTACCTTTGATTTTAATAATACACAGCAAATTTAAAAATGAAATAAAAAATATTATAAAAATAAAATATTAAATGCCTTGGTAAATACAAATCAATGTATTCCAAGGGGACTTGGAATCAATAGGTGGGAATAGGAGATGCAATAATATCAGAGGCATGTATAAGAATTTAAGGATGAATGGTCTAAAGTGACATTTAAAACAAAGTTAAAGGCCAAATAAATAAGTAAATATTTTTTTGTTGGTGGATGTTTTGCAAATAGCAAACTTATAAATTTTGCTAAATCGCAAAACTAAATTTGTCAAATTTCAAATTGCAAACTATCCTTAATTATGTAAGGTTTACTTTATTTGCCATCATGCTTTGGTAACACACTTAATAAACCATTTCCTCATGCTTGCAGGTTATCTGATCAAACAGCAAATTAAAATCACATTTGGTTTTAACTTTTTTTATTTATTTTAAATTTGATTTACTGATAGTATTTTATCAAATAATGTTGATGATGGTGTATATTTTGAAAATACTAGACAAGAAAAGATGGATTAACTTCATTCATTAAGATGGCCGGTCAGCTGATGATTCAAGAGCATAATTGTGTTACCTAATTTGACTTAAGGGTCTTAATGAGTTCATTTTTTATCTAAATGGAGTAAACATGAAAGAAAATTTAATTAAACTCTATATGGTAGAGAAAATTTTAAAGTTACATTAAGAAAAATCTATGCCAGGTGAGTGAGGTGAATGAAAGTGGACATTACACAGTGGTTTTACCTGCCATTATGTTTTACTCGACTGTGAAATAAAAATTACCTTCCTCAAACATATCTCTGAAAAAATAAAAATTATGAACAATTACAGAAATGGGATCCCGAATATATTTAACTATAATTGAGGAAAAGGGAGTGAGGTAAACCAAAAGCCATTTTGTATCATTTCATTGAAGTAAAAAGCGACAAATGATTTATCTTATAGTATGTAAATTCTACTCCACTCAGACATAAAAGAAATGAAAACTTTAACAGGGGACTTGATAAAACTTTTTTGAACTAAGTCCACTCTTAGAAGTGGAACTAAGTCACATGATCAGCAGTATAAAATATTCACACCTACAATAGTTCGTTACATTTGAAATGGTTACAGCAATAGGTGTAACGATCTAAACAAATTTTATACTAAATTGATGAAGGAGTTGAGAGGATTAAGCGATAACATCGACCGAATAATTGTGTTCACCAAATAAGCATGAAGCAGATGCTATGCTTAAAAATAAAATATGTTTTTTGAGAGAAAGATGTATCGATTTCAGAACCAGACCAGAAAACATTAAGTGGAATACCTTAAATTCTTGAAAAATAAACTGGTCCCTCCTTTCTTGATAAATAACCACAGTACACTGAACTAGAGTATTTAAAAAAAAAAAAAATTGTCCAGCCGCTCTCTTTGGGCAACGTGGAGCCATCTCGCCACACCCCGACACACACGGCTATAACAACAGCCAAAAGGTCAAAGGTTCAGATCTTGCTTGGGTCAGCCTGTTTCATGAAATATGATCCATCGCTCACTGGTGGGGATGCTTCAACACTTGATGTAACTCAACAAGTGGTACTTCAACATATAGTATAACAGTTAGGTAATACAAACAATAAACTTAATAAAATAAATCTGATTTAGCTTTTTCTGAACTTGTAGTAACTAATCTACGATCGATACATACGATGCGTTCTTAACCTAACCTTTGGAAAGGTAAATAGGTAAACAATTGGAAAGTAAATAGGTATATTAAGTAGCTACCATATATTTTTTAAAAACAATTTTAACAAATTTCTTAACTCCAAAATTTTCGTGCATAAGTAAATAAGTGACGTCAAGTTTTATTATTGAACGAAAGGGTCGTTGAAAATAGTTACTGTCTTGTTATTACTTCCAAAATTATTTCTTATTATAACATTACTCAAAAATATTGAAAATACACGTTTGCTTTACTAGTGCCAGAACTAGAATGTTTAAAAAAAGGGAAAGTTCAATTTTTCCACTCCTATCTGAAAAAAAGATAATACCAAGAATTTATTATGCACAGTAAGGTAAGGCGCATATTGGGAAGCGGGCTCTCGCAGAGCATAGCAGAGTAGTTTTTTAATACGTGTGGTACGTAGGAAACTGCGCTGCCCTGTTCTGCCTCTCAACAATTTTTTAATTTTCTACAATTCGGTGCTTTCGGCGTCCTGCGCCATATTCAGAAATTTTCACCTAGATCTCAGATGAAAGATATACCCAATCGACTTTATAAGGATCATTCTATTTTGAAGAAGAACCTTTGATTGCTGAAGATTGAGCATAAGCTGGAAACTGACAGAATTTATAAATATGCCTTTACGCCAAAAGCTCTAAATTAAAGGAAATAAAAAAGGATAAGGTCGTCCTAGGTTTTAAAAAACAAAATTTAATAATATTTTCTTAATTATAAACAGTCAACCAAATACCTAGAATAACCTCGTATTTCTCAATAATTGAAAAGAAGGACAGATTTTAAGGAAATCAATAAAATTAATAAACCGTCTAAAAGTTGAAACAATATGGATTCACTTATTGTTATTCTCATTAGTTTAAATTAGCAAATGCATATCAAGTATATCATACAAATCGATTTCAAAGAGGAAAAACGAAATATTCTTGAATAAAATTACTGCAGTACTATATTAAGAAATTAAGTAGTACACTTAAAGGAAATGGAATGCCAGTCATGACTCTATGTAGGCTTTTACAGAATGAAGATATTAGATTATGATGCATAGCCTGGGGCTGGGGGTTATGAATATGACCCAGAACAACAAGCTCCAGAATAACTGCTGAAACATCAAGCAACTAAAAAATGACGTTTTCCACAACTGGGAGAAAATTGCTGCCCTGTGACAAGCCAACAAATATCCTTCGCTCATATTTTACGAAAAATATAGTTTTCAGTTCCCGCGGGTCTACGGTAACTTTTCTCATCCAGAAGTTATAGGAACCTTAAAACTTTACCCAAATAAATAAACTGGAAAAAAAGGCTCAAAGAAAAACGACGATGGCTGAGGGATACTGAAACTCTCCAATAAATCTAACAAAAATAAAACACCGCTAGAAGTTTAGCCACTAAAGTTTTATTTATTTATCTCTTTTTCGTTTATATACATTCTGAAAATTCAACACAACAAAATAAAAGCAATAAAGAGAATGTATGCCAAAGAACATTTATAGAATTTCCGGACTTATCTATTAATCTTTTCTGCAAAAACTCCAGGGCATTTAACTATTTATAATTGAATGTTTACTTACATCTTTGAATTTAAATTCACTGGCGATGAATATAATTTATTAACTTTTCTTTCATTAAGAAGTAATACACGTTAGTCCCTGAAACGTAGCAAAAAAGGTGACTCTTTTCATAATAATGTATATGCTCATAAAATTAATGTATCCATTGGCCCGATACCATCTTAAAGATTGCAAAAACGAAATTATCAAACTTTTTTTTGTTATAACTAGGAAACGCTGCACCACATAGAAAATCATCCTCCCTAAAAAAAGGTGGCTTTTCTGCTGGGGTCCTCCAGTTAACCTAAACATGTGTCCCTTAGAGCAGCGGTTGTGTGTAGGCTGAATGGGAGCGCAAGGGTTTGAAAAAACAACCAATATTTGTGAGGAAAAATAATGTAATGAATTATGTTAACATTGAACATACTGTCCAAATAGAAATAAATTTTCAACCAAAAATTCAATTAAGAATTATCGGAATCTACGTTTTCTCGATCTGATTTTCCTCCGCTATTATCCAAAAACATTCAATAGTTCAAAGATTTCGGAGGAACTCTGCCCTGCCCATTTCCTTCTTAGACGAGACGGACCAGCCGTTCCTGGGAGGCGAACGGAGGGAGGAGCCTGCAGAATAAAGAGAGATAACAAACTATTTAATACTGCTAGAGCAGGAGCGTAAAGCTATGCAGACATGGCTTCAAACTGCAGCAAAAAACATATTGCCTCAAAGGGTAGGGTGGAATAAATCAATACTTGCATCTTGTCTAATAGCAGATTTATTAGTAATTTTGACTTCGTCCAATGCAAGGATTTTATCAATCTATGACTCTTTCCTGACTTTCCATCAGTCACTCAAAAAAGTCACTCTATTTTCCAGCTATTCCAGGTCCTGATGACGAACTGTATCACATATATGATACGAAAAACGGCATGAGATGAAGCTAAAATGAACAATCACAGAAGAAAAACATATATTGATTCCAATTATAAGAAAAGTTAATTAATAGAAAATGGAGGTCTTTTTTGGTAAATGGGCTCTGCATTGACCAAATAATAAAGCAACCTTTGGATAGCTGGGGTTGATAAATTTTGACCCAGGGGGATGAAGTGGCAAAAACTAAATAGAGAGAGAGAGAGAGAGAGAGAGATGGCGAGAGTGGCCTATTCAGAAGTTGGGGGGGGGACCTTTTTCACTTGGAGGTGGCACCGGGGCAGTTTAAATAGCACCCGATTCCTCCCTCTGGTTTAATTACTCTCGACATTGTTTCCGCTGAGAAGTAATTTAGAGAACATGGCGAAATATTGCAAAGTCTTTGTCAGCTCCAACGGGATGAAATAAATTAAAAATAAACTTTTATAGAAAATTCATTTATTTTATATATTTATATTCATGTATAAATATGTTTTATATATATATATATATATATATATATATATATATATATATATATATATATATATATATACTAAAAGAATAAATGGTTAGATTTGATTTTTTTTTAACTAAGCAAAAGTCATTTAATGACAAGAGCATCTTCATCATACTGCTCTATATTGTTCTGTATCGAGAGAGATACAAAAAAATAATTACTTATATAGAGTTGCCCGGACATTTGGGTAAAACAAAGATTATCTCCGTGTTAAAAAAACCTAAGAATCTGTTTTGGACCCGCGGTTCATATACAATTATAGACGATTGAAAAATTTCAAATGTACAATATAAAGTATAATACAACTTCTAGACACAGGACTTTCAGCGACATACGAAAAACAAACAAATTATGGTGGAGCAGAACTTCCAAAATACATTGATGACTAGGGATTATTGACGGCTATAAGTGGGAGTTTTTCGGAAAAAGACCCAAGTGAAGGATTAGAGAATAGAATTTTTGGGAACACGGCATAGTTATAGGATCCTGCGTATGAAGGATGCTGCTAGGGCGGAAGAATATTTCATGATTTTATTAAATTAAATAATTTTGAATAAAGTTGATATGGCTCACACCTGGTGAGTGTCACATGGAAAAGCGATGAGCTTCAATCAAATATAATAAGCACCGATTTAGAGGCAACAGTGGTCATAAATGGAGGCAAAGTTACCGAAGGAAAGAACAGTCTCGGAGCTCAAAAGAATGCTATATTCTAAATGCAAATAATTTTTACTGGACTTCCACTTGGTCAGGGAGTGGGAAATACATTAATAGAGTGATGCACAATATATTAATATGGATATTTTGGTGGAAGAAGGAGGGATTTCTTGAAACCCCCACCCGCCTTAATGATGCGGGAAGACAAAAACGTAGAAAATAGATGAGATCATGGGACAGCTTTTATTATTTATTTTTTTTTATTTTATTCAGAACTTCATGATAACTGAATATTGAAACTGCTTTGGAACGAAAATTGTTATAGAAAAAAACTTATAGAAAATAAAATTTGAAAGGAATATATTTTTTGATTGATTAATAAAATGTATAACAGTGAATGGTACAGAAACACAGGAACTGCTTGCCATTCCGGAGCAGTAGATAGGAACCAATCAGAAGACAGGGCTACACAATCATAGGAGATGCACACTCCCGAGAATACCAATACAATCCAAACACACCTGCCCCCATTCCGCCCAGCTCTCCTTGACCCCATCCAACTTCCAATGATTCATCACCTCGTATCCCTTCATCCTACCAAGAGTAATGAAAAAATTAGTAAGAAGTATATATAAATTTCAATAACTCTCTTCTTATAATTATATTTTAGTATTTTCTATCCAATTCATCTAGGCGAGGTGGATGAGGGGACCTAAAGTGTTTTAACTATGCGTTGACTAGCAGCCCAAAGAGTTTAAGTTCGAGTCCATGTAGGGCCGTAGTCATTTACCTCTGGAATTAATCCTTCGCCCTCTCCACTGGCCCATGAAATACCCTTTTTAGCTAGGTAGGAGGAATTTAAAAAAATAAAGAAGTTTCTTATTTTAAAAATTACATACAAGCCACTATCTGAAGCAGGACAACCATATCACTTGCTTTTCGAAGATTATAATTTTACCTATTTGTTTGGCAGGTTGTACTTTAAATATTTTAGAATTGTATAATTGCATGATCATCAATATCGTTTAATGACACCACAATAACCTCGTTTGCTCAACTCCAAACTTCAACAACTTTCACCAAAAAAAAAAAAAAATAATAAAAAATAAAAAATATTAATAAAATAAGAACTGTTTTTTTGGAATCAGCACTACTTCTTCAATTGATACGATTAAGTCACCATTATATTGTAACGTTAAATCGTTAAATAAAAAAAACATATGATTTAAAATCCCAGACCGTTTGTTTGAACAAATTAGAGGTTGGAGCAAACTGTTGGGCTCTAGATTGTTCGAGCTCCATCCACGCCCTTCCACCAGCTTCCACGAGATTCTACAACTTTCTAGACCCTCCTTACAACTATATATAAGGAGCGATTGACTGAACAGTCTTAGTCTTAGTCTTGCTCAAGCCAGATGATTTGTTTGCTATAAAGTAGTGACCGACCGAAACTCAATTTTTGGCCGAAACCGAAACCGAAACCGAATTTCGGCCCCAGGTCTGGTTTCGGGCCGAAACCGAAACCGAAACCGAAACTTACCTATTTATACGAAAATGTATTTACTATATTATCATATTTGGTTAGGTGTGCGAAAGGAATCATCAAATAAAAAGAAGAAACAAAAGCAGAAGAAACAAATAAAAATAGATTATATTACATAAAATATTTATATATACTAGGTGTCCCAGACCTAGTGCAAAAACAATTGGGTAATACTGCATGCTAAACGGGGTAGAATGGCGCAGAAACGAGTTTCCTATCTCAATCTGTTGAGGAGATAGAATTTTTTTGTTTTTATTTTTGAAATCTTACTATTTTCTTAAAAATGGTAGTTTTCTCTACTTCGGTTTAGCTTAGAAACAAAAACAATGATATTTTCTTAATCAGCATTGAATTTTCTAAACGATGAGTTAGGTTTGTTTATTTTAAATCCACTTTCAGTGGGACTTTTAACGCGCTAAACACAAAATATTTATTAAAAGGTAAACTGTTAATAGTTTTTGAAAATTCCTCACTCCCCACTGGAGCACCCTAGAAGCTGTCAAATTTCCTAAAAACTGCGGAATTTAGTTAGCTTTTTAGTGGTGTAACCATGATACAATTGCATTTCACCTTTTCAGTTTAAAAGAAGTTTTTCTGATGAAAAACATGCTGGAGATGTCACTGCTGGAGCAATGAGGAAGCGCGCTTGAGCCTGCATCCAAAGTAATGGATGCCGAACTTCCCATGAGTTAGAGTTAGTTTTACTTTTTTAAGACTTGAAAGAACAATGTATGAATTCTAAATAATATAAAAAGGGTAATAAAATTCTAAAAGTAAAAAAAAAAACTGCTTAGTTTAAATTTTAAAAATACTTCCTTTAAAATAAATTAAACTTTTTTCTTCTCTTCTACTAAAATTTGAAAAATCCTACATAAAAACGTTGAAAATAAAAAATAAAATTTTTATTTAACATCGATGTTTTAGACAAAAACAAATATGTTTTAGCATCGATGTTTTGGACAAAAAACATCAACTTATATGCTCTTAACTTCGATGTTAAAAACATCGATGTTTTAACAATAAAAAGTAGTTTTTAACATCCATGTTTTTGAAAAAAATGAAAATTTTGTAACATAGATGTTTTGGACAAAAAACATCAACATATATGCACTTAACATCGATGTTAACAAATCTTTGTTGTAAAATTGTAAATGTTGTAAAATTGCTATCGCATCCCTACCCGGAGCCCGAACGGAGGACTAGATTACCTCCGGATAATCAGCGTTTTACTTTAGGGAGATCCATGACTTTTGTGATGTGTGGTGAACTTACATGTGTTTAGGGGGTTCAAACCTACGTCACACCCTCCAACAAGTTGGGGAACCGCTTTCATTGTTGGTTTATTTATTCACATGAGCGACTTTTTTACTTTCGCTCACATTTTTATGAACTATATATTAGAAGAAGCATTGCAATCGTAAAAAATATCCTGTTCGACTATTCTGAACAAATACATTTTTCGGTGTCTTTATAT
Source organism: Aelia acuminata (assembly GCA_911387785.2). Taxonomy (NCBI): domain Eukaryota; kingdom Metazoa; phylum Arthropoda; class Insecta; order Hemiptera; family Pentatomidae; genus Aelia; species Aelia acuminata. The sequence continues at coordinate 91,783,498 of OU426982.1, forward strand.
AAACGATAAAGACCGCGCAACGTTTCTGTGTATGAAAACAATACCACTCAGAAATTAGATTTAATTTTATTGTAATTGGGGAGGTAAATTTTACACGTTTTGGTAAAACATTATATTATAGTAATTTTGGTCAAAACAAAGTTACCAATTTTGATAAAGTTCGTTACATGGATGAAATATTAACCATTCCTTCATTTCAGAAAGGTTTTTTGTGAAGCAGGCTGTTATGGCTTTATTAGAAAAGGAAAACATTCTCCCTCTATAGTACCTTATTTTATTTTTTTACTAGCTGTATGTCCCGGTTTCACCCGGGGAATTTCAATTTTTAAATCTATAAAATCTATAAACTGAGATTTTTATCGACTCAAACGGTCGATTTTGTAAAAACCAATGTAAAGGGAGATCAAAACAATTATTATAACAATAAAGAATATACCCAGAGATCGGCTGAAGTTATGAAATTTTAATATGGAAAGGTATTCGCACCTGGTCTGAAAGAACTGAGCGAAATTTAGAGAATTTAGGACAAACGGTATGGATTTCTATAAAGAACAAACAGAATTTCACCTTTATATGCATGGATTATAGCTGTATATCCCGGTTCAACACAGGGAATTTCATTTTTCTAAAGAAACGGTCGATTTCGTAAAAAAAAAATATTGTAAAGTGAGATCATATTGATTTTTATAACAATAAAGAATATCAGCTGAAGATCGGCTGAAGTTATGCAATTTTAATATGAACAGGTGTTCGCACCTGGTCTGAAAGAACCACTGAGCGAAATTTGGAGAGTAAAGAATATCAGCTGAAGATCGGCTGAAGTTACGCAATTTTAATATGGACAGGTGTTCGCACCTGGTATCAAAGAACCACTGAGCGAAATTTAGAGAATTTAGGACAAACGGTATGGATTTCTATAGAGAACAAACAGAATTTCACCTTTATATGCATGGATTATAGCTGTATATCCCGGTTCCACACAGGGAATTTCATTTTTCTAAAGAAACGGTCGATTTCGTAAAAAAAAATATTGTAAAGTGAGATCATATTGATTTTTATAACAATAAAGAATATCAGCTGAAGATCGGCTGAAGTTATGCAATTTTAATATGAACAGGTGTTCGCACCTGGTCTGAAAGAACCACTGAGCTAAATTTGGAGAGTAAAGAATATCAGCTGAAGATCGGCTGAAGTTACGCAATTTTAATATGGACAGGTGTTCGCACCTGGTATCAAAGAACCACTGAGCGAAATTTGGATAATTTAGGACAAACGGTATGGATTTCTATAAAGAACAAATAAACAAACAAACAAACAGAATTTCAACTTTATTTATATAGATTTGGAGCAATTATCTGCTTCTAATTCTGAGACAAAATAGGAATTAAAAACATCAAAACCTATAATATAAAAAGTCTATTTAATTCTTTCTTCAAGAGAGCCGAGAGACCCTCCTGGGGCAGCCTACCCCGTTTGGTAAATTTTGTTTCATACAAGGATAGAAATTAACTTATGTTACTAAAAGTAAGGAAGGGAGATAAAGAACAAATAATATGTAGAACAAGTAGAATTTTAGCTGTGGGAAAGGAACATGAAGGTAAAAAAGCTGACAGGCAGATTCATGGGAAGGGCTGTGGGAGTGCAGCAACCCCTTTACAACCGGCTGGATTCGCCCACGATTTGATTCTCCTTCCCATTGACTGACCGTGGAAACAAATAGTTATCATTGAGTAGGAGTAATTTCTATTATAATTGAGCCCTCTAATGAGGTAGGTGGGAAACCTGTACCGCCCTTTAATTTTACGTGTGGAAATATTTTTTAATGTTAATACCGTGGCTGGGTTTAAGAAAAAATAAAAATCCTAAATAACTAGAAGTTAAAAACTTTCAATTTTTATTTAACTCCTTAATATTATCATTTTATAATTATTAACCCGAATTAATGTCCACTGTCAAGTGAAAATGTACAATTTATTACCTATAAAAATTTATCTGTGGGTCATATTTTGATAACAAAAGCCAAAACGAAATTCCTGGACTACATGTTTCACCGAGCTCACACAAAACAAGTCAATATTAAACAATACCCGACATTGTTCCGCAATCGTCTCTTTGTCCCATTGCTTACCTCTGATATTAATTTAAATTAAGTAGAAACTAATAAATTCAATTAAATATCCTGAGATATAAATAAATAATGCCCCCCTTAGTGACTCCCCCCGCCCAGATCTTGCGATAATTCCAGATAAAAAGAGAAAGTTCCAAAAGATAGACAATAAATAGATTCGACAGTAATGTAGGAAGGTCCTCTTTGATGTGGGAGAAAAACCGCTTCTAGAAAACATAGTCAACACAAGTCAACTTATTAAACCAAGGCAAGCTTACATCCACTCACATCTACATAATTTATAAACCTATGAACAATCAATTACATTATAATTGAAATTTATGAAATTTTGATTAATTGATTTTATTACAATTGAACATTACGAATACAGCAAGAAATAATATAGTTCCACAATAAATACATTCTATTTTATACATATAAATACATTCTACTATGTAGTTAAAACAAAAATAAATACTTACCACTTGAAGAATATCTGATGTCTTGAGTGATGGCTTATATTCGTTATTTCTTAATTTGTTAATGAATTAACAAAATACACTATACTAACAACAATAATAATAAAGTCGGACGGAAACGCCCGAAGAGCTAGTTTCGGCCTGGCCGAAGATTCCGAATTTCCGAATCGAAAACGTGGCCGAAACTCTTTTTTTGGCCGAAACTGGCCGAAACCGAAACCGAAACCGAAACTTCGGTCGGTCTCTACTATAAAGTTATAATTTTTGTAACCTACTCGAATATTTATATTGTGATAATTCGTTTGGCATTGTTATTGTTACATTTTCGTTTAATAAATATTTGTTAATCCACAGTTACAATATCTTAACCCACAGATCAGTCACTGAGTTTATAAAATGCATCTTTTCCAACTTACATCGATTGTTCATGCAATTTTATCAGTATTATTATTTTTGGAAGGCTGTCAAAGTAAATAAAAACTAATATGTTTCATATCAGCAGTGCTCTTACTCGTCCTACAAGACCCCTCCCCCACTAGCAGTTAAGTGATTAGGGTGAAAAATCAAACATTTTCTCGAGTTTTGTATGAAGGTCGTTAAGAGATAGGAAGGAAATTAAGTGTTATGTTGATGCAACGATAAACTTGTTCAACTTTTGTTATAAATAATAAATATATAGTACATGAACATACAAAGATATTGATATATATGGAAGTTATAATATACAATATTCAGAGAGAGGTCATTACATGAATATTGTTAATGGTAAATACGTTTAAAGGTAGGTGTTATATTATGTATATTCTGCATATAGTTAATTCAGCATTCAACTTCCATTTGTTAGAGAGAAAACCAGCAAACTCTGAAACTAACATTAGATAGAATGAAGTAGTAAATGACAGAGATCCTTCTAGGTTTCCATTAAAACTGTTCTAAGCCCCTGTTAAGTCAATTAGCCTCTGTAATAGGTGGAGGAATGGGCACTTGCGGTAACCATGTTGGGCAACAGGTCCTCATGTTCTGTCTTTGTCGGCTCTTCAGTTTATTGCCTCTGCCTTCCGTGTATAATAGATATCGCACTACTGAATAGTGGATCATTTAGCCATATCACAAAAGATTTTTTTATTTTTCTCTTAAACAAAATATCAATCGAGATAGTATCGCAGTCGTAAACAATTAGAAAATCAGGGTTTGTCCCAATACCTTTGTAGACATACTAGATCTTCTCTACTGCTCTATCTTGGACTAATAATATTACTAAGCTACAACTGATTTGTTAAATGCAGCTTTGCAATATCGTAGTTCGTTCAATCTTACTATCTACTTTTAGGCACCGCAGAGTATCTGGACCCGTTTTTATAATCAATTCTTTAATGGTATTTTCCCTCCTAATTATTCAAACTCTAATCCGAGATTACAACAGCTACTGCACGAAGACATTGAGCTTGGACGTAATGTTAAAATATTTGTATGAATTTCAATCAAAAATTTCACAACAGTTCACCTAAACATTAGCATTATTCAATAAAACTTTATTTCTACAACGATTTTTTTTCTATATCCACGATATTTAAGTAATGATCAGAGCCCGGATTTTTATGCAGTAAAAAGCGTCAAAATATGCTATGTAATATGCAATAACAAACTATAAAATATGTAGCAAAATATCCAGCATAAAATCTAAAAATATGCTATTAAACAACTGTAATATTCAAAGATACTAACTGGTATAAAATATTTCACAGGAAAGAAAGTGGGGGAGACAAGAAATGAAACCAAAATGATTTTCAATTTTGTTGAATTTTAAACAAACATATATTTCCGATAATAACATTAAACGCATTTAAAACTGAAATATAAAAAACATACTAGTTAACCCGAAAAACATTAATAAAGATAACTAAATAAACAATTGATTAAAAAATATAAAGAAGAAGAAAGTTAATCAATAAAATTAAGTATTAAATGCATTTATAAATTTATTTCTATGAATCCTAACCTTGTATCGTTTAAAATATTTTTATAATTCGGAAAAGATCTGGAACGAATTTATAGGCGCCTAAAATGATTGAGTCGTTATCCATGTCGCTGCTCAATAATCCCTGTTGAAAATTTTATTAATATTTTCCAGGATATTAAGCACTGAATTTTTCATAAAGACTCCTTCCATTTTTTTTTTCAATGCTTCTCCAACTGGGATGCGATTTATACTTTTATTTACCAAGAAAGGGGGTGGAATGCTGGGAATCTCAGTAATCATTAATTTGAATAAGGAGAACTTATTTACGGCGAAAAAGCCCCATTTAACTTTTAAACTTCTGAATGTATTGTTTACTTTATTAGATCATCAAAATATGCAAATATAAGCAGTTATCATAAAATATGCAAAATAAAACTTGGCCAATTAGATCTTCGTACTCTAATTCGTAATCATATCTCGTCAGCTATTTTAAAGAAGCACGCAAACAAGATATGCAATTGCATAAAATCCGGGACATGGTAATAAGCCTTCCAAGATACTTAAGTTATAGCGGGGATGGTTTTCAAGTAAGCAAAGATCGATGAAGAGAAAAAAAATTTTTGTTACAATATTAATACATCTTTAAGGTATAAAATAAATACATTTATAAATATCGGTAGAGAATTCGTGCAATATAGTCGATGTTATAAGGTCATCGAGCGTTCTCAATTCTTCTTGAGAGAGAGCATCGAAAGGGAATTACGTTATTGATCAGTAAAACAGCTCCTTCTATTACAATACACATAGAAATGACATATTTGCCTATTGGTGGAATAAATAAAAAAAAATCTGGATAAATTTCTTTTATTATAAACCAAAAGCAATCCTCATGACATAGAATTTTATTAAATGAAATTGATTATTTGTTTGACCTTTAGACCAAAAAGAGGACAAATTAGATAACTTCATTCCAGAAGGTCCCCGAGATATTTTTATAAAAAAAGGGTTAGTCGCGTTTTCCCCCCTCCGAAAAATATAAACTTAATTTCGAAAACTGCCTGGCTTATCAGATTCGTCGAATAAAAAAAAATGAATTGCTAATCCCGAACTGCCTGGGGCAGGGGTAAAAAGCTAGGGGACCAACTTAACGACTTATCCAATTAAGTTAGGGGACGAGGAAATAATCTGGCTCAGGTCGAACCAAGCTAAGATGCTAAAAGACAACGGACAACGTCAACGAAGCTGGTACATACGAACACCAATGGTGTCATATCTATACGCATATGGTACAATAAAAATTTTCACGATCGCAATACTTCCACTTACTATATATTTCATATATAGGTAAGTGAAAGTAAAAATAAAAAAGGTTCATAATCATATGATTTTTTCTAGAACCAAACATAAAAAATCTGGTGCGATGCGCGCAACACACAACTTTCACTTACGAACTTACTTAGATTAGAAATCGACGATAATATGTAAACGCCATTTTTCCACATTTAAGTATATACTTATATATGTATATCTCCATAAGTTATAGAGTATCTGTATAGCAAAATTTGGTAGTTCTCAGCACTTTTCGATTCATTATTGCTAATTTATTTATGAAGGGTCTAATTTCATCAACAGTCGAGTTTTTTTTACTGCTTGCTTGTTTTTTACTACGAGTTGCTTTTTGCAAATACATCATGAAGGTGAATCGATAAGTGTATATACGTCTCTTATGCCTTTCTGGAAATCATAAACGATTACTGTTCCTCTAAAATCGCTTTATATTGTTTTCAAAAATTTATTATGGAACTAAAGTTTCTAAACTAAAATATAATTAATTAAACAACATCGTTACACCCGTTTTTGAGTAAACAAAAAAAAAAAAAAAGTGGTAATGAGACAACATTTATTAAGTAAAGTGCCCGCTCCGTTCAACCAATTTTGATAAAATTTCGGCTGTCGCATCACGGTCATATACATACATCAAATACCAAGTTTGATCAAAATCGTTAAAGCCGTTTTTGAGTAAATAAAAAAAAAACAAGTGAAAATGGGACAACATTTATTAAGTAAAGTGCCCCCTCCAATGAATCAATTTTGATAAAAATTTTACTGTCGCATCGCGGGCATATAAATACACCGAATACCGAGTTTAATCAAAATAGTTAGAGCCGTTTTCGAGAAAATCGAAGAAAACCTAAAAATTAGACAAAATCCTTTAAATAAAGTACCCCCTCCGTTTGACCGATTTTGATGAAACTTTTGCTATCACATCGCGGGCATATACATACACCAAATACCCAATTTCAGGTCTGTGCGGTTTCTAGTTTTTGAGCTAGTCTGTACACACACACACGCACGCACGCACGCACGCATGCACGCACGCACCCACACACACACACACACACACACACACACACACACACACACACACACACACACACACACACACACACACACACACACACATAGACCATTTCGCGGGACTTGGTTAATTATACTCACGGGACCCCAAAACGTGTATTTTCGTTGAAAACCGGAAGTAGAAATTTTTCACGATCGCAATACTTTCCTTACTATATATTTCATATATAAGTAATTGAAAGTAAAAATTCTTTGTTATGTAATGTTATGATCGGCGGGGAAGTGTGATGGCGGTACCGAGCCTATGCGAAGTGAGGTACTCTTAAAGATCCATATCCTAAATTAGAACTGGATAGGATAATTTAGAACTACCAAAGCAGCATTAAGTGACGTTCAATAAAAACTAACTCACACATGCATAAGCAACAACTTTCATAATCTATTCATTAGAATCAATCATAAAATGATTAAATTCTTGATATTCAGGTGTGGTATCGTATTAATTAGTTGTACAACTATGTTCATAATTTAACGAGCATACCAGACCACGCGGTGCTGTGGAAACGAACTAATAAAAAATATAATTGGAATAAGGCTTAGTACGATCACAATAGACAGCGAAAATGTACCGAATTAATCTTCTGCCATAATAAATATTAATTAAATTCAGGATATAAAACATGGTTTCACCTGAAACAGCTTATGAAAAGTTCTCAAAAACCATATGTTCTTACAGTACTCCTTATCAAAACAAAAAAAATAATTTTATGAATGAGGTAGATGTAAATTATTATTATAACTTTTATAAAATGATTTACATTATTCTTTATTATTAGAATTCACAATTTTTAGTTATTGTAGAGCTATTAGATGCGCTATGATTTTGGTTAACCCATCTTTTGTTAAAACAAATAGATTCGATGTTTTCCACACACATGAAAAAGGGAAAAATATATTTGGTAACTGGATGCTCCCTACCCTACATATCGAAAAAAATGAAGGTTGTGTCAATAAATCAACTTACAACGCCGTCTTTTGGAAATTTATAGAAGTTACAAATAATCGCACTCTGTCGTAGTATAGTAAACATTTAATTTGCAATAAAAGAAATGTTGAGGCCAATAATCGAGGTAAAAACTGTCCTATCTCTTAAGTTGGATAAAACTATACACAATGAGCCAAATTACATCAAAATCGGTTGAGTAGTTTCTGAGTTTACCTCCGACAAACATCGGGACACGAGATTTTTATATATATATATATATATATATATATATATATATATAAGGATAAAGATGTATATTTTAATGAAGGTGCAAACGGATACAGATGCTGATCCCATCTATCTTCAAAACTACCTCTGATGGCTGATTTGTACCGAATAATGGAACACGCTGGATAGTGTAAGAATAATGAGGACCACTCTCCCCCCCAAAATACAAAAGTTAAGTAAAATGTTGTCAAGTTCAACAACACTGACGCACAACAACCTCCCTTCTCTGGTTGCGACACAATATTCCTAACTTGACGCACCAATTAACCCGTGAAGCAAGCGGATTTTCTAAAAGCCCTCAGGTTGCTTGAAAATGTATTCGATGACGCAATTAAAGCGATACTTTATCAAATCAGCGTTAAGGGTTTGTATATTTATGTACCTATAGAGCTTTATACAAACTAATAAACACATAAGCTCAGCGGAATACGATAAATAATAGCATTAGTCTATATTAAACAAAATAACAGAGGAAAGAACAGGACAAAAGAAAAATGGAACACGAAGCAGAGGGAAATAAAATACGGTAGTTAATATTCATCAAGCGATTCCGACACCTAATTCTTTTGTTTCAGAGACTATTCGTCCTTGCTCCGTTTCATCTCGATTAAATATGCCGTCACAATTTTCTTTATTTAATGATTATTAAATTAGTTGAATAATATGACGATGCTTCATCCTTTAACTTGTCTGTTAAAAAAAAAAAATAATAAATAAGCTTTTTAAATTTGAATATTCCCAATTACAAACTTTAACAATTTATACACATGTTGCCAATAAACCAATAAGCTTAAATTTCCATTGAATATACCTGTGAACAATTACAAGGAGGTCCATGTATTTTTTATACAACTGTAGACTAAGGTAAATAATGTCGATTTAAACATCTTTTTTGTTTTTTAAATCTATATTTTCATATTTAAAGGAATAAATTTCGTTTTTATAATAGAATTTTATCAGGAACTTAAGGCATACTCATCAGAATCAAAATTGCTAGCTGAAATAACATTGTTTATTCCCAGCCTTCAAACACGGGTAAATAAAAGATGTTACGTAAAAAATTTGAGTAACAGGATAATGGTATAAAAAAAGTATAGTATTCATAGCAACACTGTTATCAGTTTTGAGTCAGTTCCTCTCAGCTAGCTCCTTTTTAGTCACCTCTTGGTCGTAAGTTCGTTGCGGTCAGTAGGTAATAGAAATTGTTAATCGTAAATATCATATTGTCTTTGTTGTTTGCTTAACGTCACTTCATGCCGCTGTGGCTAATCGGACGATGCTACAGTGGGAGTCCTAAATTTTGCCTATCCAGGTATGATTAGGATAAATATTATATTAAAAATATTATATTGAAGTTATGGTATGACTTGTTTTGCGATTTTCAATTTTGATGATAAGAAAACAAAAAAATCTGGTGCGTGCGCGCAACACACAACTTTCACTTACCAACTTACTTAACTCAGAACATTTTAATAATGATAAAGCTTACCTGCTTTTAAAGAAAACCTAATTTTCATTAAACATGACGAATTTGATAAAGATCATTAAAGCCGTTTTTGAGATCATCGAAAAAAAGTTAAAAATTGGAAAAAAATTAAGAAATAAAGTCCCCCCTCCGGTTGATCAATTTTGATGAAATGTTGGCTATCACATCTTCGGCATATACATACATCAAATACCCAATTTGATCAAAATCGTGAAAATCTTTTTTGAGTAAATAAAAAAAAACACGTGAAAATTATACAAAATTTATTAAGTAAAGTCCCCCCTCCGGTTGATCAATTTTGATGAAATGTTGGCTATCACATCTTCGGCATATACATACATCAAATACCCAATTTGATCAAAATCGTGAAAATCTTTTTTGAGTAAATAAAAAAAAACACGTGAAAATTATACAAAATTTATTAAGTAAAGTCCCCCCTCCGGTTGATCAATTTTGATGAAATGTTGGCTATCACATCTTCGGCATATACATACATCAAATACCCAGTTTGATCAAAATCATGAAAGCCGTTTTTGAGTAAATAAAAAAAACATGTTAAAATGATACAAAATTTATTAAGTAAAGTCCCCCCTCCGGTTGATCAATTTTGATGAAATTTTTACAGTCATATCTCGGGCATATAAATAGATCAAATACTCAGTTTAATCAAAATCGTTAGAGCCGTTTTTGAGAAAATCGAAAAAAACGTAAAAAGTTATTAAATAAAGTACCCCCTCCCTTTGAGCAATTTTGATGAAATTTTTGCTGTCACATCGCGGGCATATATCTACACTAAATACCCAATTTCAGATTCCCATGGTTTATAGTTTTTGAGCTAGTTTGTTCACACACAGACACACAGACACACAGACACACAGACACACAGACACACAGACACACACACAGACCATTTCGTGGGACTTGGTCATTTGGACTCAGGGGACCCCAAAACGTGTATTTCCGTTGAAAACCGGAAGTCGAAATTTTTCACGATCGCAATACTTCCACTTACTATATATTTCATATATAGGTAAGTGAAAGTAAAAAGGAGGTTCAGCATGTAATGTAATTTTTTGTTCAGGCTCTTCCTTTCTATTTTTACGTTCGGGCATTTGATATAAAATCTTTTATATTCCAAAATCCTATATAAAAACTTTTATAAAGAAAATGCACTTATTTTTTCTTAAGCGCCAATTGTTCATAATTCATAATCAGCTAGTTAGCGATAAATTTATTTTTAGAGCCAATTTACAACACTTCAAAATATCATTTATTTGTCTTGCACTAGACTAAAAGTGCCCAGCATTGATAAAAAATTCAAGAAATCTTGTATACTCCATTAACAGCATAAAATAATTTGTAAATAAACAGAATATACTAACACTTTTTTTAGTATTATTATATTGCGAAATATATGCAATTTTATTTAACTTAGTCCTTCGAAATATTGAATTAAAAATTATTATACATGAGGAATTTAGATTTGCAAAAAACATCACATATTATAGAGAAAAAAGTCTTGAATGTGATAAGGATTTCTTTTATTATTTAGAGTATCAGTATTTGATAGCCCAGACATCCTGTTTCTCGGAAGTACTTCCGATAACAGTTTCTTTTCATAACATATTTATTTATTCCCTTAACTGTTTAATTTATAACTAGCGAATATGATCGTTTGTTAAGAAAACATTTAGTAAATCTTGCAGAGATACTTTGAAGTGTAATTCTTGGGCCAGAAAAAAAAATAAAATAGACAAATCTTTACTTTAATCTTACAGCGATAACGACTGTACGCTAAAAATCTAACTTACGAATAACTTTTTAGCTCATTCATAATGCGCGATATGCATGGAATTAAGAGGTCGCTTCATCCCAAATAATGACAGCATAGTACATGTTTATTTGATTATTAGAAAGAATTAATAATAAATACAAAACAATTAAAAACTCAAAATGAGAAATAAATTAAATATTGGGATGCAAAATTCCTAAAATGAAAAAAGTTGATTTTTCACTTATTAAACATTGTTTTTATAAAAATTAAAAGATGAATACCGAAGGCATTTTGCACATATCATTAATAAAATATAATGTTTTCAACGTTATTACGATTATCTTATTAACGAATTAACGAATGAGACTATAGACTACGAAAAAAAAAATAGATTTTTTAGGAGAAGTGACAATTACCCTATAGCCATCTGAGCATATGTAATATTGATGTAGGTACCACGATATTTTTAAGGATTACGTGGATGCTTAAGACGGTAAGAGTTATTGATTTATTAAAATTTACATGTTAATACAATATACGTTTATTTATATACCTAACGCAATCTATGATACAAAAAGCTTTTCATTAAGAGCTTGAACTATAAATATTGTAACACTTATGTGGGTAACAAATATTTATTCAACAGAAATATATAATAATCAATGCCAACGAATTAATACAACTCAAATATTCGAGCAGGTTACAAAAATGATAACGTTATAGCACACTAATCATATGTTCAGTCAATCGCTCTATATATCGTTGTAAGGAGGGGCTAGAACGTTGTCGAATCTCGTGTAACGCCGTAGATGGGGCTCGAAAAATCTAGACCTAAACAGTTCGCTCCGACCGCTTAGTTTGTTCCAACAAACGGTCTGGGATTTCAAATCATGTTTTATTTATTTAACGATTTAACGTTACAATACTTTACAAACAATTAAAATTTAATTATTTTTCTCTATTAAGCTAATTATATGTTAATTATTTATTGATTTGCATTAATAATTAATTATATTGATTATTAATCATTAGTTTCCCATGATTTTTTTTTTTTTTTTTAACGCCCGCTTTATGCCACGAGGGCTAATCGGGACGGGTTATCTACTATGGGTTATCTACTAAGTTATCTACGGGTAACCAACCTCTTCTAATCCATGGCAAGCCGCTGAGTCTGTTCAGTGAGGCCGTTACCGAACAGAATCGAGCGGGCTTGAGCGGGATTCGAACCCGCACCGCCAGCGTGGGAGTGGGAGACGCTATCCCCTCGGCCACGCCGCAGTTTGTTTAACCTTATAATTAGGTGAAAGCGGTAATAAACTAATTTTTGTTCATTAAATTAAATATCATTTAAATTAAAAAATATATATTATAAATTATCTATACATTAACATAAAAATCGGCATTATTAGCAAAAATATTTTATTTAACTTACAAAAAAAAAGATAACATAAAATTAAATAAAATAAAAATGAGGAAGATAAGAAGGAGAAACTAAAAGAAAGAAAAAGTTAAGGATGCTTGAAGTGGAAGGACTGGCTGGCTTTTGCTTCCTACATTGAGCCCTATTTAGAGTCTCAACTAGCCTCTAACCGAAGGCTTTATTAAATTTCAAAAAGCGGCCTTTTTTCATAAACTTTCTTTCCTTTTAACTTAAATTTATATTAAGTAATGAAACTGTAATTAACTTAAGTAATCTATTAGGTGGAAATTTACTTCCAATTCAGCACCCGTCTAAAATATTGATAGAATGAGAGAAAGATGTAGAAAGTGTAAATATAAGAGAAAATATAAATCTGGGGAATTGATTTATTAAAATAAATAGATATTTATTTTATTTATTCTTATTATTTTCAAGCGAATTGAGATTAAATAGTCATTCGTGCCTAAAACTAAAAAAAAATATTATTCTAAATTGAACGTGATATGAACAATTTATTTATAAAAATGAATATATTTTCGAATAAGATAACCAATAAAGCGCAAAATGTTACACACTTCAGAAATCTTCCTGAGTATGAAATAAAATTGATAATGAATAATTCATTTCAAACTATAAAATACACTGAAATTTAAAAAAAAAAATATGTATATTAAAAAGACACCGTGAATTTTTATGGACTCCTAAAAATCAAAGAAAACGGTGCTTTGTTAAAAATACTAAAGAGTAATCTAATAAAATAAATGTAAATAAAAAATTCTATCTTTTTTTAATTAGAACAAACCATGTGAAAGCGTCTATTTATGATGAATTGTAAAAAGATATCCGAAAACTAACAATAATTTCTAATGTGTCTAAAAATATACTTAAGTTTTATATTTCATAGTTTTATTTATTATATCAAGCCACCGGAGACCATCGCAGCTATCCTATAAGGTACTAAAAGCAGATTTTATCTGAAACAGTAAATATTTTATGGTGGATCGAGGACGGTACTTAAGACCATGAAAAAACCCATTTACACGTAAATAAAAAAAATATCCCTTGGGGGTTAGAGCGTCATTTTACAACCATTATATTACAGGTGAACATAACTGGAAATGTTTTTTAACAATACCTTCTACAATGTTGTACTAACAAAAAAATTAAAAAAAAAAAAAACAAAAAAAAACTTTTGCTATGAAAACATACATCATGGTGAGACCCTAATTTAAATTTTAAATTCCAGGTCGTGTTACTTCCACTCTACCGGACGATCTAAAAAAACAATTGCTGGATGCTGTTCAAAACAATTCCAGCAGAAAAATAAGGCCGACATGTTTTTCTACAGAATTTCTACATTGCTTCAACATTTATAATGGAAATCTGTCATAATACTACGAAAAAGGGGCCATTTCCTTTGATTCATAGGGGTGGGGAAAAAAAGATTTAAAATAAAATTTAACTGCTTACGTGAAATAACTAAAGAGAAACAGTTTTTAGTTTTATCAAACCCAAAATACACTGCTATGGTGATTTAAGTAGATATTATGTATTTGAACAAAAAAAAAATCTGGTGCGTGCGCGCAACACACAACTTTCACTTACCAACTTACTTAGATAAGTTTTTTCAGACACATTTTTCTACATTCATATCTTATTTTTATTAATCGTTAAAGCCGTTTTTGAGTCAATAAAAAACCCAGTGAAAATGATATAAAATTTATTAAGTAAAGTCCCCCCTTCGGTTGATCAATTTTGATGAAATGTTGGCTATCACATATTTGGCATATACATACATCAAATACCCAGTTTGGTCACAATCGAGAAAGTCGTTTTTGAGTAAATAAAAAAAGCACGTAAAAATGATACAAAATTTATTAAGTAAAGTGCCCCCTGCGGTTGATCAATTTTGATGAAATTTTTACAGACATATCTCGGGCATATAAATAGATCAAATACTAAGTTTAATCAAAATCGTTAGAGCCCTTTTTGAGAAAATCAAAAAAACACGTGAAAATGTTACAAAATTTATTAAGTAAAGTCCCCCCTCCGGTTAATCAATTTTGATGAAATTTTTACAGTCATATCTCGGGCATATTAATACATCAAATACCCAGTTTGATCAAAATCGTTAAAGCCGATTTAGAGTAAATAAAAAAAACACGTGAAAATGTAACAAAAATTATTAAGTAAAGTCCCCCCTCCGGTTAATCAATTTTGATGAAATTTTTACAGTCATATCTCGGGCATATAAATAGATGAAATACTCAGTTTAATCAAAATCGTTAGAGCCGTTTTTGAGAAAATCGAAAAAAACCTAAAAAGTTATTAAGTAAAGTACCCCCTCCCTTTAAGTAATTTTGATGAAATTTATGCTGTCACATCGCGGGCATATACCTACACTAAATACCCAATTTCAGGATCGCACGGCTTATAGTTTTTGAGCTAGTCTGTTCACACACACACACACACACACACACACACACACACACACACACACACACACACACACACACACACACACACACACACACACACACACACACACACACACACACACACACACACACACACACACACACACACACACACACACACACACACACACACACACACACACACACACACACACACACACACACACACACACACACACACACACACACACACACACACACACACACACACACACACACACACACACACACACACACACACACACACACACACACACACACACACACACACACACACACACACACACACACACACACACACACACACACACACACACACACACACACACACACACACACACACACACACACACACACACACACACACACACACACACACACACACACACACACACACACACACACACACACACACACACACACACACACACACACACACACACACACACACACACACACACACACACACACACACACACACACACACACACACACACACACACACACACACACACACACACACACACACACACACACACACACACACACACACACACACACACACACACACACACACACACACACACACACACACACACACACACACACACACACACACACACACACACACACACACACACACACACACACACACACACACACACACACACACACACACACACACACACACACACACACACACACACACACACACACACACACACACACACACACACACACACACACACACACACACACACACACACACACACACACACACACACACACACACACACACACACACACACACACACACACACACACACACACACACACACACACACACACACACACACACACACACACACACACACACACACACACACACACACACACACACACACACACACACACACACACACACACACACACACACACACACACACACACACACACACACACACACACACACACACACACACACACACACACACACACACACACACACACACACACACACACACACACACACACACACACACACACACACACACACACACACACACACACACACACACACACACACACACACACACACACACACACACACACACACACACACACACACACACACACACACACACACACACACACACACACACACACACACACACACACACACACACACACACACACACACACACACACACACACACACACACACACACACACACACACACACACACACACACACACACACACACACACACACACACACACACACACACACACACACACACACACACACACACACACACACACACACACACACACACACACACACACACACACACACACACACACACACACACACACACACACACACACACACACACACACACACACACACACACACACACACACACACACACACACACACACACACACAGACACACACACACAGACCATTTCGCGGGACTTGGTCATTTCGACTCAGGGGACCCCAAAACGTGTATTTCCGTTGAAAACCGGAAGTCGAATTTTTTCACGATCGCAATACTTCCACTTACTATATATTTCATATATAGGTAAGTGAAAGTAAAAAAAAAAGCTGGTGCGATGCGCGCAACACACAACTTTCACTTACTAACTTAGATTAGAAATCGACGTGTTGGTACGGCATTTTGCAGTGAGGCAGTAGTTGAATCTCGCCAGCCGAGTAAATATCACTTATTCCTCAACATTCTTAGAAAGCATTGGAACAGACGAAATTGTTTATCCAGGGTGTTCATTTATGCAGTGTGATCACATTATGAAGAGTTTTCAGAAGACGGATATTTCGATTAACAATACCGATTAATTTTTTAATAATCAATAGAATTCCTCCAGAGTGTAGTGAGGTTGCTAACTGTCTTCACCGGAGAGAATAATGAAAGAGTTATTATATTTTCTTTTAATGTATTTGTACTATAATTGCATTGTGAAAAGCTGCAAACTTCTTGTTATAAGGTTTGTATTTTAAAAACTAAAAAAATCTAATCAATAGAATTCCAAAAAAAAAAAAAAAAAAATTTATATATATATATATATTTACAACTCAGCTATGAATCCTCCGAAATCAATATCAATCGAAAGTACAGTGTAGATTAAAAAATAAAAATACTTTTAGAAGTATATTAAAAAAAAAAAAAAATGAGCTAAAGGTTTAACAATCCTGTAGAACAACAATTTTATAGAAGGAGAGATGTAGGGAACAAAAAGAGAAGCCACAAGATAAGAAAGAAGAGAGACAAAGGACGAGGGAAAAGGATTTGTAGACACAGGCTAGGATTAAGGTTCCCCCTGTCTGATTGGTTCGCCCTTAAACATGAGAGGACTTTCCAGCCACTAATAGCGTAGCACCAACAAAATTTATCTAATTTTCTTCCAATAAGAAATCTTTCAGTTTGTAATCAGCCAAACCTATCAATTAGTGATTAGAATTAGAACAATAAATTTATTAGTAATAGATATATTACAGTCGCCTCCAGCTTCCAGATAAGACCGATATTACTCAGAACTCCTTCTGCCCCTATCTTATAAAGATGACTCTCCGATTATTATTGGCAGGGAACGGATTTATATGAATTTACATATTTTGTCTCCGTTTAATTCAATAATATTTAAAAGAAGCAGATGCATGCTTTATTTTATATGTTTTTGTAAGATATTAACATATTTTCGTCCACATTTTATAATGATAAAATTTCTAAAAAAATAAGCACAAAATTAATTAGATGTAAGTTTATATTTAAAAAATGTTACGAAAAGTAAATAA
Organism: Aelia acuminata; assembly: GCA_911387785.2. Taxonomy (NCBI): domain Eukaryota; kingdom Metazoa; phylum Arthropoda; class Insecta; order Hemiptera; family Pentatomidae; genus Aelia; species Aelia acuminata. The sequence goes on from OU426982.1 coordinate 91,801,650, forward strand.
GAAAAGAAACTCGTAACTTTTAGGGTAGTATTAGTGCCCCACGCGTCTGAGCCCCAAATTTAAAATACTTTTCATAATTTCCACGCATTTTACTGAGACATTTCTCAATGAACAAATCGAAACAGTCCATAAATGAAAACACAGTAACATCGTATTACTTACAGTACGATAACGAAGATTAATATTTGATATCATCCGACAAACCTTGACCGCATCTCATGAAGTGTCGGATCAATTAACCTCTGCCAGCACTCAATTTACTCTTGAACATAACTTGAAATCATACCTACATCTCTAGCGTCCGTTTCCATGGAGTACTCGAGATGAATAGAGATGAAACCAAAATCTACAGATCATGAGCAATTCTTAGGACCACAATATACAATTCTAAACTTCACTAAACAAACTAACCAGGATATAGTATTCTTACTCCGTCGTAACCTGATCAAAAGTCAAGGGTTTTACAAAAAAAAAAAAATTCTTATATCTAAAAACAATAAATATTTCAAAGCTACTTAAGGAGTGAAAGCTATTGAGGAAATTATTGAGTGAATTTGTGTCTTCATTAGAATTAAGAACAGACCTTCCTTAGTGAACAACATCATAAAAACTTAATGAAATAAACGACAACTATATCAACCCTTAGCAAGGGTTGATCTTATAAGGAAGTCACTAAATTAGTATAAAACAATATGAAAATTAACTACTTATTTGTGCTTATACTAGTACTTTTATAAATCCCTATATAAAAATATTTAAGAGCATTCTTAAAAATTATTCCAATGAGAAATTCAATTTTTCAAAGAAAATTTACTAAATCTATTTCAATAGTAATCTAAAAATAACTAGATAATAAAAAATAAACAGGGAGATAATATATAGTGATGAGGCCACAAATATGCTGTTTGCATGCCGAGCATTCATCAATTCGATTTCTAAAGAGAATCACCATCACCTAGATTGCTCCTCCATAACAATAAAATCGGTCTAGTAATTTAATCCCTCCCTTATCAAAACAAAATCCTACTCCAACCAAATGTCTTTTTCGACAGCGATATCTTTTATGAAATCAAACAGTTCTGTTCATTAGACTAGAGAGTAGAGCAAGCTGATCGAGGTTTTAAAATTAAAATCAATTATATATCAAGATTCGTTTTAAGGCAGAATATGAATAAATATGAACCTAAGAGTCACAAGCTAGATTCAACAGTCAACTGTAAATATACAACAAAATACAACATGAAGAAACATATGTAACTAAACTCAACAAAATGAAAAAGTTTCGGGCTCAAAAATCAAAAGTTTCGCGGACTCTTATGTATTTTCACCTACTGAATTCAAAAAGTACAATAGAAATTACACATAAGTTTTTATTTTGGAGACGGAGTAACATTTTCCATTCTTTACAATCAACATTTTCAGTTTGGGTAAAATTTGTTTATGAATTTTGGCGGTGTGCCACAGTTTTTAATAACAAAACCTACCTACTGCTAGATAAATTTTGTATTTTGACAATTAATGGGTGTCATCAATGGTTAGTATAGCAACGCAATAAACCCATAGTCACGGGTAAGTAGCCCTGCAGGTGGAATTAGGGTACTCGTTAAATATCCATAACCTATGGATATGGATTTATTTATATCCTGAGAGGCAAAATTTAGGACTCTTACCTTTCAGAAAAAAAACTGTTCCATTACAACGGATGGTCTTCGGCTCAGTACTGTTTCTATGTCAGGGGAAGTGCAAAATGGTGGTTTGAGCATGATCATACTCAAGCATCAATCCATAACCAAATTCAATTCCGAGTACTTAATAGAGTACCGACCTTATTAGAGGCTGTGCCTCAGTGACGATCCCTGGCAAATTAATAAAGATATCTTGCCATAGCAAGGATTCGAAATCATATAAGTGAATACAGCAGTTCAGTGCCGCAGAACCAATGAACTACTAATAACTCCCGTGAAGAAAACGAAATTACAACTTAAATTCTAGTAGGGCCTTTGAAACAAGTCTAAATGAAACCTTATTATTCAAATAATTTGTTCAAATCAATGATAAAAAATTTGTTCGTTTTTAATTTTACTTTTAATAAGCCGAAATTGGTCGGCGATCCAATATATTAACGAATAAATATCGTTAATGGTCGAGGATTATTTCAGTATACAGGTAGTGTGAGGATAATGGAAAATTTTGAGAGAAATTGGAGGATTGATATAAGACAATAGCAGAGCTGTGATATTTCTATCCTTGTAGCTACGTGCGCTGGCTGCCGATCGACTCCTCTACCATCCTCCATCGCGGTTATATCATCCTCAGGTGAGTCACCTCTCATGGGTGCGGCAATCCTCCGCCCGCCTTTTTGCCAATCATTATTAATTTAACATACAGCAGATAAACTTACAAGACCTCCTGATGATTATTCGCCATAAATGGAAAACTAACTTGAAAATAACCCAAATCCGAACAGATCGATGTTCCTAAATTCACTTTTTAATGACAGTAGGAATATAGATGATAAAGTGGCATTAGATAAATATATTGTAACACTTCTGTGGGTTAACAATTTTTAATGTGACACGAATTATAAGTGCACAAACATTAGAACAGGTTTCAAAAATTATCACTTTGTAACACACAAATAATCATATGGCTTGAGCTTCATCGTAAGACTAAGACTAAGACTCATTGTCCAGTCACTCGCTTCTTAAATATATTCGTCAGGAGAATGGTCTGGAACCTCGTGGATGGTACTCGAACTTGGTGCAATAAAAGTTTGTTACAACTGTTAGTTCGTTCCAACAAAAGTTCGGGGACTTTTAAACCATATGTTTTTGCTTGACGATTTAACGTTACAATATCATGGTATTAACTAATTGCATTTTTACCAATTCTATTTTCTTTACTTATTTTTGCAGAGTTCGTACTTGGACCACTGCTAAACAATTTTTTTCACCACACTTACTGGTTAAATTTGCAGATGACAGAGCATTCCTTACACCCAAAAATAACCATAATTAAAGAGGGACCCACTTAAAAACTTACCTTAAGGATATTTTCTGGAATATTATGCAAGCTAATTGAAAAACTCTCCTAATTATCCTTAAACAACAGAGCTGCTGTCTACAGAGAACCACGAATACCTTAATCAAAGTACACATAGTATATTACAGGCTCTGCCAAAACGTTTAATGTCTTAAGAATTTAGCTATACCAGCCCAACTACAGAACATATGTGAGATAAATGACTTAGTAAACAAAGGCTTCGACATCCTAACAGATTTAGATACAACCATAGATCAATTACCTTTACAGCACACACACTTTCATAAAAACGTTCACGCCGGAACTGTATTCACGCTCCTCGCCCATTGGCGGCTGAGTTCAATGCTTTTCGCTCTATCGGATAGGAGCTATTCCAGGACATTGTACAGTATTTGCATTCTAACAATACTAAAATAAAGAATCAAAAATACTATCCTACTAGTTATGTTTATTATACGATATTCATATACTTATAAATTATCCGTATATGAATACAAATATAAATAAATACAAATTGATATAAAATATAAAAAAATAAATGCATTTACGTTAAATTTTCATGATTTTAATTTTCAGCTTGCGCTGCCATGTCACCTGTAATCGAGTTCTCTGTCAGAGAATTAAATATTAAAATTGTTTTGAAACGTGAGCGTGACTCTCAGGTATTCTTTTTCAGCAGTCAAAGCGTTAAAGATCTTATTGTTTGGCCGAGGAGGCATTCTAGTGTGAGCCACCGGTGGTACACGCCGGCGTGAACGTGTTAAACACTTTGATCCTCCTCCAAACCATACATCCCATCCCTTCGACGTTCGAGTCGGTGAAAAAAAGAGCTACTAAATTAACCGTTACAAGGATGAAAGCGTATTTCTTTATTGCACAAATATTTTGCTGATGGTAATTCACGTTTTATTTCAAACCATTTTATGCCCAAGGTCAGTTACCCATACCGTGTAACCAGACATTGACATACCAATAAATAATAGCATTATTACGTTTCAAGTAAACAATACGATAAGTTGAAGTAATTACAATTCGTAAAGAAGAGTTATTTACTTTCCTGCAACACATTAATACGAATAATAATTTATGGGTATCACTTATTACTGTTACGTTTAAGCAAGAGAGAGATTCATCCCACTATAAAATATTATACATTATTTATTATAAAAAGGCTTTGTTTTATACTTTCTATGAATAAAATATAATTTATTTTATATAAATAAAAATAGGCAAAAAATTCTAGGTAAAAAAGAACCTATGCGTATGATGAGCCGCAATGCGGTTGCCTATTGAAAGTAAAATATCATTAATAATTAAAATTAAAGTAAACGATACATCCTAATTATAAATGGAAATGATTAAACACAGGGACACAACTAAACAATGAAGATATGTATCCCCTGTATGAAAACACGACGTAACAATAATGTTTCCAACTGCCAACCTCCTGAATGATATCAGCACAGCGGGCAGCATAAAGGAACATGGAGGAACAATAGCCTGGCATATAGGGCCTCTTCCACACATGGAGCATGTTTATCCCATCACAACTTCAAAGAAATTTCTACAAGTTTAAATCTTCAAAGCGAGTACCTACACATGCAGTATTTAAATAAGAATTTTACCCTGTTCTAAAAAACCTAAACCAAGATAAGGGTTTAGAAGTAAATGGATGGTAATGATAAAAATAAATACCTTATTTGAATGACTACAGAAGAAAAAATCTGGGAAAGTCCTTACCTGAAAAAAAAATAATAATTTGTTTACCTTATTGAGTTAAAGATGCAATAAAAAAAAAAGTTTAGGAGGATAAGTATGATTAACGAAATAAAACAACAAAGCATTTGGTTTACCAAGCTAGGGGCGGGGTCGGGCAGTTCCCTCCCCTCCTGGAAGCAAAAAAAATATATGTAGGTAACTAAAATAAAACTTAATTTTATTTGCTCTCTATTGACATATAGAGCAATAAGATCTTGATAATTTTTTTTATATATATAATAGGGAGTATTACGGTTTTGATCCCAAGAATGGGATGCGAGAGGAATTTGATAATTTGGTGGAGCTCCAAAGCTCAATAAGTCCAAATAGGTCTTATTATCGCCATGTAAATGAGGATTCTATAATTGATTGTAGTTTTGAGTTTGTCAAGTAACTTAGGCGGTAGCGCCAAGAGGTTTGTAGTCGATTCAATCGTGTATAAGAATTTCAAGCTAGACGTTTGCTATAAAAATTATTAAAGGATGCCGTGAGACAGTATAAAGATACCCCTGGTAACTGGATCATGCAGACCTCCCATTTAAATATACAAACCGTCTTGTAGTTCAAGATCAAAGATCAAATGAAGATATTTTAAACAGAGGTTCGCAATAGTCAATCGTCACGTTGTCTTTGTTCATTTACTTCGAAAAGTTTTCCAGAATTCGGAAATATCTTATTCTACGATCGGTGTGGGAAACCCTTCACATTACTCCAAACGGTTTGGGACTAAATAAAATGTGGTTGAGTCAAAAGACGAATTAGGAAAAATATGTGATAAAGGAAATCTGAATAAATATTTGCAATGCACTAATAAATGGAAAACTTATTGGAAAAATAGTTCTGATCCGAGGGATTATTAATAAATGGATGCGATTTAAATGAAAAAAATATTAAAAGTCAAAACGGTGATATTACGACAGCCTTCAGAGCAAGCGTCGATTTGTAATAATCAGGTAAGGGGCGTGGAGAACCGAAATCTTTATAAGGTTTATAGGGCAATCGATTTGGGAAGTTGGATGGTTTGGGCCGGGTCCAACCGGTGTCAATAACCAACCCCAGGCTAAGTAGAGGAGGGAGGTAAGAGGCACTTTTTCCATCACCACCGGAGCCGCTAACTAATTTCTCTTAAGAGAGCGAGTAGCCTTCAGAGAGCTAGAAGTGGAATACATTATTCTTAATGGCTTCCATCCTACAGTTATTAGTTCAGAAATAATAATTCTTCCGCCCTCCTCAACTAGAAGGCCAGTCAAGTTGTTTTTGACAGTTTTTGAAAACGCAAGAACCTTGGGCCGTTCAGAGGATCTAGCCTGTAGTATTTAAGTTTCCTTGGTTTAAATCGTAAAGACGGTTGATGCAAAATAAATTAAAGTAGAGAATAGGAAGTATCTACGAGTATCTATTTCAGAAGGAATCTTTTTGAGAAATCGTAAAGAGAAAAATAGACGTTTAGAGGCACCCTACGTTTACTCCATTGAGACGAAATATTTGCTGTCACATCGCGGGCGCATACATACTTATCTAAATTACTTAATTACACAGAACATTTTGCGGGACTTGGTTATTTGGACTCAGTGGACACCAAATCCGATGGAAATCGGAAGTCGAAATTTTTCACTATCGCAATACTTTCCCTATGTATATACATTTTATATACATGTATAAAAAAGTAGATAAAGATAAGGTAAAAACTGTATTTATGCACGAATAGCATGTTACAGGGAGTTACGGTAAAGACCAGTAACAATTAAAAAATTACATTTGAAACTACATAACAATAATTTTTTAAATAATGTTGGATGTATAAATTTTCCTGAAATAATAAAAATTACACATAATAGTAACATTTTTTTCAATTATACTCCATAATTACCAACAACAGATACATAGAAATACCATTTGTGCACAGAAGTAAAAAATTGAATCTTTTATGATAAAATGAAAAACTAAGGGATCAAAATTAAAAAAAAAATAATGTATGTATATATACATATAAATAAATTTATGTTTTCCGTGTCTGTTCAAAACATTCTTTATAACAAAAATTTAAAATTAAGTAATAAGAAATAAATATATTTACTCATTTAATATGCAAGACCTAATCTTCAGCGCTTCAACTATATAACGAAATAAATTATTAAGTTTTTGGAGAGAGTCGATGTGAAGAAGAGCTAGCAGCTGTTAGTCTTTTCTCTTCCAAGGGTGTATTGGTCCAAGTATCGCCAAGTACATAAAAGCTCAGGTAAAAATATTCAGATACCTTCTAAACATTTATACTTGCTGAAGGTATTCAAATCTCTGGGAATTCGGGGCTTCTCCACTATTCCTAATCAAACCTGAGATGCTTCAAGATTTTATGATCATTAGACTTTTATTTCAAACTTATTTGTATAAGCAGATAATCTATCTCTAAACTCTTTCAGCTTAATTAAAATAGCTGAGGGTGGAGAACAGGCAATTGTTCGTAAAATCTTTATAAGCTACTACTGGGAAGCTATAGTGATTTATCAATGTTCAGACTTTAATGAAATAATATTAAAAAATCTTTAATAATGGTCTGTGTTATTTTATAAACGATAATGGAAAGAGTGGTAAGAGATTTTTATATTGTTGAGCTAGAAAAAAAGAAAGAAATAATAATAGTTTTCTTGAGACGTTAGAGGAAAATATAAATGTGGGCGGAGAGGATGAATGGCCTTTGTAGCGCGGTAGGGAGATAAAGGGAAGAAGTTTTTGGGCAATATGAATTGGAGAAGGGAGCGGAGGATCCATTGCTCAAGACGACAGATCAGATAGGGAGGGCATTTATCACGAGGAGGGAGGAAGGAGGGATGAGGAGGAAGGAGTGAGGAGGGAGGGATAAAGAGGGAGGAAGGAGAGAGGAAGAAGGGAGGAGGTTGGGTAATGAGGCAGCCTTTAGGTCCGCGCGGCAGCTAGAGGCCGGTCCCCTTTGTCTCAGCTCACCTGATCGATATTGCGTCCGCTGCGGGCCTGCTTCGCGCTTCCACTAACCTCTATTAGCACCCTCTACTCAACTACTAAACCGTTCCTCGCCCCCATAACGTCTAGTCAATATATACTACTTACTACCTACTAACGCACTGTCATTCATTACTAACGTAGAAACAGGGTCATGTTCGTTTAATGGATCTTTTTTAATTATTTTAGTAATCAATATTTTTATTTTTTAATTCAATAGAAACCCTTTCGAAAGATAACCAAAAGCCATTTGGAACAAAAACAATTTTGTTAAAAATGGCTTTCGTGGCTTTTATTTTGCAAAAAATAGAAACTGGTAATTTGATATTGCTGATCGACTGTTGCTTAATGTGTTTTTCGATTTGGAACGTTAAAAACTGCTATTCTTCCAAAGAGATAAGACAACATGTACATTTGTACATTATACAAAATAATCTAGAGCGTTAAGGAAAGGCGCACATTGAGACATAGGCGACGCAGAGCAGAGCATAGCAGTTTTTGCAATACGTGTGGAAGGTAGGAAACTTCGCTGCCTTGCTCTGCGTCCCAAAGTGCACGGTTCCTATCCAATTCACATTTCGCAAATGGCTGCTCTGCTCTGCTTCGCCTGTGTCCCAATGCTCTTCTAACCTAAGAGTTTTTCTCCATATATTTTAATATTTAGCAATAAAAGGTATTAAATATAGAATCTAAAAAATAGGTGTTATTAAATAATTGGCTACTTGGCTTCAATGAGGCGAGACCGGTGGGTGGGATCATTAAATAGAGAAGATTGACATGGCTAGGATAGGCACCACGGTTAGGTCAATGGTTAAGAGCGCAGCGACGGAGATGTAAAGACCCGGAATTTTTTTAGTTACTTATTATGAGTGTGAATAGCTCCCAGAGTCATTGATACCTTGCAAATCAGATCATATAGGTAGCTCAAAATTGTATATGTTACTGTAAATATAGATTTAGGAAACATTTTGAAAATTTAAGGATTTTTGAAATTATTATTGTCTGTTATAATATTAGAATTAAAAATGGCATTTTCGAGTAGTAAAATTTAATCTACCAAGTTTTAAGTGAAATTACAAAAGAAAAAGTTTAGGAATGATTATGAAATTATATTATTAGGTGTCGTGAAGTACAAAAACAATTCATGATATAGGCGATAGAAACATTTCCAAGCCATACATCAATGCAATAAAAAAATGTTTATCAAGTATTAAAATATGAATAAAAATATATTGTTATAATTGTTCCCCGTAGAAGAGGAGACAAACTAATGAATGCAGCGCGGCACTCAAAGAGTAGTAACAAGCTAGGAAATGGAGTGGGCGGGGGTCATATATAATTCAGCTGCACTTAGTCACCCAGTTGTTACATGCGCCAAAAACAAGAATCCGCTTTTAAAGCTACGCTTGGGATTACTGATTTACTTCCTGAAGCTAATCTTCCAATGAAAACATTAATAAATCATACAGATCTTTTTGCTTTGTGCTGTGAAATAGTTAATTAATTATAGGCAATAGACTAAAATAAATGTTAATTTTCTTGGGCCAATGAGGATCAACGTTTCCACAAAGTCGGCAGCAGATAGTGGTCCCGCCAGGAAATGACGTCTTTATTCCATAAGTACATTTAGAGAATCTATTGTCGCAGTTCACCTTAACTAACGATAATGTACCCATCTTACATGGGTTATCTAGGATATATTTGGAGGGTTATCTTGGCAACAAAAAGTCAAATTTAAAGAAATTTTACTGAAGATTGCCTTAACTTAAGAAACCTAAAGTTTTCCTTATAAAGTTTTTTTTTATAAATATAAAAATCTATAGGAAATGTTTGATTTTTGGACCAGTTATCATGACAATAAATAAATAGAAAAAACAAGCATTCAAACTTAAATTCATCTGGGATGATAAACAGAGAGCAGTTTCAATTAGATATGTTCTATTTGTTATATCGGACCTGCCTACGTTTCGAACAAGGCTGTGGTTTATCATCAGGGCTTTGTGTGTTGTCACTGACACTGTGATAACATTCAGGAATGCCTAAGGAAACGTAGGCTAGCTAGATAAGGAAAATTTCTGATCATCCCAGAAAAGATCTAAGAAAACATTTATCACATTTTTCAGAAATTCAAACATTGCAATGTTTTTCTTGGAGTCATAAAAAGGAAAATTTATTCGGGATGAACACTGATTCGTATCACAGAAAGTGTAAAAATTACAGACAGCCTCTATAGGATCACAAAACAACGTCATCTTACTTTAAATTGAAAATAAAAAAAAATCTAGTTTGTGTCATCGATTGTGCGATTCGGACTAAAGTAAATCAGATTTAAAGTGGGCAACTTATGACAACCTTGGACCTAGAATAACAATAAATTCTAACAAATAATAACCAAATTTCGATAATTTAATTTTTAAAACTCCTTAGGCCGGAACGCCGCAGTGATGCAATCCCCCCCCCCCCCAGGGAAGACTAGACTTGACGCGGGACCTGTTGTCATCCTCCCAGGCTTTAATAAGCTCTGCCCCCCCCCTTCATCCCCGCTCCTCTTAGCTTTACTTTTTTTAACAAAAGAAGCCGAGCTCTTTATTTTTTTCTTCTCCAGTCGTAGAGCTAAGAAAAACGAAATACAGACAATTTTTCAAGCTTGAAGCTAAATAAAGTTGAAGTTTCGCCGGGAACAACAGGGCTTTGTTATTTAAGTTTTGTTAAGATCCATTAATCACGTTAATTAGTTGCACTAATTAGGAAGGCTGTGTCTACCGCCTGATGGATCACCATGTCCCCTCCAACACCTTCCTAATTCAACAGTTCCGCCAGACCTGTCCAATTATTTTAGCATGGCGGCCTTCATCCATAATAAGAAAATGTCTCGGATCTAATTTCATTAACAGAATGAAGAAGTTTTTATTTATGAGTAAAAAATATTTTTTTATATTTTCCTTGTGGCTTTTTTAACGGTTAGTATTTTAGGAAGATGAACGGAAATTGGAGCCAACCTTTGGTTCGCTATTTGAACGCCAGGGGGGATTACAATGGACAAAATAAAGCTGTTCACGCGGTAAAGTTTTTTGATCAACCTTGGGTTAAAAATATTGTAGTTCACTTATTAACCGGTCGATAAGAACAATCGTGGATACCGGTTAATAATCATCCCAAGATTGATCAAAAAACTTAACTGAGTAAACAGGGCTATTTAGTCTATTGTAATCCCCTGGCGGTGAAATAGCGAAGTAACATTTGATTCCAAACTTCGTTCCAAAAATATAACTGCAGTCCTTTCTTTATACCGTAAAATGAGGTGACATTGTGACTAATGGGGTGACTTTGTGACAAGCCTATTTTTCTACAGTTTTTGAATTTCCCTCCTTAAAAAGAATCAGGTTAGGCAATTCAGTGTACTTGTCAGTTGGTCAGTAATGTGCTGCAACCTACTGGCCACATATAACTTCTTTCATTCCATTTACCATGGTGCTTTATTTCATATATGTTTGATTGTTTTCATTTAGTTGAAACTTTGAAATAAAGCACCATGGTAAATGGAATGAAAGAAGTGGCCACTAGGTTGCAGCACATTACTGACCAACTGACAAGTACACTGAATTGCCTAACCTGATTCTTTTTAAGGAGGAAAATTCAAAAACTGTAGAAAAACAGGCTTGTCACAAAGTCACCCCATTAGTCACAATGTCACCTCATTTTACGGTAGTGGACAAGACAATAATCAATACACAGTAACTCTGAAAAGCTCTGAGGAGGGGGGGGGGGGGGGAGGGAGGTTTGGAGAAGATTGAAGATTGATATGTATCATCGATCCTGGCAAGGGAGTAAAAAATATAATTAAAAATTAATAATAATATAGAGTAGTATAGAATATTGTTTTACGTTATAGAGTCAAAGCCGTTGTTTTACGTTAGAAAAAAGCCAAGTCCCACCCCTTCAGGTACAAGAGCCTTAGAGTGGCATTAAGATAAGAAATAACAATCAAAACGGTTTTTTTTTTTTTTTTTTATGGAAGAAGAACTTCTAAAAAAATTCCATCAATGAAATATTTATAAAAGGATTTTGGAATATTCAAGGCAGTTCTAGTGGAGATGCCCAACGATATAGTTTGAGTTCCTTGAGAGATGGGAAAAGAAGGAGATTGCCGAAGCGTGCAGTTCAGTCTTATCGCAAAATGAAAAAAGGCAATAAAAACAATAATAATACAATGGGATACCTTAATCATCCATTAGGTAAGTTGCAATGTCAACGGAGTTAGTACCCATGTTGTATGAACTTAATTCAGTGCCATTCAACAAAGCAATACCAAGGCAAGAGATGAGTAGCCTTTTTGCTCGATCTGAATAAAGTGATATTAATTATGAAAATAAAACAGGACGATCTCAGTAGGCCTTCAGAACGCATTATGGACGATCGGACCACCCAAGTAACACTTATGATTTCAAAAACGGATATGTTGCCGATCCTAGTAAAGAAGAGGGCTAGATGAATATGGCCTCTGGCCACCAAAAGCTCCAAATTGTAATCAAAATTTTAATCGCACTGTGGTATTTACCACATTAATAATTATATGATAAACGGTCTACTAACAAGCAAAGAAAGATATTTCTATTTGATCGGTTCTCCCCAAGAATATCTTATAAGAACTGTATTCACTGAGATCAAGTTCATAGTACCAACTAAATTTCTTCAGAAGAGGAGAAACAAATACAATCTCAGACATATTTCCCTAATCTGTCAACGAATCTCCCCATATCTATATTATATTAATGAAAATAGGTGTTTCAATCAATGATTTCCCTTTCATAATAACATTCATGTATCTCTACTAGCTTCAGATCAGGAAGACAGTATTCTCTCCATGTAGTTCGGGCTACGTTATTCGAAATAGTCGATGACCAATCCCTTAGTCAGCCAAGGACACAGGTAAGAAAATCTCATATAATGATATACGATTATTCAAGTGGGGCTCGAGAATAAACTGTTGTCAATCATCATGGAAAATGAAATCTGGAAAACTGATAAGAAAAATATAATACAAAAAAACGTTAATAATTGATAATCATAATGAAGGGCTGATCATATATTACGGACTTCGACCCAGAAAAATTACAGGAATAATTCAATAATCTTACTGTTAAATTATAATTTAACATAACTGCGACACGACCAGCGTTGACGTACAGCTCGGAACCAACACATGGACTATTTCCATAGTGGACGAACATGCATTGTTGATCCAAGAAAGATGCTGCGATTCATTTTTGAGCTTTGGCCAGGTAGGGAGACGAAGCAGCCTGGAACTAAACGGTGTTTACAAAACGAGGAACCGAGTGTTCGCATAAGTTTTAACGATGTCCCTACGAACAGCATAGAACTGAAATAATTGGGGAACGAAAACTCTGCATTGATAATGGAGATGTACATGATTCTAGGATCCTACTTTACCTACCACAGACGTTGGCAAGTGATTGGTAGCTGCAGGGGATAGGGACAACTGGCCTAGGCTAAACCAGGAGGTCGTGACCTATCAATGGGTTGTGCGACATTAAAGAATACAAGAAAATTCTTTTAAATGATAGCTCTTTTAAAGTATGTTATACATTTAAAATAAGACGTTAGAGATATGAACAATGGGTGCAATAGAGTCCTAATATTCAAAAGATTTTTTGGAGTCCCCTTATATGGTTCAACTATCATCCACGTTCCCCTATCATGTATGTATGTATCTGAGCATTCTTAATAAAACTTTTACTGATATTTAATTCAAACATTGCTTCCATTTTGTTTCTGATCATGTATAACTTTAAAGATCTATGTGTTTTTATTTCTTTACTATGTTTATGCAGCAGTTTATACGTATAAAAATGTATATACCTATACTTATTTGAAAATATTAAATAATTTAGTCCAAAGTATTTAATAACTGAGCAGAGTTTTTCTAAGAGTAAAGGGTACACAGAAAAAAGGGGTAGGACCAAAGTACAAATGGTCGAATATTTATCGATCTGAACAAGCTTACAGCTATTCTATAGTGAATCTCAATATATATTGAGTGATTCTAAATTAAATAATTAATACCTCTTTCATTATGTGTTCTAAAGTAGTAGTAGTAAGTCTCATGTAAAGAAAAATTGTTTATAATAATACAAAAAAGAAAGTATTTCAAAATTTTGTCAGGGTTGGTGAAAGGTAAAAAAGCACAAGGCGCCTATACAAGAAATTAGGTCTGACCGTGAGGAGAAAAACAAGGAAATAACAGCTGTAAAAAATTAATACCGCTAAGCCCCAGGGCTCCCCTAAGCAGCCCAAGTTCCAAGGGACCGAGGACTTAGGAAGCCAACAGGTGCCCCCAGCCACCATGAAATATGTAAGGCCTTTCATTTCAATATCTCAAACCCTCACCGTTATTATCTTATCTCATATTTAATTATTTACTCTATCAATCTCTAGCTTATCAACGCCCCGAGGCACAGATAGTTTAACTTAAAGATTTCGGAAAAGGAAACTCGTGAGGGACGGTGACTGAGGCAGAAGTGAAGATTATAAATAAATATTAAAAAAATATCAGCAACAAGAAGTTTTATCAAGCTAAAGAATTTTATATCTACTTAGAGCATTAACACGCATGACAAAATTTCTATTAATGTTGATGGAGGAGATAAGTTAATTAGATATTTTTGAATATGATACTGATGATATATTTATATTATAACAAATATATTAAATAATATATGAAAAATTTTTAACCAGTAAATTAGTAACCAATAAAGAACTTAAATGTGAGTTGAGATGTGATGTATGAGTTTATATCAATAAATTCGACGCTAATGCTAACCAGTTGCTTAATTTCAAACTTTTATATTGCATGTACTTAAATGTTGTTTTTTAATCTCGTAATACCGCTGATATTGTTATATAAAATTACTTGGAAAGGCTGCTGCAGGAAGACGGTAACTTGAAACCAACGGAAAGGCATAATTATATTTTTAAAAACTTCTTTTCTTTACAACAATGGTGATGTTAGGGAAAAAAGGAAAATAAAAAGTAAAAGAAAAACAACCAAAACCAACTTCAGCCGCGAGAGGGGGGGGGAGATTATTCATCGACCAATATCGAACAATGGGACTGGAATACATCAAAGCAACTTCATCAGAGAGGGACGTCCGGGATATAGAATTAAATTCATTTTGACGGCCGGAATCCTCTTATTAAATTCCAATAGGTTTAATAATTTATATTAATATCGGATGAGTTTCAAACTGTCAAAGTCCGGATGACAAGGATAAAGATGATCTGATAATTTCCTCGTGGATATAATACTTCAAAAATGTTTATTCAAACGTGAATGAAACCAGATAAAAAACTTAGAAATATTATAGTATTTTATAAATTTATCACATTTTTTTTAAAACAATGAAAATGGATAATGGAATTGCGTCATCACAAGGACGGAGGCAGTTCAATGTTACGGCACTGAAATACTGTGTTGAGGGTCCGGAGTTCGATTCTGGTTAGGCTTTTAACACTCACAAATAGTCTCTGAATACCTTTAATTGAATAATTAAGAGGGAGGAACTCCACGGTTAAGCGCGATGATCACGGTCAAATCACCTCCTACCACAAAGGCTGATCAAAAAATCTGGTGCGTGCGCGCAACACATAACATTCACTTACCAACTTACTTATGTTAGATTAGAAATTAAAGAGTTTTTTTAATGCCACTTCTCAAAGTTACACATTTTTCCACATTCATTTCTTATTTTTGTTTTCATTTGCTCTATAAAAAACAATAATTTCTTTTATTATTAAATAAAAGTTTTTATTTGTGATAATTCGGCTCAACGTGTTTTATGAGCTCATACGTGTTTTTTACGGCTCATACGTGAGTTGACTGAATATTTTTCTTTTTTTCTCCTCTATATGTTTACTTGGTTTTTATCATATCTCGTATTAAGCCATTCCTTATTTTTAGGCGTAATGAGAGACAGTTAATTTCTCCATATAAACAAAAACGAAGGTACTTATAAGAAAACATGAAAGGCACCTACCCCATTTAAACCCCCTCAGAACATTTTAATAATGATAAAGCTTACCTGATATTAAAGAACACCTAATTTTCATTAAACATGGCGAATTTGATCAAGACCATTAAAGCCGTTTTTGAGGGGAAAAAAAAAAGGTTATGAAATTAAGTCCCCCCTCCGGTTGATCAATTTTGATGAAATGTTAGCTATCACATCTTTGGCATATACATACATCAAATACCCAGTTTGATCAAAATCGTTAAAGCCATTTTTGAGTAAATAAAAAAAACACGTGAAAATGAAACAAAATTTATTAAGTAAAGTCCCCCCTCCTGTTGATCAATTTTGATGAAATTTTTACAGTTATATCTCGGGCATATTAATACATCTAATACTCAGTTTAATCAAAATCTTTAGAGCCGTTTTTGAGAAAATCGAAAAAACGTAAAAATTTATTAATTAAAGTACCCCCTCCCTTTGAGCAATTTTGATGAAATTTTTGCTGTCACATCGCGGGCATATGCATACACTAAATACTTAATTTCAGGTTCGCACGGTGTATAGTTTTTGAGCTAGTCTGTTCACACATACACACGCACGCACGCACGCACCCCCACACACACACACACAAACACACACACACACACACACACAGACCATTTCATGGGACTAGGTTATTTGGACTCAGGGGACACCAAAACGTGTATTTCTGTTGAAAATTTTCACGGTGAGCGTTTTCATCAGCAAATTTCTACAATAGAGAAGAGGTACCAAGGCAAGTAGAGTTCCAATATGCTGGCTGACTACTGTTGGACTGTAATGAGAGACGTTCCAGATGCAAAATATACCCGAAAATCACTATCTACCATTTTCTAGGTAAGTCAGAATCAGTAGTTATAATTTTGAGTTAGATAGCTAGTTACGGATTTTTTGGAATATTATAAAAAATTCAAATGAATATCACACAAAACTCCTGCCCGATGGGGAAAAGCTGTAATTATATTTGAATTCAGCACGAAAAATACTTTTAGATTCTGTTATTTTAATTCTTGTGAAAGAAATAAAGTTAAATTTTGTCGACCAGTGAAACCGGAAGTCGATATTTTTCACGATCGCAATACTTCCCCTTACTATATATTTCATATATTGAAAGTAAAAACATAAAATAAGTGAAAATAAAAACAGTACTTTATACACAGCAACCAAGAACATTCGTTGTTGTAGAATGATAAAAATAAAAAAATATCATACAGTTCCAACAAAGTTTATACATATTTTTCTAAATAACAAGACTTCAGTATTTGTATAAATTACATTTTATTTTTATTTTCATCATTGCTTTTTATAAACTAAGGGAAGGAAAAGAAAAGGTACACCATAACCATGAAAAATAGATTTGATGTATCGGCATAGACATTAGATACCATAAACAGATAAGATCTTTTATTTGTGAGGAAGGTCGAAACTTGGGAAAAAACTTTGTAAAAGAATAGCAATTATCTGATGAGAAATTAACGTTATTGTAAACTTAGAAGAGTCTAGGTATTATTATCACTATATTTAAGAAACATATCCAATTTTCACATGTACTCGAAACATAAGTTGTTGAAGAATATAATGCCGAGGCACCCTACTAACGAAATGGAAATGCGTTTCAAGAAAACATTTCATCCATTAATAATGAATGTCATGTGATTAAGTTGTAGATATAAACCTTTTTTATTTATTTTAGATTAAAAAAGGGAAGAGGACAGAAAAGGACACTAAAGGATGATGAATGGAAGTTAGGGCTCAGGAGTGTGACTGGCGGGCAGGCAATTTGTTACGCTCACTGACAAAGAACGTCACTTTAATTTTAATAAGCTTAGTTCACGAAATTCAAAGCCATCTTTCAATATATCTCCTATCTTCGAGTTCGTTCACTTACACTTTTATTCATTAACTGATATATGCCATACCCTATAACTATGATCATTAGGGGTAGGGGCGATAAATAGATCAATAAATATTCTATTATAATAAATAAATTTTATAAAAATAAATTATAATCACATAAAAACAAAAGATGAATTTTATAACAGAAAATATCGCGCGTCGGTAAGAAGATGGTTACAACTGAAAATATATCAATTTTGAGTTATGCATACGAATCAGAACGACAAAACCTACAAAGCCATAATAGTCTTAATTGCATTAATGGTTCGTTTTCCGTAAACCGCAATTTACCAACTATTGCGAATTTCCTCCGCTAACAAACTATACTTTGGACTCCTCCGACACCTGAAGAGTCGTGCCCTTACGAGAAAAACAAAAATCCACCTGTACAAGACACTGATTAGATAAGTTTTACTGTACGGGTCGGAATCTTGGAGCATTACAAAGGAATCTGAGCAAGACCCGCTCATATTTGAAAGGAGGATATTGCGAAGGATATTTGGAGGAGTCTGGGACAATGGAAGATGGCGGCGACGAACCAATCTCGAAATCTACGCACTGTACAAAGATCCCAATGTGGTGAGGGTTTGGAAGCTTGGTCGACACCGGTGGGCGGGACACGTGGCTAGAATGAGCAGCGAGGAGCTCCCAAAGAAGCTGTTGACAAACCGTTGTACAGCACAAGACGCCAAGGAAGACCCAAAATGAGATGGGCTGACTGTGTCTCGGAAGATGCCCGTGAGCTACTAAATGTCAGAAATTGGATGGGGGCCGCACTTGACCGTGAGAATTGGCGTAGGATGGTGGAGGAGGCCAGGGCTCATAACTGAGTTGTAGAGCCACGTTAAGTAAGTAAGCAATTTACCATATTTTTTTTATGGTGGGGATGATCGAGTTGCAGATAGAGTGCTACTTATGAGTTACAGTTCCTACCAGGGGTAATAACTGCCTATTTGTGATCTGAGACTATTTGTGATCAAAAACTATTTTCCATAGTAGTTGTTTGTAGGTAAATAGTAAAATCGAGAATGCAGTTGAAACTTCACATGTGATTATCCAAAAAAACAGTTTTTTAAGTTGTAACCATCTTCTTGCTAATGTGTGATATGCTATTGATGATACTGAAAAGGAGTTTTATGAAAGAGCATGTAAAATAATAAATCTAAATTACTTCAAACATCAGAAAAATTAGTATAATGCTTTTTCCCTAACCAAAGGTAAAAGTCCATGAGGTTTACTGTACGTAAATTCACTTATAATATAAAACGTATTAGACAACGTTTAATATAGACTATTAATAGCGATAAAAAAACTCGAATCTCAAATTTTAAGCAGCTTGAAATTCATTTCGTGGCGGACCCACACAAACAAATATTGACCTTCCCTCCCCGGGTAGACTGGGTTTAACTACAAAGGCGGAATCTTGCTAGGAATGGATAGGAAAAAAAATCTGGAAAAATACAAATATTTACAACTCTGCAGGAATCGGATTATAAGAAAAGTCGAAATATTCCATATGAGAAATTAGGGTAAAAATGTGAATAATTTGAAAAAGAAAGAAGAAAGAACGGTGGAGGTTCCCACATATGAAAGGATTGATAAAATATTTAGAGGTGTGTGATTTAGGTCAACTGGTTTCTTTAAGATAGCATGATAAATTAACAGGATTTTAATTTCCATTAAGTTTTCCAGCATAACAGCAGATATGGCGAAATCCTAGTGAATAAGAAATGGCGATACGAGAAAGGAAGAAAAGGAGGGGCCACTACAGGATCTTTATTGATGTTCGGGCCGCGGGGTGGATGGGGCACGGACGCCGCACTACCGTCGATAGCCTGCTGGGAAAAAAGAATGGAGGAAGGAAGAATGTAATGGACCAGATGAAGAATCCCTTGGCCATGCAAGAGGATTACATTAATCGAAGGCGGACTAATAGGCCTGATATTTAATAAATGCTCTTACATGGCATGGGGTTTTCGAGTTAAGCTTCATGGCTTAACTCTAAGTGCTATGTATTATGGATGCTGCCATGGCAGGAAAATATTTCATAATTTTAAATAAAGTACTGTATACGCCCACTCGGTGTTACCTAGAAATGCTGTAGGATCCTGGGAATACCGCCTTGGTAATGGGACCACGAACCTGTGAAAAAGTCCCTGAGAAGGCATTGTTGGAAATAAAAATAAGAGAAGTGCTGATGAATGATAACGTTGATAAATGATACATGGACAAAGAACGTCGCAAAACAGATATATTTTATAGATTAACTCATATATGCAGTTTCTGGATGGTTAGGGTTTTCTCTAACATTTGCACTTTTAAATTTAATGTTAATGTTTCCAAAAGGCAGGGAAGGGTGTTTAATCAATAAATAAAATCCTACTATTTTTCTGTGAATACATTTGAAGTATGAACGACATCAGGCTTCAAAACGTAGGGTATTGATATCCACATATAAAAACTTAAAAACCCAATTTTCCCATTTCGTTCAGTCAACTCAACATTATCAAGGTTCGAAACCTATCTATATTTTTCAATGATTTTGATTCAAATTATGAAAAAAAAAATTGGATTGAAATAAGGATTTGTGGATTAAACTCCAAAGGCGGAAACGAGATCTGAACCATAAACTAAAATTAATTAATTTTCCACTTATAGCAAGGTTTTCAGAGCAAAGAGTTATAGGAAACCAGAACGCCCTGGACTCTGAATTAGGTAGCAATAAAATGAAGATAGAGAATTTTAAATCAAAGGAATGGTGCTATACGTTTTTGCATGGAGGCAGAGCAAAATGGTAACGAGATAGCAGATAGGGGCTACAATGAATGCAGAGGATAAAAAAGTAGAGTTGGAAAGGGCCATAAAGGCCTCGTCCCTGAATATGCCATGGCCCCTCCTCATTTAGCAATTAGGTAATCCCTTTAAGTCGATCCCGATCTAGGCTCCCCCTCCATTATATACACGCGCTTAATCTAGCCGATGGGATACTACTCGGGTTATACGACTTTGTCGCCCGGTTAATTATCTAACTTCTAAGCCTCTGAGTAGTCAAGACTTTACGGAGCCTTCTTCAGAAAAGGAATTAATTTCACCCTTGATGTTGGGTAAAGGGCCCAAATGAGGGATATACCGACTCGTGACTAGCAGCAAGAAGATTATAAGTTTAGTAGGATGAATTCTAATGCCCATAGTTTTAGATATAATTAAATATCTGCAACACAACATATATTCGCCAGACGTCCAAAAAAATGGAAATATGTTACCATGGATTGAATAAAATGTGTATTTATCAATCAAACCAATATCAGATAGAAAAAAAAAAAAAAAAAAAAAAAAAAAAAAAAAAAAAAAAAAAAAAAAAGAGATGTTTAGGTTAGAAAATCTTTAACAAGCTATCACCTACAAGACTGCAATAAACGCGGGTTGCATCCCAGAAAGAAATCAACTAATTGTAATATACTATAGCCAGATTCTCATTATCAAATATCATAGATTATCATATATTGAAAATTAGGCATCATAGTTAGAGGATGTTAACAGAACATTTATTTAAACAATTCCCAACATTTTCGAGTCTTTTTTTTTTTTATTTAAAATATTTCAAATTTCAAAAGAAAAATGTGTTTATGTGCTAGAGACAATTTATTCCTTCTCTTTTAATGTAATCAACAACAATGTGGAACTTACTTAGAAATATGTAAATTTTTATTATCAATAAATACGTAATGTGCGTCATGATACTATTACACTTGTCTGCATCTAAATAGAAATATCAAACAACCCCCTTTGATACTGAAAACAATGATGAAAAAGTAATATGATTAGTAATAATTAATTTTAAACTTATTCAACAATGCTGTTTTTTTAAAATAATAAAATGGCTTCATTGTTTAAAACAACCCGTTATCAATAGGTAGAATATTTTTAGAAGAAAAAATCATTAAAAAAATTAAGTAATTATATTTACTACACTGCAATTTTTCTCATATGAAAAAATTCATATCCAAAACAACACATATGCATTGATTGCCATACATTCAATTTGTTTTGTCATTTATGGTATAAGATATCATAAGCTTTGAGTGAATTGAACTAAAATGTAACAGTAAGAATAGGGTATTTTAATGCATTATAGTAAGAATTTAATTTTCATTTTTTTCTTACTTCGATTCACAAACATTCAATATTTGATAATAAGCGAAATGTTAGAGGTGCCCATTGACGATATAGGCCTGCCCTGTAGTGAATAGAGGCGATTCAATTCAGTTCTCTAAGAACTAAAAAAATATCAATTATCACTTTCATTCAATCGACTCTTTAATCGATTTGATAAAAGATAAAAATATGAAGATAAACAATAGTTGAATACTTCGCCAAAATCGAAAATAAATTATTTATTGTTGATCTTTAAATATTTATGAATGAATTCGAATAATCTGTAATCTGAGATAGAATAACCAACTAATATAGATTAACTAGCGTAAGGATAGCTAAATATAAATGGAAGTGTAACGGAGATATCTGAGAAGTTGAGAGCCTTCCACTGAGTGTCGCAATACTAACGACCTATTTAATTTATATCTCTCTATGCAGGGTTGGGTCTCCGGTACGATAGCTACAGCTTGATCTATCAGACTTCTCGAATTTCAGAGTGGAATAAGCTATATAATTGCTACCTGACACCTTTACGTGCAAGACAAAATTTGAGCATTTTATACTCTCACGTCCGGAACATTGTTTTTTCTTTTCCTATTGAAGGGAATATCCTGCCGTGACCCACGATATAAAAGCATTAAGGTAACCAACCACGACCAACAACCGCTGTGCGTAAACCGATTTTCCTGAGAGGATCCCTGTTGGGTGGTGTAGGTTACTTGTGAGAATGAAATTGTCTGAATAAAACAAAGTTCATTCAAAAAATTAAGTTCATCACTTTATCGTTAATATAATTAAAAATCAAATAATGCACATATTTAAAAATACAAACCAACAGACTTTGTGATTATAAAAACTTACTTTATCTAAAGCGTGAACTGATAACAAATTCATAGATCAATATTGTTTTGTTTTTTAATATTCAGAAGTATCAGTCAGAATTATCGTTTCGGATCTATACGTAGGCTAGTTAAATATTTTAATTGTAAAAAATCTTGACTAAAATAGCAGAGTATTTTGCATACTCGAATGGATACTTAATAATCCTAGTTTTTGTACACTAAGTGGCTTTCATAACGTGGGTGTCGATATGTCAAGGTATGACACATTATGCCCCTATGGCTGAACCAATTTCTCTCATGAAAGCGAAACTTCATAACACGAGAGTACTTTTGTAAAATAATAAATAAAATAAAAATGTGTTACGGAAATTCTTCCTTAACTACTGCTTCATTCCAATACATGTGCGCTTAAGTTAATTTTAATTTGCAAAGTTTTATGAAAATTTAAAGAAAGAAAAGAAAAGATCGTTTATTACTTTAGAAAAGTTCAATAAACTTCCGCTAAAAATATCTAAGTAGTTTTGTGATAATCAAATAATTCTAAATAATTACTTCAGATAATGGAATAAACAAAATAATCAAAACAGAAGAGACACCATTACAAAGAAAGTTTCCAACAATAATTATAGCATCATCAGGTTTCAATTACTCATCACCGAGACAGAAGAGAAGATGGGCTGTCAGGCCTTTGGGTAGGCCATTAGTGGGCGGGCGCCTTACAATTGTTACCATTGGATCAGGTAACTCAATGAAGGGACAAGACCATCAATCAGCTAGGCTCTTAATTATCTTCCCTCCCTAGTTCATCAGCACAACTGGTCAGGTGAGAGAATTCGTCCGAATTGCAGAACACAATGGGAAATGGAGTTAGCTGGGAGCTATTATTGTTTTATTCCGTGAGGTAAAAAACTGTGATGCGCGCAACACACAACTTTCACTTACCAACATATGTAGAGCAGACATTTGATAGAAGATGAATTTTCAGCAAAATCACAGGAAATAACATTTTCCACATTTATATACTGCAAACAAAAATGCATACATAAGGTATAGAGTATTAAAGTTATTGCAGAACAACATACAGAACATCCTTAGTACTTTTCGATTTATTTTAATTTAATTTATTTTTTTAAGGGGCCTTAAACTCCTTATTTCATCAATAGTCGAGACTTTTTTACCACTTTTAGAAAAGATATCATGAAGGGGAATCGATTAAAATTTACGGTTCGTAAAACTCAATTTTCAAATTTGTACTATTCCACTAAAATTACCTCATATCTCATTCTAAAATCTGTTGATCATCAGAATTAGTTTCTTATTTTTGAGTATGTAAGCAGTAGCTCTTTTGTCTAGTTACATCAGCGGTTTTGCCCAGGTACTGGTAATCTTCAAGTTATAAGGTTGCTAGGCCACCCATCTCGCCCCCTAAATTAGATGTAAGCTATCGATTTCCAAATAACTAGAAAAAATCTGGTATACATTTTTTCCTTATTATGATTATTACTGTTTTACAAATTAGTCTGGAACGATTCGTGAGCTCCGCTACTCTTCTGTTGTCATTGACACGCAAAAGGTTTTGATGACTTTACCGATTACAAAATTTAAACGTTTATAAGCAATAACAGTCGTTTACCTTTGTTAACAATTTAAACTTTAATTGAGAGAGAGGTCGAAGCTAATGCTGGAGACAAAGGGAAGGAAGTAGACACCGTAGATTCATAAAAGTTGATACAGGGAAGGAGCAGAGTGTGGGGTAGCGGGGAGTGGCGGGTGGCGGGGAATCTAGGCCACTCTTCCGCCCGATAGCCATCTCCTCCGCACAATGCCCGTTTAAACTTTACACATTTTCAGCTAGCAGCTTCACTTCGCCTAAGTGCCTCTATCCGATCCAATAAATTAGCCTCCGGTCCATAACCTAATGCTGTAGCACTGTAACCGATACTTTTTAACGACTTAAGCTGAGGGTCAGGTCATAAGGATAAGGTAACAAGAGTTTTTAGAGGTTCCAAGACATACTTTGAAAATGCAAAAACTTGAATGGAAAATTCTTTAAAAATAATGAAAATCAATTCATTAGAAGCTGGTCACAGGTAGATACAGCATTTTTACGGGACCACTGAGTCTCTACATCAGCACTGCCACGAAAAAAGAGCGAAATCTTGGCTATGGATTCGATACTGTATGAGGCTCCACACTCCACTTTCAGTGGGCCTTATAACGCGCAAAACACAAAACATTTATTAAAATTTAAATTTCTATTGTTTTTGAAAATTCCTCACTCCCCACTGGAGCACCATAGAAGCCGCCATATTTCCTAACAACTTCGGAATTTAGTAAGTTTTTTAGTGGTGTAATACACGATACAATTACACTTCACCTTTTGAGTCTAAAAGAAGTTTCTGATGAAAAACAAGCTAGAATAGGTCGCGGATGTGTGGTATCCTGGCCGCCTAGGTCCCCGGATCTCTCCCCCCTTGATTTTTTTGTTTGGGGTGACTTCAAGGAAGAGGTGTACAAAACGCCAATTACATGTGTTGAAGAATACGACTACGAGCAAAGATACTTGAGGCTGCTGTCATTAAATGTCACTCATGTTGGGGCAATGAGGAAGCGCGCTAGAGCCTGCATCCGAAGTAGTTCTACAATAATAATGGTCCTCGATATTTTTTTTTATCTTTAACATTTTTTATGTAGAATTTTTCAAATTTAATAGAGGTGAAGAAATAATAAATAATTTATTTATAAAAAGAAAGTATTTTTTTTATTTAAACTAAGTTTTTTTTTTTAATTTTAGATTATTATTAACAATTTTACATGATTTAGAATTCATACATTTTTCTTATTAGTCTTAAAAAAGTGAAAAAAAAAAAATTGTAACTCATGGGAAGTTCAGAAAGAGGAAAAGTCTATTAATTTAGAGTAGTGATTTTACATCAGACCACGCAGGGACAATTTTCATTATCCTCGTTTTTTAAGATAATAACATCTAAGGCCCAAAAGGTGAGGTACAATATCATGGGTTACACCACTAAAAAGCTAACTATAATTCAGCAGTTTTTAGGAAATTTGACGGCTTCAAGGGTGGGTGCTCCAGTGGGGAGTGAGGAATTTTCAAAAACTATTAAAAAGTTAAGTTTTAATAAATGTTTTGTGTTTTGCGCGTTATAAGGCCCACTCAAAGTGGATTTAAAATAACTAGACCTATCTCACCTTTTAGGAAATTTAATCTTAATTCAAAAAATATCATCGTTTTTGTTTCTACGCTAAACCAAAGTAGAGAAAACTGCTATTTTTCAGAAAAAGTAAGATTTAAAAAATAAAAACAAAGAAGATTCTATCTCCTCAACAGATTGAGATAGGAAACTCGTTTCTGCGTCATTTTACCCCGTTTAGTATGCAGTGTTGCCCAATTTTTTTTTACACAATGTCTGGGACACGCAGTATATTGGTGTTGGAATTGAATAAAACTTTTTTTTTCAAAGCGCATTGGCAAGACATTTGGACACTTATCTATTATCACTTGGACATATTGGACATTTTTTGACGAAGTACCACCGATTATTTTAAATCAGTGATCCCACGTCTGAAGCCAACCTTTGATAATAAATTAATTAAATTAAATCGTTGGATAAAAATATATAACAACAAATTATAATAGTTTTATTAATAAAACATCGAGTATAATCATAAACAATAAAGAAATTCTAGATAAAAATTTAGCGTTATTTTTTAATAAGTTAAAATATATTCTATATTATTTTATATGACTTATTATTTTAAAATATATGTAAAAATTAAAGTAAATCGGATCAAAAACGATTCCAAATTACAGACAGCTAACTACTGTTAATGTTTAATAAAATTGTAAGAAGGTTCACTAAACGTTAATATTTTAAGAGATCCGAAAACAAAGACATTACTGTTAAAATAAAGAATCTCTCGGTACTTGGGCAATAATTAAAGTACCTTGCAATAAAATTTTGAGAATACCCGAAATGCAAATTATTTAAAAAAGAAAAAAAAATTGAAATATTCTTTACCGAAGCAATAAGGGATAAATGAATAAACAATGAGATAGGGACCTAATCAGAGAAGAGATCCCGCTGGAAATTGCTCCCCCCTACAACTCCCTTATTAACATAAATTTATTCAACTTTAAATGAATAATATTAAATCAACACTGCTCTTCGATAATTTTTCATTTAGCCTCCTACGGTATCTACATCAGCAGCAATAATTGCTAAGAATTCAATATTTTTCGTTCCTGTAAAACAATGAATAATGCAGGAAACCCAATGGTGGTGATCAATAGAAATGCATTCATTTTAGTTTCAATTAAATCAGGTTATTGTATTTTATGGATACGCCGAGATTTAAGCAAAGATAGATATAAAACCGCCTAACGCTTATAAGAAAAATTATGTAAACATTATCATGCAAAGGATAAATTGAAGAGTATTTTTAATAGATGAAATAGAATGTGAATTAACGTCTTAGTGAAGTCATAGTACAGAAGCGATCCAAAGGTTCAGAGGAAAAAAAATCTATTTTTAGAACCACTAAAGGAAACTAAAATCACGTTCGTTAAACACTTAACAATAACATCAACATCTGGCAAATAATACAATTTAAGGAAGAAATTTGCAAATGGAAACGAATCTACTACATGATGTATTATTCTGAAGCCAAACCAATAGGACTTAGGGTTAGTATGGCGTATGCACTAGTATATAGTAAGATGCGTATGCACTGATGCAGGCGTATGCACTGATTCAACACCCAAGACTGTGTCCCGCGTCCCATCTCAGAATTGCCAACTTATCAAAAATTCAAGATCTTGTCTAATTCAGGATAACTTCAAATTCAAATAATTATACTCCAGTATAACAGCCCAGAAAATTACTTCTGAAAACCATCTGCCATGTTCTCCAACCTTCTCCCGTTTCTCATTCTAAATCCGATAATACCTAGGAAAGTTGATGTGATGCTCTTTCCTTAAGATTTTTTGAGTACATGGGGGTTCCCAAGGA
Source organism: Aelia acuminata (assembly GCA_911387785.2). Lineage (NCBI taxonomy): Eukaryota > Metazoa > Arthropoda > Insecta > Hemiptera > Pentatomidae > Aelia > Aelia acuminata. Next base: position 91,829,418 of record OU426982.1, read on the forward strand.
GGGCAGGGGAGGCCGGCGACCCATAGAAAATATGATAAACAAAAACAACATTTATTTACTCATTTAATATATTTATTAAGTGTTACTTAAACAAATCTTTTAATTCGTATCTATAATTAATTTATTATAGATACTCTATATAACAAATTAATTGAGCCTTAAATAGTCAGAATACCTCGGCCCCATCCCCCTGTCACAAGAATTTAACAGCCTAGACGAAATCCTGTGGATTAGCTGAAGAATTTCGCCCTTGTTTCAGTGTCAAAATCAATGATCTTACTTTTGCAAAAAAAAAATCTCAAATTCATACACTGACATACTTTCGGACATAAGTCGGACATAAGAAACCGACTTTTCTCTTATTATTCTCTAACGTTGAGGGTGATTAATTAATAGTAGATATTGAAAGGTATTCCAGGAAACCTGTGCAAAAAAAAAATCTTCTTTTATATGATGGCTTAAGTCACAATACATATCCTTAGGTAGCAATCACATCCCACAGAAATCGGAAGCAGACCACATTCTTCATTTTTCAATATTTCAACAGTGGTTGAACAAAAGCAAAAAAATAGCTTCTGACCTATATTCCAAATAACAGTTGAATCAAACCCCCCAATATACAGCATTCATCAAGGAATCTTTTCTGTTTCTTTTTAATATTCTTGATACATTTCTCTTCGTGCGTTTGATTCCTGATTATAGAAGTTTATAACTTTCAGTCTTGAATATGCTAATGAATGCAAGAATAAAAAGAGTGATAAATAGGGTAAAGACAGGATTAAAACTACAAGAGAAGCAGCCTTGAGATAGCCATGCTGACTTCAACACTCAAAGAGGTTATCAGGACAGGAAGGTTAGCAGAACATCTTCTCCGTGCAGCAAGTATCCGGAACCAGCGAGAGTAAGCTCGTCATCGGAAGTAGAATAACGACTATTTCATAACAAGGAACGATTATTCTAGGAAGTAATAAGATGCTGAAAATTCAATTTTAAATTTAATATTTAATTCGTGTGTATATATAATACATGTAAGTGTCCAATAAGCCTAGTTTAGGAATAATGTCAATAAAAGCTTATAAAATGACGGTAATTCAACTCAATTATTCAATAGACGAAGGCTTGGTATAGAAGAGTGAAAAGACAGGTGTACTAGTAAGGTTATAGGATCGAATCTCGGCCTAGTACGGCTGGTCCCCGCGGGAAGTTAGACCTTCTCCCCTTAATTAGTAAATGCGTGAAAGGTAAAATATACTTGCAGAAACAGGCTGATAATAATAATTCATATTATCGTATATAAATAATATTGTAAATTTGTCCCATAATAAGGCCAATGGAATACAAAATGGCTGCCCTGTGAAAAAGTAAAGCTGTTCCTCAGAAGCTATTTAGTTTACTGAGTCAGTTTTGGTTTTAAATATTAGCGGATATAATCTAGTTTAAAGATTTGTAGAATAGTATTTTGTCGAAAACGTGCTTCTTCATGTCCAAAACGGAAAGCCTAGGATGTTATTAGTGGTCCGGAGAGGTGAGGGTGAGGGGGGGGGGGGGACTGACAAGGTCAACAAATTACGTTTTTGCATCTGAGTCTCATATATAGTCATACATAATCTCGGCCAAAACTGGTCGAAACTAGGTTTTTCAGCCGAAACTGACTGAAAACGAAACTTCTATCGGCCACCAATGCAAAGAAAAAGGGCTTCATAATGAACGAATCACTAAAAATGAATTAACAACAGGCGGGTAAACGTGGCCTAGGCGAAGGTGAGGTGGATTATACTCAGGGCCTGGCTGATTTAACTATGAAGAAAGTCGGTGTTATAATTTTCATTTTAACAGCAAATTAAAAGGATAAAGATATTTAAATAAGATTATTTGATTGAAATATATATACCTACTAATAGCCTGGTACCGGGTAGTGGGTATAACACTGATCGTATTGAAAAGTTTTCTCTTTCTTCATATCTCATTCTACGATTATATTAAATACGTACAGTTCCTCCAAGTTGGGTGCTAAGAAATAAATATTTAATTTCATAAAATCTATAGATTTATAAAGATACATTTAAGGGGATTCACTGCCTTTCTAATTATTATATAGACATTTTATTTAGAGTATACAAATAATTTATAATGTTTAGTAATAAACATAGAATACTTAGTACTATAATACAATTAAAAACTTTGAAAAAAAATCTGGTGCGTGCGCGCAACACACAACTTTCACTTACCAACTTACTTAGATTTTACGTTTAGTTAATTGCGACTTCTCAAATAAACAGATCGGCTTTAATTATGAAAAACAGTCTGTCATTAAATTAAAGGCGTACTCCGCATGCGTGGGCTAAACGAGTTTTATGAGTTGACTGAATATTTTTATTTTTTTCTCTTCTAAATGTTTAATTTATTTTTATCATATCTCGTATTTAGCCATTTCTTGTTTTTAGGCGTAACGAGAGACAGTTAATTTCTCTATATAAACAAAAACAAAGGTACTTAATAAGAAACAAACAAACAAAAAAGGCCCCTACCCCATTTAAGCCCCCTCAGAACATTTTAATAATGATAAAGCTTACCTAATATTGAAGAAAACCTAATTTTCATTAAACATGACGAATTTGATAGAAATCGGTCAAGCCGTTTTTGAGATCATCGAAAAAAAAGTAAAAAGTTATTAAACAAAGTACCCCCTCCCTTTGAGCAAATTTGATCAATTTTTTGCTGTCACATCGCGGGCATATACATACACTAAATACCCAATTTCAGGTTCGCACGGTTTATAGTTTTTGAGCTAGTCTGTTCACACATACACACACAGACCATTTTGCGGGACTTGGTTATTTGGACTCAGGGGACCTCAAAACGTGTATTTCCGTTGAAAACTGTAAGTCGAAATTTTTCACGATCGCAATACTTCCACTTACTATATATTTCATATATAGGTAAGTGAAAGTAAAAAATTCAAATTGAAAAATTTCATAACTTCTATTCATGGGTGTCTACACTGCGCAGCAGCTGCCTTCCCCTAAAAATTTTAAGAAACAAAAACTAAAAATTAAATAAATTAGTATTCAATTACTATATTTTTTAAGCATTAGCAAAAACAAATATATTAACATTCCAATAACAAGTTTCATTTGAAAAATTAATTGAGCCTTATAAAGTCAAATACCTGGAGCCCTTCCACCAGACATAAGAATTTTAACCTGCTTGCCCCCCCCCCCCTGGACGAAATCCTGCGGACACTCTTGCTTCTACTACTTTTACTAACAAGAAATTCATCGCATTATTTTTCTCATCGCAATATTTTTATACATATACTAATTTTGATACTAGAGAGAAAAACAAGAAGAAATAAAATTTAATTATTTTTGAATTACCACATAGCAGTGCACCAAATGCAATTTGCGCAGAACTTCAAACAAGCCTAGGATGTACGAGTATAAACTTCAAAACGCAGAATATTTAAACAACCAACAATCTTTGAAGGCATTAAGAAAACAATGGTACAGAAGTAGCAAACTTTAAAACAAACCGCAGCTGGGAACGGTTAAAATCCAACTTTCAAGCATTCAATTAAGTTTGTCGGCTTCAGGATTTCAGTTAGAGCTGCGGTATATGCGGGAAAGCAAGTCTGACCTTATGCTTAATTTTGCAATCTATTACCGTCAACAAATTTAATCATGTTTTGGTTGTATTCATTAAAAATAATTCTAATCTATTTAATATAAAATAAAAAAATTCCTCGCTAAGCGGTTTGAATCTTATGCGTAATAAAGTCTCTAGTTTATATAGAAACAGTATTATTATTTTTGCTGCTTTAAAATTACAACAAGATTTAATACTAATAATGAAACAATTCACAATAAAAATTCTCGCTTGATGTGAACACAGCTTTCTTTCCTTTCTTTAGGTTTGGCCATCCTCTCTTTGCCAATATTCTGTTCGGTGGCCTACCATATGCCGGATCTTCTGTCACGATGTTCTTGTAATTTGGGTAGTTTTCTTGTCTCTAAAGCAAAGAGAATTAGTTCTCTACTAAAATTCAGAGAGATATTTCCCTCGGCGTCTCATAGGCGATGCAGACGGTGTCTCCCACAATCGGATGTTCCTCCGCTGAGAAGATTGATATTCTTCCGATGATGAACAAAATTTCCATTCCCAGTGATCAACCCTTGGCGCTCGCCGTTTAAACGACCCGTTTTCTACAATACAATCAAATGTCAAGTTTTTTACCTTCGGATTCGTCTTAGTTCCTGGTAACCTTTAATTAGGAGTCAGTGAATACCAAAGGATCGTTTGTTCGAAGGACGAGAGGACATTTAATATGCGTTTTTGTCCTAACCGTTACCACACTTCTCTATCATTACAAAGTTCTACTCCACTAAGTTATTCGTTTCCGCTTTCAATACCATGCAAAGCAGCGTGAACGTGACTGGCAATCTGAATGCATTGTCAGCTGATAACAAGAATTTTTCTTGTGAAGAAAGATGTTATATGTTTGGTATATAATTTATTTTTCTAAATCTGAAAAAGCGCAGTCCGAAAGGATAGTTCTGAATGTCATCTACCTGCCCTCGAATGCGGACGAAATTGTAGATCTTCCAAATCGCTGAATAACTTTATACATGAGCAGACCTGGATCATGGTTCAATCATTCTTTTGTTCAATTTTATAGTTTACGGAAGGTCAAATTGAAGTTCGACGTCCAGTAATTAGAAAGTTAATCTGGCCAACGTCATAAACACCATAATCATTGTTTGAACTTGACAAGCTTTTGGAACTTCTGAGAAGCAAGTTAGTAAGAGACAAGCCACAAGTTACAATCACCGATGTGAATATTCCTTCAGTATACGCAGGTGTTGCTAACGAACCTGACTGCGGCCTCTTGTTTAACCAACGCTCTACTTACCTTGGCCCCTCTTCTCAAACACCACTGCACAACATCAAACATTTTGATGATTCAAGAGGAATGGCGGGCTACCGCCTCCCATGTACAAAACCACATGAAATCAGGGGTGGGGGGGGATTTTATTATTTCTTTTTCCCCGTAACATCTTTCGAAATTATGCGACAAGGATGAGGGTTCCTCAATCAGATCAAATCTTTTATTTTTTTCCTGAAATATGGATGGGAAAAAAAACCCACAGTTCAAAATAACATTCAGTAATTAGTTTTTTCAATTTGAATTTTTATTTTGAAAAATAAACCTTGTAAAATCTCGATAAAATTACAGGACAAAAAGGCATTCGTTTTATTAAGCCATTTTATTTTCAAAAAGAAACAAATAAGATAATGGAATACATTGGCCGACAAAAAAAAAAAATTATATTTTTTTTTTTTTTTTTTTTTAACATTATCTAATATATAAGAGCCTTCGGTATGATATCAAATATTTTGGAAATAGTAATACACCACAATACTTTTCTGAATATCTAATAGTATAAAAAATTACCAGTGGTGCAGCATCACATCCTTCCTTAAAATTTTTTCTCCAACATGTATCCCTAATTGGAAGTTAGTATTCAAATTCTAATTCTCTTCAATTATATGTCTCTGCATGGTGGAGTTCAAAAATACATTATTAAGAAACGAGAATCGAGTTTGATTTTTTAGGTTTCTGAAAAGACTAATCCACTGCTTTTATATGTTCATTTATTTTATGTGGTTATATTCACTTCATGTTTCTTTGTTTTATTTTTTTTCAATATTCATCACTTTTAATTTTTATCAGTTTATTTGCACCCACAGCGTTAATTTCGATTTCTTTAAATATTGTTTACCGTAAAATATATATATATTAATAATTTATTCGTAAATGCAAATTCTATATAATATATCGTCGCGGTACATGCAACACCAACTAACTTTTCGGTAAAAAGGAATTACATGCCTACTTCATGTATTTTCACGGATCCATAACACAGCCTAATTCACAACAATTTTTTTTTTTTATAACCCACCCATACTTTTATCATCAAACTGAGCTTGTTAAAATATTATCAGATATTTAAACTGTGACGGACAATTCAGACTTTTTTTTTTAAATTATCAAATCGAAGAAAACTTAACCCTTTATTTCTGAAATAGGAACCCATATTATATCCTCAACGTTAGAATTTAAGAGGGATGATTTTAAAACCATTTATTTATTTCGCAATAAGTAAATCGCAATAAAACAAATCGCATAAATACATACATACATAAATACATAAATCGCGATTATACATAGTACTTTTATAAATGTCGTAAATCAAAAAGTATAATATAAAAAGAAAAGTAGGTATACTTCATTATTAAGTATAATGATTATTTGTGGACTATTCAAGTGTACGGTTAAAGAGGTAAATCGGGAATAGTGCCAAGTAATAAAAATTATCGAAGATGTAATAAATATGTTCTAGATCAGCCTATTGTCTGAGTGATTAATGATTATCGTGTTAGGATTCAACCGAAAAGAAACAGATTGTTCGCTTCCGCCCCTATTTCTACTATTATCTTCCTTTATCTTTCGAATTATTATTGGTTTTAGATTTGGAGATGTATTGGTTTTTATGATCACAGCTGTATTGCGGAGAAGGCTGAGCATCGGGAGTATCTTTCCTTTATAAACAGAATTAATTATTTTAAAAAAAAATTGATTAAAGTTATTTATTAGTTATTTACAGTTATATATATATATATATATATATATATATATTTAATTTCAGCATTCTAAATTCAATGATTTGATTGTAGGTACATTCGAAAGTGGGGAAATTATTATAGGGTTATGATAAATTAAAACAAATTCCTGTTTGTGATGAAATTGTTCACTATTTAATACCAATAATCTACGATCTATAAAATACAAATCTACTTCATCGGTAGTAGATTCAAAATTCAACGATATTTTCCAATTTTTTTTTTTTTGTTATAAAAAATTCATTATGTTCTTAGCAAAAACATTAATTATTTAGGTAATCCTAAATTTGAATGATATTTTTTTTTTTAAATTTTGTGAATAAAATGAAACAGAACTTTTCACCATACTTAAATAAAATCATTGCAGTACTGCCAACCCTTTGTCTTTAAGTCAATATATATTAAAAATTACGTTTAATAAAATATATAAATTACTTCAAGTTATTTAAATTTTAACCATGATTGTAGATGGCATATAAATTCAATGATCTTGGGAAAACAAATTAAAATATTCCTTACAGGTTAGTAATAAAGCTGAAATCACTTTAATTTCAAAATCAATACTGATTTAATATTGATACTGCACTGTTTCCATACCATAGAGGTTCCTCTACTCAAAATATATTAACAAATACTGACTAAATATCATTATAGTAAAAGCACTTTAGAAAAAAAATAGTATGAAAAAGAATAAATTAAAATAAATATCAAAATATACACAAATTTTAATAACACAGATGGATGATGAAATTTTTATATTATTTCTTTTCAATCCACTTATTCTTCTTAATAAATAAAATTATTAATATCTTGAAATTTAGTCAATTTTTTCTCTTCTAATAACTTATTTAAAATAATATTAATTCATTGTTTCTACTTTTCATACTTACTTTAATATATATTTAATTGTATAATAAGGATAGAGAAAAACCAAAGAAGTAAATATTATTAACCAACACTTTATTCACACTATCAGCCCTCTTTCATTTTGTATCTATCAAATTATTTATAAAAGCACCCACACATCTTATCAACAAACAAGAGAAATAGTTATTATACATAATACGCTATTTCAATCAATAAATCTTTATTTTAATCCATTAAACAGAAATGTACATCGGATTTTTTTTTTTACTAAAAAAATCAAAAGTAGTTATAAAAAATAAATAATAAAATAAACAAATAAATTTTAAATTTCGTTAAGGATTTTAAAAACGATAGGTACTCTGAGAGAATAACGTCAAACCTTTATCAGTTAGGAAAAGACATTAGTTGTAAAAAGGCGCCCTGGATACAAAATTGATAAACGTTATCAAACATGAGAAAGTAGGGCTAGCCAGCTATGCAATGATGCCCGCTACAAACAAGACATTTTTGACATATATTCGAACAAATAATAAAATCAACTCACCTTAGCTACTTGGAAATGCTCAGGTTTCAGTGTTTCAACGATCTCCTGGTCATTTCTAGGCTGCTGGGAAACAGAGGATCTTAAACCATCCAAAACACCTTTGAAGGTAAACTTTTTCATTTCAGCAATTTAGTGACGCCCATCTAAAGAATAAAAATTAATCCTCGCATATCCCCTTCAGCAATGTCCACGCAGATACCGCTGACAATGCTTTGGCATAACAGGAACAACAGGTACCCTCCGCAGATCGCCTCCCGGGCAGGCAAGTCCGTCACCTATGCCCTACCGACCCGATTTCGGTTCAAAGCCGGCGGAAACTGTTATACCAAAGCTATTTACAACTATAATATTAGTGGTTCGAATTAACTTAAATATGATAATTAAAACTGACTGAATGAGAAGCTAAAAACTTGATCAATAACTTTCCACGCCCGTGCTAACAGCTGGAATGACAGTGTTCTTCCCTGGGTTCCACAGGGTTCGAGGACCAGCCATAGAGTGTAGCACTGGACAACCGAGAAGGTTATCTCTGCTGCTTAAACATTCGATACCCGGGGCAGCACCAGTCCCTGGTAGAGATAATAAAGATATTTGAAATTTGTTCAGTTTCACTGTGAACACTTGTTAGAAATGATTGTTAAAACTACTGTTAGATTTCTATACACCTGCAAGCAAGCTTTTAATAAGAATACTAAGCTTGAGAGAAATCAAATATGGTATGTCTCATTTATCTCTGGATTTTTATTTGTTTACATTACAACATCAAATTCTTCCTAATCATCACTGATAAGAATTATTTTGGGTATTAAATTTTAAGGAATAAACTTAAAATTAAAATTGTTATTTCTGCCTTCTTTAATTCCTTTCTTATATTTATATTTAAGGAAGAATTAATATGTTTCTGATTGAAGATGATATTTATTTATGCTCACCTAGTAAGACAGAAAGAATGGGTTAACAACAGGTTATCCGGCTACTTAAGCCAAAGTATGAATTAGAAGTTTGTTCTATGAATCTGCCTCTCCTGCACTAAGAGACTACGTGTGATCTATTACCTACTTTTGACATGGGTGCTGAAATGTTCCATTGGATATTTATTTACTAGATGTGAAAGATCTAAATATCATAATTATTTTTTAGAGGTGAGTCTCTGTATTACTCTGGACTCAGGAGCCCTGATGAAGATCCACATGAAGGGATCGAAACATTGGCTTTCCAAAATAAAAAAAAGAGAAATGAAAATCCTGATTATCAATCAACCTATCATAATTATTTTTTGTTTAAAAATTAAGAATTTTCATTCTGTAAGTTTGATGATAATCAAAATTGCAGAATGTGTTGACAACCCCTCTGGGTCTGAGCTCTCTCATTACAATTACTGAACAGTTTATCTGTAACAATTTAATAATATCATTATTCTACATTACGGTGATGGTATAAAAGGGGTTGCAATCATTAGTCTTTACTTTTTCGGAATAGGGATGCAAGTATCGGAAAAAATGTATGTATCGATGTATTTTAGCATCTTGTATTGATACTTTTAAATAATATCGAAATATTGGTACTAGTTTCCTTACATTACTTCATGGCAAAACCAACATGGCATTATTTAGTCTGGCCCAGATCTCCACTGAAAAGGACCCGTTTGGGGGCTTATTTATCTCTGAAAAGTGAGATTTTATTTTATTTTTTATATCAGTTTTCAAAACTTGAATTATAATATAGATATTTCAACATACATCGAAATTTAAATACTGGACAAAAAAAAAATTATAACTTTTAATAGAAGTATCATCATTTTATCTTCATCCTTAGAACAGAAAACTAAGTGTTTGGTACTACTGCTGATGTCACTTCTGAGTGTGTTATTTATCAGGTCATGTGGCAAGATATTAATAAACTTCCATTGCATAGTATTCTTTTAAAAACAGGGCCTCGATTAGCTTTTTTACATCACAGCATTCAACTTTCCCTCACTCAAAATTACAGAAACAATCCCCCAACAAGTAATTTTCAGTTGAGATTGGGGCCATCCTAAATGGCTTCATGTTGGTCATGCCCAAAATGTAGATAGCAGTAGTGGTACGGTAATAAACTAATATTGTTCAGAACCAGCAAAAACTAATGATTGGCACCACACTTTGACTGTACCTGTTATTTCGACTACTGATTTTATAAAATTTCAGTATATCAGAATTTTGTACTATATTAATAAATTATTTTTCAGGGTTATAGGTGCATGCTTTGGTGCTGGGCTAGCTACTTATTCAACTATGATGAAGCGTGCAGAAATGGCTAGTTTGAGCATAGAAAACAGTAATTTCATGGCTGAGCCAATTACTGATATAGCTACATTAAAAGCAAACCCATCGGATATGAAAACAAAAATGGAGTTAATGATTATGAAAATTCAGGTTTATGAACTAGAAAATTCAAAATCAACCTTTACTATAAAGTCTATTTTGTGTTTAATCTTTACTAATTGCCCTTTACAGAAAGACTTTTGTAAAGCACTAGAAGCCGAAGAGGATCCAGAAACAAAATTTATTGTTGACAGATGGGTAAGAGAAGAAGGAGGAGGAGGAATTACTTGTGTTTTACAAGATGGGCGTGTTATCGAAAAAGCTGGAGTGAACATATCTGTAGTATCAGGGAATTTGCCAGCTGGCGCTATACAACAAATGAAATCTAGGTGAATACCCATGGGATGTTTTTATTGCAATGTTTTTTTTTAATTCATCAAAGAAAGAATAAAAAAAAATATGGCTTAGTATGATAGTTTTATTATGGTTTTAGTTAAGATTTGTTGCTTTTTATTGTAGGTGTGAACCCTCAGAATAGTTTGTTTGGTTTGAATTCTGCTGGAGTATAAAAACCTCCAAGTGGCCCTTTTCTGTTGAGATTAGGGCCGCACTAAACTGTGCCACATTGCACTTCTAAAGCTACCGAGTGGTTGGAATAAAATCATTTTTTATAACTTCTTAAATATTTCACCTGAAATTGTGGTCAGATGTAGAGAGAGTTTATATAAACTCCACAAAATGGCTCATTAACTAATCACCTACAGAAATCAGTAGTAGAAATATATATATCTGAGTTTTTCTTTATTTGTTTATTATTAAAGAATACTATCTAAAATTTATTACTATGGGAAAGCAGCAAAGGTAAATAAGCTTGCCAATGATTGTAGTAATGTTCTTAGGAGTTTTTTGCTCTATAATCAGTAACAAGAAAAATAATCTCTCTCTCAAAAAATAAAGATGTTGAAATCTTATAATTACCTATCGTATAATTTACCTAGTTTAGAATCTTCATGCACTAAAGTTCGTCCATTGAAAAATTTGTATTTCCTTTTTTCTAATTATTCTTTTAAATTGATTAATTATGATGAAATTGGAAAATAATGAGCTCCTAGTTCTAATTCATGAAGAATGCATTAGTTTAGGAACTAATGCACTCTTAGTTTCGCTTAATTCTATATTTCAGTGCTACTTTAAATATCTAGGGGACGAGAATTTGTTGGATCAGGACCTTTACCATTTTTCGCTGCAGGAGTAAGTTCTGTAATTCATCCTAGAAATCCTATGGCTCCAACTATCCACTTTAACTACCGATATTTTGAAGTAACAGATTCTTCTGGAAAGAAACACGTAAGTGCATATTTATTTCATAATAGTTTGTGTTAAAATCTTACTATAATACCTTTCTTTGATTTGCAGTGGTGGTTTGGCGGTGGAACTGATTTGACGCCATATTATCTCAATATAGATGATGCCAAACATTTCCATTCTACTTTGAAAGCTGCTTGTGATAAACATGACAAAAGTTACTATCCAAGATTTAAGAAATGGTGTGACGATTATTTCAAAATTACCCACAGAGGCATGTATATATAAACTATATTTGTATTAATCATTTACAAAAAAAAACATGATCACATGAAATATTTTTGATCATTTGCACATTTTTTAAAAATATTATTGTTCAGTGAATCTAATTGATGTTTATCATTATAACTCTCATGAAATGTATCAATTATTAAAACATCTTTCACTTCATATTCAGGCCCTAACATGCTTGATTTTTTAATTTTTTTTCTTATAAAAAGCCTAGCAAAGTTTTTTTCATATAAAAAACTAGCATTCTTAGCTATATGCTAATACAGTAAAAAATACCAATATAAATAACTTCTGAAGTGTAACAAGCTATCCTTGATATTTATCTAACCATTATCTGTGTGTGAATACTTATGTATTCCATTACTGCTACCCCCTAAAATTATCACATATCTCTCAATCTCGTCTTCCAGTGACTATAATTAAAAACTGCTTTTAGTTATTCGGTTAAATTTACTCACTCTTTTTCAAACTCAAAATGTTTTTGGGGGTTTTACATTTTTACATATGCCTTTAATGCCTTTAGTATTTACTAATATTCAAGAACTGTAGTTTAAGTTTAAATGACAATTTTATGACTTTGTCAAGTTACCATGAGCTATCCAATTGTTTCTTTTCAATTAGGTATATTTTTGAATGAGTGGATGTTAACAGTTATTTTTTGTTTTAGGTGAAAGCAGGGGTATCGGTGGAATATTTTTTGATGATTTAGACACACCATCTGAAGAGAAAGTATTTAGTTTTGTTAAAAGTTGTGCAGAGTCTGTAATACCCTCTTATGTTCCATTGTGTAAAATCAATTTTTTTAATTAGCTTAATTATATATATTGATCAGAATTGGTTATTTTTGGTTTTCTTATATTTCTTATTCATAATTTTATAATTTTTCTTTTTGGTTATTTGAGCAACTGGATAAACAATTATTGAATATTTGTTATCCATTATTTATTATTTGTAAATAGTTTGGGATAACTAATGAAAATTCAAGAAATTTGGGACTACACATGTCCTCATTCGACCGCCTTACCGCCAAGCCAAATGCAGTCGGTTTCGATGTTTGGATCATGTGGAGGGTAGTTTGATCATGATTACAGGTCCCAAGAACAAAATAATTATACACTAACATTTATCACTTCACCATTTCTTTTAAAGAAAGCAGCGTCTTGTTTTCAAGGCAGGTTTTATTATCATTGCTTAGTTTGAACAGAAACTGAGTTAATGTAGTAAGAGATTTTCTGTCACAAAGTTAAAAAATAAGTGAATTTAAAGATTGATGGATTTTTCAGAGCCAAAATGCTCAGAATAGATAATTGTCCTATTCACGTTTGAAAAGTAAGAATTCAGTTCACTCCCTAAGAAATTTTTACATGAAATTTAATCTTATAACCAGGGCCCAGATTTTTATGCAATTGCATATTTTGTTTGTTTGCTTCTTTAAAATAGCAGATCAGATGTGATCATGAATTAGAGTGTGCAGATCTAATTGGTCAAGTTTTATTTTGCATATTTGATGGTAACTGCATGTATTTGCATATATTGCAATTTTGATGATCTAATAAAGTTTATTCATTTATGTAAAATTTTCTTTTTGACCACCTGGGTCATTTTGACCCTATATCTAATAAAGTAAACAATACATTAAGAAATATAAAAGTAATATCCAACATGGGAGCTAAGATTCCTCATTTTGATCGGGTTTATTTGCCGTAAATAAGTCTTCCTCTTCTTAGAATTAATGATTACTGAGATTCTCGACATTCCACCTCCCTTTTTAGTAAATAAAAATATAAATCGCATCCCAGGTCATGTTGAAGAAGCTTTGAAAAAATAAATGGAACACGTTTTTATGAAAAATTCAGGGCTTAATATCCTAAACAATATAAAAACTATTTTAAACGGTGATAATTCAATTGTTCTCAGTGACATGGGCAACGACCCAATAATTTTAGGCGCTTATAAATTTGCTGCAATCACATCAGTTCATGTCGAAAGATCATAAATTTTTTTTAAATGATAGAAGGTTAGGATCCACAGAAATAAGTTTAGAAATAAAAAAGGGTCTTGGGTGTATAATAATGCAGGTGACAAAGGAATTCGCCTGAGGCAATTCGCGACATCGAATTCCCGTGATATGTGATTTTGGAGTACTCGTGTATGTGACACTTTGTATTTTTTATGGTCATTCTAATGAGTTGGACAAGTTTCATTGGCAAGCCCAAGTCTTGTGAATTCCTTATTAGTTCTCCTCTGTCCACTCGATCGTAGGCCTCTTTAAAGTCTGCAAATCGATGTCAAATTCTTATGCTTTTTCTAGCATTCTCCTCAGGAAAAATATTTGGTCTGTTGTAGACCTCCCAGCTCAGAAACCACTTTGATACTCTCCAACCAATCTTTCCATCCATACGAGTACTCTATTGTGGATTGGCACAGATATTACTGGCAACACTAAGGAGAGCAATACTCCATTCCTGTGGTATTTCTTCATTCATCCAGATTTCAAAGATAAGGTCATACATTTGATCAATCACTACTGCAGTCCCTCCATACTTCAGTAGTTCTCCTTGGATCTGGTCTATTCCCGGTGCCTTAATGTTATGGAGTGTCTGAATTATTTCAGCTATCTCTTCTTTCTCTGGTGGGAGAATTTCATACGCATCTTCTTGGTTATGTCTCTAAGTTGGGCCGGCAAAGCTGTATCTACGTCCCTCTGAGCATTGAGGAGTTCTTGAAAATGATCTGCCCATCTATCAAGCACTGCTGCTCTATCTCCAATAAAAATCCAATTTCAAATAATAAATAATTTTATTTGTTTTGAATTATGTATTGTGTTAGATGAATTATGCCCAACTCTGATATAAATGTTTGTTTAAATAAATGTTTGTTTATATATATATATATATATATATATATATATATATATATATATATATATATATATATATATATATATATATATATATATATATATATATATACTTTTTTTTTCAATATGAATTATTATTTAATCCAGTTAAAATGCTGATTTTTTTTTTACAGTAAAAGCCCATAAGGATGATCCTTATGGTTATTTTGAAAGAGAATGGCAACTAATAAGGAGAGGACGTTACGTTGAGTTCAATTTGATTTATGATCGTGGAACTAAGTTTGGCTTATACACACCTGGTGCTCGATATGAATCCATATTAATGTCTCTTCCATTAACAGCGGTATCTTTTTCCTTCTTTGTATAGATGAAAAACAAATTGATTTTTTATTATTATGAAGTATTCACAAAGAAATTGCTTTATTTATGCTAAAAATAGTGATCTAAAATTTAATATTTTACGTAAACTGATGTTTATAAGTTAGTCATTTATTAATTTATTTATTTTTTATCAGAAATGGTATTACATGCACGTTCCTAAAGAGGGGTCTAAAGAAGCTGAAATGATGGAAGTATTAAAAAATCCAAGGGAGTGGGTGACTGAAGAAAAGAGACGATAATTTAATTTAAATTATTTCTTATTACGAAATCTCCCTGAAATTGATTGGAAAGTTTTATTGATGTTTGATTCAACTCTGCTGGCATCACGATACAAGTATGTTAAGATTGTTTCAGTCTTAACTATTTTTAAATTGTAAGTTAAATTAAATTTATACAATTCTAATTGTAATTGAAGAGGTAAAAAATTGTATACTTTTTGTTAAGAAAGTAAGGACTCTCGTTGGAAATAACTATAATCTGTGTTAAATTACTGGTTGAAGTGGTTTTTGTGTTAATTAGCTATAATTGTTATGTGCAATAGACTAAGTGTTCTTTACTTTATCCATATATTTAAATAGATTTTCTAATGTAATGGTATTCATAACTTTGTGATTGTTACAATAAATATTTTTTTAAATTATATAAGACGTCAATTTTTTATTTATTTATTTAACAAGAGAACCCTCACATGTATACCTATTGAAAAGTCTGAATTATCTGTTTTCCTTATCACCAAAATATCAATAAAGAAAATAAAAAAAGATTTTCGATGGTTTGTAATTTAATAATTTTTAATTTAGTTTTATGACAGTTGCAACCATGGCACCAGACTTGGTCATTATTTAAAATAAAAGTATTTAAAACACAAATAATTACACTCACAGACTCTGTTCATATAGACCTCTTTGCGGGAGTGGGTTATTTGCACTGAGACCCCAAAAAGTGAGCTTCCGCCTAAAACCAGAAGTTAAAAGATTTGACAATTATAATACTTTCCTTTAATATACATTCCAGATAGAGGTAAGTGAAAGTAAAAAAGAAATATACTTAAGATAAATGAACTGTGGGAGTAAATTTAAAAAAAATTGTTTAACATGTTTTCAGGTTTGCCTATGTCCAAAAAAGTGAAATATGCAGCAGCAGGGTTTTTTTCTTTTATTTGCAATTACTTAATGATGAATTTTTTTTTTTATTTATTTCTCCGGCTTAAAAAAAAAAAACCTTTTTTATCTTTGTAAGGTGTTATTCACCGAGGGTCTGTAATCATTTCTCAGGATCAGAGAAAATATGAAAATAAACCTAGTAACATTGTTTAATTCATATATTTTAAAAGTGTGTCTTGTTTCAGAAAGTAGATTTTTCCCCCTTAGCTTTCATAAACTGTATTAGTGTGATATAAAAAAAATAAAAGTGTGCTGTGGTTCTTAGGGTTTCAATGGAACTGGTATTATATTTATTAACTAATAATTTATCCATATTATTACTATTTAAAAATATCTCTGATTGTAATACCAAGATTTACTGCAATGATTCCAAAGTTTAAATATGAAAACAGTTGAGACTTGACGTTTAAAAAGTAATATGGAAACATTGCTTTTTCTTTCACTCAGATAACTTCAGCAGGCCACATCCTAGTTAATTAGCCCATCTAGTTATCAGTCTGGCTTAGGAGAGGAGATTCATCATTATTAATATTAACATTTTATTTCTTATTAAGAAGTTTTATAGGGGGGGGGGAGGAGAAAGGGTAAAGGGAGAGCAGAAGCGATAAGACGAGTGCGGGAGTCTTTAAATGGAAGAGCACTATACAAAAGTCACTGTTTGGTGCTCTCTGCTGTCCCAATCCGTATCAACACCCACTGTCACCTTCACGTCCCCCCCCCCCCCCCCCCGAGGAGTTTCTAACTCACAAACGACAGATGCGTGGGTTGCCAAAGTGGTCTCTGGAATCTGTTCTGGGCCACCTTGGCGATCCTCCTAGGAAGTTTTAAATAAATATGTGGAACGAGATTCGCTCCACACCACTAGGACATGGCTTGGTAGCCAAGACACAAAAACCACGAGTACTATCCACAGGGAGTCTGGGAGGTGGAGGAAAACCAAAAGATCTAATGAAAGCTGGGTCAGCTGGTGGAACTTTGCCACCTGGTGGCAACCAGTCCTTAGTTGGCTACTCAGTCAGAATAAATAACAAATTACTAAATGTTGACTAGAATGGAGTTAAAAAATAAAAAAAGAGACAGTAATCTACAAGTGTAAACTCAGTAGTCATGTGTTCATACTCAAGATATCATAATCACGTTTGTGCAGAAGACTCTATTAAAATGAGACAGCTAATCGTATTTCTGTTAGTGTGATTGATTTCAAACAATCTGGTCCACCCAATCAGCTCTATAAAATTTACTGATATCCTTAGAATAACTTTTAAGGTTTAGGCATTAAATTGGGCTGACAATAGGCCCAAGGTGGTCGAGGTGCACATAGCCACATAAAAAAAAAAAAAAGAAGTTTTATATCCCTCCCCTAGATTTAGGCATTTGGAATAAAATAGCACCTGAACCCCACCTCACACTAATCCGAATTGAATAGCCTATAATCTATTTTTAGTGGATACCTGGGAATCAGAATATGAAATGACAGAAACTGTGTTGTTTTATAGAATATTGAATGTCATTTATATATTTGTCACACATGAGGCAGCACTATTAGTCGCAACAACATAAATATTTTAAAAAGTAATTCCCAGTTTTTCGTACCTTGTGGCTTCTGCTAGCTTCTAATTTTATGACCATAGTTGGTACTATTTTTGTGGTTTCTTACTATAGACATGATAAGAAGTTAGCTAGGATCTCACTCATCCAACCTCAGTTTCACCTCATCATGATTATTAACCAGTGATGATCATTATTCTTACTAACCAGTTAATAAGTGAACAACGTTTTCATACCAGGTTTTATAAAAAAAAAATAGGAATCCTCAAACTTACTTTGTTTTTATTATGATCACAAGTCATTAGTGTTTTGCAGCTTCATAATTTTCCAAATTTGTTGTAAGGGTTGTCAGGTGAGATTCCGGTGTCATCCATTGGTATGCCCTTACAACCTTACAATGGAAGTGCATTTGGTGTGTGGCTAACTAGGAGGAAGAAGCAACCATTTCAGTTTTTGCCTATTGGGAACAGGGACGGATCCAGCACGAAATGTTTGGTCCTATGACCTCCCTGTCTCCTAATCTTGTGGCTGACATCCTTTTTTAATGAAATTATTACTTTGTATTAAGAAGGACTGTGATCTAAACAACCAAAAGCGTTATGTTTAGGCCATAGTAACTACGAAATTGCATCATTAGCTTAAAAATACATAAAAATTGGAAAGCTAAAATATATGGGGGATCATGACCTCTGTGGCACCCTGGATCCGCCCATGATGGGGAAAGCGACCTTTTTCTTTTAGCTAAATTGAATTCTGAATATCTTGATTTTTTAATCCCTTTATTCCCACTCCTGAACTTAATGTGTAATTTCACCCGGGACTTAATGTGGTTGCGAAAATTGTGTAATTCACTGCCCTTAAAATCAAGAGGGGATCCGGGGAGGAGGGGGGCAGGGGTCATCCCCCCCCTCCCCCACCCCAAATATTTTGGCTTTTTCATTTTTTTGTATTTTTAAGAAAATAATGCAATTAGGCAGTTACTATGCCCTGAAAGTAACACTTTAGGTTATTTAGATCCCAGTCCTTAACACAAGGTAATAATCTTATTAAAAAAAAAATGTTGCTGTCAGCCACCTGTTATAAGACAGGGGATCCATGAATCCCCCCTAAATTTCGTGCTGAATCCACCACTGCTTTATTATTTCTTGTCAAAACACATAGATCTTCTTCTTCAGAGGCACCACAGACGCACTAGGCGGTCCTTGGCCTGTTCTACCGCTCTTGCCCAGGTTTCTCGGTCTTCAGCAAGTCTCAGAGAAAGCCTGTTCGCGGTCAAATCCGCAGCTACGCTTTCTATCCATCTTCCACGTGGTCTTCCACGAGCTCATACTCCTTCTGGATGACAAGTGTACAGCTTCTTTGCCACTCTGTTTTCCATTTTCCATCCTGACCAGATGGCCCAGCCATCTCAGACGTTGCATCCGTATATAATCTGAAATTCTGAGATCTCCATAAATCTGGTATACCTCTTTATTTTTTCGCTGACACCACTCTCCATTCTCTGTTATTGGGCCCAGGACGCGTCTTAATATTTTCCGTTCGAAGACGTCTATTTTTCTTGCTGCTGCTGCGTTTAGCACCCAAGTCTCACATTTGTATAGTCTGGTCTTTGTTGTGCGACTGATCAGCCTACTTTTTAAGAGATGCGCGATTGAGTATGATGCTTTATTGGCAGCAACAATTCGTGCTTTGATTTCCTCCATCTCGTCTAAGGATACATTAATTTGGCTCCCTAAATGTTTAAAACTATTAACACTTCGGAATGAGCTGTTGCCAAACGCATAGAGGTTTTGAGGGTGTGTCAAGTTTTTCCTTCTTAGCACCATTATTTTTGTTTTTCAACATTAACTTGAAGGCCGAATGCCCGAGCCTTTTGCTGAAACCGTTCGAAAGCGTCTTTGATGTTCTGGAGAGACCTTCCAATGATCACGACGTCATCGGCGTACGCGAGTATCTGGTAACTTTTGATGAATATAGTCCCTCCAATATCCGGGTTCACTCGCATGATGATACTCTGCACTATAATATTGAAGAGGAGTGGTGCCAGGGCCCTTGTTGCCTGAGCCCCCTCCTTGCCTGAGCCCAGTGTTGACATGGAAAGACCGAATGAGCTTCCCATTGACTCTTACACTACTGGTAGTGTTTTGCATCGTGCACATTGTGAGCTTGATAATGATAATGATAAAACACAGATCATGCCTGATTTAAAGAACAAAATGTCATCATTTTTTATAATATAATGCTGATGTCGTAGAAAGAATTTTTTCGAAATCGTCATTTTGGAAAAGGGTTTTAGAGCCGGTGGAGCTGATCCATTATTTAATGTAACATCGCCATTCCTGAAATTATGAGTTGAGGAAGAGCTTGTTGCAAATCAATCTGCTGTCCAGGTGAAATAGGAACCGCGTCTGACTTGATTCTGACAATAAATGGTGAGTGAGACATAGGCGTTCGCTAGGGTGCAGCTGCCCCCCCCCCCCTAGAAAATATGAGAAACAAAAACTAAAAATTAAATAAATTCGCATTCCTTTACTATATTTCTTAAGCGTTATATAAACTTGGGGTGGTGGGATGGCCGGGTGGATAAACGCGTTAGGCCGAGCGCACATTGAAACCCTCGCGACGCAGAGCAGTCCTTGTAATACTGTGGTAGATAGAAAACTGCGCTGCATCCCAATGTGCGCGGTTCCTATCTAATTCACGTTTCACAAAAACTGGTCTGCTACGCGAGTGTCGCGAGCAATGTGCGCCTAGCCTTAAGGTCTGGTCACACATGCCCGACACCGGGTCACCCGACCCGTTACTATCTATCCTTCGTATTTGAATCAGACTCCAATTTTCCAAAAAAAAAAAAGAAATATTACATAAACAAATATTTTAATTATTAAATATCAATTAGGTTTTTTGAAGCCCTACTTGGCCTGATTGACAAAACGGGTTTCAGCACCAGTTGGATGCTAGCCATCCCTGGTTAGCAAACAACTGATGCTTGTAAAACCATATACAAAGAAATAATCTGCTATGAACTGTGCAATATCTCTTCTCTTCGTCCCCTCTTCTCAACGAGCAGAATGGACCTTGCCTAATTTCCCATTTCTCCCATTGAGCCTTACAAAGTCAGAATACCTCGATCCTTCCACCCCGATCATAAGAATTATCGACCTGCCCCCTAGACGAAAATTTAATCAGGCTGCCCCCTCCCCCCTAGCACGAAATCCTGCGGACGCACTTGAAGTTAGCAAATGTTTCTTCATATTCTGGACCAACATTATAACTGAGGAGGGTAACTTGTATTGTGAGGCGGCTCCAGCCATTTAAGTTGTTGATCTAATAACAATTTTACCTAACCAACGTCAATGTCGGATGGGGCTGCAGACTCCACAGGCCTTCCTCTGGATCTGCCCATTAGTTCTTCTATCTTTATGCTCCTTTCCACAACTGTCATAACTAATTATAATGACTTATAATTCCATGTAATGTTGCTCTTACATTGCGAAGTCATGGTGGGAAACTTATTAGTCACTCCCGCATCCCTTTGCACCCTGCATCTTTTCTTTGGAACTGTTTTGATCTTACCCTTTTATATTATCGCCATTATTGGGTATTATAATGACCCATCTAAGTGAAATCAATGCTACAGCGAAGTTTGGTAGCTACCATTAGTATGTTCACATTAACACCAACATTAAGTAACGTATTTCTCGTGAAGTAATTTGCATTCTTTTTAAATTAATTATGGACTGTCATTTCCTGATCAATATTAAGAACTTTCATTTACATAGTAACTATTGATTTTAATGGAAATATATTAATTTAATACAATAAACAAATAGGCATAGTTCATTCTGAAGTTAAGTTTTAAAATCAAGATATTTCTTTTATATATCAATTATTTTTTTTTTCATTTATAAATCACATTAATAGATTTACATATTTACTATTCTCTGCATTAAATTGTAAAAATCAATTATAGTTTGAATGCATTATCTAAATTTCACTGTAACTTATTGCTTATTTCTCTCACTTATTTTTTACCTAGTTATTTTAAATATGCACTTTATTTAACTGTTAAAATTTTTATCTACTCAATTATAATCAATTTTAGCTATTATTATTTTTAAAAAACTTATATTTTTTTGGTTTTGTTTATTTCAACTATCAAATTCATATATCTCGACTTTTGGCGCTATTCACATCACTTTATTGTTTCTTAGATTTAAGTTTTCTGTTGAAAAACCAGTGTTTTAAAAATTTATAAATGATTTGAACAATTGTAGGGACACTTGTCTTTATAATTTCAACTAAATATTTTTTTAGTAACCTTTCATAACAACACAAAAATCTCGATATCAGCTGTTGTTTGACAAATGTGTTCTGTGATACCTGTCACAGTTATGGAATTCTGTGTCTTAAATTCGTCAATTTAACGAAAATGTTCTAGCTCTAAAGGAGCTGTTTAGACTTTAAAAAAAAATTGTGAATTGTTTATGTAATGCTCTTTTATTTCATCCAAATACAATCAGTTGATTAAAACCAATGAATTCATATTTGAAAAAGCATACATTACATCTATTAGTTTTTCGATTAAGTTATTTAATTTAACATGGAAAAAGTGTTTTTCAATTATGCTGAAAATTAAAGAAGCTGTAATATGCCTCAGCACAACTCAGTTGTTAAATTTATTTCCAAAAGAGAAGTAGATGTAGGTATTCTGTGATAATTTTTGGTTGACATTGTTTTCTTTGTACAATGACCTGTTATTTTTTTTTTTTTATTGGAATATTTCAATTAAAGATGTCAAATGGTATTTTTAGGCTCAAACATGTAAAGGTCTTCAGAAGAGACTTCATGTTACAGAGAACCTTATAAATCGTTTAGGCCTAGAAAAAGAATTGGAAGGGCACACTGGTTGTGTCAACTGTTTAGAATGGGATTCTAAAGGAAGGTATACTGTTTCTTGTCATTGCATTCTTTACATACTAACGCATATATTATGTTTTTGATTTTATCGAAATACAACTCTGAACATAAATATTCTTTTATAATTTAGGTATCTCGCATCTGCATCAGATGATTTTCAAGTTATTATTTGGGACCCTTTTTTATATAAGAAAGTTCAGGTTATTCCAACTGGACATCATGGAAATATCTTTTCTGTCAAGGTATTTTTTTTTTTTTTTTTATTCCAGTTAGAATTTCATCTTTATAATAGATCAGCCTGATGTATTCTCGTCAGAGCTATTATCCACATTATTTGATGGTTTGCCAATGTAAAAATAAGTGTTATTACTGCCTGTCATAATAAACAGTTATTTCATTTTTATGTTTTCAGCCAATTATGTTTTTTGTAATATAATGATGGTTGCTATCATAATGTTAACATTCCATTATTTCTACTGACATAATGTTTTTATTATTAGTGTTAGGGTTAGCAACAGTATCTGTTATCAGTACTAATAACTCCTTTCTATATACTAATTTATTATTTGATGGAGGCTTGGGTCTTCGGTAAATAAAGTGATGTGTTATCTACAATTAAAATTCAATATTATTAGCTCTGAAAAAATTGTTGATTTTCAGCAATGCTGAATGTAAACAATTTTCATTCAATTTGTTGGAGTAAGATATTATTTAACTTATTGTTATAAGGTTTCTGAATTAATGTTTCACTGAGTTAAAAGGTAGTATGATGCTTACCCTATCTCCTGCCATTCTTCATAGAAGTGTTTTAGACCATGACTTCTCGGAACCTTTTAGTACAGTCATAAGTTAAATATGACATTAAGTTCAAAATTTTTATTATTTATATTTAACCCTTTTAGATGTTTAAAGCAAGTATCATCTATGATAATATGTTTAATTACAGGCAATATGTGTTTATGATAGGATTGAATTCCTGTAAGAAAATTTATTAGAATGAGTAGACTATTTCGATATAAATTTAAATTTTACATAATTTTCATTGTTTATTGGCTGCATTTTACAATGAATTTTTGAATTACAATATATTGTATTCCTGAAAATTCACTGGTAAATAGCTGTTCTTACTTACTCCATACTATCTTATCATAACTAACTATAAAATATTAGTAGATTAATTTTTCTTTTTTTTTCTCTCATTAGGAATTAATTATTATTGAATTAATCAATTTTAAGTAAATGCTACAATAATGATTATGAGCCAACTATTTACTTTGTTTTAAAAATGTAAACTGAGTTTAATGATTAGAAATTTGTAGCCAATATTTTTTTTTTATCACAGTATATGCCTGAAACCAATGACAACACAATAGTAACTGGAGCTGGTGATTATGAGGTGCGGGTGCATAACCTTGTTTGTAAAGAAACGACAAGAGTTTGTGTTTGTCATGCAAGTCGGGTCAAGCGTCTTGCTACAGCACCTGACCAACGTGAGATATTTTGGAGCGCAGCAGAAGATGGCATTGTTAGGTATTTGAATCGAATCTCTTCATTTAATTATCAGTTATATTAAAATTGTTATATGTAAAACCTTAATAACGGTTAAATATTATGAAGGTTCAGATAACTTTTAATTGATTGTGGGATTGTGGATGTGTTACATATTTGTGATCTTGAAATGGTTAACCTATTATAGCGTTGCTATTAAAGTATAAAGGTTGATTCCAAAATAATGCAAGTTTCTATTGTTGGCATGTTTTATTTCCAATTTTGTAAAAATACAAATCCTTCGCATTCATTGTTTATATACCATGGTAAACCTTATCTACATTAGATCTTTTTTTTGGATGATTCAGAAACTCTTTCACCAAGAATTTAATTAGTTGAACCATTTTGGTCAGTGTGATTAAAAGTTTTGGAACAAAAGTGTCAAAGTGTTATTGTCAAATTTATTTTAATGATTTTAAATTAGAGTGCTGTACTGAGCAAAATGTAACATTATTAACAAATGTACTGTGCAGCATTGATCCCAAAAGTTCAGCTTTTTCATTAATTGAAATGGGCATATCCTTCTCCACAATAAGGCCAGACTACAGTTTTCATTATGAGCACTACAATGACTGCATGCTTTGGGCTATGAAATTCTCTAAATTCCAACTAATTAACCTGACCTCTCTGCCACTGAATCTTTGTTTTCAGGTGTCTTGACAGCTTTTTGATCAAGAGAAATTTTCAAAACGAGGATGACATTATAAATTAATGAGATCTTTTTTTCCAAAGATTCAATATTTTTTCTGTTGGGATAAAAAAGCTTGTTGAACCATGTTCAAAATTACACTAATTCTGATATAATTTATTTGGTTAAATATATGTAGTTTAAGTGAAGACATGGCTTATTTTCCTTCAATATTAGAAACCTGCATTAATGTTGGTTCAACTCAATATTATAGTATACATATTAAATTATATGTGCTTGATTATATTTAATGCATTATAATAGTTCTTTGCTACCCAATACAAATAAAGATTCATTATCAACCATTATTTCAGCACTTAGATAGGTGTTTATTTGAAAATTTGGAACCAAGTAGATGGTTCAATTTTTTACGATCTGTTCATGCAGTGTCAACATCTTATACATTGCTGATTTTTTAGCATTTTTCAAATGCTCATCACTGATTATATTAGTTTAGTCGAGCAAATTTTTGTTTAGTTAAAAATTTCTTGGTAATTAGTATTGAATTTTATTTATTTATCTTTTTAATGCCCCAGGAGGATCTCCCAAATCGGAGAGCGAAATGTGACGTGGTCCCCTTGTGAGCTATCTCCAATCAAATATAATTAATTAATAGTTAAAACAAGTAGTTATCAGTTTCTATAGCTAAGGATTCTCAGTTGCACTTTTCTGTTAAAATTGCTGAAGTTTGTAACTTAATTTAGAATTAGAATAAAATCAAGTTCTATTCTCTAACAGATGAAAATTCTGAAAATATCTTTAGATGAATTATTCTATGTATTAAAATAGTTTTTAAAATAATTTCAGGCAGTTCGACCTTAGGGTTAAACATAGTTGCATGAAAAATGAAAAGAATGTTCTCATTGATTTGAGAACTTATATGGGAGATTATTATGTTGAGGCAAAATGCATATCAGTCAATCCAATCAGATCTGAACTTATAGCAGTTGGAGTCAATGATCCTTATATCAGGTTATATGATAGGAGAATGATAAAGCCTGTCAAGGTAAGTTTTATTTTCCTCAAATTAATTTAGAAAGCTGATACAGCTCCTGTTATTCATACCACACTATGAATTAATTACAAATAATAACTTAATATTATATGTATTTTTATCGGAGGGAAATCCTCAGTCAACTTCTTCAAAAGAAATGCAACTTCATTAAGTTTTATTGCATTTTTAATTAGAACTGTCGTAGTGTTTGCACTTCACAGCATCGTTATCTAAATTGGGACAGGACTTATGAGATACACAAATTAAGTTGAATACTGTTACAATGTTTATAATAGTACTGTTGACCTAAGTTGCAAACCTTCATAGTAATAGTTATCCTCATTCGATAGAATTTCAGATCATGGTCTTAATGTCTTCATTTATCGGATGCATAACGATGACTATTTAATGATATCTGATTATTTCAATGATGGATAGGTCTCACTTTTGTTTTAGTAGGGGAGAGTGGGGAACAATAAGACGGTTTTTTTCAAATTGTCAAAAATAATAGAAAAACTATAGCTGGAGTTTTGAAATTTATATAGTACATCTTACTACAAAGGACCTTTCTTCAATAGAAGTAAAATCTTGATTCGTTAAACGCAAAAATAAATATATATTCATAAAATCACAAGAAGGTTTTTGCCTCAGTGTGCCCCACTTCAGGAAACACTGAGTCATTGCTCGGGGAACAGTGAGACACCACATTAAAACTGAAAGTTTTAATAAAATCCCAAAGAATTTTTAATAGATGAAATATTAATAGAATCCAGAGTGATTTCGTAACGTCAGATGATAGGAATTCCACCGTTACAAATACTATAAATATAAATATTAATTAAACAAAATGGAATTAAAAATTATCTGGTTAAGTAAAATAATTACATTTTCTCTAAAATGAATTACTGCAACCTATGCAATATAAAATATTAAGAGAGAGTGAGAGAGATGCCAATAGCATTCATCAAGGGAGACTGTTAGGCTGATCATACATTTCATTTCTGGCATTGAAGAGGGGGCAATTGAACCAGTACTTAATTTCATTATCTTTTTTTAAATATTCTAAATTTCTTAAGAGGAACATTTATTAAATTATTGTTAGAGGGTTGAAAAGTTAGTGTCATCGAAAAAAAAAAAATCTGGTGCGATGCGCACAATACACAACTTTCACTTACCAACTTACTTTAATTAGAAATTGAGCTGTTTTGTTAAATGCCAGTTCTCGAAGTCACACATTTTCCCACATTTGTTTACTTTTATTGTTTGTATTTGCTCTTTAAAGTACACTAAATTTTTTTATTATTTAATAAAAGTTTTTACTTGTGATAATTCGGCAATATAAGTTGTCTGATTTTATAATTCTCTATGTAGTTGTTGAAAACTAAATAATTTATAAATTATAAAAATAATTTCCATTGTATGAGCAGAACATCTTTAATTATAAACAATCGTGGGTCATTAAAGGCATACTGCGGATGCATGTGCTCAACGTGTTTTGTAAGGTGATGGAATATTTTTCTTTTGTATATGTATACTTGATTTTTTTCATATTTCATATTTAGCCATTCCTTATTTTTAGACGAAATGATAGATAGATAATTTCTCCATATAAACAAAAACAAAGGTACTTTATAGGAAAACAAAAAAGGCCCTTTCCCCATTTAAGCCCCCTCAGAACCTTGTAATAATGATAAAGCTTATCTGATATTAAAGAATACTTGATTCTCTTTAAACATGACGAGTTTAATCAAAATTGCTAAAGCTATTTTTGAGAAAATCGAAAAAAAGGGAAAAAGATATGATATAAAGTGCCCCCTCCGTTTGACCAGTTTTGATGAAATTTTTGCTGTCACACCACGGGCCTATACATATACCAAATACCCAATTTCAGGTTCGTACGGCTTATAGTTTTTGAGTTAGTCTGTTCACACACACACAACATACACATGTATTCCTGTTAAAAACAGGAAGTAGAAATTTTTCATGATCCCAATAATTTCGCTTACTATATATTTCATATATGAGTAAGTGAAAGTAAAAATCTTACAGATTTGTGTTATGCATAAACTTTACATTGCTTAGTTATAGAATTATATTCCTTAATTAATTTTTATGGTTCTTTATTTATTTATTTATTTTTGTTTATATTATTATAGGGACCACTTACTATGTCAACATTGTCGGAAGATAATCTCCCTCAAGGATGCGTGCAGTATTTTGTTCCAGGTATCAATATTTCTTCAACTGATGCTAAAATTTTTTTACAGGGTGTCTAGTGTGTGTGAATTATATGAGAATTTTTGTTGACGGGACATATGAGGGAATTTTAGATTTTGAACCAAAACGATAATCTTACATGTACTATGTTATCATCACTACTACTACTGGTTCGGCCTAACAACCCAGTGATGGGTCCTAGCCTCCACCAACAGCTTCCGCCAATCGTCGCGGTTTTGAGCAGCTGCCATCCAGTTGCGCACACCAAGGATGTTTCCCGCATCAGTCGTGACTCCGTCACTCCACCTTAGCCTGGGTCTTTCTCGTCTTCTTGTCCCATGTAAAGGCTCTGTCAGCAACTGTGTTAATGTTATCATCATGTATGTGTAATAATCACCATAGCCCGGATTTTTATGCAGTAAAAAGCGTCAAAATATAACATTTAATATGCAGTAAAAAACTATAAAATATGCAGCATGAAAACTAAAAATATGCTATTAAACAACTGTTATATTCAAAGATACTAATGTGTATACAATATTTCATAGGAAACAGAGTGGAGGAGACCATTTAGAAAGGAAACCAAAATAATTTTAAATTTACTTAATCTTAATCAAATATATAAGTATTTCCGATAATAAAATTAAACACATTTAAAACTAAAATGTAAAAATAATTCAAAGTTATTAGTTAACAATAAGAATAAACGAATAACATGAATAAAGATAACTAAATTA
Organism: Aelia acuminata; assembly: GCA_911387785.2. Taxonomy (NCBI): domain Eukaryota; kingdom Metazoa; phylum Arthropoda; class Insecta; order Hemiptera; family Pentatomidae; genus Aelia; species Aelia acuminata. The sequence goes on from OU426982.1 coordinate 91,858,465, forward strand.
ACAATCAATTAAAAACCATATATAAAACAAGTAAAAAAATCAATAAAATTAATTATTCAATGCATATCTAAATTTGGGTACCCTTATACTAAATTTAGGTATTCTTATAGTAAATTAGTAAATGTATTTCTAAATGTACTCTTAATTGAAAAATTAAGAGGAAAAACCTTGCGGTTGAGCTTGATCACAGTCAAATCACCTCCTTGCACAACCGCTGACCAAGATACAGTACTTTCTTACACATTACTGCACCCAAGACCCTTCATAGGATGTACTGGTACAGGTTTTTTTTTGTTTTTGTTTGTTTGTTTAACTTCACTTTATGCCACTAAGGCTAATCGGACGATGCTACAGTGTGAGTCCTAAATTTTGCCTATCCAGGTATAATTAGGATAGGGGTCTTTAATGAGTACAGGACTTGTACAGGCTCGGGACCTCCATTTTACGTCCTATCCGAGGGACGGCATGGCTAAGGATTTTTTACTCCCATTAAAAAATCCTAGTGACCTTTAGTATTGTAGGTTGCCATGCTAACCACTGTACCACAGGTGGCCCCATATTTCTTAATTTATTTCTGTGGATCCTAACCTTCTATCGTTTGAAATACTTATATAATTCGAAAATGATCGACATGAACTTATGTGATTGGAGGAAATATATAAGCGCCTTAAATTATTGGGTCATTGTCCAAGTCGCTGAAAATATTTGAATTATCCCCGTCTGAAAGTTTATTTATATTTTCCAGGATTTTAAGCCCTGAATTTTTCATAAAAACATGTTCCATTTATTTTTTCAAGCTTCTCCAATATGGCCTGGGATGCAATTTATATTTTTATTTACTAAAAAGGGAGGTGAAAAGTCGGGAATCCCAGTAATCATTAATTCGAAGAAGACTTATTTATGACGAATCTGATCAAAATTGGGAATCTTAAAGTGAAATTGACCCAGGTGGTCGAAAAGTCCAAAAAATTTTACATAAATAAATTAATACTTTATTAGATCATCAAAATATGCAGTCATCGTCAAATATGCAATAATATGCAAAATAAAACTTGACCAATTAGATTAGATAGACTTGCTCTAATTCGTAATCATATCTGGTCCGCTATTTTAAAGAAGCAAGCAAACAAAATATGCAATTGCATAAAAATCCGGGCCCTGATAATCACTGATAATTATACGGGAATTTTAGAAGCCATGTATGCTAGACACCCTGTGATATTATCGGAATAATTCTCATAGGCTCTTCCCTACACTTCATCTTACATTGTTTTCCAATACTCGTGAAGAAGTATCCACTTAATTTTTTTTTTTCTAAGATTTATGGAACTTATTTATTTTATTTTTTGTCTTTGCTTATCCCAAACATCCTGTACGTATACTTACAATTTATTTTTAAAACTATCATTAAAGATATATTTTTTAATCTTCTGACCTTTGGAGATCATTCCTCACGCTTAGAAATAAGGGAGAGATTCTACAGCATAATTGATTTTAGTTTCCCTTTGACTAAAATGATTGAAATGAGACATTCTATCTTTTGAGACAAAAGGATTGTTATTGTACTTAATTTTTCAAATTTCCAGGTCATATCCCTTGTCGTAGAGATCTCACAGAAAGAGAACTGAGACAGTATAGCGCTACCTATGTTACTTTTGGTCCGAATGGGACCGATCTACTAGTGAATTTAGGAAGTGAACAAATTTATCTTTTTGATATCACAACTAATTCTAGGAGTCTTCTAATTAAACAAACAAACGACAACAAAGGTATTAATTTTCTTTTGGTTAATTTTTATTTTTTATTAACAATAACAAATTATTCATCTCCCTTATTATATCTTCAGAAATTTCTGAACCTTTGAAAGGATATTGTAATGGAATGCGGATTGATAATGAATTGCCAATGAAACTCAAATCCCAGCTGCCTGAACATATAAATGCATTAAAATTAGCAGTAAGTTTTTTATTTTTATAGTTATGATTTTGTACAAGATGATTACTTATAAAAATGAAGATATACATTTTTTTTCCCTATTTATGATTTATAATTCAATACTTGCACTAGTTTTATTTTTAAAGCTTATAACTTTTCATAGTTAATTTATTTTTTAATTATTAGAAAAGTTTTCCTATTTATTTATTAAACTTTTTTTAGGGGAACAATTTATTTGAAAAACAGCTTTATTCAAAATCAATCAGATTATACAACCAAGCAATCGAATCATATCCTAATAGTTCAGTGATCTATTCCAATCGTGCTGCTGCTTATATGAAGCGAGATTGGTAATGTGTCTAATTTGTGTTTTGTTTTATTTTACAAATTCTTTTTAAAACTATTATATTCTACAAGTTTTTTCACTGTTGGTAAAATAAAGTATCTTTTAGGATTGGTGATGTTTATGCTGGACTCAGAGACTGCTTAACTTCTTTAAGTTATGATCCGAATAATATAAAAGCTTTTTTTAGGTAAGTAGAAAACATTTTTTGATGTAATTACCTAGATTAATAAATAGAAAGATTTATGCTCTTAGCTATGGAATTTTTTTTTACTTATTTAATTTTTTATTTTTTATTGGTCCTCCCCTTCCTCGCCTGTTAGGCTATATGGGGTTTCCCGGGCCAGGGGGGAGGATGGGGGATTGATGCCGAGTATTATTAAATGTCCCCTGGCTCCGGGGTTTGAACTTGCTATCTTTCGGTTCTCAATCATACGTTGCCATGGGCCACGTTCTGACGCGTTTTCCCACTCGGCCATCCCGCCACGCACTTATTTGTTTACCTTAAAAAAACTTTTGTTAGTTATTTGATATCACAACAAATATAATAAAAGGACTTAAATTTAGTACAGCTGTTATGAGACTATTAATTGGACTTAACATTTATACCTATTATAAGTCGAGAAATTTTATTCATTACAATTTTTAATCATTTAGATTAACAAGATGTTTGTATGAACTGTCGTGGTACGAAGAAGCTTTGGCATCATTGAACAACTTTAAAGAGAAGTTCCCATCCCATGCTAAAAGTGTTGCCTGTGCCGCTTTGGAAAAAGATATCAAAAACAAATTAAAGAATGAAGGTTTTTATTTTTATGTTTTTTAACTTTTTTAAAGAGTTAGCATCGTTAATTTTCTAATCATTCATTATTATTTGTTAGGAATCGAAGATAATGATAATTCATCTGCAGTACGAACAGAAGAATTGGCAGATATCAGTGCTAAGGAAATGCTGTGGAGAGAAGCCGCTAAAGATTACATCCTCCGATTTTATGGCCATTGTAATACTACAACTGATATTAAAGAAGCCAACTTTTTTGGCAGGTACTACCTTATAACCTTACGGCTTGATTTGTGCATTATTTCTATATATATATATATATAGATATATATGTATGATATATAGATATATATATTCTATATATATATCTATATATATTTCTACTTATAATATAAATAATGTTCTTAACTGTGTAAGCAGGTATTACATTCAGATCAAGTAGCTGGTCTCCAATTTCCATTCCTTTTCATTCCTACTCTAAAAAAAAAACACTTATATTTGCCCATCTGTCTGACTATGTAGAATAGATATCGGTAAACATTCATTATTTTTTTAGTACAAGAAAAGATAAAGGCACATGGCAAAGGCTGAAAAAATTGTTGTCCGACTCAAGATTGTATAACCATAAAGATTTTTTTCATGATTCAGATTCTATATTGTCCGCATCACATTTTTTGTCAATCAATCCTTGATCGTTGACAAATCGCATCAATCTGTCACCATTGCTGCTGCATTGTGATGTTTACTGTTATGCTAAGAAAACATAATGTGTCATTTTAAGTTTAAATTAAAAAATATATTTATAGTAGATGATATAATTTTTATTGGAGGACTCCTAATATAGACAAATATAAGCTAGTGATTCCAGGAGTAAAAAATGGTTCTATATTGTCTATTTCATTTAGTTAGTTAATTATATTTGATTTCTTTTCTTGCATCAATTTTTTTCTTGATTTTTAAAATTTTATTTGTATCATGTAAACTGTAATTTAATTTAATGTGCTAAAGAAAAATGATAGGTATCTTGTTACTGTGCAGGTTTATTGTATGCCTCGGAGGGCTATTTCTTGCTGAAGCACTATTCTGGCCATTCGATGGTTCTCAGAGAAAGACGAGATGATCGTTTCAACCTGACATATTTTGACGGTTTTAAATAACATTGGTTTAGTTTTTACCTTGAAGATAGTATTAAAATTGCTTCTTGAGTTTCAAAAACTGTCTCTTTATCAGTGATTTTCTGCCTGCATTGAAAAATTAGTTCCAAGTTTTATGAAGCATTCTTATGCTGCAAGCATTCAGGACTCCATTGTTAAATCTTGTTAAGCAGATTTTTTCATCTTTGTAATAGAATATTGGTTTTTACTACTACTAACTACTACCTCAATATTAATTTTCTTTTATTTCATTTCATATTTAAAATATTAAACAATTTTCAAAGTTTTATTAATTTGAAACCATTTAGAATTGCTCAAATGACTTGAAAAGAGCGTAATGTAATAGAAAAATTACTTATCTTATGAGCTAGTAACACATAATAGTCACATGATATAATATATATTCTTATTAAGGAAATGCTTTACCATAGACTACTTCCTTATCCCTAGGGAAATGAAATAATTTGAATATTTGATAACTCACATTTCCCTCATTGTATCCACATAACTCACATTGTATTCACATTTCATAAATTTTAAAAGCAATTAAATAATTTCATTTTATATTTATTATACACCAAAAAGAATATTAAAATTTTAAATGTAGAATTGTATACTAAGCAAAATACCAAATTTGATTATTTTTTTTAACACATAATAATTATGAGTATATTTTTTTCCACAAGTATATAAAAAAAGAAAGTTAATAAAACTTCCTAATTATGGAACATGAATTGAAAGGGAGTTGGTTTCCCTTGCTGTGCTCTTGGTTTTATCAAAATTTAAGTACCTTTAAAGGAGTGGTATTATTTATTTGCAAAAGGAAAAGAATTGAAGAGGAAATGGTTGGGGGTGTGGTCAAAATAAGTGGGACAGATATGTGGGATTTACATATTTTATTGTAGCCGACATTTCAACCCAAATTATAGGTCATCATCAGGGCTGAATGAGAAAAACCAGAAAACAACCAATCAGAGAAATAATATAAAAAAAATATTAAATGTATGTGAAACATTAAACAAAATTAAATATATTAGATAAAAATAAACGTAAGATTTTGTTATAGAATTTAAAAGTTATAGTTATTGAAGTAAGACCATGATAAAAGTAATAAATGGAAATGAGATAAAACTCAAAATAGCGTATTTGAGATAATGTGAAATAATATTGAACTGTAGGTGAACATATTATAATAAGGTTACAATGATCTGTAACAATGAAGTCTAAGTTAATAAAATAAAATGTAGTATACGAAATAGGGGCAATGGTGTACAAATCAAAAATGTAAAAAAAAACTAATGCTTTTTAAACATATATAATTTCTCTGATCGGTTGTATTCTGGTTTTTCTCATTTAGCCCTGATGATGACCTAAAATTTTGGTCGAAACGTCGGCTGCAATAAAATATGTAAATTTTACATATTTGTGCTACTTATTTTGACCGCAACCCCAACCATTTCTTCTTCATTACATATATGGTCAACAATCACCCATCATCATGAAAAGAAGTGATGTTTTATGCAATAAAAATATAGTAATTTGGTTGATAAGCATTGCCCTTGAAATTTTTTCTGTTTTATGAAATGTAAATAGAATCAAAATGTTGATGTGAACCATGAATTATCTAGTATTGATTTCTTTATGCATTTCTCATTTGATAATTTTATTAATTTTTTGCTAGAATATTTAAAAATGAATTTTCATGTTTTAGTGATGGCCAGTACATAATTGCTGGTTCCGATGATGGTTCTATATTTATTTGGGACCGCAAAACTACCAACAGCATTCGGATACTAAGAGGGGATTCGTCAATAGTAAACTGTCTTCAACCTCATCCTACATATTGCTTGTTGGCAACTTCTGGGATTGAGCATGTTGTTAGACTTTGGAGTCCTAGACCTCAGGTTAGTGTGAATGTGTGTGTGTATAAATATATATATGTGTGTGTGTGTGTATTGTATTTATTTTTATTTAATAATTGTATTTGTACATTCTGTCAGTTCTTGTGTTAGTGTTTTATTTTGTAAACCTAGATTAGGTAGGCATTGCTTGTTACTAAAAGAGATTTCATCAGGATTGCACAATGGTGTTTTGTTGTTGAGAAATTACTTAAAGATGCTACTCAACAAACAGTTTAGAAAGTAGCTAGGGGAATCGACCTTGCCTAAAAACGGTAATCAAGAGAGAAACTTCTTCACCCTGATTGTTACAGTTCAGTCACCTAGGCTATTTTTTATTTATTCAATAAATACAATATTATGGATGACATTGTGAGCTGCCTTTTTACTTTGTGATTTTTGGGTATAGTTTTCTCTTTATAATTTTCTTAGCAGGTTCTGCCTTATCAACTCTTTTTTTTTTTTTTTATTCCTCCAAACATTAATAAATTAAAATTATCAATATGAAGTTTGACAAATCAACATAATTGAAATACAATATTATTATTTTAACAGGATGCCTAGCTAAATAAAGAAACTAAAGTTTAATGATTAAAACTTTATCAACCATAGTCAAAGAATATAATTTCTTTTAATGTCTGAATAACTGAAGTTTTTATATAAAAATCTGTTGCCTAATTCACATTTCATTTATTTGCCATTTTGATATAACCAAAAGCAACAACAAAATTAACGTGCAAAAAAATAAAATAAAATTTCAATTATAGGTACTATAAAAAAATATTTTTATGATAAATTTATCCTTTTAGTAAGTTGAATATTTATTCCTTTAAATTATTATCTTCAAAGAGGGTACTTGTATTAAAATAGAATTTAATTAAAATAAAATCTATATTTACATCTTGCTTATAATTTATCTGAATTATAACTGAAATTTTTAATATGCCATAAGCTGTCTTAAAGTTTTCGTATTGAAATTTTCAGTGAATTATTATTGAAATTAGTCCTTCTTATGTTTTCATGTGTATATAATTCTGTGTGTGGTGCGACTTGTAGGATGGCCATGAAAATGACCAGGAGATAAAGGAGAAAGACGAAGTCGCAACTACGAACCAGATGAGGATGAGAGCTGACCCGTTTGACATGGTGCTAATGAATATGGTGACATCGAACTCGCAAGGCTCAACCACATACAACTGTAGAACTAGTTAGCTATTATCGAAAGCACAAGACACCATTAATAATTACCTCTTCCTCTGTTGGGATTTAAAAAAAATATACTAAAAAAATTATTCTTTGTTTAAAAAATTTTAGGGTGGACATTCATCGTTTTTTCTTTTCTAACATTCGATTGAGAAGTTTTCTGTTGCCTACTATTAGTGCTTTACCATAATAAACAAAACTAATCCTTAATAACTTTTTTTAATATATGAAAATGTATATATTTCAAACAGTTTACAGAGTGACTCTTTATTTGTGTAGAAATCTTATTTAGAATAACTTAAGAATAAAAAAACAGGACATATAATATATATTTAAAAAATAAGTATATTGTGATATTCATTACACATAAATCTTTATTGCTGTTATATTCATACATTTATATATATATGTGTGTGTATATTTAGTATATATGCGCATAGAAATATTTATTTTATTTAGTTTAAAAACAAAACAAAAAACTTTCTTTTAGTTTGATATTCTTATATATATATATTTCTCCTTTTTGCTTTTATTTAAATACTCAGTTTACATACCGCATTGAGTGTTAGGAAATTTATATAATAAAGTTCTTTTTAAAAAAAATCATTAAAAATTAAAATATTTGTTTTATTTCACAATTTCCTATTTTAATTGATTTATTATAGGGGTACCTATAGTTAAAATATTTAAAGTAATCAATTAATCTGAATTATTATATTTAATTTTATATCCATAAACATTTGAAAATTTAATATACATATATAATAGGAAAAAAGTGGATTATTTTATGTACTTCTTCATTTTTAAATAGTTAGATGAAAACTGAGAGTTATTATACTAACGGTAAACTGGGGAACTGATGACATTGACTGATAATGAGCTTCTGAATGGAATCCTTATTTTGTGGGTGACGACCACTTAAGAGTGGAAGGGCTATTGGGGAAGTGGACACTTCCTACTAGTGCAAGGTGAACTACAAACCAATCCCCCTGCCATTCTTACAACTCCCCTGCCCTGTAGTCTCCCAGTTGATCACAGTGTCTCTTCATTACACATACAAGGGAAGCCGCTCCGGAAGTTATGGCGATGACACCTGCCATACTGGTGAGTTGTTAGTAATAATTAGTTAAAATGTTCCACCTCTTCTGTGCCGCATAGTTATAAAAAAACTGTTTTAAACTATCACTAAGTGTAATTAAAAAAGACTTAAAGATTTACTTATAATTAAGTTTTATTCATCAATATAAGAGATAAAGAGTAGTTCATTTATTTATTTTTATAATAATGTAATAAACACATCACTGCCGCTATTTAAAATTAACAAGAAAAAGTGGCATTTATTTTTTTCTTAAACCCATTTCGTTCCAAGGATATGAATAATTCGGATTTTTATGTTGTTTTTTTTTCTATTTTTATGTTAATATATAAAAAATAAATGATTGTTTAATTTAGATATTATTGTCCCTTGAAAAGCCTATCGTTCGGGAACATACCTCTGGTACATTAACAGGTCAAAAATGGAAAAATAAAGCAGCCCCAATTTTTTTAATTACTATTAAATTCCTTCAATAAAGATTAGACATATAAAAAAAATTCTCATAACATTCACTCACGTTAATTTATTCTTGAAACACCAATAACTTAATATGAATTTCCACATTTATGAAATGAATATTTGAAGTTTTAAGTTCACAAAAAAAAAAAACTTAATAAAATGTAACCTATTTTTGACATCTTAAAAAATAGTTTAGGACCGTATAGTATTATTAAAACTAAAATCTCATAATATTATACTGAAAAATATTAATATTAATGAAATTGTTAATAATTTAGTTTTCAAGAATGAAATCAAAATTAATTTTGAAAATTTTTAGACATTTAAAAATTACTTATTTCCATTTCATTGAATATAATCACTCAAACTGATATTTTAATCCCTGCAAATCAAGCTTGTTTTCATAATTTACATTCATGATTTCATTGTTTCGAATCTAATCATAATAAGTAATGATTAGATTTAACTGATACAGCTGCTAAAGACCTTTTTTTAATATGATGCAATAGATAAAAATTGTTATAAGAAATATTAGAATTATTTGTCCCCATGATGCAGTAACCCTGAATGACCTTAAAATTATAAACACAGCTGCTGTCAAATGGCACTATCTATTTTATTATTTACATATGTAAATCCGTGCAATGCTAACATATCACCTTTTAAATTTGTCTAAAAAAAATCACGGCTTGAGAAAAATATGGAAGTAAACTTGGCAAAACTATTTGTCATGTTTTACTTGCTGATAATTTATATCAAGAATAGATTAATAAGTGGATTCTACTTAAATAAATTAAATTGATGGAACAAATAATTTAAATATGGAAAGTTGAGCCATATTTATCTTGATAAACATGTATAATCTAAATTTATGTATCTAATACCCTTATTAATGTATTTATTATTTTATTTTGGACAGCTGTTTGCAGCAGTATTTGTTGGTGCAAGCGGTGTTAAAAATTATTTTGAAAATACAGATTTGGAGGAAAATGAAAATCTTATCGAACCGAAACTGGATCCATGGCAAATTTTCAACAAGCCAAAAGGAAAATCGACTCTTAAGAATCTGATCCTATCATTTCAGAAGTATGAATCAAAAAAAAAATTTGTATCTCTAAAAGAAAAAAATAACTTCAGTCGTCCAGAACAATGGACAACCACAAAAAAGCTTGATACGACAACTGAAGCGCCTTCAACTAAATCAGACGATATAATTCTGGGGGAAGTCTACCCAAGTCTGCATCAGCAAACTGAAGGAAAAAATAAGTTTGAGCATTCTATAGTGGGTGGGTGGGTATTCTAGAACTTTTCGATCATAAAAGGATCTGTATTTAAAATAATAAATACTCCTAAAGCAAATCATGCTTTGTTACTTTATCCCAGGCACCGTCAAATGAGAAAATAATTTTAAATAAAAATGGAGTTTGCTAATGCCTTGGGTTTTATATTATAAATAAGACTTCTTAGAATAGTGAAGTAAAGTAAAATGCAACTAATTTTATTCAAATAAATATTATTTATTTCCATGGAAAAAAAAACTCATTATATTTATGTTTTTGGCATTTTAGAAAACCAAATTCATCAATTAATATTGTATTTATGTTTTTTAAATTAATAAATGACAAAATAGCATTGTATTTTATTATAAAGTCCTTGATAAGCATGTATGATTCATCAAGTGAGGATAAAATTCATTTTAAGTTAGAAATCATAATTGTTACCACATATTTAATAAAATCTAAAAATATTTATTGAACCCAAAATTTATTGCTTTGGTTTAGTCAATTTTCTTTTGTCCCTATTTTTTATTATCAGATATGTTTTTTATTAAATCAGTTATGTTTTTTCATTATGAATATATTCAATCTATTATCTACCTATTTATTTATGAATATATAAAGTGAAACAGAAATAATATCAAAGAAAAGGAATAGTTAAGAAAATATGAATATACCTGATACCAGCTAATAAATTACCCTCTGGCACTACTGTTTTATAGATAAATTATCCTCTTATAATTTAATATAGTATGCTATAATATAATGTATGGAAACAGAGCATGAAATATTAACAGAATTCTGGAAATAATTTTCTAAACTTTTTATTAATGATAAATTAGAATATGTATTTAAGTTCCCAGGTTTTAAATCAAAACTTATTTTTATAGTAAATAACAAAAACAATAAATATGAACATAAAATTTCCTTTCACAGTTATTGTATTTGAGCTTTTCATTTGACAGAATGACAACTCTAAGGTCAACATTTTGCAGAAAATCACTTTAAAATATTTCTCTTTGAAAAATCCATAAGTTTTTATTTTATTAGTATATAATAGTGAACTGAAATTTTTTAATATTTCTGTCATAAAATATAAAAATAAAAAGATATGAATATTCCAAAGAAAAATATTATTTAAAGTGCTTTCCTGCAAAATGTTGAAATTGGATTGTTTGTCACTTTATACTTTTAAGGTTAATCAGACCATACTACAGTGGGAGTTCTGAATTTTGACTATCCAGGTATAATTAGGATAGGGATATTTAACGAGTACCTGACATCGCCAGGCTCGAGACCTCTATTTTATGACCTATCAGAGGGACGGCATAGCCAAGGATTTTTCACTCCCTTTATAACATCCTAGGGCCACCGCGGGACGCGAACTGGCGACCTTTAGTATTGTAGGTTGCCATGCTAACCACTATGCCACAGATGATCCATTGAAATTGGAGTTAGTCATTCTGTCAAATGAAAGGCTCATTTATATGTCTACGCTGTGATACTAAAAGAGCCTGTGCTGCGTCAAAAACACTGGTACAGCAGTAATTATTTTAAAAAATGGATATCTGTTTCAAAAAGCAGTTCAGAACTATTCATACTGTTTTTGCATGAGAACAGTACATCTTTTATGTAATGCACTAGCAAAAACTGTTGTGTGCATGTGAAAACTGTTGGGGGACTGTTGAAACAAACCTTTCCTTCACGTGCTTGATGAGTTTCCATATTGAAGTTGTTTGGTACAATGGAGGAAGCACCTCTAGATAGGAAACTATGACTTTGAATTGGTAGAAATGGGAATTTCAAATTGTGATGTATACTATGCAGAATTCATGCTAACCTGCAGTTATGAGGTAATAAAATTCTTAATTCATTAAGATATTGTTAATTCACATGTGTTTTTAGTGTACAAATATATATATTTTCTATAGCAATAATAATAGAACAGAACAGTTCCATGAATATAGCATTAAGGATATCTTATCAACTAGCAATTAACTCATCTCATTAGGGAAAACCCTTTTCTTTTTTGCTTATTTTCAAACAATAAGTAAAAGAAATGTTATAAATAATTTAATTTATTGGTATTATTTAATTTAATGGTAAAAAAATTCTATATTATTACAAAACTCACATTTTTATTACAGAACAAGATTTAGATATGGTCCAATAGGAGGGTGCCTGGTCATTATCACCTTTTATTACCTTAATAAACATCTATTAAGTTTCTTCACCATAAATGGATTATGCAGTGTTGGTACTACTTTATGGCAACAAACTATATTTTTCAAACTAATTTTCCATAAAACATTGCTAATGAGTGGTTTTCAAGCTTATAACATTCACATAGCTAATGCCTTCTTCATTACAGAACTTCTACTTTACATCACAAGGTATTAATCCTAATAATTAAAGTTTATTTGAATTAAACTATAACCCATTAAGTTATTTCATATAAAGTATATTTTTTCACAGATATATTTTATTTATTTTAATTTATATTTATAACAACTTTATTTATAAAAAAAGTTTATATATCGTACCTAAAAAGAACTCTTCCATAATATTTTATCCTTATTGTCCCTCTCTCAAATTTCTTCATCAACTCCTTACATCTAATGCTTCTTTGATTGACCTCTCTTCTTTCCTGGAGGCAAATTCTATCATATGACCAGACCATCTTTCAGCCTCCACTCAATTGACATACCCTAACTGTTTTTCTTTGTTTGAATCAAGTAAAGTATTGTACTGTCCTGTTCTGTTTAGTACATGATCCAGCCTCGACACTAATACTTCTCAGAAATCCATTTCCGAGGCTAGTTATGTCTTTTCTTCTTTCCCAATCAGTCCACGTGTCAGAAATATATAAGACAGCACCATCTATTATGGATTTGTATATTCCTTTCTTGGTATTAAATGCCACCTCCTTCATAATAAGAAATTTAGGCAGTTAATCAGCTGCTTCCTTTCTTTTTACTTTAAACTAGATATTTTCAAAGCATGTACCGTTTGAAGATATCTTTGATCCTTAGAAACTTTGACAGCAACTCAATATCCAGTTCTCTAATTTGATACATGCTATATTTTAATTGAAGACCATTAACTCTATTTTTGTTCTGCTGACCTCTAAGTCCCATTTTTCATAAACCTCCAGGAGTTTTGGAAGCATATATTTTGTGTCATCAGAAAATACTATTTGGTGGTCATAAACTGGAGGGTGTAAAGAAGGTGCTTCCGATATTTATGCCCATTTAAGAGTAATATATATTTCTATTCCTTAAGGACTTCTTCAACAAAGATATTAAAAGCAGAGGCGAGAGAGAGAGAGTAGCCCTATTTTAGACCTAATAATTGGGTCGAGGTACAAATATGATCAACACATGATCTATTAGCTCTGAATCCAGCTTATACTTCAGGCATGCAGGCAGCATTTATATTCCCTTCCACCCTTTTTCTTTATATTCCTTTTCCTCCGTCCTTTCCAATTTACGCCCGAAAAGACAGCTCAAACTACTGGTAACAGTTATTCCCCAATAATTGTCAAGGCATTTCTTGTTCGCTTTTTAAAAGTTGGTGTAGTATATCCAATGTTCTATTCCTCTGGAAGTTCTCCTTAATGAATACATTCTGTGAACAGTCCCCTTAATATTTGTTTTCATTTCTATTGGTGCATTCTTGATGAGTTAAATACAGATAACTCAAGGACCAGGAGCTTTATTGATTTCATTAACTATTACTGGGTCTAGGAAATATTTTCAGAGGAGTGCACAACTTCCAAAATGTTTAAAGTTTTAAATGTTGGCCCCTGCTCCAAGCATAGGATGGAGAAATAATCTGTCCATTTATCGATTGGAATAATGTCAGTATTCATTTTCTCTCTTCTGTTATTTTAAATGTTACTTAGTGCTTTCCAGGCTTCTGATGATTTTTCGCCTTGCATTCGCAAACATCAATTTATTCCCAAATAATTTTCATGAATGAAACCAATACCATGTATAAAAATAAGGCCTGGTTTGGCTCCAATTAAGATCATTGAAGTATTCGAGTCTTAAAACATAAAACTAGTTTTTCTTAAAATTAAGGTAGAGGCAGTAAGAACTTTAACAAACCAAGCAATGAAAATAGTGGAGAGTGTAAGTGTGCATCAATAATGTTGGAAGAATTTTTTTTTCAACATGCCCTTTTCATTAACAGTGGCAATCCAGAGGAGTGGAGGAGAAAATTTCTGGATCTGCTACTATTCACTGAGTATGGTTTATCCATTCTGATACAAATTGTTATACGCATCAAACCCATTCAGAACCAAACTCTACCATAGCATACTGATAGTTAAATTAAAGATCTTATACTCTGATACATGTCTCAATATTTCTGAATTCAGCTACTCGAGTCAAAGGGGCAAGAAACTTATTCCTTACGTTAATAATGTAGAATCACAAAATCTAATCTTGAGATTTTTTTACCCGATAAATACCAAGAGAACTGTAAATTTTAAAACAGATACAAATAGTTTATAGGGATAGGCGATGGTAAGCCATTAAGCTGCTGTGGTTTAGGTGCTGATATCTTGACACAGATCATCTCTGTAGCCAAGAGGCCCTTCTGGGGCAAACCCAGCCTCTATAAAGTGGGTACACTTAGTTTTAAATTAAAGACAAATGAGCGTGACCATGGTCAAATCACCTTGTAGGACCGCTTACCATTAAAGAATATTTCCTTACACAGTACTGCACCCAAGACGCTTCATGGGTTGTAGTGGTAAAGGTTTACAAATAATTTAAGGTGACATTACATTATTGTCACAACAATGAATAGTACAATAACGAATATACATAAAGTGGATTTTTTTTCTTCTTCAAAATAACAAAAATAAACACAATATTAAAACCTGATATGCCTTTAAAATGTAAGTACATTACAATACAATATAAGGATATATAATAAATATACAGTACAATATATAAGTACATTTACAACAGGGGGAGAGTGCATAAGATAGCAAAATAATGGATCAAACAAAGTTTAATCTCTGAAAAGTGGATGCAGTTTTGACAATGAAATATAAGGGTGACAGTGAATAGAACTGTACAAAAACCTTCATTTTCACTTCTTTTTTTTTTATTGCTTAATATGTGATTCTGTTTTCCAACCACTTTTTAAAATATTTTTGGGAATGCCTTTTGTACCCAAAATTATGATGCTCGATATATCAATATATATTTATTTTTATGTTTGCCCCGATCAGGAAAAGGCATTTGCAATACAGGTTCTTTTTTAATACTCAGTTAAAAAAATCTGTTCCTCTTGATAAAATTCATCAAGTCCTTTGCACTTCTGCTGAAATCTATTTCTTCAATCATGTTTAATTTCTTCGTTTTGGTGTCAGAGTTTACAGTGCCCCAGAATGTTTACTGTTTTAAGAACATCACCATCACCCTTAGAATAAATAGGTTGGGTTCCAGCCCATGAGAAAGGTCCTTATTTTTAGGCAGATCTTATTACACCAAATTTTTAAAATGCTTAAAGCATGAAATACCTTTTTAGAGTCCATACATAAGTCCATATACAAATTCCTGTGTCTGATAATAAAATATAAAATAGTAAATACAAACTCAAAGGGATTAATTTGATACAAAGAACAAATTTGGGTAAAAATGTATTTCAATGAGTTTGATGCAGACGTGACATTACAAAAATCCTGTAAAATTATTACACCTTCAATGTATTTTATAAAAAAATAATTAAGTCATAAATATTTATCAGTGTTATATGTTTACATATTAAAAATGAATATTTGGAAATGAGAGCAGATTTATATTGCTAATATTTGCTGCTAATAGACACTACTCAGCCTATATCCCACAATATGAACATAAGGTTGTTATGATGGGCAAAACATTAGTAGCCTGAGCTTGTTTACAGCAAAATTTAATAAATCAATAGTAGGCAAGAGACTATTGGATATCTTAATCCTATTCATCTAATTTCATATTTTAATTAGCTAACTAGAATTAGTTACAATTGGCCAAAAAATGATGTCAATGACACGATCAAAAAGACTGTGAGAAATTAAATAAATCCCTGTATTTTATAGGCAGGAAAAAGCATTGGAAATCAATTAATTATATCTCAAATGATAGTCTTCCACTTAATTTCAGGGGAGAGAGTTTACTCTTGAGGTGTAACAAACACATTTTAACCCCACTGTGGGAAGGACAAGATTTTTTGGGTCACGCTCGGCCATCCAGGCCTGGGTGCAGGTTTTTATCCATTCCCTGAAAAAACAGAATGAACCCATATGAGCCAATAATTATAAAGTGGTCTAAGCCAAAATTAATAAAATAAAAAAATCAGTTAATTAGCAACTTTACACATGATTAATTCAAAGTAATTTTTAAGGTTTTCAATAATGAACCCTTAGAGAGAAGTTGTAATTTCAATATTATACGGAATTCATTTAGTTGATGTGATTTGGTGTGAATTTACCACAATTTTTTTTTTTGCTTAGACCACTTTCATAATTTTGTGTTTGTGGGTTTCTGTCTAAATGAGACAGATAAGTTACTTATTAACGTCACAATCCATACGCCGCATACAGACCATTGTGTTTCATGCAAGGAAGCATGCTATAATGACTATTTTATTGGCTGAGGATGACCTTATTGACTAAAATGTAATAAATATTTCCTTATATGATAGGTACAACTTTCACTTATCACCCTATTTTGTGTAGATTTAAAGATTTTCATTTGTAAGTAGAGAAAGTAAAAACTATAGGTAATGAAATGTATTTATTTAAAAAAAAAAGAAAGTTACAATGCGGTGTTTAAATCCCTCAAAGGTGTTGAATTATGTTTTTTGTTTAATCTCCATTTCCACCAATATGTGTATAATTTAATGAAATTACACCTATAAAGTTAAGAAGCCTTTAAAAGAGGACCGAAGCAATCCAATTCTCAGTAAAGAATTCATGGCGGTAGTAACCCTTGGCAGCCAGTTCAAATGTTTCTCTCAATGGTGTCATGTTTTTTCGGACTATAACACCACTCCATTTAGGTATCCATTGGGTAAAACTGTTTAAAGAGTTATCAAATCTAAATGAAAAACTCTGCCAAAACGCACCAATAATTAAATGAAAAAGCGTTTGACTACTTCAGCAGCAATAATTTTGGAGAGATGGTGAGTAAGCGGAATTGTCCAGAACCATGAGACTATAGTTGATAAAGTGCAGCCAATATGTAAAAACCTCGAATTATTTGGTATATGGCAGAATGTGATAACGAAAAGTTACTAATTAAAAAATTCAGAAACATTTCCAGTAGATCATGCCTTAACCCTTTAACGCCTGTAGACTGATATATCAGTTCGAGCGCTGCAGTCCCTGTGGCCTGTAGACTGATATATCAGTTCTAGCGCTGCAGTCCCTGTGGCCAGTAGACTGATATATCAGTTCGAGAGCTGCAGTCCCTGTGGCCTGTAGACTGATATATCAGTTCGAGCGCTGCAGTCCCTGTGGCCTGTAGAATGATATATCAGTTCGAGCGCTGCAGTCCCTGTGGCCTGTAGACTGATATATCAGTTCGAGTGCTGCAGTCCCTGAGGCCTGTAGACTGATATATCAGTTTGAGCGCTGCTGTCCCTGTGGCCTGTAGACTGATATCAGTTCCACCCCCTTCAGCGTTAGAAGACTGAAACTGCGGACCTTATTTTAATTGATTTCTTAACTCTTTCTATTTTACTATTGCACTAAAATAAAACCCCCGTCAGCACCTTAAGAAATGTTTTTGTGGCTTGTTTTGAAACAAAAATTGAATTTTTAATCTTCGCTTTCGGATTTATCGTATCATTATTTAGGAGTGCAACATTCATAAATCGTAGGTAACAACTCGTAAAAAAAAAAAATAGAATATCATTTAAAGATGTTATAAAATAAACAGATATATAAAACATTTAATATAAAAGTTCTAAAAATTATACAGTAGCATGTCTACTTAGGTACGTTCCTACACAATTTTTTTTAATTTCATGAATATTAGAGGAGCATGGTGAGCGGAAAAAATAGTCATCATTTTCTTATTCATATTTAGGACGAGTGCAGGACATATGAATATTAATTTACATAATTAGCCTTCACGTTTCTCCAACGCTGTTTCCAGCCCGTCCGGTATTTCCCAGGGACGAGGTTTATGGTTATGGAACATAAAAAAGAGTAAATGTGACAAAAAGTATATAAGGCAGCCGGTCAAAGGTCTCAGGCCACAGGGCCCACAATACACTCGCACTGCTCAGATGCTAATGGTTTAAGCCACATAGTATAGAATGGAGCGTGCATATTGCAGCATTAAATATTTTCTCGGTATATAACAATTATTTTTAAAACATGTAATATTTTTTAATATGATTATTATTTATTTACCTATTTTCATCCCACCCTGCCTCTTGAGGCAATAATGGTTGTTCCAGCAGTTGGATGTCAGGCATGTCTACATAGCATTCCACTGCTGCTATAAAAACAAAAATGTTTTGAACTTTAGGCCAGTTGGCTTCATTTCCTCAGTCTGGTTGGCTTCTAGGCACGGCTGGTCTCCTTCGTCCTATAATAATAATGATTATAATTGAAAATTAATATATTATAACCTGAATGCTCAATTTCACTCATGACACGTTCTATTCTATGCATGACTTGTTCTATTGTTGGAAGGCATTCGATATATCAGACCTTGTTACACCTTTATTTACAGTTTGAATTCTTTTACAATTTTTTTTGTACTTGTCCAGTTCCTGCCCTGCAGAGACTGGTATATCTAACATCACACTTGTTGCTAACACAAAAAGCCATATAACGTAGCCAGACCTTAACTGAAAAAGACCCGTTTCACTGTTTCGCTTGAAACTTCGCAGGCCAGTTGCTGCCCACATATGCTTTAGAGGAAGCCAAATTTTGAACATTCTTCATTTAAGTATTGTATACAGTAGGACCTCTATTATCCGGGCCTCGATTAACTGGGGTGCCGAGGAACCAATTTTTTTTTTTAATAAGTTTTTTTTAATTTGTATGCCATTTATTTTGAATGTATAATATTTTTAAAAAATGTATACGTAAATATTTAACGATTAGACAATGGTTAACTAACTATTATGCAACAAAATAGTTAATGGAAAAACACAGAAAGCGAGTATTGTATTATGAGATATTTCCGGTATCTAATACTCCAATTCATAACCTAAGAACGGTCTTTCCTGGAAACTGCTACTCTGGTCTGTTTGGCTACAAAACAAAATATTGTCAGTTGTGATTTAGTCTCAATTTAAATACATACGAAGTAGCAAAATGTCGGAAAAAAGAAAACATGTCGTTTCAATGCTTGAAGAGAAATTAACTATTAGAAAAAGGAGAAAGTGTTAAACAATTGTCCGCTGAACTAGGAATCGGCGAACAAACTGTACGGGATATTTTGAAGAAGAAAAAAGACATTTTCGACTTTGTATCGTCGTCGGCCCAAAATATATAACATACACTTACTTTTTTTTTTATTTTTGTATATTATAATTTAATGTATATAAAACGTTCGTTTGTTAATAAAAGTGATTATACCTTAAAAGTGATTTTTTAACCTTTTTTCTATCACATTAAGTCAATAAAATGTTTTAATTCGATTATCCGTGGACCCCATACCCATCATTACCCCTGTTAATGGAGGTTCTACTGTATGTATATGAAGGAGAAAAAACTTATTTAGTGATATTTAATACAGTATTCGATTGATATACTAATTTTGATCAAAATCGCTAGAGCCTTAGATGAGGGAAGCCTTAGAGAAAGTTTATTTCTGTTGAAATCCCGTAGTTGTAGTTAAATCTGCAAAACTTTGCCCTAACCCATTCCAAAAGGTAAAAAAAAGTAGTTAGGCCTATTTCCTGGTTCCCACGACAATAGAACCGCTGAGTTATGTCATATTAAAGCCACAAGAAATGTAGCTGCACCATATGAAAGCTGCTTAAATCTCTAGTTGAGTGATGTAGTTTGCAGTCTTCAAAGTACCTTCACAAATTGGCTTAAGTAGTTTCCCAATTGCAATTTCTGCAATTTTCTTCTACCATAAGTGGCTTAAATAGTTTCCTAATACCAATAAATAAAATTTTCTTAAATTTTGATGATAACAACCAATTAATGTACTCTGAAAGCTGCCAACTAAGAATCCAAAAGAAAAGTTAATACTTTTTTATATTGTGCAATCATAATTGCATTCATAGAGAAAAAACCTGGTGCGTGCGCGCAACACACAACTTTTACTTACCAACTTACTCAGATTAGAAATTGATATGTTTTGTTAATTGCCACTTCTCAAAGTCACACATTTTTCCACATTCATTTCTTATTTTTGTTAGTAGTTGCTTTTTAAAGTACCAGATATTCAAGAGTACTTGATTCTCATTAAACATGACTAGTTGAATCAAAATTTTTGGGAAAATCGAAAAAAACATAAAAATGGATTTTATTAGCTCTATAAAAAACACTAATTTTTTTTTTTATCATTAAATTAAAGTGTTTAGTTGTGATAATTCGGCAATGCAAGCATGATACTCCAAGTCTGATTTTATAATTCTCTATGCAGTTGTTCAAAACCATTTAGTTGCCATGAAACAAATCATTTCCATTAAATGAACAGAGCGGCTATAATTATGAACAATGGTCTGTCATTAAAGGCGTACTCCGCATATCGAGGGCTAAAATGCAGGACCTTGTATCTCAAAAATCGTAAATTGTTCAGGGGGACGAAAAAGCTGTTTAAAATGTTGATCGGCATTAATTATTAAACTTTAAATATTTCTTATTCTGATAAAGCTTACCTGATATTAACGAACAACTAATTTTCATTAAACATGACGAATTTGATCAAAATCATTGAAGCCGTTTTTGAGATAATCGAAAAAAAGGTAAAATTTGGAAAAAAAAAGATATGAAATAAAGTGCCCCCTCCGTTTGAACAATTTTGATGAAATATTGGCTGTCACATCTTTGGCATATACATACATCAAATACCCAGTTTGATCAAAATCGTTGAAGCATTTGATTGTTTTTGAGTAAATAAAAAAAAAAAAAAAACGTGAAAAAGATACAAAATTTATTAAGTAATGCTCCCTCCGGTTGATCAATTTTGATGGAATTTTTGCAGTCATATTGCGGACATATATACATATACACTGAATACCCAATAATAGGTTCGCACTGTTTATAGTTTTTGTGCTAGTCTGTTTACAAATACACAGACCATTTCGCGGGACTTGGTCAGTTGCATTGAAAACCGGAAGTCGAAATTTTTCACAATCGCAATACTTTCCCTTACTATATATTTCATATATAGGTAAGTGAAAGTAAAAATTGCTATAAAAAAAAAAAAAAACATTTTCAAGAGACACCAGAAGACTAAAGTGCTCCCAGGTTCCTTAAAAACTAAATTATCAATTACAATACCCAGCATGGAGTTCCAGAAACCAGTGTACACCTATGAGAAGTTCGTTCCCACCTACAAATACACCAGCCCATGTGATGAGAGACCAACAACTCCCTCCTCATACTACTTGCATCACCAATAGTTCATACAAGAAATAAAGAAGTAATTATGAAAAATACATAAGTTTCCCCAAAACAATTCTTCTAAATCTTCGGAGATCAAATCAACAGTAAGAGGCCTCATGTGTTCAGATCTAGTGAGACAATACAAAAAGAACAAGACGATATAGGTGTCTATACAGATAATATAGGCCAAAAACATAATGGACTCCCTGGGCATTATCCATCATGTATAATTATAGTGGATTCTATTATAATGGATTCCAGTCTATTATAGTGGATTTATACTTTTATTAATTATTTACCCAATTGTTATAAAAATTATTACAGTAATGCTGTATTAGTGTAAAGTAAAAGAGATAAAAAGGAAAGAAAAGAATAAAGAAAAAAAAGGAAAACAGAAGCTATTGTATGTCTTTATTATAAGTAGTTTCCTTATGTTTAATATTATGTCTTGTCTTTTCTGAACTTTTCGGTAAACTCTGTTTTGGGTAAATTATTAGATCTGATAATGCTTGATAATAAAATCAATAACATAATATTTATCATCCACTAAGCATCCAGCAGTGAAACATATAGGAATAGGAGGTAAAATCTGCAACAATTAAATAAAATACAATTATCTATGTTGATTTTACCACTTGTAAATTACAAGGTTTAATTTAATGATAAAAGCTATACACTTTATTGATAACTTGTTCACTGAAGCATGAAAATATACCTTTATTGCAGCAGGGTGTTGATTTTTTTCTTAATTCACATGTATAGTTATGTAATTGGTAATAATAAAAGACAGATGTTTGTCCCTTCTTTTTGACCTTCTCTTCTAAAAATTTCCTTCACTTCTCTTTGACCTTGACAATGAGAAGATCAAGGTCACAGATAAGCTATAATTCGATTTGCCACAGAGTTAAGCTGATTAAGGAAATTATCCATGCTAATAACTAAGCAATAAAATAAAAAAAAATGATTAATTAAAATAAAAAAGTATAACACAGAATATAGATATAAGTACTAAGTTTTAACAATGCATAGGAGCTATTTTTTTCTATGGCCATAAAACAACAGCTTTCCTTACCTAAAAAACAAGTTTTAAAAACTAATAAGATTTACAGATTTTTATCAATTTTAAATTAGGTTACCAATTCCCAAATATGAAAAAAAAATCATGTTTTTATTTAGTCAATATTTGATACCTTAATTTTATATTTAACTATTCTTATTGGGTTCCAAATCATTACTGAAATAATATTTAACTGAGCAAAGAAAAAGAAAATGCTTTCAATACATATTTTTTTAAAAACCCAGGTGTCTCATATGTGAAATGCCAATTATGACAAGCTGGATCCTAGAAAGACAACGTAATGTTAAACTATATGCATATAATTTTAAGGCAGGTAAAATAAAAGAAAAACAAAAATAAATATCAATGTTAAGAAAATAGAAACTATAAATACAAATCCGTAATTTGTTTACACTATTGTACCAGCCCACTTAATTGAAATATTTTAAGGAACCGATAAACAATGATTATGAGCTATTACTAATTCATGAGACAGAGTTATTCTGAGTCATACTATGATGATAAGCAACAACTTTAATGACGGGTAAATAATGACTTCTAAATAAATATTAACATTCCATAAAGCATACTAAATATATCGTAGATAAATACTTGAATTTTAAAATTTCTTGATTTCAGTTTTTAGAATAAATAATAAGGAACTTTTATTATTTGATCTTAAATTCATAGTTAAGAATAATGTTTGCAGTAAATATGTATTACATGTAATCGAGAAATAATAATGATTTAAGAAGTATGTCTGAAGGACAACTCAGTTCTGTTGATTGATACAAAAATAAATTGTATTAATAATATAGACAGTATGAAAGAGAATCAGATGGTCTTATACACCTAAGGTTTGTTAGAACTAGCAGATATATACTACAGGAGGCCCCAGAGACTGTCTCCCCCTAGCCTTGCCTTGGCGGGAATGGCCTCCCAAGGCCAGACATCCCCCTCTGCCTGCCTCTCTGTGTCTCATCTCTTCTCTTCACAGGTAAACAGAACATGGATCTTCGGAGAACAGCGAATGCCTAAAAGCGGGAACTTCAACACCATTGCCTATTAATAAAAACCAGCCAACGGTGGTGGAGTTACCAAGTTGTGGCATTCAAAAACTAATCCAAGGTCTGCGGCTTGCATGTATAGATTTATAATCTTAAATCTCTAAGACTTGCAAAATTACATAACAGCATTATGTTATCGTCAAACATTGATAATACTTTAAAGCAAAATCGTAAAAATACATGCATTAACTAAATAATAGTTTCCAAAAACATAATTGTAATGAATAGAGTAACAAACAGATTCGCATGTGATTGGAAATGGCAAAACTTAAATTAAGGCTCATTCAATTATGCTACCTACTACAATACATGATTAGAAGTACAATTCAAAAGCACAATACTTTCTTACATGTGATTTAAGTATAAAAAACCCTACAGTAAATATAACTCATAATAAATAAAACATTAAGAGGTAAAAAATAGTTACTAACAATAACATGGCACAACAAAGTTCCTTCATACAAAACAATGACAACATATAGAGGATTTAATGAAATTAATGAATGATTCATTGCAATTTAAATAAACAAATAATTCAAAACCATGCTTAGGAACTTTACTACTTATGTTTTGAGAAAAAAAATAAATAACATTGCTACATATTGAATCATTTTAACAAGATACAAAAAATGGGTTACTAAAAACATGTTAAAATACTTCTGCTAACACAAGATTAATTCTGTTGAATCAACATTAATTTAGTAGAATCGTGATGAAACGTCGCTGAAAGTGTGAATGTATACATCAAAGTAGGGTAACTCCAAACCCCTTGGCAGACAAAAAGCCAACGGTGGTATGAAGTTACCAAACCTTAATGCACAAGATTCTGTTCCATGAAGGCTTCCAGAGCGACGCTAGGACAGGAGACACGATCGGGCAGGTTAGAAGCCGGCATGGATAGGCCAGTTGCTCTTTTGTTAGATTTTAGACCCTAAGCGTACAGACCATCTGCTAATCCCCACCCTAACATCTGCACCCCTTCTCAACTTGTTATCGTGTTGTCCTAGGTAAAGGTTTCTTGTAGTAAGTACTAGTTAGTTGTTAGAGATCTTATTTATCTTAAGGGGACAAAAGGATTCACTCGAAACTAGAGTACAGGCTAGAGTTTCAATATTAGAAATAGAAATAAAATAAGAATTAAATAAAGAAAAACCTGAATACAAGAGATCCTTTGTTTGAGAGCACGTGGGGAGCTTTAACGGCCGCAAAATCCACAGCTGTCTCAGATCTGATCATACGTCGACCTTGTCTCAATGTTTTTTTTTAATTTCGAACATTCCACATCGGAAGCACTGTCGGATGTTACTTCTCTTGGTTCGTATTGTTCAATGGAAGAGGTAAGATGCGTCCACTGTATAACTAGTCAAACAGCACTTGCTAGAATATTTACAGGTAATCATGACTCACCGGAGAGCGCTGTGAAGGGAAGAGAACACCGAGAGAGAGAGAGAGAGATGAGGAGCTTGGGGAAACACAACCGATCACGACAGACTGAGGACTGGGACCGGCGTCAGCGGAGCCGGCTAGGCAGGTGGTGGGGGAACTCTCCTCCTCCCCCCTCCTACCAAGCCAATTTCCCTCCAATTTGCACGCTATTTTTAGACTTCGCTACTCCAGAAACTTTTACCTAATTCTTCGTTAAAAATTTATGATCATTAAATGATCCTAAAAACACTCAAATTTTTTCCTTAGGCCAAACATAATAAATAAACTTATCCACCAAAATTCAGGCAAAAAATAGAAATTTAATCTCTACTTCTTTCAAACGCTGATACCAACTTAAGAAGATAACTAAAATAATAAGAGAAAGATATTTTTCAAGGAAATAGATATTCTATACTATATCCATTATCAAAAATTGTTCATTTTTAATAACATAAAATTATGAACATTATTTTATTGCTTTATTATTATTACTTCATCTCTACATAACATTCATGCATCTCTAAAAACAAAATTAAAATAGGAAACATTTTTAATACTGAGTGGCCCTTAATTAATTTTTTCGTAACAAGATACATCTTGTTAAAATACATAAAAAATATTTTTTCTTGCATATACTTTTCAAAAGAGTCTAATAAATGTTAAGACTAGATTATAAAAAGATAAGAAAAAAGAGCTCATCGTTAAAACCTTGAGAACAACAAAAGAATGCCAAAAACCGTCCTTGAAAACTGAGGAAGATAAAGGTCGCTACATATCAAGCTACGATTGAATCTATGAAACATTATTCCTTAGATAATATCTATCTATTCCAAACTGAGTAACCAACTTTAATGTTGTTAAATAAGTAAAAAAAATGTCTGTACCCTCAGCCAAAGAAAAAAAAAATGCATTTCTTAGATAAACTACTAAATAACTTGTAAAATGTATTTATTTATTATAAAATATGTTTATTTATTATTACTTCTTAAAAAAAACACACTTACCAGTGAACTGACTGCACATTTGGCCATCCGTAGATTGAACCTTTGGTGCGTTAGTGGTTCAAAGAGGATTAGAAATATGAATCTTCAAAGGTATTACGATCTAAAAATATTATTGATTTTATCTATAGGTGGTTTTAAATAGCAGTGTATTGATTTAATTTAAAAAATATATTAGAAAATGATATAAAGCTCTCAAATAAATTTACTAATTATTTCCTTTGTTTTTTTGTTTTTGCTTTTTTTATCAATAGATATTATTAATCAAAGGATATTTCAAGATTGTGAAATTTTGATATTTCTGCCTAGTTTATGATAATTTTAATATTTTATATTATTTAACTGAAATATTGTAGTTTCCAAAGTAATATTTTAGTGATAAAGTAATAAATTTGTAATCGATATCCTTTTAGGATCAAAGTTCAGAGCACGTGTATTCATAAAGGATAAAGAAAATAATTAGCAAATTTATGATTTTTAATCATTTATTTACAGAAAATATACTATTGCTGATGGGCTATTAATTTGAAAACAAAGCAATATTATACGATTTTGATGATTAAAAAATGCCAATCAAGAATCCAGAACTATGCAGAGATTTCAGAATAATTTACCATAGATTTAGATATTTTTTGAATATTATGAAAGAAATATGATATTTTTTAACCGAAGTAATAAAAACAAAAATACATATAAAAAATAAAAATTACACAATCACCTACAGATTTCCATGATCTAAAGCTTTGAGCCTCACTAATCAAACCAAATTTATGTTTTTATTTTTAATGGCTCCCATATACAATACATAGATTGTTTATGTCTCAGGTGTCGCATTTTATATATTAATATTATGGCCAAAATAAAAATATTTAATTATTATAAATATCTAATAAGAAAAGAAACTTTGAACATTATTATTTTAAAAATATAAGTGCGGTGCGCGCAACACACAACTTTAACTTACCAACCTACTTTGAGTTGAAATAACCGTTTTTTGATTTTCCACATATTTTTGTTAATCCCTAATTTAAATAGTATGTTAATTATTGAAAAACTTTAAAGGCCTCAATACTTGTCGATTTATTATTAGGTCCATTTTTATTTTGTAGAGGCCTAGTACAATCCTAAGTTCATTAATAGTATACTGCGAGTTGCTTTTTGTAAATAAGAGTATGTACATCATGAAGGTGGATCTATAGAAGGTGTATTTAAGGCTCGTGGTAAATTAAAACTTTATTATCAAGTGCTTGTCTCTTATGCCTTTCCGGAAACCGAGAGCGATTACTCTTCCTCTAAATCCACTTTATATTGCACTCAGAAATCAATTATGGAACTAAAGTTTGTAAACTGAAATATAATTATTGAAGATTATCTTGTACCATATGTATTTCGCTCCGTCAACAGCTTTAATTAATTTGAGCATCACTTATTTAGTCTCTTAAGTACAATAAAATTGTTTATTATTAAATACAGGAGCGGATTAAGCACGAAATTAGGGGGGGGGGTCATGATCCTCCTGTCTAATAATCTGACAATACCTTTGAGTGGCTGACAACACCCTTTTTTAATAAGATTATTACTTTGTATTAAGGACAGCTATCTAAACAACCTAATAAAGTGTCATGTTTAGGGCAGTGTAACTAATTACCTAATTGCATTATATGCTTAAAAAATACAAAGAAATTGAAAAGCCAAAATATTTGGGGAGGGGTGGGAGTGGAGGGTCATGAACCCAGTGACTGTGACCGCCCTTCGTTAAATAAAAGGTTTCATTTTTATTTGCGTTAATGCGGGAATGCAAGCGTATAATATTTAGTTTTTGATAACTTCATTTAGTCACCATGAAAAAATTAATTTCCATTAAATATATCTGTTTCAAAACACGTTGACAACTCATCCCTGTTAACAGAACGCCTTAATTCATAGACGTCCGCAGGGGGAAGGGGGGACTGCCTCCCTAGAAATTTTAAGGAACAAAAACTACAACTAAAATAAATTCGAATTTATTTACTATATTGATTAAGGATTATATAAACAAATGTTTTAACTTTTAAATATCAATGAGTTTTATTTGTAAGCCTAATTGAGTCTTACGAGGTCAGAATACCTCGAAATTTTTTCGCAGGTATAGGTAAACATTTTACCAGCTTGCAACCCCTAGACAAAAATTTTACCGGCCTACCTGGCCATAGACGAAATCCTGCGGTCGCCTTTGCCTCTACTTATAGTAAAGTGGTCTGCCATTGAAGGAATGCTGCGCATTAGTGGTTTCAACTTGATTTAAGAGTTGTCGGAATTTTTTTCTTTTTTTTCTCCTTTATGTTTCTCATTTTTTTTCACATTTCACATTTATTGATTCCTCATTATGCACAATTAATTTCTCCATATAAACAAAATCGAAGGTATTTTAAAGGGAAAACAATTATTTTACTTCGCCATTTAAGCCCCCTCAGAATACTTCTATGATGATGAAACCTACCTGATATTAAAGAATACTTGATTCTCAATAAACAAGACTAGTTTAATCGAAATCGTTGGAGCCGTTTATGAGAAAATGAAAAAAAAAAAAAAAAAAAAAAACGTAAAAGTTAGACAAAATTTATCAAATAAAGTCCCCCCACCGTTTGATCAATTTTGATGAATTTTTTTCTGTCACATCGCGAGCATATACATACATCAAATTTAAGGCTCGCGCGATTTATCGTTATTGAGCTTCAAACACAAACCGGAAGTCGAAATTTTTCACGATCGCATTACTTTCCCTTACTATATATTTCATATATAGGCAAATGAATGTAAAAATGAATGCATTGACTAAGTTAAAAATCATAGCAATCATCTTATTTTTTAAAATTTTACATATATTTTTTATACTCGTTATACTATACCATAATTAAATTAAGTACTTGCTCTTTTTTGCAAGGCTTGAAAGCAATGCACTTTGGGGCCAGGTAATTCACATATAACAAACTTACGATAAATATAAAAAAAAATTAACTCAAGTTTTAAGTAAAAATATTCAATTAAAATCATGCATATTTTATGCAATACCTACATAAAAAAATCTGGTGCGATGCGCGCAACACACAACTTTCACTTACGAACTTACTTGGATTAGAAATCGTCGTGTCTCGATAATATGTAAACGCCACACATTTAAGTATATACTTATATTTCTATATCTCCATACTGCATCGCAAAATTTGGTAATTCTCAGCACTTTTCGCTTCATTATTGCTAATTTATATATGAAGGGACTAATTTCATCAACAGTCGAGTTTTTTAATGCTTGCTTGTTTTTTACTACGAGTTGCTTTTAGCAAATACATCGTGAAGGTGAATCGATAGGTGTATTTTAAGCCGTTTTTGAGTAAACAAAAAAACACGTGATAATGAGACGACAGTTATTAAGTAAAGTGCCCCCTCCGTTTAACCAATTTTGATGAAATTTCGGCTGTCGCATCACGGTCATATACATACATCAAATACCAAGTTTGATAAAAATCGTTAAATCCGTTTTTGAGTAAATAAAAAAAAACACGTGAATATGGGACAACATTTATTAAGTAAAGTGCCCCCTCTAATTAATCAATTTTGATGAAATTTTTACTGTCGCATCGCGTGCATATAGATACACCAAATACCGAGTTTAATCATAATCGTTAGAGCCGTTTTTGAGTAAATAAAAAAAAACACGTGAATATGGGACAACATTTATTAAGTAAAGTGCCCCCTCTAATTAATCAATTTTGATGAAATTTTTACTGTCGCATCGCGTGCATATAGATACACCAAATACCGAGTTTAATCATAATCGTTAGAGCCGTTTTTGAGAAAATCGAAAAACCCCTAAAAATTAGACAAAATTCTTTAAATAAAGTACTCCCTCCGTTTGACCCATTTTGATGAAATTTTTGCTGTCACATCGCGGGCATATACATACACTAAATACCCAATTTCAGGTCTGTGCGGTTTATAGTTTTTGAGCTAGTCTGTTCACATACATACAAACACACACACAAACACACGCACGCACGCACGCACGCACGCACGCACGCACGCACGCACTCACGCACACACACACACACACACACACACACACACACACACACAGACCATTTCGAGGGACTTGGTTAATTGGACTCAGGGGACCCCAAAACGTGTATTTCCGTTGAAAACCGGAAATCGAAATTTTTCACGATCGCAATACTTTCCTTACTATATATTTCATATATAGGTAAGTAAGTTAAAAAAATCGTATCCAAATTACACAAAGTCAATTGATATGTAAACAAAAAATGATCATTTTAAAATAAATGAGCAGTGATTATCCATTATCTGATCTACCGCTTTTGTGCTTAAATCAGAATCCACTGATTCAATTACGGTCTCTTGAATATTTTGCTTGATGCAATAAATTCAGTTTGATAAATAAATCGTTTTAAACTGTAACTTACTAAACAATACTTCAAATGTTTATCCACATTTACAACAAGTCATTAACGAAATGTCGAACATGAGGGCAGTCCTAGATAACGAATATGTAACCCGCATGAATCATTAGGTGAGTTCGTGAAGTTAGTTCTAGTTCAAAGTTATATACTTATACATATATATATTTTTTTTCTTGTCTAAAATGTCTCAAAATATTGACTAATTATTATACCTAGCTGTTTTATCAAGTTACCAGGAAACGAATAATAGTCAAAATGTTACATAGAACAAATACAAGGAAAAATGTTTAAAAGAAAAAAAAATGAGGTATTTAGTAAAACTAATTAAAAAAAAAAATATGTAGTGAGCTGTAGACAGATTCAAGAGCTGCAGCTAACCAATTATTAACGGGATTATCCTCACCATAAAAAAATCTGTAAATAATAATAATAAAGGGCACTATATTTTTAAAACAAATAGTAAGAGCGAAAAATTGAAACTTCCGCAAAATAAAATTATTTTGAACAACAAATAAAATAAAAAAAATATGTGAGAAATTGAAAGAAATAGTTACCACTTTTATTGATAATTTTGAATATTTTTATTTTAAGAAAAAAGATTAGTCTTGCCAGGACTCAAACCCCGGTCTCCACAAATTTTATTACACCACCAAGAGCACGAACCAAGTCAAGTTGACTCTTCACTTTTGCGAATTAATACGGGAGGTGGTCTATTCGTCCAAATATCAGGATCTATCGACAATTTTTAATATGTAGGTATATATTGATTTAATAGATAAATACGTCTATTTATGCTTTAATAATTCTAAATATTTTTATTTTGAAGAGAAAATATTGACATTGGCCGGGATTCAAATCCGGGTTTCCCGTGTAACTAAAATTATATAATATTTAAAATTAATAAAAGTAGTTATCCACAAGAAAATATTTATATAGTTATTATAAAATTATAATATATCTATATTAAAAATAGACGAAATGTCAATAGATCCATCAACAATTTTTTATCTTCAGAATATAAATATCGCTCTCTTGAAAGAAGACTGCCGCGAAAATTTTACAGAAGCGTCGGTTCTGATCATCATTGCTGTCTGTCAACTCAATGTAAGACTGTCCAAAATGCTCTCCAACGTTAAATATTAGATTTCTTTGCAAAGAAAGATTTGAAATCGGCAAAAAAAAAAAAAAAAAATCAAAACTAATATAATAATTACAATAAATAATGAATAATAAATAAAGAAATTAACGCAATTTAAATTTAACAGAACTTAACTAGACAAGTTTGATTCTACTGAAACTGCATTTATCGACATACGATATTTATAAAGGTATAAAAAATATTTATTCATTCACCTATGTTTGTTTTAATGCCTTATGGGATCTGAAGATTACAGATATTTAACCAGATTGAAACAGAGAAGAATCTCATTTCAAAATGAAACCGGTCTTTGGAATCACGGTGAATACATAAAATTAACCCACTCACATTCCGATTGAGATATTTGATAATTCTGGCTACAAAATGTTAACCATTCAAAAGGTAGTCAGTTTATTAAGTGACTACCTTTTGAAATCTTTAAAAAATTCCATTTATTGTAATATTATTGAACATATTTTTCATCTTTTTTACTTTTATATTTGATATGCATT
This sequence comes from Aelia acuminata, assembly GCA_911387785.2. Lineage (NCBI taxonomy): Eukaryota > Metazoa > Arthropoda > Insecta > Hemiptera > Pentatomidae > Aelia > Aelia acuminata. The sequence goes on from OU426982.1 coordinate 91,890,846, forward strand.
TGACCAATTGTGTTAACTAAACCTACCAAGGGCGTACCCAGGATCAAAACTGGGGGGGGGCAAGCTAAAAACTAGGGGGGGGGGTCATTTAAACGTTTTGTTACCTGGCTAATTTTGTAATTATATACCAATATAAGATTGCTTCATAAACGTAATTTGATAAAAGTTTAATTTGAATTTTTTTGGGGCTATTTCTTTTTTTTCTGTAGAACCATCAGATGTCTCACGATGTCATATTTTGGAGTTTTCCAGACCATATGCCCGTAAACTCGTAAATACTTTTCAATTCAAAATTCTTTAAAACAGATAGATATTGTCGATATTATGTCTTGGACAAATGAGAATTTTTTTTACATTACATGGAAATATTGCAGACATGGTGAGACGTTTTAATATCTATATTCATATAAATTATTATATTTTTATAATTTTGTATTATTTTCGATGACCTAAAAGAAATTGGAAACCCCTTTAAAGTATAAAATCCTTTGTCTTACAATACAGACGGAGCCATGCATGACGCCTGTCCGACGCTTTAAATGTGACGTCATAATGCATCATTACTGAAGTTAGGTGAGGGGGAATATAAGTAAAAATGTAAAGGAAAAAACCTTCGGTTGTCTTATCTTATTCTCGCGGAACTTATCATGAATTGGTAACAACGGCATTAGTCATCGTTATCCTAGCCAGATTTCTTATTATTCGAAGAAATCTAACTGAAAATTAGAAACTTATAAAAATATCAAGCTTATTTTTTGATTTTACAAAAGATGTTTCTTAATTTTTATAACAGATATCGGATCGAAAAATTCAATTATGTTTCTATACATTGAGAAAACCACGCGAAACGACCGGTAAAAAGGCAAAAAACGTACAAAACTGGCTTGAATACAACGGTGTAAAACAAAGGCAGGAAGGGGCTGAGGAGACCACGTGGTACACCTTTGCAAGAAGGTAGCACCCAGGAATTCACTTCGTGGTACCGGTGTACACCTGGCGTCCCCTAAACATCTTTGGGCAACTTAAATAATATTAATTTATAATAATTAAGTGAATAAATAAAACAATCAAAATTAAATATTAGTTAAATTGGATTAAAATAATTTTAATTTAAGCTCTGTACAGAATATACTAGACGAGATTATAGAGCTGAGATTTTGCAGTCTTAAGTAACTTGGACCAAATGAGTTCTGACCGAATTTAAATTTCACTAATTACCCAAATATTTATGTAATTGTTAAAAGAAAAATGTGTGATTTTGCTCACAAAAAGCTTACACAGAAACTGAATAATCTTTTTAATATTCTGTGCTTGTTTACATCCTCAACAACACCCATTAGAGTAAATGAAAAAAAGAATCGTCTATTAAAATGAGAGAAATAAATTTAATACTATAATCTAAGAACAACGGACAAACGAAAAATATAAGAAAGCGTCCCTCAAGAAATCACATCAAAACTTTCGAAATTGAAACAAAGAAAAAAAATGCTGATTTTAAACAGGAAAAAAGATAATACGACAAAAAGTTCTCACAAATAACGGAAATGTGACTTCCACACCATCCTTATTATTCTTTATATGTAGGATTCTATGAAATTGTCCGAATACTCTGAACAATATTTTTCATACTAAGATCATTTTTTTTTTTTTTTCAACGTTGGTAATTTTATGAAATGCTAATTAACAAAGAGTGATAATTAACAATGAAAGGTTTTATTTTCGAAGTTTTGTAATTCATCGCCAGCTTTTTGTAAAAAGAAAACGGAATTTTACGATCCATCAATTTTTTGTTTGATTTCGAATTATTATTATTACTTTTTAATTTTTTACTTACAATTAGCTCAAGTATATAAAAAATTAATGATCTTGAGAACTGCAAGATGAGAAGTATTGACCTCCAATCTACACAAATAAACTATATTGAGCGATTTTCATCAAAAAGGTAAGATTATTTTAGTTTACGAAAAAAAAAACACAGACAAACCCTTCATAAATAAGAACGAACTAAAATTTCATGAAACACTGACTTACATTAGCTTTTGTTATTAATATGCATAATGAATTGATGAACATTTACTGTTTATTCTTAATTACTCTTTAAATTCAAGTATATTTGTTTCGATTTTTAGTATCTTATATTTTTTCGGTTCAAATAAAATAAACATGTTTCCTCGCGCGTCTTGGAAGCTATCAACAATGGCCACGTAATTCCCTAATTCGAGAAATACTTTATTATTGGATGTAACTTTAAAAGAATAGAACTATTAAATGCACGGTTTTTTATGGGCTCCATCGCTGAGTAATAAACCTCTGGAAAAGAAAAAACAGATTTCGCATTTAACGGCTGAATTCGCCAAACAAGGAAACATGTTTAGGAGTGATGGGAAAGAGTCCGAAAATAAAATCATGCTGGCTGACAGTCGGAATATAAATCAGATTTGAGCAAAGGGGCCCAAAACTACAGAAATTTTTTTTTTCGGAATTCGAATTTTATCCCGTCAGTTTATATACGTATACAAGACAAATAAATTCAAAATGGCAAACAAATAAATAAACATTCCAAAAAAAAAATAAAATAATAAATACAAAAAAGGATAACGTGGCGCCAAAAACCCATGTAGCAAAGAGGAAAAGAAAAAAATATTTATATAAATAATTTTTGTCATCACAAGCAAAACATCTTTAGAATTCACCGGTCATTTTCTAGCACCTTCGCTCCTATTGGCAATGCAAATCCGATGGTAGGTACACCTTTGTGACGATACAGTTATTTTAAAATGATTTGCAATTGAAAACAAAGGGAGGCAACAGCCGACTTTAAAAAATAGCTCTTTACATATTCTTTAAAAAACCTTAATTTTATAGAGTATTTTGAAAACATTTACAATTTATTGATAGGGGTTCCATTTTAGAAAAAGAAAGAAAAAAAATGGGCCTTGAGTTTATGCTAATGAGAGGCACACAACGCTGTCCGGTCCTCATCCCCACCCAAAACCGAATCAAGTTAAACAAATATTGACGAGAGGCTCCGAAATTGAGTTGGATTTCGAAGGACACGGGAAAAAAATGCGAGTTAGTAGAATGTATGTGGGATGATAAAGATTTCATCGTCCTTCATCGAGTATTTCGGTTGAAAAGATGGAATTTTGAAAGCATAATTCGTAAGGATATGTAATGATGATTTGTCTGTTTTGAAAAAAAAAAATTGGAAATTATTTGGGAGAATAAATGTAAGAGGGTACTTACGGTTGAGAAATAGGCGGAGATGAAGAAGTAGAAGCGGAGAGAAGATGGAGAAGCACTGAAGAGGAGTGATGATGGTAGAGAGAGAGAGACGGGGACAATGGACTGGAGCGGGCAACTACCTGAGGGGGGACCTGGCAGGTAACTCTGGCAAGGCCACCCTACGCCGCTCCCCTCTGATCTTGAGCCCTCCTCTAACGTCTTGGCTTCACTTAGCTTGCTGTGGGCTGGCCCAAGATCATGCGGACAGGCTGATTTCTCCCCGTACTCCAGCCGAAAGCCGAATTATTGAAGTAATGAGCTCAACCAGACATCACGAGCTTCTTTTAAGCTGAACTAGGAACGCATTCTTGATTTTTCTTAACGTTCTAATACAAGATATAAAGTCTTTATTAACATCAAGTAAAATTTACATAACTATTATCAAAAGAAAAAAAAAAAAATGATTTACCGTTTCTCTTCTCAGGAAATCTTTGTGTATAAAGAAGAGAATATAGACAAATAATTTAATTATTTTTGACAACTAAATTTTGTATCATGATATATATGCCTTTTGGAGTAGGGTCAAAATAAACAAATAAATATATAAAACTGTCAATCATCTCTGTCTTCATCAAGCCTTACATTTTTTTTTTCTTTCAATCTTGGGAATATGATGAAATTTTCTCCGTACATGCTTACCTGTATTTTTAATATTTAATTTAAAAATCTACTTTTTTTTTTTTCGTTCTCCAAATATATTCTAAAACGTGCTTTCGTTTAAGAAATTCGCATATTTAAAATCAACTTACAACATGACGTTTATGCCAAATACAAGAAAAAATATACCAGATATATTAAGTTATTACTTACTAACATCCGGGAAAGGTGATGTTTATAAGCGGGGAATAATCTTATAATGGAGTATTTCCGCAAAGTTAGTGAATGTGATGAATTGTAGAGATGGAGGGGTAGGTGGGGTAGGTAAACTTGAGATCATCTTCATTACCTCTGAAATTCGCACATTGTAAATTCAGGGCTACTTAATATTAGGATTAATATTTATATTTAATCCATGCTAAATGGAAAATTGCTTAAAGAGTAAGATGGATGTAATCTAAATTCAAAGAGTTATTGAATAAATTTTAGTACCTACAAGCTTACAAAATGGGTTGGGCACAGTTTTGAACAAATACTTCGGTTTGTGCATACCAATTTTTACATTTCTGATACATAGTTAATGCTTGCCCAATTAAAACTTACTTTAAGGCTGATATAGACATTAATGAACACTCAGTTTTTATGTTTATTTTCGAGAAACAGTGGATGCGAAGTAAAAAAAATCTGGTGCGTGTGCGCAACACACAACTTTCACTTACCAACTTAATTAGATTAGAAATTGACGTGTTTTGATATATATCATTTCCCAAAGTCACACATTTTTCTACATTCATATCTTATTTTTGTTAATCCTTAAAGCCGTTTTTGAGTAAATAAAAAAAAAACCGTGAAAATGATACAAAATTTATTAAGTAAAGTCCCCCCTCCCGTAGATCAATTTTAATGAAATTTTTACAGCCATATCTCGGGCATATAAATACATAAAATACCAAGTTTGATCAAAATCGTTAAAACCGTTTTTGAGTAAATAAAAAAAAACACGTGAAAATGATACAAAATTTATTAAGTAAAGTCCCCCCTCCGGTTGATCAATTGTGATGAAATGTTGGTTATCACATCTTTGGCATATAAATACATCAAATACCAAGTTTGATCAAAATCGTTTAAACCGTTTTTGAGTAAATAAAAAAAACATGTGAAAATGATACAAAATTTATTAAGTAAAGTCCCCCCTCTGGTTGATCAATTTTGATGAAATTTTTACAGTCATATCTCGGGCATATAAATAGATCAAATACTCAGTTTAATCAAAATCGTTAGAGCCGTTTTTGAGAAAATCGAAAAAAACGTAAAAAGTTATTAAATAAAGTACCCCCTCCCTTTGAGCAATTTTGATGAAATTCTTGCTGTCACATCGCGGGCATATACCTATACTAAATACGCAATTTCAGGTTCCCACGGTTTATATTTTTTGAGCTAGTCTGTTCACACACAGACACACAGACACACACACACACACACACACACACACACACACACACACAGACCATTTCGCGGGACTTGGTTATTTCGACTCAGGGGGTCCCAAAACGTGTATTTCCGTTGAAAACCGGAAGTCGAAATTTTTCACGATCGCAATACTTCCACTTACTATATATTTCATATATAGGTAAGTGAAAGTAAAAAAAAAATATTAAAAATTGATATACATTTACATTTACATGTACTTGGGATCAAGCTTTTAAAGTAACAGTTGAGTTATAACGATATTTTGAGGTAGGGAAGACGGACCACGTGTTAAACAAAAGCTGAGGGGAGGCAGGTCAAGAGAAACCAGTGGAAAGGGTGCACTACCCCAATTTGCTTTGAAAAGCCTACCCCAAGCTCCCTCCTCAATCTTAGCCCCTGCAACTGAATGCGGATGTGTCTTGAGGCGGTTCTATCTACATTCAATACAACCTTCACATCTTTATAATATTTATTAAGCAATGAACGATTTCATCATTAATATGTAAATATTGCACAATGTTTGACATCAAGTAACAAATTGTAAAACAAAAAAATCTTTTAATCTTTCCTACCTATAACAATTGAAGGGTAATAGAAATAATGAAGTCTTGAAGACACCAAAACTCGCTCCCTGGAATCCGCCATCCACCAAAAGACTGCCATCCTGACCCAACTAACAATTGAAGGATATAGGGGTAAAATCACGTCAGTTATTTTTTTTTTCTTCAAGGAAATGGAACAACGGTGCCATCTAGTGGTTGCTAAAGTATACTTTTCGAATAGTATATCATATTTATACAAAACTCCTTAAGTGATATATTTGTTTGAAAATGTTAACGGGAAAAATTCCATAGGTCTTTGCGGAAATTTTATTACAAATATTACAGCAAGACTTGAAATTTATTCGGATGTACATATCCTCTGCCCTTCAGAAAAGAAAACCTCTGAGTAAAAACTCCAAGAATACAATACTCAGACACTCCTTTTAAACCACTGTAATTTTTTAACAGTGGAAAAAATCCGATTAGCTCCATCCATCTATATCAGTTGTTGGAAGTCCACTGGCAAAAATATTTAACCAAAATTTAACATCAGTCAATTTTCACCATGGACAAAGTGACCAGGAATATGCTGATGATCCACCAATGGACGAGAAGTTATCTGGAGAGAATTGATTCAAGAACATTTTTCCAGAATTAAATTGCGTTTTACTTCTTATTAATTTTTTTTTTTAATCCTTTATAAAAAAAAATAATTTACTGATATTTATTGGATTTATTTGTCCATGTTCTCTTACCTGAAATGGAAAACATTCCCAAAATTAGCTTTTTTTGACTGATGAGGGTTGTTCCACTGCACCCTTCAATTGCGTGAAAAGGGCGCATTTGTTGCAGAACGAAATACATTAAAACCATAAATAACATAGAATAAATATTTCCATCTGGACCAAAGACAGTACGGTTCAGCCCTGAATAGCTGGGGATTATTCCGGGCATAATTTCCTTCAAAATATTTTATTGAGCATGGTCTCATTCTGAACGGAGATAGGTACAATTTTGTGTTTTATTAAGGGGTCGCGTTTTTTATTGAGGAAGAAAGGATTTATCAGAAAGGAATTCCTTGTAGTAAAGAATTATTTACTTTAATGATTTTTTGGGGATTAATAGGACACGTGGGTTTTCCTCATATTGAAAACGCTAAATTGTATTTCTTGAAAAATCGTAGGTTTTTCGCAAAGCGAATAATTCCATTATTAACTCGTGATAGAAACATAGCTCATGGATAATTAGTTGTTTAATAGATATTTTACAAAAATTCTGTACAAAGTAGAGAAAAAATGTATTTTTTTTTTTTTTTTTGTACATGAAGGTATAAAAGTTTGAGAAACCAAACAATGTTTTAATTCATACAAATTAAAAAGATAATACGATTTATGGTTAAAAATTACTATTCCACTTCCGCATGAATGAAGGTTGAATTTCGATATGCGTTTAATTCATAAATATTCACATAGTAAATAAATAAAAAAATACGATGCTTTGAATACATCCGATAAATTATTGATGATAAAATTTTGAAATTCCGAGTAGTAGTATCTGGTGGTTTTGTTCCACGAAACTGCAAGCAAAATCACTAAACGCAAATAGCTCTTTAGATAAGATATCAAAAAGGATAACCTGGGTTTTATATCCTGGCAATAGACAAAAAAAGTTTCAGGAATATACGAGTACGTATATATACATATACGTTCAGTCTTTCATCATTATTGACAAGTCCCTGAAACAGAAGATTATGTTTTTAAGCAAGAATAATTCGGTCGCGATTACTTATCAATTATCAGTATAAATCCATATATTAACAAAATATGGTGCGTGCGCGCAACACACAACTTTCACTTAACAAGTTACTTAGATTAGAAATTAATGCGTTTTGTTAATTGCCGCTTCTCAAATTAACAGAATGGCTTTAATTATGAACAATGCGTACTCCGCATGCGTGGGCTCAACGAGTTTTATGAGTTGACTGAATATTTTTCTTTTTTTCTCCTCTTTATGTTTTCTTTATTTTTATCATATCTCATATTTAGCTATTTCTTAATTATAGGCGCAACGAGAGACAGTTAATTTCTCTATATAAACAAAAACAAAGGTACTTCATAGGAAACAAAAAAACAAACAAACAAAAAAGGCTCCCGCCCCATATAAGCCCCCTCAGAACATTTTAATAATGCTAAAGCTTACCTGATATTAAAGAACACCTAATTTTCATTAAACGTGATGAATTTTATAAAAATCGTTTAAGCCGTTTTTGAAATCATCAAATAAAAGGTAAAAATTGGAAAAAAATTATGAAATAAAGTGCCCCCTCCGTTTGACCAATTTTGATGAAATCTTGGCTATCACATCTTTGGCATATAAATACATCAAATACCCAGTTTGATCAAAATCGTTTAAACTGTTTTTGAGTAAATAAAAGAAACACATGAAAATGATACAAAATTTATTAAGTAAAGTCCCCCCTCCGGTTGATCAATTTTGATGAAATGTTGGCTATCACATCTTTCGAATATACATACATTAAATACCCAGTTTGATCAAAATCGTTTAAACCTTTTTTGAGTAAATAAAAAAAACACGTGAAAATGATACAAAATTTATTAAGTATAGTCCCCCCTCCGGTTGATCAATTTTGATGAAATTTTTACAGTCATATCATGGGCATATAAATAGATCATATACTCAGTTTAATCAAAATCGTTATAGCCGTTTTTGAGAAAATCGAAAAAAACTTAAAAAGTTATTAAATAAAGTACCCCCTCCCTTTGAGCAATTTTGATGAAATTTTTGCTGTCACATTGCGGGCATATACATACACTAAGTACCCAATTTCAGGTTCTCACGGATTATAGTTTACGAGCTAGTCTGTTCACACACACACACAGACCATTTCGCGGGACTTGGTCATTTGGACTCAGGAGACCCCAAAACGTATATTTCCGTTGAAAACCGGAAGTAAAAATTTTTCACGATCGCAATACTTCCATTTACTATATATTTCATATATAGATAAGTGAAAGTAAAAAAATAATGAGATGTCTTAATAAAATCTATGCATGGACACGATACTAATCGTTACTTATATTAATCTAAGAACAGATTAAATCCACCATCTTACATAAAATTGACAGTGTATGTACATATCTCTTCAATGTGTATTAAATATAACACCATGAATCAAGAAAAAAGTAGTAACGGAGATGGATGATTTAAATTTATGATACCATAAATTGTAAGGAAGGATTATTATCACTAAGTCATTGAAAAAGAAGACTCCATGACACATGACAACTTGTTGACTTCGCGAATTTCCAGATTCCTATGTTCCTGATCATGAGTGGTGTCAGAAACATAACTTGCTGAGTTCAGCCTGGCTTCGTAATAATTACTTCATGATTAATCATTAAGAAAATACTTTAAAAGAGTATAAGATTAATATATAAATAAGTTCAATGCTATCAATAACATTGCAGGGCAAGTAGCGAACTCATAACTTTTTCTTCGTACTATTTGTTAGAGGATTATAATTTCCTTGAATATTTGAAATTAGCTATTGGAGGATAATCATTCCCAACAAATGCTGTGCACATCTTTCAATACTGGTTGCTATTCAATGCCAGTTTCTAAGAAGCACTCTTAGGGGCTTTTATTTTTGCCGATTTCTATAAAGAAGGCAGTGCAGCAAGAAGAGCACTTGGCATTACAAGGAAACTCAATTCAAGAAAATGTCTGTTTTAAAAATTTCCCTGTCCCAAGTCTGCTTACGGCTGGATGGATATGGTCAGCATCCTAGCCCACTCTTTATTCAGGATATGGACAACTTTAACGTTATAACCATCATTTATTTATCGTTGTAACATAAAATAAACATAAATTGTAACACTTTATTATTTTGGATGGGTTATCGATGAAATTTCTTTCGATCGAAAACAAAAAAAAATCGTAGGGAGATGATATCTGTAATAATAATGTTTTCAACGTAAAATAATTACATTGTAAGGGAATAGACGTTTTTCTAAAAAACTATAATAAGAGATGAGAGCACATCACTCACAAGATCTTAATCTTCGAATCTGAATATATATTGTAACACTTATGTGGGTAACAAATATTTATTCAACAAAATATACAGTTATCAATGCCAACGAATTAATACATCTTAAATACTTGAGCAGGTTACAAAAATGATAACGTTATAACACACAACGAGCTACACAGACTTATCTCAGACTAACTCGTTCAGTCACTCGCTTCTTATATATAATCGTAAATGGTCAGGTCTGGAATGTTCCAGAACAATGTGGACAGTTCTACGTCTTCGTGGGCTGGGCGCGAATGATCTAGACCCAAACAGTTCGTTATTTTGTTCCAACAAACGGTCTGGGAGTTTACATCATATGTTTCTTTTATTTACTTATCGATTTAACGTTACACTATTAACTTTGAACCGTTCTTACCATACAACATTATAAATAATTTAGATCTTAATAAGTGTAATAGACATATCATAGATGAATAGTCTATGTCCATGTATATATATTTACTATTGAATAGCTGAACATTTTACTTTAGTATCAACATTAGATTAATCCTCTAATGCTAGAAATTCTTTGTGGTATCATTTATGTAAAAATTGTGAAAACTACCAATCCGAAATCAGAAAATAAGCAGCTTAAATTCTATTCAAGCCACGACTTGGTTTAAGTTGGTATGTAAGCGACTAACCCAAAGCAGATAATGTATTGCCTAACAATGGGCCTGGGAGGAAAGGTATGGGGCATCCCAGCGGAAATTCCACCATTCCCATATGTTAAGGATAATGTTGTGCTATCTTAGCAACGGCATTAACCCAATTTTAGAGAAGACGGTCCATACTAACCTTTCCTGCCCCTTACTTTCAGTAGAATTTTAATGATTAACTTTTTGGCATTAAAATAATACAAGTTTCATAATTTTAAAACATAATGATTTATTATAAACATAAATTGCATATCTCATTTGTAGATTTTTTACTTTCACTTACCTATATGAAATATACAGTAAGTGGAAGTATTGCGATCGTGAAAAATTTCGACTTTCGGTTTTCAACGGAAATACACGTTTTGGGGTCCCCTGAGTCTAATTAACCAAGCCCCGCGAAATGGTGTGTGTGTGTGTGTGTGTGTGTGTGTGTTTGTGTGTGTGTGTGTGTGTGTGTGTGTGTGTGTGTGTGTGTGTGTGTGTGTGTGTGTGTGTGTGTGTGTGTGTGTGTGTGTGTGTGTGTGTGTCTGTGTGTCTGTGTGTGTGTGTGTGTGTCTGTGTGTCTGTGTGTGTGTGTGTGTGAACAGACTAGCTCAAAAACTATTAACCGTGCGAACCTGAAATTGGGTATTTAGTGTATGTATATGCCCGCGATGTGACAGCAAAAAATTAAGTATTTGATGTATTAATATGCGCGAGATATGTCTGTAAAAATTTCATCAAAATATATCAACCGGAGGGGGGACTTTACTTAATAAATTTTGTATCATTTTCACGTGTTTTTTTTATTTACTCAAAAACGGTTTTAACGATTTTAATCAAACTGGGTATTTGAAGTATGTATATGCCAAAGATGCGATAGCCAACATTGCATCAAAATTCATCAACCGGAGGGGGGACTTTACTTGATAAATTTTGTATCATTTTTACGTGTTTTTTTTATTTACTCAAAAAAGGCTTTAACGATTTTGATCAAACTGGGTATTTGATGTATGTTTATGCCTAAGATGTGATAGCCAACATTTCATCAAAATTGGTCAAAGGGAACGGGCACTTTATTTTATAACGTTTTTCCAATTTTTACTTTTTTTCGATGATCTCAAAAACGGCTTTAACGATTTTTATCAAATTCGTCGTGTTTAATGAAAATTAGGTGTCCTTTAATATCAGGTAAGCTTTATCATTATTAAAATGTTCTGAAGGGACTTTTTTTGGGGTGGTTGGGGCCTTTTTTGTTTGTTTGTTTCGTATGAAGTACTTTTGTTTTTGTTTATATGGAGAAATTAACTGTCTCTCGTTACGCCTAAAAATAAGAAATGGCTAAATATGAGATATGATAAAAATAAAGAAAACATAAAGAGGAGAAAAAAAGAAAAATATTCAGTCAACTCATAAAACTCGATGAGCCCATGCATGCGGAGCACGCCTTTAAGGACAGACCATTGTTGATAATTAAAGCCGTTCTGTTCATTTGAGAAGTGGCAATTAACAATATGCATCAATTTCTAATCTAAGTAAGTTGTTAAGTGAAAGTTGTGTGTTGCGCGCACGCACCAGATTTTTTGGTATTGTTTTGTTTTTCCGGCGTCCTCACTGATAAGGAAGAGTAAATAGCACAGTGTGTCCCGATCTAAACTGAAAAGTACCCCTAAGGGCTTGTTTACCTCTTTTGAGAGAGCGTTGCGAAGTCGATAACTGAAATTAATAAAGCTAAACAAGACCGTTTTAGACCGTAGGAGGTAGCTTGCTCGGGTCTGTAGGGACCACGCTGTTTATTTTTTGTCATTTAACTTTAAAATAAATTTTGAATCCTGCTGAGCCTTTCAACAAGTCTCCTGCCTCATTTTTTCTCAAGAGTTATTAAACTTGCTTTGGGTCATTCTTAGTGTAATAGTTTTTTTTTTGGTGGCATACGGATTGACATAGTATGCCTCTTTTCTTGCATCGATGCAGGTCGTTTTATTGAAATTGTTTTCTATCTTTTACTGATATTTAGTCTGCTCTCTATCCTCATAGCTTTCTTCTTAATTATTAAAGATCTAACCTCAGAATGAAGTGTATTGTAGTATAGTGATCAGTAGATCAACTCTTGTATCAAATTATTGACGGGGAGAAGGCGATATCGATAACTTTCCAATGGACAGAGAATCGAAGGAGGAATATTCAGTTCGAATGGATACCGTGGTTCAAGAGGGGTCGAATAGTGAACTCATCGATGATGTTGTTCCTAGCGAAGAAAGTGGTTGCCAAGAACTTGAGGGGCCTTAAAGAAACAGGCAGAAGTCTATAGTTTTGTGGAAAAGATGAGAGGACTGTTCCTTCAGATGAAAAACCTGAAAAACGTGCATTAAATGTTTCCATTTTAACCACATAGTCTAGAAAATCTTTCAGTACAACTTACAGTTGTTATAGGGGTATAAAAAAACATAAAAAACACAAAAATCAATTTCTGGTTGATTCGAATACGATCTGAGAAGGAAAAAAAAAAAAAAAGAAAAACCAGTTTCAATTTTAAAAATATTATTTTTGAGGTACCTTAGGCTCTTGTATCACCTAAAAAAAATACATGGTGTTGTTTACCTCTGAGATGTAGAATTTAACACGAACTAACATTTCTTTTGGTCATAAATACATTAAATTGAACGTTACATAAAATCATAGTCCAATTATGGAACTAACTGTAATAAAATTAAAATTATGATTGTTACTTCGTCAATTGAACAGCTCCTTTGCTATTTATAAAGGTTGTGGGCTGTCTTCAATAAACTACAAGGTTGTCTACCCACTAAGTTTTCTTTATAAAAATTTCAATATTTTTTTTTTTCATAGGGATAGGATATTACTTTTTATAATGCATTAAAAGAAAATAAAGAAGGTTCTTTCTCCAGTTTCGCCTTTATCTAAAATGCCTATGAGTGGTAGTATTGATTGACAAGAAGTTTCCTTATGAATGTAGATTTTTTTTCTTTAGGTAGAAAAAGCATGGTACATGTTATGAGTGTTTTTGTATTGGTAAATAAGGTATATATTTCTACAAATATATTTCTTCTAAGCAACTGCCACTCAACTCAAGAAGGTCTTCCAAGGGAAGAAGGCCACTGAAGGTGTCGGTGTATTAATTGTTGGTTGTGGCCAGTGGAGCGTGGGTTTGAAACAGTGTTGGTAGGCAAGGTCACCCACCAGAAGCAGCCAAATATTTCACAATAGGAGAACCATAATTTTACCGACTTATACCTTCCAACCATTGGATACTATATCTAACATATTCCCAGTAGTTTAGGAGCATTTTTCAATAATCTCGTAATACTAGGGATAGAAATGTGATTTCTAAAAATTTAATTTTTATTGTCGTATACTAATGAATTACAAATATAAACACAAAAGGTAAAAGTGATAACCAGGGATAGGACTTTTATTTAATAATAAAATGAAAATATGGACTAAAAAAAAAAGAAGGAAAATATGGACTTAAAATTAAAATATTTAAAAAGTTCAGTATTCACATTGAAAATAAATATACAATTAAAATATTTTTAAAATATCAAGTGTAGTTGTGTAGTTGTGTATAGTGTAGGAATTGTAAGAACACATATTAAACTTCCTCACCTTAAACATCAAAAACGTTGCATTCTAAGATTAACTTTGGAAAAAAGACTACGATTGGGTCGAAGCTTTTTATTGCTGAACGATCTTTCCACGTTGACTGACACGTCTGTAGACTTATTTTCTATAATATTTTATGTTTCGCCGTTTTCAAATGCTGTAAAACCAAAAATCGTTGATCCATTGAAATTTTGGTAGCACAAACAATACTGGACACCTTCGCTGTTGCATTTAAATGTTTCTTCTGCAAACTCCGCAGCGTACTTAGCGCCTTTTTTTTTTTTTTCTGTTTTCTTACCTTTTTTGGTATTTCACACAGTAGGTATAAGCTAACTGAATCAAGGATAAAAGGCATCTGTATAACGAGAGAAGGGGATCAACATTTCTGAGAAGTGTCGATATTGCTTTGTGCTTATTGATTTTCCAAGAATTTTTTTAATCCCTACACTCATTCTCTACTTTAGACTATTTATTCTAGGAATCGATTGAATATACGTAAAAGAAGTAAATAAGTAACAATAATTTTAAAGTAAATTCCCTAAAAGTTATAAAATATACGTAAAAATATTTAAAAACCACGAAATATGGAAATACATATATGGAAAATATAAATGGTTTAAAATGTTTTATATCATGGTTAAACCCATTTAGAACGCATATACGTGACCTCAGAAGAAGATATGTAAATAAATGAAAATCCCATCCCTAGTAATAACAAAAAAAAAGGTAGTAAAGACGTAGAGAGAAAATATGTACAGAAGGCACTACAACAATTGATTGAATTTTATCAGCAATAACTTAATGCATCAATAATTACTGCTTATTAAGACAAAAATAATTAGATAATTAACGAAGAATTTAACAAACATGCCCAAGAATCAGCCCGAAAGTGGAATGGGTAGGGATAATGTTAGGTCGCACAACTTTATCTTTTATAGTGGATTCTATTTTTCTTAAACTTTTTTTTTTATTATGTGCCATTTGATATTACACAAGTAATTTTACTTTCAATTACCTATATATATGAAATATGGATTATGGGAAAGTATTAAATGGCGAAGAAAAACATGTATTTTCTGTAGAGTACCTTTGATTTTATGGAGTAACCTATGTGTTATGCCTAAAAATAAGAAATATAGAATGTGAAAAAATCGATAACATACAGGCGAAAAGTGTTCTGACAACTCTTAAAATACGTCGAACCCACGCTTGCGCAGGACATATTTAATGAAAGATCATTGTTTAAAAGTAATGGCGTTCTGTTCATACGAAAGAGTTGTCAACCTGTTTTGGAAAATACATATTTAACAGAAATTATTTGTTTCCATGGCAACTAAATGAAGTTTCCAACAACTAAATAGAGGATTATAAAATGAGACGCGATGGAGTATTATGCTTGCATTCCCGTATCGTCACACATAATAATAAAACCTTTTATTCAACATAGTAGTAGAGAGTAAATATGTGTTGATTTATTTGAAGCAGCTTAAGGTGTGAAAAATATGTATATCGTACAAGATAATCTATAATAAATATATTTTTGTTTACGAACGTTAGTTCCATAATTGATTTGTGAATGAAATATGATTTAGGTGCAATATTAATCGTCGGTTTTTGGAAAGGTAAGTTTAAGACAAAAAATTAATTAATAAATTAAATTAAAAAATAATCAAGAAAAAAAAAACTCCACTATTGATGAAGTTAGGTTTTTTAGGCCCCTAAAAAAAGGAGTAATGAATCGACACCTTACCAGGACTTTCAAGTTTTGCAGTATTTATAATATTGTATACCTTATGGAAGAGGACAAAAAATTTGGAAAAAGCTATTCAATGAAGTTAATTAATGACGTTTATAAATTTATCGAAACACGTTGATTTCTACTTTAAGAAGGTTTGTAAGTGAAAGTTGTGTGTAGCTTGCACCGTACCAGATTTTTTATCTATGGATAGGCAAATACAAAGGGTAGGACACTTCAAGTTGCACAAACCTCATTTTTTCTAACTTTTAAACAATAGCACAATTAAACAGCAAGAGAAGATCAAGTCATACAAAAAAAAATTCTTAACTGCAAAAATATTTCCTAAAAGTTTAACGTGAATCCTCAAAATAAAATCCTGTTTTGAAAAATCTAGCAATTAAATATAGAATTTCCTTTTACTGCAGAACATCGTAAAAGAAACAGGTCTGACTATGAGCATGTCCTTCTTATACTTATTGCCTCCCATTTCCTCTAAACAATTAACACATGTTGGTGATTGGAACTGTGCATGGTTTTTGTGAAAATGTAATGCATTAACGTCGGATGGCAGAGGCAAATAAACATTATACTAATAGTTTTTTTATCTTTATTTTTTAATCAACCCTTGATTTAATGCTCTATAAAACAAGCAAATGCGTTAAGGCACATTAGAATAAAACCAGGAATCTTTACAGTAGAAGCCAGTAATTTTTTTTTATTCATGTCCTCCACTCTGTTCTGTTTTTGCATATTGTAAGCGAGCTTTATTTACAGCAAAATGATCAAGTTAAAAAAAAGAAAGAAAAAGTCTGTGTATATAAAATATAATTAAAAAAAATGGAAAAGTTAAGAAAATAAAAATAAATAAATAATTAAATAAAATATAAATAAAAAAAAATGAATAAAGGTAATCGCTAAGTAAATCCATAGTTGTATTTATATTCCTATTCATAAGTATAAACATCAGTTAAGAATAGAGAGAAAAACTAAATAATTCAGCCTTATAAAATGTAATCCCAATATTTAAGGGCATAATAACACTTTAGTTGATTTCCCTACCAAAATAAATCTATCCTATCCTTTACAGCACATATATAGTACTAACATTGTCAATATATATCTATTATTTCAATGTGATCTTAGAGTGAAGATACGTTTAAGAGCTTTTCCAAATTGAGATGAATTATTAAAAAATTTCGGAAGACTAGGTCTGAAATAGAAAATAGTCCGGAGCTGAGGGCCAGAAAAGCGTCAGATTTGAATAAAGTTTTTGATCTTATATCCTGAAAGTAATAATTTCATAGATAATAAATATGAACGTCTGCCCCCATCTCAGATCGGCTGCCATCAAATTTTATGGGTAAACAAAATCGAAATTTTATATCTGTTATCAATTTTTTTGCTCATAACTCAGAGAGAAAAATGTGTTCTCTTTAAAATAAAAGGGCGTTAAATTTCGCGTTGACTGAGTTCCTCAAAGGTAAAATCGGTTTAGTCTTTTCTCCAAAACCGATTATCAATTTAGCCACTTTAGTGGAAAAATGAATTACGCTCATGTTCCAAAGCCTGCTATTTGAAAAGTGTTACTCCATTATTTTTAATAATGTTTTTGGTAAAAACACAATAAGTAGCTAAGTACCGCTAAGTATCGTAAGCTAGGTACCGCAGTATCTCGTTAAAAAATCCTTGTTCCAATGCTGCTTGATCAGATCCTTCTGAAACCAATATATTTTTATTTTTATTGATTAATATTCCAATAATTTGTTCCTATGTTTGTTTATTTAACGTCACTTTAGCTGTAATGCCTAATGATAGCTGGCTAATCGGAAAATGCTACCGTGTTATTCCCAAATTTTGTCAATCCAGGTATAATCATGGTAGGGATCTTTTACGAGTTCCAGATATCGCACAGGCTAGGGACCTCCATTTAGCCGAGTTAGAAAATACAACGTATGATAGGGAAGCCATCATCATTGCCTCAAAGACGAGGAAGTGGAGAAGCAAACAAAAAAAAGGGGTTCCATTACAGATTGTGGAAATTTTTGTTATTTCAAGAAATCAGGATTTAGGGAAAAGTGATATCAACAATCTTCAAGTAACCATGCGCCCAGGATTTTCTGTTGTCGACGAAGTTGAATTGTAGGATGCAAGACGTGACAACATTCTGAACGCCATCCTTGAAAGTGTCAGAGGAGGTTGTTTCGAATGTGGCGGAATAATCTCCCTGTAGAAAAAAATGACATTTTTGTGACATTTGCCTGGACATAGATTACCTTGGAAAATGCTTACTTCAAAAAGAATGTTTTCAGGTAGTTGAGTTTGAAAATTTGAAAATAATTTGTAACAAAAACTGTAATTTTTGCCGTTAACTGAGCCATTTTCAAGCCAAAAAACTGGCAAGCAATCAGTTGTTTTGTTTTTCAGTTGGATTCCTCATGTTTTTAGCCTAGAAAAATTACGTATTTAGTGAGAGTCCTAAGAGTCTCACAGCGCGACCTACCTTTGGAATTCAACTAGCACGATGTAAGGACGGTCAGTTAATTTGAGTTAATATTTTTTTTAGGTGGATTAACTATTTTTTATTAGAGTACATACGTTTTTTTTTATTCTTAAGGAAATACTAAAATACTAAATAATAGCTTAATACACTATATACACATATAATACTGACCATAACTTATTTCTATTACTAAATACTAACTTCTTAATAATCATAAAAATGAATAAAAAATAATTTTTTAAATAAGAGGAATAATTATTATAATAAAAAGTAATGGAAAATTTTGGAAAAATCTGGTAATTGTCGGTAAAAATTGACATTTAAAGAACAGGATAGAATCAAGCAGTTCGCACACTGCTGCATACACAAATGAATGCATATGCTCGATATTTACTGGTATAATTAAATATAAAGATAATCATAAATTACAATATTATAATGATTTTTTTTCATTATAAATACATACATATATAAATATATATTATATACATTTATATTTATAATCGCCTATATTCTATTTTATAAGAACGGCATCGGTTTGTTATGTCTGGGAATTGTAATAGTAAGAAATATTTTTAACAAGGTTTTGATATAAACACAAACGTTGAATGCTTCATTTTATATACTCATGGTATGAATGAAATTATAATTAGGCCAGTGAACCGAACTAGAATAGCTAAAATTGACTAGCTGTGGGAAAAAAACAAGCTACCTCAAAGGAAGTTGGCTATTATTTCACCTCATGTAACTGGCATGGGTATATCTCTCTAAAGTAACCTTAAAGCTTATCTCAGCGATGATCATAGCCCAAGTTTTGTAGTCGGAGGGGGGCTAATTATAGTGGATTTTTTTTTGTTTTTGTTTTTTGAGGGGCTCTCATATTTAGAATATTAAAGAAAAAAATTACTAATAAAATTCATAATCAAGTTTATAAAATTTCTTAAGAAAATAGAAGCAACACGGTGTTTTGAAACTTGAAAAAAGTCCTGGAACCTGTATTTTCAGCCGCCAATTTTCTAAAGTAAGCCACGTACTTGAAAGCGCTTCTATCCGGTTTCTTGTTGTTAATAATCAATAGGATATAAAATTGCAAATATTACAAAACATTTAACAATATGTCTAACTTATTTTGTGGTAAAAATGACCCTAACCGTGATCTTTACCAGGCTTCAGTTATAAACTCATTATAATTATTGTATATAGCTTATAAACTTATTTAGAGTTTCATTTGGGAAGTGAGTACATTGCGGAAAGTGTTAATCATTCATGCCAGGTTTCTTAATTAACCTAAAATTCATCATTAAGGCAATTAGGGGTTATTTTTAATAATACTGAACGCAATTATAAAAGCTTGTACATATACATCGAATAATTGCATTTAAGTTTGCTGTTTTCTTAGTGTTTTATTGCCCACAACAAACACTTTCACAAAACCAGGAAAGTTATAATTAATATCTTCCTTCAGCATAGTCATTAATTAGTAAGACATTGCTTAAATAACCAAATTTAAATACATTAGACTTTCTAGGTTATATTATATGATTTACAAATAATAATGTTTCCCTCATATCGCTTATTCTTTGAACCTATAAGGAAGAAATAAATTGTAGGTATCTTTCAATATTCTCGCAAGGATGTCATCCTAGGAATAAAATATGAAACCTGGCATCATTCTGAATTTCATTCTGAACAAATTTTTTAAGACAAACAAAACAGACAGGTCCCTCCACCATTATACCACATGCAGCGTTTCCACAACCTGTGGTTTCCTGATAACATAGCTGACCACGAGTCCTGGAGGCTATAGTTCGATTCTCAATAATCCTTTGGAATTTTTCCCATGGGATACACTGAAAGGCAATCTATGATTTTTATTTATAGGTATGAAGCTTACCAAAAGTTCTCTTCGAAAGATACAGATTTAATGACTATGAAGTCATACACCACTTTAAAATGCAATGTTACAGATAAATCAGACTATGATATTCAAAAGTAAAGGATAGGGGTAATAATATAAAAAAGCCCTGGCAGAATTTCAAAAAGAGAAGCATGACTAAAAAACATAGTATAAACAATATAAATATACCCATATAAAGTCAAAACATATTCCCTATAAGACACGACATTCCACAATATTCTCTGGAAATATTGTATTTTTTTAAGCTCAACTTTACTATCAATTTCCTATAGGTTATAATCTGAATACTTAAAAGACTTGTGAATTTGTTTAGATTCTTGATCCTTAATTTTTTTTTTTTTATTAAATATATTTTCGACCTTTTGAGGTTAAATACCTTAGAATCATAGTTTTTTATTCAAACTTCATTGATGCGAATGAAATAGAGTAAACTGCTGTTTTAATGGAATTTTTAGCCACGAGGGAAGATAGTACCCTGCAGAACATCATCCCGATCTGTTTTTAGGATAGGAGGTCTCTAATACGATTCCTTTTCATATAAGGCATGTCAGACGTGTCCATGTCATGTAGTATTTTCTTTATCAGTATGTATTAGAATAAAGATCTCTTATGTGTTGGTCAATAGTTGGTAATGTAGAGTTTTGTTAGTAACGTACAATGAGGTGTGATTGTTATTAGTGTGTACAACGTGTGATTGTTAATAATTAATTTTTGAGATGTATGACCATGTTGATACCAATAGGTAAGTTTCTGTTGATCGATATTACGTTTCTGTCTGATTTTCAATTTTGACGATATGGAAAAAAGCGAGAACAGTATTTTCAGTCGTTTTTATTGAAGGTCTGTCTTTCCATTCTGACATTAGGTGTTATAATTTTAATTGGTTTAATTTCATTTAACAAAGCCAGCAATATTTTTCCGAATGTATAAAGTATTCTTTAACGGATGTTTCTAAAATATTTTATTAAATTCAGGCGATTTAATTAATGTAACTTATATCACGGAAATAATTTATATTCATTATAATATAAAGGTCCTGATTTATGTTTATTTAGAATATTGTAGTGATTTAGTAAACCACGTGTATTAGGTCAATAGACGTTCTGGATTATTTTATATGGACTAGATCATATGACATTAGATGTGAAGGTTCATCTAGGGATATAAAATTCATCGTTTCAATTATTAATTTCACCTGAAGAAAAGCTGTTAAAAAAATTATAATTTTTCAACCATTTTTGTTGAACTATTCCATAGTAAATCATAAACTAGAATATATTTTTTTTGGTCTATTGTATATTTTCCATACAATGGATTTTCCACTCAATATGGTAGCACGATGGAAAACCTTTTCGCTTCTCTCCAAGCTGTGGCTAAAATGAAGCATGTCGCTGCGGAAAGAGGTTTTCCCATGGGGAGCGGGACCGGCGAGGTGGGGAGCTCTCCGGTCAATTCCCCCGCGCTGCGGCCTCTTCTTCGGCTTTGTTCTTTTTTCTATACAACCTTCTTCTTTTCTTTTTATTTGTTATTTTTTGTTTTGTTTTCCTGAATTGGACAGCAATTAGTTTCATAAGAGCAAATCTTGCAAGGCTAGGCAGGCTCTAATTCGTTATATCCTAATACTGTTTCTCTACTCGAATATGTTAAAAGCATTTTTTTTTTTTTAAATTTCCAGCAAACTAAATCATGTAGATAAATTAGGAGATTGTTGTTTGTTTGTTTAACGTCCATTTTTATGCTACTAAGGCTAATCGGACGATGCTACAGTGGGAGTCCTAAATTTTGCCTGTCCAGGTATAATTAGGATAGGGATCTTTAACGAGTACCTGACATCGTACAGGCTCGGGACCTCCATTTTACGTCCTATCCGAGGGACGGCATAGCTAAGGATTTTTTACTCCCATTAAAAAATCCTAGGGCCACCGCTGGAATTGAACCCGCGATATTTAGTATTGTAGGTTGCCATGCTAACCACAACACCACAGGTGACCCCTAAATTAGGAGATAATAATGAATCAAAATTAACTTTTTTTTATTGATGTCAGGACAATTTATTTTTATTAATGATTAATTTATCAAAGTATATGTATAAGAAAAATTAGATATTTTAAAAATGTAATTTTTTTTAATCTTATATATCAAATCATTAGAAAGAGGAATAGTTTATTCAAAGGCAGTGCTACTATCTACTAAAATGTGATAAATGCTTGAGTGCTTATATATTTAACGTCACTTTATGCTACCATGGCTTACCGAAGATGGTGCAGTAAGAATCCTAAATTTTTCCTCCCAGGTACAATTAGAATAGGGATCTTTCATGAGATCTCTTCTACTAGCGAGTATCTGACATCTCATAGGCTTGTGACCTCCATTTTACATCCCCTACGAAGGACGACTTGATCAAGGAGGTCCAGAGGTAACATAGTACGTATTTATGTACACGAATTTAATATTCTTTTTGTAAATAATCAAGTAAGCTGTTAAGTCAAACACATAAAAATGATTTGTTTTCTTGTTTTTTTCTATGATTGACACAAGGTACTTGCTAAAGGATAGAATACACTAGAAAATTGGTGCTATATAAAATCTTATGAAGGTAATAAAGCCTCAATAGAAAGTCTTCCTATTAAGGAGATGAAACATACAAATGATCCGGCGTATGATCCTATTTCAAGATATCGAGGATGCCGTGACACACCTATGAAACCAGCGGAACTGAAAGGGCACAGAACGGAAATGGTTATGCGCCATGGAGGTCTTTGCCGAAAGCGTCCATATGATTCAAGAATAAAATATATTTAATTTAGTCCTTTGATAATATTATACTTCCACAATAGATTAGTAAATTTTTATTAGGGCCTATATTTCGTTATTAATTAGTTAGGCCTAAAGTTCATTTCAAGTGTCAGCTGTTTAATAATATATGATAAAATATTTTGATGAAAGAATATATTGCCTTTACAAGTTGTCAATTAAAACACTTTTGACTTTGATATCTCGCGTTGTACCTCTACCTTTTCTTAATATTGTTTGAAACATGTTGATTGAATGGAAAAATACTGCCAAAAACTAAAATGTTCACATGAGAAGCATATGTTGTTGTATGTTGTGATCATCTTTCAGGAAACTGCCTTCACTGCTTTCCAGCGTTTATTGAATATGAAAACCCTAGATTTAAAAAAAAGAAAAAAAGAAACATAACGTCATTTAAAGCCTTATAAGCAAAAAAGGGAAAACGAACATTTTCCTATCGTGACGCTCTTCTTTCAAACCAGCGATGGAAACGTTCATTCAATTATTAAATTTAAATAACTTTAGCATTTATTAATACATGAATTTGCCATTTTCTTAATCATCTCTGCATGAGGAGGAGGAGAAATTCTCAAGCCCCGAATAGACAGAGAAATCTAAACATTGGTAATGTTTGCGATAAGGTGAAATATCACATAATAATACAATTAACACTGTTGTAATGGGACCATTTAACAAAGTGGTGCAATGGGGTGTACAACGCCTAAGAATCCAAAAATACCTAAAACAATGCATCATGACTGATCCAGACGAAATTCGCAGAAGTGGAAGGTTTCGGCATCTTGTATCATTCTCCTTCCAACCCTGACATCCTGCCATTTGAATAAAGTGTGTTTAATCTAAGTCATTAAGATACTATAAGGATCAAGATAATGAGTCTTTGGTTGGGAAATGAAGTCTCAAAAGTTGATCAATGTTGTAAGAAATACTTAATTATACTTCGAATAACATAAGAAAAGAAAAAAATCTGGTGCGTGCTCGCAACACACAAATTTCACTTATCAACTTACTTAGATTAGAAATTAATGCGTTTTGTTAATTGCCACTTCTCAAATAAACAAAACGGCTTTAATTATGAACAATGGTCTGTCATTAAAGGCATACTCCGCATGCGTGGGCTCAACGAGTTTTATGAGTTGACTGAATATTTTTCTTTTTTTCTCCTCTTTATGTTTTCTTTATTTTTATCAAATCTCATATTTAGCCATTTCTTATTTTTAGGCGTAACGAGAGACAGTTAATTTCTCCATGTAAGCAAAAACAAAGGTACTTTATAAGAAAGAAAGAAACAAACAAAAAAGGCCCCCCCCCCCCCCCAAAAAAAAAGCCCCCTCAGAACATTTTAATAATGATAAAGCTTACCTGATATTAAATAAAATCTAATTTTTATTAAACATGACGAATTTGATAAAAATCGTTAAAGCCGTTTTTGAGATAATCGAAAAAAAGGTAAAAATTGGAAAAAAAGTCATGAAATAAAGTGCCCCCTCAGTTGGACCAATTTTGATGAAATGTTGGCTTTTACATATTTGATATATACATACATCAAATACCCAGTTTCTTCAAAATCGTTAAAGCCGTTTTTGAGTAAATAAAAAATATGTACACGTGAAATTGGTACAAAATTTATTAAGTAAAATCCCCCTTCCAGTTTATCAATTTTGATGAAATTTTTACAGTCGTATCTCGGGCATATACATACATCATATATCCAGTTTGATCAAAATCGTTAAAGCCGTTTTTGAGTAAATAAAAAAAAACACGTGAAAATGATACAAAATTTATCAAGTAAAGTCCCCTCTCCGGTTAGTCAATTTTGATGAAATTTTTACAGTCATATCTCGGGCATACAAATAGATTAAATACTCAGTTTAATCAAAATCGTTAGAGCCGTTTTTGAGAAAATCGAAAAAAAACGTAAAAAGTTATTACATAAAGTACCCCCTCCCTTTGAGCAATTTTGATGAAATTTTTGCTGTCACATCGCGGGCATATACCTACACTAAATACCCAATTCCAGGTTCCCACGGTTTATAGTTTTTGAGCTAGTCTGTTCACACACACACACACACACACACACACACACACACACACACACACACACACACACACACACACACACACACACACACACACACACACACACACACACACACACACACACACAAACACACACACACACAAACACACACACACAGACCATTTCGCGACTAAAGGTTATAGGTGATAACGTGATAAGGTGTACTTTGTATTTTGAATATCGTTTAATTCTGTTATTTGTCTTTTTCTTAGTTTCAGTTTCGTTTTGATAAGTTATATTTGTTTCATTTGTTCGGATTTGTTGTTAAAAGACTAAATTTGTTGTGTTAAGTTATTTTTTAGTTTAAACCAGAACATCAAAGGTTATGCTGGATTAGTGGTTGTGCAAAAGCCTATTATACTGTGAGGTAAGAGACAGTTTTGGTGGACTGAACACGGACTATAGGTAAGTCATACACTAAGAAAAGTATTTTAACAACTATAGGGTTACGAACATTTATTGAAAGTTGAGGTTACATTATAATCCATTCTCCAATAATCGGTGAAAATAGTGATAAAATGGATGACGAGGAAGTTGAGGGAAAGGTCATTAAGGACCAACGGCCCTCGGCCAAACGACCTAGGAATAAGGGTTCGGATGTAGAAGAAGAGTCTGAAGAACTCAATACAGATAGCCTGATAAGAGAGGCTAGAAGTATTCAAACGAACCTAAGAGTCTATTTGAAAAACTTTGACAAAAAAATGAACAATACTACTAGGAATTACATTAACGAAAGGACTGATCGAATTATAACAATTTTAGATATTATTAATTTTAGGAACCAAGGTTCTTACAGTGAAAATTCAATCGCAGCCCTTGTTAAAACGGTAGTGAAGGAGACACTTGATGCCCATAATGAATACGCTCTAGCGAATCAAACACCGGAAAATGTGATGCATACCAGTATTCCAGGGAGAGTAACGCAGGAACGCATGCAGGCTAAGGCTGGACCCTCTAAAGAGCCAGAATTTTCGACCTCTGTGCTTTCACAAGTCTCCGAAAATAACACGTTTGAACTGGTTCAGAGCAAGCGAAGCCGAAGGAAGGCTAGACAGAGAGGGATTGCAGCCGCCAGCGAGGATAAAATTGAAGAGGTAAGTAAGATTTCTCAACAGGATGAACCGACCTTGAAAGAAAAGCCAAAGACAATGGCAGATATCGTCAAATCCCTGCCGGTGAAACCGACTCTCAAGTCAAAGGCGACTTACCTCACAATCAGCGGAGCAGGAAAGAGTGCCGTGGAAATAATTGACAAACTTCCATCCCCGGCTCAAATAGGCGTAAAAGCCTCCATAGTTCGGAAAACTAAAGCAGGATCAGTCCTCGTGCGGTTGGAAGACAGCTCCCAGGTCACAAAAGTCATTGGGTGGCAGGGGTTACGTGACAACGGCCTGCACGCAAGGTTAGCACTCAGGAAGAAACCGAAGATGGAAGTGAGGGGAGTGCCCCACTCATGGGGATCGGAAGAACTAGCCAGATTTCTATGGGAAAGAATACCCGAGAAGTCGGCCCCAACCCCATTAGTCACTGACGACCTCCGCCCCGTTTTTTCCTCAGTGGCTAGAAATGGTTTCACAAAGAATTGGGTGCTAGAAGTGCACCCAATGGTTCGGTTCCAATTGCTGGAAATTGGTAGTTTAAATGGAGGATGGTGGTCCTTGACATTTAAGGATTACCTTGATGCCCCTCGTTGCACCAAGTGTCAGGGCTATGAACACACCAAAGCCACATGTACAGCGGAAGCTGTAGTCTGCATCTGGTGTGCTGCTAGTGGACATATAATGAAAGAATGCCCCAAGAAGCAGGTAAAGGCTGACCCAACTTGTATTAATTGTGTGAAGGCAAAGGTCAACACAAGACTAACTAAACACAAGGCGGGGAGCCGAGAGTGCCCTACACACTTGACATGGTGCAAAGAGATGGCAAAGAGGACTTTTTATGAGTAAGATTAACATCATCCAGTTAAACATGGGCCGTCGAAGAGTTGTTGCAGACGAGCTTCGCGCTCTGTGTCAACGCTATGACATCATGGCGGTCCAGGAACCAACCTGCCGTGGGAACATGGTCACGGGATTTGGTCTCACGTCGAGAGTAATAGCTCTAAGCAGTGGAGAGAGGAGGCCTAGAGCTGCCATCGTGGTTAACAACCCGAACCTCGACGTGATGTATCTGAGACAATATTCTATGGCAGATAGTGTCACATGCCAAGTTAAGTGGGGTAGTATTTCCTTCACTCTTGTTTCAGCATACCTACCTAGTGGTAGCAACATCGAAGATGACATATCTGCCATGGAGATTATCACTACCCGTAGCAGGAATGTGATAATATGCTCAGATACCAATTCCTGGAACACGGTCTGGGGATCCAATCGAACAAACGTAAGAGGTGCTAAACTCGGGGAGTTTATTGCGAGGCATCAGCTAGTCGTAGTTAACGATACCTCTGCGATCCCTACGTTCTCTGGGGGAATGGGAGAGAGTTGGATTGACGTCACGCTAGCCTCGCCGAATCTCTCAGGTCATATAATCGATTGGTCCCTCAGAACTGAAACGAGTTCCGACCACAAAGCCCTGGTGTTTAGTCTTGTACAGGACATAACCAGTTCCCACGGTATCGACGAGGGTTATGTAACCCGTAGGAACGACTGGATTGCTTTCCGATGTATGTTGGAGGAAAAAATCGCCGACGAAGAATGGGAAGAAGGAGACTCGGGGTGCGCAGATGATTTAGATCGCAGAGTTTCCAGAATCACCGACACTATCCGTGATGCTGCTGAAAAATCCCTCCAACATCGGAAAGCAAAGGCTCGACCTGTTCCGTGGTGGACGCCGGGCTTAACCACAAAGAAGAGAGAGCTCTACAAAGCTCGGCGGTCATATCAGAAGTGCAGATGTGACGAGAGGCGCACTGCACTTCGGAATGAGTATAAGTCCAAAGCCAGGTTGTACCGCAAGGAGGTGCGCTCACAGAAGCGACGGTCCTGGAATGAGTTCATCGTCGATGTGACTGCTAAGAATCCCTGGGGTATCCCATATAGGGTGGCTATGGGTAAGCTGGCTTCGCCACAGCCAATGGCGGCTCTTACTGATGGTGTTCGGCAGGCTGAAACCCTAGAAGAGTCGGCTAGCCTCTACATACAAGTGACGTATCCCAGGGATGATCCGTCCCAGGACGATCCAGCCGACAATTTTTTGAGACGCACCACAGCGTATCCCCCAGGCACGGACTTATGCCCACCATGGGACATATATGATCTCCGTATTGCCGTCGATAAGCAGAAAACTGGTCGTGCTCCAGGACTTCATGCCATAGATGCGGCGATCTTGAAAAACAGTATCCCCTACATCGAAGATCAACTGTTGGGAATCTTCAATGATTGCCTTGATAGGGGATACTTTCCGAGAAGCTGGAAGATCGCCGATCTGAGACTACTCTACAAGGGAGGAGGCAGGGATAAGCAGCTCCCTAAATCATATAGACCTCTATGTCTCCTCCCTGTGATGAGCAAGGTCCTGGAGAATCTCATCTTAACAAACCTACAACCGGTTCTGATGAGGGCCAGTCATCCACGGCAATACGGTTCCACAAAAGGCAAGGGAACCGCTGATGGACTACTTCAGGTTCGCCAGGACGTTGAGCAGAGGGTAGAGCGGTATGTCATGTTGATGCTCTTTGACATATCCTCAGCCTTCGACAGCGTATGGTGGCCCCTGATACTACAGCAGCTGCAAAAGTACGATGCCCCCAGCAACCTGTATACCCTCGTTGAAACCTCCTCGATAGGAGCGTGAAATTTCGCGGTAGCTCTTTTGAAGTGGAAGCATCCGTAGAGAGAGGATGCCCGCAAGGTTCTGTTCTCGGGCCGGCGCTATGGAAGCTAGTATTCGACGAGGTGCTGGGGTTGCTCGAAGCAGAGCGGTTCCCAGCAACGGCTTACGTTGACGATTTAGCGGCAGTTGTGGCGTCTAACAGCAGAGCCGGAATCAAAGAAGAAGCAGAAAGATGCGCCAGCCTAGTAAGCCAATGGTGTGAGACAAAAAAATTAAAGATGGTCGCAGCGAAGACTCAGGCCATCTTGATAAAAGGAAAGATAGATAGAGCGCACCCTATAAATCTCAGTATAGAAGGCACCAGAATATGTCCAAGTGAGGTGGTCACTTACCTCGGCGTAAGGTTTGGTAGGCGCTTTAATGTGACCCCTCATTTGGACTATCTGGGAAATAGGGTCGCCCAAACATTGTATGGCCTGAGCCGCTTGGGAGGCGCGTTATGGGGCCTCAGATATCCAGCAAACATGGCAATTTACAATGGAGTGATCCTGAGGTATGCCTCCCCGGCGTGGTCCCAGAATC
Source organism: Aelia acuminata (assembly GCA_911387785.2). Lineage (NCBI taxonomy): Eukaryota > Metazoa > Arthropoda > Insecta > Hemiptera > Pentatomidae > Aelia > Aelia acuminata. Next base: position 91,920,498 of record OU426982.1, read on the forward strand.
TCACACTAAGGCAGAAATGTAGGTTGGCGACATATCAAAGGACGGCTCTGCTGCGGGTTACGAAATCGTATCGGACCGTGTCTCATGAGTAGACATGCGCGCCACAGAAAAATCTTCGGCGGCGGCCGCTGATGATTTTTCACCGGCGGCGGCGGCGCTTACCGGCGCGCCGATGCTCGCGAGATTTTTGTATCATGGGCGTACGCAGGCGAAGGCAGCTGCCCCCCCTCTACAAATTTTGAGAAACAAAAACTACCAATAAATAAATTCCTATTCATTTACTATATTTATAAAGCATTATATAAACACTTATTATAACATTTAAATATCAGTAAGTTTTATTTTGATAATTAATTGAGCCTTACGGTCAGAATAAGTACTCGACCTTTTCTAAAATTTTATCAGCCTGCCCCCCCTAGAGGAAATCCTGCGGACGCATCTGGGAGTACTCATTTATTATTTTATTTGTTGAATTGAATTTTTAATGCTAATGCCGTACATTTAAGGAGTTTCACTTGTAAAAAACATACTTTACAGTCTTGTGACATAAATAACTAGTTTTTGAAATGAAATGAAAACAGATTAGCTGAATGGGGTTAAAGGTCATTGTTTGCTTATAATAAGTTCTTATCTCTCTAATTCCACCTATCAATTCAGGTCAGTTTCTTTCAGACTGTTGTGAGTTACAGGTCGCTTTAAAAATGTCTAATTTTGAGCACCGTGCAGTAATAAAATATTTTGTAAAAAATGGGATGGGGCCGAGGGAAAATTTTGAAGACATATGCAAAATTGAGGAACTCTGTCCCATCGTATGCCACTGTCAAAAAGTGGGCCACACTCTTCAAAGCTGGCCGAGGAAACCTCGAAGATGATGACCGATCTGGGCGACGTTAATCTCGGAAGGAGTTTTGCTGGCATTTTCTGCAGCATGGCATGATAATAAACAGGGCAATACTATGCAGACCTTCTCGTGAAACTGCGAGAGACCATCAAAGAGAAACGCCGAGGAAAGATCACCAAAGGTGTGCTGCTACTGCAGAACAAAACTCCCGTCCACAAATCAAGAGTTACCACGGAGACGGCCAAGCTGCTCCCGCACCCACCCTACTCGCCAGACCAGGCCCACTCAGACTTCTACCTCTTCCCTAATATGAAAAAACATTTGTTTGGGAGAGTGTTTTCGTCAGACGATGAGGTGATCTCAGCTCTCAAAGTCGTTTTGGAAGGTTTCTAAAAAAAATTTTTGCCAGGGTTACAGATGTTAGCGAAGCGGTGGAAAAAGTGTGTTTCTGTTGTAGGGGACTATATTGAAAAATAAAAATATATTTGTATATGTATGTATATCAGGCTTAGAACTTTCTTTACCCCCTCCTACTTCTAAAGATCCATCGTGTTCCTTCAGTGATCAGTTGAATTGGAAGTTGAATAGGATCACGAAGAGGAGCGATTTGAAACTGGAAGTTGATGGAGCGTGTCGGATAACGGAGGGGATCGAGTTCCAGAGGGATGTTGCTTGCATTATGAAGGATTTGTATATATAAGTTCGATGGGATGGAGGATATATATCGGACGTACGGGATCTAGTTTGGCGGGATTGGTTGAAGGATTTAAATTAGAGGCTCTGTAGGATATAGTTGGGTCATTAAGTTCTGATGGCCTGGTATAGGAACAAAACGTATTGCATAATTCATTAGGTGTTTAAGATTGGCTTCGAGTGCCCCAGACAGTCCGCTGTACACCATACAGCCGTAGTCAAAGTGGGGAAAGATGAGAGAGGACGGTTGAACTGTTTCCGGGTAGAGATAGTGCGACGGGAAATTTGTGAGATATGTGGTTTCCAAGAGAGGGATTGATCGAAGGTAACGTCAAGGTTTTTGACAGAATTGTGGAATGAGATAGATGAATTGTTCAGGACTAGATTTGGAGCGACAGAAGTTGATTTGAGGAGAAAGGGATGATCCAATCATGGTGGCTTTCGTCTGCTTCGCGTTCAGATTGAATTCGTTGAGGTTTGCCCAAAAACATATTCTGTCGATATCTTCCTGTATTTTTAGGATATCGTCCTAGGAATCAGCGGGGCAAAGGAGAGATAAAGCTGGGCATCATCGGCATATAGATGGTATTGACAGCGATGGGTGGAGGATGGAAGTTCATTGATACAGATAGAAAAAAGCGTGGGGGACAAAGAGGAACTCTGAGGTACTTAGGTGGGATCTACTTAGGTGGGAGGTGTTGGAGACAAAGTGAGAATTGAGTGCATCGGCTGAAAATGGAATTGATTGGTTTTGAGTGGGTTTACCTAAGGACAGTTTGCGGAGAATTACCCATTTTGCTTTGGAGTCGGGGGTACTGGATAAGGATTGCTGAAAGATTTGTCGCGGTATATTAAGGATTGAGTGCTATTTCGGTGGAGCTTGATGGTAGTATAATCTTCAGAAAGTCAGGTGCCCTAAAATCTTCTTCTAGCTGCGTCTCTTCTAGGATGGTATGAATTTAAGTGGTAAGGGTTTCCGCCCTGGAGTCAATGGCGTTTGAGGTGTAAATGGGGTCCTATTGGATCATCTCAAGATCAGGCGCTAGGATTGCAGGTGATAGGAAATCAAGGTTTCGAAAGGATTCAGTTGTGGAGGAAAACAGCAGGATGGGAAGGTTATAGGATAATTGTATGAGGTCGTGGGAAGACTGTAAAGGAACCGAATGTGTTAAGGCGAGGAGTTTTTTAGGGAATCGAGATCATAAACGACAAGCCAAGTGATGGAGTGCTGGGTGTTAAGAGTCGGGTCGTAAGGGACTATAAATAAGGGAATAGAAGATATTTGAAAGATAGGCTTGGTTAGGAGAAGGTATCTGGAGATTGGTGTTGAGGTCTCCGGAGAGAAAAATTTTGGAATATCAAGAGATCATGTTGTAAAGGATGGCCTCGAATGTTTCATCAAAGGTAACTTTCGGAGGCAGGTAGATGAAACCAAAGAGTACGGAGGTGGGGAGGTGGATATTTCAGCAAACAGATATTCAATATGCGGGGAAAGGGAAGTGGGGAAAAGAAAGAGAATTTTTTATTTAAGGCTATCGTGGACAAAGATACCTACTCCACCACTAGTCCTATACACTCTATCATGACGGAGCAGTGTGTAGTTAGGGAGGCTAACTTGGGTAGGATGGTGTGTTTCAACCAAGTTTCGGAGATTGCAATTATACGGTAAAAGTTGTGGAGAAAAAAATCTTGGAATGCATCAATATGGGTTAGAAGGGACTGGGCGTTAACATGACAGGTTAGAAGAACATTAGTCATATGGGAAAGGAGATGGAGATATGACGGAGGGAGGGGTTAAATGGTGGAGTATTATAGGATTCATCTGAAACATACTGGATCACTGAGATGGAATACAACAGCACTGATGAAATAGATATATATAGCACTGATGATTGTTTAAGTAAAAAGCATAAGTGGTAGTAGTCGTTAAAAAATTAATAATAAATAAAATCAATGTTTTACTTTTTTTTGAGGGGGAAAATGAGTGTAAATAAAAGAACTTATGGAATTCCTTATCAGTCATTTAAACAATAACGAGAACAGATAATAATCCGATTAGGGTAATTACACCGCAGAAAATTAGAAACAACATGTTGCAACCAATTCTTGCTGTTGCGATGCGGCGGTTGAGGTATGACGTGACATGTCCTAAAAACATTTCATATCCGCTGATCACTTTTCTCGTAGCTTTATGAAGGTCTGCAAATAGGCCTTAAAGAAAAACTCTGTTGCCAATAATATCAACGCCAAGAACAAAAACACCCTGCTCTGCTAGTGTTGCACATGCGGCGCGCCACCTTCATCGGCGGCGGCTCGGCGCAGTTAAAATCATCCGGCGGCGGCGGCGCGGCGCGGCGGCGTGCACGTCTACTCATGAGGCGGTGCAGGTCCTGGCAGGTGGGGTTCCTCTCGACCTCATCCTACGGGAAGACAAATTAAAACGGGATTTCAAAACTCAAGGCTCAGCTGGTCTTCCGGAAAATATCCGGGCAAGGGTAGAAGAAGACCCTGGAAAATGGAAAAAGATCATCCGGGAGGACACTACCGAAGAGTGGAACCAGCGGTGGGCAGCAACCACGAAAGGGTCTACCTTGAAAAAGTACTTTCCTACTGTGCGGGGACGTCTGGAAGCAAAGTGGGTCCTCCCGGACTATTGGATTTCGCAATTCCTCACTGGGCATGGGGCCTTTCGTGCTAAACTCCATAGCTTTGGAAAGGATATAGATCCCCTGTGCCCAGCATGCGGAGTACCAGAGACGGCTGAGCATGTCGTTTTGAATTGCACCGCCTTTGAGGCACTGAGGTCCAAGCTCATCAGGGATACTGGGCTCTACGTCCTGGGGGAGAACCAGTTCCCTGAGTTAATGACAGAGCGGAACTTCCCGTACTACAAACAGTTTGTTTACGGGTGGAAAGAAGCCGTCGGACTGGACGTTTTCAATCTTGGAAGAAGGGGACCACCACCTGGAAGACCACCCGACAGAGGTCAAGGATAGACCAGACAGAAGTACCGATGGATAGAAGGCAGCAGTCTTCAAACGAATGAAGATCCTGAGATCCTGAGAGAAAAATCAAAATAAAGTTTTTTTAGGCAAGGTAAAAACGCTAACTAGTGTTTGTATCTTGCCAAAACCCGTGTTGCTGAAAGGCAAGGTAGGGAGGACATAAAAAATAAAAAAATAAAAATAAAAAAATAAATAAAAATATAGGTAAGTGAAAGTAAAAAAAAAAAAAAGAAGGATGATTTCGATATTTGCTTCAAAAATAAAATTTCATTGATCAATGCGGCTGGAGAATTTATTTAATAATATTAAAAATCTCAATTGTGAAATTGATCCACATCCCATTCATATGCGATGATTAAGAGTGTGTTTCAATCACGATTATAATAATGATAAGAGAACGGTGCTTATCTTTCTCCTATTTTCAAAGGAATAATATCCCTACTTAGAGAATTAGCTTTGGTGTTTTTTTAAATTAAATTTTATACCAATATTTGTGAATTGAAGCGTTTTTAATAGATCCAGGTTAAAACAAATTAGCTTAATAACAACATATAATCTTGATCTATACTCTACTTTGCTACCGAAATGTTTTAAAAACATAGCATATCATTTAAAATGTTTAAAACTACTCTCATCAAGGAAAGTAATTTGGATCTTCGTCTCTACTACTGTTTATTATATTTTGTACATAACAAACGTTTCGACCTCCAGGGCCGTCTTCAGTGTCTAAAAATTACATAAATTAATGTTTGGTTAGTCAACTTTTTTTAAAAATTAATAAAAGATATGTATAACAAGGAGATATTACTTCTTTAATTACTGCATCATCCTAATCATATTACTGCCTTCCCAGTAGTTAACCCTAAACGTACCAAAGAGGTTTAACAAGGATGTATATATGTATTCTAAGTATAATAGCTGTCAACTTAAACATATTTACAAGCAGGCCAGTGACTGTGTTGTCTATTACGACGATGTAGGCCAGTGTTATTAAGTGTGAGTCTAAACAATACTCTATACACTACTCTCATCTTAATTGTAAACTTCTGGTTTGAGTTAAAGTCGATCATCTTTTGGCATGAAGTCGTGTTTTCTGATATCATGACAAAAATCAGGCTACTTTATTTTGAAAATCCATATGTATTTTTTTAGCGGGTGCCTACTGAATATTTTCCTTGATGAATGAACAAAAGAAACAGCTAAACGAATCGGCTATTTATTTATGTCAACAGTCAAACGTTTAAGAGTTTTGTTGGTAAGAATAAAAAAAAAAAAAAAAAAAAAATACCAAATTATATTAATAAATTATTACTTAAGTTCGTTGCATGGGTTGCTTGCTCAATGAAAATAAAAGACCCATGAGATAAAAAGTACAATAAGGACACAAGCTGTATTACGGAGTCAAGGTCGTCTGGGGGCTGCAACAAAGAGCGATCAAGTGACTGTAGTTCTAATACGATAATTGAAAGATTAATTTTAAAAAGGAAAAAAAGAAATTATGATTTTAAAAACATTTAGTGCCTTTATCCATTATAAGACAGGATTGTACAGTCACTGGGAACATAATATTAAGACAGTCCTGAGCCTTGTATTGATACTGTTTATTAATAGGCGAAGGAAATGCTAAAGGTGTATCAATTTGCATGTACATATATCGTTCACCTTACTTCAATTTTTACAAACATTTACTACAAAATCATTATCCATTCGACCGGCTCTATTTTGTCTGTGAAGAAACCCTGTTCAAAATTTTCAAGAACGCTTTTCACGTCTCAAGCGTAACATAAATCAGCACCGTATAAAACGCTTGTAACCCTACTTTTATTGTTCTACGTCTATATTGATACACAAGTCAAATTTCATCCTTAGCGATAAGGATAAGATAGATAGATGTTAAGCTGCAGTGGTTTTAAGGGAAATTCAGCAGTAAATTAAATTAAAAGGGATCCCTTCGTATTTATATACAACAGTGTAAAGCATGAATTGTTATTTTAGATATATGATCTTTTGTAAAGAAAATAGAATCGTGTTATATTAAAGGAAATTTTTAATAAATTGCTTCCAATGAAACTTTTTTAAAGATGGATTGTAGCTCTCCTTACAAGAGTGAATCGTATTGAAGAGCATGGTGGTACATATAACAAGGAAAAGAAATAGGGGAGGAAGGAAATCGACCGTGAATATAAAGAATTTATAAGTGTTAGGGCGGATTCACACTATCGCTCCGCTCCCGCTCCACTCCCGGTCCGCTCAAACATTCTAAAGAGAAATAGACAGAGAATTCTACTATCGGTACCGCTCCGGTCTCGCTCCACTCCCGGTCCGCTCTCGCTCTACCCCATTCACACTAGCGCTCCGCTCCCGCTCCGCTCCCGGTCCGGTCTCACTGGCGAAATATTCTAAAGAGGAATAGAGAGAGGTTAATCACAATATAGGCACAGGTCCGGCCTCGCTCCGCTCCCGCTCCACTCTCGCTCCACTCCCGCTCCACTCTCGCTCCACTCCCGCTCCACTCTCCTAAAGTCTTTTCATATTCACATTATATAATTTTACACCGTTCACGATTGAAGCCATTAATAATCGAAGCCGTCTGAATTTGGATTTTAATTAATAATTAACTTTCAGTTATTAAAGTATTTATATATTCATTAATTTTACGGCCAAGAAAGTTCAACTTTAAAAAAAAAAAAAAAATATATATATATATATATATATATATAATTATAAATTACTTTAATTAATGGTGAAGAAATAATTTAAATTTTTTTTCGAATGTATTCGAATACGCTTGAAATGATAAAAAAAATCACCAACAATACGCGCGGTTTTTCGACGTGAAAAATTCAGGTTATGTTTGAGATATATTTTGCTATGAATTAACACGTTGAGCGCCAGGGAAAAGATGATGTACTTTTGCCTGGGGCCAAAGCAATTTTTCCTAATTTATAACTTTAATATGATTAGAATGATACAAAAATTGCAAAAGAAATAAATAAAAAGTTTAATTTTGGCAATTAAACAATAATTTTGTGAGCGGTACGTATGTACCGCCCGGCCCCAGGGTAAAGCCCGCTACCTATAGTAGTACGGGGGCTGCCCGGTTATGACCGCGACGTCAACCCTTGTCCCCTTAAAATATGTTATTTTAATAAATAAGATATTTTGTTTTGTAAAAAAATAAATAGAATTAATTTATTTTATTTATTTATTTATTTATACCCCCCAAATTAAAAAAACAAAAAAAAAAAAAAAAACATTTGGGCCAATTGCATTGGCGAATTGTTCGGGGCCGGAGCGGTCCAATATGCCTTGAAATCACGCTCGGCAGGCGGTCCCCTGGCCCAGAACAATCTTTTAGCTGGCGGGAGCGGGCGGTACCTGGGGACCGCCTCGGCCCCAGCCAATAGTCCAACAGCGGTACGATCGTACCTCTTGGCGCTCAACGTGTTAATGTACTCGTAAAAAACGGTCACCGATTTATTTATTGACTACATACTCATTGCTATTATAAAATAATGTTTAATTTGAAACGAATAAAAATGCAGTATATTATGAAAAATATCAGATCATTAACAAAAAAATATATTAAAGCAAAAAATAATTAAAATATTAATCAGGAAAAGAAGAGAACACAATCGGTAAATTTGTAGCATTTACCGATTTCAACTTGAAATTTTCAAGCGTATTCGAATACATTCCGAAAAAATTTAAATTATTTCTTCACCATTAATTAAATTAATTTATAATTATTATTATATATGTTGCAATATATTCTTTTTATTATAATTTTTGATAATATTATCTTCTTCATCAAGAAAAGTACACTTACCAGCTATTTCTACAAACGAAAAATTAATTTTTTTTTTGCCGTAAAATTGAAGAATAAATGAATACTTAAATAACTGAAAGTTAATCATTAATTAAAATCCGAATACAGACAACTTCGATTATTAATGGCTTTAATAGCTTAAACCTTTCAAAAGTGAACGGTGTAAAATTATATAGTGTGAATATGGTAAGACATTAGGAGAGCGGACCGGGAGTGGAGCGGGAGCGGAGCGCTAGTGTGAATGGGGTAGAGCGAGAGCGGACCGGGAGCGGAGCGAGAGTGGAGCGGGCGCGAAACCGATAGTGTGAATAGGCCCTTAATATCAGTTCTTTGAGAAAGATTTTTGGCCATCTTTTTTACTCTTGAGACCAGAGTTGTATTGTATTTTGAGAAGACTTTTAGATTACCAGTCCTGAGCTACAAAAGACTCATTGTTCTTTGAGTTGTAATGATTTATTCAGTCAATATTACCAATGACATTGTTCCGAGAAACAAAAAAAAAAAAAATGATGATTAATATCTGCGTAATGGAGAAACCTAATAGCCCACAAATGGCTAAAAATTGTACTGAATACAATATTCGGACGAAATTGGGCCGTCCTATGATTTGCAGAAATCAACTTAGCTTTACCAAACTTAAAATGCAAGTCTCAATGACCATCGAGCTACATATTATTTTGGATTTATTTAATTTTAGGAGAAATCATCCAATCCAATTTGTTAGTTTTCTGCTTTCTCTGAAATAAAATAAATGACCAACACTCTAAATGCTTGGTACACAAACAAATGGCAAACCCCGAGGACCACTTGGGGATTTATTTATTTCTGAAGAGAGAGCGTAGCGAGCGGGATTTTAAAGATCTGACGAATCTATTCAAGGCCCTTTAAAACTAAAAAGGGCCTAAAATGCTATAAGTAGCTGCAAAGCCTACAATGCTAAATGTTGCGGGTTCGCATCCCACGGTGGCCCTTTAAAAGGAGTAAAAAATCCTCGGTCTGCCGTCCCTACGATAGGACATAAAATGGAGGTTCTGAGCCTGATGTCAGCTACTCTTTGAAGATCTCTATCCTAATTATATCTGGATAGGCCAAATTTAGGACTCCTAATGTAGCCTCGTCCGATTAGCTATAGTGGCGCATAAAGTGACGTTAATTAAACAAACTGAAAAGGAAGCGATGAGAGTCCCCTTAAATCACGGTGGCATAACCTCCAAAAGTAACATTGGGAAACTTTTACCCAACAGTAGATAACAAACCAGATAAATATAATGGATCTAAAAGATATGCTTCATCTAATAATCCAGGATTCTTTCTATACGAGTTTCAAATGAAATTGACCACAACGGGAATCAGTCATGTTCAAACGATCAAATGCTAATCTAATCTGCAGAATACACAACTACAATTTAATTAATCAAGGTTAAGTCAATTCGACAGGAAAGTGATAAAGAAAAAGTAAAACCACAAAATGGTTATGTTACTTGTATTTGTATAGATAAATATATATAATATTTTATTAGTGTTGATACACAAGTTGGTGATGACAGAGAAGTGAACTTAGCCGTGGCGGAGGAAGGGAAGGACGGCTGGATCAGTGAACTGCCCAAGGCTGGACTCGGCTCTCGGCTCTCAGGTGGACGCTCAAGGGTTACGTAACTCTCCACTATCATCCTCTACCCCACTTCTTCCTTTTTCTAACCATCGCCTTTTTGTTTCGTTTTAGTTCCTACAGCTCCCAGCGGCATAGGTCCCCAAACTACATGATCCTATGTCCAAACTTCAGGAACAGCTCTAACTACAAAAAAAAAAAAAAAAAAATCCCTGAAAGTATTGTATCAATTTTTCATTGAAAATATCGAATCAGAATTGGATGTTTCGAATGCACTTTGGACCAAATTATACCTATTAATTTGTAGTGGTAACTGTATAAAAATATCTTTATTCCAGGTAGGTTATGAATTTAATAATAGTAAAAGTAAAACAGAACTAGGATAAAATTATACGACGAACGATTAGAATAATAAGGCTTTAGTCATTAGCCACAAAGAACATGAACAGACTGAACAGCCTGCGTAAAACATATAAACAATGTTTTTTATGAATGACGTCATAGTGGTCTGTTGTGCACGTACACGATTTCGTATGTCCGATAATATCCAAGCTATCGATTGTGCAAAGTGGAAGTGGAGGAAGGTTTTTATTTTTGGTGTCAGCATAAATGTTTGGGGGTCACCTTGAATTGTTTTGTTATACGCTGAATAAATAATCTTCCTGGGGCACATCCAGCCTCAATAAAATAGCAACCCTTAAATTAAATTAAAAGAATTAATCGGAAAAACCTGGCGGTTGAGCGGTCAAACCACCTCCTGGCTGATAGGAAAAATTTAAATAGATTCTGTTAATCTTCAACTTCGAATTTCAATGTAATAATAAGTAATAATGTAATAATAGCTAGAAAATGAGTTAAAAGTAAGACTTATAAAAAATAAGATTAGATATATATATTTTTATCTCTTTCTGAAAAATCAGTAGTCCTAATTTTATTAATATTTATCCTCAAAAGGAGAAAAGTTAGATAAGATGCATTTTTTACACGATAAGTTTACAGAGGAATTGTTGATGATTGCAGTAGATTTTCAATGAAGGAATGATCGAAATTAATGTGTGCTTAGACCGTATCGAAACATCTAGCGAACACGCTGTTGTCAGTCAACTTCGGCTAATTTAACAATAGTAAAACCTAGGAGGATGGTGTTCGGCACAGTCTGAACGCGTTAATAAGAGAGTCTCTCAAGAAATAAATATGAAAAAAACAAAATGGCGTAAACCACCATGGTTTCGTTTAACAGTTACAAGATAGAAATTAATAAAATGTATTTATTATTTTTCTAGCACATTTTTAGAAAGCTTTAAGTTTTCTTTTTAGTATTTTTTTTTAATGAATCTGTGTATTTTTAAAAAGCAGCTCCAAATTTCTTATCAAACAATGTACAATTATAAAGAGTAGTTCAAAAAATCCTAAAAATTATAATCCCAAGTAAGTAGCCTGAAGTTATAGCAAGTTCATTCGTCTTGCGAGAAGGCATCCTACAATTTAAAGAAATAAGTAGGAGCTTATCCGATGAACGAGGAGATTTACAATGCTCTCGGACATGTAATTAACAGCTAAGTTGGTATTCCGGTTCTGAAGATGAAAAGAAAAGGACCAAGCTAGAAGATGATTGTGCAGCAACTGCAAGCTTTAAGAAATAAATCGTGTTATTTATCACCTTCTCTCAGGTTGGAAGCTGGTAGACCATTGATACAAAACTGCTACACTAACAATTATGGTAATCAACCACTCTTAAGAATTCAATTATCCTCCACTATTGCAAAAGTAAAGTAAAATCATTGAAAGTAATTTCAAAACCTGATGTAATATTTATTTCTAATTTTAGAAGTAAACAAGAAAATTATTGGATTTATTCAAAAACTTTATTTCTAAAAAGGTTAATGCCTTCTGAATTATATCATATACTTTGTATCGTATAACTATACTTGAAATATCACAAGAATCCTTTGTCACTATGCAATGAAATTTTCTCAGCTGAACTGTTGTATATATATTTTTTATGCACCGATATATTTTCCTATTTTCATTTAATTTTTTAGATGCATCGATATATGTTTCTATTTTCATTTAATTTTTTAGAGGAGCAGGAGTTTTGTGGTTGGAGTGTATAATTTAACTCATTAATATATATTTTTAAAAATCTTGAATGTTTTCACAGGAAACTTAAGAAGACGTAATGTTTTCATTCATGGCTTTGATATAAAAAAGTAATTTTGGCTATTAAAGTAATTTCGAATTCAATCGGGGTCTTTGCAATCGTAAAATTTTGTAGACGAGATCAGTGACTTGCGAAGGACTATTGAACACAACATCGCAACCTTGTCTAGTTTTAAACTTTATCTTTTATATTCCGATTGCGGTTAAAAAAAAAACAAGAAACGAATTTGCTGTCAAATAGTAAAAGTTTAATGTGACGGCAATGCACAAGGCTAAGTAAAATGTAAAATATTATTACTATACACCGATGACAGGAATTTTATTACTCTTTTTCTCTATAAAACGCCGTGGATAAAAAAATAAAAAATTGGGATTGCTTTCTCTATTTACTCATAAACGATAGATACTCTACCTAGCCATTACGCAATTATCTGGCATCACGACCCATTTGATGAGTCAAAGCCTGCTCCAACAAGGATTGCCATTCCTGCCTATTGCATGCCACTGCCTTCCAATTTCTTATGCCAAGCAGATTTCTGGAGTCGGTGAATTATGTATAGATATATATAATTTTACAAGTAGAATATATAAGGTACGGTGCCATGGAATGATATCGAATTAAAGTCCGAATTTTGTGCAATTTTGGAGATCATGTTGTATCAAAAGAGCCAAGTTTTACAATTCTAATCCCAAATTGTTGGTTGTAGAACAATTTGATAACATAAAAATCCTACAAATATATATATTTCATACAATACAAATAAATTTGAAGGCTGTTCAATAAATTTGAAGTTTCAAAGCTTTAAATTTATGATAGTATTATAGCAGAAAGAAAGACTTTTAGACTTTTGCTACTGCTACACTGCTGACTATTTCTCCGTTCTTTAAAAATCTTTAAAGTTAAACGTCAATCATCTAATATAATCAAAAAAGTTATGGCGTATCGACAAAAAAATACCTTTTAGGGTACTTATCGGTTATGGGCACGCCATTTTCTTCTAATGTTTAAAAGTGACAACAGCATTGGCGGATCTAGGGGGAGGGCTGTGGGGGCTGCAGCCCCTCCCTTTGGAAAAATTTTCGTCATTTAAAGAGAGAATTTGACTTCCCTTAATGTAAGGAAGCAAGTTAAAGAACAAATAATGTGCAGAACAAGAAGAATTTTAGTTGTGGTAAAGGAACATAAATGTAAAAAAGCTGATTAACAGATCCAAATGAAGGGCTGTGTGGCCGCAACCCCCCCCCCCCCTTTAGGACTGCGCCCCCCCTTTACGATCGGCTCGATCCGCCCATGGATAACAGTGATTAAAAGTGAAATAACATAATAACTGTAATGAACATATGTTTACTTTAATTTGATATAATTCCAAAATTCTTATAAAATTGAATTATAGAGATATTCCTAAATTTAAATGGCATTCTTGAATTTTCTAACCATATCCCTGTTCGAATTCCAATTCCCCGACACTCTCGCTTATGGCATCTCCAGGCAAATTTTGGCGACAGGGATAATCTCATGCAATGAGATTTTGTCCTATGGCACAAAATTTCTACAATAATAACATTTGACTGTAGGAACTGAAGAGCATTTTCTTCATCTACAATAGTCCGAAAAAGACTTTTAAAAGTAAACATCATTTCAATAAACAACAAAATTCAATTGAATAAACCATTAATATGGTATGTCATATGATTTTTATAACCTGTTAAAAGTAACTGTTATCACTTTTAAACGTTAGAAGTGAATGGCTTGCCCATAACCGATAAGAACCCTTTTAGAAATAATATGACATGGTTGATATCTTGTTGCGATTTGACTTGCCTTTAAAACCCGTGGAAATTCGTGTAAAGGCAAATGATGGTTTGCTTAGCCAAGCAATGGTGAGAATGGTCGTGCCTACACGAAGGGAGATGTTACATATTCCATTTAGTATGCTAGGAGGTTTCCATGTCAAGTCGGATCGTGCGAGGAGACGGGATAATCTGAAGCTAGAGAAGCCAGAGGACGGGGGTAGAGCTAGGAGGACCGGTTCTTCCTATATTTAGCCCCCGCCTAGACAACTCCCGCTCCCACCTTCCTCAGCCTCTTCCTTCCAAGCCTTCCCTTCTTCTGCACGCTACACTTTTACTCATCTCGATCGTTAGACGGGAAAACCTCAAGCGAATGATTATATCCAACACCTAGATAAAAAATTTATTGAGTGAATTTATTAAGTACAAATTCATGTAACAAGATTTAAAATTTGCAATCTGAAAAATTGCTTCGCAATGAGCAAAGTTTTTGGGCTGCTTCGACAGCGTTCCTGTACAGGAGTACTAATCAACTTAGCTGGTATCTTGGCCACCGCCTTCGAAGTCGTCTGGGTGGGCTGTAGGGATTGTTTAAGTTTTTTAATTGTCTGTCAGTGGGCTATTGTTGTTATAGACCAGTCGTTGGTATAAGTTAATGTAGTTGTCTTTGGCTGTTACAAAACCTGTTGGAGTGTCCGTGTGTATAATATCTTTGCTGACATTATATGGTCCGTCTATTTTTCCTAACACTTTCGACTTAAAGGACTGCATTTTTTTAACGTTGGAGTTCTTGACAGAACCCCACAGTTCTACACCGTAAGTCCATATCGGTTTTAAAAGAACTTTCTACAAAGTTAGTTTGTTAGCAGGGATCATTTTAATCGTCTGTCAAGTAATCTAGATAAGAGTCCAAACCGTCTATTTAATTCTTTTTGTTTGAGTCTAATGTGAGTTTTCCAAGTAAGTCTTTTGTCCAGATAAAGTCCTAAATATTTAATTTCATTAGATTCCGACATTAAATATTTGTTGAAGAATATTTGAGGGCTTTGAACATGATTAAGTGTGAAGACTACTTGCACACGCTTTTAGTTTGCACATGTAAACTTGATGTTAAGTTAACATGATGTTTACTTGCTGAACCTGATATCAAGCAGAAATGGTGATGAAAAAGGTTAGAATAATGAAATGGACATTATTATTTGATTATTTAAACACCTTGCAAGATACCTTGCAAGTTCTTATGAGTAGCATCTTCACGAAAACGACTGTAATACGTCTACTTAGCGAAATTTAGTAGGAGCATACAAAACGCTATCGGTATTAATTACTTTAGGATTGCCATATACTTTTAAATAACGTCTATTGCCACTCAGGTTACTTTTCGGTTAGTGATTTAATCATATGACAATACAAGAATTTGTCTGTTGATTGGTCAATGCTATTGTTAATATAAGTCAGTAAAGTGAAGAATTTAATATAAATTTTCAGATTGTGAAAAGAAGAAGAGAATAACATTATATTACTTCAAAAAAGAGGCCTTATACCTTAGGATAGACATTGCGAAAGAGGACATGCAATAAAGTATGTTAATAGTATATAAAATCTGTTACATGCATGTTACAATGAGTGGTGGTACGGGGGAGCATGAGTGCCTCTGTTATTTTTTTTTGTTATATATATCAGTATACCTTTGTTTAATGCCATAAAATTAACATATTTAATATTTTCTGATATTATCGCGAGAAGATGGTTACAAATAAAAAAAATAAAAACTCTACATGGGTAGTAATGTGTAACATAACTGTCAATAGAAGTTATTAAAAAATAACTGGCGGTCCTAAAGGAAAAAAAACACTTCAAGAAGTTAAACCACTTAACAAAACTTGGCATTTTTTTTTTATTCAGCATCAGTTTTTTCCTTATACTAGTTAAGGTTGATTACCCTTGCCCATTTAACCTCAGAGTATTTATCAAAGAAGCTAAGTGCTTGTGGAAGAAAATTTCAGTAAAGGAATCATTTTTTTTTTTTTTTTAAACATGTTTTAAACAGCTCTTGAAACAATTTCGACATAAAATATCTCTTATTCACCAGGAGAAACCATCTCACGTAAAATATATATATCATTTTGTGGTGATTTGTGTTTTTACTCATTTTGCAAACAAACTTATTTACTTGTTGTAATTCTTTTAAACTTCCACTTATAGCTTTGAAATGTGCTTAACATTCCAAGATTGTTTAGGAGATCATTACTGAGTACCAGAAGTATTTTATTATGTGTTTTTATATAAAATATGAAAGCAAGTGTTACTTGTGTTTCTATAAAATGTGAATGATTTGCTCACAAGTTGCTCAATACAAGAAATTTCTCTTAGACAATGTCAGGTTTTAGGACATACTAGACATTAGAAAAGTTTTCTAAAATCAATCGATCACAAGTTTTCCAAATATTAATTAAAATTCATACTTGCAAATTTCCTTGCGTATTATGTTGTTCAATTTTATAAAAGTATTATGTAATAATCTCAATAATTCGCCCTGTTCGAAAAGGATAGTAATTTTCATTTGATACGCACTTTGTGTATGCATGAAATTTTGAGTGTTTAAGGAGAATTAAACTACTTGTCAGTGGAAGACATTTTAGATGCAATTAAATATAACTATAGGTATCTCAAAAGAAACTTGTAGTTTTTATGCATTAATGGACATAATTCGATAGATTTTGGTTACTAAAGCATATATTTAAAAAACTTCCTAAAACTTTCTTTTCCGTTATTATTCTATCTGATCAAATATTATTGTATAGTCAAATCAGAACGGGTAAAAAATAAAGAACACTTAAAATTGAAGATATGTATAAATATTTAATCAAAGGATTTTTTTTCCCTTCTTCCTTTTTTGAAGTTCTTAAAATTTCAAACTATGGTACCAATTTATTCCCAAAATAATGTCCTGAACTTAATTTGTTCCAATACTTAAAATAAATATCCTACTACAACAGAACACATCGCCAATGACCCTCAAGGGTAGAGGCAAAGATAAAAAATAAAAATAAAAAAGAAAGAATAATGATTATAATATGGCATTGGGGCATTCATAGGAGAGGACAACATAGAACTATCTATCATTGGAGGACTGCCAAAGTGTAGTTTCCTGATAAGTAACGTCATGTTTTACTGATGAGGTAACGCGTTTACTATCGTATACCTTAAGAAGGCAATGGCTTGGGATCTAGCATAAGAAAATGTAGCATAATTAAATGCAGAATTTCTTCTTTTTAACTGTTTCCCATAAATATTAACTGTTACAAAATTTCGACCAAAATCGTTTCAGTCCCCCAAAAGGGCTAAAAGAAGGAGGTACTATCGAGGAAGAAGTTGAGGAGTGTCTTAACAGTGAACGTCTACATTCTTGAACAATCATATAAAAAAAAATACTCTATAACCATCTACACATTTAATATTGAATATTTGTATGTTTCACGAAAAAAATCTACAAAGGGATTGAAAAAAAAAAAAAATCACAGGTGCTTAATAAATGTATACAGAGGTTCAGAATCGTCCAATATCAGACATATTTAAATAATATATTTTATGAGGACGCCGACATGAAAAGGTACGAAATCGATTTACGAAGGGGGTTCGCGACACACAGATCTTGCATGGTCTAAAACTGGAATCCAATAAAGTGTTCATGGAACAATGTGGTCGCATGCAATTTTTCTTTCCAGTTATAATCAGATGATCGTGGTGGCGTACTATTTTTATGCGATTTTCACATTGTTCATTTAACACGCGATATACTAAATTGTGAACTGCAAACAGAAGATTTATTTCCACGGTTACCTGAAAACAGAGGAAGGGATCAAGCTAAGAAAATATAAATGATATCTCGTAATTGATTTAATGTCGTTGATCTTTATGTCTGAGGAGATCTCATTAAACGGAGAATTTAAAATTTAAAAAAGTAAATTAATTTATGATAGTCAGGATTTTCAGTTTACAATGATATATACTATGAAATAAATAAATGATGTTTACAATGAAATAAATTAATTTATTTTAAAAATCTAGGGAGGAGGAGATGTAGGCCAAGTATAATAATTGTTTAAGAATAACACGGATAAATTAGAACCGACCTTAAAAGCGAAATTTACATTTTTATTACAAAAAAAAAAAAGGTATATAATTTTCGGTTGACTTTCCGCCAAGATATTTTTAAAGGACACCAACTATTCATATTTCATATTTTGTGTCCGAGTCCATAATTTCTTCCTCTAAACTCTCAGCTGGAAGCGTCTCTATCAGGGTTAGATTCAGCATAAAATTTATTTGATAAAAGGTAAAAAAAAAAATTAAATACATATATAAAATAGTAAATGATTCCACTAAGGTCCTATTTTATTTAAATTTGAGAGAATAGTAAGTACTAATCCTTTAGAAAGTCTAACTTCATATTTTTTTTTAAATAGATAACATTTAGATAAAATGCATATCTCATAGTTTATTGCTTGTCGGGGAACAGAAAAACAAAAAGTAAATATAATGTTTATTGCACTTAAAAATTTGATTTTCTTTTATTTTTCAAGCTGAATTACTTTTGTATGGCTTAACCATATTTGACCCTATAAAACAACTAATTCTCTGAAACTCGAATGTTCATTCTAACATTCAGATTACAATTTATTAATATTGAAATGTTTCATATTACATATTTTGTATATTTAGATTGAAATATAATGAGTTATATTGGTAATTTCACAGAAAACGTTTCACCAAAATCTGATTTCCAAAAAAACGAAAAAAATATAAAAATAATTCAACCCTGATATTTATAATGGGAAAGAAATTTGAAAAAAGTTGGACTCAATGAAAAATTTAATGCTTGAATTTTTTAAAATACAAAGATGGGAGCTTGTCATGCCGAAAAATACAAAAATTCATACAAAAATCAGGTTTTAATAGAATATTTGAATTAAAAATATGCACTTTAGATTCATTTTCGGCCTTTTTAAGGAATTTTCCATTTTTTTCTCTATGATTAATATTTCATTTTATTTTTTAATGTTTATCAACTGAATCTACTTCACAAGCACATGTGAAGTAGATTCAGTCAAAAGTCAAATATGTCAAATCGTCATAGAGAAAATAAAACGATTTTAGAAGAGTCCCTTGAGTGTTTGTTCGATGAAATGTAAATGTTTCGATTAGAACGTGAAATGCATGATAACTGAATAATTATGTTACACCCTTGAAAAACATAATAAGCTCTACATTATCCGTTTTCAATTACAACCAATTAAAAAAATATGTATATCCTAATAAAATTATAGTAGAAGTTCTCGGACATTGTACATAAAAACATACAAATCTATAAAACAAATCCAATGGTGAGTATGTTTTATGTATGTATGTTCATGGGTGGACTTATCTTCATAAGAAGTCGGCTTTAAGTTCGCTAGCTAACGTTAATGGAAAATCTATGTTAGGTCTTAACATTTCCTTCAGCCAACTATAACTTGTAAGTGAGGAGGCTACTTTACTTAGCTAAGTGCAGCATAACTTAAAATCGATTACCATTTTTTTTAATTTTTTATTATCATGATATAAGCTGGAATCTTGGTCCCTGGCTTTGTGATCGTAATTTTAGGTACCAATCCAATAGCATGTTTTCCAAACCTTTACTGATAGTGATTACATATACATATCATTGCATATAAGAAATACCTAAGACATTTTTACACAAGAGCTACAGGCATCATGATTATTTATTTGGTTACTCAGTTTTCGTAAATGTTTTACAGTCTGAACCTTCTATACCTTTGAATACCTTGGACTTCTACTTTCCAATTTGATGCATGCTCTCCGGCAGCGTCTTCATTGATTTTAAGATTGAGGCATTTATAGTATTGTAGAGGCTTCCTGATGGATTGCTTCAGACTACCGTATATATTGCTTGCCGTTATAACATGAGATATGGACTGACCAGTCCTGTTAGCAGTTCTCAGTTGGTCTTTCTCCTCCAATCATGAGTACTCTGAACCACATCGCTTAGGTCATCGTTCGGAGTACTTTTATATCGAAGTTTTCTATATTTTTTTATAGTCAGGTGAGTAGTGTCCAAGTCTCGCAATCTTACACATCGGATTTATTAATCGTTATAGCTTAAATTCTATTGGATGTAAATTAAACATGTATATGCAAGTCAATGTTTCTTAAATATCTAATACTCCTCTAGTATCCGGGTCGGCTACAGAAATAAAAAAATAAGTCATTGGCTTAATGTTATGTTAATAAAATACTGTAAAATAATGTTTTAAATGGCATAGAAAATAATAGACATGTCTCTGATTTGTAATGTAATGAGTTGTATATCTAATATCATAAACAAACTAAAAAAAAATCATTACCTAGCAGATTTTGTAGATAAAATTATCAAATTTGGGCAAGGGAAACATAAAAAAAAAAAAAAATCAAATGTCTTTAGTCTACATTTCATTAATGTTAAGGAATCGAATCGATAGTGTCGGTAAAATATTGAAATTATCGATTGTGTGTGTTAAGTCAAGCCAACCTCACTGACAAGCCCAATCATCAATTCATTAATGGGGAGGTAAGTATCGGGTTGTTCATACATAGCAGCTGGTAAAACAATAGAGTAGTTTGGTGTTTGCACTAACGCTGCCATAGTTTATATTTATAAGCCTATGAATATGTTAATTAGGCAACCTTCTGGGACATTTGTCAACGTGACACAAATGGAAGCCTTTTTTGGTTCAATGGAACAATGTCAGTCGAACGAGACAATCATACCCCTATGACGACCATCGGCAGCGCCTTTCATTGTATGTTCCCATCGTCTTCTTGTCGGCCTTCGGACCTCCTCCTCATCGTTGGCTTCTGATTCATAATTCATAGATTTAATAGGTTTGTTTTGCAATCGTTAGGAACCAGCTCGAGCTTTAACCTTTTCTAAGACGGATCGTTGAAGGCTGGACAAGAAAAATAATTACGACTTTTCTGTCATTACTGTAAATGACAGAGGTGATATCTTTAGTACATAGAATTAAAATAAATCGTAAAAGTACAAGAATAATAAGATATAAGTGATTACCATTTAGGAGTAGCCATTTTTGAGTTAGAGCCATCGGGATAAGGCGTAACTCATGCTCCCGTAAAAATTGTAAATACTGCCGATCGTTGGTAATCGCTTTTGGCAAAACGACTAGGCTGATTTTAACTTTAAGTAGTTATATGTAATTTACGAGTTGTAAAAACGCCTATATATGTTGTTCGACACGCAAATTAATATTTTTTTCTTAAACACAGTTTTCTGTGCAATGCATGTTTTCTAGTTACGGCAAATAACAAAAAAATCTGGTGCGATGCGCGCAAAACACAACTTTCACCTACGAAATTACTTTGATTAGAAATTGACAAGTTTTGTTAAATGCCATTTTTGTTTTCATTTGCTCGTTAAGGTACTCTTATTTTTTATTATTATTAAGTAAACGTTTTTAGTTGTGATAATTCGGCAATGCAAGCATAATTCTCCAAGTCGTCTGATTTTATTATTCTCTGTGTAGTTAATGAAAACTTCATATAATTACCATGAAAGAATTAATTTCCAGTTAATTAAAAGAACCTCTTTGATTTAAACAACCGTGTCATTAAAGGCTAACTGCGCATGCGTATGGGATCAGTGTGTTTAAAGGTCTGGCCACACATGTCCGCACCGGATCCGCACCGTAGCAATAATACAGGTTATGTTCAGAATATTTTTAATTTAACTTACATATTACCTTTAGTTATGCCTAAAGTTCAAGCCACACATGTCAGACACATACCACTTTAGGCATAACTAAAGGTAATATGTAAGTTAAATTAAAAATATTCTGAACATAACCTGTATTATTGCTACGGTGCGGATCCGGTGCGGACATGTGTGGCCAGACCCTTAGGAGTTGACGTAATATTTTTCATTTTTTCTTCTGTATATGTTTACTTGATTTTTTTCATATTCAAAATTTCGCCATTTCTTATTTCTAGGCGAAACAAGAGACAGATAATTTCTCCATATAAACAAAAACAAAGGTACTTTATAGGAAAACAAAAAAGGCCCCTTCCCCATTTAAGCCCCCTCAGGACATTGTAAAAAT
The DNA here is from genome assembly GCA_911387785.2 of Aelia acuminata. Classification (NCBI taxonomy): domain Eukaryota; kingdom Metazoa; phylum Arthropoda; class Insecta; order Hemiptera; family Pentatomidae; genus Aelia; species Aelia acuminata. The sequence goes on from OU426982.1 coordinate 91,942,582, forward strand.
GATAAAGCATACCTGATATTAAAAAATACTTGACTCATGAAACATGACGAGTTTAATCAAAATTGTTAAAGCCTTTTTTGATAAAATCGTAAAAAAACATAAAAATGTGAAAAAAGTTATGAAACAAAGTGACCCCTCTGTTTGATCAAATTTTTGCTGTTACATCGCGGGCATATATATACACCAATTATCCAATTTCAGGTTTTACGGTTTATATCTTTTGAGCTAGTCTGTTCACATACACACACAAAGACCATTTCGAGGGACTTGGTTATTTAGACTCAAGGGACCCCAAAAGGTGTATTTCCGTTGAAAACCGTAAGTCGAAATTTTTCACGATCGCAATACTTTCCCTTACTATATATTTCATATAATTAGCAAGGTCCAAACTATAACTATGTTGACTGGAGTACAGACCATGAGATTTTAAACACAACCAATTTCATTGATGTTTCTTGGGGATCCCGATTCAAAATATTTTCGTACGATTCAGCTAACGCGCTGTCTAAATTCTATTCGAACAATGTGAATAAGATGATTGAAGCCTATTCGTTCATTTGAAAAGTTACAATAGTACGAAGCATTTCGCTCTTAATTTTGAATAGCTACGTGATTATTATTGTTAAAAGTAAAAGTATTTGGTTAAAAACATTCACTGTTTCAAATATATATAAATTATTTGTTAGTACAACTTTATTTGACCTCAGATCCCCAGAATGAATCTTTTTTTCTTATAACAAGGTATTAGGTAACGATACATTGTCTTATTATTAGTGTCAAATATTCAAAGGAATACTTTTTTTTCGAGAAACCTCGATCGGCATTTTTGTTTACCAGTAACATTGTAAGGCTTATTATATTATTATTATAAGGCCTCCCGGTTAAATTCACTCTTATATCTTATTATTAGCAAAAGCGAAGCTTATTGTTATAATGTAAATTTATTGACGCGTAAACATGAATTAAAATTGACATACGAAACATTTACTGACACACTCTTCGTTATTGGCTACATCTAAAATTAATGAATTTATTTATTTTAATTCTCTCCATGGTCAAGAGTTCAATACGATCTGATTTTCGCTTATCTAACGAAGTAAATGCGTTTAAATATGATATTGTGAATTTATTATACATATAATACATTCAAATTTTATAAATAGATTGAACACACTTTTTTGGCCAGCAATATTTTTTCATAACATATCTTCGCTGTATATAGTAAGCTTCTATGGGTTGCAACCCCTCACCCATGTCATTTTTATTTACTGATTATTTATCAAGATTCGTTTACAATAATAATTAATAGTTATCATATTGTAACGTTAAACCGATAAGCAAATAAAAAAATCTGGTGCGTGCGCGCAAAACACAACTTTCACTTACCAACTATTTAGATTAGAAATTGACGTGTTTTGTTAATTGCCACTTCATAAAGTTACAAATTTTTCCACATTCAGTTCTTATTTTTGCCGTTTATGAGTAAATGAAAAACACACGTGAAAATGATACAAAATTTATTAAGTAAAGTACGCCCTCTATTTGATCAATGTTGATGAAATTTTTACTGTCACATCGCGGGCACATACGTACACCAAATGCCAAGTTTGATCAAAATCGTTTAACCCGTTTTCGAGTAAATAAAAAACTCACGTGAAAATGAGACAACATTTATTCAGTAAAGTGCCCACTCCAATTGATCAATTTTGATGAAATGTTTGCAGTCAAATCTCGGGCATATTAATGCATCAAATACTCAGTTTAATCAAAATCGTTAGAGATGTTTTCGAGAAAATCGATAAAAACGGAAAAAGTTATTAAATAAAATACCCCCTCCGTTTGACCAATTTCGAAGAAATTTTTGCTGTCACATCGCGGGCATATACATACACTAAATATCCAATTTCAGATTCGCATGGCTTATAGTTTTTGAGCTAGTCTGTTCACAGACACAAACACACACACACACACACAGAGACCATTTCGCGGGACTTGGTTATTTGGACTCAGGGGACCCCAAAACGTGTATTTCCGTTGAAAACCGGAAGTCGAAATTTTTCACGATCGCAATACTTCCACTTACTATATATTTCATATATATGTAAGTGAAAGTAAAAAAATCTGGTGCGTGCTCGCAACACACAACTTTCACTTACCAACTTACTTAGATTAGAAATTAATGCGTTTTGTTAATTGCCACTTCTCAAATGAACAGAACGGCTTTAATCATGAACAATGGTCTGTCATTAAAGGCGTTCTCCGCATGCGTGGGCTCAAAAAGTTTTATGAGTTTTGTTATATGAGTATTGTTATATTATTATATTTGTTATATGAGTATTGTTATATTATTATATTTGTTATATGAGTTTTGTTATATTATTAATATTTTTCTTTTTTTCTCCTCTATATGTTTTCTTTATTTTTATCATAGCTCATATTTAGCCATTTCTCATTTTTAGGCTAACAAGAGACAGTTAATTTCTCCATATAAACAAAAACAAAGGTACATTGTAGGAAACAAAAAAGGCCCCTACCCCATTTAAGCCCCCTCAGAACACTTTAATAATGATAAAGCTTACCTGATATTAAAGAACACCTAATTTTCATTAAACTCGACGAATTTGATAAAAATCATTAAAGCCGTTTTTGATATCATCGAAAAAAAGGTAAAAATTGGAAAAAAAATTATGAAATAAAGTCCCCCCTCCGTTTGACCATTTTTGATGAAATGTTGGGTGTCACATCTTTGGCATATACATACATCAAATACCCAGTTTGATCAAAATCGTTAAAACCGTTTTTGAGTAAATAAAAAAAAACTCGTGAAAATGATACAAAATTTATTCAGTGAAGTCCCCCCACCGGTTGATCAATTTTGATGAAATGTTGGGTATCACATCTTTAGCATATACATACATCAAATACCCAGTTTGATCAAAATCGTTAAAACCGTTTCTGAGGAAATAAAAAAAAAACACGTAAAAATGATACAAAATTTATTCAGTAAAGTCCCCCCTCCGGTTGATAAATTTTGATGAAATTTTTACAGTCATATCTCGGGCATAATTATGCATCTCAGTTTAATCAAAATCGTTAGAGCCGTTTTTGAGAAAATCGTAAAAAACTTCAAAAGTTATTAAATAAAGTACCCCCTCCCTTGGAACAATTTTGATGAAATTTTCGCTGTCACATCGCGGGCATATAAATACACTAAATACCCAATTTCAGGTTCACACGCTTTATGGTTTTTGAGCTAGTCTGTTCACACACACACACACACACACACACACACACACACACACACACACACACACACACACAGACCATTTCGCGGGACTTGGTAATTTGGACTCAGGGGACCCCAAAACGTGTATTTCCGTTGAAAACCGGAAGTCGAAATTTTTCACGATCGCAATACTTCCACTTACTATATATTTCATATATAGGTAAGTGAAAGTAAAAAAGAAACATATGGCGTAACCTCCCGGACCGCTTGTTGGAACAAAATAAGCGGTTGGAACAAACTGTTTGGGTCTAGATTATTCTGTGGCCTAATCCACAAAGACGTAGACCTGCCTACATTGTTCTAGAATGATCCAGTCTTGACTATTTACGATTATATATAAGGAGCAGTGACGGAACGAGTTAGTTAAAGTCTGTGTCTTGACTGTGTAGCGCAAGTCATATGATTTTGTGTTTTAACTTTATCAATTTTATAAAATTGATAGCAATAACCTGCTCAAGTATTTAAGTTGTAATAATTCGTTGGCATTGTGATAACTGAATATTTCTGTTAAATAAATATTTGTTACCCACATAAGTGTTACACTATTTTTAAATATATATCACTTATAAAACATTCAGTTCTTGAGACTATATTGTTCAACAGGATACCAAGAAGGGGACCAAATTAGTCTCAACAATACACTTTTTTTATTTATAAGACGTTTCGACTCTTATGAGCCATCTTCAGTTCAGCTAAACAGGCAGACAAATCATTTGAAGTCACACAGAGCAGATACTAATCTCAACCAATGTCCTCCCACCCCAAGACTTATAATAATATAGATTTGGGTCCTCTAAATAATAGGCCTTTGCTAGAGGGTGTAGCATAGTGAATTGGACTTAGCTCACCCTGAGTGTTTTGGGTGTCTTGGAGTTGGGGGTCATTGGTTGAGATTAGTATCTGCCCTGAATGACTTCAAATGATTTGTCTGCCTGTTTTGAAGATGGCTCATAAGAGCCATAAAAAAAATGTATTGTTGAGACTAATTTGGTCCCCTTCTTGGTATCCTGTTTAAATATATATTTAGATTTGTTTTATATTTTATTTCTAAACTTTCATATTGTACTGAAATATCTGAACCAAGCATTCAATTTTTTTTTTTTTTTTTTTATAGGCTATTACAAATTCTATTTCTGCTTATCTTTTTGCTAAGTATGTAGACTGATTCAGCAATACTGCTAAAAAAGGGGCATTTCGAATCGTGGACAAAAGGCCGAGACGACAATGTCGGGGCTTATACAGAAATGAACAGAAACGTAGAAGAGAATAAAAGCTATTATTGTCGTACGGTGAACTGAGGACTCTATAGGCTGTATCAGACTTCTCGGTCTTTACCGGAAAATGTCGGAAAGAAAACCGTAGAAGCGAAATTATCCCTTCTTCTAGTGGTAATTCTATTTAAAATATTATTATTCATACCAGTGGTGTTTATATAAAACAATTTCGGAGGGGGAGTCCTGACCTCTTAATAGAGTGAATAAAGCAGCCTTGGAAAATCTCGCCGACCTGGTGGGGGGGGGGATGGCTGTGGTACTGCTACTGAAACAACTGAATAACATTATTAGCCATTTAAATCGGTTGTTATTCATAAACTATAGTAATTAATATTTAATAATATTGCTAATTTTAGAACTTAAAAAAAAAAAAAAAAAACTTCAGATCCTTGAACAGAATTGTGGCCAAAATTCACTGGTTCCAAACCCAGAAAAATCAAAAGTTCTGGTATGTCATAAGTATCCACGAGTGAAAAAATTAGTCATTGTAATGGCAAAAAAAAACCTGGAAATTACAAAATGTTACAACTATTTAGGAGTGCCATACTCAACATCGACGAGATTTTCCAAGGCAGCTTTATTCACTCTATTAAGAGGTCAAATTTTGAAGGAGCAAAGGTACGAGAGATTTTAATACGTCGTTAAAATGCCTCTCTTTTATTCAATGGTCTCCTCATCTCTTCTTTATGCAGCAGAAATTTGGGACTTTCAGGAACAGGCACAAGTTAAATTTCTCAAACAATTATATTTTTGGCGCAGAACTACTCCTAATTATATAGTTCGACTGGAAACCGGCCGGTCTCCGATTCTAATGGCAGTTATAAAGAAGACTTTTGGATAAAAATATCTTCAATGCCAAATATCTTCGACTTCCTAAAAAGTGTTTTCAGAAACTTGTAGATCTGGATACTAGGCAGCCTAATCTGGAATTTAATTGGATATCGCAAATTTAAAACTTAGCCTCTTCCAATTTTGTTTCAAGAGTACTTCAACGACTTTTCCGACCCAAAACATTTAAATAGGAACCAAAAAAATATTTTGTTATCTGTATCTAATAACTTATTCTCTAAAGCCATTGAACGTGCATTTAATTCAAACACCTATAGCGAAACTGTTGCTATAATCACCCAGAACCTCAAATTCATAACCTCTTTACGAAAGCTGCGAACTGTGAGTAGCCTGAGAGTTTCGAGTGAAGACCGCCTGGCGCTGTACCATGGGAATATTGCTCATCTTTTAAGGGCTGAAGAAGTCTGTAAGTGGTGCGGCCTCCTAATCACTAACCCTTTAAAGCATTTGGTCCTAGAATGTTTATTTGTTGAGACATGTAGGACGAGATATCTCGACAAATATATCAATGCGGGCTCGGATGACATATCACTGATGAGGGTTCTAGATATTAAAAACCAAGAACACTCGGACCATGTCTTTTACTTTACTATGTCATCATTTAATATTTTGGACTCTGGTAATTTACCTGTAAACCCATAAATATAAAATAACCTTTTAATTATTCGTATGCTTGAGTTTCATATAAATAAAGTGCATATTTTAATTTTTTGTTTTGCTTTACTTCTATTCTAACCTGTTAACTAGCTGTAACTAACATTGAACTCCATGGCTACGCTGTTTTATAAGCCAATAAATAAATAAATAAAATAATAATATTGCTAATTTCGAGAATTCGGAGGTTTTAAAATAAAAACAACTTATTCAGTAAAAAAATTAATGAATTTCTATAATCACCATCTCTCCTTATTTACGCCTTTGATTTGTAATGTACTATAGCGATATTGCGGTTAAAATTAAAAACGAAATAAATAATTCAGTGGGGGAAAGGCATATAAAAATCAATTAATAACAAGAAAAAATATTAATAATTTTTTCAATATAAATTGAGCTTTATGGATGCATTAAGTTGCAAGATCCTCATAAGATGGTCAATACCCCCAAGAGTGATGGCAATCCCTCTCAAGAAATTTATTTACAATTTATCAAACAGTAAAAAAAAAAACGGCAGTATTACAAAAGTTTAAATACAATTGCACTTGCGTAAATATTTCCTCTTTTTCCCTGGTATTTAATTACTTTTTTTAACTCAAATCAATAATAATGAACCTTCCAAATTGTGAACACAATTAATCGTGTACCCCATCCCCTGAAAACATTTATAACCTCATAAAAAAGCTCACCTCAAAATTTTGTAGTCAGGTTGAGCCATATCAGATACCTTCTCGACGCACCTGTTTCATTATGAAATCATAAGGAAAAGAAAAAATTAAAATATAAGCCTACGATCAGATTACTAATTTTTACCTAGTAATAAAAATAAAAATGGAACCAAGAATCTAAACAAACAATGGCCATTTCACTTTTAAGATAGCATTCGACCCCTGCTTATTGGACATAATTTTTATTTGAATTTATTGGAATAGAGCATATAAAATTATTTTTAATTTTAAAAATCCATAATTACTATGTTCTACTTACAAATTACACTAAATTAAAATAGGTGGGTATACTATACAGGATGCAGCGGGGATCATACACAAACTGTTCAGAAAAGGATCAAGTTTCATGAAGCCCTAAAAATTTATATTCACTCGACAAAAACATGGATGATATAAAGGTCAAACGTCAAAGCAAACAGAAGCCTTTGAAATAAATAATATTTAAAAGATGAGAATATTTACAAAAATCGTAGAAAAATGTTAAGGAGGACTACTACTTTAGGATAGGTACTGAAAAAAAAAACTATTTTACATTTAGCCATAAAGGCTATAAATACAATGTAATTTCCTGGATCAGTAAAAATAAATTTATTATTAATATTTTAATTTTATATATATATAATTTATTTTCGGAATGACATGCATCAGTAATGGAACTATTTCCATATCGAGGGTTATTTTAGTTACCATAGAACTAGTCGACTGATTTCACGCAGATGCTGGAGACTTTAATGCCAACGGAGTGGGAAGAATTTAATAAGTATCTCAATCATTCGCTCAGCATTACCAAATAATTTAAAACATGGATCTGTACAGAAGTAAATGTGAAATAAATATGTGAACAAGGGCTAAAGATAGACTGATGAAGAACATAAATAAATAATGCGAAAGGCGTGTGTGTAAGTGTTAATTGATTATGATGTATGTAAAATGATTTAAAAAAACGTGATTAACAATTTTGTGTTAACAGTTCGATGTTTTATAATGACAACAGTATAGTGGATCTACAATTGTTGAAGAAATTTAGATTTTTGTATAGATAAAAATGTTATTTTCTCCTAAATCATTGCTTTAATTTCATTCCTTTCATTTATATTGAATAACCAAACTACAACATCATAAAAAATGTGTGAAGCAGAAAAAAGGAGCAAATTTTAGTTTTATAACACATTTATTCACTTAGCTCTCTAAATTTACTTAAAATAGTAAATGAATTAAACAAGAACGTTTTGCGCTATATATTTTTTCCTGCTGAACTTCGAACGAACCCTAAAAGATATTGACAATATCCATACATTTCAATTACCTTAGGTAAGAAGTAGGGATGGAATTTTCATGTATTTACATATTTTCTTCTGAGGCCTGGAAATGCACACATATATATATTCTAAATTGTTTTTACCTTGATTTAAACCATTTTGAACCATTTTTATTATCCATATTTGGTGGTTTTTAAATATTTTTCGATAAATAAATAGTTTTGTCCATATTTTGCACATTTTAAATAATTTACTTTAAAATTATTCTTAGTTATTAATTTGTTTTACGTATGTTGAATCAATACCTAGAATAGTTTAAAGCAGAGAATGAATCAAGGGATTAAAAAAATTCTTTGAAAATCAAAATGTGTAAAGTTACAAAAAAGAAAGAAAACAGAAAAGTAAGTCGCAGAGTTTGCAGAAGAAACATTTAAATGCGACAGTTAAAGTTTCCTATATTGTTTTTGCTGCCAAAAAACATTTCTATGGACAACGATTTATTGGTTTTACAGCATTTGAAAACAGTGAAACGAATAAGAAAAAAACCAACTTTTCGGACTTCTGGAGGAGCAAGTTCCAGTAGGTAAGTCTAGTTTTAACACTGTGTACGTCCATATTTATGTACATATTTTGAAATTTTTATTACATATAAATCCTATCCCTGGTAGGAAGTTAATATATTAAATATCAATGGACGACAATGTCTTTTTCTATCCCTTCTAACTGATGTGAAATTCCTAAATGATATTCCAGCCAATCCATTGAAAGCAATCATACATCCATACGTACGTCATTCTTGCTGGTGATCTGCTGAGCATTACTGTTTAATGGTCTAGAAGGGGGAAGGGACTTGTAAGCGACTCAATCCTTCGGAAAATGAAGATAGGATTGCCCTACCCCGACACCAAGCAGACAACCAATTATTCTAAAATGGCGAGGAATCCGGGGGTCCGTTAGGAGGTATCAATGATGATAGCAACAGTGGGACCCTCGCATTAAATTTTCTATAGAGAGTGAGGAGGGAGGGGAAGGAGGGTCAGAGATCCTGCGGGGAATTTTTTTCCCTGGCGGGGCCGGTCCTGGGGTAGTGGGGGGGAGTCATTGCTCGGCCCCGGGGTGAACGCCTCCCCGTCACGTATTGTAGGTGCCTCCTCATCTCTCTATACTCCATCACCTCTGCCGCTGGGAGGAGCGAAGGAAGGGGGAATGACAAAGACGCAACTGTGCAAAAATCTATAGATTTGATTTAAAAAAGTACAAAAATAGCTATGCTACTTATATTTAAACAACTTGAATTTTCCTCATACAACTTGATACAGAAATAAAGGGTTAGGAAATAAATAGCTTATTTTCGGTGAAATGGACTTTAATAACACATGTTTATTCCAGTCTTCCTGCTTTTTTGTTTACAGGCGCTTCTTTCTTCTGTACCTCTTAAAGCTCGTTTACAATTTTCCCAAAGCAAGGCTAGTAGTTAGTAATAAGGCTGATTAGTGTTAACGTTCCACTGTTTTTCAGTTTTCCAGTCGAATGTCGGTTTTTTTAAGGCAAATTATAGGAAGTTGCGTTGCTTAGTACCCTGTTTTTTACTTTCACTTACCTATATATGAAATATATAGTAAGGGAAGTATTGCGATCGTGAGAAATTTTGACTTCCGGTTTTCAATGGAAATACAGGTTTTCAAGTCCCCTGAGTCCAATTAACCAAGTCCCGCGAAATGGTCTGTGTGTGTGTGTCTTACAGGTAGGGTGTGTGTGTGTTACAGGTGTGTGTGTGTGTGTGTGTGTGTGTGTGTGTGTGTGTGTGTGTGTGTGTGTGTGTGTGTGTCTGTGTGAATGTGAACAGACTAGCTCAAAAACTATATACCGCACAGATTTGAAATTGGGTATTTAGTGTATGTATATGCCCGCGATGTGACAGCGAAAATTTCATCAAAATTGCTCAAAGGGAGGGGGTACTTTATTTAAAGAATTTTGTCTAATTTTTAGGTTTTTTCGATTTTCTCAAAAACGGCTCTAACGATTTTGATTAAACTCAGTATTTGGTGTATGTATTTGCCTGCGATGCGACAGTAAAAATTTCATCAAAATTGATTAATTGGAGGGGGCACTTTACTTAATAAATGTTGTCCCAAAATGGATGTGTTTTTTTTTATTTACTCAAAAATGGCTCTAACGATTTTGATTAAGCTCGGTATTTGGTGTATGTATATGCCCGCGATGTGACTGTCAAAAGTTAATCAAAATTGATCACTTGGAGGGGGCACTTTACTTATTAAATTTTGTCCCATTTTCACTTGTTTTATTTTTTTATTTGCTAAAAAACGGCTTTAACGAGTTTGATCAAACTTGGTATTTGATGTATGTATATGTGACAGCCAAAATTTTACTAACCGTATTCTGAAAATAAAAACTTTTATTTGTTAATAAAAAGATTAATGTTACTTAAGAGAGTAAATACGTGATGCTCAAATTTTTGAAGCATCGCAGGTGTGTAAAAATATGGTATAAGATAAAAGTCTATAATTAATATAGGTATAGTTTAGTCTAGAAACTTTTGTTCTATAATAATTTTTTGAAAACAATATAAATCGATTTTAGAGGAACAGTAATCGTTCTAGATTTCCAGAAAGGCGAAAGATACGAAAATACACCTATCGATTCACCTTCACGATGTAGCGATTTGTAGTAAAAAAAAAAGCAAGCAGTAAAAAAAACTCGACTGTTGATGAAATTAGTCCCTTCATAAATAAATTAGCAATAATAAATCGAAAAGTGCTGAAAATTACCAAATTTTCTATACAGATACTCTATAACTTATGGAGATATACAAATATAAGTATATACTTAAATGTGGAAAAATGTGCGAAGTTGAGGAATGGCGTTTACATATTATTGAAACACGTCGATTTCTAATCTAAGTAAGTTCGCAATTGAAAGTTGTGTGTTGCGCGCATCGCACCAGATTTTTATTTTTAAAATCATCTCCCAAAGCATCGCGTCAGTCAAGGTTTTGTAAATATTCTATTACTGGGTAGGTGGTAATATTTGTTTTGTTGTACCCAAGGATTATCGATTTTGGAAAACAATATATTTGAAGAGACTTTTTGAAAAGAGATATCATTTTTGCCATTCCTCAATAAGAGGATTTGGTAATAATAATATTCCGATATTCACCAAAGCAAAGTTTCGTTTAATAATATTAATAATACTCGGCATTAATCCACCACCACTCTTGCCCAGGAAACGACGGGAGTAAGAGAAGAATAAAAAGGATTTTGTATTGAAACAGTTCTTGGTCCAGCAGCATGAATAATTTTAAATTCTTGTTTTTAGCATGGTAAAGGGGTGCATTAGTGGAAAATTTTAGTTAGTGGCAAACTTATAACAAATTTTTATTGTTCCTATACATAAAATATTTTTGTTCTGCTGCTTAAATTTTGTTTCTTTAGATAATGAAGTACCTATAGTCTTATAAAGAATGTTTTGATGTATTGTTTGTTATATTGGGATACATGCCTAATTATGTTATGTTATTACTTAAAAAAAATCTCAATACGTCTTTTTAAGTACATACGGATATAAAGAGCCCCCTCCCTCGGCAAAAACCTTAGTTTCGGTCCAACCTTTAAGTTTGCCTAGCTATTGTTCAGACGCCCAACACCAGCAGGAGTTCCTCAACGCAGTGTTTTTTGGGACGTTTTAGATCGTACGTAAAACCACAAAGTGAACTCCATCCAATGAATAGAGGTAACAATCAAACAGTTTGGTGGTAGGGGGAGGGGACATTGCATTCAAAGAGCTTATTAGCAATATTGGAACAATTCAAAAATGTTAGAACTCTTTATATATTGTCTCTACTTGGTTAGTCTCCAAGGCTGATGACCATGGTATGGGTTTACAGAACTGGTGATGACTGAATTGATATAATTTTGACCGATTACTTATTATATCAAATTTAAGAGAATACTTTTACTAAATTATATCAAATTTAAGAGACTTAAGTTCTTTCATTCAAATATACCAATATATTGGTTGTTAAATTTAAATCAAATTTGTACGGTTTTAAAAAACGGTTTTCCTTGAAATGCCTATAGCTTTAGCTGATAAAACATTGCCTATGAATTTCAGTTTCCTTATCAGATCATTTTCAATCTTTTCTCTGATCCCTTTGTTCAAATCAATGGGCCTGTCAAACTAAACTCACTGCCGGATTTGTTTTGTGTTGGGATTTCAGGCTTTTGAAACACGCACAAACAGAATTTAGTTTTTATACGCGATGTAGGTAACCACTAAGAAAGGAATTTAAAAAATGTAACCCCTAAGGGGTTTAAATAGCGATATTGTCGTTTAACTCTAACGGACACCTATTTTTGCACTTCGAGAAAAAATATCTAATTTGGACTCATTTTAAAGATCTTGATACAACGAGTTTAACTCGAAAGCCCCTACCGGACGTCGAAAACCATGTTTTAAAGCCGAAAAATGAAGCGTTCACGACGAGTAAGTTTTAGTGAACTCTCTCCATTGCGCGCCTCCCTCTCTTCTACCGAGCCGGCAGCTTCCCCCTCCAACCTTCCACCTACCGGTAGCTCCGATTCTACTAAATCTCCTTAACATCAGTTAACATATTATATTAAATCTATACCAAGATAATGATCACAGAATTGATTTTAAAGCTCGCAAAGCCGCGACGGGGAAGCTATTTTTTTATATAGTAAGTTGAGTATTTCTTCATAATAGAAAAAATGTTTATATTTGAATTTCGGAGCTTAAACATCCATTTACTGTATTCGATTTTGCTTATAAGTATAAATTTGCATATATTAGACAGTTGCTCGGAGTTAGTAGTGAGAGTTGTTAAAAGATATGACAGACTGGATAATATAATTTTTTATCAAACTGTTGCAAATAACTGATTTAAATACAATATAGATAATATACTTTTATTAACTAGTTTTTTTAGATTTTAGAATAACGCCTCCAGTAACCAGTTTTTATTTTACAACGTAACAATAGTTTTATTTTAAATCACTCTATGAACGATTGAATATGGTGCATGGTAGGTATATAATATCTAATTGTTGCAAAATGTTATTAATATGAAATATTTATGTAATATTTGCAAATTAATAATTTATAAAAATAGTGCTTACAGGCTTGGAAATGGCTGTAGGAACCGAAACGTTGCCTAAATAAACTTCTGTTATTTTTGGAGAATATTGGCCTAATTTTATTTATTTCATCATATATTTATGTTATTGTCAAAATTACGAAATCTTTGATTATGTCAAAACAGCGGTATTAAGAATATCTTTCTTTTTCTCAAAACATCTATGTTAATTTTTTTTGTCAAAACATCGGTTATTTAAAAAAATAAAATAAAATTTGTTCTCAAAAAATGGATGTTAAAAAAAAAATTGGTTATGTTGAACAGAGATGTTAATGCCATATTTATTTTTTTTGTAAAAAAAAACTGTTTTTGCCGAAACATCAATGTTAAAATAAATCTTTTTCATTTTGTCTAATCTATTTTGTCAAAACATCGATGTTGAAACCATCTTTGATAAAGATTAAACATCCATGTTAAAACCATCATTGCTTTTGTGAAAACATTGATGTTGAACATTGATGTTTGCTTAAGTCTTAACATTAGTGTTAAAACCATTTTGGTTTACGTTAAGACATCAATAAATATTACTATGTTTAACCTTCGTTTGTTGAAGTCAAATTTTTGTATTGCCAGAAATTTCGAAATTCTTCAGGCAAATATTTCACCCGTCTAATGTGTTAGAGAATTAAAGAAAAATATTTCCAAAGGGTTCCTGTTGAATGCATCTCAGTAATAATTATCACGTTAATATACAAACTGAAAAATCAACAACGATTCTTGTGTGATTCACGTTTAAATCCCCCCACTCTTTAATACATAAATAAAAACCTCGGTTTGGATTGGTTGTTGGTTATCGCCCCTCAAGTTCTCACTTTCGTATTTATCCCTTTCAAGCTTATATTTACTGAGAATCAAACTATGATACAGGGATAATTTTTAACTTTTTCAATTAACAAAAAAAGAAGTCAACTTGAAAACATCGTTGTTAACCTAGACATCGATGTTACATCCCTATATGCGACTCATGAAAGCGAAACCTGGCATCGCTACGTATCCTGACATAATTGTATCGATCTTAAATGCTCTGAGATGAAACCCTATCGCGGGATAAAATTCGATAGCTTCTCAAGAAGTGATGGTGGAGGCTTTGAGATGGAGGGTTGGATATTGTTTTGGATAGTACACCTGGGACATATTATTGCCCTCTCAGATGGTTACATCACCAGGAAACAATTTCTGGGTCCCCATAGGTCCTTTGTTGTTATCCTTGTTCCTTTCAGATCAAAGGCTAATCGTAATGTAATAAACACAATTTCTCTTTTCGGATATTTTATATTTCAGAGTCCTGGGTATGAGTATGATATTCTTTGGTAACATGAAGTAAGGTATCTCGCCTCATGCAGCAATATAATGAAGATTTCACCCATTTGAAAACAAAATAATCGGCATAAACTACGAGAGGGATTAACTCGTGGTAGATTCCCTACCAATCTTTCTATCACGAATTTTTTTTTTAAATTGCAAACAAATAACTGTTTTCTAGTTTTGGAATAGTTTTAACCCTGAAGTTGTATTGACTTTACACGATATGATATTGGACGTTTAAATTCGAAATGTCTAAAACTTTAGGATTGGTTGTTTCGGTTGTATTTAAATATGTCAGAAACAACATAAATTTTGAAGAGTCAATGAAAGGAAAAAATATTTATTTTATCTTATAACATATAGAAAATTGATTGATTAGTTCAGTTGACAGTCCCCGATCATAAGATAATTTAGAACTGTAAATTTAGAAGTGTAATTAGCAAGGGCGGATCCAGTACATAGTTACTCAATACATCAAAGAATTTTGTTCATTTAATGATTAGAAAAATAGAAAAGGAATCCTCAAGAATTTCTACTATCGTCCAAATAACATCCGCCAAAATCAATGCAAGAAGAAGAACAAATTACCGACAACCCTGAGACGGTGAGGGGCTAAGATAAGTGGGAAATCTCTGCCTGGTCTGCCAATTACGATTTCTGATTGCTAGGGTATTGACCCGGGTTCGATGGTATGAGCCAGCCAAACCAAGGTTTATTGGGTTATTAAGGCCGAATCATCGTCTGAATTTATTATGCATTCGCCATTTTTAATTTGGTCATAGAATATTTTTTAAATAAGATAGAAATTCTACCTTCTTGTGAATCAGAACAAACCAATAATATATTTACAATAAATAAATAAATATATTAATATTGAATTGGAAAAAGAAAGGCGAAACTATTTACCACATTGATATTTGATTCTAATCATATACAAATATTTGGGGGTAGCCAAATTTAAGGACGATTTTAATATGACCTAAATTGGTAAAATATAAAATAAATTAACAGTATAAAAAATATATATATTACCTCTGAAAGTTCTTTAGGCTCATCATTCAAAATTTTCGGTAGAACCATTAAAAATACCAACTATAAAAGTATACTTAGATGAAATATATTTTTGAAAATGATTCAATTGCAATAAGTAGTAGGTACTTTTTCTTTATCTTCGAGTAGTAGACGTAAGTTAACATTTTTCAATTAACTCCGATAGGAATTTGCTTTTATATAGCCAAGAGGGGAGTTTTAATTAACTTGGGAGTAAACTCTTGGTGAAAAAATGTTTTTATAAATAAAAACCTAAAGGCTCTAAATTGAAATTTTCTACTATGTGAGCCATAAAACCATCTTTCAGTCATTTAAAAAAGATGTTGCTATAAATAATCAGCTCTTTTCGCGTTTGATACATTTTTTCTTTTGGGTTTTTGCTTCTATAGATCTAAAAGCTTAGGATTGAAATATAGATAGATTGAAATATGTTCCAGCTTCCAATATCTAGTTCAGTCCGCAGCCTTAGAGGTTATAGTACCGAGGTCTCTGACATGGTTTCACGGCTGGAGACTTTCAAGGAGATTTATCATAAGTTATCAGGATTGAGTGGCCGGTCCCAATCAGGAATGTATAAATTAAAATATTTCTTTTAAGCTTGGGAGAGAATGAGGTTGTTCTGGTTCGTTTGGATAAAGGATACGGCGAATGATCGTATTGAAGAGGGCCCTAAAATAAAACTCTAACGCCATATAACAGGACGGAAGTAAAAAAAAAGAAAAGGTTTAAATTTATTCGACCTTTATCTAATAATCTATCTCATAATGCAGAACTTTTCTATTATATGAAAAAATGTAATGTTTTATTTTTTCATATGGTCTTTTGTAAAAAAAGTAGAAACCAACATGGTGGGTTGAGAACTAGAAATGTATTTTTAAATTAAGAACACAGATATATAATATGTGAAGTGGGTTTTGATCCGATTAAGCGAACATAAGTTTTCTTATCCATATCTATATCAATATAACATATGTATCTGCCTATTATATAAACAATTTTTTAGTGGGACAGATGTAGTTAAAGAACATAATAGTAGAAAACTAAGGACCTCTATTACATGCTGACAGTTATATGACTCTATGCGAAACCTATTATATATATTAACATAAACATTAATAATTTATAGAATTTTTAATTTTTTTAGGGACCTCTGGAAAAGAAAATTTTAGTAATGTGAATCGGGGATTATTCCGTCGTAAGGTGAAAAATTAGAAAAACTACTATATTATAAAAGTAATTTACATAACAACTATAATTAGAAAAATAATTGAATATACATATATTAAATTAAATAGTTTCCTTGTTAGGATAACTTGAAAAATTTTATTTTTTTAATTTTATTTTTTAATAAGAGAAGAGATTGGCCGGTATTGGAACCCGGAACTAAATACGGAAATCCGCGTTCGATTCCCGGCCAATGCCAATCTTTTCCCTTCTTATAAAAAATATTTAAAAATTAAAATAAGAATTTTTATGTTGTAACAAGAAAATTAATTTATTTAATATATAGAATAGATATATTTTCCGTTGGAATCAAAGTGTTTTATCTTTCATTCTCTAATCGAATAAGGTAACGTACAAAACAGAATGATTGTTTTTTATTTTTGAGCCTTTTGAATGCTATTTGAATTGCTCAATCGTGATTTGAATTAGGAAAGGTTATTTGTTTTGTCGACTCAGTGTTTGCATACGTCGAGAAACTCCTCATCAAAGAGTCTTAGGAAAGGTGCTGTGCTATTCCTCCTGCCATATTATTTGGGATTTCATGGTTGAGAAAATATATATGTGTTTTTTTGTTTTAAAAAAGCTTAGCAGACTTCAGGAATCTGGCGATAAGATCCAATTATTCACATTCCACTGGAGCCAATCAATTTGAAAGATTCGACATCATTATACACTCTAAGACATTTCTCAGTAGGTGAGCTGAGAAATAATTTTTTTTTTATATATTTTAAATTGATTAGATTAAATCTTACTTTCTTACTTATTTTCCTTTTTTATTTTGAAATTCCTACTTAATAAAGACTTGTTTGAAAGAAGTTAGTTTGATTATTCTCGTCTTACAAGTAATCATAATTCGTCCAATGAACAGATAAAGGATCTTCTACTGAGCAACATATTTTAAAATAAGATTCTTATCGGAAACTAATTATTTTTTTTCTCTCTATTGCATTAGTTATGTTGTTACTTCATTGCACTAGTCATCAGATGTCGCTGAAATCTCAATTCTGACAAGCCTTATCGTTTGACTACTAGATAATTCAATATGCTTTTTTAAATAAAAAAAATTGCCATACAATACATCAAGTTGCAAAACGAATATCGATGATATTGTTGCTGTATACCGATCCATAGCGATACAACTTAAGGGAGGTCGGATAATGGAAGGTCCTCAGCGGATAATAGAGGGAGAGCCGGAGGAAGTAAAAAACCTCCGAGAGCAAGGTCCGGACCAAATCCAGGGCCCGTTCCGCTCCCCTACAAGGACACCCGTCGTCGCGAGTCCTCTTCTTTGTCACGGCTCCGTCTCCAGGAGTTGCCCATTCCCAATTACCCGGCGTTTGAGAGCTTGTTGGTCAACGGGGGTTATTAAGACTGCGAAAATGCTGGAGGAAACTGGAATGTCTTCTGAGGAAAGAGAAGATTATGATGATGGTAGGGATCATAGAGATGGCATCGAAGCAATGCCCTTGGTTAAGAAAATTAGCTGGGCAGTATATAATTGAAGCTCAGAGAGGTACTTCGGGGAACCCTACATTGATGGGGGGATATAACATATAATCTCATATATAATTTTTAATATAAATTAAATTACATTAAGATTTCAAATATCCTACATCACTTTTTATAATAAATAAATACATTATACATTATTTGAGAATACCATTTTTCTATCTACTAAATAGAAATTTTCAGAGATGTAAATTTTTGCTGATATTTTATGCAATTCAATTATTATAATATAATGAATTGCTTACATATTAAAGATAAATAATTAAATACTGATTTTTTTTTTTTTTTAAACTTATCATTTCTACAGTTTTATTTGTAATTTTACAATTATCGCCTGATATTCATTATGAAAGTATTTCTGAAAATAAATAAATTAATGGATCATAAACAAATAATCTAGAACTTAACAGTTCGTCTACTTTTTATATTACATATAGTGTTGTGGGAAAGATTTTATCACCAACATCGGATTTAACAATGGATAAAAACAGTAATGATGTGAATTTAATATTCAAGATGGCATAACAAAAAAATGTTAGCATGTTTGTTGTTTTGACTCTCGTGAAGATTCAAATTTTTTCAATATTCTTTCGATACATCTCGAAATCACATATTATTTTCTTTATACAGAAGTTTCACTACGCATTTGCTGTTGAATGAATTTGAAATTTCTATTAAGCGATTCCTTTCTATTAATTTCTATAAAACTATTAAGCGATAATTAACAAAAATATGAGGACTTTTACAAGTAACTTAAATGAATGACCTCTACGGTTCACTAGGTCCTTTTAAGAACGAAACCTATAAGTATGTTTTCCACATTCATGTTATAAGTTATAGAGATATTCTTGACAACAATTATCATAACGAATATTTATATTAATAATAAAAGTTACAGAAATTCATTTGCAGGTTTCAAGAAAAAAATGACAATAGAATTAAAGAAATTTAATTACAGAAAAGATGAAAGAATATTAACTTAACGCTCAAATTTTTTTTTTTCGATTTCCGGCTTGTAAAATGTAAATGACGCATCCTAATAAAAAAAAAGGAGCATTTATCTATCATTAATTAAAGAACATAAATTCTGTCTAAAATATCAAATTTGCTTAAACATAGTCAAATGTTACTTTATCAAAACAAAAATAAATTATTGGACAATTGATGTTTGACCGGATATTGAAAATGTATGAGAATAGTCCGGGGTGGCGGTCAAAAAAGTACAAAATAGTATTAAATTATTTTATTAATATTAACTATTTTATTATTATTTTTTATTAAGCCAAATAAATTATTAGTAATTGCAGAATGTTTGGTTCTACAACTTTCATTCAATTGTTTCTTAATCAAAATAGTTCTTTTCACTATAAAAATGACCGAAAATGAAAAAAAGAGGAAGTTTTAGAGAGGAAAAGATTAAAAGAATTTCCACTTTTGCAACACTCGAGTCCAACCGCGTAGCTCAAAAGAATTAGATTAAATAGCATAAAAAATAAATGTAAATTAAATAAATTATAATAATAGATAAACTGTATGGTTTTTTTTCGACTCAAATTACATAATCTTTATTTTAATATTATTTTCTTTATCTACCTTATACGATATAAACAGCAGAGCATTGTCAAAATTTACCGTTCATATTTCTGTCTTAATAATGCCCCAATTACATTCAGTGAGTTTATATTTTGTTTTGTTTTTCTTGGAGGCAACATTTATTACCAGTGGGCCTCCAGCTGTTTAATTCGGCCCCGCTTCTGGAACAATAAAAAGAGGTGTCTACCTCCGACATGAAATTTTTTTTTTTATTCAAATTTTCCCCACGAGTATAATGTACGAAGGTTTATGATCAACAGGATAAACGAGACGTAGGGGTGGGGGGGGGGGGAGAAATGTACTTTTTATGCAAAACATACAATCTAAAATAATTACAAAAAATATATAAGATATATCTCCTCTGAATGTTGATTTGTATGCACAGATATTTCATACTAATAGCTGAGCAATCACAACCAGAAGAGGATGTAAGGCCAACTTATGTTTTTAATAGATGTAACATCTATCCATGCAATAAAACAAAACAACAGAATTGGTCAACAAAGTAATTGAACATTCTATTTTATTATATTAAATATTTAATATATTATATTAAAAACGATTATTAAATTAAAAAAAAATTACTAGGAAATTGATTGAAATAAAAAAACCATCATAGAGTTAATTTTTTTTATCAAGATCGAATATTTTTTAATATACTGATTTGAGTGTTATTGTAAGGTATTTTTCGAAAAAATGCACTGTAAATCACTTATATTGATTGGTAACCAATTTATTATAACTTTCAATGAGCGAGTTAATAATTATTCAAAGAAAATTAATTTTTTCGTAGTTGTGAGGTTGTTGATTATTTAAACGATAGTGTATATTTCTTGTAATTTTAATCTACATATTTCATGTAAAATCAGCTTTGAAATATTTCAAGAATTCAATATTTTGATATAGGATTGAAAAACAGACCTTAGCCGGCTAAAAAGGAATTACAATAATAAATTTATCGAATAAATGAAATTTAAATTTAATTAATTTAAAACACAGACTGCCCTTTTTCATGTCAGTTTTCTGCCAGCACTTTTTTATTTAAAGTACATTGCATTTTTACTTTTTTCGACGTTGAAATCGCCCCATCGGATCCCCCACCCCCCCCTATAATTTTTAATTCCCTACACATTTTCTTAAATAGGACTCCGAAACAAGGAGAAATTATATTTCTTGTTTTGAAACGCTTGAAGCAATGCAACATAACTGTCTTCCTCGAAGAAAATTATTTGTTACGGATTTTCTTATAGCGTTTTTATGCTTTCTTATTCCCTACAAGACTTTTTTTTAAATCAAGGTAAAACCCACATTGCCTAAAATATACGCTGTAGTGTGCGCATGCTTTTAGGACTTGTTAAAATGGCACTTAATGAAATAAAAATCCGCAAAAATCAGGGAGGGGGGTGTTTAATTAAAATAATCTGAGATCAAAGTAACCCATAATTTTGAAATGACCCTATACTGTTATTAACGATTGAATTTTTTATCCTCTAATAAGTACAATCGCTTGTATGAAGG
The DNA here is from genome assembly GCA_911387785.2 of Aelia acuminata. Taxonomy (NCBI): domain Eukaryota; kingdom Metazoa; phylum Arthropoda; class Insecta; order Hemiptera; family Pentatomidae; genus Aelia; species Aelia acuminata. Next base: position 91,964,004 of record OU426982.1, read on the forward strand.
CATTTTGGGTATATATAAATCATTTTCAAAGCGAATTTTTATTATTACGAGAGAAGAGATGACAAAAACAAAAAACCTATTTTTATTCAGGATTTTTGACATTAAACAATCTAAAATAAATTTAAAACATTCTTAACATATAACTAGTGAAAGTAGTGTTGTAATATTGATATCCCGGGAAGATGGGCCAGAAGCCCGAAACGTTGGTTAAAGTGAAATAATTAAAAAACAGAAGCTTATAAATGTGCTTAAGATGCTTATTATTATTTATTTGAGTTGATATTTTTTTTTCTGATATTTTTTGTAAATAAAGTGTGAATGTATTCAATCAGCTAAATTACCATTGTCTCGAAATGAAACAGAATGTAATAATATGAATAAAGAGTTGTATTCCAAAGGAAAGAAAATGAAAGAGATTCCTTCTTTTTAAAAATAACCCTGAATGTAAAAACTCTTCCTCACATCAAGTGACCATACAAAAGGAATTTTTTTTTTTTTTATTATATCTGCCATAATTAGTTGTACAACAATATTGTTGTATTTTGAATTTATTTTTAGGAATTCCTATTACTCAATATCCTCTACAGATATATCTAATGAAAAGTAAGATTAAACCTTTGTATTGATATTGTTGTTTATTGAAAAAAAAAAAATTGTTTACAATTTTAAGGTTCCATATAATATCAAAATTTGAGAACATATGAGGGACAATTTTAAGTTGACAGAGGGGGGGAGGGTGAGATAGGGCGAGTTCAACGTCGAAAAATAAAAATGCAATGTACTTTAAACAAGAAAGTGCAGATAAAAAGCTGTCATGAAAAAAGGGCAGTCTGTGATTAAAAGTAATTAAATTTAAATATCAATTAGTTGATAAATTTATTATTATAATTTCTTTTTAGCCGGCTAAGGCCTTTTTTTCATTCATAAATCAAAAAATTGAATTTTTGCAATATGTATTTCAAGGCTGATTTCAGATGAAATATTTTTTTTTTATAAATTAAATAATAGATTACAAGAAATTCTCAAGAAATATCTACACTCTTGTTCAAATAAGATTCTAATTTTATATTAAAGAAAAAAATAGGCTATATTATTTGGAATGTTATAAAATTTCTTGGCTTGAATTCATTGTTAGTTTTAATATATTTAATAAAAGTAAATGAAAAAAAAACATATATAATTTCCACTCGGTAGAACAAAAGGAAAAACGTGTACGAAAATGACAAACGCAACGATGACGACCATCTCGATTACCTAATATAACGAAAAAACTAGGGTTCAACACAAACCGGAGCTATTAAATTTATAAATTATTAGTTGTTTATAACTATAAGAAGTATATAATGTTTGGTGAAGATGTACCGTCAGAAGGCACGGTAACATGTGCATGAAGGCTGAGTGCACACGAAGGTCGCGACAGGTGTTTGTAGCAACATAACGCCTTGGATCAACGCTAACCATACCAAGCAACGTTTATAGACTCATTTAATAATGGTACATATAAAAACAGTTATTGTAGAATGAACAGAGACTTTTTGAGGAAACTTAGAATCTATTCCGGATACTTTGAATATATATATATATATATATATATATATATATATATATATATATATATATATATATATATATATTTTAAATTAGTCTCAGAGTTTCTATTTTACGGGAAAGGAGAGTATGTTTCGTAAATATTGGCTGTATTAAAAGAAAAAGATACGCCTGGACATTTTTACATTAACTCTACAAAGATTTTATTTACGAAATTGGCGAAAAATCCTGAAGATGGAACTTCTGAAACAAAATATCAGACGAACAAACACTTTCTTAATTAAATATTCGATATATATAAAATAACATTTTACGTATTTCTCTTGCCTCATTAAATGAATTAATTAGGTAGAACAAGTTATTCAAGAATTTAAAATGCTCATAAAAATTATAGCAATTATCAAAAATCTAAACGGTTACATTAATAAATAAGTGAACTGTTTTTATAGAAATCATGAAAGAAACTGTTTTTTCCGTTTATCTTTGCAAGAGAAGAGACAGCTATTGCAACGATTAATTCACGTTTATAGGAATTCCTTATTTGTAAATCAAAGCATTTATTTGCTCAGGAAATCAAGATTATGGATACGAACATAAAGTTATTTAGAATGTCCTATATCGGTTCGTTGTTAAACCAAATAAAGTACTTTTGTAGTTATATTATAAATTCAGGTGTTAAATTTTTAGCATTTAAGAGTAATTGGACATATTTTTCGTTATTTATATGTCAGATAAATATCACAAAAAGAATTTGATAAAATTGCAATATTATCGTTTAAAACAATATTTTAAAAAAGCATTCCAACATGGCTTGTTAAAATGGTAGAATTTCCATTTTTAGGCCGCCTTCCTTCAATATTTTGAAGGTTGAAGTTTGATCGAATCAGTCGCCACCAAAGCGTAGATTAGAACATAACAAGAGAAAGTCAACGGAGTTAAGAATACCCCTCGGGGGAAGAGTAGGTTGTAATAGCCTTGTTTTTCCTGTTTCTCCACTAAGATGGGCTCGATCAAATCAACAGCGGGATTGGTCTATTTCCAGCATCATCCCGAATTTAAATAAGCGATCTAATATTAAAATTATTCAAAAATACACTTTAATGGCGGTTATCAAATTTAATTTTTCTATTTAGCATAGCAATCAATATAATAAAGAATGAATGAACCAATTCACTATTTATATTATGCTACTTTTTATCAAAACTACAAAAACGTTATTAATTACTATAGACAATTTTTTTAATTTTAATTATTATCCTATACAATAAAGAAAAAGTATTTTCGAAGAACAAAGAGAAAAATTGTAAATCCTTTGCCAACGATCTCTATCCCTTTATGCATTTTTAATTAGACATGGCTAATTACTTGTGGAATTAATGAAACAATGCAACTGGTCTTCAAAAGAAAACATTTATCAGGCTGAAGAAATTAGAGCCCAAACCCATTTTCAAAATCTTCGAAGGAGAAATCAAAAACATTTTAGTCATTTTTTAAAATAGTTGAAACCATAAATTTGAACCCTTAACACTTTTGGTGAAACTCTTTTTCAAGCGATTTAGTCTTTTGAAAAACTAAATAATATTTTTTTTTTTTAAACAAAGAAGCGATGAGGGCCGGGTCTGCAAACTGATCAGCTCAAAGTATATCTTATAATTTGCTACTTAGAATTATTAATAACATTATTATTTATAATAATTATAATTTAGAAACATTCCTGGATAAATGGAATTCAATTTAGTAATTATTGAATAAATGGGGATTTATTGTATGTATTTATTAGTATTTATAACACTTGACTCCTTGGGTATTATTTTCCTTCAAAAGTTTTATGATCGAATATATATTATTATTTGTTTATTTATGACCGCGCCAATTGCAAAGAGACCTAAATAAATTTAATCCAAACCCTAATGACTGTAGGGCATAGTTCAAAATAATTAAGAAGAAATAAGATGTAATGACCTCGTGGATTGATTAGTATACATACTATAAAGTATTACTAGCAGCAATCCTTTATAGTAGGACAGCACTACTTCTCAATAAAGTATTTCTCTCTCTCGCCCTCTTGGTATTTATTATTTTTCAGGTAATATTCAGGCAAATATATAAAATGCTATTTTATATAGCAAAATCTAAACAAGTCACTATATGCTATAAGAATTAGAGCTTAAACGCTTCAGCAGTAGAACGCTCGAAGGTCACAGCTTAAGCCTTGTCTGACAGGAACTTAAATTTTTGTTGGTCTTTTTTATCCTCTTAATATGATTATACGGACAAATTAGACTCGTGCTTGTTCGACCATAAAACGGAGGATAGCAATTTTTCTTTGTAAAAAAATGTTAGCCATGTAAGTATATGTTTTAATGCTTAAATGAAAATAATTTACAAGTTTATTCAAACTCTCCAATGCTTGAAATATGTTATGAAACATAAGTATTAAATATAGTTGGTAGGTATTAGAAAATACAATCAATACTTAACATTAGGAAGGTCACCTAATACCGTCAAGATCTATTCCAATAATATAATGGAGATCTGTGTAAAACCTCTTTTAAATTATTACATTTTGAAATAGGAAAAATTTTAAATTATATTTTTATTTAAAAAGTTTACATTTTGTTTACAGTGTTTTTACAACTAAAACACTTAAAATCAAGTGGTACTTATTTCCTGCTTTTCTGTTTTTGTCAATAGTACCCTCAAAATACTACACATGAAAAATCTTTAAGTTTGAAAATATATTATACTTGGCGTGAATATGTTAATTTTATTTTATCATTTTTATAGGAAGCTTTTTGAGTTTCAGAGAAAGGTGTAACCTTTTCCTCTGCATTCCAGAAAGCTCTTCCTTACAGAAGAAAAAAATAATAATCAAAACTAAAAATAATAGTTTGAAAAACTATGAATGGTCACAAAAATAACCATAAGAACGTATGCAATCTATCTAAAAAACGCTTAGAATTGATTAATATATATGGCTACTACTAAGTTAACAAATTAATAGTTAGTTTTTCATATAATTGGTAATATTTTTACATGGAATGGTAGTTTTCAAATCCAAACATTAAAACGAAATATTGACACTAAACATAAGGTTTTCACCAGCTTTGTCAAAGCGTATCCGACTCCAAAGGCCCACGGCCCTCACTACGCTGGTCGGTTTTGAATTGCCGGTTCCTAAAATACGTGACATTTAGATCATTTTGGAAGGGCGGAGTTTTCTGCCACACCCATCCAAACTAGGAAGTACCAAATGGAGGCGACCTTGAAGGTCACAATATAAAGAGCTGGGGTACCAACATTTGGTCAATTGGTCTCTCAGTTCGATTCAATTGGAACCATGAAGTTGTTGGTAAGTCATATTCATTATTACTTTTTAATTTTATAATTAAAATAATTCTGTTTTAAAATTAATCAATAGTTTTTGTTCCAAAAGTTTTAAATATTCATGTTGCTACTATATTATTTGAATTGATATTTAACACCTAAAGGTAATAGGGTACTATAGTAGTGTTATTCCAAATACAGTCCAAGTCCAATTTTCGAAAATTTACGTAAGTGCAAAAACAAACGATTGATGTGAATTTCTAATAAAACGAACTGGATTTGTCGGGGCAATTATGTTATTTTAAAATGGGTTATATGGGCAAGTATTAGAAGTCTTGTGATCAGAAAGGCGATTCCTTGCGAAATTCATATATCTAAAAAAAATTAATATTAAATACCTTTATAATTATCGTTTCTTTCTTAAAAATGGGCGATGGGAGTGCCTTAAAAATATATAAAGGGCATCCTAGAATTGTTTTTTAAAAAAAAGAGTGTAATAGAATAAATCATATAAAATCTTTTAGTGGTAATTAAATAACTATAAAGAAATATATTAGACTAACTTAAGCTTGGATATAATTATATTTGTTAAAATTAACTTGTGTCTGTTTGGTTTAGATCGTACTCAGCGCCGTAGTGGCCTGCACCATGGCCAAGGCTAGCCTCGGCTACAGCGCCCTCGGAGGACTGGTCGCCGCTCCAGGGCTCCTCGCCGCCCCAGGGGTAGTCGCTCCAGGACTGGCCGCACGAAGCTGGGCCTACAGTGCTCCACTCTCCTACGCCGCTCCCCTGTCCTATGCTGCCGCCCCCCTGTCCTATGCTGCTGCTCCAGCCATCCATGCTGCTCCAGCCATCCACGCTGCTCACGTCGTAGCCGCCCCAGCTGTCGCTCCCGTCGTAGCCGCACGAGCTGCCATCCCAGCTCCAGTGGCCGTCGCTTCCCCAGCAGTCAAGACCCAATACCACGCTCAGGACGAACACGGCAACACCGCTTTCGGACACTCCGAACCCGGCCAGACCCACACCTCCGTCCAGGACGCTCATGGTAACCGCGTTGGAAGCTTCAGCTACTTGAACCCCACCGACGGACAGGTGCACAGGACCGACTACGTCGCCGACAGCTTGGGCTACAGGGTGGCCGCTAACGACCTCCCACTCGGCCCAGCCGCCCCCATCCACGACACCCCCGAGGTAGCCATCGCTAAGGCCGCTCACCTCGCCGCCCACGGCCGTGCCCGCAGGAGCCTCCTCACCACCCCCGCCGCTACCGCCCCACTCGCCACCCCTCTCGTCTACGCCGCCCCCGCAGCCTACTCCGCTATCCACGCTCCAATCCACGCTCCAATCGCCGCTCCACTTGCTGCCCGTGCCATCGCCGCCCCAGTCGTCGCCTCTCCCTACGCTGCTCACCTCGGCCTCCCAGCCACCCTCACCACCATCGTCAACAACCCAGGACATGCTGTCTCCTACAGGATCGACTGAACTTATATAGGCTGAAGTGAGACCAGAGCTTACGAGACCAAAGTTGGGTTTCACCATCTTCCTATAATGTTTTCTTAGGTTCTAATAAACTTGTTTAATTTATAAACAAACAGAGAGACTTTTTATATATCCCCTTTACCTGATACCGATTAGTCCTCCTATTCACTTAAATATTAACCATTAGATGTAATAAAAATGCATTAGCTATTTCATCTTTATTATTAATATTCAATAATAAATAAGCCGATTATGTATTGCTTAGAACAATAAATCAAAATTCAATGTCGTATTGTATCTCATTATGTTATTTGACTGGCAAACTAATTTTAAAGAAAATGTATATTTTGTGATCCAATCAATTAATTATTAATAAACCTCATATATGTTGAAATTCAGTTATTTTTCATTTTTAAATAATTAATTAAATATAGAATACAATTTTAAATAATTTACAACATAATTAACAAAATAAGAAAGGTTTTTATCGCAATATCCTCATCAAAATAAGTCGCCAATGGTCATTTCTACTATACCAATCTGGATTTTTTACAATACTTATATACTCTATATACCAACCCATCTGGTTGAATTTTAAGAGCAATGATTTAAAATTCTGCCTTCTTCCTGATTTTTTTTTTAAATTTATGCAGTTCAAAAAAAAAATTGACAGTGATTTAATTATTAACAAAAAAAAAAAAAAATATAATGAAGGGAAAGATTAACATAGAGGAGAAATCTTGATAGAGGTCTTGTTGGTATTAAGGTACAAATTATTATTTGTTATTACTTGCATGGTTATTAAGTTATATTTGTGTTGCATTTATTTACAAATAAATTTAAATACGGTGGAATGAATCGAATCATAAAAATGATGACGAAAGACCAATCTAGGAAAAACAAAGTCTGACTCACTAAAATAGTCAGGGCATCCTGATCTAAATAAATAAGACGAGTTGACATGAGGTAAAATAATACCACACAAGTAACAAAAATTAAGAAATAGAGATTAGAAAATAGAGTATTTGCCATAACCGGAAATAATACAGGTATGTTTTTTGTAAAGCCTAATACTGGAAACAATATACAACATTGCGCATGTTATATTTTTGCTAATTGCATATTTTCGACTCATTATCAGTCTATATTGTATTTATCTAAGGGTCTTCATCTTATCCAGAAGATGCACGAATCATTACTTTCAAATGGTCAACTGTCGTAGTGTCTGAAATAGAGGTTTATAACAAGTTATTATAATTATTTCTTTAATTAAATATAATTTATTTTCTTTTGGATTTTTGGCTTTAACAGTTAATTAATGGGTCCGATGTTCAAAATAGAGTTGAGATTAAATCTGTATTAATAGCTGTGCGTGAGAACGATTAAACGATTGTCGAAATCTTAAGTCCTAGTTTCACGCCTCTTGCCCCTGTTCTAAGCATTCCATTACGCAAAATGCAGTTGATGTTTACGATGCTGTGAACCAGCAGCTTATTGATAGTAGAAGGCATATGGTACTACAAATATAAATTTAGATATAAATTTCTTGTCTCTTCAACATATGTGGTGAAATCGTCCAAATCAATCATATTTAACTCGGGTAGGGCTGCTCAATGGCCACGATTTTCGAATAAACGTTTAGCGATATTCCCATCATTCTTGTAACGATAAATCGATAAGCAAATAAAATAAAATAAATATGGCGGAAACCCACGGAGGTACTTCGTCTGCTACATGATGAAGTGTCAGGAGGACACCTTGGAGTGACGAAAACACTCCAGAAAGTACGCGAAAGGTTCTACTGGGTGAACTGCTCTGAGGATGTCAAGGATTGGTGCCGTAAATGTAACACCTGCTCTGCAAGCAACGGACCAGCTCGCAAACGTCGCGCTGGGATGCAACAGTATATTGTGGGGAGCCCCTTCGAGAGGGTAGCAATGGACATATTAGGACCATTCCCAGAAAGTGGAGCTGGAAATAAATACGTTTAGGTAATCGTTGGCTGTTTTTCCAAGTGGGTGGAAGCATATGCTGTCCCTAACCAAGAGGCTGCTACCTTTGCTGACGTTTTGGTGAAGGAGTTCATCACCCGTTTCGGAGTACCAATTGAACTACACTCAGATCAGGGGAGGAACTTCGAGAGCACATTGCTCATTGCAGACCAGGAAGTCTGCAAGAAACTTGGGATTCGAAAAACCAAGACTACGGCCCTCCATCCACAGTCTGACGGAATGGTAGAACGGATGAACCGAACCCTTATAAAGTACCTTTCCAAGGTAACCTCTGACCATCAACGAGATTGGGACCGTCATATCCTATACTTCCTCATGGCCTACCGCTCTGCAGTTAATGAATCCTCTGGACAGACACCTACGAGAGTTCTCTTCGGTCGAGAGATGAGGTTACCTTGTGACCTCATTTTTGGCAGCAAACCTGGGGTGGATGTATCTGGGCCAGACTATGTATCCGGACTCCAGAAGAGGATAGAATACACGCACGAGCTAGTTCGCTAGAATCTTCGCCTCGCCAGCGACCGGATGATGAGACACTACGATAGTAGAGCTGATCAGGGCGGGTACCAAGAAGGAGACCTCGTTTGGCTCTATAACCCGAGAAGAAAGGGAGGATTCTGCCCAAAGTTGCAGAAGAACTGGGAGGGACCCTACGTGATAAAGAAGCGCATCAACGATGTGATCTACAGGGTCTCCAAGTATCCCAAAGGAAGGCCTATGATCGTCCATTACAATCGCTTGGCGCTATATGCAAGGAAGGAACCACGAAGAAGAACAGGTTGCAGCGGATTACGGAAGAGACCTTTCGTTCGACCTAGGGAGCAGACACGCATGAAAAGGAAGACATCCAGGAGGAATGTCTCTAAGGAGGGGGCAGTGTAACGATAAATCGATAAGCAAATAAAAGAAAACATATGGCGGAAACCCCCGGACCGTTTGTTGGAACAAAATATGCAGTTGGAACGAACTGTAATATTTGTTACCTACATAAGTGTTCATTCCCAAAACTATAATTTCGGCCGATCAATTATTACACTCATTTCTTCCCTTAATATTAGTTGGAATTCTTCCGGGCTTATTTTTTTCATTTTTAAGCACATGATTTTACAGGAACAAACGAGAATGCAAACAAATAATCATCATTCGTGCTGCTATCTTCAAAATCTTTTTTTTATGTCTGTCAAACTTTTTTTTTTTATACTTCTCCATATGCTAATTCTTCCGTATTTAACGCTAATTCGTTACTCTATTTAACTTGATTCAATTTTCCTCCGGCACTTCAGTCCTCGAATCTTTTTTCAGGATGACCAAATTTGGTGCACGAAGTAGATGGCAAAGTTTCAAAATTAGTGTACAGCCAACATTATTTTTCATGATAAATCTGTCCAACTAACTTCCAGCCTCTTGGCATTTCGTTTTTTATTGTGCAAGTGAATGCTAAATTTTAAAAGATTATTCAACGCAACTAAAGACTTTGGAATTAAATTCTCAAGTTTAAACTGATGCAATAAAGCAATATATATTGAATCCATGTTCATACAACTTTGAAATTTCTTTTCCTATATAAGGCAAACGAAAGCATATATTTTTTTTTCACTTGTGTTTAATATACCTTCTTAATTACCTTTACCATAAATTTCACAGAGGTACTTTGGGGTACTTTTTAGTAAAATAACTTTTAAGTTTAAAATTGTTTACTTTACAACATGTTGAAAAATTGTATAAAGGATGGTTTTGGACTAATTATTTAGAAAACGCTTTACTAGTTTAGCAGATGTCCATATTTACTGTATACAATGTATGAAAAAAAAATATCAATACGACGATATATGAAGCTCAATTGAAAAAATGAATAGTTTAAACGAAATCTGATCATTCAAGTCAGGTACTATTCATATCGTTGTGTTTACTGTAAAAGCGACATACTAAAATCAAAACACCCTCTGATATTGTTACATAAACATCCCTTTACACATAATAGAAAGGTTTCCTCATTCGATCATGACTTTTTTCCACCTAGATTGGCCATTCGTCATTTAGCGGCCAAAAATCTGTAACTCCTGATTAAATGACGATATTGGAATATTTTTTTTTCATTAAAGAGCATGAGATTTCCTTTGTCAGTGGGAATAAAAAAAAATAAAAATACCATCCCTCAAAGTATTTCAAATTAATTTTTAAATGAATTCTTTCTTCATTTAAATTTAAATAAAATAGTTTATTCGGTACAGGGTTAGACATAGAGAATGAAATGAGTCAGGATTATTATCTATTGAGCTTTCTGCTTATAAACATGTCTTTTTCAGAGACTTGCTCCACTTGAAAGGTGTTAAAAAAATTATTGTCTGATGAAGCAAAAATCCAAAAAATTAAATTAAAAATACCCTATTTTTTAGTAATTTTAACGGAAAAAATATTGTCCTATAATTCAACGATAAGTATGTTTTATGATTTTGTCTAATTCGAGGCCGAAAATATAATGAAAGTTCAAATATAGGAATTTAAATCTTAAAATCGATACATCGCTGATCAATCGCATTTGATCGATCAAATTCTATTATGGTATTGTAGCACCATTACCATCTAGCAGTAGAGAAAAAATCAGAACCAACTATTGCCAATAATAGAAGTTATATCAATTTAAATACTTTCTTTTCATAAATTATATATTCATCGTGGATGAAATTAAAACACATTTTTATCAAATAATTTTACAGCCATTCTCCTTATTTATAAAATTTGTTTGGTGCATTAATATAAAAAGTAAAGCTCAATAGGGAAAAAAATTGAATTTATTTTAAGCAAAATCTATGCTCATCTCTCTGATATTATTATTTTTTCTATTGAGCTTTATCTTTCATATTATTCCACCAAACATATTTTATAAATAAGAAGAACGGCTGTAAATTATTTGATAAAAATGGGTTTTGATTTCTTCCACATTGATTATACAATCTATGAAAATAAAGTATTAAAATTGATATAAATTCTTTTATTGGCAATAGTTGGTTCTAATTTTTTTCACAGTGGTAAAGGGTGAACGGTGCTAAAATACCATAATAGTATTAGATCGATCAAATGCGATCGATCGGCGACATATCGATTTTAAGATTTAAATCCCTATATTTGAGCTTTCATTATATTTTCGGCCTCGAATTAAACTAAATCATAAAACATTATATAATTATATTATATAGGATTATATGACAATATTTTATTCCGTTAAAATTCCAAAAAAAAAAGGGTATTTTTAATTTAATTATTTGGATTTTTGCTTCATCAGACAATAATTTTTTTAACACCTTTCAAGTGGAGCAAGTCTCTGAAAAAGACATGTTTATAAGCAGAAAGCTCAATAGATAATAATCCTGACTCATTTCATTCTCTATGTCTAACCCTGTACCGAATAAACTATTTTATTTAAATTTAAATGAAGAAAGAATTAATTTGATATACTTTGAGCAATGGTATTTTTATTTTATTTTATTTTCACGGATAAAGGGAATTCCATGCTCTTTAATGAAAAAAGAATTATTTGATATCATCATTTAGTCAGGAGTTAGAGATTTTTGACCGCTAAATGACAAAATTTTCCCACTGTGCGACGTAACGGATTTGCAGAGGACCTGGGTTCAATTCCTGGCCATGGTTCAATCTTTTATCTTCCATTAAAATTATTTAAAATTGTATTCTACATTTAATTAATTATTTAAAAATGAAAAATAACTGAATTTCAACATCTATGAGGTTTATTAATAATTAATTGATTGGATCACAAAATATGCATTTTCTTTAAAATTAGTTTGCCAGACAAATAACATAATGAGATACAATACGACATTGAATTTTGATTTATTGTTCTAAGCAACACATAATCGGCTTATTTATTAATTAAATATTAATAATAAAGATGAAATAGCTAATGTATTTTTATTACATCTAATGGTTAATATTTAAGTGAATAGGAGGACTAATCGGTATCAGGTAAAGGGGATATATAAGTCTCTCTGTTTGTTTATAAATTAAACAAGTTTATTAGAACCTAAGAAAACATTATAGGAAGATGGTGAAACCCAACTTTGGTCTCGTAAGCTCTGGTCTCACTTCAGCCTATATAAGTTCAGTCGATCCTGTAGGAGACAGCATGTCCTGGGTTGTTGACGATGGTGGTGAGGGTGGCTGGGAGGCCGAGGTGAGCAGCGTAGGGAGAGGCGACGACTGGGGCGGCGATGGCACGGGCAGCAAGTGGAGCGGCGATTGGAGCGTGGATTGGAGCGTGGATAGCGGAGTAGGCTGCGGGGGCGGCGTAGACGAGAGGGGTGGCGAGTGGGGCGGTAGCGGCGGGGGTGGTGAGGAGGCTCCTGCGGGCACGGCCGTGGGCGGCGAGGTGAGCGGCCTTAGCGATGGCTACCTCGGGGGTGTCGTGGATGGGGGCGGCTGGGCCGAGTGGGAGGTCGTTAGCGGCCACCCTGTAGCCCAAGCTGTCGGCGACGTAGTCGGTCCTGTGCACCTGTCCGTCGGTGGGGTTCAAGTAGCTGAAGCTTCCAACGCGGTTACCATGAGCGTCCTGGACGGAGGTGTGGGTCTGGCCGGGTTCGGAGTGTCCGAAAGCGGTGTTGCCGTGTTCGTCCTGAGCGTGGTATTGGGTCTTGACTGCTGGGGAAGCGACGGCCACTGGAGCGGCGACAGCGACTGGAGCTGGGATGGCAGCACGTGCGGCTACGACGGGAGCGACAGCTGGGGCGGCTACGACGTGAGCAGCGTGGATGGCTGGAGCAGCATGGATGGCTGGAGCAGCAGCATAGGACAGGGGTGCGGCAGCATAGGACAGGGGTGCGGCGTAGGAGAGTGGCGCACTGTAGGCCCAGCTTCGTGCGGCCAGTCCTGGAGCGACTACCCCTGGGGCGGCGAGGAGCCCTGGAGCGGCGACCAGTCCTCCGAGGGCGCTGTAGCCGAGGCTAGCCTTGGCCAAGGTGCAGGCCACTACGGCGCTGAGTACGATCTAAACCAAACAGACACAAGTTAATTTTAACAAATATAATTATATCCAAGCTTAAGTTAGTTAAGTTGATTATATTTAGTCTAATATATTTCTTTATAGTTATTTAATTACCACTAAAAGATTTTATATGATTTATTCTATTACACTCTATATGACGCCTTTTAATCCCAACTCCATTATACCTATAAAGAAGTTAATCCCAATTTTTTTTTTTTTTAACCATATCTAGGATGCCCTTTTATATATTTAACGCACTTCCATCACCCATTTTTAAAAAAGAGCCTCGAATTATAAAGGTATTTAATTTTTTTTTTTTTGACATATGAATTTCGCAACGAATTAAAAGTGATCACCCTGCTGATAATACGACTTCTAATATCATATCTTTGCAAAGCCTTACCAGGAATTTCATGCTGCTGTGAAGGAACTGAGAGACCAATTGACCAAATGTTGGTACCCCAGCTCTTTATATTTCGACCTACAAGGTCGGGGTGGAGCCCGCACTTCCTGCTCAAAATCAATTTTATCATTTAGATCCTTGTGAAAGTTCATATCGCAAAGAGATTATAACTTTCGTTTGAAAAACATTATTAAAATACTAGGGATGTAGCAACGTGCTTTGCACTGGCTCACTGTTGGGTCAATCCATTCCAAGTGGTCCAAAAATAAATTAATTGGTTGCTTCAATATTTTTAGTTTTTTAAATATTTTTACCTTAGAAAGTATAATATATTAGAAGTAGAATAATGCAATTAGTATATTGTTTAAATTCTTAGATTTTGCCTATTGCTGCCATTTTATTGTTGACCAAACACGTGAAACTGTTAGAGCACTCACTGAAACTGTTAGGTGATAGAGCACTCACCTAAAAAAATATCACATAAAAAATATAACAAACAATTAGTCATCCGGGGTCTAGTTAAAATTTTTTTTTTAAATCCATTTTTGTTAAATTACCGCTTAGAAATTTGAAGGGGTATAAGGACCAATACACTTAATTTTAAGTTTATATAAAATCTTTATTCTAAGTTTAGATTTTTCTAAAGAAATTTGTTTTATTTAAATGTTGCCGGATGATTAAAACAGGATATACCTGATTTGAAGAAGAGCACTAAAATAGCTAAAAATGGATGTGTGGTCGACAATTAAATGGCCGCCATTGGCAAAATCTAAAAATAAAAAAAATAAACTAATTGCATTTTTTTACCTCTAATATATGCTACTCTATGGTAAACATATTAAAAAAATTAAAAATGTTTAAGCAACCACCCCTGGGCCACTTAAAATGTATTGGACCTATATTAAAAAAAAAAAATATTTTCAGGAGAGTGAATTTAAAGTTAAGAGCACTCTGTTCATTCAGGAAACAGTCATAAATCAAAATATGAAGCTGATTTATTTTTGCATTGTGGCATCAGAAGGAGTTTTAGCTATGTATACAATTTATATATATTTTCATATTAAAAAAAAAAAAAAAACAGTGAAAATTTCTTATAAACCTAATGTTTGATGGAGCTGACGGAGTTTAGCCCTTCAGGATTAAAAAATAAACTTAAAATGAAAATTTCACTATAAACTATTATAAAATTATAGATCTCTTGCTCATTCATAATCAAAATAGTATAGGATATCATTTGACTTCATATCAATCCAGTATTTAAGAAAAACACGTTCATGTAGAAGCTGGATATGGCAATACATTTGGATTAACGTAAGTAACTAGCGTTAAGGCTAAGATGTACACGGGTAGGCCTGATTATCAATCAAATCTCAATTTCATTTTTGTGGAATATTCTAAAATGTCAGTGTTTATTGATGACCCAATGTTTTCATTTTTCAACCTCTTGCTTTTTCTACATGAATCAATAAAAGAAGTCCTAATTCTGTAACTTTGAAACAAGGGGGATCAATGGAGGGGGGAGAGTTGTCAGATTGGTCATGACCCCCGTCAAATATTTTGGCCATTTATATGTTTAAATGAATAATGCAATTACATAGTTACGAAACCCTAAATGCAATACTTTTTGTTTGCTTAGATTCTTGGAACAAGAAAATAATCTCATACACAATTGGAAAGCAAAAGTACTGTCAGGCAAAAAGCATCTAAATTATGAGACCGAGAGGGGGTCGTGACATCTGTGGCTATCCCAATTCGGTCCTAAATCCGCCCCTGGTTTGAACCCTTATAGGTACTGTTTCTTTTCACCAATCTTTTTAAGAATGATAAGAGAGTGAGTCAGAGGTCATCAGATTGCCCTCTTTTAATTTTTGTAAATGATACTATTACAAAATGTTTAAAGGATTTTCATTAACACCTTCAGACAACCATTCGAAATGGATGGTTATGCAGGGGATTACAATAAGTCCTAATTACACTCACTTACCAGCAGAACCATGAAAATATAAATCCGGACAGAGCTCAGTACTTATAGAAAGACGTTAGTTGTGGTATTCCTGAGTGACATTAAAATTATAGTAATTTAATGGAAAAGCACCATTTAATCAAATTATAATCTTGCATTTTATTAAAATTTCGTCCACGTTGCTTCTTCCCCAACTATTTAAGGAGTATTTATGTGGTCTATGGGAGAGGAGTAAGCACTGGGAAAGTGACGTAATTTATACTTTTTACATTACTGGACTCCAAAGTTTATTGAAAATATCTAATTAAAATCAAAATAGAGGAATATAGATAAAATATGGATTAAAGCAAGTTAACGAGTCGGAATTTGATACTTGTAATTTAAATATAGCTGATATCCACACCTGTTTGTTTCCTTACATAATTACGCAATTAATATAAAAGTGTTCATCATAGTTTCAACATATATATTTATTACCACACATGTTACAAAGTTTTATAATCTTTATCTTTCTCTCTCTCTCTCTCTCTCTCTCTCTCTATATATATATATATATATATATATATATATATATATATATATATATATATATATCGTGTCCCGATGTTTATCGGGAGTAAAATCAGAAATTATTCATCCGATCTTTATAAAATTTGGATCATTGTGTGTACTTTTGTCCAAATCAAAAGATAGGATAGTTTTTATCTCGATTATTTCCTCAGTATTCATTTTATTGTAAATTAAATGCTTATTATATAATTGAGTGTGATTATTTGTAAGTTCTAAATTCCCAACAGATGGCGGTAAAAGTTGATTTATCGACACAACACTTCATTATCTTTCGATATGGTATTTAGGGAGGATAAGCATAAGGAAAGTTTTTTTTCTAATGGCCATTAAGTGTCGCCTTTTCACGTGTGATAAAAACATCAAATCTATTTGTTTTAGCAAAAGACAGGTTAACCAAAATCATTGTGTCCCTACTAGCACTACAATAACTAGAAATTGTAAATTCTAATAATTAAAAAAAATTAAATTATAAAAAGTTATAAATTAACGTTATCTATCTCATTCATAAAATTATATTTTTATGTTTGATAAGTAATACTGTAAGAACATGCAGTTGAGGATCCTCCCGCTCCATGCTCAATTTTCATAAAAGTCTGACTTTAATGATAAAATATTTCATAACCTGTTTCAGGTAGAACCTACTGATACGATATCTCATATCATCGTGTGTTATATTCTGAATTTAATTAGCATGCATTATGGCAAATGATTAATTTGGAACATTGTTTCTGTCTAATGTGATTGTACTAAACCCTATTCCAATTATATTCTTCATTTGATCCTTTTACATTTACATATTTGTATTTAATCTTGCCTCTGCTGAAATAAAGCAGTAGGTGCTAAATTAATTGATCATTAATACTTAATATATTTAAATATGAGATGTAAAAAATGAAAACTTTAACCCTCCTAAATTCTTTACCAAACAATTTTAAATTTAGCGTAAAGTTCTATTTTAAATCCCGTTGGTTTATAGATTAGCTGAAACTTTTTTATCTTTATCAGTGGATTTTGATTTGACTGTATTAACAAGAATAAGATATAACTAATTCAACGCATTATAGCTACTGAGCTATAACTATAAAAGAGTTATCGTATAACTATAAAGATGGGGTCACCTGTGGTGTTGTGGTTAGCATGGCAACCTACAATACTAAAGATCGCGGGTTCAATTCCAGCGGTGGCCCTAGGATTTTTTAATGGGAGTAAAAAATCCTTAGCTATGCCGTCCCTCGGATAGGACGTAAAATGGAGGTCCCGAGCCTGTACGATGTCAGGTACTCGTTAAAGATCCCTATCCTAATTATACCTGGAAAGGCAAAATTTAGGACTTCCACTGTAGCATCGTCCGATTAGCCTTAGTAGCATAAAAATGGACGTTAAACAAACAAAGTATAAAGACTCTGAATTATCAATTTAGTGCAAACCAGAAAGAGCGTAGATCATTCCAAAACATGTGATCTCGTAATAATACATGTCTGTAACGGTTCCAAGCAATTCTAGAACTGTTTTCAATGTAACCGAAATAATCATCTGTTTTTGTTTCACGTCAAAATTCTTCCTATAGTATATCAACGCCAACAATAATACGATTGTTTGTCCAGTAGGCATTCTCTATGAGTAATGGAAAATCCAAGTTTAGAAAAATTGGTTCTTCTGAACAAATAAAAGAATATGCCATGGTGTGTTTTACCTCCGGAGTACAGATATGAATTCATGATTACCAAAGCTACCTGCTTACAAATAAAGTATATATAAAACAAAAGGGAAGGTGTAACCAATTGGTGGTGGGGAGTTACGTAATGAAAGGTGGTGTCTTATATTTTTGGAACGGGCCTTCTCCCAAGGGCGGCCTATTCGGCAGTCAGCTGGCCTAAATGTCACCCGGATACACGTATACCGATAGTAATTATAATAATTACATGTTTTTGTATTGGTTTTTTTTTCTGAAACTTTGTACTAATGACCTGCATACCTGTAATGCAGAGAACATTAGAACATGATGAGCAGCTTAACGTTGCAAATACCAGAAGAAGAAGGGTTTCCAACAAATGGTCTGCGTATAGGTGTCCTCATAATATCTTTAACGGATGGTTTAATTTTTTAGCTTATATTTAGAAATATTTTTTCCGAAATAATAAATGGGGAAATAAACAAGGATTAAATAATTTAAAAAAGAAAAATTAAATATATACTCAACATCGGGAAATCCAATATCCTCCCCCCTGGGTCGAAATGAAAACTTTTATTTAAATTATGTTGGTGTTGGCCTTTTGGTAAAATATAATTTTAAATTTATAATACATTTTAAATAATTTTCAAATGGTTAACACAATGACAATACTTTTATATATATATATATATATATATATATATAACTTTTTTTTAAATGCTACTCATTGTTTTTTTTTTCTAACTCCTCAGGTGTTGAATGATTAAGTTGTAAGATAGTTGGTCACGGGGAATGAGTAACCTGTGACGGGAAGTTTCTCACCGGAAATACCATTGACGGAAGGCGCCCTGTCCGATTGAAATGGGTAAAGAAAACATCATTGAATATTCCATTTGTTCTCATTTATTTTTATACATTTCATCGATTACTGGTCGATCTTTCTCTTATGATAGAATAAGATAAGATAAAATAGTTTGGTTACACCTGTAGTGTGGGTAAATGGCCGAGAAGGGGTACCGAATAAAATAAGAAATAAAAACAAACTTGGGAAACTAGAAGACAGTACATAATGCACTTGAAATCGAAAATATTTTCAATTGACTTTTATGTCACTAAAAAGGATGAAATAACAAACAAGCTTGTGTTAAAAAAAAAAAAAATTAAACCGACTTCGGGAAATAGGAAGCAGTATAAATAAATAAGTGCACTAAAAAAGTATGAAATAGTTACCTTCTGATTTTTATGAATACACAGCAAAATTAAAAAGCAGAAAAATGCAATATAACGAATAATTTTATTTTGATTTTTACGAATATACACTATCAATAAAACTTATTAAATTAAAATATTAATTACAATGTTAAGTAAACACAATTTACAACACAATCTTTTCACAGGCGGCACAAAATTTAAAATTTTAACACTAGAAATTATGAAAATCTTCTAAATGGATCTGCTCTTCCCATTTATTGATTTCAATGTCTGCGGTTTTCTAATGAAATCGTAATCAGTAACATGTCATTTGAAAGATTTTCTATTTTGCGCCGCATCCGAAAAGATTGTGTTGTACTGAATATGGTATTTAATATATTAATTTAGAAATTTGTTATTAACAGCTAGTGTATATTCGTACAAATCAAAATAAAATTATTCGTTTTATTGCATTTTTCTGCTTTTTATACCATTTTCAATTTTGCTGAGTACTCATAAAAATAAGAAGGTAATTATATCGTAGTTTTTAGTGCATTTATTTTTACTGGTTCCTAGTTTCCCAAGTCGGTTTAATTTTTTTAAAAATAAGTTAAATGTTTTTTTTTTTTATATTAATGTAGAGATACGGGATGATTGGGGTTCCGTTTGGGATACGGCCTAGATCCACAGTAATCGCGATAACAAGATGTAAGTCAAATGTTATCTCCAACGTACAGGATCCTCATGATAATTCATTCCTTGCTTCCCGCTCGGTCTATATGCACTCATATCGAGCCAATTGTTCATTGTTACTAATAAAAAATGTGTCTGATTCAAGGTTATTATTAAGAAAATGTATATATCATTCAAGATTTCTTTTCTCTTACAAGAAATCAAGTATGTGTTTAAAATTATATCTTTTACTCATTAAAATTGGACAAATATTTTTGAGTTTCGATTGGGTGGCTTCTGAGGTAAGAACATCAGCTTATTTTTAATACAAACATTGTTAACTACTAGGTGATAGAAGATAAAATTAAGATTTTTAAAAATATAACATTTTTTTCACAAAATAAAATAAAATTAAAAATAGAAAGGTATGCTTTATTACTAGGGCATTAAAAATTTTCTTTCTTTTTTACTGAATTGAATTATTATTACTTATGAACATATCTTAATCCTCCTAAAGAATGTGTGTTTAGATAGAAATTTATATATAAAATATACTAAAGAATATATTAAGTATAATCATAAATAGGTATTAATTTTTTTTTTTACGTTTTATCTGACCTTACAGAACATCTAGTATATCCGCCTGAGCCACCTGCACCTTCTTTGTATGTCTAGAAACTTTTTTTTTTCCTCCAACAGAATTATTTTATTCCTATTCTTTCTATTGGATAAAAAAGTTGTCGATGTAATATTTTAGTTCAGATTCTCTCATTTTGCGAAAAAATAAAAAATTAAATAGAAGGATAAATGCTTGAATTTTTCTTCTTTTTTTAGCATTATAAATAACTACGGAGTGCCCCCCTCCCTTCTATATATTATTTATATTTTGGGTTTTGTGTGCCATTGCAGTATTTCTCAGCTGCTAGAATTTAACCTATCTTCTTTGTAATTATTTGACCGATGAAAGCGAGATGTGCTCTATTTTTTCTCATGCTATCAATTAAGGCGAGTGCATTATAGGCGAATTATTTTTAAGTGCTTCATGAAGAATTTCACATATGTTCATTAAATAAAAAAAAAAATAAAAAATAAACAAACTTAGATGTCGTCTGAATGACCATGCTTTCAGTTATACATTTATTCTACTGAATCCATTTATAAGGATTCACTTTAATGATTGTATTGATTTAAAAAAAATAAAATAACGTTTTAAACCGTTTTTCCTTATTACTTGTTTACTACACTATCTGAATAGATTGTGAATGAGAACTTAAGGCATTAATACCGAATGGTTTTGAATGTAGACGAATAGATTATTTATTTCTGATGATTGATTTTACTTTTAATAAGTTTATCAATTGTGTTGGTCCTTTGATAATAGTAATAACAATAAAAAAAAAACGAGCTTCAAAAAAGGAGAATGAAAGCCCTCAGTTGAAAAACTTATGAAAATGTTTAATTCAAAAATCAAACTGTCTTTTTTGCCATGGGTGCAATGATAAAAATCGCAGATATTTAGGAGCCGAATTTATTCAATCGTACGATAATCATCAAATCAAAGTGTCAAGCTAACGGAGCTCTTCGGGGTGACCAGCATAAATTGTTAGTAATTATGAATGGGATCTTCAAAAGTGCAGCGAAGCACTATAAAAAAAAAAAAGTTTCTACCCCAAAACGTAGTCGAGATCTTATTAGTTAAAGGTGTTTCATTAAATTAATTTTCTCCAATGAAAATCAAAATCTTTGATTCTCTTCCAAAAATTACCGAAATGAAAATGGCTTCAAATTAAATCTAACCTAGAAATCCGTTACCAAGTTTAATACTGCAAATTTAATCTAGAGTAGTAAGGAAACAGAAAGGATATTATAAATATCGAGGATCCCTGATGAGGCTTGGCAGACTATAATAGAACAATAGTCCCCAGAGGGTGCGCTGCTCCTAGCTTCATATCTCCGCCAGATCTTCGGCTATCGCTCCCATTGTCTTCACAGACTTCCTCCGGCTCCAACGCTCCATCTTGCCTCCTTCCATTCTATCACCATTCACCTTTAATCGCACTATCCTATGCCAAGATAACAAGTTGCGGAATCAAAAAGAGCCTAGTGGGAATTCGGATAAAATATAAGAAAATAAAAATTCACGAAAAAAAAAATTCAGCAAATCATCGATACCAGAAACTATATGACATCAACTACAATATATTTTTAAATAAACACATAAATAAACCATAATAGTGTGACGTTAAATGGCTACAGTAAAAAAAAACATATGGTTTAAAATCCCAGACCGTTTGTTGGAACAAATTAGCGGTTGGAGCGAACTAGATCCAAATACACAGTGATCAAGAACAAAATTAAATAAAAAAAGATGGGGTACCCCATTTTTTTGCATTTAAGCTTTCGACAAGTGGCGCAGAGAAGAAATGCGCCAGAATTAAAATCGTAGAGGTGGCACTTTTCGCGCATGCGCAAAAACGCTTTTTTTGTCAAAAAATTGTGTTTTTCGCCGTTCTTACATGTCTAATGCGCTGATTTGACACACACGCAGACTTATTTAAAACATTTAATAATGAATATATTAATCTAATCTTAATCTGTGGGTGACCACCTCTTTTAAATTATTTTTAAATATGAATATAGTATACTGAACTGTATATAAATATCTGAGATAAATTTAAAAGCAATAGGTACTAGGAAAGTATTATAGTAATATATAATTACAAAGTCTTAGTAATACCTACTGATTTTTTTATTATAATTTTTTTTATTTTATTTATTTACATATGTTAGCTTGAGACATTTTTATTAAATTTGCCATCTACTTGCGTAATAAGCAAATGTGCTGACATGAGTTATAATATGAAAGAATGAAAAACAATAAACACAAAAAAACAAACACAATAACAAAACAAACACAATAACAAAAACACACAAAAGAAAGAAATTAACAAACAAATGAAATACAAGAATAAATCAAAATCGAATAAGTTGACAAGTGTATGAGAAAACTCTAAGATATCTGTTTAATGCAGAAAATCTCTTGGCCAACGCCTCAACAATCTTCTTGGCGGATTATAAGGGTTTGTGGGAGTGTGTAGAGCTTGTGTTAGTGGGTTGGAATTTAGAGTAAGTCTGTCATGAAAGTTACGGTAGCGCTCTATGGCTGTTTCTTCGACGTAAGGAATGTCAAGGTCAGTGTGTAAGGTCTCATTAGTGACATAAAAGGGGGCATCTACGATCTTTCTTAGTATTTTGGATTGGAGTGACTGTATGAGTCGTATATTAGATTTTTTGGCTGTTCCCCATAGCTCAATACCATAAGTCCTAAGTGGTTTAAGAAGTACTTTGTAAACGGTTAATTTATTTGTCATAGATAATTTTGATCGTCTGTCAAGTAGCCTTGAAAGAAGTCCGTACCGCTGGTTCAGTTCTTTTCTTTTGCGTTTAACATTGTCTTTCCAAGTCAGTCGTTTGTCCATGTAAAGGCCGAGATAGCGTACTGAATCAGAGGTGGGTATCGGAATGTTGTTAAAAAATACCTGAGGGCAAGAGTCGTGCTTAAGTGAAAACGAGACATATTGGCTCTTGGCTTCATTCATTTTTAGTCTCCATCTTCGAGCCCAACATGCTACCTCGTCTAGGTGTTCTTGGAGCACTTGTGAGGCTTTAGTAGCATCTTTGTTTGATGTCAAGATAGCTGAGTCATCAGCGAATGTAGCCAATAGGGTTTCCGGATGTTGGGGAATGTCTGAGCAGTATATATTAAATAATGTCGGGCCCAAGACACTACCCTGAGGTACTCCAGCTCGTATTCTTTTTATTTTAGAAAATTCATTATCAATTTTTACGCGGAAAAATCTATCTTTTAGATACGATTGCAGTATTAAAAAGTATGTTGATGGTATAAATGATTTTAATTTACTAAGTAATCCGTCATGCCAAATTCTGTCGAAAGCTTGGCTCATGTCTAAGAAGACACCCGGGCAATAAAATTTAGATTCTAAGGAGAAAGAAATATAATCGACTAAACGATAACATTGTTGAATTGTAGAATGATTTTGTTTAAACCCGTATTGAACATTTGGAATAACGTCGAATAGATTAAGAGAATTTAGACGCCGCAAAAGAATTTTTTCGAATAATTTGGATAAAGAAGGTAGAAGACTGATTGGACGGTAAGAATCTACACAATCTACGGGCTTGTTGGGTTTGTGAATCATTATAATAACCGAGTATTTCCATAAGATTGGGAAGTGTGTGGTTTTTAAGATTGAGTTGTATATGTTTGTCAGAAATATTATTGCATTTTTGGGTAAGTTTTTTAAAATACGATTGGTAATGAGATCATATCCGGGTGACTTTCTGTTAGGTAAGCTATTGATAAGATTACTAATTTCGTCAGGATGGAAAGGTTTCGGTGGTGGAGACATCTGCAAGGGAATTCGTAGCTGATGCTCAACTAATCTTTCACCCAGTGAATCTTGAAATTCACTGTGTGGAGTAAATATATTTTCCAAGTGACTTGCAAACAATTCAGCTTTTTGTGCATCTGACTTGGCCCACGAGCCATCAGGATACCGAATAGGATGAGATGTTTCTTGATGGTCCAACAAGCGTCTTGTTATCCTCCATATTGATTGACTGTTGTTATCAAAACTACTTAGAAGACTGTTAAAATTTTCATTTTTTGCTATTTTTAATTCATTCCGCAATTCCTGTGTTAGTCTATTTAATAGCAACTTATCAGAAGGATAACGCGTCCGCTGCCATTTCTTCCGAGCTCTTCGTTTCTGTTGTAAGAGATATCTTATTGTCTCTGGAACCGCCTGATTTTTGCTATTAATTCCAATACTCTGCTTTGGGGGACCGGAGGAAGAGTTCCAGGCTGCCTGTTGTATGGCGCTAGTTAAGGATTGGACAGCATCGTCAACATCTTCTGGTGTCCTCAATGTAGTGTTTAAAGATATTGATCCATTCAATATGGTCTTGAACCTTTTCCAATTAACATAACCAGGGGTAAGAGTCGGTTGTGGAGTTTTGAATAATGGATTAACATCAATTGATAATATTAGCGGGGAATGATCAGAGGAAAGATCAGTTAAATTTTTGACATCAAAGTGCAGCTGTTTAAGCCCCTTACAAATAAAAAAATCCAAAATGTCTGGGATTCTGTTTAGATCAGTGGGCCAGTAAGTTGGTGAAGTAGGAGGAATGGCTGTACAATTGTTCGAGAGCATAGCATTATGGAGAGCCCTTCCTCGGGAATTAGTCATTCTACTACCCCATACTTGATTTTTGGCGTTAAAATCCCCACCACAGATGAACTTACTACCCAAGGTTTTGAATAGAGAATGAAAGATTGGGAACGATTATAATTAAACAATACAAAAAGTCAAAATAACATTTTTATTTAAAAATGTTTACTATAATTGTCTATAAAATTTTTGTTTAATTTTCTGTTAGTACCTTTGCTGTTATTTGGTCACTTTGACTAGTATTACATTTATTATCTAACACTTCCTTAATATTATGAACGAGTGAAGAAGAGGTGCACTGATGACAAATGCCTCTTACAATGTCACACATGCACTTACAGCATCTTTTTTCAACATTTCTTTTTTTGAAGTTGCTTAAATTTACCTTTCTGGCTATTTCACATAAATAAAATTGCCAATCGTGATTATTCCCATCTTGTTTTGATCGAGTTTTGAGTGGTAGTCCTTTAAATAAATTATAATTCGGAAACTTTCTTTTTAGCAATATTATTGGAATTAATGTATATCACTGTATAATGTATAATGTATAATGTATATTATGACTTAATAACTGCCGAGGTGCTCCAAAAAATGCCCAGAAAAGCTCTGGTATTTCTGACAACAATTTACAACTGCATACTAAGGACATCAAAATTCCCACTACAATGGAAATATTCCATGATTCAAATGATACACAAACGAAATAAAGACATCTACTATCCATCTTCGTACAGACCTATCAGCCTTCTTCCGATATGTTCAAAAATATTTGAAAAATTAATATACAAAAGAATAGTTGACATATTGACTGACAAACATATAATACCCGACCATCAATTTGGATTTCGCAAGTCACATTCAACGACCCACCAACTACACCGAGTTACTGACTTCATTGCTGGAGCATTAGAACAAAAACAGTATGCAACTGGTGTATTTTTGGATGTAGCTCAGGCGTTCGACAAAGTTTGGCACCAGGGTCTTCTCTTTAAACTCAAGAACACACTACCGTACACCTACTATCTCATTCTTCGATCCTTCCTTTATGACAGATTTTTCTCCGTTCGGCAGGGATCAGAAATTTCTTCAATTCGCCCAGTCCTAGCGGGGGTACCACAAGGTTCAATACTGGCCCCCCTACTCTACATTGTATACACCCATGACATACCAGAAAGTAATGAGACATTGACCGCTACTTACGCAGACGATACAGCAATACTAACGAAACATCAAGACCAGTCACATGCTTCACTAAACTTACAAAACCACTTACAGAAATTAAACGATTGGTGCAAATTGTGGAAAATTAGACTTAATCACGACAAATCACAACATATAACTTTTACTCTTCGGAAAAATACTTGCCCACCAATTTATATCGAAAATGTCCAAATTCCCCAAACAGACTCAGTACAATACCTTGGACTAACCCTCGATAGAAGTGGTAAGTGACATGGGGCCCGCACGCTAAAATGAAAAGGGAAACTCTAAACAAACGACTAAAGCTACTTTTCCCACTTTTTTCTAAATCCTCAAAATTAAGACTGAGACAAAAACTAAATACGTACACATACTTACTTAAATCTATATGGATATACTGTTCACAGATTTACGGGATTGCTAAAAAAATACATTTACAAAAACTTCAGACCTTTCAGTCAAAATTATTACGACTCATTTCAAAAGCACCTTGGTAAGTGACTAATCAAACCTTACATACTGACTTCCACATGCCAACAGTCGACCAGCACATCAAGACTCTTTATAAACGTTTCCACACTAACCTACACGGACATATAAACCTATTAATAAGAGAAATGGCCACAGATGAAATGCCCGTTAATGTGAGGAGGAGATTAAAAAGGCGTTGGATGAGAGATCTCCTTCTTTAACCGACCTGAATAACTGAATCAAGCCAGGGAAGAGGTACTGTTGGGTGCCATCCTTCCCCATGCCTGACATGTCATCATCTGCAACTGTATACGGCCATCGAATCTGCTGATTGTCTATCTATTGCTGACGCGCGGATATACGAATGAAGTGAAAAAAAAAAAATGTACATCACATGAATTTTGCAATTAACACACACAACTTTAGGTAAATAGTAGTTCATTTTAATTTTCAATAATGCGTAAAATGTGGTCGTGGCCATGAGAGCACTGAATGCATCAAGCCAAGAGACACCGCAGCAAAGTGTGCCAATTGTGGTGGGCCACATCCTGCTAGCTACAGGGGATGCCCAGCTCTGAAACAACTAAAAGCAGCCAGGAATCCAAGAAAACGTACACAAATCAAACTTCCTCCGCCGATAGATGAGTATCCGCCTCTCCCACAACAGCACCCTCATTCAGGAGCTCAACTGGAATCACGCTATCAGCAGCACCCTGCAAGACCAATTTCTAAAAGGATACCACCCCAACAAAAACATGAATCTTTTGAAAACAGAAAGCGAAACGATCAGCCAGCACAGCTCTCTGAAAATAACACATTATCGGACCAACTTACCAACTTGGTTAGTAGCTTGAACAGCCTTGTCCAGCCTCTGTTAAGCCTCCTTCAGCAATTATCACAGGTTGCCCAAGTATTATGTAGTGGCATACCCACTTGCCCGATAACACCCCTAGACTAAAAGGGAGCTGGTTTTCCCTGCCTGAGTGCTAATCACGACAGGAAGAGGTGCCGCTGGGCACAAATCTTCCCCATGCCTATCATGCCAAAATTATCCCCAGATTACAGCAAATTCACTGATTTTCTTTCAGTTAAGACAGGCGTGAATATAAAAATGAAGTTAAAAAAAAAAAAAAAAAAATCCTGCACTTTATTTAACAAACCACCGGATATTTTATAAACACTCTTTTTCTTTTCTAAACAAATGATACAGACTCTGCACCGATTCTCTTCATGGGTTGCAGCATGATTGAGTTTCTTTATTATTAAAGGTTTTACCATTTTTAACAGATTAATTTTTTAAGATGCACTTAACTCAAAAGTAATATGAAAAATCACATTTTAATGAGAAAAAACTGTATCAAGATCGGTTGAAGTGAATGTTTCTTTAGTTACCAAAAGACTAATCAAATATAAATTTGTAATTTGTAATTTCTCCGTGTATAAACAAATAACAATGCAATGGGGTCAAAACATTTTCAATAATTACATATTATGCGATAAGGTCGTTCAATCATATCATTCAATAATTGTAAATAGTGTCTTATCATTGGTCCTCTTTACACTGCTTGAAAAATAGAAGACACCGGATTCGCTATACATTAAATGTAAAATATGCGGTCTCCAGTATCTCCTCTTTATTTATAGCGCAATGTAATATACTTTTAAAAAGCCTATTAATGTAATAAAAGTTATGTTGCCCGTACGCATTGCTTACATATGTGTGTATGTGTGAGTGTCGAAGTGTGTGTGTGTGTGTGTGTATGTGTGTGTGTTCGTAGTTGTAAAATTAGCATATCAAACATAAAAAAAGGCGGAAAACACAACTTTTTAGGAAAAAAGCGTTTTCTGCGCATGCGTGAAAAGTGCCACCTGTACGATTTTAATTCTGGCGTATTTCTACTCTGCACCACTTCTCGGAAGATTAAAAGCAAAAAAAAATGGGGTACCCTATCTTTTTTCATTTAATTTTGTTTTTGATCACTGTGAATAGTTGTTCGTGCTTCATCTACGCCGTTCCACCAGCTTCCACAAGTCTACAACACAAGCTAGTGTTTGGCCTGATTCAGACATTCTCCTCGCAGTGCATGATATTCATAATAAAAATCTGGTGCGTGCGCGCAACACACAACTTTCACTTACCAACTTACTTAGATTAGAACTTAATGCGTTTTGTTAATTGCCACTTCTCAAATGAACAGAACATCTATAGGTAATAATAACGCATTGGTTTGTCATTAAAGGCGCACGGCGCATGCGTGAGCTCAAGGTGTTTTATGAGTTGACAGATTATTTTTCTTTTTTTCTACTGTATATGTTTACTTGATTTTCTTTAGATATCATATTTAGCCATTTCTTATTTTTAGGTGTGATGACAGACAGTTAATTTCTCAATATAAACTAAAACAAAGATACTTTATAGGAAAACAAAAAAGGCCCCTTCCCTGTTCAAGCCCTCTCAGAACATTTTAATAATGATAAAGTTTACCGGGTAATAAATAACAACAAATTTTCATTAAACATAACGAATTTGATAAAAATCGTTAAAGCCGTTTTTGAGATCATCGATCAAAAAGGTAAAAATTGCAAAAAAAATTTTGAAATAAAATGCCCCCTCCGTTTGACCAATTTTGATGAATGTTGACTATCACATCTTTGGCATATATATATACATCAAATGCCATGTTTGATCAAAATCGTTAAAACCGTTTTTGAGTAAATAAAAAAAACACGTGAAAATGATACAAAATTTATTAAGTAAAGTCCCCCCTCCGGTTGATCAATTTTGATGAATTTTTTACAGTCATATCTCTGGCATATAAATACATCAAATACCAAGTTTGATCAAAATCGTTAAAACCGTTTTTGAGTAAATAAAAAAAACACGTGAAAATGATACAAAATTTAATAAGTAAAGTCCCCCCTCCGGTTGATCAATTTTGATGAAATTTTTACAGTCATATCTAGGGCATATGAATAAATCAAATACTGAGTTTAATCAAAATCGTTAGAGCCGTTTTTGAGAAAATCGAAAAAAACTTAAAAAGTTATTAAATAAAGTACCCCCTCCCTTTGAGCAAATTTGATGAAATTTTTGCTGTCACATCGCGGGCATATACATACTCTAAATACCCAATTTCAGGTTCGCACAGTTTATAGTTTTTGAGCTAGTCTGTTCACACACACACACACACACACACACACACAGACCATTTCGCGGGACTTGGTCATTTGGACTCAGGGGACCCCAAAACGTGTATTTCCGTTGAAAACCGGAAGTCGAAAATTTTCACGATCGCAATACTTCCACTTACTATATATTTCATATATAGGTAAGTGAAAGTAAAAATAAGTAAAAACGAATAGAGTGCCCCCATTTATTTATTTATTTATATTATTTGAAAAATATAAAAAAAGTTTAAATTTGGTGATTCTAACAATAAAATAAACAATATAATACACTATATTTATATAATGTTTATTTATATTTACATTATATAATATATAAACAATAACTTGAGATATTTTATACGTTCCATTTCCGGGACACCGGGCATTATGGAGTGCATGAACATTTTGAATATGGTGATTGTCATGCTTGATCAAATTATGACTTATTGCGAAATCATTACTTCCTATTATCTTGATAGACTACTTCATTTAATTACGTTATCGAATTGATAGCAGCCTATTGCAGTCTTATAATATATACGCCTACATTTTACATTTGGTGGACGTTTCGGACGGACCAGTGTGTCCATATTCATCACCTATATGTACAGTTCATAATTAATTATTGCAATTTACTCAAACAATTATTAACAATTAATATATATAACAACCATTATACCTACAAATATAGATTCTAAATAGATATAAAAATGACATACAGGTATCTAAAGTAATTCAATTTAAAAAAGGTTACATAAATAAAAAAAATCAATAAATAACAATAAAGTGGCAAGATAACTCACCAACCCTCTCTTTTTATACCTCTTTAGAATTTATATTTGTATGTATAATAGTTGTTATATATTTATTGTTCATAATTGTTTGAGTAAATTGCTATAATTAATTATGAACTGTACATATAGGTGATGAATATGAACACTCTGGTCCGAAACGTCCACCAAATGTAAAAATGTTGGCGTATATATTATAAGACTGCAATAGGATGCTATCAATTCAATAATCATTACTTCCTTTTGTAATTAAAGGAGAAAAAAACACTTTCTTTGTTCAAAAAGTCGGTCAACCATTTAGCCAAGTGTTCCAATATTGAAATAGTTTATTACTATAAAATATCATTTCAAACTTGACAGGGCGCGTGTCAATTCTGAACTTAATTCTCTTGTTATTGTGTTACGTACTTCTAAAGGGTAAAAGGAATGGGAAGATGAATAAATTTACATTTTTGACAAGTATGAGCTTTACGAATAATAACCTAGATTATGGAACATAATTGCGGGCACAATCTGTTATAGTTAAAAACGTAGGAGATTATAAATTTTTGTGAGCTAAACAACATATTTAATATTTTACACGTTTATGTTTACCTTCTAGCATTCAACTGCAGATAATAATAGGTATTGGAAAGTATAGTTATAGGCTCTCCTAGGCAGCTGCTACGACTGTACCTACGAAAATACCTGGACAGCTGAGTATGGCAGCTTGTGCCGAATACTAACTAATGGTATCTGTCAGCCGTACATCTGCGAACCCGTTTCAGAGCACAATACCGCAAGTCCCAGAGGTGTACACGCTTTTAGTGATGAATGCAAAGTTAGTCACTAAACAAGCAAAGAGATAAGATATTTAAGGTATTATTACTGGATTAATTTAAGTTTTTCAGATATCCCAAAATAACCATGCAAGCTTCTGACGATTCTGGCATCAACAGGACAAAAAATATACGAGATCAGTTGTAGACCAGAGAAGGCGCACTTTTTATCAGTAAGATAGGTAAGAATCCAAAAAAGAATCTCTCATCACTAACTTCAAAATATACACCATATTATTTATATTCATATGAATGTTTCAAAGACTAAGACTTATGTTATTATTTTCCATTTCTTTTTTTGCACAGAAAATTGCAATATGAAGTAATGAAAGTTTCACAGACTGACTTACAATAAGAAACACTTACTATATTTAAATCAACTACGAACGCATTCATCCCACCTTAAATGCGTGGGCTGAGAGTGTTAAAAATCACGGAAATCCGCAGGGGGATAAAACTGGAAAAACGAAAGCTAGAAATTCAATATATTCTTATCATTTTAATTTATGTATTAAGTATGTTAATTCAATCAGGTCCATTAAGTATATTTTAATTTTCAAATATCAACAAGTTTAATTCGAATCATTAATTGAGCTTTAAATTAATAGAAAATTACAATACTAAAGGTCGCGGGATCGCGTCCCGAGGTGGCCCTCGGACTTTTTAATCGGAGAAAAAATCCTTGCCTATGCCGTCCCTCGGATAGGACGTAAAATGGAGGTCAATGGAACCTAGGGTGGCGGGATGGCCGAGTGGCTAAACGCGTGAGAAAATACGCGTTGCCACTGACAACCAGACAGATGATTTGAGAATCAGAAGATACCAAGTTCAAAGCCCGGAGCCAGGGGAAATTTAATAATACTCTGCATTAATCCCCCACCCTCTCCCCTGGCCCGGGAAACCAAGTATAGCCTAAACGGCAGGGAAGGGTCTTTTAGTGATGAATGCAAAGTTAGTCACTAAACAAGCAAAGAGATAAGATATTTAAGGTATTATTACTGGATTAATTTAAGTTTTTCAGATATCCCAAAATAACCATGCAAGCCAAAACCCAAAAAAAAAAAAAAAAGTCCCGCGCATTGGTCTGTGTTTGTGTGTGGCAGGACTAGCTCAAAAACTATTTGTCGTACGAATTGAAATTAGGTATTTAAGGTATGTAGATGCCCGCGATGTGACGGCCAAGATTTCGTCGAATCGAAATACATCGGGACATAGGGAGGACTTTATCCGAATACTATTTTTCTGGTTCTGACGATTTCGATTAAACTTTTAAAGTTTAATTTTAATGAAGCATTCTTTAATATTAACGAAATCGATTAGGTCTTATAGGGCTTACATTATTGGCTGAGGAAAAAATCTTCCTTTAAAGTAATTTTTTTTTTTTAAATTTCGAGTAAATAATTTTCCCTTGTCATCCCTATTAGCAAGAAATGGCTAAATATAAAATACGAAAGAATTTAAGAATCAAATAAAAGATGAATAAAATATATGGTTTTCCAAAACAAAATTTTTAATTTCCGATAATATTAGTAGTAATGTATGTATAATATATCGCTCGAAAGCTTTGAATTTAAGAAATAATAATATTAAGTTTATTATATGGTGGAAGGTCGGGCAAAGAGCGTGTTCTTCAAAATGTTATTGGTCGGAAAAAAACATATGGCGATTCCTATTGAATCAAAGTTATGTTCCAACAAGCATTTGAAACATTCGCATGCGCAGTACACCTTTAATAAAAAAAAAGGTCATGGAACCATGTAAGGTAATCGTATGTAAGGAATAAAATGTACTGTTCTCATGCAAAAACAGTATGAACAGTTCTGAACTGCTTTTTGAAACATATATCCATTTTTTAAAATACCAGGTCATTCAAAAAGTCCTGTCGTTTTTTTGGGGGAAATTATAAATAAATAAATATTTTCAAATAATCACCTTTATTCATCAAAATATCCACCGTTACAGTCGGTAACCTTCTCCCAACGAGATGGTAAAGCCCAAATTCCTTCCTTAAAAAACTGTTGATTTTTACTGCAAAAATAAGTGGTCAGTTCGTGAATTAGGTTGTCACGGTCTTGAAAACATTTCTGTCTCAGATTGTTGTCGAGATCTCTGAATAGGTGATAATCAGTGGGTGACAGGTCAGGGGAATATGGTGGGTGATGCAAAACTTCCCAGCCTATTCAAGCGGGAAGTTAACGAAGATGCAGTTGTCAAGCGAACAAGCATATTGGCATCTGAAAGCTTATGAGGAATCCATTTATCCAGTTTTTTCACTTTTCCCAGTTCTTTAAGGTAATTCCAGGCAGTGGTGGCTGAGATATTAAGTTGAGAGGCTATCTCTGAACAACTTTGACGCGGATCCAACTCTACTACTCTTCGAACGTCCTCCTTATCAACTACAGTTGGTCGACCCGAGCGTGCCTCGTCTTCTAGTGTCTCGTCGCCTCCACGAAATTTTGAAAACCAAAATTGTGCCTTCCGCTCAGACAGCACATCTTCCCCAAACACGGAGCATATTTTTCTAGCAGTTTCGGCAGCTTTTGAGCCAAGTTTAAACTCATAGAGCAAAATCGACCGAATTTGAGTTTCAACTGGAATCATTTTAACTAGACAGTTGGATGGTGACTGCATTAAATTAATCCTCCTTAGCCTCCTATTCATAAAGTATAAACATTTGTGTTTACATGGATAAAAGTTGTATTGAACGGAATTAATTAGCAAACACTCTAGAATCAAAATAAACAACGAATAAACGAAAAACGACAGGACTTTTTGAATGACCTGGTAATTACTGCTGTACCAGTGTTATTGACGCAGCACAGGCTCTTTTAGTATCACAGCGTAAACGTATAAATGAGCCTTTCATTTGACAGAATGACTAACTCTAATTTCAACGGATCACCTATGGTATAGTGGTTAGCAAGACAACCTACAATACTATAGGTCGCCAGTTCGCGCCCCGCGGTGGCGACCTATATTTCCCCTATAAGGATTTTTTAAAGGGAGTAATAATCCTTGGCTATTCCCTCCCTCGGATGGGACGTAAAATGGAGGTCTCGAGCCTGTGCGATGTCAGGTACTCGTTAAAGCTCCTAATTATACCTGGATAGACAAAATTTAGGACTCCCACTGCAACATCGTCCAATTAGCCTTACTGGCATAAAGTGACGTTAAAATAACAAACTATTCAGAGTACGAAATAAGAATGCAAATTTATCGCATTTTGTTTTCCCATGGTGCCGAATAAATGTAATCGATAATATGCTGATCTCAAGGATTGCAAGAAATTAGACTATCAGTAATGAACAAATTAAATATGAAAATATATATTTCCATATTAGCGTAACGTAGAAAATTTCAAAAATTCCTGTGTCGTGAAGTTCAAAGGGAAATGTGGGAGCGGGAGGAGGCCATTGGTAGTCGGGTCCGCGAGGGAATGTACCTTGATCTGCCTGATGTGGCAGTCACGTCCGTTCTGGTGGTTGCTCACTATCACTATCTGCAGGAGGAAAGTCTTCAGCAAGTTCTTCCTATCCCTGCTCCTCATCGGGATGATGACCCAGCCGTTGGGCTGATGCAGCTCCAACAGGTCCACCTCCTCGAGGTCGGAAAAGGTGGATCCGGAGCGGAGGGACACCACAGCCGGGGTGTAGGTCTCGTCCTTCTCGTGGCAGAGGAAGATGCAGAGGTCGGTGATCACTGTCTTCTTCCTGAAGAGGATGTTGATGAGGTGCGGCAGCTGGCCGTTCGACTGCCAGAAGGTTTCCAGGTTGTCATCCCTCATCTTCTCGGGGCCGAAGTTGCTCTTGGAGGAGGACACCGTCCATATAGCGGTGTCGCCAACCTCCCTGAACAGCCCCTTGTTCAAAGACAGGAAAGGGTCGGCTTCATAAGCTTTATCTTTATCTTTTTCGTTCTTCGCCGCGGAGGTTGATTGGACTTCTTTTGGTTGGAACTGGAAGATAGGGATTTCTTCCATTTCTTTACTGTAAAGAAATAGACGAAGTAATTCCGATAAATAATTTTTATATTTATTTTATTTTATTTTAGTCACACTACCACTAGGCAATGATTAGGCATATTCTGTAACGGGAGAGATTGAATGGTACCACAATAAACTAAAGTTATTTTAGTCGGCCTAGGTAAATTTGTAGAAACTAGGAAATAAAACACAAACGGAAAGCTAAGAATAATATCTTAATGCAAGCAATGGTTTCACAAAAGTATTGGATAAATATATATAGAACCAGTAAAAATTAATAATAATAATAATAAATATAAAGGGAAGGCCGAAAAAATAATCCTGGATTTTGTGGGTATTATCAATTACCATAGGTAGGTATGAAAATCAGTAGTGTAATTAATAAAAAAATCTGGTGCGTGCGCGCAACACACAACTTTCACTTACCAACTTACTTAGATAAGAAATTGACGTGTTTTGTTAAATATCATTTCCCAAAGTCACACATTTTTCTACATTCATATCTTATTTTTATTAATCGTTAAAGCCGTTTTAGAGTAAATAAAAAACCCCGTGAAAATGATACAAAATTTATTAAGTAAAGTCCCCCCTTCGGTTGATCAATTTTGATGAAATGTTGGATATCACATATTTGGCATATACATACATCAAATACCCAGTTTGGTCACAATCGTGAAAGCCGTTTTTGAGTAAATAAAAAAAACACGTAAAAATGGTACAAAATTTATTAAGTAAAGTGCCCCCTGCGGTTGATCAATTTTGATGAAATTTTTACAGACATATCTCGGGCATATAAGTAGATCAAATACTAAGTTAAATCAAAATCGTTAGAGCAGTTTTTGAGAAAATCAAAAAAACACGTGAAAATGTTACAAAACTTATTAAGTAAAGTCCCCCCTCCGGTTAATCAATTTTGATGAAATTTTTACAGTCATATCTCGTGCATATAAATACATCATATACCCAGTTTGATCAAAATCGTGAAAGCTGTTTTTGAGTAAATTAAAAAAACACGTGAAATTGATACAAAATTTATTAAGTAAAGTCCCCCCTCCGGTTAATCAATTTTGATGAAATGTTTACAGTCATATCTCGGGCATATAAATAGATGAAATACTCAGTTTAATCAAAATCATTAGAGCCGTTTTTGAGAAAATCGAAAAAAACCTAAAAAGTTATTAAGTAAAGTACCCCCTCCCTTTAAGTAATTTTGATGACATTTATGCAGTCACATCGCGGGCATATACCTACAATAAATACCCAATTTCAGGATCGCACGGTTTATAGTTTTTGAGCTAGTCTGTTCACACACACACACACACACACACACACACACACACACACACACACACACACACACACACACACACACACACACACACACACACACACACACACACACACACACACACAGACACACACACACACAGACCATTTCGCGGGACTTGGTCATTTCGACTCAGGGGACCCCAAAACGTGTATTTCCGTTGAAAACCGGAAGTCGAATTTTTTCACGATCGCAATACTTCCACTTACTATATATTTCATATATAGGTAAGTGAAAGTAAAAAATTGTAGAGGTATGGAATAGTCAACGGCTTTTTTTTTTTTTACAATAGGATGATTAATAGTCAGAATTTTCAGTTACTCATTTTATATTTTGAAAAGCCAAAGTTTAAATCGCAACATCGATGGATCTTCATCAAAACTATCAAAACGTGGATCAAAAGTTGGCTTTTCAAAAAAAAAAAAAAAAAAAATGTGTAACTGAAATTCTTGACTATTAATTATCCAGCATAATTATTTTTTATTTATTACTATGTGTTTTTTATTATTTCAGGTTATTTATACATCCAACATCTATTCAACTGTCCTTTTTATTTTTCATTAATAATTACAACGTTTCGGACCTTTGTTTGTCCATTTTCAAGAATCTTTATTTTTTTTATAAAGATTTTTTAAAAAATGTTACGTCATAGCTTACTAAACTTTTTCCACCACTCAACTGCTCATTGCATTCTTTTGAAGGAAAATAAAAAACAAGAAGAGGAAAAAATATAGATATTTTTTGTTTTTCATCCCAATCCTTTTAGTTTATTTACATATTTGATATATCTTAAAATTTATGTGCGCTATTTTTTTTTTAATTTTAATCCTAATTTAGTATTATGTATTATTAGTAAAAAGAATTTGATTTTTTGGAAATTAAAAAGAGTTAACTAGAAAAGGAACGTTGTAGTTATTTGTGAATGGATCTACTGCTATGTTTGTAAAACTATAAATTTACTTATTTTTATGTCTATCAAAAATTGATTTAGTATGCTGTGTATTTAGCAGCCCTATGTATTTTAGATACTTCGAATGAGGTATTTGCTACCTACCTAACGATGTGCTATTCAAGAACCGTCGAAGAACTGTGATTAAAAATGGCACGAAATATATCGTGTATCATTAGTCGAGCGAAAATATTCTGTTGACCTAAAAACAAACTAGATGTCGTTTTACTAACAAATATTATTTTAATCAACACATTATTTATTTATTTTTTTTTTTTACTTCTTAATCAGATATTACCAATATTCAATATATATCTAGAGAGCTTTTAGATTATTGAGAAAAACAAAACAAAACAAAAAACATTGATAGTTTTAAGGCTTAAAGTCGACTCAACATGAACATCACTGCATGCTATGATACATTCATAGATTTTTGAAAAGTAGGACAAATAATATCAGGTAAATAATGTAACAGATTCTTAAGAATGATCTGTCCAAAGAGTTCTAAAGAGTTTGTTGAGTAGCATACATTAAATGTTTCTTGACGTATTGCTATTCCTTAAAAAGACATCCTCAACATTTCCTTTGCCAAATCTTTCCTCGCCATTACAGATTTTTGAATGTTAAAACTCATCCACCTTTGAAGTATGTTCGTATTTTTACAACAAAGGAGTTTCTTCGTAATCTGTCAATAGAACCAGCACGGAATATATCGTGCATCATTAGTCGACCGAAAATGTTCTGTTGAACTACCAACAAACTAGATGTAGTTTGACTAGCCAATATTATTTAAATTAACAGGGGAGTAATATTCTATACATCGTTAAGAACACAGGTTATGCAAGTTAGAATAAGAATCGACACTGGAAAAAAATATTAGGTGATGTTCTTTACTGTTTGACATTGAAAAAAAACTAACACCTGAAACGTTTTGCCTTTGAGGTATCATCAGAAAATTAACATTAAATTTCACATATCTAAAGAATAAATGCAACATATCTACTAAAAGTCTAAAAATAAAAACAAAAATCTAGTGCGTGCGCGCAACACACAACTTTCACTTACCGACTTACTTAAATTAGAAATTGATGTGTTTAATTGCCACTTCTCAAAGACACATTTTTCCACATTCATTTCTTATTTTTGTTTTTATTTGCCCTATAAAAAATACTAAGTTTTTACTTGTGGTAATTCGGCAATGCAAGCATAATACTCCAAGTCGTCTGATCTTATAATTCTCTATGTAGTTTTTGAAAACTTCATTTACCATGAAACAAATAATTTCCATTAAATGAACAGAACGGCTTTAATTATAACAATGGTCTGTCATTAAAGGCGTACTCCGCCGCATGCGTGTGCTCAACGTATTTTATGAGTTGAAGGATTTTTTTTTTTTTTCCTTTATATGTTTACTGGATTTTTTTCATGTTTCATATTTAGCCATTTCTTATTTTTAGGCGTAATGAGAGACACTTAATTGTTCTATATAAACAAAAACAAGGGTACTTTACGGGAAAACAAAAAAGGCCCCTTCCCCATTTAAGCCCCTTCAGAACATTTTAATAACGATAAAGCTTACCTCGTAATAAAGAACACCTTATTTTCATAAAACATGGCGAATTTGATCAAAATCATTAAAGCCGCTTTTGAGATAATCGAAAGAAAGGTATAAATTGAAAAAAAAGTTATAAAATAAAGTGCCCCCTCCGTTTAACCAATTTTGATGAAATGTGGGCTGTCACATCTTTGGTATATACATGCATCAAATACCCAGTTT
Source organism: Aelia acuminata (assembly GCA_911387785.2). Lineage (NCBI taxonomy): Eukaryota > Metazoa > Arthropoda > Insecta > Hemiptera > Pentatomidae > Aelia > Aelia acuminata. The sequence goes on from OU426982.1 coordinate 92,003,578, forward strand.
TATCACAATAGTTAAAGCCGTTTTTGAGTAAATACAAAAAACACGTGAAAATGATACAAAATTTATTAAGTAAAGTGCTTCCTGCGGTTGATCAATTTTGATGAAATTTTTACAGTCATATCTCGGCATATTATTACATCAAATACTAAGTTTAATCATAATTGTTTGAGCCGTTTTTGAGAAAATCGAAAAAAAAACGTAAAACGTTATAAAATAAAGTACCCCCTCTGTTTGACCAATTTTCATTAAATTTTTGCTGTCACATCACGGACTTATACATACATTAAATACCCTATTTCAGATTCGTACGCTCTATAGTTTTTGAGCTAATCTGTTCACACACACACACACACACCATTTCGCGGGACTTGGTTATTTGCACTCAGGAGACCCCAAAACGTGTATTTCCGTTGAAAACCGGAAGTCGAAATTTTTCACGATCGCAATACTTCCCCTTACTATATATTTCATATATAAGTAAGTGAAAGTAAAAATTAACTGAACATTTCCTCATTCGTTACCTTCATTTGTGACTTAATATGAATATATAAACAGATTATATGTTTGGATGTTATAGAGCTGTTTTCTAATTTCTAGGTATTATTGTAATTTTTGAAATGAATAGAAATCTTTATTTATAGGTTGTTTTATGTCTCGAAGATTTCGTTAATTCGTTTACCTGAATTATAGGACAGATTGTACTCTTTTATTTTAATGGACGTTTATCTGATATGAATTTAATTCATTTAAATAATTTTTTTTGTACAGTTGATAACGCCTAATTATCCATCAGCAATCTAGGTACAAGGCAGGCCTATAGAGCATACAGATCCACCCACAGAGTTACATAAATAATCCGTACGACCCGACGTATCAGATAAAAAGTGATTAAGGGCCGATTCTCAACCGGTAGTTGCTCAACTCCTATTGCCTCAGAAAGGGCGTGTGGGCTTCAAGTCGCAGCATCAGGTGCTCTGCAGGGCCTGCCATATGGCAACGCTCTACGACAGCTGCTCTTCCAAATTTCACTATTACCTTCTGTTCAAGGCTGTCATATTTTAAGCAAACAACTTATAAGAAATATATTTATTCCGAGAAGAATAAGCTCCACAATGGATAAGAAATTCGAGATTTTGGTTTGGTTATCAATTTGTACGATTCAGAGTTGGGATTTATTCAGCGATATAAAGTTTTCTAACTTTATATATATAAATATTTTGGAAAAATACGCCATAAGAAAAATTTGAATATTGTTTCCCTGAACTGCAACAGGGGCTAAAGAATGCTGCGCCCTAACAGTTAATGTATGTTTAGCGTATTGAATATGAGGATTGTCATAAGAAAACTGGTCTTGTGCACTCTTTAAAAATTTCCACGGCTAAAGAAAACTAATATTTTTTCTATAGACAATCTCCAATATAAAGATACAGTTATAAATAAAAAAAATAATTAGCAGTTTAATGTATGTGATGGTGAATAATGAAGAGTTTTGAGTTTTGAAGCATAAAGGACTGAAGGCAGTTTTGATTATTCAACATTTTGAATGCACATCAAAGGGTTTTGTAGCCAGTTTTGATTTAGAAGGTAATTATATTCTGAAAGAGCGCTGTAGAAACCCACTGCTAACTAAATTTCGAACTATTATGGATAAGTTGCCACATGACTGAAGGCATCACCCCTCGATTTGACAGAGAATCTGCAAACCAATGAAACGAGATATTTACGAAAACACTCAAAATTATAAAAATATGAAAAAGAATCCTTCACCAGAAGCGATAAAGGCAACTCTTAACAAGAATGGCTACTCTAACATTGCCAAGCATCCATTTCAAGAATGCAGACATGAGTAGCTCAGGATTCTTAAAAAGTATATTAATAATAATTTATTTGTAAACAATAATTTTTATTGAATTATTACTATAATAAGTTAATCTTCGTATATGTATGACAATGGAAATAGATCCACAACCACAGAAGAATATTGTTAAATGTTAATATCATTTAAGCAAGGACAAACAGATGGTTTTGGAGTCTTAAAAAAGTACTACAGTGTTATAATACGGATACCTGGAAGATGGGTCAGAAAAAATGGAAGATTCCTTCTTTAATAACCTACTATACCAACATTGTTCTGATCAAATTCTAAATTTTGACTTAGAAGGTGGAGGTATTAGTATAGTAACTTATAAGTAACAGGTTTGTATTAGGTCGAATTTTACAGCTTGAAGTAGGTTCTAAAATATAGAACAGTAACTACCCTCTAGTTTGAAATTTTCTAATAATGGTTATCTCATTTTGAATAAAGGCCATTTACGTCCATCGAAATTAATTAAATTTCTAACATTATTAAAATAAATTTAAATGTTTAAAAAGCGGTTTTTATAGATTTTATAGAGTTATAGATAATGTAATAGTTGATTTGATATGTTATGAACTTATATTTTACCATTTTCTTCAAACGGGACAGAAATTCCGATTATATCATTAGTCTTGACATTGGGATACACTGGCGTCCAAAAGGGGTGGAAAATAGAAAATATGAGAAACAAAATGTACAAATTAAATATATTCGTAGTTTTGTTTGAAGCATTAATTGAGCCTTACATAGTCATTTAAGCCCCTCTCCCCGGTCACAAAATATGGACATAGTCTGCCGCCACTAGAGGAAAATTTCACCAATCTGCTCCCCCCCCTTGACGAAATCCTGCGTAAGCCCTTGTTGTAATATAATACATAACGAAAAATTTCTTGTCCACTAGAGATTAGAAATACATTTTGTGTTAGATTCTGAGAAGGGGGAGAAGATCGTCGAGCCCAAAGGATTAAAAATAGTCGTACCTAAAACTAAATTTCAGATACAATTATTGATGCTCGATAATTGTGAGTAGAATACTAAAATTTTGCTATTTCGAGTCATACTGTTTACATACATACGTGATATTTATTCATTGAACATAACCTTACTCTAAAAAGCCATAAAAAACTAAAAAACAACAACATAAAAAATAATAATTACCTTAGATATAAAGCTTTAATTAGCAATATAGTCCTTTGACAAAGTAGTATGGGGAAGAATCCGAAATATAATTCTTGAAAAAACCAAAGTCATAGGTTAGTCTGATGACGAAATACACATTCACGTAGTTTAATAAATCGATTCAACTAATCATTATTTATCTGAAAACTCGATAGTTAAAAATCGATATACTTGTGAAATATTATCTATTTCAATCGAATTTCATTTTGAATCTAAGAGTGAAATTTTAAGATAATATCGCAAAATAATCATATTGTCTCATGCCGAACCGACCTTCGGGATAGATCTTGTTTTCTTTGTCCATAATGGTGTGGGTGTCTGAAATTCCAAAATAAGATAATGGAGGATTCATTACCTCCGACCTTCAAACCTTTGATGGTTGTTAAAGGAAATAATTAGTATTAGATTTAATTTAGGTTTTTGATTTATATTTAGTTATAATAATTGAATGAAATCTCTACCATTTTAGGGCTTACCAAAACGTCTTATTATATAAAACTATTTACTTGTTAAAGGATGATAGCAGGACTTGCTGGACCTCTGCAAAATGTATTTTTTGCAGGTCAGTCCTGCATATTTAACTAGCAAAGAATTTTTGAGAACCTATATAAATAAATTAGTCGCACTTTTTTTAATGTATAAATATTGTACATAGTAATATTTATGAGTATGAGAAAAAAAATTTCTTTCTAAAATCCAAAAAGATTTTCTCTGCAACTGCCTGGCAATTTGCGGCATACTGGGGTTATAAGTTTGTTTAACGTCACTTTATGCCACTAAGGCTAATCGGACGATGCTACAGTGGGAGTCCTATAACCTATCCAGGTATAATTAGGGTAGGGATCTTTAACGAGTATCTGACATCGTACAGACAGGCTCGGGACCTCCATTTCACGTCCTATCCGAGGGACGGCATGGCTAAGGATTTTTTACTCCCATTAAAAATCCTAGGGCCACCGCTGGGCGCGAACCTGCGACCTTTAGTATTGTAGGTTGCCATGCTAACCACTATACCACAGTCATAATGGGGTTAACTACTTGAAGAGTTGCCAACCTATTTTAAATAAGGGTGGGAAGGTAGAGAATATTCCGAGGGTCCGCCACAAGATAAATTTTAACCTGCCAAGGGGTGTAGCAAGACTCAAACTTGTAAAAGCTGGTCCTCCAACTCGCTCGTTCATCAAGAAAAATATTCAAGTTCCTGGTATCCTGATGCTAATATCTGAATAAACCTTCAATGGGCTATTTAGACCCATCAATATCACCAAATAGTATTAAGTGAGTAATTTAATTATAACATTATAATAGCAAAAATCATATTTTTAGATCATGAGCTTACAACACTTCTGCAACAAATATCGTCGATTCAGAAAAAGTCAAGCTGATAATAATTTGCAACGGTCGCACACGACTGTTGGCTGATATGAACTCCTTGATCAACTTATACTCAGTGAAATGCTTATCCATTTTTTATATTTTCATTTTGTTTAGTTTATTTTATCTTCAAATTTATAATCAACGATATATTATAAAATGATATATTAAAAACAAACGATATTTTACATTGATAACACTGTTGTGCATTATTTTCCATAGAATTCACAACAACAATAGTAATTAATAGATAAACTGCGTGTTGTTCTATGCCCCTATATGTCATAACAAAAAATAAATAAATAGACAATCTAATATATTCAATAATAAAAAAACGAAGCGATTTTGAGATAATAATGACTATATATGTAACAACACTATGCCGGAAATAATACTGAAACAGACTTGATGCCAATACAATATCTCAATTGAGACAACAAACAAAAAAAAAATATATCCAAAGTTTTTTATTAGTGGACACCCCAAAAACTTCGATTTTGGTTACTTCGACCTACATAAATCCTGGATTCCCTCCACAGGGAAGACCCCAAACAACGGCAGACACAACGGTTCCGAAGCAGATAGGATCGGCCCTCCGACCTCCTTCCACCACAGAAGACAATGGACCCGATTAATCGCGGACTGTGAGAACATCAGGCCCTGGAGGAAGCGGAGATTCCTGAGAGGAGATTCGGAAAAGTCATGCGTGCGAAGTGAGAGGAAGGTTGCAAAGCGGGGGCAATGTCCTAGCCAGCTCCAAGCCATCATCTTACTCCGCTCCATTCCCTTCTCTCTATCTTAGAGGCTCCTTAAGCTACAGTATACGGCCTTTAATATACACATATGTGGTACTGTATACTATTCACAAGTATTGATTCAATATATTCATATACTGAAAAAAAATCGATATTTGGAAATACCTAAATATAAAACATTTAAAACTTATATCTTCAGGCTATAAGGATATAAGGAAAAGGCAATCAACTTAAAACAACATAAATGCAAGCATTTTCGGATATTAGATTGAAATGTTTCCTATTCGAATAATATTAGGTAATGCTTAAATGCTCACTGATGTATAAAAAAAAAAAAAAAAAAAAAAAAAAAAAAAAATTCATGCATATCTTACATAAAAAATGCAAGGGCCATATGATTGTTATACTTTGCTGCTTGAAAAAAAAATGCTATAAAATAGAAAAATATTTTCGTCTATTATTTTGTATAAAAGTAGCGATTCATTCATTTAATCGCTACAAAATGAAAAATAAATCAAGGAAATGTTAATAGCAGAATTACGGCATATTTTATTTTTTATGAAATGTATTTTTACCGGTTATTTTATAAACAAAAATGCAAGATACCTCAGAACTCGAAATATAAAAAAATCTAAAGAATTTATAAGAATCTAAAAATCTAAAGAATTTATAAGAATTTATAAGAATTTAGAAGAATAATATATATATATAAGAATCTGTCTGTTTAGCCAAATAGCGTATGGTACAGAATATGGTAACTTTCGCCTAATGCGAACGGAACTGTTAATACATTGTAGCATTGTAGGTTTTGCCATTCTAATCCAAACATTATACATAGCTAAAAATTGATATATTTTATGTTGTAACCCTATTCTTACTATTCTATGACGTGCGATAGATATCGCCATAAGACTATTCGCTGACAATCAACCTTCTCCATGTTTTTTTTTTTTTCAAAGTAACGTGTAAGTTTACAGCTCATTAATATCAGTGTAGTTTCTTGGTAACTGGAATAACTATATAGGGAATGGTTTATTTTTCGGCGGACTTTAAGAGCATTGCGTACACGGAACAGCGTGTGTCCTTAAGACCAGTAAAAGTCGAATTAACGACACCCAAGGTTAATTATAATAAGTAAATATTACGACTTTTTCGCGTGTTCCTCTTCGATAATAGCAGACTCCACCGCCACACGATCTCGAAAATTATTTGGCGTGACTATAATTTAAATATTGGACCAGATTTCTAAAGCGAACCTATTTTTAGGTATTTTTATTTTTAATATAGTCTTGTCTCAGTTATTGATCAGTGAGAAAATTAATAAAAAACAAGGAATAAAACAGTTTTATACAACATTGAAACATAATATTTCTGTATAACAAAGATTTGATTGCCAATTGACAATCCTATTTGATATACCCATTGGCGTCTGCAACTTGCATTGCTATCTTGTATACACCTACCATCGCTATATATATATATATATGATGTAATAAATAGCTCTTGAATTACTCAATGGCTTATTCATAATTTCAGTTTGTGGCAAAGATAATGAGAAATCACATAATGTTTCTTCACTCATAAAGTTATAAAAACCCTGGGCGATGCTCGCAACTCACAACTTCACTTAACAACCTACTAGGAAGAGGAACTGACACACTTTGATAATTCTGTAAACGCAATTTAGAAAATTTACAGAAAATAGCTTTATCCTCATTTATTTACGAATTTTCTTTGATTTTTTTGTAAGGTATAGAATTTTATATTATTATTAGAATAAGTATAGCAAAATTTGAAAGTCTACAGTAATTTTTGATTTATTATTATTTTTTATTTTTTTTAAGGGGGCGAGAATCATTCTCATCAATAGTCCAGTTTTTTTTTTTTTTAAACCACTTTTTGTAAATATATTGTGAATGGGAGTCAATAGAAGAGGAATTTACGGATCGTAAAAAAATCGAACTTAGTCTTGGAGTTTTAGTCTCTAATGCATTTCCAGAAACCGAAAAAGATGATCGATTATCTATGATTATCGATGATGGTTTCGATGATAGAGATTATCGATGATTGTTTCAGAAAAAAAAAACACCTCATATTTTATTAAAAAATCTATTATGGAACTAAAGTTTTAAACTAAAATATAATTATTAATGGTTATTTTGTACCATATGTTTGAAAATAACAGCTTTAAATATTTTTAGCATGACGTACTTTTCTATGAATTCACTCAATAAAGAACTAATAATGGTTTTTATTTTCATCTTTCACTATGTGACAATGCAAATCATAATACAACATTGGGTCTAATCTTATTTCTCTATTTAGTTTGAAAACTTTTTGATTTTCATAGAAACAAATGATTTCTGAAAATAGGTTTGTTCCAACAAGCACTTAAAATACGTCGACAACTCTTTCGAATACCCATTACGCCTTACTTGTTAAAATGGGCTGTTATTAAGGCGTAATGCGAATGTGAACGAGTTATCAAAGTGCTTTGAGTGCTTGTTGAACATATCTAATATTTTTTATGCATAAAACGTATTTTTGAAATTTTTTCGGGCATGTATACATTAGCGGGACTTGGTTATTTGGACTCATGAGACCCCAAAACGTGTATTTCCGTTGAAGTCGAAATTTTTCATAATCGCAATACTTTCCCTAACTAATAAATTTCAAATGTAGGTGAGTGAAAGTAAATATAATTTTTGATAAATGGAAGAAAATCTACTTTTGAAAATAATAAATAAATTGATTTCTTCAATAATTTTAAATGTAGCATTTGAGGCTGGAAGAGGTGGCAAGAGGTCTTTAACATTTGAAATTTGGGAACTGAAGTGACCTTGCTGGGCCTTTTGTGGCCTGCTCCCCTCCATCTTTGGGTTACCGGCGCTCACCTCCAAGGCTCACGTGTATCTACATCATCTACCTCTTTCTTGTGCAAGAAGGAGGTACAAGGAACCTAGTTCTATCCGGTTATCGATTGTTATTAACCAAGTAAACATGTTTAAGGCATATATATATACATAACAAAAATGCGTAAAAGAATTCCCATTTTTATGACAGACCCATCTCAAAACAAGATATGCTCAACCTCTTCTGAAATTACTCATAAACACAAAATTAGTGAATAATAAACATAGAGGCGTTTCAGGATTAGTACAAGATTATGAGCTATAAAAAATTGAAGTCCTAAGAGGTTGAATTTAGCTGAATGCCGGCCAATTTAGCATAGAAGCTGTTTCATTGTAGGCTTTTCTAGTATAATTATAAACATGGAAGCCATCGACCAAGGCTTTCAATGCTTTGGATGAGGAAGCCCTCTCAACAAGCCAAATCTCTCAATTCCTAAATGCCAGGCATAGGGACATTATAGTAAGTGTTTGAAACATGCTATAGTTTGACCTCGTGGTAGTAAACCACACATAACCATTCGAAATGAAGACCTAAATGTTTCGGTGAGGATTGGTGGGCATAGAAAAATTTAAAGCAAAAACTGCAAACCTAATAATTTACAAAAAGAATAAGAACTATGCTGAATTCTAATTTACTCGATGGAAAGATATCCTCGAACCAACCAATAATCACCCAAGAGATCCTCTAAGGGCTGGATACATGCCAGAATAGATTGGACGACGTTACCCCTCATCATGCATATATGGGGCTGTCCAAAGTCAACCTAATGTTCCTACCACTGCCTAGTAAATGAGGGGTGATGCTGCGTATGAATACAGATACTCGAAACAAGACTTCATTAACAACATGACTAGTGCTCTAGTGCTGACCAGTGCTGCAGAACGGTCGAAGAAAATAAATTCTGGGGCAGTTGAAAAAACAAAAACAAATACATATCTATAGCTCATTTCCACGAAGTTATTTTTTTATATTTTGTGATTTTTGGAAGAAATTGTTGCTTTTTCTAAAACATGGAAAAGAATTTTTTTAGTAAAAACAACTTTTTGGAGTATGATTAAATCAAATTTATGTTACCCAACTCCATTATTTCATTTCTTTTTGAGTTTAGAGAATACAAGAGTGAAGCAATACCTTTTTTTTTACGTTTAAATATTGTTAATTTAACCTATGGAAGTAAATGTGGACCCCATAAGAACTTGGGATTCCAAAGCCCGAAGGTAGGCGTTTGAAGTGCGAAATAAGATTTTTCGAGAAAAAACAAAAAGCAGATACAAATATCATTTGCATACATGAAAGTGTTTAATATAAACTTTATGATATTTAGCTAAATGAAATATATAAAATATTCCTATGGCCAGTTTTATAACCAAATAATATTCTGAAACGAAGCATGCTAAATATCAAGCAGGTGACCTTTGCAAGTCCCAAGTCTCCGTCCCGACCTGTTTTGAATTTAATTTCTGCCTTAAAAATATACTTTTTGATATCATAAACAACTTATATAAACTGGGAGGACTTGTTTGGAGAGTAAATAATATACTTTAAATGGGCAGGCATTCCAGATTTTCACATTATAGGCAAATTAAAATCGGATAATAATCAAAATATTCATATGTAACATTTTCGCAAACCCTTTATTCTCTTATAATGCCCAATAAGAAATACATTAATTAGCTTCTTTTGAGGCTAATTTGGTAATAAATAGTACATATAATTACTACTCATCTACAATCTTTTATGGTTTGCATAAATAAATGTATTATAGAGGACTCCTAACGGTTCAGTAACATAATTATACATGCATGATAACATTTTTTTTTTATTACAATCATGGATTTTGCCACTCAGTTCCCTATAAGAATGAATTTTATATTGGCTAAATTGAGAACCACCAGAGAATTGCAAGAGGTATTTGTTTGCCATTCATTGAACCCAAGCGACTTGCAGCAGAATAACGGGAAATTCCCTTCTTCGCTGCACTCCTCAATGCAGCCTGCTTCATTATTTAAGTTCAACAACTTTAAAAAAAAACATATAATAATGTATGTAATATTTATTTTTAAATTTGCATTTATATAAGCTAAAAATATACCCTTCGTAAAATAGGAACAATTTAAACAGGAAAGCAAAAAAATAAATAATAATAACTGGATTCCAACAGAAGATATCTGAGTGTGAAACATACCTGTGTTTATTTTTCCCTGACTCTAAGCATGGACTGGAACATTCAATGTTTATACTTTTAAGCCAGTGAACTCATAAAAATGACTGCTTGGCTGCTTCTATTATATAGTTTTATTTATTTTATTTTTATGAATAAGCAGAATCAGAATCCACCTAATTTGTAACATTTTCCATACCTAATGTAATGCTTATATTAAATATAGCAGCGGGTAATAAAAATATTTAATGACATCTTAAAGATGCTAATGAATGCATAAAGTGAGTTGTTGGAGCCATAATTATTTTCAGGTGAGCACAAAAATGTGAACAATAATCGCTATGTTTTTCCACCGAGCTAACACATGAATTAGCTAGCAAAAATTTTTTTGAGATTATTAAAGTTGTATATGCTTGACCTTGTTACAGATATTGTTTTATAATCAATGCCTTATTGAGTCAGAACTGGAATTGTTACTGATACAGAACTGTATTGTTTTGGTTGTACGAACCTTAGAAAATACTGTCATTAATCAATACTGTGAAACAAAACAAGACACAAAACATATGATTTAAAAAAGTTTTAAACTTGTTGGAGCGAACTACCAGTTACTACTGTTCGATTACCTACCGTCTACAGAGGCCTAGAACCTTTCACAGTTCTTCAGACTATATATAAGGAGCGATGGACAGCAGTTTTAGTCTTGTTCTGAAGCTCAAGCCAATTGTTATTTTTTGTTACTGTATAGTTACAAAGTGATATTTTTTGTTTATATTGTAGACTGTGTAAAAGTTTTAATCGTTTGTGTTTTCATAGCTTGTGTGGCATTCTAAAAACCTTATTTTCGTTTAATAAAAATTATTTCAACCCACAATTTTTTACGATGCAAAAGGCGATGTTTGACAGACCTAACTGTAGTTCAGTTGTTATGACTTAATGTTATATAATGTTATAGACGATTGAATTGTTGTTCAATCTCTATGGCATATATAACCATGTGATTGTTTTTCACTTGAATTATATTCAGTAATAAATATTCTTTCTAGCAGTTAACTTAATTAACCTTATATCTAGTACTTAACGGATATAAGGAATATCCCCTGCCCCTCGGAGCTGCTTATGAGCAGGAAGCTGAGGGGAGTTATTCCTAGAACTCAAGAACAGCTTAAGCCTCAAACCAAGGACCTTGAGGAAACGAAAGCGGTGCTGAGAATGCGACAACAAGTCAGTAAGAAGTATTATGACCGGGGAAGCAGAAAGGTAGAAGGGTTCTGTCCTGGTGAGCAGGTGGTGTTCCAGAAGTCTCCGGGCTCAAGTTGGACTCCAGGGACAGTCAAGAAAGAACTGGATCGGCCCCGATCCTATCGGCTGATGACTGAGGATGGAGGTGAGGTAGAGAGGAACCAGCGACATATCCTGCCAGCTGGGAGAGAAGAAAAGGGAGATGGAGAGGACGAGGCGCGAGGAGCTAGGGAAGGCGAAGGAAGAGCAGAAGATGGAAGGATCTACAGGACCAGAAGCGGCAGAGCCGTCCACCCTCCGGCCAGGCTCAATCTTTGAGGAGGGAGATGTTATATAATGTTATAGACGATTGAATTGTTGTTCAATCTCTATGGCATATATAACCATGTGATTGTTTTTCACTTGAATTATATTCAGTAATAAATATTCTTTCTAGCAGTTAACTTAATTAACCTTATATCTAGTACTTAACACTTAATAATAAGATAGACGAGTCCGTAGAGCTGTATTATGTATGTAGATGTATTATTTCTTTAAAAAAAAATATTTAAAAAAAATAATCAAAAATTAAGACTAAAATTCTACATAACTTACTTCACTGTCTACATAACTTTCAACATACACCCACTAGCAGAAACACATAAATCCACCACAAATCCGCACAATCCACCCCGACGGTTGCTGAGGCGGTGGCCTAGAGACTTCTTGGAATAAATAACACTAATGTATCACGAATACGTGTAGAGCACAGATTTGTTCATTGCAAAAAAAAATTTTTGCAGATAGCAAATTTAAAACATGAAATAAATAAATAAAATTCTATATAAAATAATTAAATAAACTGAAAATATAATACTTGAACTTTCGTCCGGATCTGAGGTACAGAATTATTTTATTTTGTATTCCGTATTATAAGGCAATATACCAAAATAAACTGATTGTACTATCCAAGTAAATATAATTTACAAAGAGATGTATGTTCAACTAAATATTCTTTGATGATTTGAAAACTATGAGTATTTAGTATTTTATGTCCAATGGAAAAACTATGAATGAACCTTACGACATGAACGATGGAAAACACCAGTTCAGATTTTGATAAAAGTGATATCTTAAGTTTTATGACTATGGGATTTTTATGGGTAGATTTTATGATTAAAACCAAGTTTTGATAACTAATTTAAGCACAGAATTAATTAATAAAATAAAAAAATTAATAACTTCATAAGTACATTAAAATTACTATTTGAAACTGGTTATGGTTGCCTACTTTGGTAGGCAAATCAGTGTATGGGTGTAAAATATCTTAGTTGGTTAGGAACTTCGTCTGGTCTTACAAAAAACTATAACTTACTAAATGGTTGGAAAAACGTTTTTCCCCCAAGAAATATGAACTTTCATCGTTCGCCTGTTGTAAAACTTCAAAATTTACTTTTAGCTAAACCTGTTTTTTTTCCCTGTCGTGTTCTTCATGTCACTCACTCACGGATGTTGCTGAAAACTTATTTCAATTAAAATCTTTAAATAAAATCCTCGCTCAACAAGCTTTTTTTTTTTTTTTGCAAAAATGGAAAACTTCAAGTTTTGTAATTAAAATTATATTATTCAATACTTAAAATAGAAAATAAGGTTTAAAAATAACTCTGAGAAGCCTTAGGCGCTAGGATAATTCAGGGGTCACCTGTGGTGTAGTGGTTAGCATAGCAACCTACATTACTATAGATCGCGATTTCGCGTCCCGATGTTTTTATCTATCCGATGGGCCCTACGATTTTTTGAAGGGAGTAAAAAGTCCTAGGCTAAAAAATCCTTACCATCCCTCGGATAGGACGTAAAATGGAGGTCCTTAGCCTGTACAATGTCAGGTACTCGTTAAAAGATCCCTATCCTAATTATACCTGGAGAGACAACATTTAGGACTCCCACTGTAACATCGGCCTGTTACCCTGTTTTAGAGAACATGGTACAAATAAATAAAGAATTATCATTTATCTTGCCAAATTTTGGTTGGAAGAGCATTTCTTGATTTAATCAGTGAGAAATATGTATTTAAACTTAATTATATGACGAAAAATTATATAGATTAATATGATGTAATTGATATAATAGGATGAAATAACAGCAGAGAATTATGCAGGGGGACTAAGCTAAGGTCAATGTGAAGGAGACGCGGTTGTATAACTAACTCTTGTGCAACCCTCGCGCTCTCGTCTGTTTGGTAACCATCCAGTCTCCCATCATCTTCCATTTAATATTCATTCTTCCAAATATCTGAGCTCTTATCCATTTCGAAATTGACTCGCCTAAGGGCTCTATATTTAGGCGTCCCTTTCGGGATTCAACCAGCGTAGGGACTTATTAAGGAAGGAACAAGTAAGTTTTGATGAACCTTCATCACCATGCTCGTTGGTAACCTGTAATGTATTTTATTAGGAATTATAAATAACTATTGTATGATCAGCTCTGTTAGATGTATCAACATACATAACGAAACAGTTTCATTATTTTTTAGTTACGTTATATTTAAACATGTTAGAGTGAACTTGAAAGTGTGAGGATCTTCCGTTCATAGAATTCCATTATATTTACATCTTTTTTAGCTCGAAACTTATAGTATGTAGCTTATGATAACCGGAAAAGGGGTCTGTTCTATCTACTCATGAATAGTCCAGTTATTTCTTCAAATGTATTTGAATGGACACTTACGGGCTCCTAAATTAAAGGATTTATTTTCTACTGCTAATCGAAGGGTTAGTTCAAAGTTAGCGATATGAACACGTTACTTAACTACATTTCATTATTTCAAACGTGAATCTGCAAATGCAATAAATGGCTGGGGGAAAAAATTATAAAAACGTTGAGAACTTGTTGATACATTTACGATCGCCCGAATAAAGTTTATTATACATAAATATATTCTATCCTATGAAAATTGAAGCCACCGATGGTCACTCAGCAGTAGAAAATACATCCTTTAATTCCAAATTTTACAGCAAATTTAAATGCAACTGACTTTCGGTGGTACTCGTACCATTTCTTTTACGATGCTTGAGACTGCACAAGAAGGGCTTTAAGGTAGGAACCTTATCTAAAGTGGAGAAACACGGTTGACATTCCAGTTTGAACTTAGTCCGGTGCTTAGTATATCATAGCATCTATATCTAAAAAATTCGTGATTCCAAGAAGGGTGTTGGCGCGAATTGCAGCATCAATTTTTTTGGTGGTACGTACGGGTTCTAATTTTCAGACTCGAGAACAAGAGAATTATGGAAAACAGATCATATCACGAATAATTGTCATCAAACTAAAAAACGTGTAATTCTACTTTTAGAAACAATTTTCAGATATAAAAAAACATTTTTGGAGGGTATTGGGGTGGGTAGCGAGACTGGTCCTCATCCTTATAATATTTATTATTAATATATTATCCAGCTACTATGGACTGCACTTCAACAAACTTCCTTCTTTGATTCCTCACCCAAGGCTGAAAAGAATGGATAATACTGGATGTTACCGGTTACTATAAGGCTTACGAAAAAAAACGTTTAATGCTTGTATTCTATTACAAAAGGCTTATTTACATGAATATAATAAGATAGATTTGGACCAAACGAGTTGAACTTTGGGGCTTCATCGAAACATAAAATTCTTCTCGTATCCACTACTGCAAGATGTCTCGAAAGAAGATGGCATTCTATATTACAACTATTAACGAAATACATCCAAGGATTCTTTCTCTAGAATAAAACCTAGGTTCATTCCATTATCCTTGTCAGTCTGTTCACATTTACTAGATTTTTTCAATTTCTAACACAGTTGTTAATTTTAATTGTTAGGTATAATTTAAAAACAAAATCTAACTAAAATAAGTTGTTTATGTGAACCGACTCGCAAAAATCTAGAAAATTAGAGACTCTTAAGTATATTATGATCCTAATGGTGAAGGAGCCTCTAAATGAGTGTGACTGTTAACAACTACAGTTTCACATAAGATAATTAACCGCCTACGGCAGCTTTTCTTCATCTCGCTCCTGACTAACATCAACGTCATGAGTTAGCTAGTCCAATGAGGCAATTAGGGGCGGGGTGGAGGTAATAATGACTTGGCGAACGATGTGTTATCCCAATAACAGTTACATATTACATGTCAATCACAGTAAAGTATCCACGGTAAACTATCAATCAAAACAACAGTTAGGACATTTAAGAAAATGACCGTTATCAATTAATTAATAATCGGACATCATTAAAAGAAAAATAATCGGGGAAGTATTGGTTTACAAATAAACGATACATGAATGTACAGCTAAAAGCACATCGAGTTGTAAGCATAAAGCTGAAGATCATGTAAACTAAAAAAAACAGTGTGTTGACATGTACAGTCTTGGGCAAAAGTATTAGGCACCCACATTTTTTATTTATAAAAAAGGAACCTCTTTAAATAATTTTTTAAGCCCTAATTTTATAGTGTACCGTGAAACAAAATCATATGACTTTGTAACATTCAAAAAGATTTCCAGACTTCTTATTGAAACATTTACATAACTATGTACATAACCCTTTTCGAATGTTCGATAACGGTCTAAACATGAGAAGTAATGGATTAGGGACTTAGTCTTGCTCTGTACATCGGAGCATATGATTACTTTTGTGTCACCCATAGTTACTTTTTGGAACTTCCAATAAAAATTATTTAACCCACATGAGTGTTACAATTACAATAATACAATAGTATTATTGTTATATTCAATTGTGTAAATGTATGTGTTACTTTTAAAACATATAATCAAACATAAAAAAAAGGGGTCTTTTTTACTTATTTTTTAAAAGAGTCGTTTTTATTTTAAACACCACACCAGTTACTTATTTTTTAAAAGAGTGATTTATCTTAATATTAAATTAATACTAGTGAAGAACAGATGATATAAGTAATGTATTTAAAAAGCTTCAAATGTAAACAAAATAGGTGGTTTAATATACAATTCGTTGAATAAATCATTTAGGGGTCCAATATGCTTTTGTTGATTTTAAAATACAATCAAATATCTCGTTCTTGTATCTTCTTCTGTAAGAAAAATCACATAGGTACGGATCTAGAGGGGATTTTATACAATATTCCGAATCTTTGAAGTGTCTTGTAAGCCACTTCTTCTGATTTAAGAATACGACTCAGTTGTATCAGATTCTTTATTATGAACTAAAACAACTTCAACGTTTCTTAAAATCTAGGAAGTTGGTAACCTCCTTCATGTATAATTGTTTTTCTTATAAAATAGATATATGTTATTAAATAACGGTATGATAAATCACTAATAATATCAAAAAGTAACTGGTGCGGCTAAAGTAAAAAAGACCCAAAAAAAGAGTAAATTAATATTTTGTTATCATGAATTTCGCTTTTAACTGACCTCATTAAACTTTTTTGGTATAGAAAATAAAAAAGCAAGTCGAAACAATCTTCTTTGTCTTTATTTTTTCACACTCTTCTTTTAAAAATTAAAACGTATTTTTTTTTGTAGGTTTACGTTTACCCATAGCATTTTTTTAATTTAAACCACGATGAGATCTGAAACTCAAGAGGCCAATCAAGTAATCAATCAAATCATGGTCAATCACGCTAGTCATATCAAATCCTTTCATGTGTTGTATTTAGCTATTTTCTAGTTCATATTAAAGAATACTTCATTCTGATTAAACCTCACAAGTTAAATCAAAATCTTCAGATGGTCCTAGGATTTTTACAGGTAATGAGAAAGGACTTAGCTATGCCGTCCTGCGGATGGTTTACGTCCCGTTCTAAGGACGGCAGAGCCAAGGATTTTATATGAATTAAGATGAAGAAGAAAAAAAAAATAAAGATTTTTTCATAACGGAGGAATTATGTTCAAAAATTATGATTTTGTTTAGAGACCGCTTGACCTTTTGGGACAGTTTGTCCTGAATGTTTTGGAAATATTCTAAACATTCTCAAAATATTATAATTTAAAAAATAAATTAAGAAAGGAGACGTAAAACGACGGTCCCGAGACTCTGCGATGTTAGGTAATCTTTAAATAATAACTAAATATATCCTATATCGCCGATATCCTAATTATAGTGTATAGGCGAACTTTAGGACTCCCACTTTAGTATCGTCCGATTAGACATACAATTATAAATCGAGGTTAAATAAATAAACAAGCAAATCAAAATCGTAGGAGACGCTGTTTACAAATTATGAAGAGAAAAAAGTCGTTGGGATAAAGAACCCCTACGTTAACTCAATTTTGATGAAATCTTCGCTCTCAGACCAAGGGTATATTCCTACCTCAAATACCCAATTTCAGTCTCGTTCGATAATCGTTTCTGAGCTATAATCTGCTCACACACTCGCACACATTATTTGGGGGGACTTAAACGTATATTTCCGTTGAAAACCGGAAGTCAAAATATTTCAGGATCGCATTACTTTTCCTTACTATATATTTCATATATAGGTAAGTGGAAGTAAAAATAAATGACTTCCAGAACTCTGTGACTAGAATATAAATATATTTATTTTTATTTTCCTAACTTACGACTTCAGATTCATAATAACATGTTAAGACGTAATTCGGTATTGAAATGTGAGAAATTATTATTTTCTCAATTATTCTTATCCTAACTGCATTTCTGATTAGTCCATTACACGCATGAAATAATTCCTTCGGCATGTTATGCAGTTTGGGATTAGATTGAATGTTTGGTAGTGTGTGTGCGCACGCGCGTGCATTTACAGTTACAATCAACCCGAATTCATTTAAGTTTACCTAAATTTATTCTATCCTATGATAATTGAAGCCACCGATGGTCACCCAGCTGTTGCAAATATATTCTTTAACTCCACATTTCACGGCAAATTTAAATGCAACTGACTTTTATGGTGCTTGGGCCATTTCTTTTATGACGCCTGAAAATGCACGAGGACATAAAGGTGGGAACCTTATCTAAAGTGGAGAAACACGGTTGACATTTCACTTTGAACTTAGTAGGTTGCTTCGTATAGGAGAAAAAAAAATTATATATAGGTATATATAAAATTTGTAAGAAAGAAAAACGAAAATACAAAAATGTCGATGAGAATATCTTTATATGTTACATGATATTTAAAGTAATTGCTCAGATACCCGTAGTATATGAAGTGTAGTTGAATGGTACAAAAAAACTTTTTGCTATACCAGCTCATCTCATGATCCTTAAAATATCCAATATCCTAAACACCGAATCTGTGTATCCTCTCCCATGTATAGCTACTGACATTTGCATAAATTTAAATATGTTTCGACAACGTATCACAAAACTCGCCAAAGCTTCTTGGTAAAAATTATACATAACATCAAAACAATTCAGATCGTCAGTAAAAGTGTGAATAATTGTAGATTACAAGTTCCGACTTTCCAGAGTTGCTGTTGTGATGCCTCTTATAATTTTGTCTGTATATATTCGCTTTGGAAAGTTCTTTTGTCATAAATTTTGGTAAATTTGTTCCAATTTTCTACAAAAATGTAATGACTTTTTTTACTTTCACTTACATATATATGAAATATATAGTAAGTGGAAGTATTGCGATCGTAAAAAAATTTCGACGTCCGGTTTTCAACGGAAATACACGTTTTGGGGTCCCCTGAGTCCAACTAACCAAGTCCCGCGAAATGGTCTGTGTGTGTGAACAGACTAGCTCAAAAACTATAAACCGTGCGAATCTGAAATTGGGTATTTAGTGTATGTATATGCTCGCGATGTGACAGCAAAAATTTCATCAAAATTGGTCAAAGGGTGGGGGTACTTTATTTAATAAATTTTTACGTTTTTTCGACTTTCTCAAAAACGGCTCGAACGATTTTGATTAAACTAAGTATTTGATGTATTAATATGCCCTAAATATGACTGTAAAAATTACATCAAAATTGATCAACCGGAGGGGGGACTTTACTTATAAAATTTTGTATCATTTTCATGTGTTTTTTTTTTATTTACTCAAAAATGGCTTTAAAGATTATGATCAAACTGGGTATTTGACGTATGTATATGCCAAAGATGTGACAGCCACCATTTCATCAAAATTGGTCAAACGGAGGGGGCTCTTTAGTGAACTTTTTTACCAATTTTTACCTTTTTTTCGATTATCTCAAAAACGGCTTTAATGATTTTGATCAAATTCGTCATGTTTAATGAAAATTAGGTGTTTAATAATATCAGGTAAGTTTTATCAGTATTAAAATTTTCGGAGGGGGCTTAAATGGGGAAGGGGCCTTTTTTGTTTTCCTATAAAGTACCTTTGTTTTAGTTTATTTTGAGAAATTAACTGTCTCTAAAAATAAGAAATGGCTAAATATGATATATGAAAAAAATCAAGTAAACAAATATAGGAGAAAAAAAGAAAAATATTCCGTCAACTCATAAAACACCTTGAGCTCACGCATGCGCCGTATGCCTTTAATTACAAACCAATGCGTTATAATTAAAGATGTTCTGTTCATTTAATGAGAATTATTTGTTTCATTGGAAATAAATGAAATATTCAACAAGTACATAGAGAATTATAAAATCAGACGACTTGGAGTATTATGCTTGCATTGCCGAATTATCACAAGTAAAAACTTTTATTTAATAATAAAATAAATTAGTTTTTTGTTTTTTTTTTGAGCAAATGAAAACAAAAATAAGAAATGAATGTGGAAAAATGTATAACTTTGAGAAGTGGCAATTAACAAAACACATTAATTTCTAATCTAAGTGCGTTGCTAATGAAAGTTGTGTGTTGCGCGCACGCACCAGATATTTTACAAAATCGTTTTGAGGTGCATCCTAAACCACTCCTTTCTTGCTACCATTATAGTTTTAGTGTTAGTAAATAAATTTATTGCTTTATATAAATTACGTTTTTTTTCACACTTTTGACGAGAATTCAATAAATTAAAAGTGGGTTATTTATTTATAACATTCCGAAGCCCTCCCTCAGCCATCCGCAACGGACCACCAGTAGTGTCTGCCTTTTTGGTTTGCCAGGATAGGGAAGCGATTGGTTTCCCTTTCACTTCTGTTTTTTTTTTTTTGACTAGTTGAATGCTTACAAACTGGCATGAAGAAGTCGCCGAACACTGAAAAACGATTTGGTATTCTTAATATTTCGAAACATGATTTATCGACCAATAGTTGGGTAGTTATTCCCTCTTAAACAATTACAATATTACAAATACATAATCAGCTTAACCAAGGACGGGTTTGTTGACCTCCCACATAGTAGACAAACCTCATCCTATTAGCTTTTGTTGTAGGTATATTAGATGTAGTTTATAGTTTAGTCTCGAGATGCTTTAGTCTCATAAAGTTTGGTAAATCAGATTTTTCCATCATTGGAAATTTAATGATGGCCTTTTAACATGCACAGCCCTCTCTGTCAAGCCAACAGACAAAGAAATGATGAAGGACCAGAGACTCGGAGTGGAGTGGGGATGAAGAGATCGAGAGAATATACAAATAGATGGAGGTGGGGAGGGGGTAGATGGCGATTAGCCGTAATTACCGGAGGGGGGGGGGGAAGTGGAGGGGCAGACTGTGAAAAACAAGGTGTATCGCCCTCCCCTGCCCTCGCTCTCGGGTTCCTTCACCCTGACTTCTTCTCCGGAGCTAGCTGTTTCTAGTCAGAGCTCAGCTCTAGCCAATATCTACTATCATTGCAAATCTCTAGCGTTGCTAAAAAATACAGACAGTATTGGAGTTGAGCAAAGACAATAATTTCTTGTATAGAAAAACTTATGTTCTTGCAATCTCGTTTGTACCATTCAATGCCCACAAGCGCTCACTTTGGTAATAAGCCAAAATCGCATTTTACTACTTTTGCAAGATTCAAAAATCTGGTGCACACAACTTTCACTTACCAACTTACTTTGTTTAGAAATTAACGTGTTTTCTTAAAGGCCATTTCTCAAAGTCACACAATTTTCCACACTCATTTACTTATTTTTGTTTTTATTTGCACTTTAAAATACCCTAATTTTTTTTTTTTTTATTATTAAATAAAAGCTTTTACTTGTGATGATTTGGCAATGCAAGCATAATACTCCAAGTCGTCTGATTTTATAATTCTCTGTGTAGTTGTTAGAAACTGCGTATAGTTCCCATGGAACAAACAATTTCTATTAAATGAACAGATCATCTTTAATTATAAAGCATTGGTCTGTCATTAAAGGCGTTTTGCTCATGCGTGAGCTCAGCGCGTTTTATGCGTTGACGGAATAGTTATCTTTTTTTCTCCTGTTTATGTTTACTTGATTGTTTTCATATTTCTTACTTAGCCATTTTTATTTTTAGGCGAAACAAGAGACAGATAATTTCTCCATAGAAACAAAAACAAATGTACTTCATAGGAAAACAAAAAAGACCCCTTCCTCATTTATGCCCTTTCAGAACATTTTAAGAATGATAAAGCTTACCTGATATTAAAGAATGCTTGATTCTCATTAAACATGATGAGTTTAATCAAAATCGTTAAAGCTATTTTTGAGAAAATCGAAAAAATCATAAAAACTTGTAATTGATTGTAATACATATTTATATTACTAGCAGGTATTGAAAGTATTCCTTTAGAGTGCTCGGTAAAAGTCAGTTTTATATTTATAAGTACAATTAGTGTTATTTTTAATATTAAATTCTTTAGGTGGTAATAAAATGCCATGTTTCTAGTATCTTTATTATCCTGATTATATAGTGGATCGCCTCTAAATAGATCATTGCCTTTTAAAAAGCTTCATTAACATACGCTTTTTTATTACGCTATTACTTTACTATACTTGTAGTGTGATGGGTCCCTTTCAAACATGACTAACAGCCTAGAAAAGAATACTTTCAAGAGCAGTTGAATGTTAAAATTACAATGTAAATGACATTGAAATATTCTTTTTTTAAAATAAATTAACACCTCAGTATGCTCAATACGGATACATACTCTTATTGTATTTTAGGAGTTACCATTACACCAGTTTATACAAATTTAACCCAAATAGGTTACATAAAAAAGCAGTAAAGACATTAAATTTTCCAAAGCATGTCGAAACCATAAATTCGACACAAATCATAAAAAATTTGGTATGATCCTTCATTGACATATTTAGTTCCAACCACATGGATATTGCTGCAGACAGACAAAGAACCTCATTTCTTCCTTCATATCAAAACCGAAGAGGAAGCAAATAAATATACATAAACACATATGTTGCACATACATATAAGTAAACAATAATATACATTCGCAAACAGAAAGGGGTGACAGTTATAAATAAAAATTATTTAAGGATAAGAAGGTGTCCCTAACACTATAAAACGACTATCAAAATATAAATATAGTTCACCCTTTCAACAAATTAATATTTCAAATCTGCTAATCGGCTAATGAAATTCAAATGTAACGTTTAAAAAAAATTACATTTATGCTCCTACAAACAGAGAAATAAAAAATAGTTGTCTAAAATGATCAAATGCATATTAAAAAGTTTAATGGGAGTCTTAACATAGGTTCTCATTTTATTTAATTCTGCTTATTTTTTTTATTTTTTTAGAAAGACTTGGCGATATGTGCTAATACTAATAGTGCACATATTTACAAATCAAAACTGTTTACACATGGGAATATTTCCTAATCATGGCTTTCTGCTTCCCACAGCAGCTAACAAACAAATTGGTTGCGTATGAGCATTAATGCTGTCGCAGCAGTGGCATTGAAGTCTCCGGTCCTCTTATGAAAGAAACCTATTCGTTTAACTAATAATTAAGAAATGTATAGATAAAACAAACATTTAATACATATATATTACAGTCTTAGGGATGAGAAAATTTTAACACCTAATTTTACTCTTCAACTCAAAATCACCCAAATCCAATCGTCTCTCCCTATCCCATTCCCTGTTACCCAGTCGACGCAATCTGAAAAGAAAATAGCAGAGAGACCTACTAGCTTGACTTAGTTAATAAAATATACACATACTCTACAAGTTACTCAAAGAAGAAAATCATAAAATTTGCTAGATGAGGTGAAATGAAGTATTTAGAATTTATATATTAATCTAATCTTAATTTGTGGGTGACCACCATTTTTAAATTATTTTTAAATAATTTATTTTTTGAAGAGAAAAGATTTGGCTCCGCCGGGAGTCGAACCCGGGTCTCCCGCGTGACATGCGCGGATGCTAACCACTGCACCACAGAGCTCGGCCACAAGTAGAGCCAATCCTTCCTACCTCAGTAGGTATCAGTGAAGAGGAAGGATTGGCTCTACTAGGGGGCCGAGCTCTGTGGTGCAGTGGTTAGCATCCGCGCATGTCACGCGGTAGACCCGGGTTCGACTCCCGGCGAAGCCAAATCTTTTCTCTTCAAAAAATAAATTATTTAGAATTTATGTAGGAGAAAAGATTGAAACACGACTAGGAATCGAACCCAGGACCTCTTCCCTTAAGCCAGAGGACCTGGGTTCGATTTACGGCCTTGGTTCAATATTTTCTCTTACATAAAAAAAGTTCTTTAAAAATTATAAATTAATTATTAAAAATAAAAAAAATGACAATGTTGCCCTAAATGTCTCCACATAAAATATCAAACTATTTTTTAAGACTAAATGTAGTAATAAAATATGATATCGTTTTATAAGCACATTAAATTATAACTCTTTGCAGTAGCGTACTTAGGTGTGTGCGGAGAGGGCGGTCCACCACGGGTTTCTCTCTCGAGGGGGCCCCATATCAGAAAATGTACGCCCTGCTGCCGGTTATCAGCTCAGATAAAGAGGCCCACGGAAACCTAGAAGGCCCACCGGTCATCACCTTTTTTTATAAGGTACTCGGAAGGTGGTACAGACAACCACTCTACCCCCCGGCATCACTTCCGTTGGGGGAACCCCCGTTTGGGGACATCAAAAATATTTCCGTCCAGGGTCCGGATTATTGTAGGTCTTTGCCTGTAGTTACTCTCGTGTTAGGAGGGGCAAAGGAGGGAACAAAGGAGATTTATGTAAATATCTCTGAATTGTTATTATTATTGCTTGAAAACGGACTTAGACCCGCGTCCCTTGCGTATGTAAATTTTTCTATAAAGCTCCTTAAAACATTAGGCCTAGCCCCCCGGAAGGAAGTCACAGACCGTGGCGGTAACACACATAGTAGTTTAGTTATGGACCATTACACACAGGAATTGGATTTTATGGAGTGGATCGTTTCCTTTGAAAGCTGTATAAACCTCACAGGCCTGCACTTTATGCAGAATTTCAAAATAAGCTACAATCGTATATAAGATTAATGTCCATGAAATTAAAATAGAAAATGAGGTTATATCTATGATGGAATGAAATTATTTATATTATTAAATAAAAAAAGGCTGATATTCTGGGTAGACCCCACGGTTAGCTCAATTCATCAAAGCGCTGCAAAGGTGATGCAGAGACACGGGTTCGGTTCCCGGCCGTGGCGAACCATTTTCTTCAGATAATGTTACTTAAAAATGTATTGCTTGACTTTGGCTTCAAATTAAGCTAACGTTTAAACATCTTAAACTGCATATTGAGGAAAGTTATTCAATAAATAGTAAGAAAACATAGGGATCAATCATGGATAAGGCGGTGAGGTAAAAATATGCAATTTTAGTGACATTCATAATAATTGTTTAAATTATTATGAATGTCACTATGATTATTGTTGTTGTTCATAATAATCACTTGAAATAATACTTAATATATTATTTAAGTTGACTTATTCTGCTATTGTTCAAGTAAATATCATACTGATTTGGTATGTACGAATAATTCGCTTAACTATGCTAATCAGCGCCCTAATGGCCAGAATATGAGAGTAAGCAAACTCACCATATTATACAGAGGAATATATTTGTTTCGCTATGTAAACCAATGCCATGACAGAAAAAAAATGCAAAAGGCTGTAAGTTTGTTACTAATGGTCCGATTTTCACGATTTTTTTCTCTTTCATTTAGTAAGGAATACTGAGACCTTTCACTTTTGCATTTACATAGCAGCAACAATTTATAGTTGTTGAGTTATGAGCAAATAAGGTTTTATTTTCCTCATAGCGCTTCTTGGGGGATCTGACTACATTCCGAACTAGATGGGAAGGAAATTTTCAAAATGACGCCGCAATCATCACAAAATTCGATGAAGCATTAAGGAAGATACGGACCGACTAAATAGAAATTATATATATATATATATATGTAATTATAGTGGACTTATGTAGTTCTGGTTACAAGTCTTTCGGGTTTTGATCAACCATGATAGCTGTATAAGAGAATTAATTTTTTAATATTTTATTCATTCACTTCATTATTTTTTTCTGAAATAATTAAATTCAAATACAAACGATACATGGAAAAAAAATTCCTTTGTTAAAATTTCAGTTCTTCATAAGGGTAGCCCTACATTAACAATGTAGAAATGAAAACAAAAACAAACTCCTAATTAGGCAATATATAATTTTTCCACTCCAAGACTCATTAAATCATCAAATTAGCCCGATATAAAAACCTTGAAACTCAGGTACACTAACAATTAGCCATTAGTTAATTACAGGTACACAACTGTGAGAAACTC
Source organism: Aelia acuminata (assembly GCA_911387785.2). Taxonomy (NCBI): domain Eukaryota; kingdom Metazoa; phylum Arthropoda; class Insecta; order Hemiptera; family Pentatomidae; genus Aelia; species Aelia acuminata. Next base: position 92,029,666 of record OU426982.1, read on the forward strand.
AGAGGTTTTGAAGCTATCAGAAATTATTTTCCCAGACGTCGGTGCCGACCTGTGAAGATGGTTCTGGGAATATATTTGTGCAAGGATCGGACATTGGATGTCAGCACATATGCGCCAACTCTTTGATACCACTTCTATAACTCTTGTGTTTCTTCTCTTATCTCAACACCATTATTTACTCCAGTAAACATCTCCAGATAGAGCATATGTCGGTAACCTCGTTCAAAAATGAAATTGTTTAATTTTAAAATTATGCCAATGTCACGGTAATTTTTATGATTATGAAACGTCTGAGCATGTATAGGCTCGGTAGGGTTATTTTCATACACTATGTCGAGTACATGCCAAATGCGCCTGATTAACTTTAAAATATGATATTGTTTATTATTTAAATTCATGATAACAACTTATACAACATATTTAACTTCATGATAACTTAAAGCAACAAAAAAAATAATTACTTGCAGAACTTTTTATATAGCAATATTGTAGCAACCGATAAGGACAGCACATAGCTGTCCATGAGAAAAAGATTGTTATCTTAAGCCGACTTCAACACGTATATATGTTTGACCCACATCAGACCAATTTAGCAATTAAAATTAAATTAATGGTTTTCATCCGTGTTAATTATCTGAATTCTTCTTATGTCCACTTAAGTTTCTGAGAAATGGGTGTTCAAAGAAAAAAACTAGGGAGTTTTAAGTAATAGTATAAATTTGTTAAGGAGAAAAAAAATAAAAATATCAGTGGGATGCAATAAATCACATGATTTTTAGTTTATATTTTCGATTTAAAAAACTTTATGTGTAAGTATTGAAACAAATGAACAATTGAATCATGGGGGTCCAAATTTTCATCTATAAAATATAATATTCCGTTTTTTTATGTATGTACTAGCAAATTATTATGATATGTTTTGTTTGTTTATTTATACAAAGGCACGATAATATGACGTCACTGCCTGTTGTCTCTCCAAATGATGACTTCTACCGAATCCGGGTCAAAGGCAGCCACATTCGTGATTCCGAGGCAGCTGTCGAGAATTCCCACAGCGAATTTGCAATCCAACGTGGAATAATTTAACTCTTTCTAAGTAGTATATTAGTCAAACGGGCAGTTCGTTGAACCTCTCAAATCGGTGCAAACAACGCCGACAAAACAAAACAAAAAAACAGTTATTAAAATAAAATGGGTATTTAGCAGAACTGGCTACCAAAATTCCCGTAAAATTCTCGCGTACCCCCCCCCCCCCCCATCCAGGCAAGCCGTGAATCCAATTCTATTTATTAATTTAGGAATGTTCCTAGTTGATTATTTTTAATATTGGGCTTATTACATGGGAGAATATTATGCAGGCCGCTTTGGCGAATATACCATTTTGCCGATTATTTGGATTATTCGTATGTTTAAAATTAATGCCTGAGATTAATTGAAAAATAAAAGCGGTTTATTAATAGAAAAAAAAATATTAAGGAACGGTTGAATGAAATTCCAGCCTTTTCGATTCAAAATTAAATACTCCCGTATAATGACCGCATATTTCACAGTTCAACAATTAAATTGTTTCGGCCAGGAAAAAAGCGATTTCTTATGTATTTGTAACAGCTGAGTTCAAAAGTCGCCATGAAAAAGACCGATTAGCTATTGTTTTCGAGATAAGGTCAAATGTCATTTTTATAGTCTAAATTTTTACTTTAATGGAAATTTAGTTTTTTAAAGTTGTTAAACGTGTTAAAAAAATAATCTACAGCTATTTGGAAGTTATGAACCTTATTACTGTTGTTCTAATTTTTTTTTTTAACGTGGTTTATATATATATCTATATATATATTTTTTATTGGAACTTATTGTTTTGGAGTGATTTTCCGTATACTTTCCGCATTACTTTGTAGTATAGTAGTTGTAATCAATTGTGATTAAAGGAGAAAAAATTCAACGTAATAGTAGAATTACTAATTCAATTAAATTAATAGAACTATTCCAGTAGAAGAAACAGCTATATTTTAAATGATTTGGCAGTCCAACCTAAAAGATATATAGAGTTATACTGCTTTTGAGCTCTTTTAATTACATTTCAATATAATTATAAGTAGAGATGTAATTGAAGTCATTCTATTGTATCAACGTTTTTGAAAGTACTATTGAAAGGGTTGAGAGAAATTTTTGTCATATTGAATATAATTTATCATATTGAAATTATGCTCAGTGGTTCTTTGATATCAGGTGTGAACACCTTTCCATACTGAAATTGCATAGCTTCAGCCACTCTCTGGGTAAATTCTTTATTGTTATTAAAATCTTTTTGATCTCCCTTTACATTGGTTTTTACGAAATCGACCGTTTAAGTCGAGAAAAGTCTCACTTTATAGATTTAAAAAATGAAATTCTCCGGGTGAAACCGGTACATACAGTTAGAATAATATATAATTTTCTCCCTTCTCTGCTTCTAATTTTTTTTTTATATTTTAAATATTTTTTTTTACAATTTTACATATAATAAAATATCTTATTAATTAACTCTCATCATACTGCTCTGGCAAAGCATCTCCTACTCCACATCTTTCTTGACCCCACTACTCCCTATTTTCTGCCTGGTGTAGGAAAACTTTTTCTGGTCATCTGTCATCTTTTATCCTCACCAAGCGGTGATACCAGTGGAGTCTCTTTTTTGTGGTCCATTTAATATAAAATATTCTTTTCTTCCCCTTCATTTTTCTAACAATATAACTGTAGCTATGTGACTAGCTTTCTAGGTATTTCACAGTTTATTTAAAAATTCATCTCTAAACATATTATTTTTGGGGCATTTTGTATTAGTATACTCCAGGTTTCAATATAATATAGCATTGTTCCAAGTATGAATGAGTGATAAATTTGAGATATGTTTTTTCATGATAATTAGTTAAATTACGATGATACAAAACAATATTTATTGAATCAACTTGTTCAAAGTATCAAGTAACAATGAATGAGTGTTATTTTTTATTACAGACAACATAATTTATTGTCAACCTGTGAAAATGTTAGATTGGTGAAAATCGAAGAGTTTTTGGATTACTCAAACTATATTATTTCTCCCTTCTCTGCTTCTGATTTATTTTTCCCCTATTTTATAATGCAAAACGAAACACAACACATAAAACTTGTTTGACTACTAAAAAGAAAAAAAAAAAAAAGAATTGGAATAGGATATATTTGTGTTGTGTAATTTATGCAGTTGGATGAGGGCATTGGACCCAAGGAGGTGGGTGCTGGTTTGGCAATTTTAACTTTCTTTTTATTGTCGAGCCTAAGGGGCTTATACACAAATAGCCATCTACCTCAGACCACAAGCTTTGGCCTTGTGTGTCTTTCTAGCGTCTGAGGTTAGTAGAGTGTCTCGTAGAAGAGAAATCAGTTTATGTGCAAGATGGTTACAAAATATTAACAATGTATAATATTTTAATTATTCTGCAGGCCATGCAGAGCCTAACCTTATAACACGGCCTTTTTTATAAACATTAGCTAAAAAAAATAAATAAATTACTCAACCAAAACTTGGAAAAAGTCCGACAAGGAATCCTGGGACAAGAATGAAACGAAAGAATCTGTAGACACCGACCACCTCCAACACTTACTAGACAAACACTCCAAGTATTCAATAAATTACAAAGGACTCATTTACATCACTATAATAACACCTTTCTAGACTTACGGTGCGTAGCTTTGAAGCTCAACCAAACCATCACATACATCTCGCATCGAGCATGTACCTACAATTCGAAACCCTTATATTACCGATCGATCGATTCCTATATTTCAATGAAATATAGGAAAATGGGCGTCACCAGCACCAAATTATTAGGGAAATGAATTAATATTCTCTTAGATATGTAAAAACTTGAAGGCTAAAAGTTGAAATAAAAAATGCGTAAAAACAACTGTTGGGACTCTAATGATGTATTTATAAAACTTGCCAAATTATGTCAAAATTAGACTTTAAGTAGTTGCTCCCTTCCAAAGTATTGGGGGAGGCGTGGCTTCCTTCTGCTGTTTCTGATAATTTTCCAAAACATTTAAAAGAAGATGGTCTCGAGACCACCTTTTAGCAATGTTATTGGAGTATCACCAATAGATAGTTAGTGTCTCAAGAACCCTGTTTATGCCATTATTCTTGTTAGCCTGTGTTAGTGTCTGGCCACACATGTCCGCACCGGATCCGCACCATGCAATAATACAGGTTATGTTCAGAATATTTTTAATTTAACTTACATATTACCTTTAGTTATGCCTAAAGTGGCCTGTGTCTGACATGTGTGGCTTGAACTTTAGGCATAACTAAAGGTAATATGTAAGTTAAATTAAAAATATTCTGAACATAACCTGTATTATAGCTACGGTGCGGATCCGGTGCGGACATGTTTGGCCAGACCTTTATTCGTTAGCCTATGTCTGTCATTATTCATGACCGACAATTATTTATTTCATTTTCAATACTTTCAAAGTAACATTCAATATTTTTTTTTAATATTTACTAAAATAATCTATTTTCGTAAAATTAATATTATTAGTTTTCTCCTTATAAATATTTACTTGCTCACTAATACGTTACATATAAAAATAAATGTAACGTATTAGTGAGATGATTTCACCTTCCCAGGGAGCTCCGTCCAATAATTTAATCTAGCAAGGAGATAAATTGAAATCAATTACTTTATACAATTTTATAAGAATTAATTTATAGAATTAAGACTCAATAAATATTTTATTAATTAATGAAACAAAAGCCCCATATTTTTAAAACAAATATTAAATTTTAATGATATGATTAGTCATATTTTTCACAAATTATTTATTCTAATTTGATACTTCCATTTTTCATTCAACAGTCCACAATGCTTACATTGTATACCTGATTAAAGCATACAGTAACGAACGGAACTTTCCAACGGATTAATTAATTGTATCAATAATCATTTTAATGAGAAAAATATGCTAATTAGAGGAATATGCGAGTCTTTCCTCTCTCTTTAATTGAGTCCAGAGAATGACTAACTCCAATTTTAACATTTTTTAAAGTAAAGCACTTTAAATAATATTTATCTTTGAAAAATTCGTACATTTTTAGTTTCTTTACATATTTTAGTAAACTGTTGTGTATGGCATTGTTATATATTATATTAATTAATTCATTGTTGCATAATCATATGTAAAATATTAGTTCAGTTTGTTAAATAAAGTTGTAGTGTAAACTACATTTATTAAATCATTCCTAAATATAACAATGGCGACGAGGGAAAAACTAATCAGACAAAGATCTGTCTGTAAAGGACAACTGACACGGATAGAAAAACAATTGGAGGATGAAGAACTTATATGTACAGTTGAAAACATTAATTACTATGCCAAAAAAATTGAACAAATAAGGAACAAATTTGATGAAATTCAAACTAAGCTTGAGATGGAGGTGAGTGAAGAGGATTTTAATGAACAATTAAATTACAGATACGAAATTGAGGAGTTGGATAAAAATGTAATTGTAAAAATAAATTCAATTAGGAAAAATATTAGGGATATGCTAGATCCAGGTGAGGAGAAAAAAAAAAATTATACTAATCATTCATTTGGAATAAAATTTGAAAAGTATAAGGAAATAGAAACTTTCACAAATTTTTCTGAAAGATTTGAAAACTTTCTATACCTTAACAATATTCACAATGACGAGCAGAAAGTACTACTATTTTTAAATTGTTTAACTCCGGAAATTTACGAGAAGCTGCGAGAATTTTGTTTTCCAAAATTACCATCTGCAACCAGTTATGCAGATGTGCAAAAAATTTTGAAGGATTATCTTGAACCTCGTACAAGCATCTGGGCGCAACAATACAAATTTAATTCACGTGTCCAGCATTCAGGAGAAAGCATTTCCGAATTTAATGCTTGTCTCAAAAGAATATCTACTAAATGTAAATTTAATTGCGAATGCGGTAGATCCGTTGCTGATTTATTTTTACGTATTCAGTTTATAAGTGGGCTCTCTGACGCGGGTATTAGAGCTGCATTACTTCAGTCAGAAAATATGTCATATGAAGAATTAATTGAAAAGGCCAAGGTACTTGAAAGCTCTAAAGAAGAAAGTAACCTAAACAGGACATCTGATCCAATGGTAAATAAAGTCCAGAAGCTGCCGAGAAGGTTAACTGAGGGAGATAATCCTGCTTTTGCAGCACTTAAAGGAAAGTGCTACAGGTGCGCTGATCAAGGACACCGTGCCAATAACTGCAAATTTAAGAACAAATATTGCAACCATTGTGGGAAATTGGGGCATATTGTTCGGGCATGTATAAGTAGGCACAAGAACAAAGAGCAGGCAGCTACGAAACATTTTGAAACATATTCTGAACATTCTGAGGATGAATTTGACAATAAGCTTGTTACAGTCATAAACAACCACAAAATATGTGCGGAAGAAAAAATTATGCTACCTATTAGAATTGAAGGAAGAAAATATCCTATGGAGTTAGATACGGGAGCTTCAGTTTCATCAATTTCAATGTTAGATTTTAGGAAAATCTGTCCTAAGATAAAACTTGCTGACACGAGGTTAAAGTTAAAAACTTACACTGGGGAATTAATTAAGCCAGCGGGTTTAGCACATGTGAATGTTACCTATCAGGATAAATCGTTTAAGGGAAAATTAATTGTTATCGATCAGAACGTATCACCTATACTAGGTCGAGATTGGTTAAAAGAAATAAAATTAAACTGGGCAAGCATTGCAAAAGTCACAGAATCGCCGGAACCTTCCTTGGAAACTACACTCGAACAATTCAAGGATGTTTTCGACAGTAAAATTGGAATTATTCCAGACGTATATTGTAAGTTCATTCTGAAAGAAGATGCCAAACCAATATTCTTGAAACCGCGACCTGTACCCTACGCACTGAAAGAAAAAATTGAAAAAGAGCTTGATAGATTGGAAGCAGAGGACATAATCGAGAAAGTAAATACATCACAATGGGGTACCCCCATAGTCCCAGTTATGAAGCCTGACGGAACTGTCAGAATCTGCGCTGATTTTAAAACAACTCTGAACAAGAATATTCTAGATGATAATTATCCAATCCCCAGGATAGAAGACATATTATCAAGTATGAACGGAGGTCAGTTCTTCTGCACATTAGATATTCACAAGGCATATTTGAACATGCTGATGGATGGGAAAAGTGCAGAAATGCAAACACTTAGTACCCACAGGGGATTATACAAAGTAAAAAGGTTGATGTTTGGGGTGAAGATTGCACCCAGCTGTTGGCAACGTTTTATGGACCAAATTCTACAAGGAATAGAGGGAGTTAGCTGTTTCTTCGACGATATTTTAATCCAAGGGACGACTTATGACGAGACACTAGCTAGACTCCGAAATGTTTTGCAGGTGTTGAGAAAGAACAATCTACACTTAAACAAGGACAAATGCCAGTTTTTTAAACCATCAATAAAATATCTTGGATATAGGATTAGAACAGATAAAAATGGACTTCATAAAACTGAAGAAAAGATCGAAGCAATAACAAAATCCTTACCTCCTCAAAATATAGACCAATTAAGAGTATTTTTAGGATTAGTAAATTATTATAATAGATTTTTACCAAAATTAGCAACAAAGTTAAGACCTTTAAATCGGTTACTCCAAAAACGTACGCCTTTCCTGTGGTCAAAGGAATGTGAAGAGGTTTACAATAATATAAAAGAAGAAATTGCTAGTCGTAGAGTCCTGACACATTTTGATCCAAAGCTTCCGTTACTGTTAGCCACAGATGCATCACCTGTAGGTCTCGGGGCTGTGATTTCCCACAGGATGCCAGACGGATCCGAGAAGCCAATTGCATTTGCTTCCAGGTCTTTAACGAAGACTGAAATGAGATATAGCCAAATTGATAGAGAGGCAACAGCAATTTTCTGGGGACTACACAAATTTTACCAGTACTGCTATGGCAGGAAATTCTTATTAATTACGGATCACAAACCCTTAGTGAAAATCTTCCATCCTGAAAAATCTTTACCAACCATGGCTGCGACGCGATTATTCAATTACGCCCAGTTTATATCAGGGTTTAACTATACAATCGAGTATAGGAAAACTAGTGAGAACAATAATGCCGATTTTTGTTCCAGATTTCCTACTGGACATCCGTGCAATAGGGAGGCTCAAGACGACTGTACCATTTTTCATCTGCACCAGATAGAACATTTGCCAGTACATAAAAAACATATTAGAGAAGCAACAAAAGAAGATGAAGAATTGGCACCATTGTTGAAAGCATTGGAGTCAGGGAAGGATTTGAATAAATTGGGACAGGACAACATTGCCTATTCGTTAGAGGATGGATGCATCTTTAAAGGATGCAGAGTAGTAATTCCAAAAAAATTACAGCACCGAATACTGAAGGAATTACACGAAGCTCATGTCGGAATGACAAGGATGAAAGCACTAGCACGGAGTTATTGCTACTGGTCAGGAATGGATAGAGACATTGAGATGATAGTCAGAGAGTGCAAACAATGTGCCTTATTTCAGAACAATCCTCCAAAAGAAAAGCTACATCCATGGGAGGAGCCCATGGAACCCTGGCAGAGACTCCACATAGACTATGCAGGACCCTTCATGGGAAAGCGATTCCTGGTGGTAGTAGATGCTTACTCTAAGTGGTTAGAAGTATTCCACACGTCGACGGCTACAACTCTTTGGACAATATCTACTCTGAAGAAATTATTCGCGCAATTCGGAATCCCGGAAGTGCTTGTATCTGATAATGGAACACAGTTTACTTCTCATGAATTTAGGAGCTTTTTATCTAGCGAAGGCATTCAACACAAAACTACTGCGGCATATCATCCCTCAAGTAATGGCCAAGCTGAACGTTACGTACAGACTCTGAAGCAAATGTTGCGATCGATGGAACGGGAAAAGGGTGACATAAATGAGAAACTGGTGAGAGTACTAAAGCAATACCGACAGACTCCGCACACTACAACCAAAAAGAGCCCATTTTTCCTAATGTTTGGTCGTGAGATGAGGTCAAGGCTCTCCAGCTTGAGGAAGGTGAAACAAGACCTATTGGACAGGACAGGTGAGAAGAACCAAACACGATCCTTTAAGAAAGGAGATCGTGTCCTAGTTCGAGTGTATAATAGTCAAACCAAATGGGCAACTGGGACTGTGTTGACTCAACAAGGTAGAGTGCACTTCATCGTGAAGTTAGATGGAGGAGGGAATACTAAGAAATATCATATTGATCAAATCAGAAGACTTTATACTAATTAATGTTTATCCATCCAACCTAATCTCCTTACTTTGGGATAAACAAACTTCCTTTCCGGGGGGAACTGTTATATATTATATTAATTAATTCATTGTTGCATAATCATATGTAAAATATTAGTTCAGTTTGTTAAATAAAGTTGTAGTGTAAACTACATTTATTAAATCATTCCTAAATATAACAGGCTTAAAGTGGCGTTAAACAAACAAACAAACTGTTGTGTTTTAACATCTCTGTCACAAAATTACAAAATAAAAAGTTAAGAATTTTCCAAACAGAAATATTAGTTAAACATTTTTCCTGAAAAATATAGAAATTGGATTCAGTCATTCTGTCAAATGAAAGCTCATACATTAAACGCCTATTTCACCGTAGTTTAGTGACTACTTATAGGTCGATACTCATCGGGATGTCGGTCCATCAATGAACATATGCTGCAGAGGTTTGGCCTACCAGATGTCATCGGATGATACTGACAGCTGCATCGTAGTTTCCGAAATTCAAAACTCTGCAAAAGTTGATCTATTCTTCAGGCATTTTTTAGATAAAATAGGTTGGATTTCACTTAATTTTCACGAAACCCAACCCAATTTTTACTAAAGCCAACATAAATCCCTCGAAAAAGATAAGATCTAGGTTAATATTACTATAATAATACCTACTTTGTTCCAGTTTCAAATTTAAAATTGCAGGAAATAAACAATAGAATACAAATAGTTATTTTTAAGACCGAGAATTCCTCCTTTTTTGTCCGTCATAACCAAGAAACTTTAAACAAATAGCAGAGCATAATAGTTATGATGATATTGATAAGTTAAAATAAATAATTGTGTTAAAACCAGTGTGTCGAAATCGGAATAAACCGGGGAAAATAAATAATTGTTCCTTCCTCACTCCCATCTAAATAATATCGTACGTCGCACAGTGGTCCCGATCTGCCCATCATGGTGCAAAAAATACTTACACTTGACGGATCTTGTTCAAACTTTGTATTATTTTTAATTCACTATTGTAGAGTTGTTTTATGTAGGTTTCATGAAAATAGGTAAGGATGGAGGTGGGGGTAAGAGGGAGGGGTGGGAGAATTTCTTATTAATATTATAACTTTTAGTGGACAAAACTTGTTCAAACTTTGTATTGTGTTAATTAGTGGATTGTAGAGTTGTTTTATATCAGTTTCACGGAAATAGGTAAGGGTGGGGGTAATTTGAAATTTTGTGTTTATTAGTGGATTGTACAGTTGTTTTATATAGGTTCTATAGGTTATATAAGTTTCTATAGGTTATATAGGTTATATAGGTTCATACTTCATTGTATATTAACTTATCATGTAAAATGTTCAATTTATAACAAAAAGAACTCTTTTAATGCTCATCAGAATTACTCATACTAAGTAATCATTTGATAAGTCATCACTAGGGCACTTGTATAAGGTACATTATTTTTTATAATTTAATAAACATGACATTTTAAAACACGAAAAAAAACATATGCGCACATTTACATAAGAATATAATAAGAATGTTCACTGGGAATAATTTGAAGTGTATGCAACAGTGGAATAAAAAGAACACGTTTTAAAATGCACATATTTAATTTCAATTGTATAAGTTTAGAAGTTTAATATTATAAATAAAAATTAAACACAGAACATTTCATTTCCCTTTAATTAGTGATTTATTAAGTAACTCAACAGAAATTAGGACCACAAATATCAAATTAAGGTAGCGCACCCTTCGAGCCGGCCGGCCGTGACTCATGCTTTATCTCTAAAAACTCCCTTTTTCCTAATGTTGATGGATTGTGATGGACGTGAAACTTATACCAATTGAAACTCAGATAGTTTTTTTAACGTGTAGTGCCACAACCATCGCGGGCACTCGCGAACAAAATAGTTCAGACATTCCCTAATATGAAAAATAGGTGACCAAAATTGTTTACTTTAAAAAAAAAGTTCATTCGCTTAAATCACTGGATACAGAAACCATTTGGATGGCGGTATATTGTATATCGAATGCACATTCAAGGTGATAGAAGTAAAAATTGATAGAAATTAACTAGCGAATGATACAAACATTGGTTAACTGGCTGCAAAAAGGGCGCGGATTGATATGCCTGAAACCTACAACTTTGAAATGTTGTATATTCCACAAAGTTTATTCTATTTTTTTTTTCAACTATATTTTCAAGGACCAGCATTCATACAAAAACCAAGAAAAATTATTAGATCCAGAAAAAAAAAGTTGGTTTTTGGGATTTTTTGCACCATAATCGGGACCATTGTGCGTCGGCAAGAATATCGTTACCTCTCAAAATATATCAATTTTGAATTATAAATACCGTTGGAATTAGAATGAAAAAATCTACAATGCCAGTACTAATCACAATATTATGTAAACCCTCATTATTACGAACTCGGATATAACGAACACCTCGATATAGCGAACCAAAATACTATCCCCCAAAATTACTATTATATTTCTGCTGAACCCCTCGTTATAGCGAAGTCCCTCGGTTAGTGCGAACTACGAACTAAATTTGATGCCCGAGAATTATTATATTCTGTTATAACGAACTGCTAGAATTTGTATTAATTTTTTTTTACTGTATTACGGAGATTGAGCGCGGGAAGACGAAGTAGCACCAGTTTCTAGAATTGAGGTGTTTTTTTACTCTTAACTAATCCGATGTCCTTATGCTTTCTCTCTGATTCCATTGACTTTTTTCTCAAAACTAGCTCAGTTCTGTTTCGAGTTCTGTATTATTCGAATCAGTGTTCTGTAGTCGTTTATACTGTTTGTTTTTAATACACAATGTGTTCTTTGGTAAACGTGTATCACAAACGTAAATCCTTATCAATCGAGGAAAAATTAAAAATTCTTCAGGATATTGAATCGGAAATTCTAAGTAAGAAAACCATCGCAGAAAAATATGGAATTCACAAATCAACATTGTCAACCATTATAAAAAGTTAAAATAGATTCAACCGCAGCCCAAGGATTAACCTCAGCATCAAATAAACGACTGCGCTCTGCGGCTCATGAATATTTGGAAAAAAATTGATAAATTGCTTTAAACAAATGAGATCTCAAATACCAATCTGAGACCCTCTTATTAAAGCTAAGGCTAAAGAACTCTCAAGTGAACTTGGCAGGTAAATTAATGAATCTCATTGTTTAATTAATATGTAGTTTAACTAAAAATAAATTACATACATGCGTTTTAATTTAACTAGTTCTAATGAATGAATTTCCTTCTAAATATGATCAAATTAGTGCGGCCATTGGCTAAAAAAAAAGATAAAAAAATAGAATCCTCCGTTATAACGAATCTCGTTATAGCGAACTATGAATATCAAACCCCCTACCAGTTCGCTATATCGAGGGTTTACTGTAATAGTTCCGTTCGTGTCAAGCGCAATGCACCATATTCTCTTATGGAGGGGGTGATCGTGGTAAAACAGGTCTACCTTTACTACTACTACTAGGACTACTTTTTAGTTACAGTTAGTACCAGTGGTGTCACTGCCAAATTGGTAGACTATTTGTAATCAAAGACTATTTTCCCAAGTCGTTGTTTGAAGGTATATAATAAAAATGAAAATACAGTTGAGACTTCACATTTGATTATCCACAAAAACCGTTTTTGTTGGTTGTAACCATCTTCTTGCCGACCTGCGTCATGATGATATCTATGCGAAATACTATCATAACAACCGAGAAAAAATGTTTTTTTTTTTTATCCCCCAAATTGGATAGAATGCTAAAAAGTTAATATCCCTCACCACTAACCTCTATTTCTCCGATGTTTTTTTTAACACTTATTCAGCTATACCGGGCTTAGGGAAATCCAACAAAGCAAAGTTTTTTAAGAATCGATCTAGCTGTTCTTGATTTATAAATGGTAAAAATGTTAGACTGATTTTGAGGGTCAAAAATCTTATTGTAAATGTCACTTAGACTCCATGCCTTCCAAGGTCCACAATTATAGTATTAGTAGCAAAGAAGGGATTGTATAGCGAACTATTTATTTACCCTTCACTACAGATGAAATTTAATTCTTTCAAAGTGAGAAGCATTATTGTTAAAAAATAAATTTAAAGTTGAGGTATTTCAATATTCAAGTAGATAAAAAATGCAATATTAGCTAAAAAAAATTTCTTGCCTTTGTTTAACACGAAATGGGTTTGTTGTAAATATGCAGGTGTTTATTTTTCTGTACATCCTGTGAATATCCTATATATTTACAACTAAAGCTTTATAGTTTGGTATATACTAATATATTCTCTTGTTAATTAGAATTGAAAACCCAAGTTAAGTATAAAAAATTAAAATATTAAGAAAAAAAATTACATTATCAATAATAAACTATTCTCATTTTCCATTGCTTTTTCAAGATAAGGATTAGCAGCAGCCTGTCTAGCAAAATAATTCATCAGATTTGTTTCTTTAGTTTTCTACCCAAAATGAGTCATGTTAGATAACCTTATCTAATTAATTCAGACTTATGGCTACGAAGGTTGGAAGTAAGAACAATCATATAAACAAACAACGATATCTATGTATCAGCAATAACAAGAAAATATAATATCTATAATATATTGTTGATAACATATATGCATGAGGCTGAGAAGATTGACGTACTTAAAAAAAAAGTGTATCTTATGACTCGTTTATGAAAACGTATTACTAAGAATAGTTAATTATAATTTTTTTTTTAATATAAAGTATATTCTTCGTTTAAATTCTGTTATTTTTGGAATTTGGAACAGATTTTTTTTTTTTTTTAAACTGTATGTTAACAACTTTATGAGATGTCTTTGTAATTAGTGACTACATATTTAAGTAGTTTTGTTAGTTTTAAAATACTGTATTCAGATTACCTGTTTATATTATTAATATTCAATAAACAATTATTGACTTTATTTTATTATTATAAACTTCCTGAAATAAACGAAAATAAATACAATAAATGTATATTTCTCAAATTAAAATTATTTAAGTAAAAATACTATTAAAATCCTGAATAAATGCCATGGGAGGTTACTTTAACATTATATGGTTACTATCAATAGTTTTTGAGGGATTGTAACGAATAAAAGGAAAAGTTAAGAATTTAATAAATATCGAGAAAAATAAACAAATCCTAATTTAATATTGCCTAGAAATTATTATGAAATAATTAAACCAATGTGCACATGTGAGTGATATTTCATTAAGATAAGTCAAATTTTATCAACAATATGTATTTATGAGTAAATATTCTACAAAGGAAAAGCTTTGAAAAGAAATGAATACTTTTTAAATGTCGGGTAATATTTCGTTAAAAAACTTTTATTAAGAGAAGTGAATTTTGACAAAATGTTCATTAATTTCTCGAAGGTAAGAAGCAGTGTTGTGCGGAATTTTCCAATGAAAATTTTCCTCTAACTGGAATAGAATTTCCTATTAATATATTATTATTAATATATCAGTGTCATTCCTAGCAAAAAAAATTCGGTCGCTATAATAAAACAACAGGAATAAAAGCAATGAAGTTAATATACACCTCTCTCCTAGTGAATATAAGCTCCCAAAGGTATCAATCTTTAAAAATGTGATGTGAAATATAAAATAAATCGGAGAAATGACTAAGGAATTTTGTTTTAGAATGCTCATTTTTTCCAAAAAGTCGGAATATTGGTCCAATGCCTGAAGAATAACTCTTGGCAAATCATTTCCTTAGCTGAATATCGAAGAGACGATTTATCGTTTCATAAAATTTTCAAATGAAACAAAAAAATATATATTTTTTCTTAATAATTACATTTGTATAATTACATACGAATAGCTCATACTATCTTCTCCAAATTTATAAATTTCTCTTGAGTATTTTTAAATTATCCTACTTTAATACTTTTAAATTCCTCAAAATTGAGTAAGAATGATAACGAAAAATAAATTTGAAATAAGCTTAAAATTATCATTATATTCGCTATTTAATTGAGTTGTTTTATTGTAATATTATAAAATACATACGTAAATATAAATTTAACCCTGTATATCATTTTGCAAACAGACAAATTTTTAAATTACTCGATTTTCCAAACGAAATTTTTAGATTCTCAATAAATTCCCTTAATTGTAATAATTTTACAACATTAGTGTTATTCAAAAACAATTAATATATCATTTGTTACTTTCAATTAATAAATATAACACACTTATATATAATTATACTGGGATTTTTTTATGTATGATTATATTTTATTATTAAGATTATATGATTAATTATACCGGCTTATATATAATAATATAATCTTAATAATCATATAATCTTAATAATCTATATAAATAAAGTTGAAATTCTGTTTGTTTGTTTGTTTATTTGTTCTTTATAGAAATCCATACCGTTTGTCCTAAATTCTCCAAATTTCGCTCAGTGGTTCTTTGATACCAGGTGCGAACACCTGTCCACATTAAAATTGCATAACTTCAGCCGATCTTCAGCTGATATTCTTTATTCTCCAGATTTTCCTCAGTGGTTCTTTCAGACCAGGTGCGAACACCTGTTCATATTAAAATTGCATAACTTCAGCTGACATTCTTTATTGTTTTAAAAATCATCATCAAAAATCATGATCTCACTTTACAATGTTTTTTTTTTTACGAAATCGACCGTTTCTTTAAAAAAATGAAATTCCCTGTGATATGCCGGGATATACAGCTATAATCTATGTATATAAAGATGAAATTCTGTTTGTTCTTTATAGACATCCATACCGTTTGTCCTAAATTCTCCAAATTTCGCTCAGTGGTTCTTTCAGATCAGGTGCGAACACCTGTCCATATTAAAATGTTCTTTATTGTTATAATAATCGTTTTGATCTCGCTTTACATTGTTTTTTACAAAATCGACCGTTTCAGTCGATATAAGTCTCAGTTTATAGATTTAAAAAATGAAATTCTCCGGGTGAAACCGGGATATACAGCTAGTATTATATAAAAATGCCGGCTCTGGGATAGAGCGGGCATTACTCCTCTGATGATCATCAATGATTCAGACATTATGACATATTACTAAGCTGAACTTAAAACGTCTGTCATGTTGACAAAAAAATTTTTTTTGAGGTGCATATTTTCATGGAGTTATGCATTTTTTTTGGAACCATATCAATCACACGTAAAACTATAGGGGAGAGCGGGGTTGGTTGGCATAGGGGGTAGGTTGGCCATTGGCTTATGGCCTCCGTCACACCTGTTGTGAAGGCCCCACCATTGTACCATGTGACCCGCTCGACCTCGGGAGTCTTGTCCTAAGTTTTCAATCGATGCTAACAGAGTAGATAAGAGTGTGCTTCATTGATTGATTTTACATGTGAGTAAATTTTTATATTTTCGGTAAAGTTGGTTTAAAGGCATGGAAAAACATTTGACTCTAATTCTGTTCACATAGCCCCAAACTCCTTTGAAAAACCTAACCTTTCGACTAACCAGTTTCTTGTTTGATTGTTCTCCCCTGTCCTGGCAGCCATCTTTCATATGATCTCTCCTGTGGGGTTAGTTGGCTCTCTTCAACTTTTTTTTTTGGCACAGTAGCAATTCACAAAAGCAAGTTAAACATAATCAAAGGTGAAACTACCAATTGTCTTTAGTTCCAGCGAGGAAGATGAGAGCAATTTTTCTTATGCAAAAAGTGACGACAGTCTAAACTTCTATCTTCTTCTATTGTCATTCTATTTTCCCTTAAAAGCTGTTAAAAACCGATTCAAAATTATTATACCATTAGAGTGCAGATTTTAATAACAATAATATGTGTCAGGCATTACTTGAATGAGATGGCTAAACAACCCCACCTTCTAGGCCAACCTGCCCCACATATGTGGTTAATTGGCATACTCTGGATTGACGAATTCTTAAATTTTCTATGATCTTAGTATGTTTTTTTATGTGGTGAAAAAAATACTTGAAGTACTCTAATACTTGGAGTTTACAGTGGTATCAGCCCCATTGGGATTATATTAACAGGAACGACTCAACAATCAAAAAAGTGAAAACTGTTGCCAACCAACCCCGCTCTCCCCTACATATTCACTACATATGTTTTTGAAAAGCCATACAAGTTCGGAATAAAGACCCAGCATGTTTGAATAAGTAAAAGCAACTCCAGTTAAAATATTTTAATTGAATTTTAGAAAAATCCTAGAGATATTTCTAGAAGTCCTTTTTATCTTAGGAAGAGGATGCCTGGTCGGCTAAAAATAAAAATAAATTGAAACTTTCTGATTATGAGCGTCCTCAAGAAAGGAAAAGAAGCTGATAATGCTAATTGCATCCCCGCTTTCCTAGCATCAAGTTTTTGCGAAGTAGTGGAATAGATGATATCAATTGGTATCCACAAGTTAATGGCTATCCTCAAAAGGATTCTTATACCATGTTAATTACAGGGTGTCCATTTTCAACTTCGTAGAGTTTGGAGATGGAATGAGGATTAAATAATGATGATAGGTAAAAAAAAAAAAAGAATATATATACATATATTAAGGAGAGATTATACTTCGTAAGAACTACAACGGATAAATAATCCAAAAAATATATTTAACCATTAATTCTATTACTTAAAATCTGATCAAAATTAGGTGAATAACTTTCAAATTATATTATCATCATTAATTGTTAAACCTAATAATTCAAAGGTAAATAAGTACAATAGGAATGAGAATCAAGTATTCTTTAATATCAGGTAAGCTTTGTCATTATAAAATGTTCTGAGGGGGGTTTAAATGGGGAGGAGCTTTTTTTTTTTCCTATAAAGTACCTTTGTTCATTTAAAGGAAATTATTTGTTTCATGGTAACTAAATGGTAAATAAAATCAGACATATTGACATCAATAAAATGCCGAATTATCGCATGTAAAAACTTTTATTTAATAATAAAAAAATTCAGTGTACTTTAGAGAGCAAATAGGAACAAAAATAAAATTAATGTGGAAAAATATCTGTCTTTGAGGAAGGGCATTTAACAAAACACGTATAATCTGGTTGGTGGGTGAAAGTTGTGTGTTGCGCTCATGACACCATATTTTTTTTTTATTTAATCTTAAGCTCATTTTAAATTTATTTCTATTCCCCACTCCTTTGTACAGTAAAAAATTATCGAGTATAATGCAATAAAATTTTTGAGAAATGTATTAATAATTTAAAAACCAATTGCTAATTCCTTAATCGTTTTTTTTAATCAGAAGATTGATAAAATAACATTAATCGTCGATTTAAGATTTCTGTTATAAATTTATTTAAAATATCTTATTTCATATTCTTAGATATTTTTTAACAGTTGGAGTTACAGTATCATACACCCATAGTACCAGGAAAGAGGAAGTATAAACATTGAGCCCACATCGATAGATACCCCTATGGCAATGAACTTCCCATGGAATTTTTTTCTAAAATTATGTTTCCAAAATTATATATTTCCTCCTAATTAATAGTTTGCACATTAAATATAATTATCTGAAACCTGCTCCGTGTTAGCAGCGGCCATTATGATATTAATTTATAAAACTATAATCAGGATTCACATTAAAAAAAAAAAACTATAAAACGGCATGAAATTGATACTAAGCCAGCTTAAATTATAATGCTTGCCTAACGCAAGGTGCAGTTTATACTCCAGGTTTTTGAATGTCATTAATGGCGGTTCGTCGAACTTAGTGGATATGTTTTTTTGAAGTTGAAGAACGAGTTTTCCAAACCATTTTGGGATGCGATGCAGGTTCTTAAGAAATCATCTTTGATTTGTCAATATTTACTGAAAATGGTCATAAAGCCCATAAAAAGAACCAAGATGAAACTTTCAAAAATAACTCATATGCCACCAGTATTTACCAACAACTTATTAACTTCACTTGCTCGTTCATTTTGGTTTCCGAATATACTTATTTTTTTATCACTGCCTCTAAATTGACAATTGTTTGGGGTTTGTTAGCCCGATTTCCACTAACATCAATAGTGTTGGTTCTTAATATTTTTAAAAATCATATTCAATGATGATTGGATACATTTATGCATGACTATAACACACATATATGGGATACTTTGCTTAAAATTTAAAGTATCAGGGGAACTAAAATAAATTGATTTT
The DNA here is from genome assembly GCA_911387785.2 of Aelia acuminata. Lineage (NCBI taxonomy): Eukaryota > Metazoa > Arthropoda > Insecta > Hemiptera > Pentatomidae > Aelia > Aelia acuminata. Next base: position 92,049,093 of record OU426982.1, read on the forward strand.
TTTTTATTTCTTAGGGAATATTTTTTTTTTCTATTTATGTTAACGAATTAAGTTTTTATAATTAATTTTTGTTAATCGTCAATTAAAGTTTTCTTTTATTTATTGTGACGTGAAAACAAAAGCAGATGATTATTTCTGTTACATTGAAAGAGTTCCAGAATTTTCTAAAATCGTTACATGCCATGTATTAGTACATGATCATATGTTTTGGAATGATCTAGACCTTTCTGGGTTGTTCTATCGCGGATTAAAAATAAGAAACGATGGACTAGGGGCTTAGTCTTGCCTTGAACATCGAAGCATAGTGTTACTTCGAGTCACTGTTTTGTCACTGGTAGTTGCTGTTTTGTAACGCCGTTGCTTATATTTAGCGTTCTAATTATTTGTTTGACATAATTAAATCCAAATATATTTAAATTTATATTTTATAGTCTTCTTTTATATCCGTTGCCTTCTTTATCAATTAGTTAAAATGTTTGAGAAATCAACACTGTGGCAATCTATAAGTCGGAGATAGCAGAGGATAATTGAAAGATAATTCGAAAAAACTTTTAAAAAATTCGATTTTGGATTAGAACAGTGTTGCATTGGACATATATAAAGGTAAGTCCTTCGATGGTTCATCCCATTTTACACTATACTGTTAATCAAGGTCTAAACATAAAATTTATTTGTAAAATCAGATTAATCTAAGTAACATAAATCATTCTACAGAATAACCACTTTTCTCCAAATTAATCGTTTATTAAGGGATTCCAAGCTTAAAAATGATGGTTTATAATGATAGTTTGACAACAAAAAAAAAATGTATGCCCTGCTTAGAAATTTCCTGGATGGATCAAAGATAGAGGTAAATTTTAGGACTAGTAGATAAATTTACCGTTTTATCTATACTTTATCAAACTCCCTATCTGCTTACATTTTAACATACAACAAACGTTTTTTCCTTAATACATTTGAAAAACGGCTCGTTCGATTAAGCTTAAAACTGATGAAAGGATGGCGATTAATATGAACTTTGTACGGCGTCGACGAAATTTGTACACCGTTAAATCGATTATTTTGGCTCGAGCATGCGCAAATGTATTTATATTGAAAAAAAATCATTCCCTTAATCGGTTCTTATGACCAATGCCCTCATTTCTTACCAGCCACTGTAACCTTAAGTAAAATCATTTTGTATCTAAAAACTAGAAATACATAAAATAAGACCATTATTTGATGCTTAACTCATTAAATCACGACTTCAAAGATTATGATCAAAATGGAATAGAAAAATACCGAAATGCATCACGAATAATTGTGAATCTTTTTTTTTTTTTTTGCCTGAATACTACAAGAAAAACGTATTTTGTTGAGCATTGAGGTAAACAGAATAATGAAACAGTACGAAACAAAATAGGAAACGGAAATATCAGTATAAATGACGGTTTAAACCCCCATAGGAACGGCAGATAGTCTGTACGTGATGATAACGCATTTCGTTTGAATATACAATAGCACGAGGAAATGATGTTTTACTATGAGGGTTTTAAATAATACTGAATATCCTTTGAAAGAGGTTTAACATATAACTTAATAAATAGTTACAATTTAAATAATAATCAACCTCCCTATATAAATTTATTACTTCAATAAATAATTGTAATATCCGACTTGTTCATTTTTTCATAGCGCATGAGCTCAAATTGTAATAAAAAATTTCCTCATCATTAATCCTTACATTAGCTGATAAATCTTTGGAGAAAGTTAAGGGTTTAAATTGTGAAAATAAAATTCTTTTAATTACTTAACGATTCAGAAAATAAATCATCTGCTAATGGAACCATTTTTTTCACAACGAAGAAATCCTAATTACTAGCCAGTATTAATGAACCATTTTTTCAGAATTTCTTTTTTATAATATTTATCAATGTTTTATCTTAAATTATTACATTATATGTGAGGGGAGGATTTTTACCTTACCAATCCCTCGCTACGCATAAGTTTACTATGTTTTCAGTGTGGACATTTTTTGAAAATATTTTAATGTAATGGTGAGGTTAAATAATGCAACTTTGAGGGCCTAACTTCCATGGGATTCTAGCTAGAGAGAAACAATTGTTGACGATTTTAAGTATCACTAAAATTTAATTCCTTGGGGTAAAAATATTTGGTAGATTATTAATTCTTTGAAATGGGTGGAATTGGAAAGCCAAATCATATCGTCTGTATGATGAACTGTTAGCAGTATTTTCTAGGAAAGTATTATTACACATAAATCGTCAGGAATATATAAATTAAGGGAATTTTAGGAATCATTTAGGTAGGTATGTTGTTATCAATAATAATAATTTATAAGGATAAAAGGACTTCAAGCAAAAATAAATGATAAAATATAAGAAAAATGTATATGTTATCAGGTATAATATATGATATATTCATGAGAATATATCGATTTTTTTATTATTTTAACTCTTTAAACAGCTAAATTGAAATTAAAATAGAGTAATCTAAAACCGATTTGTTCCTACTTTACAAAATAGATACCTTTATGTAAAGGAAATTGTATTTCACTGGTGAAAAAGGGACCATTCTAAACACATTTCCTGGTTTAACTTGTTTTATTTTCAATCTTCAAAACAGTTCTTTTTAATATAAAAAATATTTGTTTTGGTTTTTCTTAATCTGATGTTAATAGGTTGATTCGGAAGGATTAATTAAATTATTTTTTCTCTACAATCTTTTGTGATAATAAATTCCAACCTTTCTTTGAGGAAAATCTTTGAAAGCCTTAATTTTTGAGGAACACGTTTTTACATGGTAGTGAATTATTAAAGAAAGAACAGTATTAAATTTATGGGAAAAGGGAATATGGAAAATTACATGGGACAGGCCACACCAATTGGGATTGTAAATAAAATAAAATGATATATATAATTTTACAAGAGGTTTTTTAAGAAGGGAGAGCAATACAATTTTTTGGGGAGAGGAGTTCATCCCCATTTCGTTTGAAAACGACCGGATACATCTCTGCGATACTGATTAGAACATAAGTGGGAAACTTCAAATCTTAGAGGGTAGGAAAATTTTGAATTCAAATTATATCTTTTCGACTTATATCTTATAATATATTTTTTGGTGTTGTTGATTCGTAATAATTCTTTTAATTTCTTGGGAAATAAATAAACTTTTATATATATATATATATATATATATATATATATATATATATATATATGTATATATATAATATCGACAATTAATAGATAATTTTGAAATAATCCTCAAATAAAGTTTTATCTTTGTTCCTTTTTTTTTTTTTTTCTGGCGGATATGGGCTTACTGGCACTTTACAGAGAAGGTATTCTTCAAAATTATGATTTGATGAATTATTGATATAGATGTGGCGTAGAAATAAATGCATTTTTTAAACTCCTCTTTATCATACCAATACAGCAGCTATATATACATTTTTCCCACAGTCATGTAGGGAGTTTACATATATGATACACGCCCCCGTACCAAAAACTGAGGCAGAGCGATGCTTCTAATACAAATCTCCCCCCCCCCCCCTGAAGGATTAGGAAGAAACTCTAGAAAAACTATTAATCATACAATGCGCTTTTATTCATTAAAATATTATTTTAAATATAAATATTATTTTTATTAATTGAAAAACGTATTTATTTAACGATTAAATAGTGATTTATGCGTTATTTTCTTTTCACATTTTATTCATTAAAACCTATACTTTATATTTATTAAGTCCTTCCTTGACTCATCTTCGCTTTTATGTGTACGTATTCTAGTACTTAATGTACAACAGTGTTAGATTCTCTGTAACCTACATCCTTCTACATACAATCCCTTTTCGCATAGTTAATCTTTTTATAGCTTTCAAAGGATGCAAATGCAAATATATATATATATATATATATATATATATATATATATATACATATATATATATATATATATATATAAGTGCGTCCCCCTCCGAAAACTCCACGGATCTATATCTCACTGATTTACTATCTAAATTAGTCTAACAGGTCATATTTTTAGTTAATAATTATTAATATATTCTGATGATTGATGGAATCACAGGCCTTTGTGAAATCAACGTCAAGCAATGGAATCTTCGGGAACGCCGGTATTTTTTTTTTCTGCAAACTCAATAGTGCCATTAATATTTATTATATTGTTATTTTACTATTGGGCTAGCTGCATTATAGACGAGAGGGGTTCTAGGCTCGGTGTAAGAGTAGTGTGCCGGTAGGAATGTGGGTTTGGCTCGGAGCGAACTGCAACCTTCGTCGGAGGCGTTCACCCTGGCCCCTCCAAGGCCACGCTCTTGCAGCGCCCCCCTCCCCTCCCCCCTGTCAGTCACACGGCCTTTTCTTTTGTTTCCTTTTTATATTTAGTCAGGTAGACTTTAACGACCTCCTTGCATTTCGGAACAATCGTAAATCTTAACGAAAACCTCCTAGCCCTGCCGTTGCCAACGAGAGAAAAACTATTTCCGATTACATCCCTGTGGGAAGTGTATAAAATAAATAGTATGATCCATAGCGCAAACAATAGAACCCTCTCTAGAGACATAGTGTAGGAAATATGAAGGAAAATGGCCTTGATACTTCCTATGGTAGTTATATCATTAGCCATGACAAAGTGTTGTGGATCAATCCATAGAAATAAAATTATTCAAAGTTCTATTAATTGTTTAAAACAGTGAATATATTCCTTATTAATTTTTTATCCTATAAATTGTGTGCTACTATTGTAGTCCAACTATGAATAAATTATGACTATCCAGGTATAATTAGGGTGGGGGTCTTTAAGGAGTAGGTTAGCTGAATGGGACAGAAGCAGACTGCTGTTTTACGCCCCCTTACATAAAATTCTCTATAAATTAGAATATTTTAAACATTTTTCAAATCATTTAGGAGAAACTGCACAGGCGAACACTCACCAAAATCATAAATTTTGCACATAATTCCTCTTTTATAAAAAAATCATTTTTGCACTTATTTATTTTAATACATGAAATAAAAATAAAATGTTTGTTTTATTTTTGAAAATAGTCCCACTTCACAAGTGCTGAAGGTAAAAATATTTACAGATCACCAGAGGGCTATATTCTTGATTGGGTTAAAAAAAAACATGGGGAATGTGGAAAATATCCTAATTAAAGATTTTTCATGAAATAAATTCACCATCCCCAAAGAATTTAACAAAACTTCTTAAAACTGAACCATAATTACAGCAGGTAATTAACACAAGCAATAACTCCCAACACCCACAATAAAAAACAAAACGAGGATATTTAAATAAACATAATCCTGCATAGAAATTACTCTAAGAGAGCAAAGCCTTCAGTCTCAAATACCTAACAAGTCTATTCAGGTACTCTCTGGCAGAGTACATTAATACTGACAGAATCACATTAATACAAATAACAAATAGCACATTTCAACTATCTTAAAGCATCGTATTATTTTTTATAAATGTTTTGAAATTTTATGTTTGAGAACCTACTTCAAACTTCAATTCAATTCAAAATTTAGCTTGTGAGAATCTTCGTTTCGGTGAATTTCCATTCCTCAGGACTAGGCAATTATTTTAAGTTCGTCCAGAGAAAAGTTTAGAGTAGTTTAGAGCATAGGCTACAAAATTAAAAGATTTTATTTTATTTTCAAGCATTAAAAAAATAAATAATACAGCAAAAAAGATTGCAGTGCCTGAGAACCAGATTTTGTCAAGCTCGAACTTTACAAATTAAAGAATACATGGATACACTCCATCTTGCTGCAGTATTTTTTAATGCTTCCAAAATTATCTAAAAAAATCTTGTTTATGCAGAAAATAGTAGTATTCTTGATAGAATACGTTAATGAACTCCCTGCCTGATATAAAATAATTTTATTAGTCGTTAACTGAATTGGTGCCTGCTGGACCAAGGACTGTCTGACCCTCATAACAGTAGGGCTTACAAATTTCATTCAGTTTAATACTTTTTCGTATCTCTATTTAATACGACTTCTTCACTTCAATTTGAAGTTGCTATAAAGTAATAATATTGTTACTATGAGACTTTGTTTGAGTTTTATTAAGAACAAAAACAATAAAACAATGAGTGATTTATTTTCAAAAAATAAGAACTAACAAGTTGTAACACATCGTATTGCAATAAAAAATAAAATAAAAATACGATTACAAAAAAATGCAATATTAAAACAAAATTCCGATAACAGTTATATCAAGACAGCTTGGCTATTAAGATCTCTAGAACCTTTACAGAATCGATAATTTTAATATTTCAATAGATTGAGTATGTTTGATGTAATAAAAATGAATCTTACCTCAAAATCAATAAAAATGGCATATGACAGTCTGACTCTCATGTATCGATTAGAAGAATTTTGGTTTGTTCTTAAATTTTAGGCTATCAGGTACCAAATTAAAGGATTAAGAACATCACATCTGGGAGAGAGAGGGAGGAACTTTACTAAACAGAAAAATGAGTATTATCATATGAACGAAATTGAATATTCTATTCATTAGTTTCAACTTTTCATAACAATAGGAACTAAATTCCAAAGATTAATTAGACTATAGTACACAATAAGAATATAACAAGAATAATGGAGAGGAGGTTCAAGTGATTGGTGGAGCATGATCAAATAAGGGAATCAAACTTAAAAACGTATAATATTAATGATATAATAGGGGTACTAGACTTTAATTTCTGTGCAGGCACAAGCTTCTTTATATCCATAAATAAAGTAAAATAATATCAAGCAATATCCACTTCAGCAGAGATGGAAGAATTAAATAAGGTTTTTAATTGATTAAGGAAAGCAAACAGTGCGTTCTAATCTATCTGAACTGCACTAATAGGAAAATAGAGGACAAAGAAGGAAACTAAAATAGTTTTATTAAAACATTATTCATGGCTGTCTTTTATATGGCAGAGAGCTGGCCCCTAAACAAACACATTACCAAGGTAACTGTGATCGAAATAAAAAAGAGATTTCTGGAGAAGTAAAATAACAAGAGAGGAACTAAATGTAAACAAGTCAAGGAAGATGTAGAAGAGCACCAATTGAACTAGACCACGAATACATTGATAAACCAAGGATAAAAATGGTTGAAATGAGAAAGAAACCCAACAACATTGATAATTAGAAAAGATGGACTAAAGCTGTTCCTCCACGCTGTTGGCATCTTTTTTAACTCTTCATTTTAATCATGATGTTAGAAAATCAAAGGATTATGTGGAAACTTAAAAAAATAATAAAAATTATCCGAGTCTTGCTCGATAAGTTTTATAGTAAATTAACAGATTAACCCAAGGATAAAAAAAGAAAAAAAAAAAAAAAAAACTGAAACATCATAAATTGTTCATCACACTGCCTGCATTAACTGGTAAAAAGCCCAAAGAACTCCTGATTAAGGTATTTTTTGTGAGGTGGGGAAGGGGGAGCATGGGCGTCACTGCCAGGAGGACAAGGGTATGCGTCCTCCCCATATTTTGGCAGGAGGGGACTGTCACCCCCAATCTAAAAAATTAAATGAATATACGATTTTAAGAACTTATCCATGTCCAATCAAATTTAATCAAATTAATTTAACCAATCAAATTTAATACAATATAAATATAAAATACTAGCTAGGGTGCCCGGCTTCGCTCCGGTAGTTGTGTGGTAGTTTTAATACCAGAAAAACTTTAAAATTAAAGGAAATATAGAACAAAATTAGCACCTTCTTGAAAATTCGGTTTTAACTTGGTATCAATATTCTGCAGACTTGAGATCTGCAGAGTCCGCCCAAATAAGGAACCCTGTATAATTTACAGGGGGTTGAAATTGGTAATTGAACAATTAATTTTGCTGCAGCTTTGTCGAGTTATGCATCGTTTTGATGGTTTCTGTGATTCTGAATCCTATAAGCCCATTCCAAGTAGTCAGAAGATAATAAGTTATTCGATTATAGTTGAAAAATCTGATATCTCAGTTAAAAATATTATATTTCGAGTACAACTTAAGCGCCGACTACTGTGATGGTCCTATTAGATCCAGAAGTATAGAAACTACCGAAGATTAATAGAAACTTTTTTTAAGACATTTCTTCCATTTCAACCTCCCTTAAGCTATCCCCCGTAATTTGAATGATTTCTGCATATCTCGAATCTTACTACTATTACAAAATGAAAACCAAAATCTCCTTTTTTATGTCCAATTTTATTCGCTTAATGTACTACTAAGAAATGTGCTCTCATGTTGCATTAAATTTACTAAAGTATATATTATAAATAGATTAAATGTAATGTGCTGAACATATATTAGCCTTGTTATGAGAAAACTATTTTTTTAAGGAATCCAGTTGGTTTTCTAATTTATTGCTGAGATGTAAAGTACTTATTTTATTTTGAAACGCAAACTAATTATTTTCTCTTAATTTTGTAGTAAAAAGAACAGCTGAAAAAATATAGAACGATTACATACTGAATGAATGGACAATAAACATTGAGTGAAACGCACCCTAGCGCTTCCTGGTAGCCTGGAGCTCTAACTAAATTTTTCATTCATAAACTCGTATCTCAATCTCAGAGAGGCTAATTAAATGGTGCGAGAGGCTTAAAATTCCAGTCCTTTTCTCTTAAATTTTACACCCTTAAGAGAAAAACAGAAACCTTCTTCTCCATTAGGGGTCATATAGCAACACGCTGACATAACTTCCTTAATCCCACGTGGAGTCGTTTTTGAGCCTTTTCGGCAGGCACATTGTACACTTTGCTTTATAATATATATTGATTAGTAAATTACACCATACTCTTTTGATTGATTATACTCAAATTCTCTATTTGATACTTTATTTTCACAAATTGGCGCCGTCGCTGTTTGTAAGCATCGTCGGGCTGATTTATATGAGATGAATTATATAATTTTTATTTCAGGTGAACTGTTTGTCTTATGAATTCTGTAACAATATTGAATCCCCGGAATTGATCTTCTTTCTTTTTTAAACCAAGCAGCTTGATCCTACTTTCCATCAACTCGATGAAGCTTATAGAAGTTAATTGAAAGCAATAAAACAGTAGGATCAGGATCAGAAGAACTTGGATGAAATTGAATCATTAAATATAAATAATTGGCCCACATCCTAAAACATGAAGGCTTAGCAATTACCTGTATTATAACTTACACATAAATTGACAAGTTTTAAGTGAATAAATACCTTTAAAATACATTGTTGGAGGGTGAAATAATCCAGGGGGTCATGGATATGAGTTAGATATGAGAACAATGACGTTGAAGTGGAAAGGGAAAAGAGAGAGATCTATGAAAAGTGCATCCCTTTCCATAAAGAGAAGTTCCGCGTGACCTTAGGTGAGAGAGAGTTCTCCGTTAGGGGCATCTGGTTAGGATCTCGCGGAACGATCCCTAACAGAACAAGGAGTTTTCTAGATGACCTAGGTGTCGAAATGAGAGAGATTGCGGGGTTGGCCAAAAATATAATCGTGGACTCCCCGGGAATTATCCACCACCATGTGTATGGAAATTGATTATACATAGTCATATATTTCAATTTCCATCATATATCATATCTTTTTATTTATTTATTTATATGTATGTTTATTTATTTATCTATTTATTTTCATATTTATATATTTATTTATGAGATATAAGGTTTTCATTGGTGTATCTCTTTTTGTGGTTTTTTTTCCCCTAGCAGTCCGTATGTGTGCCTATTTCTAATGTGAGCGTTAAGAGAGGGAAGGAAGAGAAAAAGGAGTAAGATTATGGAAAATTAGAAAGAAGAAGAATAAAATAAAATAGAATAAATGGGAATAAAATAAAGATAAAAAAACATAATTCTAAAAGAAATAGAAGGGGAAAAAAAATATTATGATATTATAATTATAAAATGAAATGTATCAATGTATTTTAGTTATAAGTAGATATATTTATTTAAATATTGGTTGTTAAGCTGCGTAATGTAGCAACCCAATGTATTTGGGCAGCACTGCTTATTATTATTGAAATAAAGCTTTTCTCTCCCGAATTTCCCAACAGAGGTTTTTAGGCTTTATTATTTCAATGTTTAGTCTCTCGAATTTCTACCTAACCTATCTAGGAGAATATGGAGCGTCCCCCCCCCCAATAATTTGGTCATGGTGATGCCCATGAGTGGCAGTAAAATTTGTTTGTTTTTATTTTTTTACTTAAAACTAAAAAAAAATCGCAAATATAATTGTATTATGCTTAAAATAAAAGAGCATGAAATTTCACATCGAATGACTCACTTGAAGTTAAAATCGGTTTAATTGCTTATCCAAAATAGATTATCAAAAATTGGCATATTTTACCAGCTGGTCGGAAACATACATTAAACTATATAAATAATACATTATACATTATACTATATATATATATATAAAACATGAATTATTCTTATAAATGTCTGCTTAAAATGAAAAATATTACATATAAAAGTTGTAGAACATTCTCTAAAACAAAATCATTAATCTTGAAATTGGTTTACTTTCCTTTAATGATATTATATAAAAACAACTTTTTCACATCCCTTACTTTCTGCTAAAACATATGACCATAATGGGCAATTAATATTCAGGATGACTTTTGGGCTTGCTAAAAAATTAAAAGGTGACTTAAGATTTTTTTTATGATAATAAAATACACTAAAATATAGAAAAGAACAGTGAGTGACATGAGTATAAGTTTTAAGACCTGTGTCTCTTATGATCTGAAGCTCTCTAAGCTTCTTACTCGGAATTTAAATTTTTGCCTGTGAGTTAAACAATATAATAAAATAAATCTCTAATTGAAAAATTAGATACAATATAATTTTCAATGAACCATATATAAGCTTATAGAAAAGACTATCATGACGAGTTATATTGTCAGAAAATAAAAAACTTGTCTACTTGGGCTAGCCAGCATTGTTGGAAAAAATATGTAAATGTAAACTAAATATATGTTTAAGTAAGTTTTCAAATTACTTAGACTGGTTTGGCCTATATATCCTAAAGAGGCAACATTATTTGAATAATTTAACTAAGAAAATGCAGTTCCATTAGCACTATAGCTATTGAAAGCAAATGAAAATACAAGGGAGGTACGCCTGAGTGTATCTCAGATTGATGATTCAGTTTCAATTGACGTAAGCTTAATGGTCAAGTTGTCATAAATTTTCATCTGGGTATTATATTGAACAGAACAGAAAGAAGAGGTTGGATAAACCTGTCAAGTTACCTCCCATATGCCTCACATGGCTAGGTAGGTGTATCGTGAATAGAATGAATAAAATAGAATGAATGAATAAAGGCTTAATAGAATAAGGCTTAACGAACCCGAAGGCCTAGATATGATGCTGATACCACCAATCACTCCTTTCACACCTCCATCCACCTCCCCCATCCAATCCCATATGTACATAATCCACAAGATCTGCCTTCACCGATTTCCACCAACTTTGCCTAGGCCTGCTCCTCAGACGTTTTCAATCGGCAAATCGTTTATCAATCTTTTAGGTATTTGTTCGCAACTAAGACTTGCAATTTTGCATGCAAACTTTAACTGAGGCACTGCTATAACTTTGTTTACATTTAATTGGTAAAGTTAACTGCATTGTGTAACTGTCTAAACTCTCCGGTTGAAGCATCCTTCTTCGGCCCAAATATTCTACGCAGTACTTTATTTTCAAAAAAACTTGATGTGTTGCTCATCTCTTACTGTAGGTGGCTATGTTTCACATCCGTAAAGAAAGGTCAGAAGGATTATGGTTTTGTAAATTCTAATTTTTAAATTTCAGGACAGCAGGCGTGAGCTAAGTAATTCTGCAACCAAAAAATAACAATTTCCCGCCTAGGTAGATGTATCAAACAAAAATAAAATTGTATATATCAATACATTTGCATCATTATCAAGTATTAATATGTAATCCAACCAATTAAAAAAAAATTAAATAATTAAGTAAAGCTATCGCTATGCTACTTCTGGGCGTGGTCTATTTCAGTAGGTTATTTGACTGTAATATATGGGAACTTTCATTGCGTCCTTTCTAATTAAAAAGGGGTTTGATCAGCTTTGATAGATCCCAGCTTTCGACTTCCGCTTGGTACTCTCGCTCTTCAGGGATAAATAAAACCCTTAAATGCCATTATCAGTTGCGATCAGGGCCTCGCTAAATGGTACCAAATTGGCCACACCTAGAAGTAACATAGTGATACTGTACCAATAATAATAATGTCTAAAGTTCTTACTATCACCACAAACATGATATAGAAGTATATCAATAGCCTAAATTATATAGTGAAACTTTAATTCAGATTACTAACTAATTTATAAACAGTCATTGCAAACACTCAAATTTTATCATTTCCCCTGGCATCAGGTGGTTTGAATTTAATGTCCTTTAATACCGAATATAAAAAAATATAGCTAAAATACATTATTTTAAAGGATTCATTTAGCAACATACATAAGTACCTATTTTAGAATTCAATTTGAATTCTATAAATAAATAATTCAATGATAATTACTTATGACAATTTATAAAAAATCTTCTAAATAATTAGGCCACGATGCATTAAAATTCATAAACTCATTCATTTAACTAAAGAATACAAAAAACTTATTGGATGGGAAATTACCTTGGATGCCATTTTACTATTTCTGTAATACAATCATATATGTCCAACCAATTATTTATGATGGATTAGTTAGGTGGAAGAAAAACTAAAAAGGGCAATATTAACAATATATATATATATATATAGTTCTTCAAAGTGGGATTTAAATAAAGTACAATTCATTTCAGAAGATCATAAATCATACATTACTACCATAAATCAAATACTAGTACAAAAAAAAAAGGATTTAATATAGAAACTACCATTTGTGATTTGCTAATTATATTAACACACATACCTCATTCTGCAGGCAATAAATTAGAGAAAACAAATTCTTTGTACTTAGTAAGCAGTTTTTCTCTCACAACTATTTCAAAAACTGGGTAAATCAAGAACGGACATATAAATCACTGGAATTTGTAAGTTCAGACAATTTTGATCAGGCTTATAATATTAACAAATTGGTAAGAGTTTTTGACAAGTAATGGATGATTAAAAATGTTAGAATAATTAAAAATTACTAAAAACCATAAACAAAATTTATATTGATATTATTTATCATTGATGAACTTATAAATGTCAGAGTGTATTAAATTAATAAGAAAAACACATATAATTAATCTGTTTCTATTATTTACCAATTAATGAAGTAACTAATGTGAATATGTTTGGTAATAGCTTTTAAAAATTTTTATAATATTTTATATTATATTTTTAAATATTAATGATAATTTTAATAATTATGAAAGAATAAAAATGTTCCCGCTCTCAGTAAAGGGGTGCTATTAATTAAACCTGAAACAGACAAAAATGTGGTGCACTACAAAAAAAGAAAATTGGTTTCGTCTATACCGGATATTAAGTACTTCTCGGCTATAGGCTTATTAAATCACCAAGGATAAAAGGCAAAGGGAATTTACTATTCAGTAAGAACGTCTTTTCTGATTAGTTTCTAAGGATATATAGAAATATTGTATATTAATTGTTCTACAAAATGCCAGGTCCATCAGCCATTTGTGTTGGGAGCGATTTTTGATCAGTTATAATGAGTAGTGTCAGTTTAAAATGAATAATTCGTTTTGAATTTTTTTTTCCTGCTTAATGAATATTTATTCTAATGCAAAATTATTAATGGTTAATTTTGGCATACTTTCTTTTATATTTATAATTTATTCCTTTTATGAATTCATTTTAAATTATGTAATGTTGATGGAAGGATATTACATATATTGCATAGAAAAATTAAAAGATCATTGTATTGAACAGTTTTCTCAAAATGCCTTTCATAAATATTTTTATATTTATGACTTTATATGTAATATTTGATTTAAGCCTTCAGTATCATTTAATATGTAACATTGCTTGAGTGAATTTTCTTTATTGTCCTTATAGAAATCTGGTTTCATTTGTTTCAAAATCTACTGGCTTTTAAAAAGGCTAATAGTGAACTTCAAAGTAAGAAGTTACAAGTCTGCGAGAAGTTACAAGTCTGCGAATCAAGGGTAAGGAGCTTTTCATATTATTCTCTCACACCTCCTTTTTTTTTATTGTTTTCTCTTCAATTATATCAAAGAAGCTTAATAAAGAATTCATATATTCTTCATTTGATAAATATAATACTTATATTTTATGCCACAAACGTGGTTTAACAGCTTTTGAAAGAAATTATAGTTATTAACTATTGAGACTTATTAATCGTGGTAGGACATCAGCCCCTTAAACAATCAATGTATACCCAACCATTATTTCTAGAGGATCTCTTTATGGCATCTAATTTAAATTTCAAAATTAAATAGCAAAACTATTAATTCTAGACCTTAATTTTGTTAGTCAAAACAATTAAAAATTTAATTAAGATCTTAGATGAGTCAGTAATTTTAAGAGAATATTCCAGATTTATATTAGAATTTTTTTAAATATTAATTTTATTTGTATTATAAATCAAATAAATTGATAATAAACTTTTGTACCAAGTTAAGGTAAACTATATATAAAAAAAAATAGTTATTTGAAGAAAACTTAACCTTTTTTTTTTATGCAATACAGTTTTGAAAATGTTGACATTAAATTTAATAATTGAAAATAAGTAGATATTTCAAATTTTTCAGTAGTGAGCCAATGATTTTGATTTCAGAATGGTAGCAGTAGATCGTGGATATCTACTAAATTTAAACTGTTAATATTATAACATTTATTTTATAAGCGTAATGTTTCATTTTAGTATGTTGGTCTGAAGTGGGAGAGAATATATTCCAACCACATCAGGTCGCTTTTTGTGGCCTATTGTATTTGGAGAAAGTTTCTTACAATTCTTGCAGTATGCAACAACACAGCTTTTGGAGCCTCATTTATAATGACTGTCACTAAGCCCAGATTGTCAGTAGCTTCCACAGTCGCTGGTATCAGAGCATCAATATGGCCCTCACAGCAACTTTTTCTAGCATATAAAGGTATTTAACTCAGAAGTTTGATATTTTTGGATTTTTTTTGGAACAGCAATGCCTGTTATTTCAGCCATTAATATCACCATTTCTCAGTACAATGTATTAGTTATTTTTATTATCGTGAACCTCTCATTTACTTTGTCTAAGCTATACAGATTCTTGAGCTCAACTGCTAACACTTCATCCTAGCAATTTTCATCTGCACTGACTGAGTAAGTGTTTCCATCATTGAATACAGGAATATCCATTATTTCAGCTGTATACATAATATCATCTATCATAGCAATATCAGGTCTGTTAGAAATGACTGGTTCCAATACAGATTTATTTATTAGTATTGTATTAATTAGTACTTTTTAGTTTTTTTTTTTTTTTAATTTTTATGGTATGGCATTATTGAAGTTGTCCATTCAGCATATTGGTGTGAAATTTTGTTTTTTATTATCCTTATTGATTTAAATAAAGGAAGGAAATACTTTAAATTTCCAATGAAGTGGAAATGGTTGGAGGTGTGGTCATAAAGAGTAACACTTATATGTGATATTACATATATTTACATAAACAATTGTGTCTGATGTTTTGACCGAGTTTCAGGTCTTCATCAATTTCAAAGATGATAATTTACAAAGATTCAGAACCACTAATAATTTTTGATATGGACAACTTCAATATTGAATATTAATTTTTGCAACTAAAAATAAAATACTAAAACTTGCTGTTTGATTGTTGTACTTAACGTGATATAGTATAAACTTCTTTTACAATCCTTACATCAATAAGCACGCCAATGCATCTAGCTCCAGGTCTATTGTGGTTCAGTGTGAGTCTTCTCACCGATATGTTGCTACCACCTGTTTTACAGCTTTGACAGAAATACTTATTTTTTGCCCCTGCCTAAACCAATTTAAATATTGCTCTTCAAGGATTTTACTCATTAATCTTATCCCTAAATATTGACAAATTATGACATTTCTGAAGCAGTCGCTCCCGGCTCTACTACGTTTTCTATGGAGGAATTTAATGCCTACTGTTATAGTTCAGCTCTAAAAGGTTATCTCGATTACAGCAAAATCAGCTACCCGTTTCATATTGGAGTAATAAAACATATTTATACTACATAGTATAATCTCTCAACTTATTTCCTACATATCTATGAGTATTTCTCAATTTGCATAACAACAAATCATATTCTGTGGCAATGTCACCTGGACTTAAAACTTTTCTCTCCTCTGAATTTTGGCAACTACTAATTCCATCTGATCTTCATAAAATATTATTTTATATTTGTGCTTTTTCTGGTATTCTGATATTCATTTTTTAGCAAAAGGAGCTTACCCTTCTCCCCGCCTTCGCCATAACTTTTCCTGTCCATCTGGAGATCAGAGACAGAATTTGGACTCGTCGCAGAACTCCAATCTTCCTGAGTCCAGTTTAGGTGCTCCTGAGCAAACCTCAAGCGCTGAACCCATTGTTCCCTGGAGAGATGTCCAGTAGGCGAAGGGTAGAAGGTCAATCCATAATCGTTGTCGTCTTCTCACGGTTCGCTCTGAAATTTGCACATTCCTGAACCTCTGGAGGAGACCACACAGACTGTTCCAGGTTGATCAACAATCCCGAAGAGCATGAAACTGCAAAAATCTGTCGTCACAGAGGTAAGTTGTCCTCGGACGACCTTGTCCTATTCTCCTGGAATTCCCTCTAGTCTGACATTGCCTATTAAGCACATTGGACACTACTGATTGTGACCGCTGGAGCCATTGTGGAATATACCTTTGAGAAAACCCTTCTTCACTCAAAGCAACTGTACGAATTGATTCCTCTTCGGCCAATGCTCTTCTGTTGGCCATCACAACGTTCTTACAAACACTCACATGTTAAAACTGATGTCTCTTAAATGTTAGAAAATCTTCAATAAGATGAATCTTTGCTAACAACTAACCATTTACTGATACGAAGAAAGAAAAGAAGACGATTAACTGATCCTTTTCCTCACGAAGAGCAGGGAATGTAAAAAGAGGATTAAACTTGATAAGGCACAACAAAAAGTCCTGTCTGGGACAATGAGATTCCTATTTTTTCTCTTATGTTATAATATTAAATATTTGTAAGTGATACTTTAATTTTGTCCTGCGGTCTATATGCAAACTTCCAAAGCCATTTTCCCCTATGATAGGGTCCTCTTTTATCGGGATTTAATTTTTAATTTGTTAAGTTTGAGTTATATGCGAGAATTTTTTCATTTTCTACTCTTTGCAATTCTTATCTTAATTTTCTTGCAGAAAGGTTACTTTTACTTTAAGCAGACCTAGGGTGGTATGAATAAAAACTAGGAAAAGCTTTTACTAAGTAAATATTGAGGTTGTGCTAACATGTAAATGAATAAAACAAATGGGATTTGCAAATGCTTAAAATTTTTGGAAGCTTAGCTTTTGCTGGGGAAATCATATGAATAAACGTTTAGCTCGTTCTAGTTTGTTCTAGGATATGCTCATTTTTTTTCTAGCCACCGTTTGGGAATGCTAGCATCGCTAGTAAAAGGTCAGTCACAACGCAAACTTCATAGAGAGTGGTGTGATCCTGGTGTTAAATAATAATAATAAAAAGCAACAATCATGGCTATGTTTATGGAACTTAGGCAGCAGAAAGTTTACCGCGAAAGAAGAAGAGTTAGTGACTGTAAAAAATTACTTCGTTTTGAAAGTGAGAGTGTTGACTTTTTGGCAAATGAGTTTTTACCAGAAACGTACGAAACACGAGGTGGTTCCCTCTCTCCTCGTCAAAGGATGGAGATATTTCTTTGCTACATGGGTGATCCTGGATTCCAAACTGGAGTTGGTGAGAACATTGGAGTAGATCAGTCCACAGTATCAAAGAACATTAGGTATGTACTGGACAAAATTGTTGAAAAAGCTAATCATTGGATAAAATTTCCAAATACTGTACAGGAAATAAATAATGCAAAGCTTCAATGGCAAAGACGATACTCTCTTCCTACTGTCATTGGTGCATTAGACTGCACCCACATTGAGATAAGAAAACCGACACAATTTGGTGATGAGTATATTAATAGGAAGGGGTACCCCAGCATAAATGTACAGGCCACTTGTGACGCTAATGAATATTTCACAAGCATAAGTGCTGAGTGGCCTGGTAGTGTGCATGATGCTAGAATATGGAGGCGGAGTATCGTCAGAGATGTGATATCACAGTTCAATGGAAATGCTTGTTTGCTCGGGGACTCGGGCTATGGGATATCACCATGGCTCATTACACCATACAAGCCAGCAAGAAATGCTGAGGAAACAAATTTCAATCTCATTCATGCCCATGAAAAAGTCATAATTGAGAGAATATTTGGCCAGCTTAAGCAAAGATTTCCAATCCCTGGAAATTGTGTACGCTTATCATTAAGAAGAATACCAAAAGTTATACTCTCCTGTGCAGTCCTTCATAATGTAAGCAAGCATCTTAATGACGCGTATGACTATAATGTACAACGAAATGAAGAAATAGAAGAAGCAAGTGACGAAGACGCTGAAGAACACGAGTTTCAAGAAGAAATCAATGATACGAAACGAAGAGGAGAAGCAAAGCGGCGGGAAATGCTAGATTTCATTTGATTATGTGTGTGTGTAAATATATTGTTATATTGTTAGGTTAATTTGAGGAATATATAGTGCATTGTAATATAATTATAGTCTTATGTCCACAGCAAAAATACAGGAAAGGAATAAAGTCTTTATTACTAGCACAATCCCCCCCCCCACACACACACACACACATTCAAGCAGCAGATACATCAGAAGCTCACACCGTTGCAGATATTCACACACTAAACACACACACACACACAACACACACAGCATTATTTAATTTTTTTTTATTGTTTTTTATTTATTTTTTTTTTATTATTATTATTATTATTTTTTTTTTTGGAGGGGTTGTGATTGGGATCAGGAAAGGTCAAAAGATCCAAACATTTATTTATTTAATTGTAAACTTAAAGTTCTATAAGTTTTCAAATACAAGGTATTCTCTTAATTCAATTAAATCAACTTGAACTGATTTATCAGCATAATGTTTATTTTTTTCCTCCTCTATTTTTTCTATTTGAGCTTTTTGGATTTTAAATTGCTGCAACAAAACAGCTCTTTGAAGCTCAGGTAGCGTAAGTGATGATGTTTCTTCACATTCAAGTTCACTTAAATATTTTTCTTCCTTCTTTTCCTTTCTAATGAGGATGTGGATAGGTCATTTTCATCGGATAAGGATATTTCAGAAGTACAAGCAGGTACCTTTTCATTTGAAGCTGTTTCAACAGCATTCTTACTCCTTACTCCCGCTGACAGGCCGCAAGATATTTTATTTAATACCGGGTTATTCTCTGCATCCATCACTTCCAAGATTACCTTTTCCCAGTCCTTTAAAACAACTTTTTTGTTTCCAGTGGCCCTAATGTCTGTTTTCTTTTTTACTGATGTTTTCATATTGCTTAAAAGTTTTTTCAATTGTGACAGTAATACTCTCTGCCCACTCACTTTTGAGAACTCTTCTACTAACGATTCCCAAGCTTTCTTCTTTGAACTTATAACTGCCGGTATTTGGGACTTGTCAAGAACAACATGGTATTTTTGAACTAGCTGCACCAGGAGATCCCTATCAAGTTGTTTTTCATCATTTGGTAAATGAACTTCTTCATCTAAATACATCATAGATGTTGCTATGACAAGAGACCGTACATATACTGGAGAGAGAAAGCAACAACATCCTGAGCTAAAGCATGTTCATTCCTGTCAGGAAAAGCATAGGGAGAGGTCTAGCTATTGCTAGGGGCTAAAAATTCCAAATTTTGCTAAGAATTTTTGGACAGATCTTAGATCAATCTAAGCTAAGCTAGGAAAAGTGTATTCATATTGATTTTAGCATTTTCTAAAACTGCTTAGAATGATCTAACTTAGCTTTTGCTTGTTTTATTCATATCACCCCTTGTTTTATTCAATAATTTTTTTTTTTAACATTATACATATTATTGTTCCTAAAACTGTTCACTAACAAATTTCAATTGCTTCGTAGTTTTCTATATTTGTATACTTGTTTACTATGTAATTATATATATATATATATATATATATATATATATGTGTGTGAAATTTGATTATTTATTATTGATACAATAATGATTACACCTACAGGCAGGTTTAATAAAAGTTGTGAAATTTTTAAAATATACATATATTTTTCTTCTCAGACAAGATATATATCTTTCTGTTGCTTGTACTCATTACTCCATCTTATTTTCTCTTTTTTTTTCATGTGATAGATGTCAGACTAGATAGACTTAGTCTGACATCTAATTTTTTCAGCAATTAAAGTACCAAATTTGATTATTTTTGTAGGTATGCTTTAAAATTTCATTTTGATCACTTTAAATTGTTGATAAAAAAAAAAAAAAAATAATAATAGTTACATAAATAAGGAAATGATAGAGAAGACATGATCATTTTTCATTAGGTATTTTCGAAGTTAATAACAAACCAAGAAGTATTGGGTTGTTGCAAAAATAATACAGGTTTTGAATATTCATTTTGTTTAGGCAAGAGATTGCCTAGTAAAAAAAGATAATACAAAGTCTAGTTAATGGATGATAAATAATGGTTATTAATGTTGTTTTTCCTCAAAGATTATTTTACTTTGTGTTACATTGTATGAGTAAGGACATCTGAAATTCACTATGTCAAAACAAATTTTTCGTCATATTTATTTTTACGAGTTCAAACTTGGTCGAAGTGCGGCTCAAACCGCCCGTAACATCAATGTTGTTTGGGAGGAAGCATCAGTGAATGTACAGTGCAGCGATGGTTCCAACAATTTTGTTTTGCAGATTTTGACCTTGAAGATAAGAAAGAACGTGGTAGGCCTTCTGTCCTTGATCACGACCAGCTGAGGGATTTGGTAGAAGAAAACCTTCGCAAAACTACTCGGGACATTCGAGAGAAGTTAGTGCTCACCACTCAACAGTTGTTCGCCATCTGAAACGATAAGGTAAGGTAAAAAAGCTCGATACATGGATATCTCACAATTTGACCGACAGCCAAAAACACCGGCGTTTTGAAATTTGCAATTCTCTTCTGTTGCACTACCAAAATGAAACATTTTTGTATCAAAATGAACCAACTTAATCGAATCGTGACATGTGATGAAAAATGGATCCTATATGAGAACATGAGACAGTCAGGCCAGTGGCTGGACAAGGATGAAGCACCAAAAATTATTAGAAACCGAAAATGTTTTCCGCAAGTTTATTGAAAGTTTAGACAAAGATTTTTTTTGAAACTGGAATAAAAATGCTTCTGACATGTTGGCAATGATGTGTTGATAATGACTGAAAATATTTTGACTAAATAATCTTAGTTTTATAAAAATTATGATACAATTTTTTTTGTCATATAAAAACCTGCATTATTTTTGCACCAACCCAATATATATCTTTAGTTCTGCAGGTATAACCAACCAATTTTAATGTGATGAGAATGATCAAGATTCTTTCAGTGGGTCTGAAAGAATTTTATCTACTTAGGGAAGTTTCAAACCTATGCGAATAGACTAGGGAATTCCTGAAGTAGGTTAAAATCTAACTCTCAGCCACCATGGGCTCAGACATTATGGCCAAATCAGAACAGTTCTTCAATTCCATCTATCTGCTACAGCACATGAGTTCTCTTGGCCATTCCTCCAATGGCGTACGGGGCACCATTTTCAAGGCCTGCCTCATGGAAATTCCAGGTAATCTGGCGATTACTTCAAAAATTCTTGATTCGAAAAGACAGAACATTGTTTCGTTCCAGTGTTGGCTAGATGGACATATTTGAAGGAATAAACACCTTCAATAAGAGGAACTTGTTCCTGATGAAATGGAGCATTGGCTGTAGGCAAGCCCAAATAGATGCAGGATCATGGTCGAGGTTTTACAAAACTGAGCAGAAATTCTTCATAGAAACAGCGTCAACACTCAAATTCTTGAAATTAATAACCACTGTATGGAAAGAAATGTTCAATCGGTTACTGCCATAATGAGTTAGATCGTTGCTCACATTGAATCTGAGACTATTTCTCAACGTTTTCAACGGTATAAAATCCAAGTTACGAAGTAGCCCATACTTCTTCAACCATTTGCCATCTCAGATGATATCTTAACCTTCCATGGTTTCAATTGTCGCATATTGTCAGCAAGTTGTTTTTTTTACCCCCTTCGAAAAAAACGTCTTTCTCCTTTTCTGATTATTAACTTCGCTTAAGTCTTGAGAGAATTGATACATTAGGTGCTATTCTCCTTTCTGGCCAGCAATTTTCTCATGGTATTAAGTTTTCGTTTGAGCTCAATTATTTTCTCCTCTTTTTTTGCTAATTGTGCCATGAAGTATTGTTCTTGTTTTATATGTGAATTCTCAGTTTTTTTTTGCTTTATTCTTCCCTGACAAGATTTGGTTAGGCAAAACTTTGCCGGGAGTAGACTCAACATGTTCATAAATTGTTTCCTTGTTCCTGGATCCAGAGGAACATCTGCTTCGTATAAATAATCATTTACATCTCCTGTTACCCGCGAAACTTCTTTTCTCTCCCTCGATCTCCGTTTGGACTCTCGCCATTCCTTTCTCTTGGATCGTTTTTCCCTTTCAGTCATTTCAGAAGCCATCCTTATCTGTCCTTTCTCCTTCATTCTCTTGTATTTTTCCTTCTCCTTTGCCTTCATTTCTAACGCCTTTACGGGATCTTTCTTATTCCTCATATAACGGGCCCTATCTCGTTCGATCTTCTTTCGCTTTCTTTCTTTGGCAGTCACACTCTTCTTCGGAGCCATCTGAGGAAAATTGGATACATTAGTATAAAGATAAATTTTCTAAAAAAAAACCTTCAAGAAAAAGTAAGACTATATTGTAACAAATGAATAATTATTAATAGATAAATGACTATCAATACTAAGTTAGAAATAAATGGGTTTACTCTATCTTTGTGAAAAAGTGAAAACCGAGGGAAAAAAATTTAAATTAAAAAAAATGAAGAAATAATAAAAACTATTTGTAGGTAAACCAAGCTCCGAATTTTATAATCCTAAGTAATAGTAAAACAAGTAAACAATAGGCAACCAGCTGCTTATATTTATTAATGTCATATTCATTGTTTAAAACTCACTACATTACATTAAAAACACGGAGAAGGCTGTTTATAAAATTCAATCCTATGAATTTTAATAGTGAATTATTAAAAAAAAAAAAAAAAAAAAAAAAAAAAAAAAAAAAAAAAAAGTATAACGAAACAAATTAAACTTGAATGAAAACCACTTTAAACGCATTTTGTTCCAAAGGTACGTTTATGCATCATTAATGTTAATATCTGTACCTGAGAGGTAAACTGTTGTAACTACAAAATTTTCGAGTTTCCAATTATTGATGAAACTGAATTATTTCTATTATTCTATTTCTAGCGAAAGGTATTCGTATTTATATTCCTGATGAATGGTGTTTTATATTACTTATTATTAGTATTACTTTATTTTTTTTTTTTTTACGAAAAGAAATATGAACTATTGAAATTCCAAGTGCTCTCCTTTAAAAATTTAATAATGTCAGTTACGACAGTTTACCACTGAGGTACAGATATTTTTTCAATATATTATTATGATATTTTTGTTTTTATTAGTACTATAGACTAAACGATATTTACCAAAAGAGAAAAAAATAAAATAAAATATCACTGGTCCACTACCTTCTCTCAGTTGCCTCCCCTTGCTTAGAACTTCTGAACAGCAGCTCACGCGCCGTTCAGTAAGGCCCGATCTCCACTGAAAAGGACCCTTTTGGAGGTATATTTATGTCTGAAAAGCGAACAGGAATCGAAAGCTGGGATCTTAAAAATCTATTCAAGACTCTTTTTAACTGTAAAATACTCGATTGGAGATCGTACATATCACTGCAAAATAACCTCTTAAAACAGCACACGCTCGTGAGCTACTTTTCAGAAGAAGTACCCAAGTTGAATACCTATCTCAGCACTGGACTAACTAGAGCTATCGAATTGTTTTCACATTCCACGATTAATGCAAATGGTGCTATTCGGCTTGTTTTTCCTCTACTAAAAACGAATTTGCGGGTACCAGGTACGTACCTTTTTGCGATTCGGCAGCCTAGGTTTTTCCTAAGGTATTATTTTATTTTTTGGCCAGTTTTCCTAGTCTTTTCACTGTCATTCGGTTACTATATTATATTTAGTTGATTATGAGTGAAAATAGGTCGTAAACAATAATTGTACTTAATTCATAAGACGTAATTCATAAATGGTTTCTTCTGTCAGATATGTCCTCTCCCCACTATTAAGGTGGAAAGGTGTGAAAGAGACCAGAAATATTATGACCATCCAGTTTTTTTAAATACAGCTGTTTTTAGAATTAATGGTAGACCGTCGGAAATGTCTCAATGAGCTCTACAAGTTGAAAGCAACGAAAAGTTTTAGATGCAA
This sequence comes from Aelia acuminata, assembly GCA_911387785.2. Lineage (NCBI taxonomy): Eukaryota > Metazoa > Arthropoda > Insecta > Hemiptera > Pentatomidae > Aelia > Aelia acuminata. The sequence continues at coordinate 92,073,690 of OU426982.1, forward strand.
TTGTCCAATACTTTCCAAGCAAATAGAGGTGGGGGAAAGATGTCATTTTGTGTTGCTATCTATTTTTTTCTCGTTTAATACTTAAATAAAGCAGCTTTTTGACAAAATGATGAACTTTCAAAGTTTCCACGAGCTCTAGAAGTAAAAAGCAACTAAAACAATTAGATATATATACTCTTTGAGTACACGCGGGTGGGAGAAAGACACCCGATATTATATTGTATGACCGTACAGTTTTTTTCTGATTTACTGCTTAAATACAGCTGCTTTTTGAATGAATGATAGACCGTCAGAAACCTCTCAAGAAGCTCTAAAAGAAGGAAGCAACGAAAAAATTTAGATAAAATTACTTTCCAAGTACGTAAGGGGTATGGAAAAACACGGGTTTCATGCCGCCTCAGGTCGCAGTACAAAAGTTCTCACTGTGACGATTCTAGAGTGACCAAAAACATTTGGCTGCGAAATGAGTTGTACCTGAGATGTATTACAACTTTTAGCCGGAGGCCGCAGTCACCTGTAATGGTTAAAAACAGTCAAATTACGAAAATATCAGGTAGGCCAGGGAAAGACCCAAACACATGTGACAAGCCATTTCCATCCTCTATATACCATTGTTTCATTCCTAAAATATGGCAGGCTTTATATTCTAATCTTGAGATATTTTGAACATCACAACAGTTATAAAAACTTCAAAAAGCGTCAATTGCCAATTCATAGAGGAGCATGAAGTTTGGATACTTGAGTAGTGACATGGCGAGGGAAAGAGATTTCTACTGTTCAAATCGAAACTCAACCATTAAATTTTAATTTTATATGAGCAAAACCCTACGTAGCCGACAGAGCAAGTCAAAAAGCATAGTCCTATGTTTTTTTAATGGACCAAAATGGTGAGAGGGCTTTAGAATCCATCAGAGACAGTTTATGACTCTTTCTGGGAAAATGGTCCATATGCAACCATGTTCTTTACCCATAGACTCCCAACATAGTTCCATCTATCTTATTGAAAACAATCTCAGTTTCTGATTTCTTTGCTGCTCATATGTGCCAGCCTTAAGAGACAACTTAATAGATTAATTTTCTTTATACAATTTTAATAAGGTCATAAACACACACAACGGAGAACAATTCCAATATTATATGGAAAACCAAATATGCAACAAATGCTTAGGTGCAAACCTATTGCAAGGCTATTTAAGCAGTTTCCCCTACTATTATTATTAATTATTAAGGGTTAATGTGTTACAAAAGTTTAATGTGCTACATTAGTATATTCTATAATATAGTGTTTTATATATAACCAATTATTATCTTCATCATTATTTGAGTTGAAAAATTGAATGAATGAAGACATGTTTATTAAAATTACATAGATACAGATAAATTTAGACCACAAAGAAAATGGAAACTTCCGTCTGTCATGCTCTATAAACATTTACTATAAGTTATAAAAGTTAGGTTCTCCAAAACTTTCAAGATAAAATCAAAATTTGTTTTTAGGATTAAGTTTATTAAGAGTTGATGTCTGATTCATTCCCTTGTATAGATGAGGTGCATCTCTTGGAGGAAGAAGTAATATTTTAATAAAAAAATTCCAAAAACTCTAATGGCCGGATACCCCAAACGACTCCAGTATAACAAACCTATTGTAATTTTTTAAATATTCAATTAATTACCTTGGCCAAACTACGGGCCAGTTTCAGGTGTTAATTCATGACCCAAAACTGACTTATAAAACAAAACAAAAAAAAACCTGTACCACTACAACCCATGAAGGGTATTGGGTTCAGTACTCTGTATGGAAGTACTGTTTCTTGGTCAGAAGTTGTGCACGGAGGTGATTTGACCGTGATGACGCTCAACCAACAGGTTTTTCCTCCTTAATATTTTAATTAAGGGTACCCACTAAGGCTGAGTTTGCCCCAGGAGGGTCTATCAGACCACACGACGAACTGCGGCAGAAAATTAAAGATACCCTGCCAAACTAGATTCGAACTCAGGACCTTGAGCACAGCAACCCCGCTCCCTATACTTGCTTATATACTTTTAATTTAAAAGTATAAGGAACATCTTTTTAGCTATGAATTATTTCAAATTGAACTCAATTGTGTATGACTTACTCTTTCTGGAAAATGACCCACCCCCTAAGTCAATTTCCTGAAAATTATTGCACTGATATATTCATGATTATTGGATTTCGTCTGAAACTCTTTCTCTTGAATTCTAACATTCTGCCTCCATTGTGGAAAACTGTTATTTTTTTATTTTGGCTGATCGTGATCCAGCAGTAATCTCCAAATTTTTCCTCAGTTCATTCTCTTAATTTTTTTAGGGGGAAGCAGGACTACATTTTCATTATATAAAAATACCTAACCATTATCAAGTTAAAAATATAGTGTACTGTCTGTACATTCTAATGCTGCCAAAAATCTAGGTATTGTGGTATAACTTAACCATTTCAATAATCTTTTAAGTTAATACTTACTATTAAAAAATGAAATTGTAGTGATTTGTAAGATATAATGGGTTAAGATTATGTGCCATTTCTCAAATCAGTTACCTTCTCTAGCTCCAAAAATAGAAACTTTTAAATGTTGGACACTCGATGATTAAAGAGTTTGCCAAAGTAATTACTTTTAATATTATTAAATCATACATTTTTAACTCAAATATCTCGACCAATGCCCTATTAAAGAAATTCTAATCATATATTTCAAAATAGCTGGTCAGACCGAGTGAAAAAAAAGTACATTGAAAATAGTGAAAAATGTTTGTGTTCAGAGACACCACAGTATACAAGCAAAAAGGAATGCACCTGAATGGGTTAATAAAGTGTGCCTTCATGGGCGTACCCAGCGGAGGGCAGCTGCCCCCACTGGAAGGCTGAAAGCAATAACTTTTTAGGCGTTTAAGACTGGAAGCAATAATAGAATACATTTTTTTCAAGCAAATAATTGTAATAACTTAGTTGATAAAGCAGTGCTATAATTATACATAATTTTGGTTTCATTCACCTTTTCCGCGTTAAGGTGTTACAACCTGAACGACCACAGCTTGCCCCCCCTAGTTTTTAGCTTGCCCCTCCCCCTAGTTTTGATCCTGGGTACGCCCTTGTGTGCCTTATAACTGATTCCAACCATTAAGAACCTTCTGGATTGTAATCAGTCAGGGTTACCACCTTCAACTGCCTTAGAAACATTCACAACATTCTGCAATGCTCAAACAGAAAATCTCTTTTTCTGTTTTGACATGGTAATTACAATTGTGTAATTTATTGGGATCGAATTCCTTATTTCCTCTGCAATTGGTGATAATTTAAAGAGAGATTTTCTTTCAATTTTTGATCACTCTAGTTCTTAAATTTGAATAAAATAACTTTTGAAACCATGAGAAATATGTAATGTGTAAATGGATATTTTTGAAGTGCCACAGTAATTCATAGTTCATCTTAATTAGAAAAAAATATTCATTGATTTTATAGTCCATTAAACCAGTGGATTTTGTTGAAGAGCTCTCCCTTTTACCATTAGGAAGAAAACTTGGAGGGTGTGAGGAATGGTTGCTCAAGAATTTCATTTGGTATCAATATTTGCCCATAGTTTGAGAAACACCCATATATGTAAATAACTCGGGTTTGTTTCTGTTAGAGATGTAACAAAAATAGGTTACTAATAAATAGAACTATAATCTTATATAGAACCATAATCATTATTATTCTCAAAATGCACAATGATTCTTTATAAACATAGTTGTTTAATGAAATGTAATGAATAAAAATTCTGTACTCTAATGCTTTATTTGAATGTTTTCAAACTACTTATGAAAAAATCATTACCAATTATAATTTTAATGACATTATAGTTGAAATAAATTTCAATTTTTCAATTGAAAAATTGAATATATAAATTTCAATTCAATTTAACATTTATAAACGTTTTTCATTTTTAATTATATATAGGAATGTTTGTTGTGTCATGTTAGATTTAACAAATTATTTTATTTGATATCGTAACCAAAATTTTAGGTCAAAATTTAGAATATTTGTTTTAACATGATGTTGGTAATTTAATTATATGACAACTAGACTTTCTTACCAATTATTTTATTTATTAAAATTAGTATATTTCCAGGCATCCACTCCATCTTAGAAACACAAGAAAAGAAATTATTTATTTAAAATATTTTTAATACAGATTAGGACATGATTCCAGATTCTCCTGTGCCATGATCAAATTTTTGTTTTCTTTTTCTTGCAATGTATTTTGAGAACTACAATATTTATTTTTATAAAGTACGTAAATGTTACAAAACACCTACTAAAGGAAAAAAAAGGCAATATCAATTCAGGAGTATATGACCCTAACCTCCCCCGATCTTCAAAACATCTGTATGTTGGTAAATATATAATTAAAAATATAACTACATATTTTTAAAAATAATGTTCCTATTATAATGTTTGATGATAATATTGTTCATATTATCACATATATTATAGTTCAAAGGCCAAATTTAAGCCTCCTCCCTTATTTAATTGATAATAACAGAAAAAAAGTTCCATAACCTGAATTATTTTAATTATTCATGAAAAACCATAAATAAATGGCTAATATTGTTATTCTGTTGTATATTTAGCAGTAACAGAACCCTACAAACATTCCTCGGTCATCACCTGGGCCCGAATTTTTATGCAATTACATATTTTGTTTGCGTGCTTCTTTAAAATAGTGGACCAGATATGATCACGAATTAGAGTGATTGATTATTGATTATTTCCAGTTATCCCTCAGTGGGACATAGGGCCTTTATAAGTTTCGCCACCTATCTCGATCTGGAACCATCTCTTTGAGGGTGGCCCACATATAATTTTGGCTCCTAGCCTCTTCCAGGAAAAAATCCTCCATGTCTTCCTCGGCCTCCCAACACGACGCTGTCCCTGAGGGTTCCATTCAAGCACCTCCCGGACGATCTTAAATCTTAAAACCAAGTTTAATTAATGTAATGTCAATTTTCTGTAAAAGGAGATTTTTTAAAAATTTTATATTTAAAAAAAAAAAAATAGGTCATACTGCCTATACCTATACATTGTTCTATATCATATGAAACGGCATGGAATGCGCTGTTAAACGGCACCAATCTCATAGTCCTAGTCAAATTTGGAAAACATTTATTGAATTATATCACGCTAGATTTATTGAATTATATCACTAGTTTTCAATTTTTTTAGCAATGAAGAAATTTTCAACCCAGTTTTATATTTTGTTGTATGAATAGATATACTACTTCCTATTTTTTACAAAAAATATAAAAAATTTAAAAGATGCCCTTTTTGAGAAAACTGAAATTAAAATTTTAAACTTGGATTAAAGAAAATTTCTTTAGAACCAGCCTATACATTGCTGTGTATCATACGAAATGGCATGGAATGCACAGTTAACATCTGCAGGTATTTTTAATCATAAAATACTATATTTATGAAATTTTATTACTACATTTTAATTTTTTTAGTAATGAAGAAATTTTCATCCCTCTTTTATATTTTGTTACATGAATAGATTTAATACTAGCTATTTTTCAAAAAACATAATTTTTTGAAAAAAAAGCCCTTTTTAGAAAATTGAAATTAAAATTTTACATTTAGTTTTAAGAAAATTTCTGTAGTACCAACCTATACATTGTTGTATACCATATGAAACGGCATGGAATGCGCAGTCAAACGACACCAATCTTATAGTCCTAGTCAAATTTGGAAAACTTTTATAGCTATTTTTAATCATGATTTTTTTCTGTTTTTGGACCTATTTTGGGGGGCTTTAGAGACCAACAATTCAAAAACGGGTGGACATATCTCAGTAATATTTCACAATTGTTCTAGTATATACAACTAGTACACATATACCAAATTTCAATAAAATCTGAAATGGTGAGGCTCAAGCCTGTGTTGAATTGATGTGGAATTACCCTCCACTTTCTTTCCTGTGAAATATTTTCTACACATTAGTATATTTGAAAATTACAGTTGTTTAATAGCATTTTTTTAGATTTTATGCTGCATATTTTATAGTCTTTTACTGCATATTATATGGCATAGTTAGACGCATTTCACAGCATAAAAATTCGGGCTCTGGTCATCAGTAAGTACAAGTTCCCCCCCTTAGTCACCCCCTGTCAATCACCCCTATCACTCCCCTCCGAAATATCCTTTATACGCCATTGATTTTTTAAATTAAAATTTTTAACACACTGCATTTATATTTTCACTGATCAGCCACTTCTACCTAAGCATTTTATCTTCTGTTACTCCTTGGATTTACAAATGAATCATAGTAAAGTAATTATGTATTAAGTTATTTATAGATGCTATATAGATGGGATGGATGCTTCAAAATGTGAATGTGCTGACTTTAAAAAGTAAAATATTTGAAAGGATGTCCAGTTGACTGTGAAATAAACTACATTAATTAACTAAGACCCCAAGAATTTCTGTCTAAATGAAATAATTAGCTTTGAAATTTTTTTATATTAAGCTTTTTTATAATTATATAAATCTCAGAATGAAGAAAATGACTAATATCTGGTCACCCTGTTGAAATAATGACGCTGAAAAGAATAGTTTTCAAATCAATTTAAGAAATCTTTCTTTTGAAACATAGCGATTCTGATTGGCTAAATCTAGCCAATAGGAGCGTCCTTCTTTAGCGGGAGCTTTATCATTTTACCGCTGGCGCGCTAGTGGAGTTTTATCTGGTCTGTAAACAGTCGGGAGCTATACAGAGCCGTAACCAGTGATAATTGGGTTTCTCTCTTGACAGCTCTGCGTTGTTGTATGTTGTATGCTATCAGTCAGACACATCTTCGGTTTGAGTAAGCTGCCCAGAGTGCTTCGGTATAATTTTTCTGAAATACCAGTGATTGATTAGGGATTCGCTAGTTTTTCATCCTTTGTCATTTATCACATGGGTGATGACAGGTGGTCTTTACTGATAAGTGAGCTGATGGTAATATCTGTGATTCTTTTCGAGTGTTGAGAACATGATAATTAGGTACTGTGTGCATTAGGTGTATTTTATATTTAATCGACCACTCCCTTTGTGGGCCATACCACTGGATTTGTATGGCCTTCCCATGTTGCTCCAATCTGCTTGGAATCCAAATCAACAATTCTCATCTCAGGATAGTCTTCCCCTCAGCCTCCAGAGCATTCAGGAAAATCTGAAGCCGGGATGGACTGCTCACCTAACCGCTGACAATAGGATCTACTATTCAAAGTGAGTATTTGCACTTAAATGTTAATTCAGCCTTATATTTAATGGCACTACCTTCATAATAATTCTTAAAGGAATTGTTTTTATTGTACAAATTTTATTAGAAACCTTTGGTCTGTAAGTAAATTATTTCTAGTCAAAGAACAGCTATATATTGATATTATTAGGCAAGACAACTTACTTAACAATATATAAGTATTGAATAAGTCAACTTAGTATTTAAAGTGAATGGATAAATCAATCTTTAAAAGGATATAGCAATATTATTTTATATGAATGTAGAAAATATACAGTTATACAAATACAATTTATGCATTTATTTACAATTTAACTATCACTGGATATTAGTGATAGTTGATTGCCTCTACTACAAATGTCAAAACCTCACAAGCTAGAGATTTTTTCTTTCTTTTTCTAAATCTTTAAACAATATTTTATGGTTCTTATTTACAAATATTAAAACTATGTCACTTAATTATTTTATAACATCCCCAATAATTCTTAATTTTTTCCAATAATAATTGGTTCCTAATAATATTCATTTTTATATGTATTTATTCCCCATCGTAAATGGCTAAAATAAATAGTAAATGTACCATTTTTTTTTTATGAAAATAAATTTATAATACTGCATAAATAAAATAGAATAAATAATAGGATTTTTTTTTCTTCAAATATATGATTTTCCCATAAATTGACTTTATTTTCACCAAATATTCGATAATATAATTTCTTCAAATTATTTATTGCCAAAAATTTGTTTATTAATTTTTTTTTTCAATTATTAAAATGAAAATTACCTATATTAGTACCTTAGTAGTTTTGTGATCATCTTAGTCACAATAGTATCTTAGTATCTTAGTCTAATATGTGATCAAATAACATATTGACGATATGATCACATTAAATGTTATGTATAAAATCTTATATCATTACAAAGGTGAATTTCACGTCTTTGTTTTCATATGTAATATCGAAAAACGAAAATGCTATTGTTTAAAATGATGTAACATTAATTAGTTCCCTTGCTATGTAGGTTAGTAAGTCCAGTTCACTTTTTTTTTTTTCACTCTTTTATATTTATTGATCCAAACGTATTTGTTTTGTAGTTATTTTATATTTCATTATTAATTCATATATTTATTTAATTTTTAATGTAAGCCGTATTTTTTAACTTTAGAGGAAGAGGAAGTGGTTACTGACTCCAATTATTCTGATTTATTACGGCATTTAAACGTGATTTTCCCAGAGATAACCCCTCAATTAATCTGGTGTATTTTTCAAAAACAAAATTTTGCATCAACTATTGAATTTTATCAAATTCTCTAAGTTTCAAAATCATTTTTATTTTAATCTTAATAATATAGATTGCTATGGATTTAGGGAGCCTTATGGAGGGATTGCCTGTCAACAGTTTAATTTTACTAAATAGAATGAGTTTTTTTTTAATTTATTTTATTTCTTTTGTGTATGATTTTATTTCAGGTTTGATAAAAGCTATATTATTTTTCCCTCATAATTGTTCAGGCAATCCTCTCCATCCATGTACATAAATAAACGATTTTAACTCTACTATAAAATAAAAAACTCTTTCTAAATTTGAATTTTACATTTTAATCGTGATACTATAAAGCTTAATTTATTACCTTATATAAATCCGAATTTTCCATAAGCTAGAAGTTATTAGAAGTAAATTAAACCATTTTTTTTATTTATTAATTTTCCTAATGCTGTTATTCCATCATCTGGTCGATATTGGCGTAAATAAACATTTAAATTTTTGGAGATTTACTATTTTATTTTTGTTACTTACCGACTTGTGCTGTTATTATTATATTATTTAATAAGTTATTTAATGTATGAATATGTTATTTCGATTTCTAGAAATAAAAAATTGATGTTTTTCAGCCAATTTGATAGAATACGTAACACAACTTGTTTTTGATTCAAAATAACGGAGAACCAGAATGACCTCAACCTTTAGTATGTAAATATATTTTACGTTAGTGGCAGCAAATGAAGTAGGTGGAATAAGTTAAAGGACGTGTATTAAGAGAGATATTTAAAATTAGTATGAATTAAAAATATGGGTGTCTCCGGTTGGATCAAGTCGTGTCGTATATGGGAGGTTGCTTCAACGCCTCTTCAATAGCGATATCAAAAATCCCGGATTCCCTAAGCCTTCATATTACGATTTTCTATTTATTCATTATTTGATAAATAGAATTCTAATCAGTGTCGGGTACATTTAAAATGTTTTAAAAGCTCTTTGACTCGTTTTTTAATTGGAATATTTATTAATAAAAAATAATCTTTAACATTATTAATTTAATATTTATTGCTACATATTAATAGTTATTTTATTTAACTCTGCTGATGGAAATTTTGAAGCATTTGCAAATTAGCAAATACCTAAAAATGTTTGTATATTAGGTAAAATTTGAATAAATTTATTTACTACTGCTACTGGTTATTATGTTATTGATTGAAATGGAAGGGCTTTTTAGTAGTTAATTTTGTGATTTTATGGAAGTTTTCATAGGAGATAGTGATTTTTTTTAAATGTGCAAAAATATTATAAATTTTGTTGTGATTACAAGTTTAATAAATACATTTTTGGAAATTAAAAAGATATTACTTTTGAAGTTAAAATTGACTTAATTCTTTAAGTATCTATAAATATATATCTACTTTTACTGATGCAGTTTTTATTCCATTTTTTTTTTTGAAAAATTGAAAATGCATTTTTTTCTTCTTTTATGATGTACGAAGTTCCATATGTTAAAATTTCACCATTTCATTACTATTTTTTCAGTTTGGTAATATAATTTATTTTAAACAAGAAGTTTGTGTCCAATTATGAAGAACATGTAAAAACAAAATCTCCTTCGGACATGCGATCTCTCGTGTTGTCACCGTGATAGAAAAAGCTAAGTGGTGGTTAAAAAAAAACGGACATCTCCACCCCAAATTTTTTTTAACTGCTCCTGTACTGATAATATAATAACAAAATAAAAATAAAATAAGGAGAATTATCAGTTATTAAGGCGAGACGACCTTGTAAACGGGCCATTCTAGTGAATGTGTTCCAAATTGAAGGGGATTTTATTTATTCTTTTTGTTACATTTTGTTCTTTGTGATTCTCAACTTGTTCATGAGTCCTTTTCAAGGCAAATGGTATATTAATACAATTAATGCTACAAAGTCATCTGGATATAACGTTTATTATTTTACGTTATTGTATTTTTTCTAGTTATATTTTTCTCATTTAAAGGTGTAATAGATCATTTTAAGAGGTCACAATAGAACACATAATAGAAACAGAAATCATAGAAATCTTTGAATACTGTAATGGAAGTTTTAAAGATGAAAATTTTTCTATACCTACAGTTAAACTTGAAAGGTTTGGAAAAAATATAGGAAACTATTACAACATAGAAAGCCAATTTATTCAGTAATATTTGCATGCAATTAAATGAAAAATGGGTCCTTCGGCATAGTATTATTAACATAGTCTGCTAATCGTGTTGTTAATAATACGACACAACTCACTCCGATTAGGCGCTAGCCTGATATTGGTATTGATGTAAATAGAAAAGAATAAAACATTTTTGTTATATAAAATAACTCTTTTATTTATTTATTTATTTAATGGAAATATAAATTTGAACCGTTTTCGAGAAATTCGAGCCCCGTATGAGGTCCCGATCTGCGCTGAAAAGGACCCATGGGGTTTGTTTTTCCATCCATGAGGTTGGTTTTTCCTCTTGAGCGAGAGGATGTCGAGAGATGATATCTACTAACGCTAATCAAGGCTCTGTTTAACTGAAGAGGGTATGATGGGTATTCGCTAAAGTCGTAACATACCCAATGTTTTTTATTAAACTTCACAGCATCCTTTTCGAAAAAAGGCAATTATTTTTCAATGGAATCAGTAAAATCAATCACAATAAATAAAAGCAAGCTATAGACTTTACAAATTATTTTTGGTTTTTCTTACACAAATGTTGGCATTTTTTTTTTAAATAATCAAACAGACATGGTTTGACTGACCTACTTGACTGACGATTCGACTTACTAAATTATTCCCTCTGATCGCCGATTTTCTCTTTGCAGTCAAAGAGAATAAAAAATAAATAGATATTTAATCAAATTTATTTCGAGCGATTTGGAGATTCTGAAGGGGAATAAGTGTATAATAATTGTTTAATTTAATCGCGATATTCTTGTCATTTTAGAGGCATTTTATATTGCCGTATTTAATTTTAGTTTTTGTTTTTTGGAGTTTTTTAATGTATTTAGTCGACTTTATAGATGCTGGGGGTGCACCGGTTGTAGCCCTATACCTCAGGATCGTTCCCCGGCTGTCGTTAAAGAATTCACCAGGAAAAAACGTAAGATTGAGCGAAATATCGGTCACATCATATGCCAGCACTACCGTTAGCCAAGGAAATCATGTTAGTGGTACAGAATAGAATATTATAATTTTTTTTTTTTATTAAACATTTTCAATTTTTACTTCCATTTACCTATGTATGAAATATATAGTAATGGAAAGTATTGCGATCGTGTAAAATTTCGACTTCTGGTGTTCAACGGAAGTACACGTTTTGGGGTCACCTGAGTCCAAACCACCAATTTCCGCAACATTGCCTCTGCATGTGATCAGAATTAATCAAAAATGATAAAGCCTACGAAACTGACCTTAGTTATTTGAGATAGGTACCCCAGTGTACACCAAAACGTGTATTTCCGTTGGAATCCGGGAGTCGAAATTTTTCACGATCGCAATACTTCCACTTACTACATATTTCATATATAGGTAAGTGAAAGTAATACAAATATAATTGATTAAGAAAGGATTACAAATCTTCTCTGACAATTTTAAATTTTACTTATCGAGATAATTATACCTCTGCTGAACAGGAAGAAACAGTCTGTATTCGATTGGGATTAAATTCATGATGTAGATAATTAAATCATGATGTAGATAATTCCATTCTTAGTAATTTTTTCACTAATTAATTTTTTTTTAAATTACTTGATTTATGTGTATACTCAATGTATTGACTGTATGGAAGGAAATGGTATTTATGTATCATTGTGAAAGACCTTCTTGTGTAGTTTGATTGCACCACTAGCCGATTCTGCTTCTCACGGCCTTATATTGAAAGGTTCGTTGCATTCCCTTGGAAAGTTGCCGTCTAGACTTTTACATCATTCCCCAACTTTAAGGTTATCGTTTTCATTTTTTAACTACCTAAATTGAATTATATTTGAAAGATGATTAATAAACTTTCTTTTATTAATAAAATCCTTCAAATTGCATGAATCCAGAAGGATTATATATTCTTTTTATTCATTGTTATATACATAGAAAAGTTTTATAGTACAACTTACATTTTAGACTGGCCTAGATTATATATATATATATATAATCTACATGTTATAGACACTAGGGATAAAAAGTGTACGAAATGCCTATAAATTTAGGATACATATTTAGTTTACGTTACTTTTAGTAGTGGTGACGAACAAGTTATACTATATTCAATATGACATGATTCACGTCTGTAATTTTTTTTCTAATTAATGAAATAATATACAATGTTAATTTATATGGATTTCCGAGGCTTTGGTTTTTTGATTTGATGAAAAGAATTTCATTTTCAACAGCTGAACAAGGAAGGCGTTTGAACAAGATCACACCCAAACTCCAGTTTGTTCCCCGCATTAATTATTAAGAGTTCATATTTCATGGGGCGTGCCACAGATATTTCGTTTGACCACAGATCCGTTTCCCTGCTAGTTTGAAACAATTAAAAATTACCTTTCATTACCGGACTCGAACCTGTGGCATAGCGGCACAGTGTTTACTTACCAAAATATCCTGCTTTCATCCATAACAACCATTTATTATAATTATCCCAAACCGTCATACTTGTTAATATTTATAGGCCATCATTATTTTGTTAGTAAATTATTTATTTTTTCAGCCAATTTTGTGTTAAGCACAATAAATTCAATTGGTGAAAAATAGCAACGCCCAGTCGGTCACCAGCAATGAGCGCTACTTTCAGATTCTTTGAGGACCAGGTCTGTACTCAATCTAACTTTTTCCTTTACCCCAATGCTTGCTGAATTTCCCCGGGAAAGGGCATCGCTTCGAGACAAGTCTGCTTGTTTTGAAGGAAAGTCGGGAAGCTGCTCAGTATTCATAGCATCTCCTAATCACAAGCGCAAAAAGTTTTCTGTGTCGTCTCTCATACTTAACAGGTCGCATTTCTCGGCGAGGTTTAAAATAACCAACGGCTAACTGCTTCTTGTCAACTCTCATTATGTTTTCGTCTGCCTGATTCAGGTCAACTACTAATGCCTACATTTTCTCCTTCACACCGTGGTGCTTTTAATCCTTAAAGTTCTTTGATGCTATTTTTTCTTATACAGTTTTACAGGTATCGATTGAGATTTCAAAGATATGTATATATTTTTTATTTTATGCCTGTTTCCAGACTCATCAGCCATATTTATATTCATTGTCTTGGTCATTTAATTTGTATCTTATGTTGAGGCAGGTTATATGCCAAATCGGCCCTATGTCTTCATATTATCACAGAGAACAATTTTTTTTTTCTTCTGTATTTATATTTTCCTTAAATGTACTTTAAGTGTGTAGTTGGGACTGATGATGATAAAAGTATTGTGAGAATCGACGTATTTAAGACAAAATATTCCTCATGCTAATTTTACTTACTTATCTACTTTTTTTTTTATAAATAAAAAAAATGGATAAAGGAAAAAAAAACAGAAAAGTCTTCCTTTTAGGACACTATTGTCATTTCACTAATTCTTTGAGCTTGTAAAGAACAAACAGCTGATCTGTGAGAAACAAAAAAATAATTTCTAATTTTGAAATGTCGCGGAAAACTAAAATTAAAAATTATATTCTTCTTTGACCTGAAAACTTCATCTAAATCAGATAGCCTGTAAAGCAGGGGTTCCCAAACTAGAAGACGCGAGACCAGTTGAAAATAAAAAAATCTGGTAATACAATTTTCACTTACCAACTTACTTAGATTAGAATTAATGCGTTTTGTTAATTGCCGCCCCTAAAATTAACAGAATGGCTTTAATTATGAACAATGGCCTGTCTTTAAATGTGTACTCCGCATGCGTGGGCTCAACGTGTTTTATGAGTTGACTGAATATTTTTCTTTTTTTCTCCTCATATGTATACTTGGTTTTTATGATATCTCATATTAAGCCATTTTTTATAATGTAATGAGAGACAGTTTATTTCTCCATATAAACACACACACACACACACACACACACACACACACACAGTGTGGATGGCTTTCATTTCATCTGTGAGAGGGGCGTGAGAAGCTTTCATATTATTGGGTGGGTTTAGTTAAAAGTTAAAAGTTAAAAAGTTTATTAGGAAATACCGAACAAAATTTGTTGTTTTGTATCCAAACAGTAAACGAATAATTTCAGTTAACTTAGATTTTCTTACCTTTTTTTCTGTTCCCATTTGAACACTAAATTTCCTCTTCTCTACTCAGGGTCTTGAAGCAAAATCAAAGTCTCTGACATATCATAGTTGATTTATTGACTTGATTGCTACTATTAATATTTATTTATATCTTCAATGTTTTGTAATTTAGAAATAAATTGCATAAATAAATAAACATTTATTTTAAGTTTTATTAAACATCGGAATTTATTTTGAGAATAATGGATCATATGAAAAGTCATCCCAAATATAAAATTTTTGCCCTGATATCCGCTAATGTTTAACGGAGTTGAAATTTCTATTACTGAAATATAGTTAGTGGTTTAAAACCGATTTCACACTCCGTTAATTCTTAGGTTATAGGTTATACCGAACGGATACCCATAAAATCTGCCATATAAAAGATAACTACTAATAGGAGAAAGTAGATAAAAGTATCTTTAAAAGTTTGAAGAAAAAAGAATAGTAATTTTTAAATGCCTACTTCGCCTTTACGACCACTATTAATATATTTTATGTTTTCTATATTAGCACCTATATTATAGTTTTATAACTATAAGTAATGCTTTCCTTGTTTATAGTTAAGAATATGCCTACTCAACGGTTTTATATATATATATATATGTAGAGGTGAGAGATTGTCAACTGTTAATCTTTACGATAGGTTAAATGATGTGGATCTTCATCAGGGCTTCTGAGTCAAGGTAGATACAAAGACTTGTACAAACTACTTGACAAATGAGTCTTTGTATCTACCTTGACTCAGACTTGATATTAAAATTTTTTTTCAAACTGAAAATCCTGATCATCATTTAACCTATATATATATATATATATATATATATATAATTTTTTTGGTTGGAGGGAGGCTTACATCAATTAATTCATACCATATCTTCGATTTGATAAATTTATGTATATCGGACTTTGTTTTAAAGTTTTTATTAGCCTGTGCTCCAACTATCGAATACCGTATACCGCCACGTTCCTAAATTGAATGATAAATTTTAATGAATGCTTGTTGCAATCTTCGTAATTTATTTCTCCCTTTATTAAAACTGTTTTATTTTACAAATATTCTAAGATAAGATGCACAGTATGCTGTGTATTAGGAACCAAATGTAGTTTTTCTGAATAAAGTGTTCCTCTCTCTATAACACGTGAAAAAATGTACTCGTTTTACTTTATTGAATTTCTTATAATATCTCAATGTAGGTTGTCATTTTTGTATCTGATAACTTTTATTTTAAACTAGTTAACAATTTAAGAATGCAGTGTTATTACATTTAGTTAATTCTGGTACATAGACATATTTCAATGCAAGTAGTTGACGTAAGTTCATTTATATTTTAATTTCCCACTTGTTTGTACCTTATCATAAATAATCGAAATGAACTAATTGTAAGTTAAAACTAAACTGAAAAAATTAATCGCTGATTGCTGAAGAATGTTAGGGATTTCAGATAATTTTTATACACGAAGCAGTCTTTTTTTTTAATGTTTTTTTTTTTATCCTAGATAAAATAATTTACGATAAATTGTAATTTTCTTATCAGAAAAGGTCATTATATATCGAATGTGCATATTATTTTCCTATATTGATATTTTTAATGATGAGAAATCCTGAGAAAGCATTTTAATGATATTAGGTATTAATTTCTTTTGGTCAAAATTCTGCTTGTAGTGCCCTGATTACAATAATTATTTGCAGTATTATTATCACACCTTATCACAGAATTAAAGTAAAGAAAAACAAAGATGTTTATAGTGCTTTCATGGCGAAGGTTGAATTATTAAATTGCTTATTGATTCCATTCCTGTCAATTCTTCACCGCCCCCCCCCACCGTGGGGTTAATTTTTTTTAAAATTTACTTGTATCTTTGTGGTATTCCAATTCTCACAGATTTTCCGTTTTTCCTCATGTTTCGAGAATATAGATCAAAGTTGGGGAAAGGGGGGAGGGAGAATGCTATTATATACAGTAGAGCAATGTAGATATAAGAAATATTGTAATAATATATGTATATATATATATATATATATATATATATATATATATATATATATATATATATATATGTATACATTACATATAAATATATATTGTAATGATATAATAAGTAAAATATATTAACGTTGGCCTGACAATCTTTTAAGTAACTACAGCTGGACCGAAGTTGATTCTTATGAAATTTCCGCTCAAGGAGGCGTGTAATTTTGTTACCTCTTGCTTTACGATACTCATACTCAGAAGCCTGGGCCTAGGGTCAGTGCCAATTTTTTTTTTTTTTTTTTTTTTTAAATCACCTATTTCTCAGTCAGACATTTACTTTATTTATTTTGCAATATTCGGAGCTTTAAGTATTGGTCTCTTTTCCCTAGGAATCAGGGCTATACACAGGATAAATGAACCTAAAAAAAATCAATAAAATAAAAACAAAATTCTAATTATTTTGTTAAATTTAACGAAAATATGAGCATTACCTTTTTATTCGTTTATATTATTCTTTTTGCATTCATCTTTATATGAATTTATTCTTTAATTTCGGTAAGCGGAAAAGGGTTCATCTGAGTATTAATTCATCTTCCAAAATTATTTTTATTTCTTCAGTAAGAATGCTTCGTTGATTTTATTGTTTTACCTATTTTTTCACATTAAAAATCTACTAATACTATTTATATAATACTTTATTTCTTAACATTTAATTGGCTTTCTTCACTTAAGCAAGCAAGTTTTCCTTAAACGTTTTCACCTTCAGCACTGAGGGTAAATCAAGCTGCCAAAATTCAATTGTAAATATTAATATGGGATTAATTATGAGAAATATTATGGTGCATGTTTGTTTAAATTTCATATAAATTTCCGACTTTACTATTTTATAGTTATAAAAACTGAATATGCTCTACCTTTTTTTCTTTTTTTTTCCAAATCATCAAAATTGAAAAATACGTAAACAAGTGCACATGTCCACGTAAATACATATGAACCTATTCCTCATAGATTGTCGGTATCTCAGCATAAACTGAAATTCACAATCTTTTTAAAATTATTACTGTAGCTCCGTGGTACATAAATAACAAGTCTATGTAGCAATTTATATCAACCAACTATCGAACAACGAGCATCGAATAACGAGCCTTTATTTTCGTCTTCATACAGAAAGTTGATAGGCGAAGATTCCTTAACGAAGTAAAAAAAAAATTGAAGTCTACGAAAAAGTATTTTCCATAACTAAATATATGGTTTAAAGGGATAATAACTCTATAAATGTTTGAAATGTTTTTTTTCAAAAGGTAGGATAGAGATATGAGAACGGGGAAAAATTGAGTTAGACCTATTGATATCATAAAATTATATCTGCGAGCTATATTTCAAAACAGTGCTGTCAAATATTGATCTGTCTGATTTTTTCATTTTATTCAAAACGTGTTGGTCCACTGATACTGAAATTACAGTTTAGACGAATGAGATCAATTGATAGCTATCTCATCTGGCCGGTTTCGATTAAATCATAATTAAACAAACGGAATTGGTTGGGAGAGAGAAAAAGTTAGAGCTAGATGGTACAGTTTGGTAATTCCCACATTGAGCAAGTTTTGACTCATATTTGGTTCCGATCCGACAAACTTAACCGTGTTTTAAAAACATTTCCAGTTACATTCCATCAGAAATAATCTCAAAAAATAAAATTTGAACTAAATAATTAATTATTTTATTGTATTTTTGAAAAAAATAATTTTCCATTTGATGAGGGTAATATGGCAGTATTTTTTTCCTTTTTGGCACTGCAATCTTTAATAGAAAGCATGTAACAATCTCTTAGACAAAAATAAATAACAAAAATCTGTGTTAATAAGTGGCATCTGCGTTTCCATTTATAAGTTTATCTTATTTAGTTTGTTTATACACCAGGACGATCTCACTAATTTATTTATTTTACCAGACATGGAATAGATTTTGAGAACGTCAAAATTCTACATAAATCCACCTCCCGGCCAAAACAAAACCTAATAGAATCCATTTACATCGCAATTAATCAAGGCAGTATATTAAATACAAAATAGGAAGCAACCCATATAGGTACCAAAACACTACTCACAAATAATAAATTATAATTGATCGCGTTTGCAGTCGACCTTAAGCCAGTAGACCTTTACTACGCTTCAGGGGCGATGGGCCAGGCGACATTAGATGTTTAAATTTAAATTTTATATGTACTAACGATCCTAATTAAAGGAGAATAAAGAGGTGAGCATGAGATTGTCAATATTATATTGAATGACAACTGTATTATATAAATGTTAGTTTTATAAATTTTCATGTTATCTATATTATTTATCATTGTATTTTTAGATGATTTATAAAGCGCTGGACCCCGAAAGCTCCATGGTATAAAATAAAAATAAATAAATTAGTTACATCGTCCTGGTTTACTGTTATTAGGTTGTTGAGTATTTATTTATTTTCTGTATATCTCCTATGGATTGTTTCACTTATTCCTTTGGTACCTGTTGCTCCTAATACAGCTTGATTTTTCAATAATAAAATAGAAAAATATTCTGTGCATGCAACTGTTAGACCATAATAATTAGCAATACATTCAGGAGAAACGTTGAATTGACTCCGCCTGAAAACTGTGCTCCGATCATTTCATCAGATGGGAGATATTTTGTTCTCAGCCTCCACGCTTTGGCTGCGGTTAGCATTGGCTGGAAATATAAAGAAAGGAGAGGTATAAAGGACCTTTTTCCTTTACAGAGAGGAGCTATCGTTGCGGTCTGAGTTCCTCTTGCATTGATTTTAGTTTTGTAGAGGGCTCTTAACAGCTGTTGTATACAGTAAAGGATCTCTGTTCCATGTCTTTCTTCTAAATACCCCTTTGTTACGTAGCACCTCTTCCTTAGACGGAGGCTTCAATATAAAATTTAGTTGCTGATTTCAATTCAGTTAGTCGGTTAGATTGGCGAAAAAACACGATGATATGAAATTTTTTATTATCTTCATTCTGTCTCTTAACTTAATTCTTCATAACACCATCTTCCGGTTGCTTACTGTAATGACAATTTCAGCTGTTAAATTCCGGTACCACTAATTTAGGTGGCACAAGCACAGTTTATCCAAGTAATTCGAAAGGTAATCCTCTTGAATCCTTCTATTCCATTTCACGTCTTGATGGATTTCCCTGTAGTCGTAGTCTTGAAAGCAATCCTTTTCCTGGAGCTAATCCCTTAAATCTTCTACTTCCATTTATCAAAACTGACACTTTTGGTCCTTTTGATGTGTAGATCGGCTTGCTACATCGGTCGTAACATTAGGATCAAACGATATATCTTCGGTTCCTAAGTTATAAGTGGATAAATCAAATTTCCCTACCCCTCAGAGCACGACATTTAAAGTTTGAAGAGTATTGATTTAAAATCAGAATTTTAAAATAAATCGTTGAAATTTCATTAAAAATAGTTAATTTTTGGCTACTTTTTAGCTTTATTAAACCAACTTAATACTTCATATTAGTAATGAGATATTAGAGTTCATTGTTCACCGACCCAATAACTCAGACTTAACGTACAAAATGATATGCGTTTCAAGTGAACGCATGACATACACTACCAAAAAAACACCTCCCTGTTCTATTCTATCCTCTTATCCCATTTCGGGCAGAGGTCGAATGACCAATTTATTCACCGGGATGCAGTAGGACATTAGTGGGGGGATCTGAGAACACAAATGATTATCTACTATTTCTATATAAAAATTACTTTTGTATAGTCATATTTTATGCCCGTAATATTGAACTTATTTAATTAGGTTATAATTATGATTAAACCTTTCATGACTCATAAAACGTTTCAAAAAATGTGCCTCTGCCTCTCAGGACATTTTTGGATCCGCTATTGTTCGGATGATGGATATATTAACCAAAAGAATAAATCTTATGTGAAACAAAAATTTGAATTTACTTATGTCTAGACTAGTCCTGTAATCACTCTCTAACAGTCATGTATTTACTGCTGTAAATCCTGTATTTCCTGTTAAAATTTTTGTATTCAACAACTAACGAAATGAGGTTTGGTTAAAATGAGGTAATATTCTTTTAATTTGGAAGCCGTTACTTAGAGGTAGTTTTTTTGTATGCCTTAAACGGAGGTGACTGGCCTTCGCAAGTTTGTACAAAAAGATATCTGTTATGTTATTTACCAATTAGGCGTTGGAGAAATAGTTGAATTATATTTATAAAATTGTTCTAAATTTCAAGAAGCAATAAAGTAAAATCTTATTCCACTCTGTATGTAAATATTGGCTATTACCATTTGTGTTTTCAATCCAGTTGGGGTGTTGCATATGCAAAACACCGAATCTTCCTTGAGATAGGTAGGCACCGAACACCTATTTTCTTTATAGTGTTGCTTTTCAGAATTCCTTTCATCCCTTGGAGATATTGAGTTCGTACGCTTTTCTCTGGGCCAATGAAGTTATCTTTGATCGAATCTCTGCAGCGTCCCTTCTTTTGTAAGTTATATAAATTGAAAATCTTCCGATTTTCCTATACGAATAATTTAACTTTTTACTATTCATTAAAATCATTATGTATTTTTATGTTATCTTAACTGATATAGTGTTTAATGCTTAATTAAACGATTTGATAACTCGTGTTTAAACCCTGTATTATCCTATAGCCTACTTTATAGGGTCAATATTATTGAAGGTACATCTAAATTGGCGTAATAATATTGCCCGTGTAATATTGAATAATGAAGCAATATTATTTATGACTGTTGTATTTTTATAACCGGTTTTGTTAAAATATTTTGCTTCAATAATATTTCTTAAAAAATATTGACCGTTTAAGGATATCAAATTCGTTTATAGTATAAAATACTCTACAAACTCATTATTCCAGAGAAACCCGAAGAGCGCAAAGGTAGCAACACACACTTAGATGGTCTCAATCTAGATTAATTAGTAGGATATCCAACTAATGAACCGATTCAGATGCTGATGAGCTTCATCATTAGATACAGATTTCTCATTACACTAGTTAACTTTTAGTACACTCCTAACTTGTTCTCTGTTTAGTAAAAGAGATTATCTTCATTTAATTCCGCTTAACCAAAAGCAACACTTAAATAATAAAAAAACGTCCCTATGCATTATCCACTTAATGTCTTTCTTATTGATCCTTTATCCTCTCGTCTTTGATCAAAATGTCTTACGTTAACATTTCTTCGAAAAAAATTAGTTCTTACCGAAAATTCTGCTATTTTACATTTTAACGAACAGCTCTTAGGTCCCAAACTAGTCTATGTATAATCTTAACTCACATATGGCTTGAAATTAAAAAATCTGGTGCGTGCTCGCAACACACAACTTTCACTTACCAGCTTACTTAGATTAGAAAGTAATGCGTTTTGTTAATTGCCACTTCTCAAATGAACAGAACGGCTTTAATTATGAACAATGGTCTGTCATTAAAGGCGTACTCCGCATGCGTGGGCTCAATGAGTTTTATGAGTTGACTGAATATTTTTCTTTTTTTCTCCTCTTTATGTTTTCTTTATTTTTATCATATCTCATATTTAGCCATTTCTTATTTTTAGGCGTAACGAGAGACAGTTAATTTCTCCATGTAAACAAAAACAAAGGCACTTTATAACAAAGAAACAAACAAACAAAAAAGGCCCCCTATTTCCCCCCTATACCCTATTTCATATATAGGTAAGTAAAAGTAAAAAACAAAAAAAAAAAAAACATCATTTTATGGTCGTGAGAACTTTTTTAGTCATGAAAATTATGTCAGCACCATTCAATGAAACGAACGACACTGATGTTCGAAAGAATAAAATGAAGACAAAAATATGCGTTTTAGAATTTTTATAGGTTGAACTTTTGAGTGGGTATTTTTTAATTGGTAACACATTTTTTTCGTAATAACTTTTGAATCAAGGAACAAAGGTAAATGTGGACCTGACAGCAGATTATCTTGAAGGAGCGCCATAAAATTTCCAGGGCTTTGGGTGGGGGCTTGCATTAACGTTCTTGCAAGAGAGAGGCACTTCTTCTTATATAGGCGTGTTGTAAGATATGTTTAATATATTATCAAATAATTTATTATAGGGTAGCGGGATGGCCGAGTGGGCAAACGCGTTAAAAGATACGCGTTACCCATGGCAACGTAAGATTTGGAACCCGAAGATAGTAAGTTCAAAATCCGGAGCCAGGGGATATTTAATAATCATCGGCATCAACCCCACATCCTCTCTCCTGGCCCGTGAAACTCCGTATTACGTATAAGGCGAGGAAGGGAGGAACAAAAAAATTATCATAATGGAAAATAATTAAATTTTATAATGAGATATTAATAAGTAAATCCTGAAATATTTAGTTGAAAATCAGGGTTAAAGGACAACATAATCAGAGTTGACAAAGGGTTTAGCTGTCGGGTCTTTCGCCAGAGGAATTATCCGTTTGTACTGCAACTTGATTATTCCATTGTGGTCCAAACTATTGGAAAAGCCATTAGGGACCAAATGGGGAAGGAAAAGCTCGTCCTGCGTTGTTAAATGACGTCGGGTTCAAGTCCATCTCTTAGTCGGGGAAATTAGCTTTAGAGCTTTAGATCGGTCAAAGGTCTTTTCGTTTTTCCAGAAAATATTCTACTATTAGAAAAATGAAATGATTCCGGGTTAATTTTATATGTCCTAAAATTTTAATTTATTGATATCGATTAAAAAAAAAAAAATTATAGGCGTTTATCATAAACTTCTCAACGGACTGCTTGTTGAGGCCAATATCAATTCCTATGAGAAAAAAATATATCTTGCTGTTTTTCTTAACGTGCATTTATATTTCTTTTGAACCCTGTTTTTTTTTGTTTTGTTTTTTTTAAATACATTTTTAATCGATTATATACTGAATTGTTGAATATTCTTTATTGATATTACAAAGGTAAGGGGACAGATTAGGTATTTGATAGAAAAGGGAATATTCACTATTAGCTAGTATAAGTATTTTTCCTTAAAACATTTAGACATGAATTAATTAAATAATTATGACATATTCTCAAATTAAATGAAAAAAAAAGATGACTATTTTTTTATTACTATAACAGTGAAGATAATTTAGCAAAGTATTAGATAATTAAAAATAACAATTATGTTCATCTTAATAAAATATTTTCAATAAATTAAAATATGTTTACAATAAAAATTTAATGAAATAGAGATGTATAAAGTAGCAATATTTTAAATGTTAGCTAGTCAAGAGAATGTGTAACCACCCCGAAACGTTGACTAGTTTATATAAAAATAGAGTATAGGAAAAAGTGGTTGAAAACTCAATAAGGAAAATTATATATATTTAGATTCCTTTTTTAAACTTTAAGGATGACGGGAATATCACCTGCTGTAGCCAATTACATTTCGATGAAATTTTCATGGATTGTGTGGCTTTTGGTGTCGATTGTCCGATACAAATATTATTATGTGCCTAAATTTATTTTTTTCAAAAATTTAGATTACATAAACATTATACATTTATTTTTAAAATATCGATTACCAGAAATCGAAGAAAATAGAATACATAATTGATGATTGATTCAGTTTCATTTTTTTCGGATTACATTTACTATCTTTGCTCTAGACTCCGTATCTATTTTAGATAACACTCACACACACACACTCACACAGACACAGACACAGACACAGACAGACAGACACACACACACACACACACACACACACACACACACACACACACACACACACACACACACACACACACACACACACACACACACACACACATACACACACGCAAAAAAAAAAAGAAAAAAAAAGGCTCTCGTCGTATATACTTTATATTAATTTAAAAACAAATCATTGTCATTGAAACATAACTGTTTTAGTGTTCTAATGATGAAGAACAAAGACCTTCATTTTAAAGAAAAATAAAAACATTTGAAATAAATTTTTGACAGATCAATCTATTTTCTCGAAGTTATATGTTTTATCTAGAAAAATGTTCAGATTGAACTTTTTATTACTATGGATATTATCAGAATGTAGTAAAAAGATAAAATGGTTTTAATTATGACTTCAGAATTTTGCTTCGCATGTAGTTTAGTGGTGTATGGTGTAGTGTGTCACGATTTATTTCTGCATCGAACTTCCTGTTTCATCAAGCAGTGTTATTGAAATTAAAATAAAAACATTTCTATTTAATGAAGTATCTTTTCTTTTTGGATAATTAAGGTTCTACAGGTGTAATTTTAGATGTGTATGTCTAAGTATAGTAGAAGTAGTTGAGTATAAATGGCTGGCTGGATATCTGTTTGGAGAGGCTATCAGTGAAGGTTGGGAGGGTGAAAAAGTTGTGAAATGGAATTTTATCCGAAAGGAAATGGTTTTATAATTCTGATCGGAACTAGAAATGCTAATAACGGGAGGCAACCTTCCATTTCTGTCCACCCTCCCCCCTTACATCCCACCCCCCGCTGTTCGGCTTACTCCGCGATAGGCTTTATCGCCCATCAAATAGCCTATTTACAATAAACTAATTAATTGAGTAATAAATTATCATTTATCGATGGCTGGATATTCCTAGAGAGCTGCCAAATTCACAGATTGTCTACATAAAAAATTGACTATCAAAGGCATTTAACTATCGTTAACAAACTTTTAGGATTTTTTAGATTTAATAACCTTTTTCATAGTTTTATATTTTTTATTTTTAAAAACATTTACTTTTAAAAAATAGTCATTAAGAAACTAGAAAACACTTTACAAAATACCTCACAAATAATACCTTAAACAGTTTTAAAAGGAGTTTTAGGTAATCATCGGTGATCGATCGTGTATTTTCGGCCTAAGGGTTCTTGCGATTGAATTGCGGATTTATCTATATTTACTTATTATTTTCGAAGCCTCGTAATCCATATTAGTTTATTTATTAATTTTTTACATACACTTGCCTATATATGAAGTATATAGTAAGAGAAAGTATAATGATTGTGAAAAATTTCGACTTCCGGTTTTCAACGTTTTTGGGGTCCCCTGAGTCTAAATAACCAATTCCCACAAAATGGTGTGTGTGTGTGTGAACTGACTATCTCAAAAACTATAACCGTCGGAACCTAAAATTGGGGGTTTGGTTTATATATGTATATGCCCGCAATGTGACAGCAAAAATTTCATCAAAATTGGCCTAACGGAGGGGGTACTTTATATAATAAATGTCCCATTTTTACGGTTTTTTCTATTTTCTCAAAAATAGCTTTATCATTATTAAAATGTTCTTGGGGGTCTTAAATGGGGGTGGGGGCTTTTTTGTTTTCCTATTAAGTACTTTTGCTTTTGTTTACATAGAGAAATTATATGTCTCCCGCTTAGCCCAAAAATAAGAAATGGCTAAATATGAAGTATGAAAAAAATCAAGTAAACTTATCTAGTAGAAAAATATTCCGTCAACTCATAAAACACGTTGAGCTCACGCATGCGCAGTACGCTTTTAATGATAGACCATTGTTTATAGTTAAAGATATTCTGTTCATTTAATGGAAATTATTTGTTTCATGTTAACTACATAGAGAATTATAAAATCATACAACTTAAAGTATTATGCCTGCATTGTTGAATTATCACTAGTAAAAACTTATATTTAGTAATAAAAAAAAAATAGTGTACTTTAAAGAACAAATACAAACAAAAATAAGTAAATGAATGTGGAAAAATGTGTGACTTTGAGAAATGGCATTTAACAAAACATGTCAATTTCTTATCAAAGTAAGTTGGTAAGTGAAAGTTGTGTGTTACGCCAATCGCACCCGATTTTTTTATTACAATTAGGAAGCAAACTAAGCATTTATATATCTGTAGATGTGTACTTATCTATTGTATATATTTTATTAAATTAAATATTATACTTGATATTTAGTCATAAAAAAAAATATTAATTATATAGAATCAGACCTTCTGTAATTGAAAACCATTGCCAACAAATATGACGTTAAAAAAAATTGTTATTGATGTTGCCTTTGATAAGGAAAAAAAAGAACATGCCCTAGTATCGCAATCCGCCAGAGATAAGTTAAAGTAAAAATCCAAAAGAAGGGGCAAAATTTACATATATTTTTGTGCTACATAAAATCTTTAGATTAAATGGAATTTGTTTTTCGAATTATAGATATTGTTGAAAAATTTCTTTCTTTCTCTCCACCCCTTTAAAAATTTGTATAACATTTCTGGTACATTGCTTACACGTGAGTGGCTCTTTTTAGATAAACGTTTAATAGTGTCTGAGACTAGAACTATAAAATTGTAAAACGTAATTAAGATAAATTTATAAAATCACAACCTTCAAACAAATACTTAATTTTTTCTTAAACTATGATTAATCCAGCGAAGGTAACAGGTGCTGACTTCATAAGTGCTGAGTCATTTCCAGGATGGGAAAACACATTGATTTAATTTTTTTTAAAAATAATACTGTACTGTACTATAAACTATTGTTGAATTAAGTAGTGAAATTATAATGAATTTGAAATATATAATGAATAAGTGGGTTCCCTGGTCATATCCGAACACAGAATTTATATCATTAAAAAAAAATATGTCTTATTTATAATTTGTTGTCAGCCTCATCATTCTTCTTAAATTGTTTTGTTTATTTTATTTTGATAATAAAGATGTTTATGTACTAAAGCTACTGTAATAATGGAACATCTTAGCTATTGAACTTTTAAAAAAAAAAAAAGAAATTTTAATTCATTTATGTGAGTTTTTATTATTAATTTCATCTCTCCTTTTGGTAACGATTTTGTTGTGTCTACACTACCAGTCAGTTTTGGAATAGAACGTGAATGTTTTGTAAATAATGATTTTCCTTGACCTATGTTTATTGGAAAGTCGTGTCTCGTTCGTATTTGAAACATTAATTGGAAACATCATCTAGGCAAGAAAAATATTAGAAGTTTTATCTTAAAAACCCCAATCAATAATTAAATTGGCTGGTCCGTACTAGGTAATATTAGACTCGGACTTGGTTACTATTATAGGTTCAATTGGTTACAAAAAATACATGTCCTTCGCATATAATTATAAGTGAGACATTGTATCCGGATTTGCTTATGTAATATATTTATATTATTATATAAGTTTTTTTCGTGGACGAAATTATTATATAATCATTTTATAAAAAATATATATTTATATATTTCAATCTCAAGAAAACTCAGAGTATATATAATAGCTAGAAATCTCCAAAATACAGTCTTGTATTAACATATTGACACAGTTATTATTTGATTTTATTTACTTCAGTAATTTAATTTAATTAATTTTTACAAGTCTTTAATTTGATACATTTTCATGTATAAAACCTGTATTATATATTTAACTCATAATATTAATATTTTTTAGCGGTAAGATAAATTATATCGTCATGATATTAATTATCATTTTCCCACTGAAGGAAACTTGACCTGCATGATATTTCAAATTATTACGAGTATATCAATTTAGTAGATGTTTGATGATACATTACAGGTAATTTAGAATATTTTATCAAATGAAATGAGGTATGTGGTAAAACTAAAAGATTTTCATTATTATGCAGATACACACTTTTTCATTCATAAAAGATTTAAATTTAATAATGTAAAGGTATTTGATTTTACAGGTATTGTAAACCGACAATAGTTAAAAAAATGGGTACTTTAGTGGCCTTTGGCCTAGAAATTGAATATCTATAAAATCAAATTAAATAACCATGTATTTTAAATTTAGTGAGGTATTCATTAATGACATATATATTCATAAACTAAACCCATAAACTTAATACCCCGTCCCAAGATTAAATTTTGATTCGTCTTATACTTCGTATTTGATAAGAGTAGATAACATAATACACATAATACACATAATACACTGGCAAAGCCCCTCCACTAACTCGCAAGGCATTACATATCAGTTTCTCATTTCCCCGACCCTCCTTTAGCCCCATGTAAAGCTCTCAGACAAATATCTGTAAGGCAAGGAATTTTCTGCAATGCTGTGATGTGAACCTTACCTTTTCCTAAAACAGCCTTTATGGTGTATATATATATATATATATATATATATCAAATCTCAAATCTCTCTCTCTCTCTCTCTTTATCTCTCTCTCTCTCTCTCTCTCTCTTTATCTCTCTCTCTCTCTCTCTCTCTATATATATATATATATATAGAGAGAGAGAGAGAGAGAGAGAGAGAGATTTGAGTCACAAAACGGTTGATATGGCAAAGTAAAAAAAACTAATTTTGACTTTCCTATTTTTTCAAGAATACCTTAAACCGATTTCACTAAGAATTTGTTTCTAGATAATCATCTTATAAGTTTATTAATGGTCCTCTTTGTCTATTGAACGTTTGATTAGTTACAAAAAAAAATGTTAAAGTGTTGCTCCATTGTATAGCTTCGCAGGTCCACCTTTTGTTGTCTTCCTTTGTTTGTTTTTAATTTGTTTTGCTTAGTGTTTATTTTTATCTGTTGTATAATTGTGTTGGTATTTGTATTGTCTTTTTTATCTTCGATAACCGTACAACGGAACGGAACCGTCTTGAAAACTAAATTGGTTTTATGTCGCTCCAATGTGTATTTTTTAATTTGTTAATTTGATTCCTTACCTAATTATTAGAATAAAATATATAGAATCTTAAATTTTATCCATGTATAGTTTTTTTGGTCAAGTTGTATTCAGTTGATATTAGTTTATTAACAAAAATATGTCAGTGAATAAAAAAAACAAAAAAATCAGGAGTACTGCAGGATGTGTTGTGGGGCCAATATTGTTTAATATGTCGGATCTATAATTATGGCCATATTTAACATTCGATTCAACGATTATTCAATAATTAGTTATTAAACATTATCGGCGATTAATTCATGATAGAAAAAAATTCAAGATGCAGGTTTCAAATGATTGTGTTCCTAATAAATTACATTATTATTAATTATTTGATTTTTGGCTTATAAAATTAGCAATAATTGTGTTTTTCAAAATAATATGCTTTTTTATTAGTCGCGTTACAATTATTATAAGTAATTATTTGAATATTATATTTACATTATCTTGGAGTAATTATTATGAGTAAATTCGATTTTTTAATTTTAAATTATTTATTTTTCTCGTAGATATTTAAGACTAAACCTAGTGTTATGTTATTAAAAATAGTTATTGTAAAAATAATTTTCTTATTTAATGAACAGCAAAAATATTTAACTGCTTACACGTTAAAATTTACGTATCTGTCAGATTTAAAAGAGTTATTTTATTTTATTTTATTTTAAAGAGCGTTATCACTTGAATGCTATCTTCAAGGTTCATAAGTCAAGGATGCTCAAGCAGTTCCTGAAAAAAGGAAAAAACCTTCTGTTCATGCCTGGTCCGCGCATGTATATGTATTAATCGCGGATAGATTAAAAATGATTATTAATTTTAATTATATTGTCAACAATTATGATCATATTTGTGAATTATTTGCTATCCTTTTTTGTTTCAGGTAAGTCGTTTTTTGTTAATGCTAAATTCATAAAAAACGGTAAGTAATCATGTAAACAATATTAAAAATATTATAATACGTATTGTGAATTTTGATTGTGTTAATCGATACTAAAATTTAAGTATAATTACATCTAAATAACATAAGACCTATTTTCAATGTTTTTTCTTTTTTCCCTTTCATAGTAACACTATGGTCGTCTATTTCTAAGCATTACAAGTTCTGTGCCGTAACGCCCCTATCTTATACCTACGTATATTAATTATCAAGGGCTATTAATTTTTTTTTCTTAATTCCCTTCTTTACACATTGAAATTGTTATAGACTCCTGGAATATTACTTCATTTAATGGAATAACGTTTTTGGAATAGTAATGAGTACATCATTCTATTTGAATTGGAAAACAAGTTGTTTTCCTGCATGTGATTGATTGTGAAAGTTTCCCCATTTCCATATTTCCGTTGGGAATACACATGTCATGGTCCGACTCGGTATGTTAGTACTTTTTTTGAGGCATTTTGGACAACTCTTATTTTTTTTATTGTTTTTATTAGTGATTTTATTTTATTTTTATATGTTTACAAACAGATACTTACGTCGTTTGCATGCTCTTTACTTCGTTTCATGCCATGCAACATTTTTGTTTTTAAATAAATAATAAAACTGTCGTATTTGTAGGAAAACGGTCAGTACATAGTTGAGGTACTGTTATTTTTCTGTCAGGTATTGAGTAATAATGAAGCAAAGTTTTGTAGATTTTAATCATATTCGTTGTATACGTTAACTATAAGCTGAAAATATTTGAATTGTTATTTTAATTCATTTTTCCTTCAACAGTTTGAAATCCGTGTATTAAAACGTCAGTTTACACGGAAAAACGAATATAACGTTTTTAAATTTAATATTGTAAGATACCCTTAAAACCTGTTTATATTTTTACTTTCACTTACCCATATATGAAATCTATAGTAATGCGATCGTGGAAAATAAATGGCGATTTCTAATAAATCAAAGGTGCGCTCCAAGTAGCACTTAAAACACGATGGCAATTCTCGTATGCTCAGTAGGTACACTTGTACTAACTGCTAATTGTTAAAAAGAAAAGGGGTAATGCGCATGCGAAAAGAGTCGACGTTTTTTAAGAGCTTTTGGAACATGCGTATAATATTCATTTAAACAAAACACTCATAAATTTCCCTGCCTGAGAAGAATAAAATATTGCCATCGTTTTCTGAAAAATACTAAGATGCTCCAAATTGAAAATCGAGCTTCAATTTAATATCGATCGTTGTTGCGATCGATCGTTGTTGCGAAACACTTTATATCAATTCTTATTTACGATATGTCATCGAAAAACTTGATCATTCAGTCTGAGACTCGATTATTATTTCTGTAATCTCCTAAGAAAATATTTATATAAAAAAAATCAAACAAATCCCTGTTTAACAAGGAGTCCCATAAGGTAATTTCATAGCGCTGACTTCATTCATGGTTAGTGGTTATTGGTCTCCCTGTATGAATTAGTGACCCCACTTACCAACATTTTTTTTTTCATTTAGGAAGAAAACCTCACCAGGTTTTTATATTTACATTTTATGCTAATAAATGTAGTTTATAAGAATGGAAGGGGTGTTTCCCGTCATTTATAATTCTGTTTTCACTTTTCTTTTTTTATACTTTTCAGAGTTACCGGAATCAATGAAAAGAATTTTTAGCAATTGGTCTTTATTTGTTTTAATTACCACTGGAATGGCTGTACCGGTTTATTTATTTATTTTTTAGTTCTAGGTGACTTTGTACCAAATCGGGTTCGTTATGCGGAATGGCACATTTTTTTTATGTTAAATTAAATCGCCAATGCTGTTTTCTGTAGTTCCTTTACATAAAGTTCTTAAATTAACTTTTACAGCACGACCACGAGAAAAGCTGTAAATAGTTATAAAAACAAGAAAATGCCAAATTATACATTGGATTAAAAGCAAAAAAAAAAAAAAATCAAATAAAAATAATGGAAAAGTTTTTAAGTTGAAATCTAAATAAATTGAACGTAATTAAAAAAAAATACTCATCACTTGTTTGGTGTAAAACTCGAGTTGAAGTTAACAGCATTCGAGAATCTTGGAGTATACTTTTTCATAAATCATATTTTATTCTACGTTATATCAAACCCACAATTATACTATATCAGACTTTTGGATCAGAAATAGCTTTTAATAAAGGTTGAATTTTTTTTTTTTTTATTTAATGACTGTTTTTTTAAATATGTTTGTTCTAATTAAATTTGTCATTTGAGATATATGATTTAAGAGTTGGTTCTTTTTATTTAAAAATAATGAAGTTGCGATTCCTTCAAAATAAGCTCTAAACTCATTTGTAGATATTTATTGGATTCATTTCCTTCTTGTCTCAGCCTATAGACCGTGGAACAGTGTCTTTTTTATTGCGCGTTTGTCAATTTCTTACTTACTCCTTTTGGCCTTTCCCTGCAATTTTTAGTTGTACTTGCTAAATGAATTTTCCTGTTTCATATAGTTCTTTCGGTTTATAATTTATAATTTACTTCAATTCAATAAGACGTCAATATCATTAATGAAATGAAATATTTTGATTTTTAATGATCTTCAATTATGTTGGCATTGATTGTAACCTGACCACCCCCTACTCTTCCCATCCAGCCCTTTAGGCTCACGGTTCCACGTTCAACCTAGTATTGTTGTTAATGCTAACTAATGTGATGAATACATTTTTTGTAGTCTTTTCTGAATTTTTTTTTAAATATCTTGTAAAATTAATCTTGCTTAATAGCCAAAAACCTAATTTTTTCCTGTCAGTTTCTAAAAAGCTTTTGGCAGCTCTGAATGCCGTTTTAGCGCTCTGTCTTGTCCTCATCAAATTTGTCTGTTGGACAACTCCTTCGAGAAGTTTTGGCAAGCCACCAATCTCGGTAATGTCCCTACCTCTCAGAGCGCCTGTTTTGATCGCGCTGTGTAGGTGCTTGTAAGAAGATATTTTTCAAGGTTTTTCTCGCCACCTTTTGTCTATTCTTATCTCGCATATGGAATGAAATTATCTTTTATCTAGCTCATGAATATATTTATTTAATGAGTAGGAATATGCTTGTAGATAACTACAAATTTAAAAAAAAAAAAAAGAATAAATAGTAAAACCTATTTGTCATGAAACTAAGAAAATTAAGCTTCTTGGATTATATATATATTTTTTTTGTTGAAAGATATAATAAATGTTGCCACACATCACGAAACTGGTAGTAGCTTTAGAAGGACTCGTTCATACAATATTAAATACTGTTTATACAGTCTATATATCACGCCCATATATGCAATATACATATAGGCGCTTTGCCAAAATAGCAAAATAAAAAAATAAAATGAAGATAATAATATAAGTACTTCAATAGGAATAAAGACATGAAAAATCAATGCCAAAATGAACTTAAAAAGTAATAATAAATTATATAAAATAAAGTTATTGTCACACCTTCCCTACCTATATAAAATAGAAAATAGTGGTGATGGTGTCAATGTCTATGTACACATTAACTAAAATATGTATTTTGTGTAATGTGTACATGTATAATATATATTATATAAGTTTATTTATTGTATACATGTATGTATAATATGTATATTGACATTATAGCTAACTGTAATACCAATATATATGTATTAACTATAGCACGAATGAGGCTATCGCTGAGGACCGGAATCAGTTATTTTCAAATCGAAATTCTTCCAAATATTTACTTGTATGAATTTACATTCTTGTTCACATGGCGGACAATTGTACTAATATTATATGACTCTTGGGTCACGAGGTACAAGACTTATATTTAAGATGTATGATAGGTGAAGGTCGCTCCAAACTCTAAATGGAATATAAATGGTTACATGGCCTTATAGGCGTATGTATGTTAATGGATGTACTACCAAATAAATAAAAATATGTCAATATACGTTTAACTATAGCACAAATGAGACTACCGGTGAAGACCGGAATCAGTTATTTTCAAATCCGAATTCCTCAAAATATTTACTTGTATGACTTTACATTCGTTCAAAGTTTTTCACTGGCTGGATTCCTCTCTACCTTCCTTTAGAAATGTATTTCATAAGGCTATTCTCTCTCTCTCTTCTTTTTTATCCATTTTTACTTTGATACCCTGTCGCTGACAATTTGTTTAAGCATAAATGTATCCATGTTTTATTTTTTTACTTCCTTTTGGGAATGTTCGATTTAGACAAACTAATGTTCGAAAGACGAACTGATTTTCAGGATGAAATTATGTAAACAATTCTTTGTTTTATCACTTCTTCAAATACTTATAGCATGTAGGAATCAGTCCAATGAGCTATGAATGATTTTTCGGGCCAACAGCAGAGTATTTCTTTTCTTTTTTTTAAGTCATTTTAACAAAAGGACAGTAGAACACATAACACTGGCAGATATAGTAGGGAAGTAGCTTCCCAGATATAATTAATTTTTCTTTGGAATCTCTCGTCCAATAGGAATTTTCTTTTAAATATTTTTTTAAATTATCAACTTTGCTTACTTGCATATTAAAAACATTAATAAAATTTACTTTGGCTTAAAATTCAATGTAAGCCTAAGGGACATAAAGTTTAGCCTTAATGCTTTTCTCTTGTTTCCTGGTCATTAAGTTCGTGACACTAAGTGGGAGTGTAGAGAATTGTATTGTATTTTATTGTAGAGAATTGTGTGGGAGAGTGGTGAATTTTATTCCAGTAAATACAAAAACATAACAAATAAAAAACCTTATTTCCATTTTTTTATTCTTAAAAGAGGGTATTAGTAAACGAAGTTTCAAGAATTTCTTTCCTTGTGATCAATTGACCTAATTTAATTTGTGATTGGTCGATTAGCTATCGAACTCACTCAAGCTATAATTTAAAAGTTCATTGTTGAACTCAAGTTTACCGTTTTAGAAAAAGGTTGAAATTCCATGTTTTCTAAGCGGAGCCGTTCGAGTAAAAAAAAAACGGGTAAATGCACTAAATATTCCATGTTTAGTAATGCCAGGTAATTGGAAAAAAATGTGATCAAGGTATTTTTCCTCTAAGGTTAATAGGGACGATTGAGGTTGAAGGAGGAAAAAAGTTTACTATTTTTTTTCCTGTTTGCTAATTAAAATTAAGTTTACACTGTTATTGAGGAAAACTCTATTCCTGAGATCGAAATCAGTATTTAATAGTCGTCGAAAATTCATTTTGTCCATTTATTTCTGAAATATAAATTCATATACAGTTCGTATTTATGTGAAATACTTTTTGCCACGATTTTTTTCCATTCTTCACATCTTTTTTTTTCCCTTTAAATAAAATTAGTCAAATGAATAAAAAAATTATTTATTGCTTTTTATTCGTCTCTTTCTATTTTTGTAGAAATGATTTGTGTTTCTATTCGTTTAGATAATTTCGCAAGAACATGATCACATTACATACTGATTCCAACGATTATGCATATAGTTAGAATCAGAATGGCAAAACCTACAACATCAGAATGTAGTCACAATAGTATTAATAGTTCCGTTCGCGTAAGGCGCAATTAACCATATTTTTTTATGAAAGGGACGATCGTGTCCACACAGGTAGAGTTCCAGGTAAAGTTACAGTTAATATCAGTGGTTTATTAACTTCCTTTATAATAGACTATTTTTGATCGAAGATGGTAGACTATTTTCCCTTGTCTCTGTTTGCAGGTACTTAAAAATTGAGGCTGCAGTTGAAACTTAACTGTGATAATCCAAAAAAAAAAAAGAAACAATTTTTCGAGTTGTAACTATGTTCTGGTTACAACTGAGAAATAATTAATTATTAATGATATTTTAATTTCTTTAATTTTATTCTAACTGTACATGGAATATACCCAATCTCAATGCTCAAAAACGATTTTATAATGCTACAATGATTAGTGTCAAGGAAACCGAAGGTTTTTTTTAATGTATATTTTAAAAGTTATAATTAGTTTTAAACATCCAAGAATACTTAGTTAAAAATTTAGTTTGTTTTTATGCCATAGGCCAGTGTGCATCATCTCATTCGCATCTTCTCCCCATTGACATCTCCAAGGCGAACTTTAAATACGAGCTGTCCGTTATCCTATGTTGGGATGATTGTTCTATTTATATGTTTCTTGGTCGGTTATCTCCCTTCATCCTTCGACTTATTTCCTTTCCAATTGACAGTGTTAAACGTTTCGAGAAAAAAATCCCACATTTTACAATTAAAAATGTTAATAGCTAACGAATTTCCTAATAGCCCCCCCCCCCCCCCCCCCCCTTGTCCGATATGATAATGAGATAGATGTTAACATTCAACTAAGACGTGTGCTCCTTTGAGGCAGTGCTTGCTTTGCGGACAATGTATACCATGTTGTGCCGATTTACCAGAGGTACATCAATGCGGTTCACAGTGGCCTCGTCCAACTATTGATCTGGAATCGGCGAACAGCTGTGCAGTACCCATCCCTTCACTGACAACAACCATTATCGGGTGGTTGCGGTTGGAGGGTCCTAATGGCATGGCTGTGGTTGGCATAAGGGGTTCGCCCTTCGGCACCTTATCAAACTAAAACCCTTATTCCTTTAAAACATCCGCCATGCTTCCTAACAATTGATTGAAATTATCGATAACTGCGCCTGTTTGAATTTTTCATTACTGTTCACGGAACATCAAGTAGGTCAAGGGGGTTTCATTAAACCATTTTAAAATTGAAAGGTTAACCATTTATTGCACGAGGGGTCCTACTAGATACTATGCTTCATTTTATACGCCTCATTTCAGCTCTCTATTTTTAATCATATGTTCTAGCAACTTCTACTTTTCATTTTCGCTTTGACATTTACAAAAATCAGTATAAAAATGTTATCAAGTAAATAACGCACGGAAACTCAGGACTCATACAATAAAATAACGTCACTATAACTTCTAAGAGGGAGCATTCACTTTAAGTTCCTTCTAATGCTTTATCTCTTTAACACATCAAGCATGTACATATTACAAGTTGTTTGGATATTCCAAATGTTCATTGAAGGCATAATACTTAAGGAATTACCAACACTTCCCAATTAGTTTGTAACAAATTAATTAATAAAAAAAAACAAGAAATTAATTGGAGAAAATTAGTTTCTTTCACAAAAAGCAAACTTACAAAGAAAATGGCTAAAGGAAAAAGGTTTAACGGTATCCTTAAGGATCCTTTAAATCATAATATTCGTGTGAAACCTTTACTCTTGTTAATTTTATATTGTTTTCTTCGATTCCTTTCTTTATATTTTTGAAATACTTGATTCAGGGATGACTCATCAGCTCGGCCTAGACTTTCCGACAAGGAAAAAGAGCAGATATGGATTT
The DNA here is from genome assembly GCA_911387785.2 of Aelia acuminata. Taxonomy (NCBI): domain Eukaryota; kingdom Metazoa; phylum Arthropoda; class Insecta; order Hemiptera; family Pentatomidae; genus Aelia; species Aelia acuminata. The sequence goes on from OU426982.1 coordinate 92,111,398, forward strand.
TTTTAATATGTGAAAATCCCGGTAGGCCATTCACGCAACGGCGCATTGATCATGAATTTTAAATATGGCTTCGTGGCAGAGTCGATGTGTCCTATTTTTGCCAACATTTATTATTAAAAGCTTTGTTGTGTCTGCCTTTTTTTACTTTATTTTACTGGTTAAACATAAATCACTCTGTATAAGTTCCAAGTAAATATTTCCTCGCGTAACTTTTATAAAGTGAGTGTTATACTGCTATTTATTTTGGGGTTTATCATAACATAATTAATGAATACATACAGCTCTACCCGCCTAAAATAAAATAGATAAAAAATACCCTGACGCATTTGTTAATAAGCTATACATAAAAGTAAGTCCAGTAGAATAGCACCGAAAATGTAAATAAATTGTCAATAATTGCTCCAAAAGGTTTTATTGTTTTAATGGCTTTATTTTTATCCAAATATGACTCATCTAAGTTTTCCTCTCGGTTGAGTTGTGCTAAGGCGGCGGTGAGGACATACATACAAAATAGGGGAATCCCACCAAAGCATACTATTGCGGGTTTTCACACTATCTGAAACAGGTTCTTATTAGGAGTTTATAGCAATTGATTCTGCATTGAATGAGACCAGATGAATATTGTTAGAACCTTGTTTCCTTTTCAGATCTCATCAAAATTAGTAAAATTTTACATATTTAAAAAAAGTTTTGGATAGTTAGGAAAAAATATTTAGGTCAAAAAATTCACATTTGGTGTCATCAAACTCAGGGTTTATTCCTCTGTATCTTTTATTGGGACTAACATTAGTCTCTGCGCATATTGCATTGAGACGCAGGCGACGCATGGCAGAGCAGAGCATTTTCTTTAGTACGTTTACGGTAAGGAGCTGCGCTGCCCTGTACAAAACTGTTCTACCCTGATCTCCTCTGCGTCGCCTGCCTCTCAATTTGCGCCTGGCCTTTTGCTATGGTCAATGATTTATGGGTTAGTTTATATTGTATAACCAAAACGCAGAAGTAAAATTAAATGTTTATTTCACTTTTGCTTTTTTTTTGCCTCCCCATTTAAATGGAGAATACACATCTCTCACTATACAAAAAACAAACTCTATATTTAAAAATCAAGAACCAAAAATAACAGAATTTTTTTTCTTGATTAATTACGGGCATAATGTTTTTCATTCTTTGACATTTAGTTAAAACCTTCAACATGAAGGCATTATTTTTACAATTCATACATTCTAAAATTGTTTTCTTTTTTCCTCATACTTCTTAATATGGTGGATATTTGAGTAAAACCTTTCTGATCTTTATCTTAAAATTTGATACTTAGTAAAAGTATATTAAAAATCTTGAATTGTTTGTTACTCCCTTTATGACATTCTTTCCGAAAAATTGTTGGACATTGCGTTTCTTATATGTTTTGTGAAAATATAGTTCAAAGTGTTAAATTTCAAGTAATAAATAATTTAGTTTACGACTAGTTACTCTCAAGAATCGAGCATTAAGAGTGATTCACTAAATATAATATTATTATTAATTATATTATTGTTAGTATAACTTTGGTATTAATTGCTTTTGATTAGATGTTTTTTTTAGATGGATATACGTTTCCCTCCCCCGTTTTCCCCCAGCCATATTAATATCGCTTCTGTTTTTGACTTCGTTCTAAGATGAAAATGTTTCGGCTGCTTCGTGGGAATTTCATTATTACGAAAGTCTGATGTAATCTAGTTATACATCATCGCTGCGATCTTCTCTCTCTTGAATGGCTTCTACCTCCGCAATTGTTTTTTTTTTTTACCTTTTTTTAAGTGAAACCCCTCACGGGAAATAGAAAAAGTTTTCATTTGCATAACCTTATTTATTTTTCTTGAATTTCCTTAGATCCTGAAATGTTTTCAAGAATTTCTTGAGATGAATAAAAGACTTTTAGTTATTACCATATTTACATTCTAATTCACAAGAGTGTGTAGCTCAGTATGAATACGAAATGACTATTTTGTATTACGTGTAACCAGATAACATTCAATTTACTTTACGTTTATATTAGCTGACCAATGTGAAGCATTCGCACTCTGACGTACTTAAATCCCACTTAATTAAGGTACGCACCGTATATTTAGTATCGTATAGTGCGTCATGGGCATAGGTTGAAGGGTTGAAGTGAAGAATATATGTGTTTATGTAGATTATTTATTTTTTGAAACATAAGTTTAAGGTATTTACGTGTTTACTGGATCTTTTTGAACATTAGGTTTGAAGTTAAGATAGGGTCGTCTGTGAATGTTTGTTGGTGGGTTTGTTTTACACAGACATAGATGTCACTGAAAGAGCGCACCCTGGAAAACGCCACATATAAATGACCCTGTGAAAAAACAGGGTCAGGCAAGTACAATCCAGTTCTTATATACACATATCGGTTTCACGGAAAGCGAGTGCGCTGATTCCATTTTTAAACCTCTACGACCATTTTGATTTTCTAGCAAAAATCGCGGTTGCTTATAACTCGCAATCGAAGGCGAAATGAGTGGTTTGTATATTTTTCTGGTCTAGTGGTTAAGGAATACTTTAAAATGATGGCTCATTCATGAAATTTGATGACGTATTAAGGAAGGAAAGCCGACAAAAAAAAAAAGGCCTTGAGAAATAATATACTGGGCGTCCCAGACATAGTGTAAAAAAAAAAGGTGTAATACTGCATGTTAAACGGGGTAGAATGGCGCAGAAAAGAGTTTCCTATCTCAATCTGTTGAGGAGATAGATTTTTTTTTTTTAATAAATCTTACTTTTTTTCTGAAAAATGACAGTTTTCTCTACTTTGGTTTAGCGTAGAAACAAAAATGACGATATTTTCTTAATCAGCATTAAGCTTTCTAAAAGATGAGATGGGTCTAGATATTTTAAATCCGCTTTCAGTGGGACTTTTAACGCGCTAAACACAAAGCATTTATTAAGACCTAAGTTTTTATAGTTTTTCAAAATTCCTCATTCCCCACTGGAACACCCTAGAAGGTTTCAAATTTGCTAAAAACTGCGGAATTTAGTTAGCTTTTTAGAGGTGTAACCCATGATACAATTGCACTTCACCTTTTGAGTCTAATAGAAGTTTTTCTGATGAAAAGCACTCTAGAGAATGTCAGTGCTGGGGCAATAAGGAAGCGCGCTCGAGCTCTGCAACCGAAGTAATGCATGCCATTATCATGGAGTATTACCCAATTTTTTTTTCACACTATGTCTGGTAACCCAGTGTATGATGATGAAGTCTCCTAATAGGCCGTTACGATTGAAGTTTATAATGATTCAAAAGGGTCAAATAATAATTTATAAATTATTAACCCCTTCTAGGATTAAGTAATTCCAGTGTCTTGCTAACCTTTAATCTCCAGCGGCGGTGACTCCAGATGGTCAGCCAACTGCGAAAAGGTCATTCCTTTCAGCCAGCATAAACATGGAAGCTGAATAATTTTAGAATTATAATTCATTTCCTTATTCCTAGCAAAGTATTTTTTTTTTCTTATTCATAGTTGAACAAGTGAAGGGTACGCGATCATGAAATACTGAGGTTTTGAAGGACAAAATCTCGGGTAGAAATGTCATAGTAAATGTGTGGCAGGTGTTAGGATCCTATTGTTGCCTTCCTCAATGGTTTGTATTAAAAAAAATCAGAGTGTTTTTGTATCTTGATATTGATTAAAGACAATATTGTATAGCCCTGAAGAATGTCAAGAACCCATTCAATCTGTAACATGGTTACTCCTTTGACAATTTGTTTGGATATTGATAAATTGTACACCCAATCGAATAGATCCATTTTCAAAAGCCAAATGAGTACTAGCCATTTTTAAAAAAATTAAATTTAGAAAAACCTGTCAGATGAGAAAATGTACTTAGTTGCATCGAGGTCCAAGTTCGCTAAAACATTCTCTAAAAAATATATTTACCTCAGTCAAAGTATGAATCGAGTAATTTTTTTACTCAGCAAGCGTAAAAACACTACTAAAACACTATTACATATTATATTAAAACACTATTACTATTAACATCCGATTACAATTTATGATACATGATAATAATACTTAGGTACAAGGTAATAAAATAAAATAATAATACGGTTAACCCGGTACTAAAATTTATGGGGTAAAAATTTCTTGTATGATTTTTCTGCAGTTTCTTGTGCAGCTTCTACTACCTAAATAAACTAATTTCAATCATGGACATCCCATTTACATTTCTTTATATATTTAAGTTAATACATTCCTCTATTAAGAAAGATTTAAATATAATCTTTCTGGAGCCATTTCAAACGTACTTTTTATTTTATCTCTTTTCCAACTGATTTCTTTGCCTCAAAGCTTAACATCTTTAATAGAGTTTTTGATGTGTTCAGAATAATAATCTGAAGAACGCATAAGACAATCGAGTTTAATTCCCGTAAAGTCTCTCTTTTCTGAATACCTGCCATCCGAGAAGTCCACACAATCTTCCCACTCACGTCTCCTGCACTTATCAGCTGGTTATACTTTCTTTGCTTTATTAGAAATATTTACTGGCTTGGAAAGCTTGTTTCATAATCCCCGACATTACTATTTCATCGATTCTGCGTAGTCGTTCGACTAATATATGTTCCAAACACTTTTTAATATTGTCAAAAAGCTATAAAAAATATAATTATTTATTTTCTTCCATTATTTTCTTTTTATAAATTTTGTAGATAATCAGCAATTTTATCTCTTTGGCTTAACCATCTTTAATTTGTTTTTAATTTCAATAAAAATTTTGACAATTATTATTTTTCCACTATTAAATTATTAACTTTAGTAATAATTAATCGAACTTTTTTTCAGTCGATTAACCACATTATCAGTGATATAATTATGTTTTTAGTAAATATGGTAAATAGCAAAACACACTTGTAAATTGCAAGGTTCTGAAGAGGGAGAAAGTATTATGCAAGAGAATGTCTAGACATTACTTAATCTGCTGTGAGAAGATGTATTGCATCAACTGTAAGATTATAAATACCTTGCGTATTGTTGAAAACGTCATTAAAGTTTAATCGGTAAATATATTAGTTTTTTTTTTGTTCGGTACCCCTACCTGGCCATGTGTGGCATACGGGGAGTTACTCTAGAGGTATAACCAACCTTCTATTCTAACCTCTCCTATTCTAACCATGGTGGGACGGTCGAGATTTATTCCGTGGGTCTCCACGAAATAAAAGTCAACCCTCCCAGGGCGGATTCGAACCGCCGCCGTTCGGCTCGAGCGTGCAACAGCTGGTCGCGCTCCTACACGCTCGCCTATCCCAGCCCAAATATATTAGTTATTTGATCTATTAATACAACTATGTCTCTCTCTCTCTCTCTCTCTCTCTCTCTCTCTCTCTCTCTATATATATATATATATATATATATATATATATATATATATATTAGTAGCCGTTAATTTAGGTGGGCAAAACTTGTAACTCTCCCTGAATTCGTTTAAATCTTACAGTAATATGAATTCTCAAGTTATTTGTTATTATATTATCATTTAATAATAACAATAAATTATTATATTTGTTATAGTTATTGTTTAGTAATCTGAAAAGTAAATGTGTGACTTTAAAAAAATGAATTATGTGAGTTTCAAAAAAACTCTCTTTGCTATTTGTGCAAAAGTAAATTTTAAAAAAAACATAGATCACCAAAAAAATCTTTAAAAAATGTGCTAATGAATTTTTTAATGTGAAATGGTAGATATAGTACATAGATTCAGTAAGTTGGAAAATAGCTTTTTTTAATTAAAAAGCAATAACTAGCAATTTCTGTCTTGGCAGTTGATTGGATTGTTCTTCAATCATTGGTTTTGCCTCTGTGCGTCTTGAATAAATGAGGAAGCTAATTAAAAAAAAAATGCGACGGTAAAGTCTTTAATTGTCCCTAAGATAATACATATTGTGAAAATTAAATAAAACTAAATAAGATAACAAATAATAAATTTGTTTTTAGTCCCATTTCGTGGGTTTAAATAAGTAGGTTTACGTACTTCGTTCCCGTTTGAATTTAAATTTAAGATTTGGATAATAGAGTAAATTAGGTACAGTCGTTTGATCATGGAGGGTAATTCTTTTGAAAGATCGGTAAATATTAATTATGAATTATATTTCGTTTTCTAAAAGATTAAAATTGTTTGAACTATTTACATAAATTCATTGTCTTCGAAGACGTAAAGATTTTACATTATAACGATTCAATCCTCTGACGAAGATGGAGGAGATTACAAGTCGATTGAGGAGCATGGAGTTGAATCCGAATTGAGCCATTTGGGAGATGAATGAGAGAGAAAATGTTCTCCACGTAATATGTCCATCAAGGGACGAGCTCATTCTCGAGAAATTTCCTCTCTCTCAAAGAATCATATAGAGGATAATAGGCTTTCAGAAAGTACTTTTCCTCAAGATTTCGGGAAAATAAGAAAGAAAAAAAAAATACGGCATATTTTCTGGGGATGTCATACGACGTTTTGATAAAAACTCTTAAAATGTGACATTCGTCATTTATGCGTGTTCCCCTGAAATCTCCTTATATCCAGATGTTAAATTATAATACAATTTTTTTTTTTCCATTTCGTTCAGATTCTTTTCTGTCTTTTCCTGTTTCTTGCAATTTTTTTTTGTAAAACAAAAGCTATTTATGCGGTCAAACGATATGAGAGTTTCTGTCAACATATCGCCGTAGAAAAAAGTTCAACTCAAATATAACAAGTTTTGAGTTAGCAATATTACAATTAGTAAATTGCCTATTTTCTACATAAAAAAAAGGGTAACTCTATTTATTTACTTTTTAGGCTCCCCACCCCAAAGCGATTGCGTTTCTTCTTGGATCGAGGTTATTCGAAATTGTATAATAAGAACTTGGTGCGATATATGTGGTCCTGCATCCTGCCTTTATTAAAAGTCCTGTCTTTATTTTTCCGATTGATATTTTTCAGGTTTATCTGTTTGGGAATTCAGAAAAATATATATAGATTTTATATCTTTTTATATATATATACTTATATATATATATATATATATATATATATACAATTTTTATTCTAGTATATAATCCCTTATATAGAATAGCAAGCTTTTGCATATAAACGTTGTTAATTTAATTAACAAATTTTATGGAAATGCTGTTGAATATGTTTTTTTTCTCTTCCGGAAATATTCTAAATTGAGAAAATATGGTATATGATTATTCGGTAATGATGAGATCACCGAGTTCAAGTTTTTGAAACATTATTACTATTTAGATTAGAGTCACGAATAATGTAAAGAGAAGAGTATCACAGATATTCAGCAATTCACTGTATATTTATGATCTGGGTGAATCAAAACCGATATTTACTCAAATTTGCAATTCTTTCAGTTGTTTATCTCTTGGTTGTGTAAATTTACTGAATACATTTAAAAAACTTTGTTCGGCTTTTATTTTATCTAGCACCACTATTTAAAAACCAAACTAACAAGTTATACAACTTATACAATGAGAAATTAATTAAATTAAAATTCAATTTTTAAATAAATTAAAATGCAATTTTTTTGTAAGTTAATTAGTAAATAACACCCATTTTCCAGACCCTTATCAATACCTGGTTCAACTTTGGACCTAAAGTTCTTTTGATTTCTTAGTGTGCCAATATTTAAACATAAATAAAAGATTTTCGTTTTGTTTCTAACTTTATTTTTGACATTTTAATTTTTGCTGATAAAACGTTATTTGAAAAAACGTTATTTGAACTTCGATGATAATAGTAGAACTTTTCATAAGTTTAATGGTCTACTAATATTACCGGAGGTCGAACAACTACGTTGTATCAGTAAAAATTAAAATATTATAAATAAATTGTTATTGCTATGGCTTACGCAATAGGATTTTTATTTTATCTGTTTGTTTTTAGCTGTACATATAACATATAATATAAACATATATATGGGAATGTGTATTGCAATCGTGTACATTTTTGAACAGTAATATACGCTTAGAGGTCACTTGAATCAAAATAAGCAAGTATTATTAAATGGTGTGTTTGAACAGCCTTGCCCTAAAACGATAGAGGTAACTGAAATTACGCATTTAAGGTCTATCTGCTTTTCAGCAACGCTTTTGCCAGTCAGCTGACCGGAAGTAGGACTTAATATTATTATTTGCCTTTAATACTCCCCCCCCCCCCCTAAATCCTATTTCCGCGTAATCAATATAAATCCGTTATATCAATATGAGATTATAATAATGTAATTTAATATTAGATAGTTATTGTAATTGAAATGGTTTGTAAGGAATTAAATACCGAATTTTTAGCAATGTCTCCCTCTCCTATATCATTAGTAGTATTATTATTTATGATAATTAATATACGGTGTACAGTGTGCGGGAAATTATACGGGGATTTTCATCGGAGGGAATCTTTAATTTTTATCCGAAAATTCGGAAATTCTATTCAACTTTTTTCTTAACATCTTTTCAAATTAAATTAATAAAAAAACTACTAATATCGATCCCGTTTAATAGTCTCTTTTAAGGATTGAATGAAGATTGATGAAGATATATTGTTGCCACTTTCCGCCTAGAAGGGATGGGTATTGACATAAAAAAAATTTTTGTTTGACACTAATGATTGTTTAGTCAGAATAATTTCTGATAGTTGATAAAATAGCTGAAACAATCAGAGATACGAAATGAGACCGAAAGAGAAAATGTAGGTTTTCTTAATTTGTTACTAAAAATAAATATTTAAGTATTAAAAATAAATAAATAAAAAGGAAGTGATGATTGATTGAAGGACTGACATTCATACACCTTATCCTTTCACCTGTTGGAAAGCTTGTTTACATTCTCGCACCGTCCTTGTGTTGGAATCCGGCGGAGTAGAGGGGTGTGCGCTGACCTTTAGGAGGGGAATCGTCCAATCCGAACGGCTGGAGGAGAGCAACAATTCCAGCTCCATGATTGTATAATTGCTCCAGAACTGGGCCAAGCCCTGGAGCCCTCCATTCCCCAGGGTACAATGGCTCGCAATTTAGGGGGAAGGTATAAGCCGTAATGGCGATCCTTTAAGTTGTAAACCTGGGAGGGGGGCAGCAATCAGTGAGTAATTAGTGCAGGCTTTTATTTTGTGCTCTCAATTACTAAATTAATCTCCTTTCTAGGATTATATATATACAGCATTGAATTTGCTCGTTAAAAGTGAATTACTTGATAAAACTAAATTTTCTACGATTTGGTTTTTGTTTTTTTTGCATCAACTTTAGGCCCATATTAGAGAAAATTACTCGTGAATGCCTCTTTAGGAACATTCGTCATCCCCTAAGTCTAGTCTTCTATAATTGTTCCTCAGGTGGTTAAACATTAATTTTTAACCTATTTCAAGAGATTCATTTTTTAGGAGGTATTTTTTATGAAAATTAAAGTTTGGTTCACGATCCAGACTAGAGGTTCTCTTCCTTTCCTTGGCCCATTATTATGTAGACATATCACCCACTCCTTTAAAAAAACCATGATTTAAAGTTGAGTGAAATTAGAGTTTAAAAGGAGAATAAAATGTGCTGGGGATATTACGACCCGAATAAACTTTTTTTTTATTTTTTTTTATTGCAAGATATGTAATAACTGACTTTTTTCTTTCTTTGAAAAAGAATAAAATATAATATTTTTAAACGTTAAACAGCACCTTTTGTCCTAAGACGTTTTTGTTAAAAAGTCTGTATACGTTGCTTGGATTGAGTTAATAATTTAACAATCTTAGAAGAATATACTGACTTTCGTGGGTTAAGAAAATAATTTCAGTTCAGGAAATCTCTACGTGCTAAAGTAGAAACTTTTTTCGCTTTTCTATAAATTTTAATTTGTAGAGATTATGTATTTTTTCAAATATGTGATTCAAATTTGAGTAATTTGAAGTTTTATCCTTAGTTAGTATTTCGCTTTTATTACAATAGATATTAAAGTGATATCTACTATGATATATACAAATAAATTAATGAATGTAAAAATAGATTCCTTACGCTAATGAAAAATTATGCTATTTTTTACGCTGACGTAAAGCATTCATTCTTTTCACGTAAAGTGAGTTAAGAATTGACTCAATTTACGCAGCGCTTCACCGTTAGAAGACTGTAAAAAAAAACAAAAAAAATGGTGGGCTAGATCCTTAGATAATGTAAAATAGACATGAAAACAACTCATTTGTGCCACGAATCAAAGTATAATCAGTGGTAAATATTTCGTACTGGTATGTTTACATAAATGTGATATATTTGCTAAATAGAAATGGGCGTGGCAAGTCCTGGGTCAAAGAAATTCCTTTATTAGTCATACATAAAAAAATAAATATTATATACTTCTACATAACCTATATTTATACCTATATATACCTATATTTAAGGATCTTCAGTCTATCATGAAGACCCGTGGGGTACTATTTTCTTCATTCTACAGATCCCACTTGCGTATACCTAGCTCTGTTTGTTGTTGAAGTAATAAATATGGTTAAAAATTTTCGTAATATTTTGATAAAACTCAATATTTTGATTCGCGCCTGTCGGAGTTGCGTTTGAATCAGTAAGTACGTTTTAAACATAAATAATTAATCTGTTAGTTGCTTCTCAGTAATTTATTGGAATAAAGCTCCTTTCAACTTGTTTAGAAAGATAAATTCCTTGGTGGAGCCATATGGATAAATGGAAAATTACCCTTCCGTTTAGCAATATTTATCTTTTCGGGTAATAGATTTTTATACCATTAATCCCCCGCAGTTATAAATTAATCCATAAATCTTGGTGAGATAAATACGGGCAAACTATAGATGAGGATAATAAATAAGCATAAACCTTTCCATTGTGGGGTGGGGGGGGGGGGGAGATAAATCAAAGCAATTATTTATGAAGTGCAAGAGGAAGGGTTGGCACCTGGTCCCCCCACCCTCAACCACCACACTCCCCCCCCACTTACCGCCTCGAAATTGAATTTAGCAGAAGCGGCCTTCTTTCCCTAACCTAACGCCTTTTTATATAAAACAGGGATTCCCTTTTCGAAAATAAATATCTCCCCTCTCCCCTTCATCCCGACCCTTTTCTTCTCCACCCTCTCGAGGTTATCGATTCTTTATAATGATTAATGTTCAGAGCCTGTACACAAACGGTTCCATCTATCAGTGGGTACGGGATGCTCAGCTATCAGATCTAGAACCTAAGATTGTCTATTTGAAAGAAAAAGAATATATATACTATTCGGAGCAATTTATTTAATGTTTTTTGGGATGTTCAAGTAATAAATCGTCTTTACATCAATCTTCAATAATGAGTACATTAGCTTTCTAATAATGTCACTATTTATGGAGAAATTATTAGGAAGCGAACCCTAAGAGTAAAGAATCAAACATAAGAAGCAACTTTGAAGAAATAAAGGGAAAAATATATAATGTGAAGAATTAGATAAAAATAAAAAATTTAAAATAAACTATCAGCAAAAAAACCGCGGTACCCTACATTTTTCCGACAAATATTATTATTTCTATATATGTAGCTTATTATTTTTTTTCTCTGCTTTGATAACGGCTAATAAAGACTTTCATATCAATAATCCCGAACATAGTCCTTTATTGCCCTAGGAATAATAATGATTTCCTCATTCCTCATTTTAAATTCACGTTCATTTTCGCACATTTTTTTTCTTTTTCGAAAGCCATTTTTCTTTCTTCTTTTTATCCAGTTTGTTGTTCAGAATGGTTTTACCCACCGAAACGGACGAAGAAGATCATCGCGTTGGTAGAGGATGGGAGAAGCCAGCGTTATGTGGCTAGGTCCTTAAAGCTTCCAGAAACCAACGTTCGCAGGGCACTTCAAAGGTACAAGGAGACAGGTAACATAACCAGGAGGCCAGGTTTAGGTCGGCCCTGAGCGACAGTTTCTGCTGAAAATAGATTTATTGTGATGCAGACGTTAAGAAATCACTTTCAGGCAGCCGTGGAGACCAATCAAAGGCTTCGAATTGCCCGAAATATCAGTGTGGATACGGTACGGAGGCGGCTTCATGAAGTTCCCCTTCAATCAAGGGCCCCAGCTATGGGAGTTCAGCTCACCCTAGCACATCGGGCATCTCGTCTTATGTTTCCTCGGGAACACTCAGCGTGGACAGTAAACGACTGGGCTTGAGTAGTGTTTTCGGGCGAATCAAGATTTTCACTATTTGTGTCAGATCATCGGGCTATAGTATGGGGAAGGCAACAGTGATTTGCACCGTCCAAAATCTGCCTTAAGATTGTGGGTCTGTAAAGGTTTGGGGTGGGATTACTTCAGTGGCGAAGACCGATCTCCATGTATTCCAGAGAGGTAATATAACTGCACTCAGGTACATATTCGAAATTATGGAAGAATATGTAGTACCATTCGCCCCTTTCATTGGTGATGATTGTGTTTGATGTTAATGCATGACAACGCACGACCAAATCCTGCAAATGTTGTTACCGACTATCTTAATGAAGTCAGTATACGCATCCTACAAGGGCCAGCCCGAAGCCCCGACCTTAATCCCATAGAACACCTATAGGATGAGGTTGGGAGGCCCATCCGAAGTCGATTCGATCTTCCAATGGACTTTCAACACCTCAGAACCGCGCTAGTGGAAGAATGGGGCGGCATCTAACATGAAAGAGTAGTCAGCAGCATGCCAAGGAGAATCCAGGAGAGGAATCGCTTGTTATTAGAAGAAAAAAAATAACAGAATTTTAATGAAGAAAAATTGCCGAAGAATATTTTATTATTCAATACGATTTTACGTTATTTTTTTTTTAAATAAGATTGTTTTTCTATTCAGATATATCTGTTTCCATCTGTTATCTCGTATGATATTACTTTACTTGGCAATTGCAGAAAGAATTGAGTTATTTGAATTGGAAGAAAAAAAAAAGACAAAATTCCAGGTGCGCCGTTTTTCATGCTGTTTAGTTTAGTTGTAATAGGTAAGGATGTAGAGTGAATGAACCCCAAGTCCTCAGTATTAGAATTTATAGACCGGCTATCAATTCCCTTGGATGTATCTTTTAAATTATCCTCTTTGTAAAATATAATATAATATTAACTATTTTTAAAACCTCTGTATATCCATTTTATATAACCTACAATACATGTTGGATTCGGTTGCTTAGAGCTGAATAGAGGAATCCCTAAAAGCTTTCCACAGAAAAGCAAGCAACCCAAAGAGACTCTCTTTCCCCCAAACTTTTTTCCTGATAAGGGCTTTTTATCCCTAACTTTTCTCCGCCCATTTGGACCATACGTCATACATTTTTGAGAGTCAATTTTTCATAAATTCTATCAGCTCTAGGATTTAAAGTTTTTCTTTTAAGTCTTTCTAGAGTTTTATAAGATAAATGAAATTATCTGAAATAATTTTGGTGTAATGGTTAAGGGAATTTTCCTCGCTTTTTCAAGGTTTTTCAGCTAATCCGGTGTTGTTTCCGAAAAGAAGATGGCCTCTTGACCTTTTTATTTACAAATATAATTGAATTTTTAGATGATATTTTTTACATTTCAGTTTTCTGGTATTATGGTAAATTAATGGATAAGGGTAAATATTTAAATATAAAAAAAAAATATTTATGGAATCTACTTTTAGCTATGTCAATTCTTTTTTTTATTTTGATGGTTAAATAAAATGGTTTGGTTGGCTTTGTTTAAAAAAAGTATTAACACTATGTGAGCCACCAGGGTCACTTATTAAGACCTCCTTCATGATGAAGGAGGTCTTAATTAGTGACCAGGGTTTGAAATTAACTCTTATTTTCTGGGAAAGAGAATAAAAGTCAAATCAGGACTTTTATATTTCTAATAAATAAATAAAAATCGCATCATGACTTTTATATTTCGGGCCAGAAAATAAAAGTCCTGATATGATCTTTATCACAATGACACCTAATATAAGAGTCAAAGCTTGATTTTAATTATTTAAGGATGAATTTATTATTTTTTTTATCGGATTTCTCCATATTGTTGTTCATTATTAGGTTAACCGTTTTTATGGAAATTTTATAGGGTATAATAAATTACCTCATATCGATCTTAAGATCGATTATTAGATTATCAAGGCTGCTGATAATGAAAAAAATATCGATATACAACCTCAGGCTCGCTCAGGTATCGATTGCAACTTATCCAATATTTACAATATTGGGGTCGATTTCTATGTTAATTGGGGTGCTGATTCTGAAAATAATATCGATTTTTTGATTACGCGCTCAGGTATCGATTTATTTCAAGTTACGCGATATAAATGATATTGGTGTCCACTCATAGGATATTTGAGGTGCTGAATTCGGAAATGATATCGATTTTTCGATTACGCGCTCAGGTATCGATTTATTTCAAGTTATGCGATATAAATGATATTGGGGTCCACTCATAGGTTATTTAAGGTGCTGAATTTGAAAATGATATCGATTTTTTGATTACACGCTCAGGTATCGATTTATTTCAAGTTATGCGATATAAATGATATTGGGGTCCACTCATAGGTTATTTAAGGTGCTGAATTTGAAAATGATATCGATTTTTTGATTACACGCTCAGGTATCGATTTATTTCAAGTTACGCGATATAAATGATATTGGGGTCCACTCATAGGTTATTTAAGGTGCTGAATTTGAAAATGATATAGATTTTTCGATTACGCGCTTAGGTATCGATTTATTTCAAGTTACGTGATATAAATGATATTGGTGTCCACTCATAGGTTATTTGAGGTGCTGAATTTGAAAATGATATCGATTTTTCGATTACGCGCTCAGGTATCGATTTATTTCAAGTTATGCGATATAAATGATATTGGGGTCCACTCATAGGTTATTTAAGGTGCTGAATTTGAAAATGATATCGATTTTTCGATTACGCGCTCAGGTATCGATGTACTTCAAGTAACGCGATATAAACGATATTGGGGTCCACTCATAGAATATTTGAGGTGCTGAATTTGGAAATGATATAGTTTTTATATTTAGGCGCTGAAGTATCGATATATTACAACCTACACGATGATAACGAAATTGTGGTCATAAGCTGCATACATTTTAAATTTTTTCAAATAGTTTATATCATGTATGTTGAAATAAATCGATACCTGAGGGCGTATAGTTTTTTCAAGATATCATTTTCAAATTCAGCACCTCAAATAATCTATGAGTGGACCCCAATATCGTTTATATCGCGTTACTTGAAGTAAATTGATACCTGAGCGCGTAATCGAAAAATCGATTTCATTCTCAAATTTAACACCTTAAATAACCTATAAGTGGACCCCAATATCAATCATATCGCATAACTTGAAATAAATCGATATCTGAGCTCGTAATCGAAAAATCGTTATCATTTTCAAATTCAGCACCTCAAATAACCTATGAGTGGACCCCAATATGATTTATATCGCGTAACTTGATAAAATCGATACCTGAGCGCGTAATCGAAAAATTGATATTATTTTTAGAATCAGCACCCTAATTAACCTAAAAATCGAAATCGACCCCAATATTGTAAATATCGGATAAGTTGCAATCGATACCTGAGCGAGCCTGAGGTTGTATATCGATATTTTTTTCATTATCAGCAGCCTTGATAATCTAATAATCGATCTTAAGATCGATATGAGGTAATTTTTTATACCCTATAAGATTTCCATAAAAACGGTTAACCCAATAGTGAACAACAATATGGAGAAATCCGATAAAAAAGCTAATAAATTCATCCTTAAATAATTAAAATCAAGCTTTGACTTTTATATTAGCTATCATTGTGATAAAGATCATATCAGGACTTTTATTTTCTGGCCCGAAATATAAAAGTCATGATGTCATTTTTATTTATTTATTAGAAGTATAAAAGTCCTGATTTGACTTTTATTTTCTTTCCCAGAAAATAAGAGTTAATTTCAAACCCTGCCTTCATCTCAATCGGTCTAAAGCATTTGTAAAAAAGGATTATTTGATTTTTTTTTTCTACGAACCTTTATACGATATTATAACAATGGTCATTCTTACGAGATCTCTCAGTGTTAAAAAAAAATATAATTATATTTATTGAGCTCACAGTTATATATTATTTGTTACAATATGAGATTGGTGCACCGTTTCTGAGTCCATGCATGGATTCGTGCCATTAATTTTACATTATGTTGGGATGGGTGGTTTCCGGTGATCGGACGTCAGTATCGCATCCTTGGATCCTATTGTTTCGTAAATGCATGTAATAACAAGAATGCTTTACGTTAGCTGGTCAATCGTAAAAGGCTGATCACGATACGGTTCGCGAATTTCGGAGATGGTGACGCTTTTTACCATGTCTCTGTTTACTCATAGATAAAATATTTTTCAATTATTTTCAGCTTGGTCATAAATAGGCCGAGAGCTCGAGAAACTTTTATTTGGCACACCCAGCCTCTATAAACTGAAAAGCTAATACTTTAATTCAAAACAGGAGGGGAACTTGGCTGGCGCCTGATCACAGCAGCAGCTCATATATTATGATGAAGTTTTTTCCCTAGTTAATAAAACACAGTAGACAAACATTTCCAAGAAGACGATAGCCCTAAAAATATGTTATTAGAATTATTAAAAGAACACATTGTTGATTTATTATTTAGTAAGTATATTTTAATTATAATAATGATATTTTGATAATAAAAATATTATCTATGAAATTACTTCATATGTAACACATTGCATTTTTTTAATCAACTTATATAAGGAACGATCCTATGCAAATGTCTGAAAATATTGTACTAGAAACTAAAGCACCTACTAAAACCAATATGGACAGACGTTTCATAGGATTACAAGATATGAAAAACTATAAATTTCTACCTACCGACTAACATCAACCACTACCGACCAACTGATATTTCAGTTTTCACAATATACCTACTACACGCTAATGTCTGCACACTAATGTCACGGCTGACATGCACATTGTAGGGGACTAAAATGATATTGGATGAGAGATCTCCTCCCCTGAATTAAGGTAGCGATAAACATTAACGAAAGATAAACATTTATCTATTTAAAGATAATTTACAGTACTTCAGCGAACACCGTATTTTTAGGTCATTTTTCTCCATATATTGAGTTTATAATGTTAAAAGTTAGGCCTTTCTTCTCCTATAGTAATAATTATGGGACGAAGAAATGCAAATTTATATTTTTTCAACGAACTGACCTCGATAAAATGACTTATAGCTTTTAATAAAAAAAATTCTCTGTCGCGTCCAATATTCCTTAAACTTTGTCCCCCTGATTAATTATATTTACTAGAAGCGAAAACTTAACCGCACGTTTTCGAAGCGTTAAGTAAAATAAAAAATAACGTTTGCTCACATACTCGATTGGCTAAACACAACACGCAACTATTCATCGGTGGTACTATCCAGACTGCTGTAATTAACGGACGGGCTTAGACCCTCTGATGAATAATTTTGCTGCCGTAATTAATAATGACAGATCCTGCCTCATACGCTTTGCAACATAGGCAACCTCTCAACTGTTTGTGGTTCGGACCGTGTCTAAATCTAATGCATCGATTCAGTTGTAATCAAATCAAGCGTCTGTTACTTCCAGTGTAGGTTCTGATTATATTTTAATGGCGGCGACAGCATCAAAGGTCAATTCTTGGTATTTGAAAAAGAGATACTGATATAAAAAAAAATACTGGATTGGTTGGTTGCTACGCAATCAGTTTAATTCGATGTACTCTTTCATAAAAAAAAAAAAAAAAAAAAAAAAAAAAAAATGTAGCCAACTCCTTCCTGTAAAAACAGGTATTAATGCGCTTTTTTCTGCCTATTATTGATTGAATTATTCCCATGGAGTGTCTTAGTTTCTTACCTAATATTTTCCATTGTTGGCCACTGTTGAACGATCAATGAAGGTATATTTTATAAAATGTTGGTAGACTGCTTTCATTTTTTATTTATTTATTTGAATGTTAAATAACCCATAATAATAAATAAAACCCATCTTCTGTCTCAAAAATTGCTTTTGTCTGAGAAGTGGACATTTTGTTCATACTCATCTCCTTATATATACACTTCATTAAAAAATAATCTAACAAGAATCTGAGTAACAAATATGCTTTTTTTTAATATTAAAACTTAAGATACTACACATAAGACAACTAATATAACATTAATACAACTAAGATCTTACACATAAGGTATTAATTATAAATAAGTATGTTAGATATAATAAATAAATTCAGAAGAGGTAAGCAAGCAAAGTTATCAAATTATAAAATCTATAAAACCAAAATTCAATAAAAACCAATTAAATTGTAGTATTACTCACCAATATTTTCTGAATATGATTTTTTTCAATTTTTTTGTTTTTGCGTTTACATTTAGAAAGTTGTTAATTAATAATGTTTATGTTTTTTCAAAGTGGCATAACATAAGCTACATGTGGCATGCTGATTAGTCTGGATTTTAATGAAATTGATGTATATTTAAGGATATCGATGTAGATCGAGAGCGATTTGAAAATAATTTTGTACGATTCATCTTCCACTCTTTTTTCAATTTTATGAAGAAAAAAAAGGGTCTTAATACATGTGGTTTTTAAGGATTTGGTCTGTAGGTCTTTTGAACCAATATAATGATTGCTACAGCTTATCCTCCACGATAGATGATATAATGCAAAGCTAAGAACCAAGGATGTTTTCTCATGGAAATATTAATTTGTTTAATTGATTAGCTTAGATTCAGATTAAGGACTGCTCCTCCTGTGATATTCAATAGAACCAAACGCCTAAAAACCATGAATATTAACATATAATAAATAAATTCAGAAGAGGTAAGCAAGCAAAGTTATCAAATTATAAAATCTATAAAACCAAAATTCAATAAAAACCAATTAAATTGTAGTATTACTCACCAACATTTTCTGAATATGATTTTTTTCAATTTTTTTGTTTTTGCGTTTACATTTAGAAAGTTGTTAATTAATAATGTTTATGTTTTTTCAAAGTAGCATAACATAAGCTACATGTGGCATGCTGATTTGTATGGATTTTAATGAAATTGATGTATATTTAATGATATCGATGTAGATCGAGAGCGATTTGAAAATAATTTTGTACGATTCATCTTCCACTCTTTTTTCAATTTTATGAAGAAAAAAAAGGCTCTTAATACATGTGGTTTTTAAGGATTTGGTCTGTAGGTCTTTTGAACCAATATAATGATTGCTAGAGCTTATCCTCCACGATAGATGATATAATGCAAAGCTAAGAACCAAGGATGTTTTCTCATGGAAATATTAATTTGTTTAATTGATTAGCTTAGATTCAGATTAAGGACTGCTCCTCCTGTGATATTCAATAGAACCAAACGCCTAAAAACCATGAATATTTTGGTAGCGATGTATGATTTTTTTCCTTTTTCCATGAAAAAATAAATAAAAATAAAACAAATGACTAATAATATACATATGTAAAAAAAAAATCTTTTTACTAACATTCATCATCTTAACTAATTACGTATTTAAAAAAAACTTACGAAATCCCATAATTTGGTAGATGAAAGTCCACTTCAAGTTAAGTCATACATTAAAAGTTAAACCAACTCCTATAAAGTCATAAATAATTCATCCACGCGTTTCAATGTTGTTTTTCATTAACATTCATCGTTCTACCCCTTTATTTTTTCACCATATGCGTTTCTCTAACGTACTCTGATTGTTTCCAAAGTATTCCATAGCATTGGGGAGGGTTCCAGTTGTGTATTAAATATTTGAGCAATTGGGGCGGTGCCTGTAGGTAGCCGGGGGCATTAGTAATTTAGTTTTATAAATGGAGCTCCTCCTGGCGACCCTGTAATAAATTATAAAATTGCCTTTATCCTGGCTTAGAGGTTGGTTAGGTAGGGTCCTTGTGGCGGAGTTAATAAACATCCGTTTGGGATTCGGCCCCGGTCAAGGGCCTGCATCGGAATAGCTTATCGTCCCTCAGCTTCCTTGGGTTCATCTATTATTTAGTACTACTGTTAACTTTGTTGCTGGAATTGACTTCGTGTTTTATTAAATATTGCTTTAGCTACTAGAGGAAAGAAAAGTAACCTGTCAGCGCATGTATTTCATTTTTTTTAAATTATCATTTGGGTTAAAAATTAGAATGCAATCTTCTTTGCATCTTTTCCAAATTTATTTGAACTCTTTGTTGTGGATTTTCGAGGTAAAGATCCGATTATTTTTAAGTAATGACTTAGAAAATGAGTACATTTTTTGGTGCCTCTGCTTACCATATAATACGAATGACGCGCTGGGATCTCCAGTAGTTCAGCTTTTTTTTCCCTGGGAGTCGGTGTAAATTCCTGGACGGGAGTCATCTGCCGGGTTGTAGTGTATATACTCGTATGTTTCTGTGTTTTTTTTTCTTTTACTTAACTACTTAGTTTATTTTTTAAAAATTCGTGATAACACGATATTAAAGTACCGCGTGCCGAAGTTGTGGTCTAGCATGTGCGTTCACCCCACCCTCGCTTCTGGCCCGAGAATATAACTCCACTATTTCCTACTAGGCGAAAAGAGGAGTTAATATTATCTACTACTACCATAACCTTCGACTCCTGATGGAATATATAGACTTAACAAGTATTCCAGCTATTTTTGATGTTAAAATTATTATTTTTTATTTTTATGGCGCTCTCTGTTTTCCTTAAATTATCCATTTAAATTTATTTTCCTTTATTTCGAGGTGGTTGGAAGGTGCTCAGGTGATAACTTCAAAGCTTTTTGTTAGAGCTCCTTTCAAGCCATCAGATTCATAGGATCTTAGCCGATATAAGGTAATTGAGAAAGGATTTAATATTAAGCTCGTTTTGTTATTTCAATGTTCCTAATAATTCAGGTTTTCGATAAATCGATTTAGAAATAAAGTATAGTTTAAAATTAATATTTTTAGTTATTTAAATCTAGTAATTAGCGAAAACAATGCATACATATTTTAGAATAATGTTCGCGGACAACAAAATCCTCAGTATTGGCTAAGCATTTATTTTTTTTACGTATATTGAGATTTATTATGAATCATTGTGGAAAATTAATTTCAATACTTTCAGAATTAAATGATGAAAAAAAAATGAATGAGCCATCATTGAAGCTAATGAGTGGGAATCAGATGCCTGCAATTGTGCCCGTCCCTCTTGTCAACTGCCATAATGACCATCCTTTCTAAATGAAGTTCGTTGAGCGTCGAGTTAGTTCGGAACATTTATCTAACTTTCTTTATCATGTGTCACCCATTACATATCTGACCATGCGTCATTTTATTATATAATTTTTTTAGTAGTCAAGTAGGATATTGCTAAGATAAAAATAATTATCTAAACGTCCAGTTTCGTTAAACTCTATTCCTGCCGCATTGTTAATCGCCATTTTTCAGCTCTGATGATCTCCTACAATATTGGTAGGAACGTCGGGAGTGAAAAAATTGTTTATATTTAGTCAAACAGTTTTTAACTGAACTGTATCCTTCTTCATCAGCCATATGGCACACCATAAATACATTTTTTTTTTTTAGTTAAGAAATTCTGTAGTTTCTTAGTTCTTAATTTTGTATTTTCTGTTTCAGGTGAGTACCCGTCATAATTATGCTTTATTCGAATCTTTATGGAAAATTAATGGTAAGATCAACTAGTTTAATTAGTTTTTGTGATTATTTATTTTATGTTTTATTTTTTATAGTTTGCTCATTAAATTAATTTTAACATTCGCTGCTCTTACTCCCCACTATTAGATACATTTTGCAATGAATTTTTTTTTCTCGATTTGGTGAAACTTGAAATTCCAATTATAATATTATTTTATTTTCCGAAATGAATTTATTAAAAGTTTTACTACGAGCTTCTGTAAAATATTCGAGTAGCCTAGTTTTTTCGTAATTGGTCTTTTAATATCTTCGATTGACCGGCATTTAGTAGTAGATGGTTACTGAAATTTGAAACTTTTAAAAGAATGTTCAATTTATTAATTTTTTTATCACAAACCCGATTTCGCTTTACGGTTTATCCAGCCCACTATACTGACATATTTAATAGTTAGACTAGAAATGAACTTCAATGTGATACGCTAATTTTTGCAAGTTTTGTGGTCCAGTTCCCTTTTGGTAAATGCCGTCCAATTATGCTTCGCCATGTGATAAGGAGCAGTAATTACGGTGAATTAATTATTATGGATGTTTAAACAGGGATATGCATTATATAATATGGAAGAGGATTGTCTATATTCAAGTTAACTTAGAAAGGCGTTGTTTAATTCTATTTAGAGGATGAATTGGAGTTTGCTAAGGGACTTAGCCCTCGACTTAATGGATCAAGTTCTACATAAAGCCTGACGTCTCCGTTATGTAAACCCAATAACGGTGGTGCATAAATCTGAGCTTTAGCCTGTCGGGAATAGTGCCAGTACCTCGGGGTATACACGGCTTCGTCGCTCCCGTTTATACGGAGATAGTGCGATTTATCATAGCTGTCAAGATGGAGTATTGGCAACTGTCAAACTCATCTTATTTATCTAGGTTTAAATTGAGGCTTGTAATAGGTACAAAGTACGTCTATTGGGAGAGTTAAATAACAACAATAGTGACCATGATTGACAGGCTTTTTGAGTGTTTTGGGTGCAATAATTTACTTATGTTTTGTATTACTTTTTATTTATAATTATTTTTTTTCCAGCTTAAAATAAAAAACTCCCTTTCCTACCAAAGATAGATAGAAACTTAAAGGAACCTTACATGTAAGGAATTCTCCTGGCTTAAATTGTTTACACAAAAAAATGTACATTGGTTCATATCTGAGTCAATATCATTGGATCATACAACATAAAACTCCCATAGTAATCTTAGTAGTAATACTTTTAAAAACATGAAAACAAACAGAATTGTATATAATAATGAAATAAAAACAAAACGTTTTCCGCCAGTTGCTAATCAGTAGGAAATCAATACTTATGTTTATATTATACTTAACATAATCTATAATTTTCACTTCCCAATTCAATAAAATAATTTCCAAATTAGTAAATTTCAATTTAATTTTTTTTATGTTTGGGTGCTATAAAAGAATACACGCACTTCTTTTGTTTCATAATATCATTTTAGGTGCTAGTTTTCAATCTTCCAAGGTATACACGCTGCCATTATTACGTTGGTAATATCTGGAAAGTGGTAAGCGTAGCGAACTATTAAACACAAGATTGCGGGTCCGTAGCCCGGCAAATGGTGGATTAGCCCTTAATATAATTAGTCCTTTTAAAGGAGTGAAAAATCCTTGGCTACACCGTCCTTCGGATGGGATGTGAAATAATATAGGTCCCGCATCCAGGCGTTGAGAGGTACGAGATTTAGATGGAATTGCAAAATTTATGACTCCAACTCTAGCATCTACCGATTAGCCATATTAGCATAAAGTAACGTTAAATAAACGAACGAACAAACAACATATAAAATAATAGAGGTGATTGGCATTTATTAATTAGTATTTGATAAACTTCGTATGTTTGTGGTCCCACATCGCACTAAGGTGTTGCGGGCTTAAGCCCCTTCTCGGGTTCAATTACAATGAGGTTTAAAATACTCCCCCTGTGTACTGAACATACCTGCATAAATTATATTTATAAAGAATATTGTCGGCCCATAATTATAAAAGCGGTGTAAGTATAAAAAAAAAATATTTCATTGTTTATTTTACACCACATTTCTTAAACTAAAGTACTGAATATGTTTTTAAAAAATGCTTCAGCTTTCAGCGTTGTTCAACACAGCAGTTGTCATTTCAGCTTAGTTTTAAGTAATTGAAAGTAAAATAAGTTATAAACTACTTTTCTCCTTTGCTTTGGCCACATTTATCATCATGGGTTCATATATAGTCGCATATTTGGTATAATTAACTGAGGTAATTAATCTTTGACAAATTGATTGATTAATTACATAACATTAAATAACTGATATCATACAATAAATTTGGTTTTCTTATTAGAGATAAGGAAAAATATATTTTTAAACATTATAATTTAATAAAGGATGAACTGATGTTACAAAATTACAGAAAAATAGAGGGCTATATTGACCGTAGAAAAAAAAAAAAAAATCTCAGCTGATTTACGTTAATTTATGTTTTCTTTTATTATCTAAAACTCATTCCTGGGGGTTGACTATGAATATGGTCGAATCCCACTATGATTGGGATGGCATAGTTTAATTACTAAAAGTATTAATTTTTATTCCTTTAGTATTTATTCTTTTTTTGGTCATACATTATTGTTCGCACACATCAGCTTGGAGATGGAGTCTGTACTTAAAGTTATTTATGTTAACATTTAGTTTATTCCCCATTAGTAATTAATATTAATGTTACCACTTACCAGAAAGCTTTCGTAATAAGTCGTTTCTATTTTATCTTTTAAAGTTTTTTTACGTGGATCTTTTTTAGCTGTGATTGAATGTTTGTGAGTATGTCCATGTGGGCTTAAGTGAGTTTATGTACTATAGTTTCTGTTTCAGTTTTAGTTAAGAAGAATTAGAAAAAGTTGGTAAAAATGTTTGAATCTTTTCTTATGAGTATTTTTTTTTTTCCATTTTAACAGATAGAACCCATGTCATCATTCTAATGATAGTGAGTCCTAGATAGTGTGGGATATGTAGGATAGATAGGAGTGCTGTGTCTGCCTGTAGAAATAAAATGGTTAGCAGGTATTTTTTGTATGCAGTTAATATTAATTATTATAAACCAACGATAATGAATGCTGCTCACTGTTGTTTTTTTAATTTTCATCTAGACTTCGTTTATCATTATTCGAATTTATTTTTGTAAGCCCTTAAATCTAGAAACGTGGAAAAGATCAGTAATTCATGATAGGTCAGTTATTTTCTGCTATGTAATTATTGCATCCGTTTCCTGGAATTCACTCTCGCCAATACTCTTTTATCATTTCTAAACATTTCTCTACTTATAGTGTAGTGATTTCCTACTTTACACCTAATCTCTTGTATCTTTATGGGCCGTCACCTCTTCCTCGAATACTGTGGTCTATATTGTAAAACCTTTTTCTGGTAATTTATCATCTTCCATCATAATTAAGTGGTCAAACCAAGGAAACTTATATAAAATAATCTTTTACACTCCAATATTTTTTCGATGGGACTACTTGAGCATTCTCCAATTTTCCTCTCAATATCACATTTTCCTCATGTGATATATATATATATATGTGTATATATATATACATATATGTATATATATATATATATATATATATATATATATATATATATATATATATATATATATATATATATTCTTTTTTCTTTCTGGTGCGGAAGAGGTATGCTTTGCTATTTCTCGAGGCAATCACTCAAAGGCTCCGGAATATATACATTAGGTTGACTGATGCCACGGACAACCGAGACTGGTGAAATAGATAGGGCCAAGAAGCGGGAGACCGAGCTAGCGTAACTGGGTCGTGGTCAGAGCGGAAAGGTTGAGGCTGGGCCCGCTCGATACGGCGCTCCTCAGCCTGCATACTCCACCAGCCGCCCTCTGTCCCCTTCGGCTCCTGTTTAGCCCATAATAATGGCCCCCAAAATAATGTGCAAGAAAGAAAAGTAAAAAATTATCTTACATATACTTAAATACTTAAATGTTTTAAGGAACTTCCTGTTATGACGAAACTAGTATGTATGGTGGGTGACTATCTCACTGATTTCCCAAATATTAATTTATTTGAATTATTTTTTACTGTTATCTTTATTATTATTATTAAATGCAAATACTAATGGTCACTAATGATTGTATGATTTGCAATCTGCATATTAGCAATAAGCAAATGCGTTATCTTCCAGATTTATTTTATTTCAGGATAAATTTTCAACTTAAATAAGAAAGCAGATCTCTTGGCCACTGCCTCAAAAGTCACCGGGGTGGAATGTAAGGATTTTCATGTTCGAAGTTAGTCTTTGGTGGAAGTTTTGGTTGTATTTTTTGGCTATACCGATGACTGTTAGGTTATTCTTGTTCTTACTGCACATTGGTCACGTAGTATGGTGCGTCTACTGTTTTCCTCAATACATTGGACTCGATGACTGAATTCTTTTGATGTCTGACTGCTTTGCAGAACCTCGCAGTTATCCCGTCTGTCCATAATGGTCGTATTAGTACCTTGTTGGTGGTAATTACATGGTATGGTGGCAATTATCTTATTATATAAGAAGAACCTTCTGACTATTCTTACGTTTGTCGAAAGTTTTTCTTTTCTTTTGATTCTTCTTATGCTTAATTTAACAGACTCGTATCGGGATAAAACTTCATCTAAATCTATATAAATCTCGACGTCCTAAAGTCTAACAACATTATTGACCATATGAAGTGGTTCCTCTTAGAAAGGTGACCACTGACCCAGACTCCGTACTCCGCCTGGAGCCCTACTGATAAGTTAGTTTCTCGCCTCGGCAGGAAAACAGTTGTGGCCCATCTGGAGAGGTCCAGGACGTGGTGCAATTAGGTTTAGCGTCCTCCGGAATATTTCTCACCCCTTCCTCCTTTTGATGTCTTCGTCAAGGCTGCCCACCCGACAATCTCATCTTAATTGAAATCTCCAGCGGGAGCCGGCCATCTCTTCCTTCCTCCCTTCCTCTTTCTGTCCGAATGGTTCTTTATAATTTGCTCATTATCGCTCTCTCGGTTCGCTAGATCTTCTGCTGAAGTTCCGGCAAAGGTTCTTTGATTAAACTATACTCTTAGGCTGAGATTTCTTATTTGATTCTTTTGTACGTTTATTTTGTCTATCTTGTCCATTTTCATTATAAAATAAAGCTTGTCCATTTGGTAAATACAATTATTAAAAAATTCCAAAAAGTTCAAGTATATCTTTCCTTATCTTACAGTAAAGTAGATTAGTGCCGTGCTTGGATTAGAGAAAAAATATATGATAAATTACTATAAATATAGATTCGGAGACAGATAATGCCAAACTTTAAACCATTATTCTGAGCTAACCTAACATTTGGAATTAAATCATGTCGAATTTGAAGGGTATCAAAGTTTATCACTACAATCCTCCACTTAGTGCTGAATAACGGGGCGTGCTCTTCGTGTTATTATTAATATATTGCTGAAATTTCTGTTGAAAGGTTTCGATAAGTTATATAAAAGTTCTTAGCGTGAGTAACTATCAAGAGAAGCTTTCATACCGGTGAGACATGATTCTTCAAACTTTCCTGAGAACCGGTCTAGACTCGGGGGAAATTAATCTTCAAGTTATGAAATATCGGTTCCTCTTCCTTCTCAAAGAGTAGTTATAAGGTTGATTGGGTCTTAACATATTATATGGGTTCGTTTGCGGTATCTACTTCAGACTTTCCTTTGGAAAAAATGTATATTTTACTTATTACGTTTTTTTAAATATTCAATATAGTAAATTTTATAAATATATCCAACTATCCCAGGTTTTTCTAGAAGATATCTGTCATGTCTCACGCTAAATGCATGCACCAAGACGTTTGGCAATGATTTTTAATTTCCATGTGGGAAAGAGGCCCTTAGGAGTAGTTTAAATGCTATTAATAAATATCAGTCACGAATTACTGAATTATTTTATTTATAGTTGTTACTGTAAAATTAAAAAATAAGATTAAAAAATAATTTGTTATTAAAATTATATAATCACAATTATTCAATTTCTATTCAGTATTTTGAAAAATTGAGTAAATATTTTTTTATTAATATTTGTCTTTTTTAAATCTTCTAAGATGGTAAATTAAATTATTTATGCGAGTATTAGGAATGGACATCAAAAGGAAAAGTAAAAAAGATTAACGTGGAAAACTGAATAAAGGAGAAGGGGTGGGGTAGAGAAGGTTGGGTAGAAGATTAGATAAACTGGCTTGTCCTTCTTTTCCTCTTTCTTGATTTAAATTAGATTTATTTACATTTGTTCCTTTGTGAGGTAAGGTGCATTTTTTTATTTCTTATAGAAATTAGTAACTGTATTTTATAAACAAAAGTTAAGTGTTTTTTTTTTTAGTTTAATGCTGTTTAAGGGCGTTTAACAGCTATGGTAATCGATGTCCAGCGTAGAAAAATTAATGTTATATTATGAATATGGAGTTGTTTGGTTATTCATTGAACCTCAAGATCCAAGAGAGAGAATAATAGTTTAGTGAAAAGAAGTGCGGCCCTTCTTTATAGGGTTAGTAGTTACCCAGCATAACACATCTGTCCTTAAGAACAAAAAATCGATTATGTTGTTACATTTACATGTTTTACCTTCTACTTTTTAATCCTCTTTTCCTACCTCCCTCTAAGCAGTACAATTGCTCACTAAGGTTTTGGTTTAAAAACCTTTTCGTCTCTTAACAAATTAAGACCTATCAGAAAAAATAATAATATAAATTCAGTTTAATCATTGAGTGACAATATGCGGTAGATGATGGTGTAAAATGCCCAAGGAGTCTAGTACTATGCCCTAGTTCTATAGCCCTTTATCACCTTGGTCTTCTAGGAAATACTTTTTTTTTTGGTTTTTCGAAAATTCCAGAATCCAGTGTGTCGGTAATTTGCACGGGACCCCAACTCCGAAGATTTTCTTTTTTCGGAAAAGGATGCATTTTTCATATATTTCTTTCTTTTCTCTTTCCGCTGCACTTGGATGATTGAGATCATTGCTGTCATATTTGACTATCGGATCAAGGATCAGTGTTGTCCTTCCTATCCCGGAGAAGGCTACTGTATCGGCATACCTTACTGATCCGTCAGAGTCCATGCGAAATTCCTCGCCGATGCAGGCGAATTCCCTTTTCCCTCCATCAATCCATTCTTCTTTGACTCCGGTGAGAGGGATGGGAGTCGGGTATATTTTCCCAGCACATGGGCTGGAGTTTCAGACTCTGCCACATTTTCAAAAGAGGGACCCAATTTTTCTTGTTTCTATGTGGCTCCAGGAAGTCCACGCAGGGGCTCATGTTTAATACTAAGTTTTGAAGCGTTGGAGTATTCCGATCCCCAAAGACACGAATCTGTTGGCTTCCGGTCCAATAGATCGCAACCCGGTCCAACTCTTTATATCTTACCCCAACGCGTTCTCATCAGCAGTTAGCCCACTCGGCAATAACCTATTATTCAGTGTTTGCCATAGAGCAGTCGCGCTCCGGTAGCTATGATCCACTCCAGGTATTTCAGTTTCCTCTCCATAATCCGATAACAAACACTGACTGACAACATTGACCTTTGTTCCGGTTTGAGCAGACTAGAGCTAGTTTATCAAGCTTATTGATTTACTAAGCTTGGTTACGACTTCCTCATTAAATAGTATCTGTCCCGGCATTGTACAACCTAAATATTTAATCAGTATCTCCTGATTGAATCAATAACATCTCTATTCTGAAGGAAGAGCGTCGTTTCCTGTAGCCCTCCTTTGTTGAAAATTAGGCTTGCTATGCATTTACTGCCAGCCGATTTCCCATGGTAGCCTTTGTAAATTAAATACTCGTAACTTTCTGCTGCACGCTTATCGCGCGCCGTCACAGCCTCTTCATCTGCGAAACCTTTGAAGTTCGTGTATTTCTTGGCGTAAATTATAGCAATATGTGTTGGAACATTTTTATCACAAAGATTGCGGTATAGATGATCTGTAGCTGTGATTTGGATAGAGCCCAGGAGAGCTGCATTCACATTCATGTGTTAGAATATATATAGAGAATGATTTAAAAACCTTTTGATCCTTGCTTACAGTTAATTACGTTTAACTTAAGTGAAGACTCAAGTCATTTAAAGTTCATTTTTAAAATATTTTTTCTCGTCTATTCATAATCCCTTTTATTCATAATAAAAATTATATAAATAGGTTTAATGATCTCAGTCGTTTTATATCTAAATTAAGACTTCAAAACTGAATTCATCTTTTTGGGAGGAGAGCTTTAAATTATGACTTCATTTCTTTCTTTTTTCCTGAGTTGATGCCAATGGTAGTTTTTTTTTAAGGATATTTAATTAAGAGTTTGAGAATAAATTAAACGGATTTTCATAGCTTGTTATTTAAGGTAACGAGAATCTTCAAATGAAAAACGCTCATATGATACTTTTTTGTTTTAATACTGCTTTGTACCCCTTTGCCAGTTTTTATGGCAATACTCTTTTGAAAAACTAAATGTATATAATTCTTTAAATAATTAGCCAATGAAGAAGAAAGGAATGTGAAAACGGAGATTTATTTTAAAACATTATTTGCTTAAATTGTAGTGTGTTTTATTGATTGAAAGCAATTTTACGATAAACATCTATTATAACTTAAATAATGATAGAGTGTGAACGATAGATATGTTCAGTCCTTAATATTCCCATTTTTTTGACTGAGACAGAATCCAATACTATCAAATAAAGATTTTTATTATTAAAAAAAGAATGATTATTTGAATTTTAATATGATTTTTTAAAAGAAATCATTTTTTCTTTTTTACTTACTTGTATATACAGGAATTATTATTATTTTTTTTGTGACTGTAAATAACTAACTCTATTAAAAAAAAAAAAAAAAAAAATTGTCCCATCATGATAATGGTAGTTGTGTCTTGTTTGTTTTTAATTGTCTTTATTTTATTAAATAAAATACTGCGAACTAGTTAAATATTAGTACGTGACTGCGGACGATTAGGAAAACCCACAACCATTCATTTTAAAGCCGACACCGCATAAAGCTTGGTTTTATTTATGTTTTACTGTCGCGGGTCAAAAACAATTAAGAAGTTGTTTTATGAAATACTAGGGCAGACTTGACGATCTGCTATTAGTTATAATATATGACTTTCTCGTTTTAGTGTGAGAGTTGCTTCGTCAAGTTCTCTTTCGGAAACATATGTAAGTGTCTGTGACGGAGTGTCGCCAAACATTAAATCTCATATCCTATATCTGTTCTGTGATATTATTACTTTCATTGCCGACCTTTGGAATATAATTGATCAATTTTATTGTAATTGGTTGCTAACACTTATTTATTTTTACCTGTGTTTTTACTATATAAGCGGAGATATACTTGTTTCCACAGGTGTTTAAGATTTGCCTAGTATATTTTCTTTTTTTCCCTCTCTTTTTTTCTTTTACCTTTGCATAGTGTGTGCTTTTTTATATTTTAAAGAATTTTCAATTAAATTTTGCAGCTCAGAATTTTTAATGCCCAATATTTCTACCCACTGTAGTATATACTTTTAATTGAAAATTAATATAACCTTTTTTTCATACAATACAACTCTTTATTGATATTATTACACTCTGTATTATAACACACTGTCTCAGAATATAATTTTTACTAAAAAAAAAGTGTTACCGATGTAACCAAATGTATTTTTCTCGATAATTTTGTAGTTTTATCTTTAACTTAATATTTTATTTAAAAGAAACAAAATACAATCTGTCTGCACACAATATAAAATTATTAAAAAAATATATAATAATATTAACAAATAAAAAAGCGTATAGATAGTCGTGTATCAATGAGTGATTAATGTTAGATTTTTAAGACATAATTTATGTTTCTCGTTGAAAAAAAATAGTATAAAAAATGAAGAAATAAAAATAAAACAAAGAATTAAAAATCTGTAACAAATATTATCAGATACTTTTTTTTATGTTATTGTTTTGTTAGTGGTACACTTAAAACAATTCCATAAATTACTGGATTTTTTCCTTTTGGATTAAGTAATTGATGTTTAATGTTTCAAGAATTTCTTTTTTTCTTTATATTTAATAAGTAGTGCTTAATAAACTTTAAATTGAAAACCAATTACTAATGAAGGTTTAATTATATAAATAATATTATATAGGAATAATATAGGTTTAATTATACTAAATAATATTTTTATTTTGTTATTTTTTCTCATTTCTGCTCACCTCACATTCCTTTTAGTACATAAATATAAATATGGTTATTGTTATGTTTGCTATTTTTAACTCTAAAAGAGAAAACTTTTGATATTTTTTTTCCGAATATTAATGCTTTGATTGAAGACCTAGGAATTATGTAGTTGGTGAGATGAAGGAGAAAATATATGTACATTTATATTTTATTTAATTATGTAGGTATATAATAAATGTGTCTGACAACCGTTTTACCCGTGCTAAACACTTTACAGACGCAATTAGCACCCATACGAGACAGTTTAAAAATGCTATGAGTGCTTGCAGACCACTGGGTCATCGGAACAGGTCGCACGTTGACTTCATACAAAATATTATTTTATTGTTCAGTGAACCCGTTTGTTCTATATTGAGGGAAATGTGGCAGATGGCTGTTTAAAATAAATAATAAATTGGACCGTTTTTCGGCTGTGAGAATTAATTTTACCAAAATAGGATTCGATAAATAAGTTATGACATTCCACTGAATAAATCGCTAAAATCAATATTTTTCTAATGTTTTTTTTCATAAAATACTAAAAGCCGATAGGGAAACACATCCATAAAAAAATGATGAATTATAATTTATTATTATATTATTATTTAGTAATGATTATCGTTATTGCTATTGTAATTATTAAAGTTTAGCCCAGGAGGGCTAGAATTAAATTGAAAAATAACTTTTCTGGTCAAAGTAAATGAACCAATTACATGAAATAAAGAGTAGTCTATTGACTCCATTTTCGCAAAGAAATATAAAATTTCTTAAGATAATTCAAAGATAGAATGAAAAAGAATATAAAAACAGGCATAATTTATGTAACAAAATTCAACACGAGAAATTATCTATGGTTATTATTTCATTTTTTTTTAGTTTAGATTTTTCCTAAAAATTAATTTTTTTTTGTTTGTTGTACTAACTAAATATTTTTATCCTTTACATTCTGCAACGTGCTTACAATGATTTTACGCGCTATTCTATGCTAGATTTTTGTTGAACCCTTTTCGTTGATGTGTTGAATCATAAGTTTAACATTTCATGTTTCATTTATCTGTCAAGTAACATAAAAGTCGATTAATGACTTTAACTGTATTAACTTTATATTATTTTTATTTTATTTCTTATACCACTTATGGATTTCTAAATAAAAACACTACTTTGTCATTTATTTACATATAACCTCATGTTTTTTCGTTGTTGTGTATTATGCTTTTTTTCTTCCATTGTTTCTATTTCTCAACATTTACTGACTCTCCACGTTTAGTAAAACTTCTATATTTAGTGCAAATAGAGTTTCTGCAAACAAAATTGAAGTTTATTAAGGGATTGGTTGAATGATTGACTCCGCTTTAATGAAAAATGTGGAATCATTTTTTTTTTTTTTTTTACTAGAAAATGTCATTATATGGGAATATTGTTTTTCATTTGGTTAAGTGGAAGAGACGAAGCCTCTCTGATCATTCCTGATATAGTTTAAAAAAAATTGAATAGGCCGCATAGCTACGAACTCATAGACAACAAAATACCTTTATAGATTATTAGAATTTACTCGCTGCTAAGAGATTGTAACTTTTACTCAATTGTACTTAAAATATACCCCATAACAGATCACATCGATCCGCAACAAATTTTTTTTACAGGCAACTTAAAAGATGAAGAAAATTTATAACTTTTCCTGCGATAGGAGTGAGCGACAATTTTAGCTGAGGATCACTATGTATATTTCGATCACTATGTATATTTCGGAATACGAGTGTATAAATATTTAAAGAGATTAGACACGAATATTGTAATTTGAGGAACAAATATTTTACTTTTTTTATCATGAATTTCTCTGACAGTTCAAGCCACATAATTCTTAGAAAATAATAATATAACAAAAAATAGTTGGTTTTCAAAACTTATAATTAACAAAAACGAGGTATGAAATAATCCAATTTCCCTCAACATCTGTATTGATTAACAACAATCCCCTGAAGATAGAAAACAACATAGATCAGGCTATTTGTTTTGCAGATCTGGAATCAGGACCTTCTATCGTTCATCTTGTCACGGAATATAAATCAGTACCTAAAGGAAAAGGATGATTCGCATTACAGTTACCACGAGACGGGGGACAAAAGAGAAGGCTTCTTGAATACATACGAGAAAAAAAACTCATATAAACTTAAAGAATATAAACAAAAATATGATATTAATCACATTTATGTGTACACCATGTGCGCATAATTTTTTATTATTGCGTGTTTTTGATAATTTTCAATTAGGGGTTTCAATGAAGGCAGACTATTAACATAAATTAGTGATGTAAAACTATGGAGAATATGGATAGTTTTTTAAAGTATCGATAATACTATCGAAAACATTGTTTTTAAAGGATACAGTGATGGCCTCTGCCTCTAAGCGCCCATTAGCTATGTACTTAATTCATGGAAATGAAAAATAAACAAAATGTAACAGTATAATTTTATTTTTGTTTCTAACAAAAAGTGCTTACCTATTATAAAAAAAAAATATTAACTTCACGCAAGATATACGAGACTGAAAAATTGAATAGTGTGCCCATAACTGCCTTCTAACTTAATGGAATAATATACAAACAAAACAACTGATTGCTTTCCAGTCCCTTGATTTGTAAATCACTTGGTAAATGGTATAGAAACAAAATCTCAGTTTTTGTAACAAAATGTTTTCGACCTCTATAAATCGACTACCTGAGACATTTTTTTTTTTAAATATCCACTTTCCAGGGTATCTCTGGACAAATATAACAACAAAGTACTTTTTTCTTCACAAACCCCTACACATCAACAACTTGCGTTCCGAATGTTGTCATGTCAAATCAAATACTTCGACAACTGGTATCCTCGTTCATGGTTCCTTGGAGAGGTTAGAGGTTCTCCTCTAAATAAAGTTTCATTGGCCTTTTGATAAAGTTTTTATTCTTTACAGTTACGACTTAGCTTGAAACTGATAAAAATTATTTCAAGGTATAATAATGAAACCCATCCTCTATTCAGGGAAATGTTCATTCATGTTATATTTTTTTTTTTTTTTTTTTTTTTTTTACTAAGATTTGTTACCAAATCCTATTTCGAAATGTTTATCTTATCCCCTAATAAAGAAAAAATTGCAAATAGCAACGTGCATTACAGCCCCTATCGTAAATCCTGCTATTCAACCCCCCCCCCCCCCCCCCGTCATCACCTCAGACTATCGATAGTATTGGTAGTTTTATGTCCGATACTATCGATATCCGATAATAGTGGAGACTATCGATAGTTTTACAACACTAACACAAAGTACTTTTACATTTCGTAAATCGGGGAACCCCAGTTATTCATTAATTGTAGCTGCGCGAAAAATGACTATTCCTGTCCAGTTGATTTTTAAACCTTTTTTGAAGACCTGATGGAATTTTTAATGTATCTAACCCAATTTTTACATCTCCTTTTATTGATATGTTACACCATAATTCTTGCATCACGCACTTCTTCACGAAACGATAAAGTCTTTGTTGCTAGACTTGCGGAAAGCTTACTATTTAATACCAATGATGATTATCAGAGCCAGTGGTGTATTATCTAAAATTTTATAAATAAATTTTGTTTAAAATATTTAACTCTAATGTTAATTAATTTTTATTACGTAAAACTTACAATTTACAACGCCAAAGAAACAATAAAAGCTCAAATCAATTACAACGTTACAAAAAGTAACTGTTAGTGACACAAAAGTAATCATATGTTTCGACGTACGGCGCAAGGCTAAGCCTGTAGTCGATTGCTTCTTATATTTAGAAATCGAACATTCTAGAAGGGCGTAGAAAATTCTCGAAATATTCAGAACATAAACCAAAACAGTTATGTAACTGTTCCTACAAAAGGTTTGAACTCTTCAATGTAAGTGACAAAATTATATGATTTCATAGACACATGGTCTAGGGATGGATTTAGTTATAATTTTTAATTGTTTAAAAAATATTAACCGGAAAACGCTTTGAACTATTCCTTCCATTGTTACGTAAGAATCTTTCTGAATAATTAAAAAAAAAATAATAACTTTTTTTAGTATATACACAGCATTTTTACTCTCACTTACACAGACTATAAACTTATTAACGTATTTTTTTTTTTTTTTTTAAATACCAATAATAAATCTAGTGCCACTTTTTCTACTTCAACTCATAGAACAAAAAGATAAGTGAAACATTAAAAAAATTAAAATCGTTATTAAATACAAATTTATTCATTAAATATTTATCAGTATTAATCAACGGAACAAATTAATATATATTCAGTACTTTGTTTAAAAGGTAGTAAGAATTGGTGGTTAATCTTTCGACTATCTAAATAAATGGTGGGTTAAATGTTCTTCAAATTCAATTTCTAGATAATCGTTTAGCATATATATCAGCTTAATCATCAAATTAAATAAAAATGTTATTTGATTAATATTTAAATATTTAATTTTAAAGCATTTGTTTTTATTTAGTGTAGAGTTCATGGAAATATTTTTCCTATTTATATATTCCGTGGCTCCACAGAGCATAATACCATGGCTAAAAAGAGCTTAGCAACTACTTGTGTAAAAAGGACGCTCCGCCCCCTACCGTTATACATCTTAATTGCCCTAATTAAAGAATGGGCATTAGATAGATACTAATTTTCTCTCTAAGGTTAATGGTTCACTGGAATAATGTCTCCCTTTTGTTTCGATTTAACGCCCATATCGAGTGATTATATTTAAAAGATAAATCAATTTATTTCTTGTTCATATAGTTAATTTTAATGCTACTGGTATAAACTATGATATTTAATGCAAAATTACATAATGGGTCTGCTAAATCTGGTATCAATACCAGTTGATTGATATTTTATGTATGTGCTCATAATAAAAAATAAAATAAATAAAAACTCAGTGAAAAATAATGTAGTTCTTGTTACGTTATAGTTTTAATAATAATACCGTTCCGTTCGTTCAATTCTATTTTTTACAGTTACAGTATTAAATAAATAAAGGAATTTCTGTAAAATACAATTAATATAGATTTATTTTGATTGATTTTTATTTTAAATTGATAAAATATGGTATATGGTATGATTTTTTTCTAAAATCAACGTATAATATGCATATTTCAAGTTTCATTTGAAAAAATTTTTCATAAGTCATTTTTCATAAAGTCATTTTTACTGAGGTTTGAAGAAAGTATGAAGATGATATATGTATTTATAATTAATATTTAAAAAATCTCCAAAATTAAATTATCATAATATTTTTTTTTCGAATTGTTAGTTGTATATTTAGTTTGATTATTACACAGTACTTTTAAAAGATGGAACTACTTCCAACTATGCATGAAATTTACGGTTTTAAAACATGGGTCTAAGATAAACCCACCCCTTTTTTTACTAGATCATTCAATAAATTGATATATCTTTTTTTTTTTTTTTCTTGAACATAGTTTACATTTGCGTGAAGTTTGCATAAAATTAATAAGAAAATGTCATAACATCATATACTTGGGAAATCGGACTCTTAAAAATGGTAATACTATACAATTATAAGAATACCTAATAAACATAAAATTAGGTATAGTTTAACGTTATTTTTAAAGCTTTGGATTTATACAATATAAGTTTAACGATCTGCAATCATTTTAAAGGAGGCTTATTTTTTAAAAAAAATATACATTTTATGATTTCTATAGCGATTTTGAATGATCTTATTATTTTGTATTCATCATAAAGTTTTTTAATTAGATATCGGATGTCTAATTTTAGAAGGTCCTATCAATTAAAGGATTAATCTTTCGCTTATCAATTTATTTCAACCCTTCTGGAAATGTTTGGAGATGCTGTGATTGTAAAAGGCTCCAGTAACTCCCCAACGCAAAACAGTTAATAGAGCTTGAAGAGTTTTTTGGAAGTTCTTATAAACTCTTTTCTATATGTTATGTATATGTAGCAAGACACATATATACACATTTTTTAGGGAATTATGTGAACACATACCTTGAACATATTCAGAATATACCCGAACGCACAATATTAAGAGTTGGGTTTTGGGGAGCCATAAAGAGGAGTTAGTATCGACCCAGAAGAGGACGTGTACAATAGACACCTTTACGGATCACTGCTGCTCTACAACCTTTTTTTTATAGGCGGATTAGGGTAGCGTCCCACCCCTCTCCGCATCAAATAAATATTTCACTCTGGATTTGTCAATGTCGATGTTGTAGTTGGATATATGGCACATCTGACTAGTATAACATCGTTTAGGATCAATTAAGATCAGAATAATAACAATAAAAATCTATATTACAATTTCACCTTCACAAAAATTCTTCTACTTGAAATATTTTATGATTAAAAGTTTAGCGGGGTTTGATAAGTCGTCTCAATATACTGTTATTGTTCTTATTATTATAATTTTTTTACCATGAACTTTCAAGAATACCTATTGTTAACGAGACTTGTAGGGTTGGAGCATGTTGTAATGATGTGGAAGTTTGTTAGACAGCTCTACCAGGGAAGGGGGCTTGAAGCCAGATAATTTAGGATTCGTCCCGTCATTAAAGATTCGGAAGCTGCCCGTTGGCCGCAGCCATTGCATGACAACATAAGCCCGGAGATCCCCAAAACAGTTCTCTTCAATTATTGGGCACCTGTTCACCTACAGGAGGGGGCCACAGGCCACTTATCAAATTGGGCAACCTGGGAATTCATTAGTGTTTACATTTTTAAACTATGATTAATAGTGGTTATGATTGAGTTTTAGCTACACATCTTTTGACATTTGAGCACATGTTTACTAGAATATCGTTTAATTTTGCTGGAACAAATACAATGTTAGTTAAATGTCGCTTAATTCTCCAAACAGAAATTTCATCTCATATAAACTTTAATTTTATCTTTAATATTTAAAAAAAAAACATATACTTTTTGAATGATCGTATTTCTCTCAGAGTGTAATTTTTTCTCTATTTTATGACAAATATATATATATATATATATATATATATATATATATATATATATATATATATATATATGATTTAAGAATAATTTGTTGATGATGACTTTTGCATTATTTTTGAAAGCCATTTTCTAAATTTTTCAATTCTTCTTTTACTGGAATAGAAAGTTTTTTCTTTATTTATTTCGAAATATATGAATACTTATTCCTTGAAAATTTCTTAAATTATAATATTTTTCTTCATTTCCTAGGAATGTGAATTGGAATATGAATACTTTCTTTAGTTGAATTACCCAAATCAATCCACAAATTTATCATGCGATCCCACCTTTTGAGTTTTGTTGAAAAAAAAAGGAGACTCAATTTTAATAATATGTAGAAAGGCATATGATTTAAGAATAATTTGTTGATGATGACTTTTGCATTATTTTTGAAAGCCATTTTCTAAATTATATTTTCAATTCTTCTTTTACTGGAATAGAAAGTTTTTCTTTATTTATTTCGAAATATATGAATACTTATTCCTTGAAAATTTCTTAAATTATAATATTTTTCTTCATTTCCTAGGAATGTGAATTGGAATATGAATACTTTCTTTAGTTGAATCACCCAAATCAATCCACAAATTTATCATGCGATCCCACCTTTTGAGTTTTGTTGAAAAAAAAAGAAGACTCAATTTTAAAAATATGTAGAAAGGCATTAAATATGTATATGTATATGTATAAAATATGTAAATAGAAAATATTGGTGTTTATTATTTCAGATATTAACTGAAGGTTTATATCAACTTCTTCCTCAAGATGTGAATGATATTGAAATAGCAAAAGTACCGTGGATTATATATATATTTTTTTACTTTATCCTAACTCTACTCGTATACCTAGATTTTTTTTTATTCGACTTGCGAAATTGTATTTGACAATATTGAGCAGGTTTTTAGAAAGTAATCAGTAAATACAAAAAAATAATAATTATTCAATGTACAGGTAAAAGAACGTACATCCGTTATATGTACAGAAAAATTGCAGATTGTTTTTTTTTTTCGCAGACCATGTGGGACAAACGGTTATTTCAATGTAGTGAAAATCTGAGTCTAAAATACTTACCGACAGTTAGGAGTCATAGCTACTCCGTTACTATCAGGAAATTTACGGATATTCTTTTCAACGTGCTGCTAATGTATATAACACAAGTTTCAAGTTTCAGTGTAACGAAGAAGGAAAGAGAACCATGACTTATTAGAAGCCCACTCTGCCGTCCAGCTGTCACATTGTTAAACGCCATAGGAGCGATTTCTCCTGAGATATTTCTAAGCCTAAATAGGAAGGAAACCATGACAGATAAGCCCTCTTTAATTTGACTCTCCCTCTCAGAAGGAAAACACTGCTATTATTCTCTTCTTTGTCATTGCTTTTTTTTTTTTTTTAACTCTTTATAAAATCCAAAATATCGTTTATAACAATGTTGATGAAATATGAGGAAGACAAAGAGAAAGCCTCACGCCCATTTCCACTCCGAATCATACAAAGATCAAATCCCAGATCTTTTACGAATTCTTAGTTTTTCCCATTGTATTCCCTGATGAACCTAGAAAAAAAAAAATCTGGTGCGTGCGCGCAACACACAACTTTCACTTACCAACTTACTTAGATTAGAAATTAATGCGTTGTTGTGGTCCCCTCCGTTTGACCAATTTTGATGAAATATTGGCTATCGCATATTTGGCATATACATACATGAAATACCCAGTTTGATCAAAATCGTTAAAACCGTTTTTGAGTAAATAAAAACAACACGTGAAAATGATACAAAATTTATTAAGTAAAGTCCCCCCTCCGGTTCATCAATTTTGATGAAATGTTGGCTATCACATCTGTGGCATATACATACATCAAATACCCAGTTTGATCAAAATCGTGAAAACCGTTTTTGAGTAAATAAAAATAACGCGTGAAAATGATACAAAATTTATTAAGTAAAGTCCCCCCTCCGGTTAATCAATTTTGATGAAATTTTTACAGTCATATCTAGGGCATATTAATACACGAAATACTCAGTTTAATCAAAATCGTTAGAGCCGTTTTCGAGAAAATCGAAAAAAACGTAAAAAGTTATTAAATAAAGTACCCCTTCCCTTTGAGCAAATTTGATGAAATTTTTGCTGTCACATCGCGGGCTTATACATACTCTAAATACCTATTTTCAGGTTCGCACGGTTTATAGTTTTTGAGCTAGTCTGTTCACACACACACACACACACACACACAGACACACACACAGACCATTTCGCGGGACTTGGTTATTTTGACTCAGGGGATCCCAAAACGTGTATTTCCGTTGAAAACCGGAAGTCGAAAATTTTCACGATCGCAATACTTCCACTTACTATATATTTCATATATAGGTAAGTGAAAGTAAAAAATTCAAAGATGTATAAACGAATCATTGGATAGAAAAAAGATAGATATTTTGATAGAAAATATATCAAACATTAGTTAGTATATTATCTGAAATTTGTTTCTATTTTATTATAAGAAATAATACTGCTCCATACTCAAGGACATTGACATTAGTGTTCTAGGGACTCATTCACAATATATATAAATGCTGTGTAAGGACTTAAAAATAAATAAATAGTAATAATATATTTAAAAATTATAACAATGAATTAAAAACAATTTATTAAAAGAAAAATAATAAAATTATAAGAAGTACATACATACTAATAAAACAAAAATACCTTCATTATATCAAATTCTATGAATAGTAAGGTGAAGTACATTTATTTCTCTTTTATAAAATACGCTACTTCTATTTGTGCTCACATTGTTGTTTTCGTTCGATTAACAATATATGCTAATTGTTCCCTAGGGCCAACTAGGTTGCCCTATTAACCAATTATTTATTATTCATTATATAAATATCATTATCAATAATATTAATTATCCCATTTTTAAATGAATAATTAAGGAGCAATAATCGTAATTGATCTGTGCTTAAGGTCCCGAGTTCGAATCTGACATGGCTTATGATATCTTTATTATTCGCCACAGTTCGTCTCGTGGGCCGAGAGACCCTCCTGGGGCAAACCCAGCCTCTATAAAGTGGGTACTCTTAATTGAAAAATTAAGGGGAAAAAACCTGGCGGTTGAGCATGATCACGGTCAAATCACCTCCTTGCACGATCGCTGACCAAGAAACCAAGACCCTTCATGGGTTGTAGTGCTACAGGTTTTCTTTCTTTTTTTTTTTTTAATAATCGAAATTGATCAAATCCTATTAATTATTTCCGACAAAGCTAGCTAAAAGAAACAACAACAAAATATTATTAATTTTATGATGATAATATTCGGGTTCTACTTAAGCATTATGGGCCTCATAATCCAAACATAATCTGCTAAAATACTTTAATAACTGCTGTGCACACAAATTTGCTTTGAGTATCTTTACCTAGTTGAACACATTCATGCCTGTCCACGATTATTCATGATAATTGGACATTTTTCATACCCAACTTTTGTTCATGTTCAAACTTGGATGGTATATGAAAACGGAAATATATATTCTCTAATATAATCGTTGTAATGTTTTAGTTAAGGGGAATTTTCATTAATATATAAGTCGTACATTATATTAAATAAATAAACTCTTTATTGATTGTCCCGGGAACTAGTCCCTTAGGAACAAATTATAC
Organism: Aelia acuminata; assembly: GCA_911387785.2. Lineage (NCBI taxonomy): Eukaryota > Metazoa > Arthropoda > Insecta > Hemiptera > Pentatomidae > Aelia > Aelia acuminata. The sequence continues at coordinate 92,153,999 of OU426982.1, forward strand.
AGATACATAATAGGCTTTAGTGCCTTAGAGTGTTATAAAAAATGAAACAGAAAGGAAAAAAAAATTATAAATAATAAATTACTCTTCTTGTGATGAAAAAAATTAAAAATAAATAATACCCTTATTCACTTAACATAAAGATAACTGAGTATGTGCTGCATATAATATGTACATATATATACTTATTTGCAAATAAAACAAATTGAACTTATATTTACAAGATAAATAAAAAGTAAAGGCCTACACCAATTTAAAGATAAAATTGAGAATTTATGAAGACTATTCACGGTACGTGTTTAAAAAAAAAAAAATAATAAGGAAAAAAAAATATGATGCCAATCCTAACTAACAAGATGATTTTCTTCGTCTCATCAATAATTTTCTTATTAAATTATTTTTCTTGTATGAAGGGTAAGGGGGGAGTTTGTATTATTTGCCGATGGGGAAAACGTACCCTTTCAAGCAGAAAATTAAACCTAAGATTCACTTCAGAGGAAATGCGAAGGGGGCCGCCAAAATTGAAATTCAATCTGTGACAAATTAGTAAAAGTCATCTTTGACCTTTTCATTTCGATAGGTTTTTTTTTTTTTTCTGGTTTCATTTCTTCCTTCAAATAACCCTTAAATAACACATTTCTTATTATCCACTTAATTCAATGACTCAAATTCTTATCTGTTTGCCTAAAATAAATGGTGAAGGTGCCATGTATATTTTATTTTCTTCGATTCTATCCTATCCAGTGCAGTTTGACGATGTAAACTGTATCATGTATCTTGTTTTTAACTGCTATTATTAGGGTTGAATAGTTCTTTGTAACTTGTTAATGTTACATTTAATAGTGGCTCTACATTTTTAAATTTAAAATTCCCCAACGTAATGCGATTTTCCTTGTGGTATGTTTCAACATTTTTTGGAAATAGTTCTTTGATTTTTCAGGCTAACTTTTTTAAATTTTTTTTTTATATGGTAGTTATATGATAAAGATCTTATTTAATGTTAACCCATATCGCTCACTCATTGCAAAAAATCAATAACTAAAGTTTTAATTTTTTTATGTGATTCTTTTGAATTTCTTCAAAATTATTTGTATTTATTTATGGAATGAAGTTCTCTATTCTTTCATCGGACTTATTTTATGTGCAACCCATAGATGTTTTGCGAATTTGGCCTAAGTTACATGCAACATATCCATTGGTTGTTCTCCATTATCCATTGCTTTTCTGCAATGAGCGGAGGCCAATCGTTTACTGGTAAAAATGTTACTATGTAATTTAGTTCACGTTAGAACAATTTTCAAACTAAAAAAAAGGAAATGAAATAAAATAATGTGCGTGATAAAAATGATTTAGGGATTCGCTGGGGATTAGAGCATGGTCCTTCTCAAGATTCGGTAAAGTGAAAAATCGACGGTAGGATGTCTAGGTGTATAATTGGTAATGAGTAATGCTTTTATTCGTCTTTATGGATAAACCCTGGACAAATAGAGTTAGCCATTACAATATATCACAATATAGGCCATACTTTTTATTACAATAGAAATAGAAATGCAACAATAAAAGCATTATTAATTCTAATAATATTAAGTTTGAGGTAATTTTTCGTAAACAAACAACAATTAATATTAGAATAATAGACTTCAAATAAATGACGTGTATATCACGTACTTGTTGAACGTTGTGTTACATACAAACTGAATACATACACCTACTTACTTAAACCCATTTGGACATACGCCTCACAGATTTTCGGCTCTGCTAAAAAGACACACTTACAAAAATTACAAACTTTTCAATCCAAGATTTTAAGACTAATTACGGACGCTCCCAGGTACGTAAGTAACCAAACTCTACATACAGACTTACAACAACCGACTATCCAACAACATATACGAACGCTTTACTCACGCTTCTTTGTTAAATTGGATGGACATAACAATAGATTAATTCACGACATGGGCACGGTTGACTTGCCCGTTCGAAGGCGGCTAAAAAGAAGCTGGATGAGAGACCTCCTCTCCTGAATTTATTGTCAAGCCCGGAAAGAGGTGCTGCTGGGCACTTTCCTTCCTTCAAGCCATACATGCCTTCAATAGTATTGCGATGCTGCAGCCATCGGATTCGCTGATTGTCGCAGACGGCTGACAGGTGCGAATAAATGTTTGAAAGACAAAAAAAAAAAAAAAAAAAAAAAAAAAAAAAAAAAAAAAAAAAAAAAAAAAAAAAATAATGACTTTAGTATATACTATGTTGATGATGAAACTTTGATATATGTTTACAATTAAATAAATACATGCACCCACGCAAAAAACATCCTAATGTAAACATCTAATTCCCTCACAGGGTTTAGATGTGAGTATAATAGGAAGATTTTTTACAAAAGTCTAAATTATGTTTTTGCATAGGTTATTTATTATGTATATAATTTCTAGGTCTTAATAATTTGGTTTTAACTAATTTACTTAAGACGAAATAGTGCATGTGCGTATGTGCTTATGTATGTAATAATTTGTATATTATTGTTTAGTATTGTCCAGTGAAGTTGGGTAGGAAACCTGTTAATTGACGAGGAATGGCCTGTTTAATGAGTTAAACACTATTAGAGTAAACTTCATCATAGTTCGAAATCATTTTAATTTCTTATGATTGTAATAAATTCTATTAAGAGTTATTATATTGTAACACTTATGTTGGTCAAAAAGTTTTTATGAAAGGAAAATATTAATTTGGAATGCCAGCCAAACAATGAAACCACAAATAATTAGACAGGTTATAAAAATTATGACTTTGTAACACAAAAATAACCTTCAAAGACATTCTCCAGTCCATCGCTCCTTATATTTAGTCGTAAGAAGAACAGCTGGTACTCTTGTATTTTGTTTCACGTTAAACTATGAATTATAGTATATTTTGTAGTTAGAAATTTACATTAGGCCTGTATTGCGATGCATCATCACTTAAAAACATGTAGAAACGAGAATATTGTTTATATTCCGATTTAGTAACCGAAATGGAATTCTGTTTTACCACCACCTCAAAGGAGCAGTTATTTATGTTTTATACCGTTTCCGTTGATCAAGTGATTTACAGAGCCTGTTCCGGAAACCCACCGAGATTTATTAGCATTGTGCGTTTGAGCTTGAAATGCAGAACATTATTTCTCTGTTTCCGAATGGTGTGCTAGCGAAAAAAACATATTACTAAAGAATTTCATATTGAAATGAAATACTTTGTTTTAATTTTAATTTTATTATTTTCAAAATATATGTTCCACTTTTTGATCTTTAAAAAAAAAAAAAAAAAAAAAAATGAATGTTTACATAGCACAAATATCTTAGAACTTTACGCCAAATTTAGAATTGTTTGATAAAGAATTTTGAAGGGTTAAAGTTTTTATACTTCAAATCTCATATTTGACTACAGTAAGTATTAATGATCCATCCATTTAGCATTAAAATTATTATTATAAGAATATAATTGGAATAGGGTTTGGTACAATCACAATAGCCAGTCAAAATGTACCAAATTAATCTTTTGCTATTAGACATATCCAATTCAGAATATAACACATGATGATATGAGATCAAAAATCATATCGGTAGGTTCTACCTGAAATAGGTAACCAAAATGTCTTTTGCTAAAATAAATAGATTCGATACTATCTCCACACGTAAAAAAGTGACACATAATTGCACATGGGAAAAACACGGATTCTCCTAGTCAAGCCAGAAAAAATAGATTTGGCTACTGGATGATCACCCAGCCTAAATATCGAAAGAAAATGAAGTGTTGTATCAAATAATCAACTTATACCGCCATCTATAGGAAATTTATAGAGCTTGCAAATAATCAATCTCAGTTGAAGTATAATAAGCATTTAATTTGCAATAAAAGAAATATTGAGGCCAATAATCGAGATAAAAACTATCTTATCTTTTAAGCTGGACAAATCTACACTCAATGAGCCAACATTTCATCAAAATCGGTTGTTTAGTTTCTGATTTTACCTCCGACTAACATCGGGACACGAGATTTTTATATATACAAATATATAGCTGATACTTTACGATGCCGACTTGAATGGTAGATTTTTTTTTCTTTTTATAATCCTATTTCTTGTCATTTTAGTCTTATATGAATAATTATCTGAGTGAGTTGTATGTCCAAATAGGCTGGCAGGTAGGTATGGCAAAATTATTTCTGAAGGAGTAGTCAGATTATTATCACAATAATAATATTAATAATCAATAGTTCTATTATTAAATTAATATTTAAAAGATACATATTGTAGGAGAGGATGCTGCTTTACTGCAAAAATGATGATCAATCTTTTTTTGGCCTCATCATGCTGTGAATCATGGAGGAAGTTGTTAAAATAAATTACGAAGACTTTTTTTAAGCTAATATTTGTCAAGTACATGCATTTTTAGTTTCTGATGGTAATTAACAATTCACGGTCGTTCTTTGTTAAATATTTCTATATTTGTTTTAGTACCAAGGCTACGTCCTATTCCTAGAAAAGTTATAAAATTAAGCGCTTTCAGGAAATATATAGCATTTCATAGATTTGTTGGACTAAAGGTGAACAAATTGTTTGTTTTTAAATATGTTGATTGTTCTATTTAACTAACTAACAAGTAGAAATGGACACTAAATAAAATGGTTGATCATTTACGTATACGTATACTCACTTTAAAATGACTGTTTATTTATTTTTTCTTCGACTTCTAGCTTAAGTTACATGAAATTGCTATTGGGTGGATGATTTGATGTCATGTGAAATCGCAGAATTTATTTACAGTCTTCTATTTCAAGTAGGTATCTTCCAATAGCCTCAAGCTAGAAAAGTTGATTCGTGGGTGGGTCTTCCTGACCAAGTGGATTTGTAAGCTTAGCAATAATAGCAGTATGCCTTCCGATCTTTCCTTCTCCTTATAAAAGAAGTTTTTTATGTCAGTGTTTTGGTAGAGCTTGCTATTTCTCATATCTTGCATCTCATAGCTTGCATAACACGAGCAAACCTATCACGTTCTTAAAAGGAATTCCTTTTTCGATGACTATGTAATCGGAGGACTGTATACTTTTAGTGAATTGCCAATCTTCAAAAGGATTGTATGGCGTACCTTTTTGTCCTAATAGTAAATGCTTGGGAAATGTCCTGACATAGTGAAGTAGCATCTATTAACTGCCGAGATTCGTGATAATTTTACTTCACTTGAGATTACAGACTAGTGTATTTTCCTACCACTTGATATCTTTAGTAACTTTAAATTTAGATGTAATCTTCTCTCCACCATCACCAATTCGTTTGTGTTTAGTCTTACTCACATTGAACTAAAGATCAACATTCATTGCAGATGCTTCCAAATCCAATCGCTTATCCTAGTACCATCCCTTATATCATTCTTGAATCCTTCAAGATAACGGCGGTAATTGATCATAAATATCTGCATCTGAGTCTCTTCGGCAAGCTCGAACTGGAGGATTAAGTGCCGAACCATGCTGTTTAACTTGAAGTCTTCTATCATTTCTGAACACAAGATCCTTTCATCATACCGCATAGGTGTGCAGTCCAGATAATATTCGTTGGCTCATTTCTTTGTTATTGATTTAAATGTGGAAAATTTTTTGGAAACTTACTTTTTATCTATCGTGGTCTAGTGGTTACATAACTTCCTTTTATCATGACGGTTGTTAGCTTTTATTATCATTTGTTTGCAAAATGTTCAACTCTTCGGTTCTCGAGTTGTAAATATCCAGTGTACGCGGTGTAAATTTTCATACTGCCTGACAGTTTTACTCCAGTTCATTCTTCAAGATTTATAGTTAACCACAACAGACATAAGTACAATATTTACTGTCAGCTCATATTAAATAGTAGTTGGAATTGAAATTACTACTTAATTTTTATATTTTTTTATTATAATTTTATGGGTTTCGATGGCAGATTGATATATTTTTGTTATACTGGTATCATTACACTATTTTTTTTTTTTTTACATTGATATGTCTTTTGGGTGATAGTCTATAGTTTTTTTTTTTTTGTAAAGTTCTTTTCAACCTCAGCTATGGAACACTCAATTATTTTTTGCAACCCTGACTATAAATTCCATAGAAAATAATAAGCCTACGTTTGTTTTCTTCTAAAATATTAGATGAGATAAAAAATAAGGCATACCGGAAAAAAAAAAATTATTCTAACTTTATATCTATTGTTTTTACTAGTCCTGGAGAATTTTTTTTTGTCCTCTTAAGCACCAGAAAAGGTACTGCCAAGCAGCTTCTCTTATCATACTTAAACTAATCCCTATATGTTTTTTAGTTTGTTTTCATTCAGGATTAACTGACGCAAGTAATAAGCTGTTTTTAAATAATCCATTATAAAATTAAGGTTAAACAAATTTACTTTTTTTTACTTCTATTTTAATCAGAAGGACTAGGTAAGTTACGTGGAAAATTAGTAATTTGTCTTTTACAATCTTTAATCAAGACACCCACTTAGTTGGTTCATCTTTTTTTTACGAGCGCTTTCAAAGACTTTGCTATCCAAGGTCCCTCCCTCCCTACAAAACTGAGCTTCTTTGATGGTGAGAAATGTCTCAGCGTTTTATACTCTATATATGCATATTTTTAATCTATGGAATAATATGCGTCAAAATTAAAAATAAAAATAATTAGTTATTTCTGGATTATAATTGAATCTTTGCCTGCTGTCAACACAGTATGTAAAACTTACTTCAAGGAATTTAATATGCCATTTATGAAATCTGTGTGCTCTTACTCATTTTTATATCATATTTTATTATTATATGTTTTTTTAGTTCAGTGCTACAAATGCTAACAAATAATTAAATTAGGACTATTGGTGATGATTAATGATAGTTTAGATTAGTGATGATTTAAATAAACAAAAAAAATAGCTAGAGAGCAAGAGTATATTAGATATATTTTAAAAAACTTTCTTGGGAGAGAAAAGAGAAGATCATAACTCAGGAAATTTCCTTCATCGCCCAAGGCTGTCGAGATATTTGCTGGTATTTTCCTTGTATTTAATATTCGACTGTAGAAACTACAACCCCGGAATATATGCTCTACAGTTAGCCTCTCATCGCACTTTTGACATATTGGCGGAGTTTCTTTAGTTGAGCATGTTATAGTCATAAAATGTTTTTAAAAAAAAATCTTTTTATTGGAAAAATGTTCCGAATCATGTTCGTGATAGGGCCCGGGTTCTATTATTAATTCAGATTTCTTCGATTAGGTTCGATCATTAGGTTATTTCCGATGCTCATTGAGAATTCCAAAACAGATTTCGCTAAGTGGATTCGCGAATCGTATTAATATTTTAAAAGGGACCTCTGTTTCTTAGGTTCTAGAGAATTTCCGAAGAAACGTAAAAATAGAAAAAACAAATTATTTCGACCCGATAAAGGGTTGTAATGTGTTAAAAAAATAAAGAAATCTTGATAATTTTGCTTGTTTCAGGACCATCCGAAAAAAAATTTGTTTAGATAAAAAGTTTTTTATTCTTCTTGATGCTCTAATTACATTCTTCTTTGCAATTAGAAAACACATTTTGTATTAATTTTATCTTTTACTGGGAATATTTCGCCAATATCGACAGCTATTTTGTGTCATTCATAATGTATCATAATCGTCATAATTTGTATCCATAATTATTTTCCGTGAATAAAAATGTAATTAAGTATTCCTTATTTTATTTTATTTATTTATTTATTCCATTAACATTCTTCCGTCCCGGGCAGGCCTCTAATATTAAAACTATTTTTGAATAATTATAGAGAAAAGAATTCAAAATAAAAATCAATAGGGTAAAAAAATATACCAATATTATAATTATATGGAAATAACATTTTCACAAAAAATAAGGTTTTCCCTATAAACTAATTGATGTAATGTAAAATGTATGTTTTTTTCTAACTTACTAGCACTTCATGAAAAATTAATAAAGTACTTACTTGTATGTGTAGCTCAATATTGTCCCTCTCTTCTTCCGAATCCAACTCAAAAATTATTTTCATAATATTTTTTAATGAGCATAGTTAATTTTAATTTAGTCAATATATTAGTAAGAACTTGTTTTTAATTTTCTTAAATAGTGGGTATAAAACCATAGTGAACTATGCGCTACACCAATTAAATTTTTTTTTTTTTTTAAATTACCTGTAGTTATTTTTTTATATGATGCTTCTTTTTATTTAAATAATACAATATAAAAAACAATGTGAATTATATTGCACTTTAAAAGCGATAGACGTAAACACAACCCCATTTCAAGAAATACACCTTAAACTTTAAACTTTTGTGTTTGCGATACGTCGACCTATCTACATGTCTTATTAAGTCTCAATGCAATTGTCGGCCAATTATGAAAACTTAAGTATATCCGTTTCTTAAATCATTATTTCTACCGTTAATAAATAATGATAAACTATCAGTTAACTGTCTGAAGAGATCTCTCATCTTGCTTTGTTACCTGTGATCTACTTGTATTACATCGATAGATTGATTTTGTAAATTGGAAGATTGTTTTGTTGAATTCCTTACAATCATTCCAAAATTTCATTTATATTTAACGCCCACCTTAGAGAGCAATATACTTGAGTTATAATTTTTTTAAAGTTTATAATGATGCTTGTTATTGATGAAATTTACTATGTTTGTTGATATTGCAATCAGCAATTAGCACAATTAGTTTACAATTGGTAATGGAACCGTTGGGGGGGGGCCGTAGAGGGGGGGGCTGTTATGCTGAACCTAAATGTCAAGCCACATCGATCTCAGAGCCGCAATGCCCTTCCGTTCTTAATGAGCTCAGCCCTCGTGTATTTCCATCCCTTTCCTATAAATTATCTAGAGAGATTGCCGGATAAAATCTAAGCTAATCAATTGATAGTGATTGGCATTGTACGTATACAAGATTAACTTCAATCATGAATAAATCTATCATATAAAAAAGAGAGTATTTTGTTAGGACATAATTGGAGCGTTCCAAAACTTGAAGCAGACAACAAAATAACCCGTCAACATTTCTTTTTGTCGGGCATCCGCAGAACTTGAAACTTTCTACATCACGTATACGTCAAACACATTACACACATTTCTCATACATATTTCAAAGAGATACATCTTGACGTCTTTATTTATACATCTAAACACTCATACTGAAGAGGTACATATGTATCTCTTACCTACAATATCGATAACATACCTACAAGGCGAAGAAAAGTTACAATCGAACAGTTTTTTTATGGAAGATTACAACCTTTCCTGCCTTAATTAGCGAAACCTTGAGATGTTTATTTTCTTGAATGTATTTTTTGGGATATTTCATTTCATTCTGAAATATATTTTACATTTTTTTTTCTTTTATATGATAAAATCTATGTATTAAATCTTGTTTTTCATAGCAACACTAATTTGGGTTTAAATAATTTTCATTTGAAAAAAATTATAATTTACAACGTCAGACAAACAATAAAAGGTCAAATTAATAACAAAGTCACAACAAGTATTTGTTATCTCGAACTCTATTTTTGGTCCGCTTCATACTATGCGTAGTATAAGGCATTTACTGTTTTTCGCAATAAATTATATTTGTGGCAAAATCATTTGTTGAGCCATCGATTTGATGTTCGAAGGATGTCGGATGCTATGCTGTGAAGTATACCCGACGCCCCTTGCACATTCATTTTCCCATCAAAGAACTACAGCGCAAACAAATCTAAAATTTATTTTATACTTTATTAAATTATTAATAGCAAATGGTCAAAATATCACTCCGATTAGGCGGAACTCGAATTAAAGGTGTAATTATTTCTTTCGGCCATGAAGCGCCGAATACGGGTAATTCACTAATAATGGTAATATACTGGTAATTAAATACCTTTGACAAAAACTGAAATTTAGTTTACACCAAATAAATAATAACTCACGACTGAATACGTTTTTGCGATTACAGGTTTAGAAAATGTGGTGTCGGTATACTTAATCACGATTTTGGGCGGATATTCAACTTAATTTACTCATTTTCCAATTTATTTAAAAATATCGAGGATCTGGGAGTCCCGCATTCGCTTCTGGCTATGAAATGTTAATCCTGAAACTAGAAAGTAATGCTAATTACTTAGTTGTAAATAAATATTTCAATTGTTCTTCCAAGACATCCAGTCTTATAAATCTGTAACGGTACGAGATTTATTTGTAAGGCTTTCGATAAGTTTTCATGTTTAGATTGTAAGTCAGTTGTACCCTGGCCATTAAATATGTTGGAATGCAATTTAGATATTGTATTTGTATCAGGGGAACGTTGGCGCAACCAACTGTATAATATAATAGGTAAAGCCCAAGAATTTTTTAGAAAAGAGTTAATGGTATCCGTCTCAGCCGCTGAATATCATTCGCTGTACAAAGAATTAGACTTTAAAGCTAGTTGCATTAATAATGAGCATAGTATGGACTTAATCCAAACAATATTTAAAACTAGAGGTGAATTGTATAACTTCAATAGTAAACCTTGGTTGGAGGGCATTGTTTATACATGCTCCATGTGTAATTTAAATGAGGATGAAGATACATATCACATAGTAGCCATGTGCCCTATCTTCAATTCTTACAGAAATAAATATTTTGGCTCTATTCAGCTAAGTAAGCATCAAATTATAGATTTTTTAAATGGGAAGGATTGGCACAGGCTATATGGATTTATGAAAGGTGTTTTAAGGTACAGAAAATTTTTAATTGCAGAATTTAATTTTAATTAAAATTTAGATTCATAATAGACTAACAGATGTGTAAATAGTATTAAGTATCTTTTTATGTTTATTGAAGGCCTTTATTTTTTATTTAGAGTTTTTTTTAAAGTTTGTTTTATTCTTTTATTATTTAATTCTAACCTAAGATGTTTATAGAGGCAACTCCTGGCAGACGGTATTAACCATTGTCATAGTGTGTTTTTATTGTAATATATTACTTTGTATAGCTTTACTATATAATAAAACATGATTATCTATCTATCTATCTATCTACCCTGCCCATTAAGTAGCTGATTATATTTATACAAAGCGTATTGAAAAATTATTCTCAATAATTATTTTTGATTAAATATCCCTTGAGTCCTTAAAATAAGGATGTGATCTGAACCAGATAATTATGATTTGTTCATAACTATTGCTCAGTATAACTAGATTCATTAAGTAATCATAAAATGCCCCACTGAGTTTAACTACCAAGATAAAATATTCAGAATTGTGCTATATAACACGTTCACGCCGTGGCTTTAATTCATACTCCTCGCCCATTCGCGGCTTACCTTAAACATTTTCGCTCTATCGGACGGGAGCTATTACATTGGGTTAAGCAGTATTGACAATCCAACATTAATAAAATAAACAATACAATCTTACCTTGTTATACATCATCGTGGAATGTTTTGTAATTTACTGAAGTGTCCGATGCGGCACACAGTGGGGCGAGTCCACTGTCCGGCCGGACATTGGGCCAAAACATGAAAGTTAAAATTTAGAGGTTTCATAGTAATATTAATAAACTAGAATCCTTTCCCCGTTAAGTGCACTAATTTTTAACTCAATCTTTGCGTTAATAATGATACAATATGAGTTGAAACATGGCAGTAAGACATTCATCTTTTTTATATTTAAAGTAAGTGTGCCTATATTTTTTGGTTAAACCTAATGAAATGTTTACAGTATGATCAAGCATTGCTAACGAATTGTAATACACCAGAAATATAGTTTTGGAAAAACATATGCAACAGTTACGACGGTTCAAACAAATGTAAACTATTTGGTACAATATAGTAAAATGCCGGAAATTGCCCGGAAAACTACATATACCCTATTGGTAGCAAAGGTTTGAAGTTTTATAAACAGTTTTCCGATCTTGCCACAATCTGCCTATTCTTATTTAAATGAGATTTTACCACGCGTGAACACTGAGCTCAAGTGTGAATTTGGTTATTTTGAACATCTTCTTAGCATATTTGGGTTTTCATCAACCCATAATCCTTAAATTAATATATTTCGAACCAACTGCAACAATTTATTCACCAAATTACGACTTCCAATAGAATAGCTTTGAACATATAAAAAAATTGTTAATGTTTTTAATATTTTATATTTGTACTGCACTATAATAATTAGTAAGTTAAAATAGTACACTGTACACGAAATATTGTCAGCAAAAATATTTCACTGTCTTTAATTTACATTAAATTATAAATAGACAGTAGTTGCTTGGTTAAAGTAGGTAGTTTGGAATAGACTAAAGTTATAATTTTGTTAGCCTTTTTTTTAAGTCCTGTCAAACAAAATCAAACGTAGGTATTATACGACTTTTGTGCTGCTAACATCATAAATATGTATATAAAAAAAACAATGACCTTCTTTTTTTCAAAAGAATAAGATAGATTTGACTGATACGACCTGGCTTCGGAATAAGGATCAAGAAACAAATCAGAAACATTTTTGGGATTATAGAGAGCAGCATTCCAGAAAAACGTCAAGAATCGATAGTTTGCTATAAACTCCGATCCCATTTCAACCTCAATGTAATAGTGTTGTGAAAAGTAAAATGTCCCAGGAAGCAAGAAGCTTGCTCATAAGGTAGAATGTGAAGCTAATGAATAATTTCATAATTTTAAAAAAGGTATATTTCATTAAATTTGTTACATTAAGTTTGTTACATTTTCAATCATAGTAGTTATCTATTTATTATTGTTACAAAATACTACTGTAAACATAATTTCTATAAATTTTAATATAAAATTGTTAATGAACTTTGAATTTATACTAATATATTTTATAATTATAATGTACACATACACACATATAAATAAATAAATAAATATATATATATATATATATATATATATATATATATATGTAATGATTATGAATGAAATGACAAGCATCCTCAAAAACATAAACTGACAAAATTTTAGAAGTCCAGCGAAATTTCTTTGAGAGTTATAGCCGATGTCCAACAGGAGTGTGGACTCGTCCCACTGTGCGGCAGTATAGTGTGAACCACCGGTGGTATACACCGGCGTGAACGTGTTAAACACTATCTGAGTTAAATAAAAACGAAACAGTTTTTTTTCTTCTTTTGCATAAGGCAGTTTTTAGTCCACTTCTTATTGCTGATAACGCCTTGTGATATCTTCTGCAATTAAACCAAAACACAGATGATGATTTTGCTTTATGATCCATCATTATATAGTTAAATGATGCCGATAAATTTCGTGATTAGGTCGAAGGGTTTCGTATTAGATATTTGTACCTCTACACCAGGAGAACGTTGCTTTGATCTAAAATGTTCTTGGATTGATTTACTTCGAGGGCGAAACTCGCAAGGCTGCCTGGTAGCTACTACGATTTTCAACTTGCATTAGCCGAAACAAATCCGAGCATATCAACTCAGAAGGTGTATTAGTGTTGATGCTCTTCTTCTACTACACCTACTGTTTTGTAATTTTATTCATGGGGCCTACAACCAATAAATTTTCATCTCTAGTTTTGAATACTTGTTGAGATTTTTTTTTCTGTTAGTGGAGATGTTATTTTAGATTGGATGCTGCATCCCATCAAGGGAAGGTAATCAGCCGGGACTCGGACTGTAATTGAAATAGGGGAAGTTAGGGCCGAAATATCGGAGGAGGGTTGCCGAGGAACATAGTGGGGGAGCACTCGAGTCCTGCAGCTCCGAGTATCGACCTCTCGGCACCGCTCCACGCCGCTTCATCAGATGTCCCTCTGTAGGGCTCTCGCCAGGCATTCATATCCCAGGTATCTGCTATGTCTTCTTTATTTTTTATCACCTCTATTTTATGATAACGTTTCATGCGATCTTATTCTGTTAAGAAAGAAAAAAAAAATTAAATGAAACCATAGCACGAAATAGATATTATCTTGTTTTTTTTGTTGAAATCATGAATATATCTATCCATAAAATATGTTAAACTTTTAACAAACTCATATAATTTTCTTTGGTATTCATTAATCCTTATTTACCATTATTATTTAGATTTAAGTATTATTTTTATATAGGTACCGGCGAAAACACCCCGTAAGTTACTGATTCGGCTTTTACTTATTACTGATTGATGAGAAAATAAGAAAGGAAATCTGATTTTGAGTTACATCAGTCCTTAATGGGACTCGTTTCGTTTCTTTATTCGCGAGATTTATAACTAGTAAATTTCCACCTCAGGTTTTAAATACTTGCTGAGTTTTTTTTTTAAGTATGAAGTAATGTAAAGGATATTTAACCTTTTACTAATCTTTTTTAACTTTTATCAAAAAATTAGTTGGCTCGTGGAGATCATAACATATAATTTAGATTTTATTGTTATCAATAGATAGTTAATTTATTCGCCATTTTAATGTCATAATAGTATTTACTCTTTCTTAAAAAATCTTTGTATACATAGAAATCCCGTACACGATGTTTGTCGGGGGGTAAAATCAGAAACTACTCAACCGACCTTAATAAAATTTGGCTCATTGCGTTTAGTTTTGTCCGACTTAAAAGATAAAATATTTCATAACTTGTTTCAGGAAGAACCTACTGATAAGATTGTTACGTTAAAAAAAATATTAATTGGTTATAAATAAATAAAACATAATTATTTTTATAGCTAAATAAAAAAATATTATATCAATAAAAAACTAATACAAAGCTTTTAAAACAACACATATTTTAATTATATACAAAAATATATTAAGCCCTCTTCGATTATTACTTATTGAGTTTTATTAAATAAAAAAAAAATTTTTTTTTTTTGTTTATTTATTTTTCGTTACAAACTCTCCCCCTCCCTACCAAAAAAAAATTATTTTTTTTTAATGCTTGAATCTTAAGTCTTAGGTCGGATGAGGTTTTAGATCTTTGACATGCCAAGTTCCTAAGGGATGACCCTGTAGATCTTCAAGCACGTATAATAAATTTCCTTGTTTTGCTCTGATTCTACATTTCTCATATAGAGGTGCCAATTTATTAGAAAAGTTCTTTGAAGCATCCGAAAGGGTTTGGGTCTTCTTCCACACTAAATCTCCAGCTTGTAGATCCACGTTCCTTCTCCGAAGATTATAATGGTGACTGCTTTTCTCGTATGATTGCCGTAGACGCTCAACCACTTCTTCATATATTACTGGCATCATGTTGAACTTCTGTGCGTAAGCCTTTCGATCTCCCATTTCCGGAACATTATCTGAGGCAATGGAATGCTCGTACTCGTCGCCTGAACGTGGTAACTCTCGTCCAAAATTCAAATAAGCTGGCGAATAACCGGTAACCTCATGTACCGCAGTCTGCATAGCAAAAGCCAACTTGTGTAGATCCTTATCCCAGTGCTTATGATTGTCTTTCACATAGGAAGCTAGGAGTGTCTTTATCACTCGATTTGGACGCTCCATCGGATTAGCCTGTGGATGATAGACTGGGGTGAACCACAATTTAACAGCATATTCTCGGGCTTTCTTTTTTAAAATATTGCTCCTGAATTGAGGGCCGTTATCACATATAATAATTTGGGGAACCCCGAACTTAAGAAAGACCTCTCTTTCTAAAGTTTTGGCCACCACTTCGGCTGTCGATTTTGAAATTGGTACTATGATGCTGTATTTAGTGAAGCAGTCGGTAAACGCTAATATGAACCTTTTCCGGTTTGAAGACATAGGAAACGGCCCCATTATATCTGCCGAGACCATTTGCCAAGGTTGGGTAACTACTCGCTGTTTCCCCATTAGGCCCGCAGGCTTAGTCTGTAATGGCTTATTCGCCAAGCACACTTCACATTTCCTTACGTACCTGGTTACATCGGTTGCCATGCCAGGCCAATAGTAGTACTCCTTTACCCGCTGCAAGGTTTTGAAACATCCCAAATGTCCTGCAATTTCTTTATCATGACATTCCCAGATCGCTTCCCTACGTTTTTGTTTAGGAACTACTAATTTCCACTGGTTGCTATCTCCTACCATTTTCCGGTTATTATTAACAAGCTTCCATAGAGTTTGATTAACAATCCTCCAATCCGCATATTTCGATGGATTCTCTTCTACTTGTTTAATCATCCGCTGATACCACGCGTCCTCTATTGGTTCTCCAATATCAATTCTGGCTATCGGGAATTCGTAAGTCCGTGACAACGCATCGGCTGCAGCGTTTTGTTTGCCGGGACGGTGTACGATAGTGAATTGGTGTTGCTGCAGTTTTAGTGCCCACCTAGCCAGTCGACCTTGAGGGTCGCGAAGACTATTCAACCATTTTAAGGCAATGTGGTCAGTAATAACTGTAAAATCCATCCCTTCCAAATAAGGCCGAAACTTCTCTATTGCCCAGAGAACTGCTAGGCACTCTTGCTCAGTTACACTGTATTTCCTCTCGGCTGTGGTCAAACTTCGGCTCGCATAAGCTATGACCCGATCTCCTTCTGGGTATTCTTGGTAAAGAATAGCCCCTAATCCTGTTTTAGAGGCATCGGTTTGTAGGAAGAATCGCTTACTGAAGTCAGGACATGCTAACACAGGTGCTGTGACAAGCTTCTCCTTCAGTAATTTGAACGCTTCTTCTTGTTCTTGTCCCCATTTCCATCTCTTGTTTTTCTTCAACAGATCCGATAGCGGTGAAGTTAGAGTCGAGAAATTAGGGACAAAGCGGCGATACCAGGAAGAAAGCCCTATAAACTGTCTCACTTGCTTTACGTTCTTAGGTGCTGGGTAGTTTAATATCGCCTCAATCTTTCCCGGATCAACTTGTAGGCCGTTCTCATTTACCACATATCCCAGAAACTTTAGTTCCTCTCTGCAAAACTGACTTTTCTCCCAATTCACCGTTAAGTTGGCTGAGCTCAATCTTTCTAAGACCTTCTCCAATGTTTCTATGTGGGAATCGAAGTCTGATGAGACCACAATGATATCATCCAAGTAAACAAAGATATTTGGTTCTAAATCTGCTCTCAAAACATCGTCAATCAGTCTTTGCCATGTCGCTGGTGCATTATGCAGTCCAAAAGGCATTCTACAAAAATGGAAGAGGCCGCGGTTGGGAACAGTAAAAGCTGTCTTTTCCTTGCTTTCAGCAGCCATTGGTATCTGCCAGTATGCGCTCTTTATGTCGATGGAAGAAAGTATCTTGGCATCACGTAACCTATCCAATATATTCGAAATGTAGGGCAGCGGGTAGGCGTCTCTTTTAGTCACGGCATTTAACTGACGATAATCCACGCAAAAACGGTAGGATCCATCGGGTTTCTTCACTAAAACAACAGGTGACGACCAAGCACTCTGTGACGGCTCTACAATTCCTTCTTCGAGCATTTCATCGAGCTCCTTATTTAAGATATCTTGGATCTTTGGTGAAACAGGGTAGTAACGCTGTTTGACTGGCTTACTATCACCGGTATTTATTTCGTGCTCTACCCTGCTTGTACATCCTAACTTTGATGGTCGGATATTTCGCCAATGTCCGATAAGCCGATTTAAGGATTCTTCCTGTTCCTGCGTAAGATTCGGTCTAGTTAGGACAGCAGGGCCATTCTGTGACACAGCTAAACATTCTTCTGTTGGAGCAAAGTGCCACATATTTTTCGATATGTCTGGAACCAATCTAAATTTATTCCAGAAGTCGATGCCCAATATAAGTTCATCCACCAATTTGGAAACTACCAAAAATTGGATAATTCTCATTTTACCTTCCAACTCCACTGGCACGTTTACGCTTCCAAAAACGTTGAGCGCGGTGCCTCCAGCAGCATTTATTTGAATTTTGGGTTTTTTGTGTAGCTTTACACCCAGCCGTGAAAAACGTTTCCAGCATTCCTCACTCATCAATGACCTTGAAGCCCCAGAATCCAGCAGTCCCGTTTCTATTCTTCCCAGAATGTTGACCGTTAAATATGGCCTTCGATCCTGTTCATTTGCTGGATGTCTAAGAATTTTCCATTTCTTTCCAGCGAAAACTTCTTCCACAATCGACAACCACTCTACCCACTCAGCTTTCGTCGTGGAATTCGGGTTTTGTCCAGGCTCCCTTCCACTTAGGCCTGACCCCCTTGATCGTTTCCCTGGTCGGTGGTATTACAACGTTTACATGTCTTTCTATCCGCATCCCTTAGGCCACAACCTATACAGAATTTGGTTTTTACAGAGCGACACGTTTTGAACGAATGATTGGTCCTTCCACAGTTCCAACAGCGAAATGTGTAATTGGGTTTAGCCACGGCTTCTACAACCATCTTCGATGCTGCTACTGTGTCGTCTTGATTGAGTTGTTTCCTCGTTGGCGGGCGATAGGCCAAGTCGGGTTCGAGTAATCCTTTACTATCTGGTGGCGGTCGATATTCGTTCATTCTCCACCTTACTTCTTCAATCTGCCGACCGATTATTACTAACTCCTTCAATGTTGTTACTTGGTGCAAAGCCATTCTTTCCAAGTAGAGGGGGTTCAAATTCTTCTTAATGATATTCAACATTTGGTCTTCCGTAGGCATAGTTGGTAAACGGTTAAAATAATTCTTCATAACTGCCACGAATGTACCCATCGACTCTGCATGTCCTTGAGTTCTTCTCTTTATTTCTTCCCAAAGGCGATCCTCATAGTCTAAAGGTGTATATTCGGCTTTCAATTCTGAGATAAGTTCAGCCCACGTTGTTACTTCTTTCCGTACAGCTCGAAACCAAATCAGTGCTGGTCCTCTAAACAAGTCGTACGCAGCCCTAAAAAGCTCTTCATGAGTAGTATTCCTTGCCAAGCTTAACTCCTCTACAGTCTCTAAAAACGCATGGACACTGAGACCTTCCCCATCGCCTGTGAAGTGAATTCCCCAATCTCTTATGGGAGTTTCAGTTCTTCTGATCACGTACTTAGTTCCATTAGGAGCAACGTCTGACTCCGACTCAACGGTCGTTACCGGCTTCTTTATATCTTCGGTTGATTCGGTAATCACTGATTGTACATTACCCTTCTGAGACTTTCCGGGATTTGGGTTTTCAAAGTGGGATTCTGAAACAGGAGGTTGCCCACTCAATTTTTCTTCCAGTTCCTCAAATAATAGAAGGCATTTTGAAATTGCTTCTGACTTCCTCTCCGTTTCGATGGTGTCTTTCGTTGTTATCCGGTTTAGTCTATTAATCAAATGTTGAAGACCTGTATCGATTTTATCTATATCCCCGGTAGAACTAGAGGGTGGGAGAACAGAAATCTTGTTCTCAACAGTGGCAATTTTCTCTTCACACACGCTTAATTCTTCCGTAGGAGAAAGGTCAACTACCGGAGTAACATATTTTCCTGCACTCTCTAGTTTAAAGACGGTCCGAAGTCTTTTCCTCATATCTTCTACAGTAGATATTCCAACTATCCCCCGAATCCTTAATTCGTATTCAAGCTCGTCCTTTAACAACCTATCGACCTTCATCTTTATGATTTCAAAAGAACCAAATAAAAATTATACTACTTTTTCTTAGCAGATAAAATAAAAAAATTCAATATTAGGACAAAAAAATATTTTTATTTAAAAATCACTAAATCAATATTAAATTAAGCATCTATCTAATCACTTATAGTCCCTGTTTGGGCGCCATTTTGTTACGTTAAAAAAAATATTAATTGGTTATAAATAAATAAAACATAATTATTTTTATAGCTAAATAAAAAAATATTATATCAATAAAAAACTAATACAAAGCTTTTAAAACAACACATATTTTAATTATATACAAAAATATATTAAGCCCTCTTCGATTATTACTTATTGAGTTTTATTAAATAAAAAAAAAATTTTTTTTTTTTGTTTATTTATTTTTCGTTACAAGATATCTCATATCATCATGTGTGATATTCTGAATTTGATATAATATGTTAAGGCAAAAGATTAATTTGGTACATGTTTGCTAACTGTCTATTGTGATTGTACTAAACCCTGTTGCAGTTATATTCTTTATTATTCTTTCCTTTTACATTTGTGTTCTTTATATTTAATCTCGCTTCTGCTGAAATAATCAAGTGAGTGCTAAATGAATGGATCAGTAATACTTACTATTGTCAAATATGAGATGTAAGATATAAAAACTTTAACACTACTAAATTCTTCACCAAACACTTTTAAATTTGGTGTAAATTTCTATTTTAAACCCCGTTGGCTTTTAGATTAGCTGAAACTTATTTATCTTTAAAGCGAATATTGATTTGAAGGAATTAAAAAGATTATGATATAATTAATTCAACGCATTATAACTACTGAGGCCGGGTCTGTATAATGATAAAATACTTAGTTTGAATGCGACACCATTTTTTTTTTTTTTTTTTTTTTTTTTTAATCATTTAATTTATAACTAATTACTGAGTATAGTCTGTCCTCTGAAAAATATATTAGGTGGATGGAGATGTTGTTTAGATGAAAAAATATAGAGTGAAGTATATATGGGGTGATAACATCAAGCTTGATCTTAAGCAGTGTTATACCTACAATGTTGTGGGCATATGACCTCGGTATTGGTTGAGCAAATGTACTAATTATCATTCTAATGGGTATTTCTCAGTTGATCATTTTTAATGATTTTTTTTTTCGTTTTGGATAATTAACATTAAAAAAAAAAAAAAACCTTGCTTAATATTTTGATGCCAATTTCTGCTTGGTCGTTAAAAACATAATAATTATACGTTAATATTAATATTGTGATTATGGATAGAAGACTTGTATGTGGTTATGCATCAAAGTCATACCTTACTGAAGCAACGAAAATCTTAATATGTTAAGCACATTATGTAAATTTTATTGGTAAATTGGCATTTTACAGTGACATTTTTGTAACTGGTTAGATTATACGTACAAAAAAAAAAATTAAGTGAAACAACTATTTGCTCCATACCATAAATTTGCTTTATCTCTAATAATTGTGTAAAACTTTATCGTACCGTCATGCGTATTTTTTATCCGTAATAGAGTAATTGGTACTGCTCCAAAATCATCAAATCTTTCCATAAATCTTATAACTCTCTGATCATGCCAGATATTCACTTAATATCGATTTATCTTCGGTTAAACGATCTTGATTTTTTTTTTTTTTTAATGGTGTTAAAGAGGGTAGAAAAGTTCGGGCAAATATTTGCCCGTGGTTTCATATTAAATAAATTTTTAAAAAACTGAGTAACCTCAGACATTTCCTGGTAGTAATTTTTATTTTCTACTTTAATACATGCATGTAGTAGAGTTGTTGATTCCAATAAATAAATTTTCCCTTTTCCCCCGGCTCCCCCCTTAAATTTTCACACCTTTAAACCAAATATACCCAACCCTCCGAAATAGGTCACATCTTTCCTAATCTGCAATAACAGATGAGGCTTTATGGGGTCCCTAATCTTATCGCCGCTGTGGGCTTTTGCGGTAGTCGGAGGAAGTTTGTTAGGAGTAAACCGTCCAAGCCTAATATTAAAAGCTTCTCCTTGTAGTAATATCTCTTTTTATCTTTTGGTGATAATTCAAACTCGTGGTTGGTCCACAAAAAAAAAAAAAAAAATTGGTGCTCGTAAATTTTCACCTATTTATTTATTCCACTGGTAGGAAAAATCCTGGGTAGAACCTTTATGTAATGACCCAAAGTATTTATGTGAATATCTTTTATCAACTACTTAAAAGTTAGAAAAAAAAATCATATCAAATAAATAATAAACGTCAAATAAAAACTTCATTTTATGCATTGAAACGTTTAGTAATTTTCGTTTTAGTTGATTCATTACATTAGTGATGATGATTATACATGATTTATTACATTAAAAAGCCAAAGTTTCGTCTATTCGGGCTTTTGTGCGTATAGATTGTGGATATTGAATTATTCATCTGAATATCTACAAAAAATAGGTGAGTGATTGTTGAAGTGAACTGTAGCTTTATTTGAGGTCCAACGAACCAATGTTGAGCTCAATCGATTTTGATTGAGTGTTTGTTCAATAGAAACATATGAAGACAAAAAAATGAATGCTTGTAACATGGCACTCCCTACTTGTTGATATTGACAGTGGATTTGCCCAGTAGGCTGCTGCGCCATGCCATTGAAGAAAAGATATGAGAAAATGCATGATAATTTTATCACCATCCTGTTTTTTTTTTATCTGAATGAGTAACCGTAAGACGGCTTGTATCAAGACTTTTCTTATTTATTTTAGGACCTAGTGATGATAACTATGAATGTTTCTTGTCAACAAGAGACAAAATGAATTTCTGCCGCAGTAGTCACTGATAAAACTTCACTCAGTTTTTAGACTTTATCTGTAATCGTGTTGAATTTTTCAGGTTGTATCAAAGAATTTTCCTACTGTAAATGTCCTATGTAAAGTGAAAGAATACTTTATTCTTTTTTTTTTTTTGTTTTTTGTATGGTTTTTTTGATTTTTTTTTTTTTGGGGGGGGGCTTGCCTTTCCCACTCGCCTTTCCTATTTAATAAATATATATTTTGTTTGAGAAATCAAAGATTGAATTAGATATAAGCTTTTATTTGGGTTTTACGTCGCTTCGGCAAGGTATTATTTTTTGATATCTGAGCGATTTTGTCAATATCAGGGAAGTTTATCAATTGTTCTGTATTTGAGTATCTGCATTAATTTTTATTTTTTTCGAAATTAATTACTTACTTTGTTGCTATTGATATTTACTTACCTCTGTTCTCAGAATTATACTGAATATAATACGAAACCTCTTTTAAAAGTCTGATTGAAGGAAAATTTTTAGAGAAAATTTGACTTTCACCAACTTCGGAACTTTTGATGAAGAAAATTTGACTCTCAAAAACTTCTGAATAATTGGCACCTTTATCTACCGACGTTGATGACCGAACTGCGGTTTGATTTATTAATTTATCGAATAAATCTGTACATAATGAATAAAAGTGGCATCTATAGACTTGTTGCATATTACTATTTAATAAACATTATAAAAAAGGAACTAAGTTTTATCAAAGAAAAAAAAACTTTTAAAGCGATGTTTTTGTTGTTTTGCCATGTTCATACACAACAATAAACAAATGAAAAATATGGTCTTAACTTTAAAAAGTAATGAAGACACGGCATCAGTAAGACTCCCACTTATTTTCTTATCACAATTTTACTTTTTATATAGGTTATTTGCTAAGTACCTATATCCAATTTATATCGAAAATGTCCAAATTTCTGAACTGATACTGTATCCTGTATCGGTCTTACCTTTGAAATAAGGATGGCGTGGGGACTAGGGATGCGACATCGATGTCGATGTTTTTGAAACATCGATGTTTTGCGCAAAACATCGATGTTTTTAACATCGATGTTACGCAGCCGATGTTTTCCGACCATCGATGTTTTTGGGCCGATGTTATCATCGATGTTTTTAATAGCTGAACTTTTTTTTTAGGTATAAAAATAAATATGTTTTGACGTCGATGGTTTAGGTATAACAATGATGTTTTTAACATATAATAAATATGAATAAATGAATAAATACATAAGAAATATACATTAACATCGATGTTTTGAAAATAACAACGATGTTGTGGACAGAAACAAACCTGTAAATAACTTCGATGTTTTTAACAAAAACAAAGCTGTTAACAACATCGATGTTATGGACAAATATGAATTAACATCGATGTTATGGACAAAAACAAATTTTTTTTAACATCTTTGTTTTGACAATAACATCGATGTTTTAGATAAATATGTATTAACACCGATGTTATGGACAAAAACAAATTATACATTAACATCTATGTTTTGACAATAACATCGATGTTTTGACATTAACATCGATGTTTTTAAGAGAAATAAAGCTGTTAATAACATCCATGTTTTTAACAAAAACAAATCTGTCAATAACATCGATGTTATTGACAAAAACAAATTTCTTTTAACATCGATGTTTTTAACAAAAACAAAACTGTTAATAACATCGATGTTTTTAACAAAAACAAATCTGTCAATAACATCGATGTTATGGACAAAAACAAATTTGTTTTAACATCGATGTTTTTAACAAAAAAAAAACTGTTAATAACATCGATGTTTTTAACATAAACAAGTATACTTTAACATATGTGTTTTGACAATAACATCGATGTTTTTAACAGAAACAAAGCTGTTAATAACATCGATGTTATAGACTAAAGAAAATTTATTTTAACATTGATGTTATTAACAAAAACAAGTATACTTTAACATCTATGTTTTGACAATAACATCGATGTTGTGGATAAATATATATTAAAATAGTTATGGACAAAATAATTTGTTTTAACATCGATGTTTTGACAATAACATCGATGCTTTAGACAAAAAACAACGATATATATATTCTTAACATCGATGTTTTAGTTAACACAAAGATGCTTTAACATGACCAAACTTGTTTTCGACATCGATGTTTTGACAATAACATCGATGTTTTGGTTAAATATGTATTAACATCGATGTTATGGACAAAAACAAATTATACATTAACATCTATGTTTTGACAATAACATCGATGTTTTGACATTAACATCGATGTTTTTAAGAGAAATAAAGCTGTTAATAACATCCATGTTTTTAACAAAAACAAATCTGTCAATAACATCGATGTTATTGACAAAAACAAATTTCTTTTAACATCGATGTTTTTAACAAAAACAAAACTGTTAATAACATCGATGTTTTTAACAAAAACAAATCTGTCAATAACATCGATGTTATGGACAAAAACAAATTTGTTTTAACATCGATGTTTACCAAAAAAAAAACTGTTAATAACATCGATGTTTTTAACATAAACAAGTATACTTTAACATATGTGTTTTGACAATAACATCGATGTTTTTAACAGAAACAAAGCTGTTAATAACATCGATGTTATAGACTAAAGAAAATTTATTTTAACATTGATGTTATTAACAAAAACAAGTATACTTTAACATCTATGTTTTGACAATAACATCGATGTTGTGGATAAATATATATTAAAATAGTTATGGACAAAATAATTTGTTTTAACATCGATGTTTTGACAATAACATCGATGCTTTAGACAAAAAACAACGATATATATATTCTTAACATCGATGTTTTAGTTAACACAAAGATGCTTTAACATGACCAAACTTGTTTTCGACATCGATGTTTTGACAATAACATCGATGTTTTGGTTAAATATGTATTAACATCGATGTTATGGACAAAAACAAATTATACATTAACATCTATGTTTTGACAATAACATCGATGTTTTGACATTAACATCGATGTTTTTAAGAGAAATAAAGCTGTTAATAACATCCATGTTTTTAACAAAAACAAATCTGTCAATAACATCGATGTTATTGACAAAAACAAATTTCTTTTAACATCGATGTTTTTAACAAAAACAAAACTGTTAATAACATCGATGTTTTTAACAAAAACAAATCTGTCAATAACATCGATGTTATGGACAAAAACAAATTTGTTTTAACATCGATGTTTACCAAAAAAAAAACTGTTAATAACATCGATGTTTTTAACATAAACAAGTATACTTTAACATATGTGTTTTGACAATAACATCGATGTTTTTAACAGAAACAAAGCTGTTAATAACATCGATGTTATAGACTAAAGAAAATTTATTTTAACATTGATGTTATTAACAAAAACAAGTATACTTTAACATCTATGTTTTGACAATAACATCGATGTTGTGGATAAATATATATTAAAATAGTTATGGACAAAATAATTTGTTTTAACATCGATGTTTTGACAATAACATCGATGCTTTAGACAAAAAACAACGATATATATATTCTTAACATCGATGTTTTAGTTAACACAAAGATGCTTTAACATGACCAAACTTGTTTTCGACATCGATGTTTTGACAATAACATCGATGTTTTGGTTAAATATGTATTAACATCGATGTTATGGACAAAAACAAAGCTGTTAATAACATCAATGTTTTGGACTAAAACAAATTTTTTTTAACATCGATGTTTTTATCGAAAACAAGTATACTTTAACATCTATAATTTGACAATAACATCGATTTTTTGGTTAAATGTGTTATCATCGTCATCGATGTTATGGACAAAAACAAAGCTGTTAATAACATCGATGTTATGGACTAAAACAAATTTATTAACATCAATGTTTTTATTAAAAGAAGTATACTTTAACATCTATGTTTTGACAATAACATCGATGTTTTGGATAAGTATGTATTAACATCGATGTTATGGACAAAAACAAAGCTGTTAATAACATCGATGTTTTTAAAAAAAACAAGTATCATTTAACATCAACGTTTTGACAATAACATCGATGTTTTAAACAAAAACAAATCTGTTAATAACATCGATGTTTTTAACAAAAACAAAGCTGTTAATAACATCGATGTTATGGACAAAAACAAATTTGTTTTAACATCGATGTTCAAACAATAACATCGATGCTTTAGATAAAAAACAACAATATATATATATATATTCTTAACATCGATGTTTTAGTTAAAACAAAGATGCTCTAACATTAACAAACTTGTTTTCGACATCGATGATTTTACCATAACACATTGGTTTTGAACAAAAATAAATATTTTAAAACGTCGATGATTTGGACTAAAACCAATTTTTTTAACATCGATGTTTTTATCGAAAACAAGTATACTTTAACATCTATGTTTTGACAATAACATCGATGTTTTGGATAAATATGTATTAACATCGATGTTATGGACAAAAACAAATTTTTTTTAACATCGATGTTTTTTAACAAAAACAAGTATACTTTAACATCTTTGTTTTGACAATAAAATCGATGTTTTGACATTAACATCGATGTTTTAAAGAGAAATAAAGCTGTTAATAACATCGATGTTTTTAACAAAAACAAATCTGTCAATAACATCGATGTTATTGACAGCTTTGTTTTTGTCCATAACTTCGATGTTAATACACATTTATCCAAAACATCGGTTTTATTGTCAAAACATCGATGTTAAATGATATTTGTTTTTGTAAAAACATTGATGTTAAAAAAAATTTGTTTTTCTCCAAAACATCGATGTTTTAAAATATTTATTTTTGTTCAAAACCAATTTGTTATGGTAAAAGCATCGATGTCGAAAACAAGTTTGTTAATGTTAGAGCATCTTTGTTTTAACTAAAACATCGATGTTAAGAATATATATATATATATATTGTTGTTTTTTATCTAAAGCATCGATGTTATTGTTAAAACATCGATGTTAAAACAAATTTGTTTTTAGCCCTAACATCGAGTTTAATATATATTTATCCACAACATCGATGTTATTGTATATTAAAGTATACTTGTTTTTCTTAAAAACATCGATGTTATGAACAGCTTTGTTTTTGTTAAAAACATCGATGTTATTGTCAAAACATCGATGTTAAATGATACTTGTTTTTGTTAAAAACATCGATGTTAAAAAAAATTGTTTTTTGTCCATAACATCGATATTAATAAATATTTATCCAAAACATCGATGTTATTGTCAAAACATAGATGTTAAAGTATACTTCTTTTGATAAAAACATCGATGTTAAAATAAATTTGTTTTAGTCCATGACATCGATGTTAATAACAGCTTTGTTTTTGTCCATAACATCGATGTTAATACACATTTATCCAAAACATCGATGTTATTGTCAAAACATAGATGTTAAAGTATACTTCTTTTGATAAAAACATCGATGTAAAAAAAATTAGTTTTAGTCCATTACATCGATGTTATTAACAGCTTTGTTTTTCTCCAAAACATCGATGTTTTAAAATATTTATTTTTGTTCAAAACCAATTTGTTATGGTAAAAGCATCGATGTTTAAAACAACAAATATGATGTAATTGTCAAAACATGTCGAAAAAATCGAATTTTTTATACACTAAATATGAATTATAAAATGCTTTACACTTTAACATCGATTTAATTACGTTTGGGCACTAATATGTTAATGTTTAAAGACTGTATAAATTAAAAAACATCTATGTCAAAAAACATCGATGTTCTTGAACATCGATGTTTTGTGGTCGATGTTTAATCGACATCGATGTTTTGATTGCAAAAACATCGATGTTCAAAACATCGATGTTTTGCCTTCGATGTCGCATCTCTAGTGGGGACCGGCTTGTTTAGATGAAATTAAAGACCCTTTAAAAGCGGCTCAACCTACTATACTCACTTCTTTCTAAAACTTAAGACAACAATTAAATCCATATTAAAAATGAAAATACTTGCTAAAACCAATATCACAGATAGTAGGGATGGGCCATAAGACTCACTTACAAATACTTCAGACCTTTCGATCATGAATGTCACGACTAATGACAAAAACACCTTGGTACGTGGCTGAAAGAAAACTCTGCATACTGACTAGCATTTATAACAGTAGGAGCTTTTTATAAATTTACAACAGATTTTTATTTAATGTTCAAGATGAAATACGGAGACGTGACGAATTGTAAATTGCGATTTGTAAATTCTTAATGTAGCCTAATTAATTGCGTAAGTATTTGCTATTTTCTTAGTTTGCTATCAGTCATTTAGAACAATTTGACAAAACAATTTACACTAAAGTAAATTATAATTCGGATACATTTTTAACTGATAATGAAGGTCATACATTTATTATCTAATAGAAACATAATAAAACAATTTCGCATATATGCATAAATATCGCCTTCAGTTTTCACAACTGTTTTCATCAAGCCACTTTTTAATCTCGTAAAAAGAACTTTTTCGCGAGAATGAATTCAAGAGATCTTTATAAGTTGTTATGTTTTAAATTTCAAAGCTCACAATTCCTAAGATAAAGTAGGTTGTTATCCCATCCTTGTGTAAGTTCTGAATAGTATTATAATTCTAAAGCAAGTCAAGGCTATATCAATATTAATAAATGGAAATTCCTCTTCCAATTTCTAATTTAAATGTTGTTGATTAACTGAGTTATTTGCTCCTGTACAACTATTTTCAAGTTGTTTATTAAAGTTAATATAGCTATTAATATTTATTATTATTGCTGAATATGTCTTTTGTTATTGAGCAATATCCTGCTGACTTTATTTTTTTTTATAGAAAATCAAACTACTTAGCACCAGATTTTCATTTTTACTACTTTTGTCAGATTTAAAAAAAATCCAGGTGATATTTCTAAAGTTTTTATTTAATAAGAAAAAAGCTTATCGATCTGTTGACAAACACGCATATATTCGCACTTCTGTAGTGGATGGGATCTTTTACGATAACCTATGGAAGTACGTGTGGAATAGGTCAAGCATGAAATCTTGGGTGCAGGTCCTAGTTGGATTAATTATAAAAATTGTTTCTTGGATTCCCGAGTATTCCGCAATCTTTATTATTAATTTTTTGTCCTAAGTCAAGTTTAGGACCAAAATTGTTGAAATTTGGTTTTTTGTCAGGTTTCGGAGAAATATTAATGATATTTTTCATTTTATTTTTCTACATGCCCTAATGCACAGTGTTGAATTACTCTACATCTTGTTTTTCTTCTTGTCGATTAACTCTTTTTATTTTGAGAAGTGATCTGGTTTTGCGGTTGCTGTATGGTTTCTCTTCTTAGCTGCGGTTGGCATTAGGTAGGAAGTAGAAATGGGCTAGTTCCTTTAAACTTTAAAGGGGATTTACATTGTTCTATGGTTGCAATTTCTATTCAGTTTCCTAAAAATGAAAAACAAAACATTTTTTATTTAGTATTTACAATGAATGCCTCTACCCTGTTTTTGGTGAATATACCATCTGCAAAATTTTGAAATTTGCGAATTCCTGCTCCATCCATCTTTGGTTAAGTTGTAGTAAGACCAATGCCTCAAAAATCGTCGGGATAGAATGTGTGTATCTGAGTTAGGTTTAAGTGTTTGTGCTAATGGGTTCATTTTAAAGGTGGAACCGTCTTTGGTAGAATGCCTCAAAAATCGTCGGGATAGAATGTGTGTATCTGAGTTAGGTTTAAGTGTTTGTGCTAATGGGTTCATTTTAAAGGTGGAACCGTCTTTGGTAGAATGCCTCAAAAATCGTCGGGATAGAATGTGTGTATCTGAGTTAGGTTTAAGTGTTTGTGCTAATGGGTTCATTTTAAAGGTGGAACCGTCTTTGGTAGAATGCCTCAAAAATCGTCGGGATAGAATGTGTGTATCTGAGTTAGGTTTAAGTGTTTGTGCTAATGGGTTCATTTTAAAGGTGGAACCGTCTTTGGTAGAAATTTCCGTAGTGCTCTACAGCATTCGTTGCAACAGTTGAAATGTTCAGGTTCTTAGTATTAGTCAAATACTATCTACTATCTTCCTCAATACTTTTTGGAAGGATTAGATCCTTTAGGTATTTGTAGGCTTTGCAGTGCCCGATAGCTCTATTCCGTATGTCCATAAAAATCTAACAAGTACTTAGTATATTGTAAGTCTGTATAATTTAGAGCGTTTGTCAAGTAATCTTTACTTCCCGCCAATTAGCCCTTGCCGAAATATCGCCAAGATGATTTTGAAGAATTAAACAGGCGCCATCTGGGTTTCTGTATGCTGTGGCTATCATAGTTCCGTGTCTTCAGCGAATGTTGCGAGTTAAGTCTGTTCGTCTTCAGGTCGGTCTGCCGTGTAAAAATTTATAACAATGGGACAAGTACCAATTCCTCGTAGAACTCCTGCTCTAACACATTTTATGCTGGGTAATGTTGACAATAATTTTTGGATTTTAAAGCCTTGGAAATTTTGTTCACCAATTAATGACATCGCTGTATGGTGAAATTTATTAAATAGTATGCCTGCAACATTACCTATGTTGTGCAATGAAACCTATATATGGCATGTATGAATAGTGGATATTTATTTATTTTAACATTTATTATTTATTATTTGTTTTAATATTTATTATAAAATGTTTGTTGATTAAACTAGAAAAATTGATTTTGATTTACTTTCTTATGGCTCAGTATGTTGATTTTGAATTGTGTTATTTGTGTTTTTTCTCCCCGAATCAAGTTATATGTCTATCCAAATTTAATAATTTATTTTTTTTCCACTTTTAAAAATGTCTACGGCTATCGCAATTGAGTATTATAATTACAGCCTTATTATTTTATACTTTTTTTTTTAATTTACATAAATATTTACAAAGTCAGATGAGTACCTAAGCCTGTTCGAATAAAAATAAAATATTTTTAAATAATTTATTTTTTGAAGAGAAAAGATTTGGCTCCGCCGGGAGTCGAACCCGGGTCTCCTGCGTTACATGCGAGGATGCTAACCACTACACCACAGAGCTCGGCTCAAGGCAGAGCAAATCCTTCCTCTCCACTGATACCTACTCCCCCTATCTCACAAGTTTTGTGAGTAGTAGCGGGAGGTGGACGAATATTGTCCAATTTATGATATTTATTGACATAAGTCAATTTTTTAAAATTATTTTAATTAATCTAATTAGTTAGCATCCTCGCATGTAACGCAGGAGACCCGGGTTCGACTCCCGGCGGAGCCAAATCTTTTCTCTTCAAAATATAATTTATTTAAAAATAATTTAAAATGGTGGTCAGCCACGAATTAAGATTAGATTAATTAAAAAATAAAATATAGTTATATGGCCTTAACGATTTTGATTTTCTTTGTCAAGATTTGTTGTTTCGTTAATATTTAATTAATGTATTCTAATTTCGTTTCCAATATTTTTCTAAGTCAGTGTAGTTATTTTTATTTACGCAATCCCCCTCTTTAAATTCAACCTTTAAGTATTTTTAATTCTTTTTTTTTTTTAAATATGTAAATTCAAAATTTGTATTTAAAATACTAATTCTAATTATTTGTATTTTTTCAGGTAAGTCAACGTGCTATTATATTTGGTACACATTTGTAAGTACAGATATTTATATTATCTTAATTGTTTTATTCCCGTAATGCTTTCGTTGTTTTCTGTTATTAAACTAAAAGGGGTTGATTTGTGGGTATTTAGCTAAATACTATTTTAGATATTTAATACTGCATTAATTAAAACCACTTACCATTTTAGGTTCAACTAATAAATGTGTTTTTTATTTTTTACATTTTCAGAATATTTTGCTTTAGACGTTTAGCTCTTTTTATTGATTTGCTTCATACAGAATGCCAATTAATTCTGTTCGAGGAAAATTAAGGAAAACAAACTTTAACAAACTCTGTTGTTTTTTTGAACTACCGTTTATTTTCCTCTACTGCATTTCCCCAACGCCCCACAAGGTTTTTATCCCTCGTTTGAATAAACATTTTAGTATTGGTTTAAATATTCTGTTTAGAAAAAAACATGTTGGCTGTCTGAAAAAAGTTATACAGTTCGGGAAAAAGCAGTCAGGAATTTGTTGCTACTAAAATTTTCTAATAATGTGCAGTGTAACTCCCTTTAACTTGAATTCTATTTTTAACATAACTCATAATATTTACAGTTAACTAATTATTAAAAGTAACCATTTTAATAATTATTAATTGTCTGTTTGTTTGACGTCCATTTATGCTACTAAGGCTAATCGATGAATTGAATGAAATGCTACAGTGGGAGTCCTAAATTTTGCCTATCCAGGTATAATTAGGATAGGGGTCTTTGACTCAGGACTTCCATTTTACGTCCTATTCGAGGGACGGCATAGCTAAAGATTTTTTACTCCCATTAAAAAATCCTAGCGCCACCGCGGGAAGCGAACTTTTATTATTGTAATAATTATTAATGAAAGTGGAATTTATTTGATTAATTATGTTTCATTTTCGTTAGGTATCCCCCGAAATTATAAAACATGTTTCATGATTTTATATTAAGTGAAAATTAAACAATATAAATTTCAGAGCTCAAAAGTATAAAAACATTTCCTATGTCCGTGCCCGTTAACTCCTTGTTGATGAGATATTTATGTCTGAAATTTTCAGAGGTAGTGGAATGAATTATTATTTAGTTGATTTTAATAAAATAACAAATTATAAGTGTTCGAACTACTTTATTATAATAGAAAACAATTACAGTTACAGTAAATTTAGATTATATAAATAAAGATTAGTAAAATTGTGAAAAAAAATTGTCAATTGCGAAAAACTACGGCAATTACACTAATGATGTAGGTAATTTCTTTATAGCTTATGTTATAGATGGTATTATTCCTTGTCTATTATGGTGCATGCAGTTACAGCTTCTGTATATCAAACAAAATTATTTATTTGTTATTTTTTTTTTTTTTTTGACTGAGTAAGGAAATACTATTCCTTCGGCAGTGGCCTCGCACGGTCGATTTGACTGTGATCATGTTGACGGTCAATTTTATTGATTTTTAGCATTTCCTCAACGTCTTAAATGTTTTAGAATTATTATTAACTGTGTTCCTTTTTTCTTTTGCGTTATGTGTGCTTCTTTGAACCAAATTTAGAATTGAAGGTTTCTCACACTTTTTTTTTGGTCACCCATAATAAAACGGACTGTGTGGTAGCTCGATTTCTCTCCCCAGGAAGGTAACAATTTGTCTGGAGGGGGGCAGATCGCCCGCCGACCTGATTGCTTTCTTCCCACTTGCTCTGACTGCTAATCGATATGCCAACTGTTGTCCTACTCCCATCTAATTAGCCGATATCTCTAGCTCGTTGAATACAATAACGACCCATCTCGGTAAACGATACCTCCTATTGTACACCGATTGTGATGGAATGTTGTCGTTTGTTTTCTCCCCCGTTATGTGAATATCAGTCACTTTTGCCGAACTCATATAATTCGATGCAATTTTTGAAAAATTCGTTTTTGATTCCTTAAAAAATGCGGTATATCTTATGAAATAAATTTGTAAACTTGATTGAAAAGTTTAGCGTATAACTGTTGTACATCAAAAGCCTGCATGGTTCCACGAAGCGCATAGTATACAGTTTTTTTTTTTTTTCTTTTTCTTTATTACTTTATCATAGTGACACATGATCGTTATCTTAGTGATTCAAAAAATCGTATATTACTATATATTACTTAGTACCCTGTTTTTTTTTTTCGGTAATAAGTTTGTTATAATGATTTAGCATTGAATTGATAATCGTTCGAACAGGATATATTAACGTGAAATATGGGAAAAATTTGATTTTGGAATATTGAAAAAATGATTTTTTGTTTAATTAGGAATATTTTATATCAACTAATTAATAAGATGTAGAACTTTATACAACTAAACAGAAAATCTTTATGAAGAACTCAGTCTCAACCCAGGTGACATTATCAATAATCATGATAAGCAACCTGATGGATGGATGCTTGGTGAATTAAACGGAGTTGTAGTAATTTTTCCTGCCACTTATGTCAAAGAGATAAAATAATATGGCAACTAAAGACTGTATTTTTTTATTATTTAGTTGACGATTCGTTTTATTATTTTCATCATCAAAATTTAATTTTACCTTAAACAAGATTAATTAATAATAAATTATTTGATAATAATCACTACAATTTAAAAAAAATATATTCACTTAAATTTAAATTAAATTGATAATTATACTAGATTTCGATACATAAATGTATTGTTGTTCATCATTTTTAGTAGATAATATTGACTTTAAACTAGGAAGAAAAAGTTGTGTTTTATTTATTATTATTATTTTTATCTATATCTCCACCAGTAATGTAATTTTTATTATTACAAAATTCAGATATTGTGGTTGAAAAAATAAATATTGTAATTGTAATAAATATTTTATATTGAAATACAACAGAGGAGCCTGGATAACCGAGAGGGCTAAGAAGCTTGAAATGGATTAGTTGAACAAAGTTGAGCAATGTTAGTACTTGGATGTGTGAAGGCCACACAGGATTTCATTGGTGATTATTTAAATTAATTATGGCATAAAAGAACCTTGTTAATCTAAATGCATTATATTTTTAAGAAACATCATCCCGAGATGAATTTGTATTCTGTCAAAGTCAATTTGTATTTGATAAGAATAAATGCGTTGAATTAACATTTCTATGCGTGTGTGTGAGCTTTATTCTACAGTTTAGAAGAACACACAAGTTGATATTAATGGTAATATTGATATATTCTTAACGCTGTTAAAATTTAATATCCAATAATTGATTTCATTATAATGGATAGAGTTTGTGTCTCTGTTTACGGATGTTAGATCTGCTTCGGATTTTCAAAGCAAATGAAAGAGTTTGCGGAATATGTCATTTAGTGTTTGTGATCCGTCATATTTTCAATTTCAGTTGTGTTTCTGTATGTTTCTGCCTTTTAAGTAATTTTTATCGTTATAAATATTACTGACATAATTTTTTAAATTAAAATATTAAAAGAGATCTTGAACTATAAAATATTTTTCTGTGGCAAGAAAAAACTCCTTCAGATTGTGAACATGACATGTACACACAAAAAATGAGTGTTGTTAACAGGTTAAAGAATTCAGAAGAGATAATTATCAAGCATGTGCTCGTGTAGTTCTGTTATTAGGCTAGCAACTAGGGCAAAACTTACATCATATCTAACACGACTGTAATGATGTTGATAGTTCTCGCTAGTTGAATGGTGCTTTGTATAATGTACAATCTTGTGTTGTGTATTAACTATGCTTGTTACACTGTTAAGTTTAGGAACTTCGTATAATGTTTATTATCATAAAACATATATGGTGCATGTTAGTTTATGTTAGGTATATATATTCGAAAATTGTAAGTGATTTTGTTCATTCACTACCTTCTCTAAGAGTTTAAGTACTATCTTAGCTATAGCCATCCATATTTAGATAATTTATTAAAATTACTTAAATATCGTCCCTAATTATTAAAAACACTACCAAACAAAGAACTATGTTAATCTAAACGCATCGAATTTTTTATTAAGAAACATCATCCCGAGATAGATTTATATTCTGTCAAAGTCAATGTATTTGATAAGGATAAAACGCGTTGAATTAACACATCTATGCGTGTTTATAAGGTTTATTATATCTACGTCGTTATGTAGTCATTAGTTATCGTAAGATAATTAATTTATAATTTTTAAACTATTTAATTAGAAGATAAAAGATTCGACCACGGCCGGGAGTCGAACCCAGGTCCTCTGCATCTACGTCGCAGCGTAGCAGCGTTAGCACTGGGGCCGTAATTGAATCTTTCTCTTCTGTGATCCCTCTGATGCAGAGGACCTGGGTTCGATTCTCGGCCGTGGTCGAATCTTTTATCTTCTAATTAATTAGTTTAATTTTTATTTCTACGTTTAGTAAGGCGAACTATATTTCTTACTTTTTTTGGAAAATACTAAATTTTAATGTATATTGACCGTTTGTCGAGATATTAAATTTAAAAAGCCGTATTTGTTGTAATATACTTACTATTTTTATTCAAAACAAATCTTAAGTAGGAAAACCACTTGGGCATTACATATTTGATCCAGTGGTTTTTTTTGTTGTTTTTTTTAACGACTTCATTGCACAAAATTCACACCTAGAGAAAAATAAAAATAAATTCTACGTAGGTACGCCATGTCAACTAAAATGAAATACTTTTCTTCTTAATTTGACGTCTTGAGAGATGCTAAGTACGCACAAAAGGGCATTCGTCAGATATATTACGTTTTTAAAAATCACTAAAAGCAAATATGGAAATAAAAAATTGATTTAATGCCCATTTAAGTAAAATGAGGAAACTAATTTTTATCCAGGCGTTAAGGTTTTTATTTTAATTTTTTTTTAAATTACTGAAAAGAATAATCGTCCTTTATATGGATTTTTTTGTTGAATTAATTACTAAAAATCCCGCATCGAAAATATTTAAGTTTGCACTACTTAAAAGCCATCAATTGTTTATATTTTATTTATGGTTGTTTTGTTGTTTAAGTTTTATTTATGGCCTAAACAGGTGATCCTATTATTTTTGCATTTAATAATAGTTGAAAGTTGAAAAAATCTTGAGAAATAATGTTCATAAGTCCATTGGTCTTTGAATGGTTGTTGGGTAGGTTGGGGTAGGCATGCGAATCACCTCATTCTTCTCCAGTGACGCATCAAAGCAATTGGTATTCTGTATTGGAAACTGCGAGTCAAAGTGAATAAGATACCACTACTTCTTTGGATCAATTCATTTCTTTGTTTGTTTTGTGAGCTTTATTTTGATTTATTTTTATGCTAACCGATAGTGAAATAAATAAATATGCTGGTAACTTTTTGTATATTTTAATTAAATACATTTATCAATACTATTCCATGAAAAAAAGCGGGTTCTTTACTTTGCAGGAAGTTTCGTTGTCTCTGGGTGAACGGTATTAAGAGGAACCACATTCCAGGCGGTCATAATAAAAATTTTCTGAAGGAAGAAAAAAAAAAAAAATCGATACGCTTAAAATCATGTCATGAAAACGAGGAGGTATTTTTCTCAGTAATGAATATTATTTTTAATAATGGAATTAATTTTTCTTTATTGAAATATTTTATGGGCTTTGCGATACTAAAATAATATAAAATAATGATAAGTCATCATAATAAAATGTGACTGTGAATAGAAAGAAATAATGGTAAAGTATTAAAAACCCGAAAGCTATTAATATTATTTTAAATTTAATGATTTCTTTGAATGGTAAACTAGCAGTAATATTGCATTAAAGGAAATGGCTCACTATTACTTCAGAGTAGTTATTGATTCTACATCATAATAATAAATGATGATACCTAAATTTTATTACTTAAAAAAATATATAAAAACAAGTTAAATGTATTTTCTTTTAAATAAAAAAAGTGAAAAATATAGGGGGGAAGCTAAAGAAGTAGGGGGTGAAGCTAATCTGTATAATGGATTGCTAGGTCCTTCCCTTGATGGTTGAGTGGAGGCCTTTTAGTTTTTGTTAATTCTCCTCAAAGATTTTTTGTGACCCGTGATAGACGCCCGCCTTATTTTTTTTACTTTCACTTACATATATATGAAATGTATGGTAACGGAATGTATTGCGATCGTGAAAAAATTTCGACTTCCGGTTTTCAATTGAAATACACGTTTTGGGGTCCCTTGAGTGAAAATAACAAAGTCCCGCGAAATGGTCTGTGTGTGTATGTATTAAACTGTTCGAACCTGAAATTGGGTATGAATAATCATCATATATCACTGGTATTTGGGCAAAAGGGGTTACGTCATCAAAATGTGAACCTTAAACAACGATTTACCAGGCTATTGAAAATTATTATAAATTATTTTTGATTCTATTTCAATATTCCAGAATAATAAATGAAACTATATTCTTTCAACATTGACTGCAATAAATTATGAATAACGAATAAATTACAGTAAACTATGAATTTTAAGAAGACGATGAAAGAATTTTTTTTTTTTATGACTTAACCCCTTTCGCCCAAACATGAATGATATATTATTTCTCAAGGCCTTTTTTTTGTCCTTACGCCATATGTCCCTTAATACTTTATCAAATTTCATGAATAAGGCATCATTTTAAAGCTTTTCAAAACCGCTACACGGTAAAAAAATAAATATCGCTCATTTCGCCTTCGATGGCGAGTTATAAGCGCAAGACCGCGGTTTTTGCGGAAAATGGTCATAGAGGTTTCCAAATGGTGTCAATATTTTCAGGTTTTCAAGGTCAACATTTTCGGTCATATAATCTTTTCGATTAACCCCTTCGTTTTTATAGAAAAACTGCAATACTCAGCGAAAATGGTCGCGGGGCTTTTTTGAAGGTGTATTTTTTTTCAGTTTGTCAATTTTTTGGCTATATACACTTTTCCGATTTTCCTCATCGTTTGCGAGTTTCAAGCAAAAACATGCGATTTCAGCCAATAGAATCAGCTCACTCGCTTTCCGCGAAACCGATATGTGTATTTACGTATTCCGTCTTCTAACCTGATAACAAAGGAACGGAATTTTGGAGTTGGAAAAAATACGATACTAACTATACGGTTTATATTTTAATTAAGTTGGATTTAAATAGGTTAGAGTCCGAATGCTTCCCACGGGTCAGCTAGTAGTATATAAATAGTATATTGCAACAAATACGGCTTTTTAAATGAGCACAAATAATTTTAAATTATATAAAATTCAAATAAAAAGTTTTGATAAAATTTAAAATCCTGGTATTTTTCAGAAACATAGGAAATGGCTTGCTAGTAGGAAATGTGGAATGAAATGAAAGCAGCGCTATAGGCCGCTTTTCCTCTTCTGACCACTCCCCGCCCTATTCAATGTTAGATATCAGTCCATTGACAAATTTTCTCGAAACGAGTAGAATTGTTTAGTTGAATGGGCTTTAATGAAGACTTTATCTGCCAGCAGGGCCTGTTGAATGCTTTGTTGGAAGCAATTTCCATTGTAGAAATAGGGAAAAGATAAATTGCGTGACTTGACTTTTATAATTGATGTGGTTTGATTATAAGTGATGGGGCACCAACCGATCGGTTGTTATCGGTGTGGGATCACTTGAAAACGTAGCAATGTGTGAATATATTTTACAAACCAATGAAAGATGAATAAAAAGAACATTAGCCTAACTCCCTTGAATAGTATGTAAACAGGTCTCGTGTCCTCAAATCTGAAATTCATTTTATAAATAAAAAAAAGAAGTTTAAAGATCAATGAAATCAGTCATAACAATTGTTTTTTGACTCGTCTTCTTAAAACGGGCACAAGAAATTGAGGTAGTTCCTTGCCCAGATATAAAAGATGAAAATTTATATTTTAAAAGACAAGGAGTAGTAAAGAAGAAGTTTCGTAAAGATTTTCACGCTGCTTCAAAATTTTGCAAAATATGTCTGACGATATTTTGTAATACAACTGAGCGACACTAAAAAAGAACTGACATTAAAAAGGCTACCTCTTTGCTAAAATTCCCCACTTCTTTGTTAAATGCCAATGCGTTTTAATTTCTTCAATGTTAAAGTAAATGAAATTAAAAATAAAAGGTCATAAGGAAACAGAAAAATATGTACTTAAAATAACGCCCCACGATGGAGAGCATAATTTTTCTCGAAGCACATCTCACTTTCTACTGATACTTCTTGATCTAAGTCTCTATTCAGACATCATTATATTAATCAAATCATTGTAGAAATAAATAGGTGAGGGAAGCAAATAACACACACACACACACACATATATATATATATGTATACATTTTCTGTAAGAACGGAGAATCTATGTATACTAGACTTGCTATGCAATTGATATGGTCTATATATACTCTAATATCTATGGATGGTTCAAATATCGCCTTAAATTATACTTATTTTCCTTTGCCACCAATATCATTTCCTGTCAAATCCTTAGCGGAGTCCAATCTTCAGTCTCAAGTTTCCTTTCCTGAAATATGACAGCTTCGGCGATTCGTCTTCTTCAGGGGTGCAGGCTGAGATTTTCTGCCTTAAGGCCCCTTGGGGTGTTCAAATCATATGGTCTAATAAAGTTATGATTGGATCCCACTAGGTCATGATGTTTGCCATCTCCACTAATTTTTTGTCATCTTCTCTTACATGTTTGTCATGTTGTCATATCGCACTAGTATTTCTAAAATGACACAACTCAAAATTTGTTACTCTTGCCTATGTAGGGGCAATAGCATTAAGGCAGCAAGAGTGACACAAGTGCCTTCTGGCGGACAAGCTCTGAAGCTAGGTTGATATAGTTGTGATAATTGATAATAAGATATTTACCTACGTCTTTCATAGTCTTAACTCAAGAACACCAATTTTTGAGTTGTGTCACTTTAGAAATACTAGTTCGATATTTTCGTTACTTTACAAAAGCTCAAAAATATCAAATATTAAAGCACACAAATAAAATCGTACAGATAAACTCAAAAGGGCATGCGAGCTACTGTCACCCCGCAATACCTTGCGACTTCTCGTAAGTCAACTCACTATCATGCGAGCTGATGCTTGTGGAGAGGTGGGGAAAGCGGGGACGAGTGACAACGAAGTCTTATAGTATTTCGCTTGCAAGTTTTTGACCTAATCGCTCATGATAGTAACTCGTTGAAGCGGTGAGAATATCTGCCCTGCAGTAACTGGCTGTGCCCGCCAGCTCACACTGTGTAACCACCTAAGTCTGCATGTAGAATTTTGTTACTTACGTCCTAGGACTTAACTCTGCTGTTGAGCTGTTCTAATAAGTTTTAAAATAATATTGAAAAGGTATATTTATATATATTTTTAAAAAAAGTGTTTATATTATTTTATTTCTTGGCAATGCTTAGGAAAAGACAGTCCCTCAATTTTGAGCCCTTTTTTATTACATGTTTTTTTTGTTTTGGTCCAAAAGGGAAGAAGAATGAGTTAGTGCTCTACTTGCTGCTGAGGGTTTTAAAAGCTAAGCGTCCTTGGAAGCCGAAAATGGGTCGTCTCTAGACGGCTTTTAGAAAAACAACTACTGAGAAACTAATTGAGAAATTTCCACCCAATGCTCTTTTCCTTCTTAAAAAGATCAGTTGGACGACTTTGAATTATTAATGGTCCTATCTCATTATTATTGCTTAGCATTTTAATAATGTAGGCCTTAATAGTGTTTTTCCCGTAATAGTTCATCCGTGTTATTTACGCCCAAAACTGGATAATATACAGTTGTTATCATCTGCAAATACAACAAATATTATAAATTTTCTTTAATTTATTTATTTATTAATCTTTAATATTTATTTATTTTATTTTGTTAGTTTTATTTATTTATTTATGTTGTCGCCTCTTACCCTATGAGGGTCATTGGCGTCTAGTGGTAGTTTATATCCATCTATGGAATCACGTGTATTTGAGGAACTTGAATAGAGTAGGTGACTCTCTCTTCATTTTCTTTCATATTTATTTCATATTTACTTAGTTACCAAGTAACTTAATAAATTTTATTATAATTTATTACAATTATCTTTTTTTCAAAAAATCATTTAAAGTCACTTTTTAATTTGAGACTGCTTAAATTTCCAATTGCAAAACAATCGCTGTTTTAAAAATTCATATTATAATGTAAAACTAACATAAAAAGGCGCGATTGTTTCGTTTTATAACCTTTGTCAATATCCGACTGCTTTATGGCTTGGTTTTTTTTTTTTTTTACTCCGGCTAGATGTTGATATATAATAACGCTGCGACGCAGTAATATTCCAGACAGCTAGACCACATCCGCGTATGTGATGACCTTACAAATGTGTTGAGTATATTTCTGCTAAGGACGACCTTCTACAAGTCATCGAGCTGGTTAGTCCACCGGATTTCTACCAGATCTTCGTAGAATCGACTTCAAGTACTTGTTTATGAGAATCAGACATCTGTCGTATGAATTAATCATCTGCTGTGTGCGATTATCCGAAGTGTACGATTGAACACTGCTTATCCGAATCCAGATTTTTTTTGGCTTTATGGCTTGTCAGTGCGAACCCTTCTTTGCAAATCCATAAAATCGGTAACACGGTTAATCCAGAACATTTTTGTTATATGTTATGGAAGATATTTTATTTTTTAAATACTGATATACAATTTAAGCAATCACATTACCACTTTCTTTTTTTTCAACCTATCACTCATTTATCAGGTGATGGACTTATCGAAGAATCAGAAAAAACAATTCCTTATTCAATACCAACAATGCAGTTACCTAAGATTGTTACAAAAATGTTGCTAGGATCAGATAGTTTTATTTTAAATCGACCAACACGAAATTCGCATCCATCTTTGTGAAGCAAATAGCACTCGTTGTTGCCAAAGGCTTAAGTTTTGCAAACTTGGTTACAATTTAGGTTAAATTGTTGTCTCATTTGATTTACAACTGTGTATTTACTAAACATAAACTATTTTATATTTATCTTCACCTCATTTTAGCGTTCATCGAATATATTATTTCCTTATAAACTCAGATATAAATGACATTTTGTAATGTTAATTTTTTTTTATAAATGTTTTTAATAAATCTAATTTATAATGGGGTTTGGCCTCCACCAAACTTAAGAACACAGATTGAAACGAAACACACTCTGAACTATATGAGAAGATCAGCAATCGATATTTTCAGGTTTTATGAAAATATCGATCTGGAAGTTGTATTTAGTATGATTTTTTTTTTTTTTTTTTTTCTGTTGGCTTTATAATCTTCGTAGATCCTTAGCTGCTTGAACCAGCCTTCCTCACCTCAGGCACCTTTGGGCTTCTTCTTTCCAATTTATTGCATGTAGCTTTGCATCGTCTTAGTTGAATGTGCATATCTATCCATCTACTTTTTGGCCTACCCCAACATCTCTTGAGTTATAATATGGACTCTTCAGTTTTCGTCAGTAGGTACTTGTTCCCCCTTCTTCATTCGTTAGTATTCTGATCTGGTTGTCGTTCGGAGTTCTTTCCTCCCGAATTAGTTTTTTCTAGGGCGCTAGTTCGGACCAAATCTCAGCCATTTGGTTTTTGTCTTTAAATATTTTACTTTATTTTGCGCTAAACAGCATTCCTAGCTTTAGTGATTAGTTTCAAGAGTTTTGCATTCCAAAATATTTTTATAGTTCACCATTCATAACTCATGCCAACACGCAAATAAGATCTTACAAACTGCATTGGGAAATATTCAATATATTGTAAATGAATATTATTTAACGAGTAATATATTTTGGCTATATATACTGTAGAAATATAGTAGCAGTGAGGCGTAGAA
Organism: Aelia acuminata; assembly: GCA_911387785.2. Taxonomy (NCBI): domain Eukaryota; kingdom Metazoa; phylum Arthropoda; class Insecta; order Hemiptera; family Pentatomidae; genus Aelia; species Aelia acuminata. The sequence goes on from OU426982.1 coordinate 92,197,631, forward strand.
AAGAGTACTAAGACTAACATAAATCTTGGACGGGTATAGAGAAGGGTTTGTGCCCGCTGACTGCCGCGGAGCCCACACAGCGACGTGCCTTGTAAACAGATCTCCCGTGACTCATCCGGGGTGAGATGGCCTCCTTTTCACTTATACTCGGCTCCTTCTTCTTCCTAACATCCGTTGACAGATCCCATCTTCAAGGGAAGCCTCTGTTATACGGTTCTCTTACCGGTCACCGGTCTCTCCGGCAGTTCAAGTCTATTGGATGTATCGTTTGCCCATTAAAACAAGATGATTTATTGTAATATGTCTTCCCCCGGAAAATTATACCCCCCTTTATTATCATTTTATAATATTTTCTACCCTTTTAATAGTTTTTTTTTTTCTGAATAGTTACAAAAAGTTTCGGTAAAGCTATAAGATATGACCATAATATAAGCAAACTCCAATCGCGGCCTTTTCAGTTAAAAAAGTGCTTGTTAGTTTTAGTTATATTATATTATAGCTTTTGACTCCCCCTTTGTCTTCAGAGATAAATAAACCCATAAAACGGTTCTTTTCATTTAAAATCAGGCCCTCACTAAACGGCGCCACATTAGTTACGTCAAGAAGTAGCACAGGTAAACTTTTACCAAATTTTTACTTTTGATGAAGCTGGTGTTATTTGTACATTTTTCCAATATTTTCGGTAAAGACATTAAGTCTTAGTCTAGACGGCAGCAGTCTTTGTATTACTCTGGACTCAGAAGCCTTGATGAAGATCCACAGGTTGGATCGAAACGTTGGCTTTTGAAAATAAAAAAAATTTAAACTAAGTTTCCTAATTATGAATCAACCTATCATAGAGAATAACAGTTGACTATTTCTTAACTATAAATATTTTTTCTTCATGACTTTCCTTGCAATTTATATTTCGTCTTTATCTCGTAGTTATTAAATGTAGATGCTATACTTCTGTTTTGTTTTTTTCTCCCCCCACTAGACAGTTATTCTTGCTTATTGTTATATAATTACAAAGAATAAAAAAAAAAAAATAGAAAAGAGATGAAATTATTCCTTTGTTTTTATTTATTTATTATATTTTTTTCTGTAGATAACTTTCATAACTTTGTTTGTTTGTTTTAACGTCACTTTATGCCACTAAGACTAATCTAATACAGTGGGAGCCCTGAATTTTGCCTATCCAGGTAGAATTAGGATAGGGATCTTTAACAAGTACCTGACATCGTACAGGCTCGGGACCTATATTTTAAGTCCTTTCCGAGGAAAGACATAGACAAGGATTTTTTACTCCCATTAAAAAATCCTAGGGCCACCTCGGGACGCGAACTCGCGACCTTTAGAATTATAGGTTTCTATGCTAATCACTACACCACAGGTGACTCCTTTTTCATATTTTTATTTAGTAGTGAATACTGAATAATGAATATTATTCATTGTTTTCTATATATTTTTTAAAACTATTTACTTTTATTTCTATAATATTTTATCTATCTATTTACGTTCACTTTTCATGTTCAGAAGTATTTTTGTAGCCTTCTGACTTTTTCCCTGAATAAATTTTCTTTTGAATCTATTCTTTATTCATTATATTCTTCATATTCTTTATGCACCCCTGCGAGGAGTCCCAGGTGTCAGCGGACAGGTCAGAGAAGTTGGGTCCCTCTGTCGCAAATGCGGCAGAGAGTCTGAAACACCAGCACATGTGCTGGGGAAATGCCCCAACAACTCGCTCCTGATAACACGCCGTCACCACTGAGTCAAACACGAGCTGATGAAGCTCCTTAAAGAAAGGGATTTTGCGTGCTATGAAGAGGTTTACTGCGTGGATACAGAGGGATCCACGAGATATGCTGATATAGTGGCGTTTTCTAAGACCGGAAAGTCAGCTATCGTTCTGGATCCCACTGTTAGGTACGAATCGAATGACCTCGACCAGGCCACCAAAATTGAAAGGGAAAAGAAGGAAATTTACGAAAAATGTATCCCTTTCCTTAAAGAAACCGTGAAGGCTTCGGCGAGAGAGACTTCAACGTGAGAGGCCTTTGGTTCGGAGCCCGCGGAACTATACCAAGTTCAACAAGGAGCTTCATGGAGGATCTTGGTGTCGACATCAAGGACGTAGCGAAGATTGCAGAATATATTGTTCTCGACTCCCTGGGAATCATACACCACCACATCCATTCTTAGAATTTAAATTACATATCATTGAGGGGACATGTATGTATATATATATATATATATATATATATATATATATATATATATATATGTATATTGTTTATTTATATATCGATTAATTTAATTTATTTATATAATAATATATTTACCGCTAATCGCCTTTTATTTATATATTGCTCTTTTTATATATTGTTATTTTTGTTGTTGTTTGTTTTATATTTTAAATCATTTTATCCCGTTTTATATAAAATTTTGAGCTGTTGTTGAGTATTGTTACTATTATGTTGCTATTAGTATTTTACCTAGTTTAAAAATTTTTATTACTACATTACTTAATTTTTAGAGGCCAGGTAAGCCTATAGAGAGAAAATGTTATAAAGTTATAAATGCAAAAAAAAAAAAAAAAAATTATGTTTCTTTGTATATAAATTAGTCTTATTAGTACTAACAAATAGTCTCTATGATAGATAAATTCCTAATTTGCCTATCCAGATATAATTAGGATAGGAATCTTAAACGATATCCAGACATTATCGCGCAGGCTCGGGACTGATTTTTTACTGACCCTCTGAAGTACGGTAGAGCCAAGCATTTTTTACCCTTTTAATAAAACTCCAGGGCCATCTGCCGAGCCCAAAATTCCCCGAATCACTTTATCAACGGTGACCATATTTTTTTGAGGAAATAAGCTCTGTAATATAACTCTTGTTTCTTCCTATTTGTTATTCTTCAAATAAAAATAGTCCTGATTCAAGAAAAACATTACTCATGACTAAAGGTAAAAGTCTGTAAAAAATAAATAAAAAAAATTGGAATATTTACTGAATTAGTTAGCGAATTAAAATCAGTTTCCCGAATACAAGTAAATGGTTATTGACGGAAGTTTGGTGAATTTAAAGGCAGTTTGGGACTATTACACCTGAATTAGGAAAATTGAGGCTACAGAGGAGAAATCCATTCGATAAACTTTGGTAATAAAAAAAAAATTCGGAAACAATTTCTCGGTGGTTTCATTCCTCGATATTCAGTATTTCATGGTTCCATCTTGATTACTAGGAAAGAAAACTTGAACCTTACTTTTCTTTTAGAAAATTAAGGGAAAAGTGATTTACAAACCACAAATATACTTTCGTTCGTGTAACCAAAGGATTGTTTTTTATAGATATTTATATTATTTTATACTGTATATTTAAACAAAATATTTGATATATTGTATATATATATATATATATATATATATATGTTTACAAAATTTTTATTATGACTTTCGTACGCAGAATAAGAAACGCCAAAAATAGTTCCAAAATTACTAACGTGGATGGCATGCAGGTGGAGTCTATTCTTATTATTAGTGGATAGTAGTGTCCTTTTAAATTGTCATGAAATTATAGTGAGTCCGTATAAATTGGCTGATTCGGCATGCGTAGGTCACTATATGAAGTAGTGTTGGAAATTTATAAAAGTGCATGTGTAAGAAAATCTTAGAATTTTTTATTAGCATTTAAATTTAATCATTGATTTTTAAGACTAAGACCCTGCCTAGGAAGAGTTAAGTATACATGATTAAAATTCCTAACATTTGTTATCTTGTTCAATTTAAAATAATAAATTTTAATTCACTGTTAAAATAAAGTTTAGGAAGCATTTTAAAAAAAAATGCGAATGAAACAAAACAACAATTATAATAAAAAATCATGCTTCTGAATATCTTTTGGGATTTTATAAATCAGAAAAGTTTTTAAGGTTAGCATGTAACACGTAACGTACATATTTAATGCCATAAACTGCCCAGGCTAAGGGTTTTATCTTGTTACGGTCAAAACTGATTAAAATTAACCTTCATAATTTATTTAGGGAAGGCTAAATTAAGTACTGCTTTTATCTCTCAACTGTGTCGTATTAGTTAAATTTTACATTCGTATTATAAGAAGTTACTAACTTTACGATAACTATGCTGTAATTACGTTATATAAATGATACATTATTGCAGAGTAATATATGATTTGATTTTAATATTTATGGAAATAGAGTTGCATGTATATTCAGTTACAATTAGTAAATTTTGAAAGGCGAATGGGGGCTCCAGAAAGGCGATTTATGTAATTTATCTACTTGATATATTTACGAGTATCATATTATATAATTCTATCGATTACAGGCTCATATTTTTTCCACCAAATAATTATGAATTTCTTTAATGTTTCTTTCGAATTTACTTATGGGCCATTCTCCCGTTTCATTAAAATTACATGGTTCTGATTTCAATGCGAAACATTTTTCCAATGTTTTTTTTTCCCAAAAATTGCTAAAAGGTAGGCTGCAAATGGTGTTTACAAAAAATACCTCCATTGAATTAATTTTTTAAAGAAACCATAGGATCATGATTGAAATCAAAAGATGGGGGAGATAGAAAATACTCAAAATTATACAAATGCTAATTTTTATTTTATTTATTTGTCCAACAATATTTTAAAAGAATATATAATTCAGAAATCTTCTGTCTTTAATGAATCAAAACACAATTAGGAATTCGAATTCGGTCTACATTAACTCCGAAAATATTAACTGACTTAGGAATTTTATTTTCACTTATTTTGGAACATTTTGCCTTTTGCTTTGTCAAACCTCTTCATGATGGTTTTTATAAAAAATGTTATACGTTTGACTGTTATAGTGATTTGTTTTCATATTTTGAATTTTTTACATTTTAAATGCCATCTTATTCGAATGAAAAAAATGAATTCTAAAAATGAGCTTGAAAGAAATAAACTTTTAAAAAGAAAAGGTAAATATAGTAGGTAATCAATTCATGTGTTAATATAATATTCAGAAATAATTACGTTGTTCAGAAAAAGAAATACGTGTCAACTAATTAAGTCTTTATAGTCTCTTAATGTTATTTAAGTGCTCAAAACAAACCTAAAAACAAATTTCACTTAAATATTTAAATAAGTTTAGAGTTCAAAAACAAGTTCTAATAAACTCATAGATCACCTTATTCCTATTTCCCTTACTCAAATTCTATCTCCCTCATTCCCTAACCAGTGAGGTTTTTGAGGTTACATTAAAGTAGACCATTCCATGTGAGTCTCTTATCAACAACATTTATGGGTTGTAGAAATCCCTTGTAAGAATACAAATTAACTGTAATATAATGTGAATAAAACTCACCTTTTGGAAAGTATCACTGTGTGAGGGAGATAGGAGATGAAACTGCTATACTGATTTCACTGATAACTGCAGCAGAAGTTTTGAGCAATAACTTATCCTAGTTGAGGCGGAAATCTATTACATTGTTACCTGCAATAAATTATAATGAAATAAAGGTTTACAAAGTTGTGGTGCCCATTTAAAAAAAAATGTGAGGGAGATAGGTTGCATCTATAGGACAGGTGGATTATGGATCAAAACTTTTTATCTATAAAACGAAAAGAGCAATATATCCTAAAAACAAATAATTTTAACAAGTATGGAATAAAATTAGGTTATAAATAAAAAAAAAAAACATATCTTTTTTTCTGCCGTCAAAGTCAGCAACTTGAGTTTTGGGACAGGTGAGGGAGATAGATATTGGCATTTTAAGTTTAAATTTAGGCCTATAAACAAATTGATACTGAGATGAAAATCCTTGAACAAGCCGAGGTTTCCTATTAACCAATGGATGCAATTGAATTCTTGACTATTTTACACAAATGATATAATCTCATTGGGACATAAATTTGTATGTATTGGATTGCATGCATTCTCATGGGGGAATGACCCTTATAACTAATTCTGGCTGGCATATAGATTATTCATTTGAGACCAAAACTCCATTTTTTATCTCCACAAGTATTTTTTTGTTCGTTACACATACATTAAAAAATTAATAAAAATGAGTGGATAATGATATGGCGCTTGATTAATGCTTGTCAATACAAAAATTACATGGACTGGTTTATACGAGTATTACAACTTACTAGATAAACCCTACGCTTTGCTGTGTTACTCTAATATTAAATTAAATAAATTTATTCCGGTGAAATTTAGCGAAAAAAAAACTATTAAGCAATAGCCTACTATAAATTACTTTGGAATAAGAAAGGATTATTAATTTTCGCTAAAATATTTTTAATTTTTATAAATAAAAATAATTACACTCATCTACTAAAGAGGAAGGAACAATATGTATTCTGTAGCGATTGATTTTTTGATATTGATATAAAGGTAGAAAAACATGGATCAAAAATAAAATAGGTTGTAACTCTGTTAATAATTGTCCTGTTTCTGTGACACATTTTGAAGTAAAGGAAACTAACACTTCGGACAAAAAGAAGAAAAAAAAATATATATTTATTATTTAAAGATGTTTTTCCATTGTGTACTCATAGGGTACAAGCATAAAATGATTGTTGTTTGGCTAAACACAAGGCTGTGAAAAAGATTCAAATTACAGATCCTCTACTTTTCGAGATTCAAGGTAACAAACATACGGCCCTTGGGTTTTTTGATTTATGAGACTAGTATAACAATAGAAACCGAATATGACCATTAGTCTCCAGGATGTTTTTTCTTGTTAAGTATGCAGCTTTGTGTTTAAAATGTCCCGCCTTTAAATTATTGACCTTAAGCCTTCTTTCGAGATTTTTTTTTTTTTAAATTAATTTTGGATATGAGACAGAATGTAATAATATCAGTAAATAGTTTTATTCTAAAGATTAAAATAAGAGAAGATAGATTTAGTTACAATGACTTAGCTGATTGCTAGATTCTAGGTAGGTACTACTTAAGCCTGTTGTTCTTTAAATTTTCTACTTCCTTTGCCGACGGTTTTCGCTTATGCGTCATCCTTCTTACATCTTCTGACTGTTTCCACTTTATTTTAAAAACCCACTGATTCCAACATCTCTTTTCGGACTTTCTTTTTCTAAAGACTCTTTGGATAATATTCCTCTGGTGGAATACATCCTACTTTATCACCATGCTATTTCGTTTTCGAAAAACATTTCGTTTTGATTTTCTGCACCTTCTTCTACAGATTGTATTCAGTTTTACAGGGCATTTTTTATTTGTTTATGCTTTCCCTCTGCTCATCCCCTAAAAGTTCCTTAAATGTTTTCCGATTCCTGCAATGAAAGTCGACCTTTTGTTTCCCATCATCCGGGCTGAACACCCGTTGTAAGTACCGTACCCGAATCCATCCTCTTGGCATTGGTTTATGCTTTATGTTGGCAACATATATTTTCCTTGACACTTTACAAGCTGCTTAATCCAGAAAAAGTAATTATAACTTAATATGTTGGAAAGTTAATTTTGATTTTGGAATTTGATGAGGTAAAACTCATTACAAACTTCTGTGGATACCAAGAGTTACAAACTTTTTGGTCTTGCTCAAACTTTCATATAATCATCTTGCACTTGATAGTTCTCAATGTTCAAAGGGTTGATCATTGATCCAGAACTGAGCTTCCTCGAATATTAATAAACCTTCTATTGGTTATAGTGATAATTTTTTTGTATTTATATATATTTAATATATAGCTAGTGTTTAACTTTTATGAATGACTTATCTCATTTTTCTCTTTCAGGTAAGTTGACATGTACATGTTTGAAAAATTACGTGTAAGTGTATTTTATTCATGGTTATATTGGTTAATGAATCTAGTTTTAAACTGGCTATAAACCTGAAACTGGCTATGGTCCTTGCTTATTTAACAGGTTTTTTATGTATTTGTGAAAAATGGGCTTAGTTCTTACTAAGCTATTAGTTTTCTAGGACGGATTAATATCATTTTCCTTTGAATATTCTTGCTCACAAAGTCTTCTTTTTTTTTCTCTCGGTGTTAGCATAGAAATAAAGAAACAGAACAAATTTAAAAAAAGGCTTACATGACCTAGGTAACACGCACACGAGACATAAATAATAATTCTTGACATGCATTCTCTTTTTAGAAACATTTTTTTTTTAATGATCTTTATTTAACGAATTGGTTTACTGGAACACATGAATTGATATCAGATGTCTCACGTTAGGTATGTATTGTAACTAAGCTTTTTGTGCCCTATAAATTGAAAGTATTTACGATGTGGGTTTAACATTATTTTATATAAACCAATTTAAAAAAATGTATTTATCACATAAAATTGGTTAAATAAGCAATGTGCATAGGTAGCCACAATTAAAGTATAACCTCTTTCTCTGGTCTCGTCTAAAATCTAATAATATAAATGAAATAGGTTATTATACGTAGCATTGTCACGATTAACTCATACATCAACTTTCCAATTGAATCGATATTGGAACAGCTAACGTTTTATAAAAAATTAGTTCAATATTCTTATAATATTAATATATATATATATATATATATATATATATATATATATATAGAGAGAGAGAGAGAGAGAGAGAGAGCCTATAGATTTGAGGTTTGAATTCTTATCTCTATAAATATTAAAAGATATTTATATTTTAAATGGGCATTAGAGGTGTCTGAACCTTTTGGATAAAAGAAAGCGGTTTTTTTTTTCTCTTCTAATTACAAGAAAGGAAGTAATGACAGGAATAAATCATGATTGAATCAAATATCATCAGTTTTGTTATTCAAAATATCTATGCACTCCTTCATGCGCCGAAAATGTACTGTATAAAATTCTTATTTTATCCATTTTCGATTATTAAAATCGCCGAATTTAAGTTATACATTTTCCAAATAAGAACCTGCTGTTAGGGAAAAACCAATCGTTAAATAAAACTCGGACGAATATTAGCTAAAATGCCCCTTTACCTTCTCCTCAAACTGGGTTAATTTTTGGACTGAAAAATGCAAAACTGGTTCAGTTTCCTATATAAAACAAACTTAGCGCCGTTGCGACCCTCGACTATACAGTTGTCAAAATTTTGACATTTGACATTAATTTTCCGTATTTTATTTAATTCCTAGTAAAAGATTTATAAATCGAAATTAAAATTCATTAAATAGTAAGTCACCATGTAATTCCTTTTCATCATTTTCCTTTAATTATTTCCTCCATGAAATATCTTATTCATCAAAAATTTATTGCTCTCATTTCTACGTATATACCAGCGTATTATATTTTGTTTTATGATTTTAATTAAAAAAAAAAAGTGTTTTCTTTATTAGTCTAGTTGGCCGCCATTTTTTATCTTCATTTGGAATAGTATTCTTCTAAATTTATGATTAATATGATACTTAATCGCCAAAAAGTAATAATTAAATCTATAGCCATAAGAGCCCCACCCCTCAAAAAAAAAAAAAATATTGCTAATGGTGTCTTAAAAAGTTACGTGATGATAATATTCAATTTTTCAAACAAAAAATATTAGCTATTTTATCTCTATTTTCCTCCTTTAAAGACGATATTTCATTCTTCCTCAATGTTTAAAATATTCACTTTAATTTATTTTTATCTCCCTAGTTATGAAGCACACGTGCCCTTAAATTCTTTGAAGTGTATAAAAAGAGCGACTTTTCAAACAACCATTCCGTGTATAATGATGAATTTATTATAATGTACTCATTAATTTCGGTGGTTTTATTCTTATTTCAACCCTGTTCTATTTTCTAAAATTCAAATTTCAAACTTTCCTTATATTCATTTTCCATTCTTATTTTATACATTTTTTTATTGTTTATTGTATTATTATGAGTTTTGTTGGTCTGATAATTGTGAGTATATATGTCTCAAAATAAAGAGATATATTGCACATTCGATATGAAGGAGGTATGGCTCAAAAAGTTCTCATTTTGAGCTTTTAATTTTGAAAAAAAAAAAAAAAAAACCGTCCAAATATAACCTATGGATTAATTATGTTTCTAAACCGAAATTTATTCTGTCAATCAGCCAGGCCTTAATGCCTATCGTTGGGATTGGAGTTTTGTTAGGGCCTTGTTATTGAGAACGGCGAATGCGAAAGCATGTTATGGAATAAACTGTCTGGACTATAATTAAGACAAGACACAGGAGAGTAGTGTGTCAATGAAATAAATATACAACACCAAAAATGTTTTTGAATTTTAATCCTCGATATGTGTTTATAATATAAAAAGTATTTACAAGGTAGATGGTTGTAGAATATTGAATAATCTAACTGCAATTAATACCTCGGAGATGGGTCAGAAGCCCGAAACATTGGAGAATAATAAATTATAAAAACAAAATTTGGAAGAGGTTCCTTCATTTTTTAAAAAAGAATCTGATTAGGAATCAACTCTTCCTCACATCTACTGAATATAAAATAAGTTGAATAAACTGTGATGTTGATATTAGAGACCATTTTTTTTTTCAAGTAACAGCACTTGTGAAGTGAGTGAAGGGTATATTTAATAAAAAAAAAAAATAATAAATAAAATATTTCGTCATTATAGGAGTACAATGGTTGATTAGCCTATTTTATGTGGTGAATAGACTTTCTTAGTTATAAAATTATAAATTATTGGTTGTAGGTGTTTATACCTTGACAAATATGTTATCCCTGATATCGCAAGCCATGTACTTTAATGTGACAGTTCTTTACCTTTATACCTTTATAGAAATATTAAATATAAAAAAAAAATAAAATAATTTTTGTTTGTTACTAATCAAATTCTGTAGGCATTGGCTTGATTTTATTAATCCCAAAATCATAGTAGGTATATAGTGTAACTAATGGGAACAAAATCAGATAGTATTTATTTTTAAATCTTGAAATTATCGAGTTTGAAGCATTTGTGATTTGTACATTGCTATCGGTTTGGAAATGATATAATTAAGGTTGATTTATTTGACTCGACTTTTATTTCCTTTAGTCCCTTTTGTTATATGTTTATTTGCTGATGAGGTTAGTTGCAAAAGTAAAAGTTAGTCTCGAATTTAACGGTCCCGTAAACCGGAAGCCTTTTTTTTTTTCTTAGTTTCTTTCCTTTAAATCTAAATAAACAACTTTAAAATAGAGTCTTTTACCGTGTTTCCCCAAGCGTCCGGTAATAGCGTTCTAATGTCAGTCTGTTTATACCAGAGGACTTTAATTGACTCTCCCGGGCTGCCTGTTCGAGGCGCAGTCTGTTTAATATCAGGTGCTGTTCGGGGGAGTGTGGTATGGGTAGCGAGTGGGAGGCATGTGGGTGCCCTATTTTGGTGGGCAGATGGTGTTCCACTAGTACTATTATAAATTAAATTCAGTCTCATCGGGCAGCTATATGTTTAGTTTATACATAGAATGCTTTGTGTTATTCCAAGTCTGTAATCAATATATATTATAAAGCAAAGTGTACAATGTGCGTGCCGAAAAGGCTCAAAAACGACTCAACGCACGTTTAAGAGAGTTATGTCAGCGTGTTGCTATAAAACCCATAACGGAGAAGAAGGTTTCTGTTTTTCTCTTAAGGGTGTAAAATTGAAGAGAAAAGGACTGGAATTTTAAGCCTCTCGCACCATTTAATTAGCCTCTCTGAGATTGAGATATGAGTTTATGAATGAAAAACTTAGTTTGAGCTCCAGACTACCAGGAAGCGCTAGGGTGCGTTTCACTCAATGTTTATTGTTCATTCATTCCGTTCAGTTTGCAAAGGTTAAATATTTTTTCAGCTGTTCTTTTTAAATTACTTTTAAAATTGTTTCACCATTTCTTTCTAAATAAAATAATGATTTTACATATCTGCAATCAATTAGGAAACCGACTGGATACCTTACAAAATTAATTTTCTCATAAGAAGGTTAATTGATTTACACATTATATTTAATCAATATATAACATCTACTTAAGTAAATTTAATGCAATATGACTGAACATTTTTTAGTAGTACAGTGAGCGAAATAAACAGACATAAAGCAAAAAAGAAGAGCTGAATTGACTGATTATAAATCGAAAATAAAAAGTTTGAAGTGTTCTTATTGTATGCAATTATGAAAAATGGTTTTATTACTATGTATGATGAGCATTCCAGTTGATAAAATGACTAACTCCAATTACAGCATTTTTTCAATAAGATTTTATCACCCCTCATAGTTCAGGATAAAAAGAAATATAGGAAATATAGAAATATAGGATTCAGAATCACAGAAACCATCAAAAACGATGCATGACTCGACAAAGTTGCAGCAAAATTAATTGTTTATTCGCCATTTTCAACCCCCTTTAAAGTATATAGGGTTCCTTATTTGGGCGGACTCTGCAGATCTCGAATTTTAATATTGATAATATGTTAAAAGTTTCAAGAAATTGCTAATTTTGTTCTATATTTCCTTTAATTGTAAAGTCTTTCTGTTATTGAAACTACCACACAACTACCGGAGCGAAGCCGGGCACCCTAGCTAGTATGTTATAATTGCTGGTTTGTCACAGAGTAAGTCTGCTCTTCTCCTAAATGATCCTCATTATTAAACTCTACATAGTATGATAGTATACAGGGTGTCCCAGAAACAGTGTCAATTTTTTTTTTTTTTTTTTGGGGGGGGAGGGGTAATACTCCATGCTAAACGGGTTAGAATGGCGCAGAAACGAGTTTCCTATCTCAATCTGTTGATTTCATTTTATTTTTGTTTTTATTTTTAAAATCTTACTTTTTACTTAAATATACTGGGTGTCCGAGACCTAGTGCAAAAAAAATGGGTAATTCTGCATGATAAACGGGGTAGAATGGCGCAGAAACGAGTTTCCTATCTCAATCTGTTGAGGAGATAGAATTTTTTTTGTTTTTATTTTTAAAATCTTACTTTTTTTCTGAAAAATGGCAGTTTTCTCTACTTCGGTTTATCGTCGAAACAAAAACGATGATATTTTCTTAATCTGCATTAAATTGTCTAAATGATGAGACAGGTCTAGTTATTTTAAATCCACTTTCAGCGGGCCGTTTAACGCGCAAAACACAAAACATTTATTAAAACTTCAATTTTTATTAGTTTTGGGAAATTTAAGTTTTAATAATTGTTTTTTGTTTTGCACGTTAAAAGGTCCACTGAAAGAGGATTTAAAATAACTAGATGTAACTCATCTTTTAGAAAATTTACTGCCAATAAAGAAAATATCATGGTTTTTGTTTCTACGATAAACAGAGGTAAAGAAAACTGCCATTTTCAGAAACAAGTATGATTTTAAAAATATAAACAAAATCGTTTGAAAGACATCATAAAAGACATAAATAAAAACAACAAAATGTTACAAAGTAGGTAAATTGAAAAAAAATAGCGAAAAACCAAATATATATTAAGACGGATGATATATGAATAAATATAACTCATTTGTTTTTATTTTTTGTCCTTTCCTTCTTCAATGACAAAATATATTAAATAAAAATTGAAATATATAAGCTCTCTTATGAATAAAAGGGAGAAAAATGTACATGTATATATTCGCACGGACAACATTTCAGTGTATTCAATGCGCAGCAATGGAGCTGGTTTTGAACCTTGGGGTACTCTCGGAGGACTGGGACAATCAAGGACGAATCGCAAAAATGTTTGAGCTCCACCGGACTGAAAAAATGTTTACAGTTTATGAGTAGCTTTTATTTTTTTACAAAACAGCTATTGCATAGTAATAAAAAATAAGATTGAGCTATTAAGATCCAATTCGTTCATTTATTACAGATCTATTATCAAATATTAAATCACTACGAAATGAAAAAAGCAACCAGACCATCTTTCGTTACTTTGCAGCCAATATCAGCAGATAAAACTACAGAATTAAAATTATATCTGCTAGATCATAAATATGGCTATTAAACGCCGTCATAAATGTTCCGTTTAGTCTACTTTATTATTATCGTCAGCATTATTTTCCCCTCCCCCTCCCTCCTTCAGAACTATGTATTTGACAGGTTTCCAGAAAGTGACTGTTTATTTATTCAATTTATAGAACAAAAAATATTTAATATTAATAAGAGTAAATTATAAGATGATAAAATAAAATATTATTGATTTAAAAATTTATTGCCGTAACTAAGTTTGCGAAAAATTGATTTATAGGTTATTTACCCCTGATTTAGAAACAAAGCTTTTCTTGATTTTTGTGAACAATGAAACATTGAAAATATTAAAACGTAACAATTGCATTTCACCATAAGGTTGAATTCACTGGATTTTTTTTTTTTTTTTTTTTATTGTTTCGACTTTACTTATTTTATTTTCTAATTTAATGAATGAAATACGTAATGTTTTATGAAGGTTGGTATGGGAAGAATCTATGGCGAAAAGATTAATTAATTGCTTTCTTCGTAATATTTTTGTAATCTCTCTAGACCCATACATCAGGATTTTACTGCTAAATGATTTTGAGTTTTCCTCGCTGGAGTTTTCCTCGCATGTAGTCTTTCACCGCCTTCAACTCATTTTTTATTCTCTCTAGTTTTCGATACTCACTTCTTTCCATGCAAATCCCAGTATATCCTTATATATTTCATCTCTTCAAATGTCACAATTTCTGTTGTTATCTCATTCTCTGTCTAAAGAATTGTGTAGATGTGATTTAAAATCAATATTGTTATTTATTTTTAAATAAAATTATTAAGTCAGATTATTTTTGAAGGGCCCTCAGATCATTTTAGATAAGATTCGTAGTTTTTATTCTAAGTTTTGTTATATAAAGTACTGAAATATGGAATATATTTATTTAACCCTATCTATTTAAAGCACAGAATGGATTATTAAATTGAATAAAGGGATCGACAGTTGAATCTTTTTCCCCAATAGATTCCTCTTGGCACATTTCTTTTTTTCTTGGAAGTGGCCCAAATATCGATCACCTTCCTCGAAAGCATATTCTAAAAAAGGAAATAACGTCAGAGGTTAGGTTTGGCTAAGAAGTTCGATTTTTAAGAAGTTAAATTGAATTTTTAAAGTAGATTTATTTTTCGTTAACAAATATTAAAGCATGTGTTATTTATATAAATAAGTAAAAGTTTCCACTGCCGTATAATTCTGATTTTGTTAATCTATCAATTTTTCAACTGTTTTTACTACTATAATATAGCCGTTTAAAGAGGAAAGATTGAATATTAATTTGGTTTTTCATTAGTTATCTTTTTTTTTATTTTAGCAGGTAAAATATAAAAATAAATCCTAAATTTTAATTATGCTCGTTCCATGAATATTTAAGTACTTGCTAGAAATTAGGTTTATGAAAGAAAACGCTTCATTTTCGTTACAGTAATTTGCAATTATCCCGAAATAGATTATAATTAAAAATATTCTTATTGAGTCGCCCAAGCATTTGATGAAGTCATTTTTTTTAAGTTTAAGTTTTTTTTTATTTTTATTTAGTGTAAATAAGACATTCAGCCACAATCGAGGGTATAGATACTAGATCTCTAACACACACTAACTATATAAAACTGTGAATTTAAAAATAAATATCCATAATAAAATAATAATAATAAAAAATATGAAAACCTTGAAGAAGATAAAAAATAATAAAACAATTAATAATAATAACAATTGCGACTTTATTCGAAGTTGGTATGGGATCTTGTTGTGTTTA
The DNA here is from genome assembly GCA_911387785.2 of Aelia acuminata. NCBI lineage: Eukaryota > Metazoa > Arthropoda > Insecta > Hemiptera > Pentatomidae > Aelia > Aelia acuminata. The sequence goes on from OU426982.1 coordinate 92,213,262, forward strand.
ACATGTGCAAAGCTATAATATTTCCACATTTCTTACTTCTGAATGGAATTGAGACAATGTACTGAACTAGTGTAATCGCCGGCTGATTTAATTTTTTTTTAAATTATTTGGTAGACAGATAAGACCCATTTTTTATAAAATCAACATTAGTGCTCCCATTTATTGTGATTTGACGTTTATTTTTCTATCAATTTACATTTTACATCAATGTGTTCTACTGTTTTTAAAAAAAAAAAATAAAGAAAAAATTACATGAGGGCCAATCGCTAAGGACAATTTAAATGTTATTTATCTGAGTCCCCAGAGATAATGAATTCAGGACACTTAGAAGGATAAAATAATCGTTTCAGGACCTCTTTTGCCTTGGGTGCTTGGGGAGAAATGCTATAAGGTTTTGTGTCCCCAATCGGCAGTACAGATAATTTTGAATAAATAATTTTTTTTATGCTGGATATTTATTTATGGTGTTAGACATTTCTTATTTTTTATATTGCAGAATGTGATCTATGAGTGTGGCCGTTCGAGTATGTTTCTGTATATAGCATTTGACTGACGAAAGAGTCCTGTGTTTCATCTTGGTTGTATGGTAGCATAACGACGTATTCCACTACAGATATCGCTCAGGAGTCATCTACCTCTACCCTTGACCATCCTCACCAGACCTAGAACCAGAGCACGGTACTCCCCTCCTCTCTTCGGAGCACACCCTATCCAGGAGCGGATCGCCCAGGAATGCGGAGAGCCGCTGCCAATTGGGTCGCACCTTCCTGTACCGTTCCTCACTTCACCCAAGGATGTCTTTCCGCTTCCTATACGGGCTTCTTCCCAGTGCTCTGCTTTTTAGCGTTGAGAGAGTTTCAACTGCTATTTCCTCAATGGAACGCAATCTCAAGAATAGTTCACCATTTTAACCCACAAAGGAATAATAGATTTCGAAGATTCCTACGAACGATTTTATGACAGCAGTGGTTAAATAAATTTTTATTGTTTTCCATCATCTACCAACATCTGCTAAACCATGTTAAGATGATGCCTTTTGCTGTTTCGATTAGCGATTTCACGAAAAAGCGTGGATACGAGCTATGTACTATAAGGGTTGAGTTGGATACGAGTTATGTTGGCAATGTCTCGCCAAACAATAAGTGCGAATTATTCATTTATGTTCCGATCGTACACCAATTGATATTAAACTGTATTAAGACTCAAAGATTTTAATCTTCTATTAAGATCTCAACCGATTCTCGTCCCTTTGGACGTTTATCTTAGAACGTTTTTTTTTTTAAAGCCAATTTTCTCTTATCCGTAGTAATGTTTGTATTTTTAAACGTCAGAAATGTATTAACAATAATCATATTTATTTGTGTTTAACATATCATATTTTACAAATTGATTCTTAATTATCCATAATTATATTTTTACTTTTTTTAATTATATCCGACGTTTTGTCATCCAAGCCATTTCCAAAGTAAGATTCCCTGTAACCATAAAACTGTTACAATTAAATAGGCTCAATGCACTTGTCAAGCACGATTTCAAATTATAATTGTAAAAAAATAAGTTTTTCTCTGAAAGGATAGTATTATTTGATGACTTGCAAGCTTTTAAATCTGTGGCCTCAAATAAGAAAATAAATTCATATATTTATTGGTTTTTGACATTGTCAATATATAGACAGTCATCAGATTGTTGACGATCAGCGAATTGTACGGCTGATCTGCTTATCTTAGGATGGCACCCAGCAGAACTTCTTCGCTGGTTGGTTAAGAGAGTCCTCTCATTCTCCTCCTTTAAGTCTTCTTTTCGTATTCATTATCATTTTGGCTTGAATTCGTATGTAATAAACATAAATATGAGAATTGGACGCGGAAATACCCGAAACGTTACTCTTTTTTAACGTTTTTGAGAGAGAGACAGGCCGAGACCAAATCAAAGGATAGTCTTCAAGATGGTAGTTTCCATTGCTTCTTATTTCATATTTTACTAAAATATAAGAAAAGTAAAATATTTATTACTGTTATTGTTGATAATTTAATAACCAAAGAAGAATGCAATGACTGGAGAATGTCCTAAGTTCCTTTGGGAATATCAGGTAACTAAGAATATTTAAAATGGAATTTTTCAATAAATAATGACTTATTAACATCACTGTTGATATAATCTGATAAATATGAAGAAACGGGTTACAATAATGGGTTGGTAAAGGTATACGGATGACTATCTCTTATTTCTTAACTGTTAAACTAGGATGAAAATTTTGTTCATGTTGCAAGCTTATTGCTTATTAAGTAACACGTTCCTTCAACTTAATATGGGCATTACTTCACTAATTCGGTACCTTAGTCGAGGACTGTCTTAAGTCCAGATTATTAGATCTATGGGAACTATTAAAATAACCTATAGATAAATGACCTCTGTAAAATTTCACGAGATTTTGAAAGCCAAACCGTCTTATGCTCAGTGTTGAATGAATACATTTTATTTAATCAGCCAATGAAAATTGATTGGACGTGTTCATGTGTTTTTCAATTTAGACAAAATTCATAATTTGGGCTTAAAACAGTCTGGATCTGAGGTACCGAATATTTTGAGATGAGGAGCATTCTCGATTATATTATATAACTGATTCGAATAAGAATGAGGAGCCTAATGAAGCGGAAACAATGTGGTTCTCACATTGGCCATTCAAAACTTCCTTAGGAGTAAGCTACCAAGTCGTCGTTCTACAGTAAAGTTGCATAAATCCATCATCCATATGCCTGTGCAACCTGGACTCTATTGGGAAAAAAACGAAAAACTCGATAGGCTTGAGAGGAAAGTTCTTAGTACGAAAAGATGAAGGAAACTATCTTCGTGCTTCCTATTTTGTACGAGTTGGACGGTCAATAGGTTTGTGGCATGCATCTAGGATGGTTGATGAGCGAGATGCAAAGGCATTATACCAGAGAACTGCAGGCGGAGTCAGGTCTCGGAGAAGGCCGATAGGAAGGTGGAAGAACTCGGTGGTTAAGGATCTGAGGGTTACCGGGATTTCTTAGTGACTTGCTCCTGCCCGGAATATCAGGATTTGAGGGGCAAGGGAAAAGAATAAAGATTTGAAAAAGTTTTTAAGCAGCTAAAATTTTTTACACATACGAGATAAATATGTCTGAAGCAGAGGTATGCCTAAACTCCTAAGACCTCGATATGCCGGTTGGGGGTTGGAGAAGAGCAGTGTAAGAGTATTGCTGAGAAGGCAAATGTTCTCAAGGGATTATAGCGTCGTCAGATAGGATAGGATAGACAGATATGCCGCAGAAAATTACAATGATATTCGTTTTCATACGAAGACTCTGTAAGTATCATGTGGAATTTTCGCAATCAGTTTCAACGAATTATAATAGTTTAAAGCAATAATTTTTATGCCTTCATATTAATTAAATTAATTTGTTTAGTTTCCTTAATTAATATTAATCTAAATTTTTGGATGTACTTTATATATGAAGTTAAAATTTTCATTTCTCCTTTATTGTAATGTTTTAATGTTTGACTTATTAAAAAATATTTGTTAATGTGATATTTCCAATATCTCCTGTTTAAATTGTGTACTGAAACCCACTAAAATATTGTAATAATAAAAATTACTCACATAAGAACGATGGTACTTCACAGCACTTTCTCCAAAATGTGAAGTCTCATAGAGACCCTTCAAATATTTGAGAGAAATGACTTAGGTGAATGGTTGACAGTTATCCCGAGTGAATAGTAGTTTTTATGATATGATGAAGTTTAATATTGAATATACTTTTTTAAATCTCAAGTTTATTGGGTTAATATTTTTGGTGAATGTTAGATATATATATTGTTTTTTTATATAAAAATTTTAACTTAATGAAATAAATAAGTATAAAATATATAAAAGGTTAAAATATGTATAAAAGGTTAAAATAGCTCATCTAAGAGCATTTTAACATTTAACCCTTTGAGAGGGTATCGCTGTAATATTGTAGAGTTGTACGGGACGATATGGGCCCGACCCTGGCTGGCCCTTTCCCTTCTAATCCTGTCAATTATGAGCCCTTTGAAATAGTGCCCTCCTTCTCTTTGCATAATTAGAGCTGGATCAGTTATACCAGATAATATAACTGAATTAGATATACGATTGATCCTCGATACGATTGAATCTTTAATGAGATGTTATTTTAAATTTAATATATATATATATATATATATATATATATATATATATAAATAAATTAAGAGAGACTATTTATATATATATATTTAAATGAATAGGTATATGAAACCAAATAATTATATTATGAACAATTTAATTTCCTTTCCTAGTAGTGGTTCAGGGGCAAGATGTATACTATACCGCATAACAAGTTTTCGTCAGTTCGACTTGAAATGTAGGTAGGTAGGTAGGTAGGTATATGATATGTTTTTATTTTATACTAGTAAAATTTATAAACATATATACCTATATATATATATATATATATATATATATACATATATTCTTTTTTTCAGTATTGTATTAACGACCAGTCATTTTGTTGAATGTGATAAAATACAACACCACAAAGGTCATGAGGGGTGGGGACCCTCATCCTACTCCTTTTCAGTCTTTTATGAATGCCCCTATGATTTATAATTTTTTTAAAGATATCCGTACAATCTTTTCTTTTTTAGGGTTATATCTGCTCCCGTTATTGGCGATTTCGTACTTGTTCTGAACATTTTGGGGCTCAAACAATTAGAATTTTTGGCAGAGCTATCGCTATGCTCCTTTTGAACACAGCCTATTTCAGGAGATTAATGGCCGTGATTAAGCTTACTCCATTTTTAGTTAAAAAGGAGTTTGACCAGCTTTATTAGACCTCAGCTTTGGGCAATCGCTCGCTATTTAGAAATAAATTAACCCATAAAGGGATTCTTTTCAGTGTAGACTTGGGCCTTACTAAACGACGCCATATTGGCCACGCCTAGAAGTCGCAAAGTTGTACTAGTACCGAAGTTTGTTATTGTGATATCAATGTTATAATGATATTGTGTTATTTTTAACTATACCATATGAGGTGCTTAGGTCCAATTACTTTGCATTGTGCGTGTGTGCCTAATTTTAGTTTTATTCTTATAAAAACTAATCCTAGTTTTAGTTTTGAATGCTTTAAAATTAGTCTTTAATGAAGGTTTATACTCTGTTTTATGATTTTTATTTTTTTTCTTGATAAGATATTGATTTCATATCAACCATGTTAGGGAACAGCGCTGTATTTGAATTTTTTTTTTTGAAGACAAAGTGTAAAGGATTTTTGAAGTCGATGCGTAAAGGTGGGGTGATGAGATTTACCATGATGTGGTTCGATTTTCTTAAGATCAAACCAATCTTGTGGTTTTGATAAGTGTTTTTTTAAGTCCACAGGATAAAACTACCCAATATGTTTCTACATTTTGCTCTGATGAGTGTTCACTAATTCCAATCGAATTAGATAAAACTAAGATCTACTAGAAATAGAATGTTACTAAATTTATTTTGGAGTTTTACCATTAAATTTTGAACATTTTGGTCGTGCTTTAGTCCTACAAAATATTCAAATGGGAATGATTCGAGCTAGCTGGAAATGCAGAGTTGTTGATGAAAGACATTTCGGTGACAAATAGGTTCCTATTGTCACAGATCGTATTGATCGCTGCAATAAAGGGTTGTTTTGTTTAGGGTAGGCTGACACCTTCCGCTATATATTTTGTTTTTGCCGATCCTATTAGATTATTCATGGTTTTCTTATTGATAAATGTCTGCCAAATATATCAGTAAGGCTTCATAATTTCTATTTCGAGAATAAATATATAACAACTTTTTTTTTTTAAATTGGTTCGGGAAAACTATTCTGATTTAACATTTTTATCGTTCACCACTTAAAGTTAACTATCTCGAGCGCAGATAGTTTTCTTAATCCTTCGTTTCTCCTAATGTAATGGAAAACTGGTCAAAAGGGAAAATAATCAAACACTTCACTAATAGTTTTTTTGTTAAATAAACTTCACTTTATGTCTCTAACTTATATTTCTCCTATCCAGGTATAATTAGGATTGGGATCTTTAATCTGACATCGTATAGGCTCGGGACCTTCGTTTTACGCCCCATCCGAAGGGATGAATAGCCAAGAATTTTTTACTCCCGTTAAAAAATCCTAGGGCCATCTGTCGGTCTACGAAACTGATTAAAATATTCCAAAAAAAATCTATTCATAGATTCCTCAAGTTACCAAAGTTTAGGCGACATTGACCAGCCGGTTTTTGGTAATAATGAAAGAAACATATTCCCATGTTTAACGGAAAGTAATGAATGGAATCTACATTAGAATAACAAGCTACAATTTATTAAAGATTTCATTAAATCAGATAAACGAAGGTAATGTACTCTTTCTCGGACGATTCATTTACCTTTTATACTTAGATCACCAGATTAAAATATTGCTTTGGTGAAAAAAAATGTTATTCTTTTCCTTTGCAAGAATACAAAACTTCGGTATTCAGGAATACAAATAAATAATATCACAACCCATGATATAAAATCATTTTAAGGATGTAATCTAATAATCATAAGATTTAAATATTTTATCATTATATTATTCAAAGATAAAACTGTCAAAGATTTTGTGAAACCGACGAAAATAAGGACGAAATAAATATCTCAAAAAGTATAAACGGTAATTTTTTTATTTAATTTATCAGCCTCCAAATCCTTATTTTTTCGCCTGTGGTTTTTTTCCTTGCATTATTTATGATAGCCTATTGTTAAAACTGGCTGGTGATAAGATTGTTTACTATATGTGTTTGTTAGTATTATGTCATAAGATTTTATCATTAGGCATATAATTATGATTTTGTCCATCTAAATCGGTTTTTGAGCTTCCTCTTGAATCTGAGATAGTAAATAGTGGTAATAATAATTTTATTATCATTATTAAATATGACATATAATTATTATTCTAAGGAGATCCTCCTTTTGTACACCTTTCTGCTATTCGATTTTAAATAAATAATTATTTATTAAATCTGGTGATTTAATAAATGAGCGTGATCCGGATGGAATATCACCTCCTCCCAGAACTTTCGACCAAGAAACGATACGTCCTTAAAAAGTGCTCCATTAAAAACTTCCTATAGATTGTATTGGCATTATTGAAACTTTAATTTTTATTTCTCTAATAACTACGTCTTTTCTGCTTCGGGTTTGTTTTGTTTTTTTGTTACGTATATTCATAAATTAATTTTAATTTACGCATCACAAAAGTACCATAGGTTGTAATCTTATTTGGTGTATTTTGGTAAATTGTTATAAGATGCGGCTGAATCACAAAACGTTAAAAAGCAAAGTTGTAACAGAATTATGTTTAACTTCAATTGTAGAATATACAGATGATGTTTAACGTTTTATTTTTATATTAATTTATATTGTAACGTAAAACAAAACAGAACACAAAGTATATGATTTTAAATAGTTCTAGACCCTTTGGAACAAACTCTTCTATTACATGTTTGTGACCATCTACGCTGTCCTACAACCTTCCAGGCAGTTCTTCAGACTATGTATAAGGAAAGATGGACCGGATAGTTAGTCTTGTTCTGAAGCTCAAGTCAGATGTTTTTTTTTGCGTTACTGTGTAGAGATACTTGTAAACTGTTTAATTATTTGTGTTTCCATAGTTTGTGTAGCATTGTAAATTGTTGTTTTGGTTCAATAAAAAAAATGTTTAGCACAATTAATAACACATAAATTAATAACACAATTAAATATCGTAACACATAGGTGTTACGATATGAAAGTAATAAAAATAGATTAATATAAATAATATTATACCATATAACTATTGTAACACTTATGTTTGTCAACAAATATTTATTAACGAACATATAACAATTATCAATTCCAACGAATTAATACAACTCAAATATTCGGGCAGTTTACAAAAATGATAACGTTATAACACACTAATTATATGACTTGAGCGTCACAGAATAAGACTGTTCAATCAATCGCTCCTTACATATAGTATTAAGGAGGGTCTAGAACGATGTAGATTCTTGTGGAAGCTGGTGGAACAATCTAGATCCAAACAGTTTGGTCTAGCAAACGGTCTGGGATTTCAAATCATATATCTTTTGTTCTTTTTTATTTAACGATTTAACGTTACACTATGTTGTAAATTAAAAAAAATATTATTTGCTATTCATTTTCAAACAATCAACCAATAAATTTATTGGTTACTGCAAGAGATACGAGTTTAAGGTTTTCTTGGGTTTTACCATTAAATTTGCTAAAAAAGCTGAAGTAATTGTTTAAAAAAAAATGTTTTATTTTCTAAATACTTTCTATGATGTTAGTAAATTCACTTCTTCATATCCCTAGCACGAGCTATCCCTCACATCACCACCCAATGAGAGACAGCCCGAGATATAGGTGTTATAGGATAAAACAGTTTGAAGGGTTATTGACCCGCTGCTAAGTAGATAATGACCGGTGATTGGTCTTTGTTCCTCTATCGGGAGCAGTCAGTCCTCATATCGGCACCTCATTACCTCCCTCTCTCTTGCATATAGATTTTTCCTTTTCACCTCTACAAGAAGTGGAAGATCTCTATTTGGTGGTCGTCAAAGGGTCACAGGTCTTTAAGACAATAAAGAATAAAATAATATGAATTTCTTTTCTCAAGTGTTCAATATTCAAAATTCAATCGTAGTAACTTTTTTCTATATAAAAATAAACACAGTAATTCCAGTAAATTTATTTTAAAATATTAGGGTATTATTAACATTTAAAATTCTGATATTTAACAGTATAAGGAAGCAAGAAATTCAAAATGTCGTACAATCAACAAACTTTTTGGCTCCCAATGTTTTTAAAATTAAAAAAAAAAACAATTGTAGATACAGAATGATAGGCCTCAAAGTCTCGTATTATTTCAATAATAGACTTAATCATGAAGATTACATGCCAAATTTTCGCCTATTCAGGCATCTTCAGGGCTGTAAGGGTTTCACAGTCAAGCTAGAAACAGACTGAAACCTTCCCATATGGAAGGAGGGCTAATAGGGAAATGTGTTGCCAACATTCAGACAAATTTAGATAACCGAAATAATAATTCAATCAGGTCTATAGAAATTTAAAGATATTTTTTTTTTTTTTTCGGTTGGCGCATTAGGCCTAATGAGACCTTTGGCCGCGCAGTGTGGTCTTGTTACAGACATTTGTTTTGCTTGCGGGAGTACAGACAGCCTAGATGGGGTAGCCCAAACCTCACGTTGCTGCAAGCCATTGTTACCATGGTACAGCGGCAGACCATAACCAATCCCATTGGGGCCAATTTGGCAGTGTCCTTCCCACCGATGGCGTCAGCTCTCTCGGGTTCAAGGACAGTGACAAACTGGTCTAGGTCCAAGGATTATGGTAGCTCAGAGTCAGCAGGCCCCGAGGACCTATATTTCTTTCCCTGAAGCATAACGTCCCTGAACCAAACCTCCGGGCGGTTACTGACATCCTGGAAAACCACACCACGATTCTCGATGAGATACACGGGGAAGGTTCATCACTCCTACGCCCGGTCGGTGTGAGTCGCCTCCAGTAGGCTGACGGGTCTCACATACCCCGGGTGAGGGTAGACTTGGACTGCGTGACTTTTATTGGTGGGCGGTCACCCGAATGGAGCGGTCACCCATCTAAGTACTGACCACGATGGACGTTGCTTAACTTTGATTATCTATTGCAAGTGCCCTTGTCCACTCGGCCATCCCGGCCCCTTAATTTAATTTAAAGATAATATTAAAGTTGAAGATGGTTTAATTAAGGTAATTTAATTTTACATCTATGCATACATACATACACACTTACACCCATACACACATACACACATGTACATGTACATACCTTATCGAAATTCTTTGAGGTTAGATAAACTGTTAAAAATTAATAATTATCAGATCTCCCTCTCTCTAAACATCCAAAACTCCTATCCAAATTAACATTTATATCGAGTTATTATTACTCTTCTTTTATCAATATAACACTCTAAAAAGAAATATTTTTAAAATTTCATTGAAATTGGATAAACTGGTAAACATTTAATGACTACTCCCATCCAATTTACCGATGTTTTCATATTTATTCGGCTATAAAGGGCGGAGAGAAATTCAACATATTAAATATGATAAAAATCGGTCCGGCCGTTCTCGATTTATTATTAGGTTAGCAACTAGACTTCGTTTTATATACTTACAATAGATTGTAAAATGCCACATTTACAATAGATGCCACAATTAAATTTTAGAATAGGACTAAAAATTCAAAGATCTCAAACTAAAACTTAATCTTTTGGATACACATAAAAATATCTTTTCAAACTTTAAATCTGATTTACCCCTATTGGAAAAAGATATCACTTAAAACGTCTGTCTTCTTGGCCCACATTTAATCGATAGTAAAGGAATAATAATATTTTTTATGTTTTATTAATGTTGCAATCATACTAGGAATCGGTGGATCGAAATCTGTTTTTTATTTGTGATGTGCCTTATCACCGATCATCTAATGCAGATGAATTAAAAAATAAAAATTTACATTTTTTTTCATTTGCCTTACTCAGTTTCTATTTTTCTTTCTTTTTTTTTATTATAATTGAGTAGACTTGATTAATTGTAGTATAAAAGGATGACCACAGTTTTGATCTACGCAGCTACAGCTATAGCGGACAGTTGATAAGGGGACGTTGGGGACGACGAAGTGATTAGTTGGCCCTGTCGTGCGGTTTCTCTCCTGGGTCAGTATACACTGGGGGTCCCATCTGTCACCCGCTGTATATTAACTTCATTATCCTTATATTTATATAAGTTATATTATATATATATATATATAATATATATATATATAATATATAGATTTTTTTATATATTAAGAAATTTTGATTTGATTAGGTTCAATTGATATCTATTTAAGCAAAGATTGGTGTATCGTTGGAATCTGACCTCCTGATTTGTTAGGGCCTGGATTCACGTGCAACAAAAGCTCTGAAGTGTGCTATAAGATCCTTAATTGTAAGTAAGTAATATTCATTATTATAGTTATAGGGCTCTTTTCCGGCTTTCAGGAGCTAGGTCTCAGTGGAGGGAACCTCTGAGACTAAGTTTTAATTCCTTCATAGATTTCTAAAAGAAATTGGGTATTTTTAATGGAACAGTAACCTTTGTCAGTTTCTGGCAAGAAAGCATTGAAGGCTAAAATTCTAAAATTAAGTATCAATTCACCACGAGCAAGTAGAAATAGGTTGGAAGTGAAAGTTGTGGGATGCCCGCATCGCACCAGATTTTTTGTAATTTAATTATACCGATTTAAAGATAACCAGAATATGTTAATGGATCAAAAACGATAAACCGTGCGAATCCGGGGCCGGGATAGCCGAGCGTGTAGGAGCGCGACCCGTTGTTGCACGCTCGAGCCGAACGGCGGCGGTTCGAATCCGCCCTGGGAGGGTTGACTTTTATTTCGTGGAGGCCCCACGGAATAAATCTCGACCCTCCCACTATGGTTAGAATAGGTTGGTTACACCTCTAGAGTAACCCCCCGTATGCCACACATGGCCTGGTAGGGGTACCGAAAAAAAAAAAAAAAAAAAAAAAAAAAAAAAAAAAAAAAAAAAAAAAAAAAAACCGTGCGAATCCGAAATTAAGTATTTGAAGTTTGTATATGCTCGTTAAGTCGCAGGAAATCAATGTATTTTTTTATTTTTTATTTTATTTTAATGCCAGTTAGATATTACTTATTTTGAGATCCGCATTAAATATGGTATATCTTTGTGCCCATAATAGAATTTATTTCATACAGATAATGTTTCTGGCTGTAGTTTTCGCTTTTGACCATTTCTCATGAAACACTTGCATATTAAGTTTTCATAAGAAATAAGTTCTTCTAATCCTGCACAATTTATCTTTATTGGGAAAGATAAAAATTGTGTAGCATGAAACACATTTAAGATACACATTAGTTGGCTAAAAATAGAAATATAATTAACGTATCGTCGAATAACATTAAAAATTTTAATTATAATTAATCAAAATGTGCAAGAAATACGCACTAAGAATCTTACTATAAACCCAAATGTGCACAAGTACCTAAGTTTGCCAAATTTCCAAAAGCCCTAGAGATTTAAAGACAAGACTCTGCGCTGAACTCAACTTTTTTCCATTATGAATTATATTTTTGAAAAAAAAAATGTGCATATTATTATTAATTTATTAATATTTTTTCTGTTAAACTTATGGAATCTGGAATATTATAGAATATGTTATTATCAATGAATGTCATTTATTTCACCAAATGAAAAACGCATTTAAATATGATGTGCCTTTTGGCGAAGGATTTGCTATATTTTTTACCACTAAGTTCACGAAATCCTGCCCCTTACCCAAAGCAAACAAAGCTCGTGCTTAAAGTTTTAATGACGTGTAGGCGTTTACTAATGCCATTTGTGTTGGTAGCGAGTGGGAGGGAAAAGAGCTTAGCTTCTTTCCCATTTCATTTATTTATTGTTTGTAAGTGGGGTGATTTATTTGTAAGTCCCCGCATATAGTTGAAAAGCTTCTTTGTCCTGAACAAGAACACTTCAACTTTCCTCTTGGAATATTATATATAATCTTTTTTCTGTGTGGATTCTAGTTCCTCGAAAAAAAAAAAAAATGTTTTTTTAAAAGCAGTTCTTCCATTCTTGTTTTCAACTTATGCCTATTGGCGAAATCGTATATAGAAGTACATATCTTTGTACATATTTCAAATATATTTATATTAACATAAAGAAATTACATCTTTGTGTATTATTCGGCTATCTTAAATTATATACTACATATACTCCTAAAAAGTGATTTTAGCTTCCACATCGTGGTAACCATTATTTTGTAACATAACATGTTTTTATGCCTAGCATCGCATAATAATAATAAATTTGATAAAATATAGGTATGTAATAAAACAATAGCGGGTTAGGACGCTAAATAGATACTTTTTTTATTCGCAGAGCGAATGTTTATCCAGCGTTTTTAGTGTTTTATTGTAGATTTTTATCAAAGAATGGACAGGATAGCCCGAAATATATTTTAATAGACTGTAAATGGACTGAAATTTGAAAGATGTATCGTTACACTGTAATTCTATCTCCCATCGTCTTATATATAATTAAGAATTTTAATTGCGAATTTTTAAGAATAGAACTTCAAAAAAAAAAAAAATAATAATATGGGCTTACCCCGTAATAGTTCTGGATAAACTAGAAGATGTAAATTGTGTACTCCGGAGGTAAAGAACACCAGGTTTTTATTTTTATTAAATTAACCACTTCAGATTTAAGTATTATAAAATATACTTCGTTAAACTTGTTTTTTCGTTACTTATAGACAGCTTAGTGAACTTTAATCAGAACGTTGATAAGTAGTTGGGAGTAATTATCATGGTATTTTAAATAATCAAATTGCTAAATTTAATTCAATAAAAAAATTTACATGGTGTTTACTTTCGCGGTACTGATATAATAACGCACTGCATGATGAAAGTCCTATTTGAATAGCAGGTAACATAACTTAATTATCTTATGCCCGAATTTATTTAGTTATTATTCCTATGCTAACTGCTAAATTTTTAAAACGGTCTACAATTTTGAGATGTCTTCAAGGTTATCATTTAATATATTTTCTTGCTTACTATTCCACCTAAAGGTTTTTGTTATTCTACCAGACTGTTATCTCTTTCCTCTTCACTCCTTTTCCCTCTTTTAAGATTTTTCATTTCCGCTATAGGACGGATTCCTTAATGCGCGATTTTCTCTGTTTGTACCTATCGCTATCTCAATGTCAATTATTCTTTACAATAATAATACATATATTTATTTCTATTGTTATAGGATGTGTTTTAGTTGGATAGAACGGTTTTATCCTCATAGTACATAGAAAAGTCTCAGAAACTATTTGCATTTGAATCTATTCGTTTTTTTTTGCACCTATGGATTTAAAAACAACATAATTTAATATGAAGTAGAATAGCTTTCAGATTTTTATCATTAACATTGATATTATTTCTTATTAATCAAGGAATCTTTCTCGAATCTTCCGTTTACTTCTCCTTTCAGGCAGACTTAATCTTTCACTTTCTTGATGAAGCATTTCTCAATATGTTTTGCCGTTTCGGCGGTCGGTGTTGTATTAGCGTCAAAGAGATGAGGTTTAGCCTAATTGCGATTCGCAGTTTAAGGAGGAGATAGCGAATGACAAATATCTAACTTTGATTAAAGTTTGCCAAAGGATTAACTGCTATTGACGGGGAAGGAATCCTCAGGCAATATAACTTGTATAATGGTTTTAATCTACCTTGTAATATTGACATTTCGCCTCTGTTCTTTGTTTTGATATTGAAGATATCATTCATCAAACGCGTTCATTATTTTTTTTTTTTTAAATAAGTAAAATGATAAATTAATGTAATTTTTAAAAATATTTACTTAAGTGAGTTCATTTATACCGAAAAATGTGATGGATTAATTTCTCCTTCTTTACTAATTTCATTCACTAAAATCTAGTTGGGTATCGGTATGTTCAAACGTACTCAGCCTATAATATTTTTTTTTTTTTTTTTTTTTTTTTTTTTTTTTTTTTTTTTCGGTTGGCGCATTATACCTGATGAGACCTTTGGCCGCGCAGTGTGGTCTTCTTACAGACATTTGTTTTGCTTGCGGGAGTACAGACAGCCTGGAGGGGGTAGCCCAAACCTCACGTTGCTGCAAGCCATGGTCACCATGGTACAGCGGCAGACTACCAATCCCATTGGGGCCAATTTGGCAGTGTCCTTCCCACCGATGGCGTCAGCTCTCTCGGGTTCAAGGACAGTGACAAACTGGTCTAGGTCCAAGGATTATGGTAGCTCAGAGTCAGCAGGCCCCGAGGACCTGCTTCCCTGAAGCATACCGTCCCTGAACCAAACCTCCGGGCGGTTACTGACATCCTGGAAAACCACACCACGATTCTCGATGAGATACACGGGGAAGGTTCATCACTCCTACGCCTGGTCGGTGTGAGTCGCCTCCAGTAGGCTGACGGGCCTCACATACCAGGGGGTGGGGGTAGACTTGGACTGCGTGGCTTTTATTGGTGGGCGGTTACCCGCATGGAGCGGTCACCCATCCAAGTACTGACCACAATGGACGTTGCTTAACTTTGATTATCTATTGCTAGCGCCCTTGTCCACTCGGCCATCCCGGCCCCCAGCCTATAATTTAATAGGGATTATTAATGAATGGGATCATAAAATTATAATTATATATAAAGTTTTATTATAGTTACATGTATTATTTTTGCCCCTATTGGGTCCCATGGATCTGTATGAAGTAACTATTGCCAGTTATTTTTCAACCAGTTAACTTACTGGCATACCTTGAGCAAAAAAAAAACTAGTTTGTATGTATTGTAATTCATATAATCAAATTTAAAAATAACTCTGAATAATATATAATAAGTCATATTAAAAGTATTTTGGAATAGCCTGGAATGTTCAAGGAATTCAATAAAAAAAGTTTCGGTGGATGCCCCATTTAGAGGTATACGTTATACACAGCGAAAAAACAAATTTTTAATTAGACCGAAATCTAACTCACAAAACTTTTCGCTCGACTGCCCTGGAATGCTGCTTGAATTCAGTAAAGTTTCTCCACGAAATTCAGCGAAAATGTGCGTTGAAAAGGCATTCTTCTCTCACTTCTGAAATATAATCTAATTTTATATAAATTTTTTTTCATGGTAATAGTGTCAAATAATTTAAAATCGCACTTACACATTATAAAATATTGGTTTTATCATAAATGCTGGTGATAATTTATAACATAAAGGTTCAGCACCTTTTCTGAAATCGGAACGTATGCCGTCTAAAGTTATATAAGTTTAGAAAATGTCACTTGACTCCACCAAGTTTCTACTGCGCCTTCGTCTCGTTTACCTCTTGGCTAATTGATTTTAATGAGGACAAATGCATGGTAGTTATAACCGGACGGATCACTTAATTCTTGTGTAAGTACCAGCGAGGATATTCGAGTATTCTTTACGGGCTCATTTTGAGTGAGAGTTCAGAGGTTTGTTAAACCTTATCAATAAATATATCACCTCGCAATTTAAACCTTGAAGATTGTTGTTCGCATTTTATAGTTCTTGGGTTATTGATTGGTGGCAAGGGAATTAATACAAAATCTTCTGATCACTATCTTAGTTCAATAACTATAAATATATATCTAACGTATAAGTAAACATACTACGGTTTTTAGATTATACTGTGTATCGAAAGCCCGAATCGATTTGTATTTCTGATGATAATGAGATGAGAATTCAATTCTAATTGCAAAAATTATAATTTTTCCTATAAGTCACAATTTTTAGCGGATCTAATACAGAAGAAAAAAACGCAATCAATAACAATCCAGTCTCAAACAGACACAATATATTTACAGCTTATTTGACAGAAAGAAGTGAAGATGAATCCTTCAACTTGGTCACCTGAAAATGAATAGGAGCTTTTACACATTGGATACATTCTGAATAGAAAATTTATTTCTAACAAGGTAATAATTAAATTACTATTCAAAATTTTCTGACAGCTGATTATATCACCGTGCCATGTATTTTTGAATGCCATGTAACTACTGATTTCGGCATACATATACTATCTCATACTCCAATCCTACCTCTCCTTCAGATTCTTCTCTATCCGTCCAATCTTAGTAGGAGTTCCGAAGGGATCAATACTGGCTCCGTTTCTTTACATCATATACACTCAAGATATCCCTACCAACTCAAAAAATTAACAATATGCCATGACTCCAGACTTCCTTCACTGAATTTACAACACCACTTACTTAATTACAAAAATGGTACTCACTCTGGAAAATTAAAATTAAATCATGACAAATCACAGGGCATAACTTTCACACTCAGACGAGAAAAGTGTCCCCAGTTTATATCGGCGTCAACCAAATTCTTCAGACAGAAACTGTACGTTACCTTGTCAAAATGACAAAAAAGACCTTATAAATACGTTTAAAAATACTTTACCCTCTTTTTCCCAAATCTTTTAAATTGAAAATTAGATAAAAACTGAACATACGCCTATTTACTTAAACCCTTTTGGACATACGCTTCACAGATTTTCGACTCAGCTAAAAAGACGAACTTAGAAAAATTATTAACTTTTCAACCCAAAATTTTAAGACTAACTACGCTCCTATAGGTACGTAAATAACCAAACTCTGCATACAGACTTACAACAACTAACTATCGAACAACACTTGCGAACTCTTTATTCACGATTTTTTGTTAAATTGCACGGACATAATAACAGATTAATTAACTACACGGCCCGTTAGAAGGCGACTAAATAGAGGCTGGATGAGAGACCTCCCCTCTCCTGAATAAGTTTAAAGTTTCCCTGATGCCCATAATGCCTTAATACTAACGCGTTGCAGCCATTACATTGTTATTCGCTGATTATCGCGGATTGCTGACAGGCGTGAATCAAAGTTTGAAGACAAAAAAAAATATGTATTGTCTATACATAATAATTTTATATTGATAAACTTATAATTTACCATTTATAGGAAAGCAAATTTTCCAGAAATTACAGATTCCAACGTTTTATGCTCTCAACATTAAATGCTTTGGTATCGCGATGGGTTTTTCAAACATGAATTATTTCTCAGTAATTTAATTAAATTGATAACGGTACGATTGCATGGATAAGCTTTTAATTTTATGATATTTAATTGTATACATTAACCAAAATAATAAAATGTTATTATTAAGTTATGATGCATCTAGCGACCGAATACTTTTGTATTTGGCCAATTTTAGATATCCATTTAAATAATTGAAACGTAGTTATCCTGATTTTATCCATTTTAATGCATTTTAGGGGTCGCTTTCATTTAATGTCATATTTTTAGGAGAAATAATAAAAAAAATCAGATACTTTTAAATATTGTAGTATAAATATGATACAAAATAATATAAAAGTATGTTATAGTGAATAGATATTTGAATAGAATATAATGGTAAACGTTAAGGAATGAATTAAAATATCAATATGAAGATTATCGTGAGAAACTTGAACAAAATAAAAATTAAAGTGTTATTAAAAATATGGAAAATGGAATAGGTCAGTTTTGAAATTCTACACTTCATAAATAAAATATGAAATTACTTAAAATAAGATTTTATATTGTAATAAATCGAATATGAATTGCATATATACATTTTTTATATGATAGAATTTAGTTTTTGTTTCGTTATTATTATGCACAATGCACTCTTGATGCTATTATGTATGACTTAAAAATAATCAGTCAATACTTCACTTATACTTTATTCTATGCTATCGATTTATATGAAATTTTAGATTTCCTTATTTTCTAGTTCAACTTGCTTTCTTCCCTCCACAATTCTAGTTAATAGCTTAGAAACTTTCTATGAGTGGGATCGACTTTAAACGTTCCTGTGAAATCCATACGTCAGCTTTTACCCTTGGTTTCCTATCTTTTTACTTTCACTTACCTATATATGAAATATATAGTAAGTGGAAGTATTGCGATCGTGAAAATTTTCGACTTCCGGTTTTCAACGGAAATACACGTTTTGGGGTCCCCTGAGTCGAAATAACCAAGTCCCGCGAAATGGTCTGTGTGTGTGTGTGTGTGTGTGTGTCTGTGTGTATGTGAACAGACTAGCTCAAAAACTATAAACCGTGCGAACCTGAAATTTGGTATTTAGAGTATGTATATGCCTGCGATGTGACAGCAAAAATTTCATCAAATTTACTCAAAGGGAGGGGGTACTTTATTTAATAACTTTTTAAGTTTTTTTTTATTTTCTCAAAAACGGCTCTAACGATTTTGATTAAACTGAGTATTTGATCTATTTATATGCCCGAGATATGACTGTAAAAATTTCATTAAAATTGATCAACCGGAGGGGGGACTTTACTTAATAAATTTTGTATCATTTTCACGTGTTTTTTTTATTTATTCAAAAAAGGCTTTAACGATTTTGATCAAACTTTGTATTTGATGTATTTATATGCCCGAGATATGACTGTAAAAATTTCATCAAAATTGATCTACAGGAGGGGGGACTTTATTTCAAACTTTTTTCCAATTTTTACCTTTTTGATCGATTATCTCAAAAACGGCTTTAACGATTTTTATCAAATTCGTTATGTTTAATGAAAATTAGTTGTTATTTAATATCAGGTAAGCTTTATCATTATTAAAATGTTCTGAGAGGGCTTAAATGGGGAAGGGGCCTTTTTTGTTTTCCTATAAAGTACCTTTGTTTTAGTTTATATTGAGAAATGAACTGTCTGTCATCACGCCTAAAAATAAGAAATGGCTAAATATGATATATGAAGAAAATCAAGTAAACATATATAGGAGAAAAGAAGAAAAATAATCCGTCAACTCATAAAGCACCTTGAGCTCACGCATGCGCCGTACGCCTTTAATGACAAACCAATGCGTTATTATTAAAGATGTTCTGTTCATTTGAGAAGTGGCAATTAACAAAACGCATTAAGTTCTAATCTAAGTAAGTTGGTAAGTGAAAGTTGTGTGTTGCGCGCACGCACCAGATTTTTTTTTTCGATGTTGGTTTAATATTATATATCGGTGCCTGCTATGAGTTTGAAAGTCCTCAAAGGTCGAGTTCACTTTCGTGAAACCTTTTACTTCAATAGAAAGTTGGATCAAAGTCTTCTTATAAGTCTTATTTAAGTAACCCAAGCCTTTTGGGGTGGAATGCGTTGACAAGTCCTTAAAAGGCTTTTAGTTTCCTTAAATCTTATTGCGACCGCATCGAGCGGTACTATTGCGACCGTATATATCCACCCGTCAACGATAAACTGTTCCCAAGACATGTTCCCCGGCACTTCTCTTCATTTGGGCAATCTAATCTTTCTTCACTACGGAAAAGAAAACGAAACGTTTAATCATGACCTCATAAATACTTGTTACGCAGATATCATCAAGTTGCTTTCATACCTTAAGCTTCCTATTCCAGTTTTGAAGGCTGATGTAAGATAATATGGGCTGAAGTGGTTTCAATGAAGACCAGGCGGAAAGCCACATCAATGTTATCACTTAAGTGATCATGTTAATCGCAAGCGAAACTCACTTAACTCAGTCAATTTTTATTCTCTTAATGAACTTCCATTCTAACGTATGATTTCAGCCATCAAAATTTTTTTCCAATGGTATCTGGGAATATACTAGAATACCGATCAACCGATGAAAAACATCATAAACAATTCTTTGAGATTCTGAAATAAGTTCCCTCAATTTATTTACCTATTCTGAATATTTCTATTGCAATTTTTAAAAAAGGCATGCCTATTATATCAATTTCTGATAATATAGGCTAGAACGTAAATGACCAAACATACAAATAATTCTGATCAATCATGTACTCCAATAACCGACCGACTTACTGCACAATTTGCAAACTCCCCCTCCATGTCACCCCCCCCCCCACCGAAAAGGTTGGTTTTCCCCTTTTATTTGGTAAATTTTGGTCAGCCTATCCTGTTTTATCAGGACGCGATTTAGTAAACTTGCCATTTTCAGATCTACAATAGATAACCATTTCCCATAAATACCCTGGGGCCTCTATAAGAGAGCTTATTACTATTAGTTCCTCAAATGTTAAAGGAATTGTTAATAACAGATAAAACTTCAAATTAAAGGTACTTTATAGGAAGAATTTTTTCCTTCGCCATTTAAGCTACATCAGAACATTTCAATGATGATGAAACCTACCTCATATCAAAGAATACTTGATTCTCTTTGAACATGACGAGTTAAATCAAAATTGTTAGACGCATTTTTGAGAAAATAGTAAAAAACATTACATTTTGAAAAAACTTTATGAATTAAATATCCCTTTGTTTACTTAATTTTGATGAAATCTTCAAGTTATGATTTTCAATTTATGTAGGAAGATTTAATTTATATAGGAGAATTTATTGGTTATGTTTGCGAATAACCTTTTTTGCGTTCCTGTAAATTATACTTATAAAACAAGAATCATATTTGAGTTGGTTGCAGATTTCTATTTTTTTTTTTTTTTTTTTGTCAGAATTATCTTTCTTACGATAATTCAAAATATCTTTATATTGCAGATCTACTCGAAATGAAGAAATTAAATAAAAAACCTGAAACATTTATTATAAGTTTTCATAAAACTAAAAATACTATAAAATTCTTAAAATGAATTTATAATAGTAAAGCAATTTTAAGAAGGCTTAAACGAGGTGTATTTTTCAATATATTATTTCCCTGGTTTTAGAAGTAATTTTCATTTGGAAGTAAATAAAAATAATACCATTTGAATTAACCCTTTAATAACATGAAAATTCTCTGTGTAGAAATTGGATTTCAGATTACTGAATAATCATTAAAGTGGTAAAACACCTTCCACCGGTTTTAAAACCACCAGTGGTTTTAAAACACTTCTGTGATAAAAAATAATTAAATTTAATTTTAGCCTTTAAAGTTCTAATTTTTTTTATAAGCGGTATATTAAACAACGTCTAAAATAAATTAAAAATTTTATTCAATAATTTATAATTTTCCCACATTTATGATCTATAGTAGGTGTGGATAAACCAATGTATTAAGCCTAATAAAGCTTGATTTATTTTGATTTTGATTTTGCAAATACAAATTTTTTAGCTCTGCGTTATTACAGGTTAACTTATATTTAACTATGTTATTAATTTTTCATTAATGTATATGTATTCATATAAGTAACTATGTTATATAATATGTTGTATAGCTATAATCCTGCGTATATTATTTTCTTTACCACTGTTAGTTTACACTAATGGTCTTCGCCGAATTATATGTTTAATTCGTCTTAATTTTAATTAAGTAAATTGAAAAACATCTTTTTTTTTTTTTTTTTTTTTTGGCTTTAAGATTTTATCCAAATCCTATTCAGGAAAAACATCTTTTGCTAATTATAGCGAAGGACGATGCCAGTGATTAGGATAGCTTTGCCAGTGATAACTGGGACACGAAGAACCGGGCAATCATGCTAAGTGGCCTTCTTGGATGGCTGAAAGAAATTTCACTTCTGGTCTTAATGGTAAATAGTCCCCTTTTTTTGTGACGAAAAGTTGTGCAACGTTTTTATCCCGGTTAAATATTGTTGAAAATATTAAATCCTCGTTAATTTTCTTAAGGTCAAATTATTAGTGGATTCGAACTACCGAACTTCGCGTGTATATTAATGTAATTAACATTTTTTTTATTTGTACGTGTTCATTTAGGTTGATCTTTCGAACCGATTCGAAAAAATGCTCATAAAATAGAAAATCCTACATTTCTATCAGATTCCCAAATTCTTCTTTATCTTATATACTGATTATTTAGCTTCCAATTTTCTGAAAAGATTTTTCAACTTTTTTATGACAAAAGGGTTCTAGCTGGTAAGTAATTTAATAAATTTACATTTAAAATATCTATATGACCAATTTCTTATTAAATCAACACTAAGGATTCAAATTATATCATAAATGCTTTGTTACAGTAAATTTGTTTTTTTTAGTTAATATAGGCAGCTTAATGATTAATAATTAACCTTTTTTAAATTCCAGTGTTTAATTTAATGCATCAGAAAAAATGGACATTGTGGTGTTTTCTGGTGGTACTGATGTGTCATTAAAAAAATATGGCTTAAAAATTATTTTCATACAATAAAAACCAATAGTTATGTTGAAAAAAGTAACAATACACAGACGAAGAACAAAAAAAATATCTTACGAGTATAATATGTATATGTATATGTATAAGTGTGTGTTTATATGTACTTGAGTGTATGCATTGATTCCGAATGTATATTCGTAAATATATTTATGTATATCTAAATAAACTTTTTTTCCTCTGACTTTTTCGTCATAACAATAAGTAATAGGATATCCTAAATAGTATTTTTTTAAAAATATCGTTTTACATTTCGTTTAGCCATGGAGATTTAAACAAATTTTAACATATTGTTATTGTGAATAGTGTACCATATAATTATTGTTGGAACCTGATTCTTTAAAAATAATTATGTCGTATCCTTTATCATGAACCAATTTTTCACGGGTTTCCTGTATTGGCTAACTTTTTTATGGAAAAGTTGGTTCCACATAGTTATGGTATTGATTTATATTAATTTAAGCTATTGAGTTTTGTTTTGAATTCTTACCTCTATTAATATCTAAAAATATTTTTATAATTATATGTTACTTAGCTATAATAAGCTATAATAAACTCAAATGATCCAATATTGGAAAGCTGGGCACGAGGAGGTGTCTGAACTTTTTTAATAAAACAAAATTTGTTTTCTCTTCAAATTTTAACAAAGTAAATATCTAATGGCTTTGCAACAAGTTCATGTTGAATCAGACTCGACAATCGATCACTACATATATTAAAAAATGTCCATGCATTCCTTCATGGTGAATCGAAAAATCGAACGGTATTTCTTACACAACTGCAACTGTTTCTTATTGTTAAGTTATCAAATTTAAAAATTTATGAGATTTTGCAAATGATAAAATAAATAAAAGCAAAAAAAAAAAAAAAGCTCAGGCAAAAATGGGTTAAGTAGGTACTTAGCCGGTAGTGTCAAATGCCGAAAACTGTTATCAGATGCCGTTTTACTCTATAATATTTTAAAATACGAAAGCTTTGATGGAGTTATATAATAGATAAATGCGGCATTTCTTCAATGGAAAAACCCGCTGCTTTTATTATGTAATTCAATTGGTTGGACCAGTTGGCCCAAGACCTCGACGCACAAATCATCCATCGGCTAAATTGGACGTCTCATTACTCACCCGAAACGACTCTTAAATAATACTTAACTCGGCAGTGAATCAAGGGACCAAATAGAGAATAGTGTTACATCTCGTTGCCCTATGATCTTGTCCAAATTAACCTTGCTAGGACTCATATGAACTATTTCTGGGCCAGGAGTATCTACTGATATGTTGGTTCATTGCCTTTTCCTGCTAAAATTTACTCATTTGTATTATTCTTTGGTTCTTCATTTATAAACGAGTATTACAATCATTCTTTATCTTCTTGCACCTTCCCAATGATCACTCGAAGAAAATAAGTCATAAGTCATATTTACATTCATTTATTATTTAAATTAAAATAGTAACAAAAGTACTCTCTCATCAGTGTTAAATGACAAGAAGACCAAGACCAATTAGTTGTCACTGCAACATACTAGAACTTAACGCATTTCTTCCTAAGGCAGAAATAATGTGATTTTTTAGAGTTTCTCATTATTTCTACTTTAAATATAAATTATTTGTAAATTTAAAAATTATTTCCCTTCGGGAGCACTATTTTTCGGTTGGACCCTTTCAGTTGATTGGGGCCAATTGTTTTAAAATAACATTCATAATCAATATTAGACTCGAAAGGCATTGTAGAAATTGTTAAAAATTAATTATTCATTTTATCTTGATACACCAATAATTTAGTACGAATTTTCACGTATCTGGAGTTTTCAAGTTTACAAATCACTTACTTAATAAAAATTAAAACAACTTTGACTTTGTCATTTTAAAACATAATTTATAACCTTAATTATTAAATAATTTAGGAGAATGAAAGATGAAAGATCACCCAATTTAATTTTCGATTGGGAGCCGTAAGGGAGGGAAAAGGCGTGGAAGATAAAGGAAACTTAAACAATGTTGAAGAAAGCGTGTGCGGTCATGGTTTGGGAGAGGAGGACATACAAAACAGGAAGAAATGGAAAGAGGGACTATAAGAGTTATTTGGCATATTTAAACGTATTTGGTTGAAGGAAACCCAAATGAAAAAATAAAAAGAAATAAAAAAAAACCCTTATGCATTAATCAAAGACAAAAAAGAATTTCATAATAATGAAAATTGATAAATATTGAAGCACAATGATGCAATCGATAGGTAACAGTACTCCATACCATTTAAAACTCTACTAAATGACAATGACAAGTGAAGTCAGATAATTCCCAAAATAGTATTTTAGAACCAACGCAGTATCTCCTGTATGGATATCTAATATACCTTCATGAAAGCTTCTCGTCTTTTTCGGAGTTATTCCGCGAGATCTTAACCAAAGACCTCTCGTAGTGAACTGTCTCTCATGATTATTCGTTTGAATTATTTCTTTTCCTTTACTAGTTATCACTTTTTCCTGTTAGAAATACTCCCGTAGATTAAAAAATGATAGAATATTACGTTTTGATTTAGCTTGTTTTAACCCGTGTTTTATTTTGAGTAGATTGTATGAAGTATGACATTCTTAATTTAAATTTGTCTTGAGGATTTATAATAACAGCAAGATAAGTATTGAAAACAATAAAACTAAAAAAAAATTCCTTCACATTTCGTTTTGACAAGCTGGTCAACTTGTAGTTTGCAATCTGGTATCTACATAATTGGATTAGTTTCTAAGCTATTGGTTTAATTTCTAATCCAGTAATCTAGGTTAAGTACTCCACTTACTTATTGATTGATCCAAATCCTATATCTATATCTATATCCACGTAGATCTTGTACTGCAAATTGACCTCTGATAACATAGTTAACTGTGTGAGATAGTTGTAAAATAGTTACCATCGCAGAGAAGTATATTCGGAGCGGAGGGTATCTACCTGAAGTAAAGTTTACGAGTATGGGCGAGGACTTAGCCGGGACTTGAGAT
This sequence comes from Aelia acuminata, assembly GCA_911387785.2. NCBI lineage: Eukaryota > Metazoa > Arthropoda > Insecta > Hemiptera > Pentatomidae > Aelia > Aelia acuminata. Next base: position 92,239,062 of record OU426982.1, read on the forward strand.
GGAATCCTCCCCCCCCCCCGCACAGATGAGGGAGTTTCCTTGACCTACATTCCCATCGGCCCTTCCACTCTCTTTATTTCCTCCCTCTCCTCCTTCCTCCCTTATCTAGCCCTTTCTTACCTCCCGCGCCACATAACTACCCCTGAAGTAATGGGCTATCTCCGGCTATAATATCTCGAGTCATTGGTTATTTGCAGATGGGAGCTGGCTCGATTCCGCCTGGGTAGCATAAAAGATTTTGACACATAATGTTTTTCCCTCTTCAGATATCTTTTTATCCCCTCTTCTTTATCTTTGCTCCTTTTGTATCTCTTTTTACCTGTTGTTTTTGCTATTGAATTCCCTCCACTCCACCAGCAAATCGATTGCGTCCCAAGTTTTTCAAATGATAATTTTGAATCATTTTATCAATAATATATTTTTTTTTATATTCTATTCTATACTATTCTATTTATTTTTTAATCTTTTATTTAAAAAATCTATATCGTAATACTTATTTTTCTTAATTTCTTTATGTTTAAGTTATAAGTATCTCTATCTTATGGGACTCAGAATTTTCTTGTGTCGGAATTAAAAACTAAAATGTATAAAATAAAACACCTCACGACGGTCTCAATATTATATTTATATATATTTTCAGGAGCTTTCGGTGCCCTTAGCACCATATTCATCTGCACTAAAACCAATACGTAATAAATATATAATTATTAATACGTATATTTTTAAAAGCATTGTCATGCTTCCTATATGCTCAATCTCTTACCCTCTTATCGTTTCCATAAGGGAGAGTCTACAGATACAGAATTAAACGGTCTATGAACACATTATGAGAACTAAAATTTATTTTACCTAAAATTCTTTATTATCTCTCTGGAAATCAAAATAAGTTAAGATGGTTGAATGAGGTGTTGGTTACATATTTCACTGTTTGGTTAAATATTGAAACAATACTGTTGGATTCTATAATCATATAAATTATAATAAACACTGTATTACTATTATCATGGATGGTATTATAATGGACTGGAGCGGTAGTCTGACTCTGAAGAATCAGAGTACATCATATGGTTGCTAGTATGCCGCTGTATTGTTACTAGTAATTAATTTTTGTAAAATTGTTAATAATTTGAGTTTTTAATGTTTTTCTGATATTGTGAATTATTATTTTCTTTTAATAAATCTTTTTTAAACCCACGCTACTTTGAAAAAAATAATTACTTCAAAAAGCATTTCATTAAAAAAAAAAAAAAATATGGGGTGCGTGTTGAAGTTGTGATGTTAAGTCTGCTCGCAGACAGTTGCGCCGGGCGGCACTTCTGAATCTTTTATGAGTCTCAGGAGTGGGAGCTCACCTTTAAGCATGAAACTAAGCCCCTTGAGTAGTTAGCCAAATAATATAGTAGCTTGGCCATGAAAACTGAAGCTAAGATTAGAATGAACTTTTTGATGACTTCTTAATTTCTTATTACTTTAAGGATAATATTCTTCTTTGAAAATGGCTCTAGGTCACATTAATGGCAATTTGGTTTAATATTTAATGTCTCTGAGAGGAAAAAACTCATTGTTTTTCTTTTATTTGTTACAGGTAAGTTGGATATGTTTTTTTATCGTGAACGTAAGTACCTACAATAAATATAATTGACTTTCAAGTACTTGTTAAGAGTTTTACTGAAATGACTAAATTAGTTCAAATAATTATTCTGTGTTTCTAATTAATATTTTATATTTAATATGATATTTAGTTGTTTCTTCTCCTTTGAGGAATATTAGATGGATTTTTAGCTTTTTTGTTGTATTGCATGGACGAAACAACAGACTATTTAACGATCTGGCCACGGCTGACATGCCCTTTAGAAGGCGGCTAAAAAGAAGCTGAATGAGAGACCTCCTCACTTAAATTTGGATCAAGTCTAGAAACAGGTGCTTGTTGGACAATAACATAAAATGCCTATTCAACTATTTCAGTATATGATCACATTCACTGATTGTCCCTGATGGCTGACGGGTATATATAAATGTATACGGATAAAATAAAAAAGTATGTTTATTTAAATAAACATATAAAATTTAATATGTTTATTGAAATAACATACAAATTAGATATCTGCCTGATAAACTTCAATTATTTGCTTTTATTTAATAATTTATTGCTTTAACGAAGTTCTCCTTACTGTAGTAGTATATTGTAGTTACTATAGTAATATAGTAGTTACTATTAATGCTACTATGATACTACTATTGATGTTAGGGGAGGCCACCCGTAGGTACTTAGTTATTTATGGCTGACTACGCCTGGTCCTACTATTTCTGAATTTTCAAGGAGTTATTATTTTATTCATAAGAACTTCATATATTTATCCATTCATTTAGTTAGCGTTTAATTCATATCTTTAACTCTTTATCAATAGCAGTAACTTGACAACATTTATAAATAATAATTTGTGTTATTTATAATGCAGGATTCGTGTCATAAATTAAGGGAACTATGATACGGCAGTAACGATTTTAATGTCTGTTTTTTGCGGTATGTTTTTTATTCTATAATTGAATAACTTTCTTTTGAAATTTAATTTTTAAATTAATTGTTAAAGGCCAATTGATAATTTACCAACTTAATTGAAAATGTCTAAAATGGAAAAAAAATGAATGGATATGTTTTCCAATTATGTTAATTAATACATTTAAAAATCAATAACGCTCTGTATATAAAAGTTTTATCCCCCCCCCCTGGTATTCCGTGTTATTATTATGTGTATAAAATAGGCTTCACCAAACAGATAATTTCTAGGCTTTATATTTTAAGTTATTTGTGAAGATTTTGGTAGTTTGTTTTTAAGAAATAAGGAAATACTTTTTACTTCAATTACAAATAAAAAAAAAATTTACCCTACATAATTGCATACAAAATCATAGATTAAAATGTCTATCCAAAAAAAAAAAAAAAAAAAAAAAAAATATATATATATATATATATATATAAATAAAATTTGATATAATAGATACAGTAATGAACAAAACGAGGCTAATCATACTAACAATAGAATAATTACAAATAATGAACTAAATCCAAAAACCATTTAAAATTACAATTAAAAAAAAAAAGCAACAGAAAAACCAAGCCAAAAATTAATAGAAGTATCGGGGTTATAGGATCTAAGTTAAAACGGAGCTAACTCATGTACCAGAAGGTACCCCAATAAAAGTATAAATATAACAATGAATGAAAATATTTATTTCTCAATAAACATATAAAAATATAAATATATTGTCTTTGGGTGTTATAAAAAAACGTTCGTACGTACCACAACGATATGTTCGTTTTCGCCAACTTGCAGGTATCGCAGTGCGTTCGCCACCCTTTTTTATTTTTCGAGCTCAAGTCCGAAATTGCTTTTTTAGCCTTTTTAATTAAACTCAACTATATTCAATAATAATTAAAATCATATGTGATTTTTTAATCATTATTCTTTACTGAAGTTATTAAAAGTTATTAAAGAAAGTAAAACAAAAAATGAAATTGAAATAATGATAAAACATTAAATACAACAGAATGCAATATATGCATATATTGTTAACAAAGAAATAATAAGGACATTCATTGCATACGGATACCACAATATAAATCTTGGGATGTACATTAGTAATAAATTACAAAAGAATTTAACAAACAAGAAAGGTAAATAGAGAAATTTGAGAAACATTATATAATATTATGAAACCGAATGAAAAAACGTTTACAAAAGATTGGTGAGACCTGAAAAAAATTGTAAAATAAAACAGTATTTACTGCGTAGACGGTTACAGAAAAAGTAAGAATGTAACTCTAACTCTAGATACTTATTGAATAATTTATAATGATTATAAAAATATGTTATTAATTTATCAAATTAATGAAAATATTGTAAGTCATATATATTGCCATAAAGGTGGGTCAAAAACCCGAAACGTCGGTTACAAAAACAATTATAAAAGAAAAAAATGTATACTTATTTTTGTATTTATCTCATAAATAACTCACAATATCTATATTTTATAAATGCTTTTTTATTTTATTCTTGTTGCCAAACAACTGGAAATATATTTTTATCCTACGATAGGTTACTCTACTAGTATTTTTATCCTATTTACAATAAAATAAAAAATAAAATGAAAAAGGGTAACGAGTAGTGGGCGAGAGTTCTGATTACACAAAGGCCGGAAAATTTTATCAGAGACACCGAGCATCATACCAAAAAAGTCTTAGATGAAAGCGAGAGATAATGCGAAGGGACGCCGTTATCCCTGTAAAATTGGCAGGTAGTTTACCTTTATATATTTAGCTTATCTTTTTTAATATAACCTTTGAGCCTGATACTTTCAAACTCTGAAGTATCAGTTACCCACTTTGGGGGTGTAAAAACTTTTTTTTAGATGTTTTATCAGGTGTAAACTATTACCTGAGCCTCATCCTCTATCCATTTCTGATTTTCAGGGTCTTCGGAATTCAAAAAATCTGCTATTAGCTCTATTACATTATATTATTATACTGAACTATGGAAAGTTTTCGAATGTTATCTTCAAGCCGTATCTCCATATTCTGCAAAAGAACAAAAACACAAACTAATTAATTTGGGAAAATCGACGCGCATTTTTGGTGGATTTGATTTCACTTTTCACGAAAATTATATTCGTTTACCTATATATGAAATATTTCAATTTATAATCATTAATAATTAGTTTTTAGTTTAAAACTTGAAGTTCCATAGATTTCTGAATTGAATGTAAGGTGGTTTACCGAAGCAGTAATTGTACTCGGTTTGTGGGAAGGCATTAGAGAAATAAATAAATTTCAATTTACTACGAGCCATAAATAGCTTTATGGCTATTTATATCGAATTGCTATTGATTCCCCTTCAAGATATGTTTACAGAAAAAAAAAAAAAAAAAACTAGACTATTGATGAAATTAAGCTTCCCAAAATATTTTAGGCTCTTTAAAAAAGGAAGGGAAAATAAATAATAATAAATTGAAAAGTAAAAATAAAAAAATATTTAACATTTTTACTTTCACTTACCTATATATGAAATATATAGTAAGGAAAGTATTGCGATCCTGAAAAATTTCGACTTCCAATTTTCAACGTAAATACACTTTTGGGGTCCCCTGAGTCCAAATAACCAAGTACCGCGAAATGGTCTGTGTGTGTGTGTGTGTGTGTGTGTGTGTGTGCGTGTGCGTGTGCGTGCGCGTGTGCGTGTGCGTGTGCGTGTGCGTGTGCGTGTGTGTGTGTGTGAACAGATTATCTCAAAAACTATAGGCCGTACAAAACTGAAATTGGGTATTTGGTTTATGTACATGCCCGCGATGTGACAGCAAAAATTTCATCAAAATTGGTCAAACGGAGGGGGTACTTTATTTAATGAATTTTGTCTATTTTTTACGTTTTTCTCGATTTTCTCAAAAACGGCTCTAACGATTTTGATTAAACTCGGTATTTGGTGTATCTATATGCCCGCGATGCGACAGTCAAAATTTCATCAAAATTGATAAATTAGAGGGGGGCACTTTACTTAATAAATGTTGTCCCATTTTCACGTGTTTTATTATTTAATCAAAAACGGCTTTAACGATTTTGATCAAACTTGGTATTTGATGTATGTATATGTGACAGCAAAAATATTATTAACCGAAATATGAAAATAAAAACTTTTATTTATTAATAAAAATTAATTTTACTTAAGAGAGTAAATACGTGATGCTCAAATTTTTGATACATCGCAGGTGTGTAAAAATCTCTATATATATAAGAGGCTTTGTCCTGACTGACAGAATCAACGCAGAGCAAAAACTACTAATGATAGAGACTTGAAGTTCGGAATTTAGATTTTAAACGCGATGTAGGTAACCACTAAGAAAGGAATTTCAAAAATGTAACCCCTAAGGGGCTTAAATGGCTTAATTGTCGTTTAACTCTAACGGAAATCTATTGTTGAGATTTTAAACCATATGTTTTTTATTTGAATATCGATTTAACGTTACAATTGTATTAAAATAGACATCACATAAAATATGGCTAATGATTATTTAAATATTAATTGTAATCAAATTATGCACACTGTGATTCCCATTATTGGGGATGGTGCGTGTTTATTTCGATCACTTCTCCTTATATATAAGAGGCTTTGTCCTGACTAACAGAGTCAACGCAAAGCAAAAACTACTTATGATAGAAACTTGAAGTTCGGAATTTAGATTTTAAAAGCGATGTAGGTAACCACTAAGAAAGGAATATCAAAAATGTAACCCCTAAGAATATCTAAAATGTAAATGGCTAACGGACATCTATTTTCGAACTTCGAGAAAATATATCTAATTAGGACTCATTTTAAAGAATTTGATACGACGAGTTTAACTCGAAAGGCCCTATTGGGCATCGAAAACCATGTTTTACAGCCGAAAAATGAAGCGTTCACGACGAGTAAGTCATTTTTTGTTTCGGCGGTTTTAGTGAACTCCCTCCATTGCGCGTCTCGCTCTCTTCTACCGAGCCGGCAGCTCCCCCCTCCAACATTCCACCTACAGGAAGCTGAGATTCTACTAAATCTCCTTAACATCAGTTAACATATTATATTAGATCAATACCAAGATAATGGTCACAGAATTGATTTTAAAGGCTCGCGGGCGAAGCCGCGACGGGGAATGCTAGTATGGTATAAGATAATAGTCTATAATTAATACAGGAATATTTTAGTCTAGAAACTTTTGTTCCATAATAAATTTTTGAAAACAATATAAAGCGATTTTAGAGGAACAGTAATCGTTCTTGATTTCCAGAAAAGCATATGAGACGTAAATACACCTATCGATTCACCTTCACGATGTATTTGCAAAAAGCAACTCGTAGTATAAAAATAAGCAAGCAGTAAAAAAAACTGTTGATTAAATTAGTCCCTTCATAAATAAATTAGCAATAATGAATCGAAACGTGCTGAGAACTACCAAATTTTGCTATACAGATACTCTTTAACTTATGGAGGTATACAATAAATAGAAGTATATACTTAAATGTGGAAAAATGTATGAAGTTGAGGAATGGCGTTTACATATTATCGAAACACGGTTTCTAATCTGAGTAAGTTGGTATGTGAAAGTTGTGTGTTGCGCGCATCGCACCATTTTTTTTAATTTAAAAGTGGAAAGATAAAAAACGATTAAAACAAAGGAAAAAAGAGTAATATAATTTATTATAAAATGCAACGTCCCTCGCAAAGCTCTTTGGCATTAATAAAATAAAAAAATTAGCTGAAGAAAAAGGGAAACCCTGGAGGTATAAATATTACCAAAGACATTAATCCATATTTCACAGGTTTTTATATCTATTTAATGCATGTTTTATTTAGGTACATAAACGCCGTTTAGTTCAGCGTCATCAATAACCGACGATGTTTTACAAAAAAGGCGGAGGTGCGGGCAATACAGGACACAGAATGGCGATAAGTTGATAGCAGAGCTGACGTTCAGGAATTCCCTCCTTCTCACCACGAGACTAAAGCTGTTCCTTCAGTACTTCGAATTCTGCATTACTTCCTTCTTGGTTCTATAGCGGTGTAGAAGTGCTTTTTGCAGTTCCTCTATGTTCACAAAGTCGGTGGTAGGTCTGCTGTATAAGGGTACATCCGGCCTCGCCTCATGGAGGTCTTTACGGATCTTCTGCATCTTGACAGGTGAGAAGAAGTTCGGATCTTAACTATGGATTCGGATTGTGAAATTTATAATACTCCCTAAATTCGGCAACCCTTTGCTACGGCTTACTCTAATAAAAATTAACGTATTGTGGCGAGGTTTCCCTTAACACTTCACTGCCTGCATTAAATTGCTGTTAAGGAAATGATCATAAAAATTTCACTGACATTTTTAATTTTTAAAGATAATTATAAGATTTCTATTTTTTATGAATAAAGATAGTTTTACTATTGAATAGGAAGGAACCTTTGTATATTCCAAATAAAAAAGGCTGTAATTCTGTTAAAAATTGCCATTGTTCCATGATTTATTTTTTCGTTTTGTAACGAAGACGGAAACCTATCATTCTATCCTTTATAACACTTTTTCCGTTGTGGATATTAACATTAAAAGTTGATATAGCCGCTATTTGGCTGTACAGCAACGTTTTATTAAAGTTTCAAATAAATCCATCCGTTACTTTCGATTTTTAAAGTAACAAAAACCAAAAACAAGCATTTTTATATAAACTACGCAATAAAATCATAGGCTGCCCGATTCATTTTAAAATTGTATAAGAAGTCGTTACCTTTTAATTATTTTAATTGTAGGTAGGAATTAGAATAGGTGTTTAATAAATAAATATAGGCTAATATTACGGTAATTAAAAAATATTTACTTGCAAACAAAAAACAAAATGGGAATTGACTGACAAAATTTTAGGCTACTTATAAAATTATTAATATTTTTTGAGCCCCCATATATGTTTAAAACTGCAAGCATTCTATTTGAGAGGAATTTCAAAAGTATATCTTTGCCCAAATTAAACCACTAAGTTTGAATCCCGAGCTCCGAGTTCGACTAGAGAACTGAATTGCCTCCTGCAGCGAATACTTTAATAAAAATAATTTTCTGCCTGGCAGTGTTTATATTATGCCTGGCATTTATTTGTTACACCCTTATAAGGAAAACCTGTTATATGCTATAGGAAAGTCTATTTTACAATTGTAGTAAAAAAAAAAAAAATGATAAAAATATATTGGAGGTATACATATTTTGTGGTTTTATATTTCAAGGATTCTTTAAATAAGCGTCATATTGTTTGTGTGTAGACTTAATGTTTCAATATTATAGTATATCCTGATTTTTTATTATATGTTATAGCCGTTGTTCTGGATTTTCATTTCGGCCATAGTTTTTTATTTCTTTTCTTTAATATAAGAATATTCTTTTTTATTTTATTTTATCATTAATCACGAAACTGTTGTAAATGCCTATTGTTTACTACAACGATAATATTGACCGCTGCAGAGAAGGCAAAAGGCCAGAGGCAGGAGCCCGTTACATAAGCCGCTTACCTCAGTGTTTTCACTAGCTGGTCCTTTCCCTTTCACACGTGTTTACTGCCATAATAAACTACCCACTCATCAGCTGTTTCTTCCATCCTATGGGAGCTACGTAAATAAAAACTCAAGATAAAAAAGTTTATATTTAGTTTATATTTACTACATTCATATGTAGCCCACTTTGCTGTATAGGATACAGTTTACAACTGCACTCTGTTAGCCATTAATTATCAATAATATTAATGCTTCTCCATTTATTAACACTTTACGTTCGGCACGAAATACAATAATATAATGAAAAATGGGGTCTGGCCAATTATCAAATCAAAACAACGTAAGGATGCACTGGTAGATGTAGAATTGAAGAAAATCTGTAAAAAAAAATTGAATCTAAACTTTTGATTGTAAACAGTATTAATAAAAAATATTCCACCTGTCGTGGAATACTGTAACATCTCCGAAAAAATCGATTTTGAGTTTTTTACACTAAATCATTCAAAATGACGTTATCGTTATGCGGTATAAACTGTAATAAGTTTAGTTTTTTAGTTGGCCGAAGAGAGGCAGAACATACGGAAGTGGGGGAATTAACGGAAATTTTTTCAGCAAATGAGTGGTCACAAATCAGGTAAAGAGAAAAATAAAAACAAAAGAGAAATAGTTAAGTAACAAATTCTGCCAATAAAATCAGAAAAAGAAAAAAAAAACAATAATTAAAAAAGGCAAACTTCAAAAGTAAAAACTTCAAACGCCATTTCCCAAAAGTTTAGATTTTAGAGATGTTACAGTATTCCACGGAAGGTGCGATATATGCATTAAAACAATATTTATTAATATTATATATGACATCCATGTTCAGTAGTACATACACTATGCTACTACCATTAAAGTTTAATGTTTTTGCACTGTCTTATTCATATCATTCCATTTTTAAATAAATTTGAAATTGCTTTTTTTAATAACGCAGCCAATACTATATTTTGGCTTAAAAATATCACACATTTTAGTGATTTTTTTTTCTATTCCCTATACAATTAGGGTATGTGGATTCGTGGTTTTTTTTTTTCTTTTTTTTTTTTTTTTAATAAAATAATTTCACTTAACTCACTAATCTAATTCTTGTACTTTCATAAACCATTTGTTACATTACTCGGGTTTATCTGAACAACATAATGTTATTAAACAACAGCCTTTGTAATAAAACACCTTATGAAAATAACAGAACTCTCCTGATGTTGATTATGTAAGACTTCAGTAGACGGGAATATATACACCTGTCCTTCAAAAGCTCATTGAGTAATGCCATCTGGTTACTAATGCATTTAAACCTTTTTTTTTTTGTATATTTTATATTATAACTAAACTTGCTTCTTTCTAAGTCTTTTTGTTTTGTAATATAATCAAATAGGATTAATGATGTAACTGTACTGAAATGAGCAATGGGAGCTTGAAATAGTGGTACCACCGAAAAATATGGACGCGCACCAATAGCAAGTCTGAACCTCAGAGTCGAGAGGCTTTAACAAATGAAACTTAAACTACTTCAGGGGAGGGGAGTACATTAGCATCTATCTTCATTTAGCTTCATGTTAACTCTGCTGCAAGTTTTCCATGGGTGCATACATAATGTATCTTTTATCTTCCTCTCTCCTTCCTCCAAAGAACTAGAATAAAAAAAAAAGTATTTACTAAGTAACAGAACTATCTAATATATGTTTATAGGTAAAAAAACGCTTGTGAACATTTTAAAAAAAAAAATCTGAAAAAATAGGTTTATTCCCTGGCACTACTTCCTTTGTACTATCGAAATGATTTTTAGGGAAACTAGTAAAGTTCAGAAGAGAAACTAGTAATTTTATGAATGGATGGTTCTTCTCGAATTCCTTTTCAATGAAGATTTCATATAAACTCACTGCACACTAATATTAGCGCATTGGTAGTTTCCAAATAAAATTCGATGCAAATAGATAAAGAGTAGATAGTTTTAAAACTACAAGGTCAGTTTCGCATTGGCATTTAACTCTTTAGTCAATTATTATGCTAGGTAAAACTCATTATTATTTTGTGCTTTTTTACTTTCACTTACCTCTATATGAAATATATAGTAAGTGGAAGTATTGCGATCGTGAAAAATTTCGACTTCCGGTTTTCAACGGAAATACACGTTTTGGGGTCCCCTGAATCCAAATAACCAAGTCCCGCGAAATGGTCTGTGTGTGTGTGTGTGTGTGTGTGTGTGTGTGTGTGTGTGTGTGTGTGTGTGTGAACAGACTAGCTCAAAAGCTATAAACCGTGCGAAGCTGAAATTGGGTATTTAGTGTACGTATATGCCCGCGATGTGACAGCGAAAATTTCATCTAAATTACTCAAAGGGAGGGGGTACTTTATTTAATAACTTTTTACGTTTTTTTCGATTTTCTCAAAAATGGCTCTAACGATTTTGATTAAACTGAGTATTCGATGTATTAATATGCCCGAGATATGACTGTAAAAATTTCATCAAAATTGATCAACCGGAGGGGGGACTTTACTTAATAAATTTTGTATCATTTTCACGTGTTTTTTTTATTTACTCAAAAACGGCTTTCACGATTTTGATCAAACTGGGTATTTAATGTATGTATATGCCAAAGATGTGATAGCCAACATTTCATCAAAATTGATCAACCGGAGGGGGCACTTTACTTAATAAATTTTGTATCATTTTCACATGTTTTTTTTTTTCTCAAAAACGGCTTTCACGATTTTGATCAAACTGGGTATTTAATGTATGTATATGCCAAAGATGTGATAGTCAACATTTCATCAAAATTGATCAACCAGAGGGGGCACTTTACTTAATAAATTTTGTATCATTTTCACATGTTTTTTTTTTCCTCAAAAACGGCTTTCACGATTTTGATCAAACTGGCTATTTAATGTATGTATATGCCAAAGATGTGATAGCCAACATTTCATCAAAATTGATCAACCTGAGGGGGCACTTTATTTCGTATTTTTTTCCCAATTTTTCGAATATCTCAAAAACAGCTTTAAAGATTTTCATCATATTCGTCATGTTTAATGAAAATTAGGTGTTATTTAATATCAGGTAAGCGTTATCATTATTAAAATGTTCTGAGGGGATTATTGAGCAAATGAAAACAAAAATAAGAAATGAATGTGGAAAAATTTGTAACTTTGAGAAGTGGCATTAACAAAACGCATTAATTTCTTATCTAAGTAAGTTGGTAAGTGAAAGTTGTGTGTTGCCCGCACGCACCAGATTTTTTTTATTTCAAATCCTAGTTTTGAGTTTTTGAAATTTTCTTTTTTGGCCAATTTTTAGTTTGAAAGCGATAATTTCAGTCATATTTTCCTAATAACGTAGGTATATTATGTTATCAAAAATATAGTCAACTTTATTTTTATATTTACTATGTACTTTGAGAACTTTATTTATTTATTTGTATTAATTAGCATTTCATTTTTTCTCCTCTAAACCTTATTAGTTCCTACAGTTGGTGTATGAAACCATCATAATTCTATTTTCAATATAAAAGTTAGATATTCTCCTGAATTTTTTCTAATATAAATAAAAAGTAAATGTTTAGACAATTTAGTACATATATACTTCTTCCTTTATCAATGTTTTCGATAATAATGCAATTATTTTTTAATCTAATAATTATTACATACAATAATTATATACAGATCTAATTATTATAATTATGAGAATTAACGTAGGGTCCATCCATTTCCGAATTGAATAAATAATTACCTGTGCCATACCTGGATTCTCACCCTGGGTTGACTGAGATAATTAGAGCGCGTTGGATTTTTAATGGAATCATAAACAAATTGTGACTCTGGTTTGTTTTGCCATTTGGAGTAGCTTTAACTTTAATACTTTACAGCCTCATAAAATTATACTGCTTTTTGTCGGTCTTGTTAATCACTTGTAATAAAGCGAGGCAGTAATTGGAGATAACTGTTTATTGTTTGTTGAATTGCAGTTGCAATCGAACGTATCGCATGTCGAGTTAACTGATTTTTGTTTTGTGTCAGTTAGGAACATCAACGACAGCGATTCCTCGATATGTCATCCATCCGGATCTCAGAATGGATGTTTTATTTAAATAATATAAAAAAATTAAAATTTGTGTTTTATATTTACTTGGTACAGCTCTGGTCTTTACATCCATGAGGCAGGTACGTCACCTTTTACCTTTTGACATGATTCATAATTTTTTTAAGTTTGGTATCTATTATATACCATTTAAATGCCATCAAATTCCAACAAATGATGCAAGGACAAATCTTTTTTTTTTTAGATATATATGTACTTTAAAATATATTTAGTTGAACTAGGCTCAAAATTGATTCTTTAGTTGAGGTATTTAAAGGAACTAGTTCTTCTCGTTTGATCATTTTGAACCCTGATGATGACCAATAAGCTATGTCGAAACGGCCTATATTATTGTATATAATTAAGTTCATTTACTTATTTCAAAATTTCTTCATCAATCCCTTGACTTCTGCTTGTATCTTTTTTAATTTTATTTTTATTATAAATTATCTTCGTTATTATATAAGAGCTTATATATCGGTGTGAGGGGTAAAAGGAGAGGGAGGCAATTTTTATAAAAGTTTAGCCTTTAAAAATGATTGCTTACATTTTATTCTTGTCGGACTCGATACATTTTTTCAGATCACTACAGTCCGAAAAAAAGAAACATAGATTATTAAACTTTAAACTTAATTTATTATGAAATCATATTATCTTGAGGCATTGCAATTATTGATATTTACGGCTAAGGCAAATATTACTGGATATACAAAGAACAGCCATTCTTCAAAGATCAGGTTGTTAACCAATATTCTCGGTGGAAAATATCTAGTAAAGAGATGGAGATATGTTAGGTATTGTATTGTCTATTTTTTAATAATTCTATTGTTTTATATTTGATTTTGTATAATAGGAAGCATTATTCTTTGGCGATTTATTCCTATGATCTATTCATTCCTTGTGTTTTAGTTCTACTCCCCTGTTCATTCCTCCCAAAGCCTGGCGTTTGCGAGGCTAGTGAAAGTAGTCCCGCTATTGACCCCCTTGGGCGGAGGCTGCTGCTGCGGTCGCGAAACAGGTCTAAGTCGGAACTGGACTGATCTCTGTACTTCTTCGAGAACAGTAATTCCTCTATAGTTGCCCGCACACCGCTTCGAACCCATTACCCGAACAGCCGAAGATGCCCGAACTTTCTATTGTATCAGCCGGAGATGCACGAAAAAGGCTGTTTGGGTAAGTGATTCAACGCAGTAAATCCATCATAAAAGTAAGTCTAGCTAGATCTGATCGAATGCTACTTCCCGCTATCTTGTAGACCATAGTAGACGCGATGAGTTCGGAAGAAGCAAAGAGTCGGGGAACAGATTGCGTGAGATTAGCTCATCACTTCGTGAGAGTACCTCTTCTTCTGATTATAATCGTCGGTGCTTGTGCTTGAAGATCGTTCGGATAACGATCCTTTTAAGTGTTAACGGATGTATTTTTAAATCCTGATCAACAGGTGGTTACGTTTTTGCTTTATTCAAAAGCCGATTGGTTTGTAGATACAATTTTGCGATCACCCAAATATCTTCTAAATTACCTTTCAACTTAAAAATCAACGCCTCTTGTTCGAAAATGTCAGGAATTGTGCAACGTTAATAATGGGCGTACTGATTTCCGAAATATTTTTCCTTAAATGATTCTTCCCTGCCCACATTTTATAAATAACTACATTGACGTACTCTTCTTAAAATAAGAACATTTTATTTTATACAAACCCCAAAAAATTACTCTAGTATTATAATTTATTAATATTAATATTAATTTTGGTCAAAACCATGACACTGACTTGATTTATTTTTACTAACCTATAAAGCTTAAATTTCAATAAATAAATCGACAATTTTTCTTTTCTTTTTTTTTTTTTTGCTTTTACAATTAAATTGTTTTTTTATAAAATGTTGTGGACGACATTTTCCGATATTTCGAATTTTTATATTTCTAGTGAATTTTGAACTTAGACCTATGCATATCTGTTGAGAGTGCGTCTTTACTGTAACGTTAAATTTAGAAAGCAAAGTATTTTGTATATTATGTCAGTTGAAAAGCCGTGAATTTCGGAAGGTATTTTTTTTTTTAATTTTCTCAAGTTTGATTTTGTGAACAAAAACCTATTTAACTCTGATACTTATTTTCTTTGTGTCTGGCGATTAATTAATCTAAATAGAAATTTATACTTATTTATAATTTTTGAAAGGATGTTCTGTATAGACTGACATAAGGTATCTTTTCACAATAATGTTACTAGATCATGTTTAGATATTACAGTGAAGTATCGATAAAGGTAAGCAACAATTTATATATATTCTTAAAAAAATGCACAGAAATTCAATATTATACAATAATAAATAAAGTAAGATAGGCGGATATTGAAGCAGTAAATAATGTCTCAATACTGCTTACTGCCAAATGTCAATTGCTTACACTTGGAGCGCCCTGTAGCCCTGACACGCCAATGTAATCCAAGTGTCAACCGGTTGGAAATGTGTCTACCCGTGCTTGTTCAAACACCGACCTCCGCATTTAGAACAAACACCAATTTCGTCTCCCATTTAAATTTACATTCATAACGAGTCCATTACTCCATTCGTATTATGTAACCTGCCACTCGAGAGGGTTTGGGAATCAAATGCCACTTCTTTCAAAAGCTTTTTTAGTTGCGAAACTGCGATGACTTCTGCTGATTTGGAGGCATTAGACAAAAGAATTAAAAAAAAAAAGATGTTACTAAATTTAAACACTTTAATTTAATTTAGCCTCCTTTGCATGACTAATAAGGAATTATTTTATATTTCGTTTGAATCTCTTTGATTTTACATCTTCACTGAAAGAATCAAATCATTCATATATTTATTAGTTAAGGAGAGACTTTATTTCTTCCTTGGTCATCATCGCAAAATCATATCAGTTCATTAGCGCCTTAAAACATTAAATAAAATAATATAAACAATTTAAAATACAGTTTCATACTATTTTAATTACATATTAATTTTTACTTTCACTTACCTATATATGAAATATATAGTAAGTGGAAGTATTGCGATCGTGAAAAATTTCGACTTCCGGTTTTCAACGGAAATACACGTTTTGGGACCCCCTGAGTCCAATTAACCAAGTCCCGCGAAATGGTCTGTGTGTGTGTGTGTGTGTGTGAACAGACTAGCTCAAAAACTATAAACCGTGGGAACCTGAAATTGAGTATTTAGTGTAGGTATATGCCCGCGATGAGACAGCAAAAATTTCATCAAAATTGCTCAAAGGGAGGGGGTACTTTATTTAATAACTTTTTACGTTTTTTTCGATTTTCTCAAAAACAGCTCTAACGATTTTGATTAAACTGAGTATTTGATCTATTTATATGCCCAAGATATGACTGTAAAAATTTCATCAAAATTGATTAACCGGAGGGGGGACTTTACATAATAAATTTTGTATCACTTTCACGTGTTTTTTTTTATTTACTCAAAAACGGCTTTAACGATTTTGATCAAACTGTGTATATGATGTATGTATAGGCCCGAGATGCGACTGTAAAAGTTTCATCAAAATTGATCAACCGGAGGGGTGACTTTACTTAATAAATTTTGTATCATTTTCACGTGTTTTTTATATTTACTCAAAAACTTTTTTAACGATTTTGATCAAACTGGGTATTTGATGTATGTATATGCCAAAGATGTGATTGCCAACATTTCATCAAAATTGATCGACCGGAGGGGGGACTTTATTTCATGACTTTTTTTCCAATTTTTACCTTTTTTTCGATTATCTCAAAAACGGCTTTAACGATTTTCATCAAATTCGTCATGTTTAATGAAAATTAGGTTTTCTTTAATATCAGGTAAGCTTTATCATTATTAAAATGTTCTGAGGGGGCTTTTTTTTGGGGGGGGGCATTTTTGTTTGTTACTTTCTTTCTTATAAAGTACTATTGTTTTTGTTTACATGGAGAAATTAACTGTCTCTCACTACTGAACTGAGTATTTGATCTATTTATATGCCCGAGATATGACTGTAAAAATTTCATCAAAATTGATCAACCGGAGGGGGGACTTTACTTAATAAATTTTGTATCATTTTCACCTGTTTTTTTTATTTACTCAAAAACGGCTCTAACGATTTTGATTAAACTGAGTATTTGATCTATTTATATGCCCGAGATATGACTGTAAAAATTTCATCAAAATTGATCAACCGGAGGGGGGACTTTACTTGATAAATTTTGTATCATTTTCAGGTGTTTTTTTTATTTACTCAAAAACCGCTTTGAAGATTTTGATAAAACTGGCACTTTACTTTAATTTTTTGTTGAAATCTTTACCTTTTTTTCGATGATCTCAAAAACGGCTTTAACGATTTTTATCAAATTCGTCATGTTTAATGAAAATTAGGTTTTCTTTAATATCAGGTAAGCTTTATCATTATTGAAATGTTCTGAGGGGACTTAAATGGGGTAGGGGCCTTTTTTATTTGTTCGTTTTTTTTTGTTTCTTGTTTATATGGAGAAATTAACTGTCTCTCGTTACGCCTAAAAATAAGAAATGCCTAAATATGGGATATGATAAAAATAAAGAAAACATGTAGAGGAGAAAAAAAGAATGCGGAGTACGCCTTTAAAGATAGACCATTGTCCATAATTAAAGCCGTTCTGTTCATTTGAGAAGTAGCAATTAACAAAACGCATTAATTTCTAATCTAAGTAAGTTGGTAAGTGAAAGATGTGTGTTGCGAGCCCGCACCAGATTTTTTTTTTTTAATTGGTTCATCTTCAGGTCATTATAGAGGTCAAACTTCTCTAAATTAGTTGTATTACAGAGACTACTTGAAGATGGTCGAGTGACCTCGAAACTTAAAATATCTTCATATAAGGTAGCTTATATTAGCATTTTATCATATCACAAAAAATGATTTTCAAATTCTTTTAATTTATACATTGATAGATATAATGTGTTATGTAATACTGTTGAAGATGATTTATTACTTTTTCAAATGTGTAAGATGTTTTAGAGCACATTCTGCAATTTAGTGACTTTCAGAAAACGTGGATATAATTAAAAATGTCAAATAAATTGTGATATAATTTTAAATAATTAGTCATATGTTAGGTCTTTGTAATAAGTTTATGTATAACTAACGTTATGTTTACTGCTTGAGTTCCGAAGTAATACCATCCATGTTAACTTAACACGGTACTTCGTATTCTGACGGTACGTCGTATTCGCATCTGTGTAGAGGCCAGTGTTAGAACAAGCGAATTCCTCTCTTGTAGCAAGCAGTAGTTCTCCAGTGGCTATATAATCAGAGGAAGTTTATTTATTTACTTTCCAGTACTGAATGGGCTTGAAGATTTTCCTCATAGTGTCACATTAAAATCCATTGTAGCTTGGGTCAAAAAAGACTAATTTGAAAGTATAGCTGTAGGTTCAAGTAAACATTTTCTCTATTTTCTGCTGTTTGTTTGTTCAACGTCACTTTATGCTACTCGACTGATCGGACGATGCTACATTGGGAGTCCTAAATTTTGTCTACGCATGTATAATTAGGATAGGGATCTTTAACGAGTACCTGACATCGTACAGGCTCTGGACTTACATTTTACGTCCTATCCGAGGGACGGCATGGCTAAGGATTTTTTACTCCCTTAAGGGGCTAAAAGCTAGGGCTACCGTTAGGCGCGAACCTGCGACCTTTAGTATTATAGGTTGCCATGCTAACCACTATTCCACAGGTATAGCAGTAACAGGTATACCCTTTCTATATTCTGCTTTCCAATATCCATTACTATATCTCAAGTAAATCCTTATGTCGAGTTTCAAGATTTGTATAAATAACTACTGATTCAATACCTAGAATGGAATAAATATTTTCTCTATTGCCAAAAAATCCATCCATCCGTATCCATAAAAAGTTCCTGAGATTCCTTTTTTAATTTCTCCAAAAACTTATCATATTATAGCTTTCCTCCTTCAGTCATTGCTACTTAAGGTGCGAAATCATTGTGAACTGACTACTGTCTATAGATGAAGCTTGAATTGAAAATATTTATTTATATTCTCGTGTGTGACCAGAAACTGACCATATTCTTGTATTTGTATTCAAAGTGATTTATCTTGGTTTCCAATCCGATAGTCGGCGATACCTTCTTAGATCTTTGTCATTACTTAGATAAATTATTTTTTAGGGGATGAGCCGAAAGGCTGGCGGGTAGGGGTGGTCCGACATATAATATTGATGAGCATGGAATGCTAGTGTGGTTCTGGTAATGTGTTATGTGTAGACAACTGAATAACACTTTCGGTCATTTTATGAATTATTTACGGTATTGCATGATTCATTGCGGCTCTTCATTTTCTTATTCATGTTGCTAATTGGTGGTAAGGCAGAGGGGGAACTTTATCCTCCTCCCCTTAAATTCCAGGCCCACCTCTACCACCTTGTATATCCTTGCGCTTGCAACAGGTTCCAACGAAGAAACTTCTGTATGACTTACCTTTAGGTATACATTAACCGCCTTTATTAGGTTTTCAATGCTAACGCAAATATTCTTCCTAGTATATCCAAAGCATTGCAAAAAATAAAAGTAGATTCCTTCGTTTTTCCTCTGCTTTGTATTACTTCTGTTGCATTGTTAATAAACTACTTATTCATAGTAGAAAGAGAAAGGATTGTATAAGAATGCGTAAGGCAGATAGTTGGTTTGGCACGGAGGAGACAGAAAGCTTCGCCTTTCTCTGTTCGGGTGGGACTTTCTCATGTCACGGGGCACCCCCGGCCCAAATTGATTTCACATTAAATCGCGGCCAACCTCTGTGCCGTACTGGTCTCATGTCGCCCGTCCGCGTCCTCCTCCGCAGGTCCTTTTCTTACAAGTACAGGTACGTTCATTCTTCTGTCTACGTTCCTCCACATTGGAGTCTAGTTTCCCTCGGGTTTTTTTCTTTGGATTATTTCAGCTTGTTAGTTGTAGGCAATAACATTTATTATCCTCCTTCGAGGACTACCAATGTTAACTGAAAATGGGTTCGATTTCTGTTTGCAAACAAGAAACCGGAATTAAATCATCTCATACTATTTAATTAAATTTATTTCAAGGTCATTAGAAACATGTAATTTTAGATTATAGAATAATTGACCGATTGTATTCCATTGTTTTTTTGCACGGTTTTTTCTTCGTCCCTAAGAATTTCCTTCTTATTAATGCTCTTACATATTCTTATTACCAAAACCATCTTTTTTCTGTTTCTAGAGACCTTTCTTGTCTATTTTTATGTCTATTGAGAATATGTGGCGTATTGTTATTTCTACATTGTATATTTCGCATGTTGGAATAAGAGCACTTTTAACAAATATGCGCGTGAGAACTCACAAAGGAATATCCGACAGAGGGTTAAAATTTCGGCATAAAAGGTATATAAATTTCGCTGTGATATATCGTAGCCTTGTAATAGTAGTCGCAATGCACACCCAATTATGTTACATGAAAATGTTCTAAGAAGAATATACACCTCCGATCTTTCAACAGGTAAATGAGTGTTGTTACATGATTGTAACAATTTTTATTCCGAATTTTGACGTTTATGATAAAATGAGTCTTTATCCACATGTCTCACAATCTGAGTCGATTGTAAGAATCGTTCACTCATTGCCGCTCGATGATTAAAATCATCAAAATATTTCCTCTACAAAAAAAAATCTGTATAGATCATTCATTAATAATTTTAAGACTCTAATTTGGTTTTGTGATGGTTTATTTTTAGTTTATCTAATGACTTGACTGGTTACTTTATTTCGTTTATTTTAATCTTATTTTATTATCGGTTAAAGCTAATATTTTGCATTCAGCAAACACTGAATACCTGCAGATTCCTTTATAAAATAAGCGCCTAGTCTTCAAGCTTAGTGACCCTTGTAAATCCTGCCAGAAAACTATCGAAGACACCCTAATGCATTTTCTCTTGCGCTGCTCTTTTTGTAATCCATACAAGGGGTATTTCCTAAAGGCAAATAAATGAAAATGATGAGCTATCTTCATTGGAAAACATCTTAAATTACAAGAGTACAAATAAAATCACGCTTGTATTCCTGTTCCTCACATCTGTTTTCAATAATCTTCAATCTACCACAGGTTAGCCGTCTCGATAATTCTTGATGAGGTTTTGTAACGTCTAATTCATACGATAATATTTAATATATAACTTTTCTTATGAATCAAGTAACTTTGCATCAATAATATCAATTTATATTTATTTTTTGAATATTGTTTGTAAAAATTTATTCTATTCTATGTGTGTATATTTATATATAGGTATAAGTTGCAAATTTCTGAATATTTATCTGTTATAAATATTTAATTAAAGTGAAATGATATCTTAATGCCTGTGTTACATTGATTCATATAATGTTATATTATCATAAATGTTATCTGTTGTAACGCCTTACCGGCCTACTTCAAGAAAATGTAACAAGTGTATATTGCTTTATACAATAAAATCTATTCTGTTCTATTCTCTATTCTAATTTTTTTAATTTATTATTAATACAGGGATACACCTGTCCCCATAACAGTCTAGTCAAACCCTATTTCTATTTGCATGATGATGGAAGATAGTTTACCGTAGATGTAACGAAGAGGTGTTACCAAGTGCCATTGCCACCATCAGCCTAGGAGCTCTGATGAGGAACTGAAATTCGGTTCGAAACGTTTGCACAATTAAATAAGTGACACTTGCATATTTGTGTTACTTATTTTCCCCGCACCCCTAACCGTTTCCTCGTTATTTGTGTTTATGTTAATTAGCTATAAAATATGTCAAAAAACCGTAGAATTCACATTAAATTTATCTTTACACCGTCACTATATAATTCAGCTAGTGATGTTTTTCTGCGAGGGTTTGAAAAAAAAACAGAGAAATACACAGGAATTAAAATATATATTCGTTTAATTTGTAGTGTCTAATATACACTACATTTGCTATATCATCTATAAAAAATATTTTTCTCTGCTGCTAATTAAAGTGTTTGATTGCTTTTAAAAATTTTTATAAGTAGGTATACACTTTTTCATAGTATGATGAAGCTACAAAATTATAGAGTATATACTTTTTCATCGGATGATAAGCTAAAAAAATTAATAAGGCAAAATTATGGTCGTAAAATTTATATGAAAATCATGGAATAGATTTTAAAATCTTTTTCTGATGAATGAAAGACTGTATGAGTAGGTATTTAGGTTATTTTTAAGTTCACCCTGCTACTAATTTATCCATCCCTTCTTCACTCTATCCGTAGAATCCGATATGTCACTGCGTCATGCTCTCATCAAAATTATCGCCATCTATAAAAGTAACAATACGTCCTCAGAGAAATAATTATCACCAGATTCCAGCTTTATAACCGTGTAGCCTATAAAAGTGATATGAGATATAAATTGCGCAATTTGACTTTATGGACTATAAAAATATCGAGGACTGACAGCGCCCTTTTCCCCGGCAGCCCTTGACCGTCCTATTTATGGGCCGGCAGTTCGGGGGTGGATTTCCTCACATATTTCCAACACGTGCGGTCCTATCCCACCCCCGCAGCTGATGTATATTTAAACCAACCCTTTTTTTTCACTTCGCCAGAAGCTAGAGCGATACTATGTTATATTTATTTCCTTCGTCGTCTCTAAAGGATAATTTTTTATGGGAGTTTTCCTGTGTCCATATTGATGCTTAGAATGAAATGTTCTGAATTCTATTATTTAAAATTAAAATTTGAAAAGATTGATTTTTTTTTTTTAACAAGTATGGTCGTTCAATTCATATCGAAATCATTATTGATTTTTAATTCATCTCTACATACATTTATTTTCATTTGTAACGTTTATATAGTTTTATAATTAAAGACAATTTAATCTATTATGAATACTTAAAATTTTTTTTTTTTTGTAACTTAAGTTATCATGATTTACACTTCATCGTATTTTTTGTCTACGTTTAAGGGTCTCCCCTCTTACTCAGGGAACTATTTATTAACATTGTATAATAAATATTTTTATTTTTTCTGATATCCTTACATTACATCTAATATTTCATATAATTATTAACGATGATTTTATGTACGTAAAATTGTTTTAATTTGTGCTAATGTAACATTTATTTAGAATATTTTAACAACAAATCCTTTTCTTTCTTCGTACCAAATTATTTCTGTAATTCTTTTCACCCTTCCTCACTTATCTATTTTCAATGCATAGCACAAATGTTTCTTGTATTGTTTTATTTTATTTTATTATATAAATTTAATTTAATTTTTTACAATGTTCCAATAATCTGAAAACTTAGTACTAGGAAGTGACAAAATGAAACATATGACATCATTATATGTATTTTAGTATTTTAAATCCCCGAATGTTACGGTCTCGTAAAGTCAGTACCTATAATTTATGTATAGATATTTATAAGAATATACGTATGATTGTTCACCCAACGTTCGTGCGAAACAGATTCACTACTCTCAAACTCCGATTAGTTTTCCTGACCATCGGGAGAATTCCTTTAAAAAACATTATTATGAGAGTGACAGGTCAGGAAGGGACAAATCAGCCTTTTTCATCAATTTGGGCGAAAGAAGTACTAACTAAGAACCTAAGAGTGGTTATGGCTGTGCAAAGACTCAAGAGATATAAAAACCTGTAATAGATATAATAATGTATTAATTACTAACTTTATTGTGATGAGGTCCTGGAAGCTACTGAAGTAACCTGGAGAAAAATGATACGGCTCGACGAATTGTCGGTTTTGTATATTTCTGAGAGGTTTGGTGGGTATATACAAAAATAGCTTACCAAAGACACTTTTTCCGCCTTATTACATTTATAATTTTATTATTTACAATTAACAGCGACTAGCTGCGTTTATAATTGTATCAAATATTTAAAAAAGAACATTTTAAATAAGATGATTTTATTTGTGTTAGCCGGTTGCAGATAACTTTTATAAATTAAAAAAAAAAAATTATGCGATGATGCTTGACATTTGAAACATTGTCTTCTCCGGATGATTGCTTGAAATAATGACACTATTATAGAAATCTATAGAAGTTGCTTCATAGATACCAATTAAAAGACAATAGAACTGTTTAAATCAAGGCTAAGTTGGAAAATTACAAAGCGTCTAAAGATAGCATACGGTTCTAGGCTTTGGTTCTATACAGATACCTGGGTGAAATTATTGTTTATTGCGGGAAACCTAAATAAGTAAGATTTGTAAAACTGATGTTTCCAACTCTCTTTGTAAGCTCTCTGTTTAAAGACGAAAATATTTTAATTTCGCCTATTGTGGCCCTTTTGGAATGTTTGGTTATTTACAAATATTTTTACAATGAGTAGTTCATTAATGCCTATTCGGCAAACTCTCAATTATTGGACCACTCCTATTTTCAAAAAGCCTTCTTTTTTTAACTTATAATTTTAATGTTGTGTTAGAAAATTAATTAAATCAACAGAAATATTCGAAAAGAGGTGTTAGAGTTTTCAATCAACTCCTCTGGAAAATCTTTGAACCTACAATTAACCTAATTTGATCGAGTTAAGACAGTTAGTGCCTTAATTGTCGGAGAACATCGTATCCAGTTAAAGGGTATTTCTATTCAGCGATTGTGTGTGTCTTCTTACTGACTTTATTTTACTGATTCCTTTTGACATTCCAATTTTTGGTATTCCCAGCACGTTGGAGTCTGATACAAAGCCAATCAGACTCTGAGTTCATTTTTCATCGCTTTTCTCTCGTTAATTAGAACTATGAAAAAAACTTTAAAGGGAACGTTGTGTAAAGCGAGATTTGTTTGTTATACATTCGCCGAGTTATCGTTATCATTTTCATTTGTGATTGCTATTGTAAACATTGCTGATATTTTAGTTTTTCAATTTAATAATTGGTCGTTGTAGCACACAATTATTTTCAATCTATAGCATTTAAAATACGGAAATTTCATTCATAATTATATAAGTGAATAATAAACTAATTGTAAATAATGACTATTGTAAATAATGACGTTTGTTAGAAAAAGAGCAATACAAAAAGTTTAAAAATATAGATGTCGTATTCTTAAGATTTAACATTTATCTTTCCCCTTAAAAAACTCATTAGTTGTGTTGGTCAGGTCTTCGGCGAGTGACTTGTTTCACTGTGCACGATTCTATAATTTTCTAGTCACGATTTTATTTTTATTAGTGAAACTAGTAGTGAATAGTATATGCATGTTTGCTTTGAATTGAGATTGTCTGAAATAGTGAGATGTTATTAAGCCTTTATACACTCAACTTTTTATAGATTATACATAATTCGCACCTCCGCTTGAAAGCATCTATCAAATCTATTGAAAATACGATCTTTGCTGTTTGTAATTTGCTTGAATTGATTGTGATATGCTTGGTATTGCGTTTTTAATCTTCGTTGAATTTATGATTTTATTGTTAAATTAAGTAGCAAATATATAATAAATTTGATTATCTTCTCTGCAAGCATTGTTCTGCAAAGCCCTCAAACATCCAAAGAATTCCAATCCAAAGTAGGCGCGCCATACTATGTGACCAATGACTTACTGTAAGAGGGCCTGAATATCCTAACAGTCGATATAGCCACACAATACTACAATAATTTCCTCAAAACCTTCAAAACGAACCCCTTAGCACAGACACTAACATCTAAGATAAACTTCTACATTCCACCTTGGGGACTTATGAGGCCACCGCTGGTGAGATTTGTTACCTTGAGTTAGAAAACCATGCATTTCATTTAAATGTGCCATTAAACAATCTGGAATGGATCTGTAAGCATAAATAAATGTATAGGGCCGGATTTTTCGAAAACTAAATTCATTTTTAAATGGGCAAACTTTTCTTTTTAAATTATATTATTTAAAATTATAGATTATCACATTCAACCTGCAATTTTTTAATTTTTCTGAACATTTCATTTTTTTCTTCTTGTGAATCCCGTCAGAATTTATTAGTCTACAGAATGGCATGTTTATCATCCAATAAAGATATCCTTAACTTATCTCTGACCAAGACCAAATACAAAACTTAGATTTGTCCAAAATGCTTATAAGATATAAAAAATAAACAGCCTATGTATATGCTGTTTATATATTTTGATGAAGCCCATGATTTATGGCAATATATTAGTAATGCGCAGATTTAGAAGCATGTTTGCGTCAATCAGAATACATTAATTAATATTGTAATCACATAGCAAATGAATTATATTCCAATTTAATAGAAACAAGGGGATTGTAGACAATAAGACTTCACGGTAGACCGCCTGGTTTTCCCGGAACGCTTTCTGTTAACCTTTTATCCCTCAACCTCTCTGTTAATTGCGGCAAGCCTGATAAGCAACCATAAACTAATAATAACTAATTAATAAAATTAAGAGCATAAAATAATGATAACTTCCCCCTTTGTCTCGCCTCGCACGTGTGTCTCTGAGGGGTCGGGTACACAAAGAGGAAGGAAAATTCGGTGCCTCCTCCAGGAACAAAAGGCGATTGCTACAAAAGACCTGATAGTCTCATTTGCGAACGCAGGCTCCTGGATTCAGGTAAAACAAAGGGGGCGGGAATGGATGAACGGAGTGTTAAATGGAAAAACATCAAATGGTATGCTAAGCGCTTATCTCAAAAGGAGATATAATTAACTTTTTGTTATTTAATGGGTGTTTAATTTAACTTATTTTTAATGTTAGATGCTATATGCGGTTCCCTATTCTTGCTAACGTGTCTTTTTCAGGCAGTTGTTTAAAAGTATTTATCAGGGTAAGTATCGAAATAAGTACAAACTTTTACCATTTTTTAAATTCGGTGTCATGTTTAATTATTAAATAAATTTAATCATATTTAAAGTCATGGATAGGCAGTAGGTAACCAAACTCTAGCCTATATATTTAAAAGTTTTATTGTGAACGTTTCGGCCTCATTCTACCATTTTCAAGATTTGCTCGCACCATAGTTTTAACGATTAATTATTTTAATAGATACCCATTACTTTTATAAATTTAATTTAATTGACCCAGCTCTCGAATCTTGTCTTATGTCCCCAACTACGGATACAAGAATGATTCAAGAGTATTTGGGCATAAAATATGATTCTCATATTTTCTCTTTGCTTTTGAAAAAAAAATGATAAAATTGGTGTAAATTCGTTCGGTGATTTAACAAACATTTCTTATATTTGTTGATTTTACGATTTTAGCTTCGTTACTCAAATAACTTAGGATTGCTTACATTAGAAAAAGAAGGGAATACAGAATCTCATTAGATTTTCATTCTATTATTTTTATAAAAAAAAAAAGAATACTTTAACACTAGTTGGACTTATAGTTAGCTCGGCGGGGCTTAAGTATGGGCGTGGCTTCAGCTTCTGCGGGACTTCACTCTTATTCATCTAATTT
The DNA here is from genome assembly GCA_911387785.2 of Aelia acuminata. Lineage (NCBI taxonomy): Eukaryota > Metazoa > Arthropoda > Insecta > Hemiptera > Pentatomidae > Aelia > Aelia acuminata. The sequence goes on from OU426982.1 coordinate 92,266,634, forward strand.
TCTAGTGCTTGATTTCTAGAAGAGGAGAATAGAATAGAATTATAGCCATTTTGCTATCCTTATTGACACCTTTTCCTTATATTCCATTTTTATTTAATTTTATTTATTGAAAGTTTTTTTGATGATATTTTTTAAATATATGTTTAATTGTTTTATATTTTCTATTTTTTAAAATAATTTATTTTATATATATTTACAATTTTATTTTTTATACTAATGCGCTTTCTTCGTGTAACTTCCATTAGTAGTATTCCTTTCATTAGTTGACGCCAATTTCATGAAGTCTTTATTGATGGCACTAACAATATGGAAAAGATTTAGAAATAAATGAAGATCGATCGACGGTTTTGTTTAAACTATCTGTAAACTCAAAGAAAATTATTTTTATTAGATTTTTCTCATTAATTAAATAATAGCAATGAACTTTGAGTTTGAGTTTCTTTAATGAATATATTTACATTTACAAGTGTTTGATGGAAGTTTTAAATTCTTTATCAGAGATGGGAGATGGTCAACTGTTCTTCAATTACGATAGGTTAAATGATGGTCAGGATTTTCAGTTTACAATGATTTTATTATGGTAAGCCAATGTTTCGATCCAACTTGTGGATCTTCATCAGGGCTAAAAGAAAACAAATATATGAGTATCTATGCTAGAGGGTGACAATAAATGGATACATTACAGAACTGATAATAATATAAAAGATGGTGTATACATGAATATTAAAATAAGAGGCTGGTTAACAAGATAAAATAGAATCTGATATTTGCCTACTGAGTCCAGGTGGATACTAAGACTAAAGGTAAAAGTAAGGTGAGAGGTAGTGGTAGGGAGTTAGTTTGCCTACTTCAAAGGTTTATGACGGGGAAATCCAACGCTTTTGAAGTGAAGGCACATGACAACTGAGTGAACAAAAATATTTAAAAACTAACAAAGGCTAAAAAATACAGTATTTCCACGCGTAATTCGTCTACATCTAAATTAGCAGAACATGCCATTTTATGATGGAGTCGAGAATTGGGAATCTGCAAAATCTTAAACTCCTGTCGCATGTAATCCTTTCAAACTGTGCTATGAAATACATCTCTTTTAACATATAACTTTAACTTTGTATTTAAAGGTAGATATCTAATATAAAAATAATTTGGCCCTATTATACGGTTTGTAAGAACCAATTCACTGTTACTATCTTAATAAATCTATATTGTGTAACCTATTAATCTGTAATCTTAATTGGCGGTTAGAGGGAATTGTGGCATAGATCAGTGCGTTGATTGACCTGCTTAGCACGTCTTGCAAAACTGATTTTTTTAACCTTTGTTCCAACAGGTAGAATAAAACTGCTTTGGTTTAATGTGATGAATCATGAAATAGAATACTCCAAATCGATTTAAAAGAAAAACTTTTAAATCATCACTATATTTTAACTTTCGCTTACCTATTTATGAAATATATGGTAAGGGCAACTTTTGCGATCGTGAAAAATGTTGGCTTCTGCTTAGTCCAAATAAGTACCGCGAAGTGTTTGAACTGACTAGCTAAATTCTATACACTGTACTAACCTGAAATTGGGTATTTGATGTATGTATATGCCCGCGATTTAATAGCAAAAATTTCATCGAATTGATCAAACAGTGGAGGGCCTTTACTTCATTACATTAGTACATTTTTTCTCCTTTTTACGGGTTCTTTTCGATTTTCGCAAAAGCGCTACAAACGTTTTTGATAAAATTCGTCATTTTTAATGATAATATCATGTTATTGATAATGTATTATTTAATATCAGTTTAGTTTTATCATCATTGATTTGTACTGAGAGGGCTTTCATGGCGAGAGAATTTTTTTTTCTATGCAAAAAACCTCTGATTTTGTTTATATGGACATATTAACTTTCTCTCATAATTCCTAAAAATAAGAATTGGCTAAGTATGAAAGATAAAAAAAAAAAAAAAAGATAAACATACAAAGTAGGTGTACGAAAAATGTTCCGACAACTCTTAAAACAAGTTGAACCCATGCACGTGCAGTACGCCTTTTATGACATACCACTGTTTATACGTAAAGGTGTTCTGCTCATGCGGAGGAGTTTTTGAGAAAAACTTGTTTAATTACAATTATTTGTTTAAAAATATAAAAATGCACTCAAAGAAGTTTTCAGCAACTAATCAGAGAACGAGATCAGACGCGATGGAGTATTATGCATTCCCGAAATATCACAAATAAAAATAAAAACTTTTATTTAAAAACAAACATGTTTATTATACTATAGAGAGGAAATACGTGATGCTTAATTTAATTAAAGCTGTTTACGGAGTGAAAAACATATGATAAAAGATAATGTCTAATAATTATATTTTAGTTTACAAAATTTAATTAATTAATAGACCTTTCTGAATTACAAACTTTAGTTACATAATATTTTGTTTTAATGAAATATAAGGTGGTTGGTGGTTTTAGAGTAACGGTAATCGTTCTCGGTTTCCGGATAGGCCTTAGAGACAAAATTTGAAAATTAAATTTTAATTCACTACGAGCCGTAAATAAACCTTCTCTCTCTCCTTCACGCGATATATCTCCAAAAAGACGGTTAAAAACACTCGACTATGGATGAAATTATAATTTTTTCCAATTAAAAAAAAAAATTGAAAATTACTGAATACTTTCAAGTTTTACAATTATTATAATACCCTATATATTATGGAGAATAGCTAACAAAAATAAATAATAAATGTGGATAAAGCTATTTTCCGTAACACATAACCAACAAAATACGGTACTCGAAGTAGGTTAGTAAATAAAAGTTGTGTGTTGTACGCATCGGATTTTTTTTATTCAATAATGTTTTGTGGTCTCGGATTTTTGCTGAAATCAAGACCATGATTCTTATTTCACGCTTCTATTTTTTTCATTTTCTTTATCCACCCCAGTTCCAGAACTTGAAATTTCTACCTGAAGGGGGCGATTGTAATTAGGGCGCCCCTGGTTTCTCATCCCCCCTCCCCTCCCAATAAAAGTCAACATATTTTGAAATAAGTCTGATTTCGTTGCATTGAATAATTTCATATGCTAAATTAAAGTCAAAGCAAACCCAAAATTGAAAAGGTTTTTTTTATTTTTTTTTATTTAATTTTGAAATTATTCTGCTCTGGGCAAGTGCCTCCTCCTTTTCCACTGTTCAGTTCTGGCCTAGTTCTATCATGCCCCCGCGAAAGCAATATTTTTTCCCGAAATGCAAGGATAAGAAGGAATCCTCCTAAAATTGATCCTGTAGGTTACCAACTTGGAATATCAAGCCCCTTTCGAGTGGACTTGATATGAAGCTCCCATCTCGCGGGTAATCTATGTATGACGTGCCGGGAGTTGATAAATAGTGGGTTCGGAAGTGAGTGGATTGCTGCTTCCACTTTCTTCAGCGTTTTCTCTTCCTGCCTGGCCGCTAGTTGAGATATCGCCAACCTGTTACCGTCAGTCCCTGTCCTTTTCTAAAAGATATCTTCTCTCGCGTATATTATCCGGAATACATCATCAACCGACTCTTCCGCTCTATTTCGCATTATATAGTAGGTGTTACGTAAGCTTATGAGAAATAAACAGTTATAATGCTACTTTCTTTTTAATGAAGGATCACGGTGGGAAAAGGAGTAAATCATTTTTTTTTTTTTTTCACAAGAGAGCACTTGTTCGAAATTAAACTTCATAAGTGCCAATTTTTATATATTTTAAAATTTAGTGATAGGATCAATCTACATATTTCGCTCAAATTCTTTTTAAATGTTCGCATATTAACTTAACATATTAACTTCCACGAACATATATACATACTCATAAGGGACATTAGATTGGCTTAGGACATAGGACATTAACATGAAATGGAGATTGAAAAGGCGTAGTATATGAGATCTGCTTCCCTAATAGACCAGGGTAACTGAAACAAACGCGAAAAAAGCTACTGCAGAGTTCCACCCATCACAGGTTCGGATTCATGCATGAATTAAAAAAAAAAAAAACCCTAAAGTAAAAAAAATATCCAAGTATCCTGGGAATTCTTTGTTAGAAGCTCTCAAAATTCTTTTGTTAGTTACGTTGTCTTCGTACGTTGGTGGTTTCCCTTAAAAATACTTCTGTTAATTATTCTAGAGTTCATAAAATCACCTAAAAATGTTGTTAAGCAGTGTATAAAGAAAGTGCATATTTAGCTTTGAAAAACTTGGAACTAATCATTTTTTTTTAACACCGTTCATTGTTTTTAAAAATAATAATCAAATTAAATCCATATTTTTCTTAATATAAGAACAAAAAGGAATGGAAATTTGAATGCAGATTAACTAATCAAAATGTTAATTTCACAGTTTTAGCGAACTCTTCATTCCATTGTACCGTTAGGATTAACTCATTCTTACACTGTAGGTTTTTTTTTTGTTTTTTTTTTTTTCGTTTCCTTTCGTTTTTATTCTTTTAGGAGGTTACCATACATTAACCCATATTAAACCAAGCATTGCAGCGCCTCACTCTTCATACCGCCCCTTATTGAGTCTTCAATTGAGAACCTTGAAACTGGAAATATATTGCAGCATAAAACTTTTTCAGCTTTATTCCATTCTGTATATTTCTTATTTTAACTCACTTAGCTTTTACTCCTCTTTGTTATTATGTTATTGTTACACTTTGTAGGAGTCAATTATAATTTTAAAACGGTGTTTCAATTATCTTTATAAAACAATTTGAGAGACTTGTCGAAATCTCTTAATTAAAGAGGAGTTTAGTTTAGAGTTCTTCAGCTCCCTTCCTTTTGTTTCAAAGTATTTCTTTCCCCGGAAAGACTTCGTTGGAAACAAAGTATCGGGGAGGGGGGGGGGGAGCTGGAAATAGATTTAATTTGCTCCTGCTTTAGGTAACCCTTTAGCCGGTCAAGAACCTCTTCATTAATATAATAACCGGAAAGGGAAGATTTCGAAAAATAAGAAAAAGATCGATTATGTTTTTATCCAAGCTTTTTACATAGAACAGGGGTTCTAAACTTTTTTTTTTTTGGCGCCCTTTACATATTAGAATTTCTCCGTGGCTCCCCAAGTCAAATCTCAGAGAAAACCATGTCATTAATTATTTTTTCTTAATTTCGAATTAATTTATGTATTGATATTTCTATACCTTTTAGATTTGCAATTTTATTTAATAAAATTGAAACTCCTGACTGAATTTTTCAACTGATAGAGAAAAATTAAATGCGAATACCATATGTTTGCAATAGTATAAAATACATATCAGTTGTCTCAGTGGTAACTATATTGATAACTATAGTGACTTTTTGTGTGTTTGAATGCATTTTCAATACAGCCGTGAAACTCAGTTAGACTGCACATTTGACGTGGTTTGGTTTAAAAACAAAAATAAAATAAATATTTATTTCAAATTAACAAATAATTTATTGTATTGACATTAAAAAAAAATTATGGGATGAGCGGTTTTGTTGATCCCAACATAACTTCTCAAAAATCAGACTGAAACTTGGTATGGCGACCCTTATTCCCCTGTTTAACGTTGATTTTTAAACGATATTTACTTTTTATCACCCTGATCATCGGAAATGAAGCTTCGCTAAAATAGCAGGTTGCAAATGGAATTAATATTCGAAGAGCTTTACCGCTAAGTTCCATTCTACCAATTTTTGATTTCAATGTTTTATCGCAATACAACTGAATGAGAGATTCTTCTTCTAAAGAAGTAAATTCTGATGGAGCTTGGACACTAAATGGATATTTAATAAAGGTGAATTACTCGATATTATTTCTCGAAAGTATTTTTGAACCATTTTATGAGCAGTTATCGGTGATTTTCAAAGAAAGAGAGTATTTACTGCAAGAAAAATCAATTTCATTGAAGCTTGAAAACTGGTAAAACAAGGAATATGCTGGTAAAATTTACATCGTTGGTATAATAATGTAGGAAAATTTTCTCGGTGCCCCAAGATAAAAGCTGAGTCGCCCACATACTTACATGAAGTTATTATGTAATTCAATTATTTTAATTATGAAAAAACAAAACAATAATTAATAATTTATTTAAAAATCTATTCAATATTATAATTTTAGTAAAATTGACTTACTGTTAATAATACCCTCTTCTAAGCTGCTTACCTTGCACTTACTTAGATGGCTTCTTTAACTCCATTAATCTTATCAAACCGTTGTAGATTTTACTTAGATATTTTCTTTGCTTATTCCAACACTTATCTAGAAACGAATACAGTACATAATTTATGTATTCAATCTATTTCTTGATACATGTGTCATTTCAAAGACTAAAATCATTAGCAGTGTTTGTGGTACAAGGTGGAAGGGTAATACGATTTTTCGTTACTAACTTTTAATTAACCTTAAAATGAATAAATCATTCTTAGTGTAAGGAATACTGCCTGCCATGGAGAAAAGCAGTAGCTCAAAAATTGTAGATAATGGTATAGTTGAGATTCTTAAAATTTTCCATTCGAGGCTCCAAAGAAAAGCAATAAACATCTTATTGTAGTTTTCGTTTTACTAATCTTCTTTATTTTAGACTTTTTAGTGTTTTTCTTTGGACCATAGACTGGAAAATTTCACAAGTCAACTATACATTATATCACAATTTTTGATTTAGTGCTTTTCTCCTTGGCAGGAATATCTAAATAGTAAAATTTAATAAATAAAAGGTAACAATACATTTTATCCGGTCTTTCTAATTGTGCCAAGAATACAGTAATTATAACTTGGTGTTCGTACCCGCAACATGTTTTAGTTTTGGTCTGGGGTTTGAACAGAAATGATAACAAAACTGGCTATGCCTTATACTCTCAAATTAAAATCACAAACCACATTCCTTTTCCATCAACGAAAATATTAAAGTAACTAATGATTTTTGTCACTTGTAATTTTATTTTAAAAATTATGAAGCATTAATTATAAACAGAATCATAATGCATAGAAGTCTAAACATTAGATTTTCTACTTCAACGACCCTTCATTTTAATAAATAAATCAGACAGTTAATTGAGTTGGACATCATAAGTATTTGTGATATTTTCAGGTATAAAATCAAATCACATATGACAGTCAACTCAACTCCTTGCAAGAATCTATGAACAAGAAACTTTAAGTACTTTCTTATGCAAGACCATACATGTGTTTTATTAATACAGGTTCTTCTTATATGGTTTTTGTTAATAAAAATACACATGTTTAAATAGCATCAACATATAAATATAAGCTTGTTGTTTTTCGTCGTCAAATCTTCGATTAAAAATGTTTTGAACCACATTGTTTTGCCATTAACGGAACAGAACAATAAATAGCCGACTTCTATCAAAAAAATGCCAATAATAGTCTGGTTACTTGTTATTTAATTTTTGAAATTATGAAGTATTGATCGTCTATAGAAAAGTCATTACAACCTGTATCACAGACTATTCACCCCCCTGTAAGAACTGTTGAACATGAAACTGTACTTACGTGTTAAGGAACACAAATCCCTACATTTGTTTTATTAATACTGGTTTTTCTTATCTTTTTTTTTTATTAATAATAAAAGACATTTACGTTTTTAATTTAATTTTTTTATTTTATAAAAGGTTTTAATATGTCTGGCAGGATCCTGGAATCGACCCATATATTATTCGTTGAGCTGATTATCTCGTCATGAGATGTTAATTGAGTTTCCACCCTGTTAGCTCACCTGTGTACTCCAGCCTCCGTGCCTTGGAGCTGGTTTATTTTTCCGACTGTGAAGTAATCTTCTCAGCCTGAGAACGGGAGTAACTTGGTCCTCCATTGTTCGAAATGAAAGGGACCCTAATGTCTTTCTCAGGATTGCGCAATGCTTATGGCTGTTACGTGTTGCGAACTCCGCTTAGAGTACGATAACATCCTTCTCCCCCCCTTCAATAATAGGTTCATCTTGTTACGTGCATAATGTATTATTTACATTAACAACCTGCGTAAAATGGTTCGCACTTTCTACTCACTTCAATCTACGGATTGAATTTATTTTCTATTCTATTCATGGTACATAGCTGTGTGATCGCTTTAGGATAAATTTATTGCAGAAAGAATGATTAAATATTTAAAAAAGTGAGTTGTATATTTCAAAAATCGTGCTGAATATTTTATACTATGGTATTAAAAAAAGTACATTGTCGGTTAAACTACCAAACCACGTAATTCCAATTAAAGCATAATTTATTTTAAAAAACAATTTATTTTTTGAAGAGAAAAGATTTGGCTCCGCCGGGAGTCGAACCCGGGTCTCCTGCGTTACATGCGAGGATGCTAACCGCTACACCACAGAGCTCGGCTCAAGGCAGAGCAAATCCTTCCTCTTCACTGAGTAACTACTCGCAAAACTTGTGAGATAGGGGGAGTAGGTATCAGTGAAGAGGAAGGATTTGCTCTGCCTTGAGCCGAGCTCTGTGGTGTAGCGGTTAGCATCCTCGCATGTAACGCAGGAGACCCGGGTTCGACTCCCGGCGGAGCCAAATCTTTTCTCTTCAAAAAATAAATTGTTTAAAAATAATTTAAAATTGGTGGTCAGCCACAATTTAAGATTGGATTATTTTTAAAAACGTTTCTCCTATATTTATCTAAGCCATATATGGTCAATGACCGGGCCGCTGTAAGATTTGATCCGGCCCTCGAGGCATTTTGAAAAACCCATCTAAAGGAAGAAAGTTCTATATTAAGGGTTTTGAAGCAAATAGGAGGTAGGAGGGATTGGATCAGTCGAATATTATTTCTTTTCACGAAGTATTTAAATTCAGTGAAAAAACTGTTGTTAATTTTGCTTTTGCATTAATTTAGAAAATACAAATGAGTAGTGGGTCACCTGTGGTATAGTGGTTAGCATGGCTAACACTATAGCTACAATACTAAAGGTTGCAGGTTTGCGTCCCGGGGTGGCCCTAGGATTTTTTAATGGGAGTAAAAAATCGTTGGCTATGCCGTAGCTCGGATAGGACGGACGTAAGATGGAGGTCCCGAGCCTGTACGATGTCAAGTAATCGTTAAAGATCCCTATCCTATCCTAATTATACCTGGATAGGCAAAATTTGGGACTCCCACTGTAGCATCGTCCGATTAGCCTTAGTGGCATAAAGTGACGTTAAACAAACAAACAAAGGAGTAAAGCAGTAAAGTTTTTGGACGGTCTGGTTAGTATTCTCAAGGGCGAAATCTTTTTAATAAAAAAAAAAAAGGGTAGAAAAATTGTAAAACGCTAGTAAGGAAGCTAGTTTTTACATATTTATGATTATTCGAGTGGCGGTGTTTCGAGGAAGCGACGTTTCTTATGATACCTTTTGTTAATTTCAATTTTAATTAAATTTATCTCAATTATATATATATGGACATTTATTGCGCAAATTTCTCTGAACTGGTTATGAAGATAAAAACCTAATGGCTTGTTATGAGTCTCATTCCATTAGCCGTGGCTCGCGTGGGCCCTGAATATATAATAGGGTCGCCGAGATTACGTGGTGTACTTCGGGGGGGGGGGGGGAGGGTAGAGAACTAACCTTGGCGAATCATCCTTGTCCTCTTGCGATGTTATCCAAGTAAGGTTCTGTGCAACTTGTCTTTCGGATTGCCAATTAGGGCCGATAAATGAATGTTATCCTGCATGCTATCCTTAATGGCACCATTAGCATTTTAACGTTAATTACTAAAAAATGTTCATTACTTGTTTTCTTTTAAACGAATTCATAAATGATTTTTTAAAATAAATTTTAGTAATGGTAGTAATTCTAACATGACACCTTCAAAAAGCCCCGCGAACATTTTCTCTGAGAATTGCAGTTTTTCGTTTACAACTCGCAAACGAAGGGGTGAATCGATCGAAAAAAAAATTTATATGACCGAAAATGTTCTCCTTTGAAAACCTGAAAAGATTGACACAATTTAGAAACCTCAACGACCATTTTCTGTTTTGCGCTTATAACTTCCAATGGAAGGCGAAATGAGTGAATTTTATATTTTTCCGGTGTAGCGGTTAAGAAAAGCTTTAAAATGATGCCTCATTCATGAAATTTGATTAAGTACTAAGGAAGTTAGGGCGTACCGACAAAGAAAAGGCTTTGAGAAATATTATAGTATACGATTATTTATGTAGAGGTTTTAAAATTGCTATTGGAATAGTGTTTATAATCTTTACTTTTGATCCCGGTTTTTAACGCTTTGTTTTCTTAGCAAATCAGGTGCACAGAATAGGGTTAGGTAGTTGATTGTATTGTATTGATTGGCTTAACGATGATCAATTAATTTAAAAAAAAAATACAGCTATAGTGGAGGTATTATGGCTGATATAAAGTATCGACATGTGTGTGAATAGTTCCTCGAAACAATTCCTTGTTAAAATTCTTCGTACAGATCGATGTAATTGGGTTATAAAAAGGACATAGTCCCTATTGACACCGTAAAAAGAATATACTGCTACTCATCTCTTGTTTATATCGTGAACGTGAGTTATGTTGGTAAATATTTTTCGGAGATGGTGTATTGGATATCGGATATAGAGGGAGCGAGACAAAGGCAGGCGCTATTAAGATAATGCTCAGAGGGCGGTCGATAGCTCGAGGAGAAATGATTTAGCCCCTCAGCATCCCTCGTCGGCTGGGGACATTTCTCTCCGCCGTCTTCTTCAGCTCGCAGGGAGGATCGCGGAATATAATAAATTAATATACCATAATACCGCCTTCCTGAGGGGAGGAATCTCCCATTGAGCCAGCCTTCCGGGCATTTGCATGTGAATGGGCTCTGATTGTGAGATGATGGATCTTATTTATATTCGTTCCTAGTAGTCTTTTGTCTCTCGAATAGGAGGAGACTGCGATATTCTTTGAAAAATGACTTCAAACATTTTAAATTTTAAAATGGTATCATCTTGGCCAAAAACATCGTATCTAAACATCGCTAATTTTATATAGATATCGTACCTACTCTTGATGCAAGACTACCATAACTCAAAAAATTTATTTTTTATTTTAATTTTGTTCTAGAAATCTCTTCTACTGGTCTTCAATACACCGACATCTCTTAAAATATTACCTAAATTTAAGACATCTATTATTAATATTTTTATTAGTTGTATTGTCATTTTTTAGAAATTTGAATACTACATTTGAAAATATTTTGTTCGAAAAATAATATTAGTAGTGACTGAGGTTTAATCAAAACTTAAAAATTAAATAGCTGAAGGTGGATTTATTAGATTAAATGAAACACTAGAAATGTAATTTTCTCTTACTTAGATAATTTGAAGGTGCGATATTTACTTTAAAAAAATACAGGTTTTTTTTTTTAAAGAAGGGACTTATTTTTTGTTTTTTGTTAATTTATTTTATCTTACTTTTCGGTCTTCTGCTATAGTATAGTAGTTCGCTATACTAACGACATAGAGGTGACCCCTGGTGAATAAGTTAAATTTAAGCACTATTACACTATTTCAGCAATGTTAAAATCAACCTGATATTTAAGAGCACCATATTTTAAATGGGTATGACTAGTTCAATCAAAATAGGTTGAGCCGATTTTGAAAAAAAATTATGAAAATGTGTAAAATCATAGTTTACAACTATATCACTTCCGTTTGACCGATTTCAATAAAACCGTTGCTGTAATGTTCGGGACATATATCTACCATAAATATTTCAGTTTTGTTTGACTTTTCCTTTTTGAACCATGTAGGCTGTGCGCTGAAGCCATCATTTCCTTTTAAAAACTCACATTTCATTTTTTAGCAAAGATTTTCCATACTGTATTATTAGTATTATAATAATTAAAATAGGGCATATGAAAAAGTGAAATATACACAAAAAAGAAGAAAATACCTTAATAATTTCAATTTAACTGTAATTTTTAGTTAGCATCCATTAAAAGAAAAAAAAAAAGGAAAAAGGTAAATAAAATGGGAATTAAAAAACACGATAAAACAATTAACTAAATCAACAAAATAAAGTAAACGAAAGAGGAATTTTAAAACAATCCAGACAATGGAAAAGCGAAATATTACCGCCTGAAAGAAATGAATTTAAAAATTACGGAAGTTCATTAATCAACATTTTACAGGCAATGGTCTACACTTATTTCAAGTTAAAATGAAGCAAGTATTAGCAATTTATTTCCAAAGTTCTAAAATTACTGAAAATAAGCAATCTTGAATGCTTGTATGAAACTACGATTTGACCAATAATCTGTAAAATATTAATACTATTTGGGATGATATTAATATTTTTAATTATAGTAATATTTTAAGAAATAATAATGATTAAAGGAAATTAAAAATAAAAGATAAAAAAATAAATAAATTTGGACAGAAATAAAAAAAATGAATAAATAAAAATTTGATGTTTATTAGTTTTCAATTCGGATTGAAGCGCTGTGTATTAGTTATACATTTTTATTAATATAATAATATTTAGCACATTCAGTATTAATAAAATTGCTTAAATTATTATTATCAAACAAGTACATAGAGAATTATAAAATCAGTGGACTTGGAGTATTATGCTTGCATTGCCGAATTATCTCAAGTAAAAACTTTTATTTAATAATAAAAGAAATTAGTGTTTGTTATAGAGCAAATGAAAACAAAAATAAGAAATGAATTGGAAAAATGTGTAACTGAGTGAGAAGTGGCATTAACACAACGCGTTAATTTCTAATCTAAGTTGGTAAGTGAAAGTTGGGTGTTGCGCGCACGCACCAGATTTTTCTAAAGAAACGGTCGATTTCGTAAAAAAAAACATTGTAAAGTGAGATCATAATGATTTTTATAACAATAAAGAATATCAGCTGAAGTTATGCAATTTTAATATGGACAGGTGTTCGCACCTGGTATCAAAGAACCACTGAGCGAAATTTGGAGAATTTAGGGCAAACGGTATGGATTTCTGTAAAGAACAAATAAACAAACAAACAAACAGAATTTCAACTTTATTTATATAGATTAACTATGAACTGTACATTTAGGTGATATATATGGACAAATTGTCCGAAACGTCAATGAAAAAATATAAATAAATTCAAATATGGACCAATTGAATCTGTGGAGAAGATAAATTTTAAAGGAAAAAGGCCAGCAAGTTATTTATACAAATAAAATTTTCGCTTGTTCAGGCATCATCAGGATAAAAATAAGTTATTTAAGGTAGAGGGAGGATTACCATAGGAGATTTACCAAAAAAGAAAACACATTTAACATAACAAATTTTTATCCTGATGATGCCTGAACTGGCGATAATTTGATATGTATAAATAAATTATTATACAAGATTAATGAGACTGTTACTGGCCTTCCTCCTTTAAAATATAAATAAATATAATCTGAGACTGCAACAGGATGCACTCAATTTAAAAATTTCTTTATCAAATGATAAAGTAATGTAGAAACCCTGATTCTACTCCACCCACCTTCCCCCTCCCATAATCTTTTTTCCCCCTCCTCTTCTACCTACCTTCCCCCTCCCTCACCTCTTTCCCTCTACCCTTCACCTCTTTTCCCTCTCCCTCCAATCCCCCCACCGAACTCAAATCAACATAAAGAACCATTGTTCCCTGAAAAACGAGCTGGGAAGTTATAGGGAAGAGTTTAACTAAACTACTTGAATTAGTCAGGCACTAACACTGGAATATAGATGTTAGCAGGCTTTCATCCTGGGAGGAGGTATATTTTAGCATGCTATCTATCTATAATTCAACCTCTTCCCATCCATCTACCCCTTCGGGTTTAGCAGGTACCGGCAGCGGATTTACTTATCGCGTTGCGGTATATTTTATGCATTATTATTATTGGTAGGGCTTAGTATCTCTGCATGAGATCAAAATATTTGAATATGTATCAACTGAGCATTAGGCATTATGATCAATTGATTTGAGTTTGAATGTCTTCGCAAAAGGTGACGTTGTTACTTAGTTTAGGTTGGTATATCAGCCTATAACTATCAAGATATCGATTCTATCAAGATTCGATATTTTCATCGATTTAATAAACGTCCTTGAAAAACCAGTAATTTTGAAATATGAATCCATTTAAACTTAGATTCGCTAGCAAAAGGCGCATCTAAAAGGTGTAATTAGCTCTTAAAATTAACTATTGGAAACGTAACTTTTCATGTTGCTTGTGTTACTTAATGTCTTTAAAAATTTATAACTTTTCGAAATATGATCAACAATTTCTTTTCGAAGGCATCACCATCTATATAAAAAAATAAATAAATAAACACCCTTTTAACTAATATAAAACTAAAATTTAAAAGTTCAACGCAGTAACACCTGAAAATTTAGATTCTAATATTGTATCGAAACTAATAATAACTTACAATCAGAAGGGAAGTAGCAAGAGCCAAAAAATATATGATTATATGTACGCACTGTTCACCTCTGCTACGCACTACACTCTACATGGTATTAGTCAAGTTTAATTTTTTTTTTCAGTCAGATTACCAGATTGATATACGATCCCTACAGCTTTCCGAATACGATAGTTTTATATTTTTTTATATTAAACTATCGATATTTCGACGTTTTGGACTATCGATGACCATCTCTTGTTTAAACAATTTTCTTTTTCCTGATATCCTAACTTTTATTAATTTAAAATTTGCTATTATTTAACAATGAATTTTTATTATTTTATGATGAATGTTTTTAGACATCTCTATTAAAAAAATGCTTAAATGAGAAAGAATATTATTCAATAATGTAAAATAAATCCTAAATGAATCTTTATTGTCCTATCGAATTTGGGCTTTTCCACAGATATCAGTGCATTAAGTCAATCTATTTTTTTTTAATTAATCCGAACGTGTTCAATTGTTTTTACCTAGCTTCCATCGGCGCTGTTGTTTGTTTTTTTAGCTTCCAAACATTCAAGTTGACAAAACCTATATTGAAATAGCACACGAGATGTATATTCGACCCTGAGAGTTAAATCGTTTGAAACACAATTTTTTTGTTTTTTCTTTTGTTCCAATATTTATTTAAATTGGAGAATGGTTATCGTCCTATTCTAAACATCAACTTAACTCGAACTTCGACAAAATCAATGCTTTACTAGGTCTTGATATATTGGCTTCGCTACCCCCCCCCCCCCATTCTCAAAAATGTCTTACTTCATAAAACAATAGTACTATTTAGATTAGACTGACGTAAACTATTAATGAATTTCTTTGATATTTTATGGAAAAAGAATTTTGTGGCAGTTGTTTGGTTGTAATGAAATATTTGCACTGAGCCCGAAATTTTTATTTTTTGCCATATACTAAAATTTTTCATTATATAAAAAGTATTGCCATTTATAAATACTTGACATAATGTATGTATTAGGTTAAGAAAACACTTTATTTAACATAATCCATTTTAAAATGTTTATTTTAAAAAATATAATTCAAATATGCTTTTGCGATTCATTTTTTTTACATTATATTATGATTGTTTCAGGTAAGTTGGAGTTGCCGTGTTTCATGCTATCTGCTTTCTGTATGTACTTAGTGTTGGCAGTTTAAATATTTTTGTATCGTTTGCATTATTTGAAACAAATATAATAATATTAATTATATTAAATTTTTTTCACTTTATGTTAGAGCAGTGTACAAATATTAAAGTGAAAATTTATATCAGAGTCTGATTGTAGTATCCTATTTTCTTATTGTTTGATAATCTAAAAATGTTTTGTAACTATCACATGAAGATCCCAGATTTTTTTCTCGATATTTGAGCTTATTTTTTGGTTTAATGTAAATGCAATGTAAGTTATACGTCATTTTATTAAAATATTTATTTTTAAGCATATATTCAGCATTAAATATTAAAGGATCGACAGTGGTATTTTCATAGGTTTCAGTGGTATTTATTTTATAGGTTCTTTAATTGAAAACCTATAGGAATTTAGATAATAAAAAAATATAGTATTTAGTTGCTGAAGTATCATCAACGATAATTCCCCTAAAAGTTTATGCCTGTGTCAAACCTTTTAATCCTTTGAAATATCCCAGTGAAAATTAAAAGAAAAAAAAGGGGGGGGATTTTAGTGTGAAACTCCAGCATCGTGCATCTGACGTTAATCCTTCGGTGCTGTAGATACAAATATGGTTATTCCGTTTCGATGAACACCTTTTCCATTTAAACGGTTCTATTTTCAGAATCGGATTGAGACTAGGTATTCAATTTAAATCCATCCAATTTTTCAGATCATTTATTGCTGTCTGGGAAATAGAATATCCTATATCTAAGATAATTTCACATATTTTGCTTAGCGTTCTTAAGAAGTTTTGGATTCATTTCCGGAGACCCTGAAAGTGCGAAGGTGTATGTGGGTGTCAAAACATGACTCAGTTCTCCTGACGCTTCCAGTTAAAAATAGTAACAGCAACATTTCAGTGAAATAACATTTTTTTGAAGTATTAAAAAAAAAAATGTTTGCTGATATTTCTGGTTTTATTCTTGTTTGTTTTTATTAACTCCTTAATCAGTTTAAAAATTTTTGTTTGCTATAAAAATCTAATCATGACCTATAATATTTTAATTTTTTTCAATTTCAAATAATTGGATTGTAAATATCATATATTTATCTCTACTAAGGATGCAAATAATCACAATTTTAAACTTCAAATGATTTCTTTACTTTCTTTCTTTCTTCTTCTTTTCGTTTTTGTTTATTGAGATGAAAATTTGAACTGTTAGGATATCCTTTCCAATAAATACCTAATATATTGTGCCACAAGCAGTTTGTACAAATATAGATAAATAAAAATAAATAATTAAAAATAAACATGAAATAAAATTAAGGTCTCACAAATTAATATATTCTATCTTTAACAATATTCATTAATTTTTTTAAAACTAAACTTAAAAAGCCGAATTGCTTATTTTGTCAACAACAGTAGCCAAATTAAAATTCTCGGAAAGATACATTAAGTGGACTATAAGCATAGTTATATAATAAATCATATCTTAAAAATCTATTTAAGACTTGAAATAAAACGAGTAAATTTGGAAAACTGTAACTTGATAAAACCATTTGCTTATGAAGGTATCTTTTTTTTTTAATTATAAAAAATATTTAGACACATATGTACATAAAAACTATCCTAATTTTAACATTCAAATGTTTCTTATTATTGTTTTTGCTTTTTTTAATTCAGCATATGTAGTGGTGAACCCAAGACATTGTTTACATTAGTTCGTACATTTTTCAATAGTTATGTATCTGCGTTGAGTTCTGAGCTGACAATAGATGGTGACCGTAGTGGATCATATAGAGTCTATCACAGATGTTTGTATACCCCGCAGTTGGGGTTTATTATAAGTATTTTAAAAAAATGAATATATACTTTTTAAAAAAAATAATAAATA
This sequence comes from Aelia acuminata, assembly GCA_911387785.2. Lineage (NCBI taxonomy): Eukaryota > Metazoa > Arthropoda > Insecta > Hemiptera > Pentatomidae > Aelia > Aelia acuminata. Next base: position 92,284,007 of record OU426982.1, read on the forward strand.
AATAAAAATTCGCATTAGTGTAACAATGGTAAAAACTCTGCTAATTTATCGTGCTATACGGTACTACATACTGCTTATTTACTATTCTAAATTGATTTATATTTACTAATAATACTGTTAAATGAAAGCAAATATGACTTGGATCAGATTACAAGGATATACCGATATGTGATTAATACTCACCGCGAACGCCCCATAGAGACGTTTATGAACATACCTATCTAATATGTTCGCTATTTTTATTCTTCCGACTCAGTGCCATGGAGAATAGAACTGGCAAAAGAAATCAAATTTCGGTCGGTACAGTGCCAAGGGTTCACGGCAGTTCTAGACTTTTTTGAGTCATCAAGGACGCGTAAGTGAAGCCAAATCCTCTGGCTATTTATTTACAAACTCATTCTATCTGACTCAACTCATCATTAAAAGTTCTCGCGACCAATTTATCATGATTTCAATTATTAATATGAACTTATGAATAGTTGTATAATAAAAAGATATTCGATTTGTTTTTTTAGCTTTCTTTAAAAAAAAAAAAATATTTCATTTGGACATACTTATCAATATGTATTTGTTTCTGTTGTTGCATGTTCCATCTTTTAAATATTAATTGATGTGGATGAAAGTGATATGTGAATTTTTTTAAGTTTTTAGAAAACTGAATGGAATCATTTGTATTTACTATAAGGTTTGCTTATATCCTTATTGGGTACCTCTATCAATTCGCTTATTACCAAATATTGAATTTTCTTAAATGGAGGAATGAAATTAATGAAAATAGATTACTTTCCCTCTCCATGCTTGGGGACTGTTAAATTCTTAACATAATGCCCCTTATCTTCAACCTGCTGCTGTATAATTAAACATTATAAGTGGGTTTATATATGGGTCATTATAATATATTAGCAATATAAGTTTTCCTCAAAATAAAATTGCCATCTTATGAAATAACAAATGTAATTTGCAACGCTTTGAGTTATCTAAGGGAGGTTCTATATGATCATTAGAATAATCTTGTTTTTTTCTCTTTTATAGTCTATTATATTTACTTACTTAATTCATTTATTATATTTACTTAAATGATTTCATTTTTTCAATTTGCCCACTCGATGTTATCATTATATCCGATAATGATTTTTGTTTTCCTGTAAAAAAAAGTATTTATTAATAAAAAATATTATTGTGGGTATGTTTATGGTCCATAAATGTTAACATTCATCTATTTTGATTAAGAGAATTATAATCTTAAGAGATCATAAAAATTAAATATTTATGTATTTAGATTTATGACGTGGGAATTATTCATATTTCTCTCCAAACTTCCAATGCCACGACTCTCGTACGGAGTTCTCAATGACAGAGAACTTGTGTATTATACAATCATAATCTTTATAGCACATTCGTAAAACAACTAATGTGAATGGGTTAAGTGCGTCATATTGATTGCGAACTTCAACTTCCAACTAGCATTAAAAACTAACACCATCGATGGATGTTTGTTGTTTTCTATAGTTGATTTTTCGGTACTAGGTACTTCTAGGCGTGTCTATTTTGAGAGGTTATGAGACCGTGATACTATTCGCGTATATTTCAGTAAAACTGGGTCTTGATTAGCATTATTTATTACTTAGCTTCAAACTCCCACTCGCTACTCGAAAATAAATAAACCCCCAAACGGTCCATTTCAGTTAAGATCGGATCTTATTGAACGGCGTTTTGAAGTCGCTGTTCAGAAGTAGTAATGATATTTCTGTATCCTTAAAATTGCTATCGGAGTGAAGGCAAAATGGTTTCAAGCTATTTACGCTCTTGCCCCCACCTAATTGGGAGTAAAACTCTTTTAAAAACCATTGCAGAGAATAGATTATTTATCGAGGTAAGTGCGAAACTAAATAATTCCAACCAATCATTTAGTTCCTTGAATGATAGAAAACTTTTTTCCTCTGGAAACTGGTTATTGAAACTCATAACTTTGATATTATTTAACTACTTAAACTTTACCCCAAAACCATATCAACAAGTGTGACTATGAGGAGGCGTCTCAGTGAGAAATTTTACAACAGAATATTGTAGTTGGTTAAAGTTAGAGGGTACAAAGTTCGCACTTCTTACTACTACAGAAGACAGTTAATGTAATATTATCACATTACAACAAATAACAGATTTATGCACTTGCCACACATCACCCCGTAACTAATAATTTTAAAGCAAGGTTACCATAAAGCTAAAGTTCACTCAAAATTATTCATTTTTTTTCAAATTTAAAGTTTGATTATTTTTTGGCGTTGGCAAGTTGATGATGAACATAGTTATATTTTCCACATTATAAATATTTATATTTATTTTTTTAACATCTTTTAAGATAATTACACGACAAAACAGTCACTTTCTACATCTGCCCTAAAAACGCGATACTATTTTATCTTGTGTGACGGAAACTGAGATTGCATTGGATGTTATTCAACAAAAAATCCTTGGCTAGTGCCCAAGCCTTAGTGCCAATAGGTCAAGTTCAACGCCTCCAACGTCTTTCCTTGTGAGATTACCTAACTAACCCATAGGTGTTGGGGTAAACATTTTTAACCATAATCATATTGAAAATCATAAAGTCGCTTTTAGAACGGAAGAAATGATTCATTATTAAAAATAGCTTCTAAAGGAAGTGCTAGGGTGAGCTTATTATAAAGACATATAATATTTATATAATATAATGTAATATTTATTACATCAATTGATTAATTAATCTATATCAAGAATATTAAGTTGAAATAGGATTTTTATGCGACAGAGGATGCCGAAAGAGAAATTGATATTTTTCTTATTGATGTATTTTTTTCATTCATAATGTTTTAAATTGAGAAGGAAAACTTTTAACTGAACGATTGTTTTGTTTTATGCGTTACATAAAATTGTTTTGTACATAGGAATCTATTCTTTTATTGACTTGTCCAATATCAAAGTGTGAGCCCTGCTTATCTTATATCGCTTTCTTCCTCAGTCACGTGATGATTTTGGCCATTATTGATAAATTGAGGCTGTGGGAAGAAGGGACAGCTCTGGGTCAAAGCCAGAAAACTGGCTCTCCTGGGAATCGGCCTTCAGAAAAAAATATTCCTTGTTATTTCCTCGATATGAATTGTGGATGAGATCAAGAGTCCAAGTTGAACGATGGCGAGATATCCGTTCAGGCAAATATTGATGGGATCTGTATAAACTCTATTGAGAAAACCAGTTTGCCCAAACAACCGACATTTCTTATTCGCAAATAATTCATTCCTTTAACTTAACTATTTTCTCCTTTATATCCTTTTATTTATGTAAATATAATGTTATCTCTTTTTGTTTCCAAATATCTGAAACAATTTCTTTGTATTCACTATTTCCTCTATTTAACTGTTAGAATACTATTAAATATATATTTAAAAATCGAGGTTACACTACATTAATAGCATAAATTACTGCTTCTTTTATTCTTAAGACTTTTCGTCCTGCTAAACAACTATACTGTTTACATAAAATCGTTTATCACATCCTTAGTTCAATGTCTAGAAAAACTAAATAGTTCTCAACTTTCTTTGATCAGTAATAACTCAGCAAAAACTAAATGTTTGCCATGTTTCAGTTGTAAAACTAAATTATTATAATTGTAATGGAAAGTCTGCTAAGAATATATGCTGAATAAATAATAATAATAAAACTCAAAAAGAAAAAAATGAAGGTGCCTACTCTTGCACTGAGTGTGAGACATGTTCTTGGTTTTTGAAGTTCAAAATAAAATGTACCTAAACTGATTTGCCATGCAAAATTTTAAATAAACTCAACTTTCCTTCATATTAAGGGGCAAAGTTAAAGGGCAAGACCTGACACTGTACAAAACAAAAAGTGAATTGAATCAAGTTTTTTGCATTATGTTGTTTTGTTTTTTTATTTTAACTTCTTATTTTTTTATCGCAAGGTATCTTAGTATCTTTTGCAAATCTCGTTAAAAAATTATTTATTTTTTCATTGCCAATGAGTCTAAAATCTAAACCTTCTAACAGAAATATCTAAATGTTCAAAAAAGATTTGAGTGACTATTTAAATAACAATAATCTACATTTTTATAATTATTCTGATAATGAAATATATTGTGAATTATTTACGTATGAATTCGTATACAATTGTGAAATAAATTTAGCCTAACCTAATATAATAAACTAATATCAATTGATTAATAATTGATTTCAAAAATTAAAATGTATTAGATTATCTCTTTATTAGGTACTTATTGATGATTTAAATAAAGTAATATTAACTATAAGTGTGATTGATCGTATTGTAACTGCACAGTAATAGTTTAATGTAAATAAATAAAAAATAACTCAGCTAAATCCATAAATATCATTATGATTAATACGACACTTTTGAAGGATTGTTCGTTAATTAAGTATTAATCCATGTTGAAATTAAAAATTACGAATAAATATTGATTACTTGTAATGCGGAATCTAAAATCATAAATTGGATTATATGCTGTCGAGTGTATATCCTTTATTAATCCTTATTTATTTTAGTAAGTTAAATTTATTTCTGTAGGTCCATCAACTTAGTGATTGTTGATGCAAATAGCTAACTGGTTTATAATCCTAATTATTTGAATGGAAATAAATTTGCTGTGTTGTGACGAAGTATGTAACAGAGTGTTGTTACCTAAGTGATGGAGTATGAGCTGCACGTAGTCCATTAACGGAGTCTGGTTTGGCACTTGTTGTTTTTGAGTGCCTCATGAATCAATCTGGTTATTCAATTCCCTGGGTTAATTGTAACTCGGTGTCGCTGCCAAGCCACTCTCTTATGTTTAGTACTTTCTGAAAATGCTTAATTCAAAGCAGTAAGCACATCGTCAATTAACTTATTTTTATATTAAATATATTATATTTAACCTTGAGATCCTTTTTATTTAACGATCTTAATTCGTGAAAAAATCATTAGCCCAGTTAAAAATGCTATATTTTTTTATGATTAAAGTTCTTTTTTAGGAAAAAAACGGACGAAAATAGTTTCTTCGACAACGGTGTTGCACCGCAAGAAAGCGAAGAATAATAGTTTCTCTACGGAAATTGGAAATTGTTGATAAGTGGACCTGCCATATTATTAACTCTGTTATTCTTAAATATAAGTACTCACGTGATCAAAATTGCGTGATAAGATATGGGCATGATTTAAAGCATAAAGAATTTAATCATAAAATTAGTGATAACGGATTTTTGATGAAGAACGCAGTTTTAAGACATAGAAGTTGCCAACATTTGAGGAAAAAATTCAATGCCAAATATATCCTTATGATTTTTCAATTTTTATGATGAGATCAATTTAATTCTTGAAAAATCTATTGGTTTTCAATCACATCAAACCACCTTTCCTCCAGTTATTCTTGACATTACACCGATTCCTCAGCTTGTCTCTATCTAAGATCAGTTAAAGTTTGAACTTTTAAAAAAACATCTTTACTTATCAATCATCTCAAACCTGCGTCACTGCTAAATACAATTTGAAGAAGAGCACTTAAGACAACTAACTACCTTTACATATTGCACTTCACATGACGTTACCGACCATTTACTACGATGAAATATAAAGACACCCTGACTCACTCATAAATGCATGCCGGGTAGCATCGCCCCGAAAAAGAGCTGAATGAGAGACCTCTCCGTCTAAAATTTAATATCACCGGCGGAGATGCCTTAAGGTAATGCTCTCCCCTCATATCTTTCATACCACTTCCTTGAGTTATTTTGATATCAAATTCATCGGTGTCTCTTCAATAATCGACAGATGCAAATAGCGATATTATTATTTTTTTTTAAACAGTTGATTTATCGTTGAATATTTTTATAAAAGGAAAAAATTGTCTACATCAATATTCAATTATTCTTAATTTCCCCGATTTATCAATGGTTCTACCTTAATCTCAAAGGCATCGTTGGCATACTTTTTTTTTTTTATATTATGTTGTAATATTTGACTTATTTTAGGTATTTAAACTTAGAATTGGCGTATTCTTAGTTTTTAAAATTAGTTTTTCGTGAAATAGGTTTTTATAAACAATCTCGTAACAGGCTTTTGTTTTGTGGTGTATTATTGCTCTTTTGACTCATGGGTAGAAGATTATGTTTCCTCGCTTTCCCTCGCCAAATTTTCAGCTTAGTCAGTCTTTTTATTATCTATAATCCTTTGGCGAGAGAGGTTTTGGTTTTGTTTATTACCATTTTAAACATCGACGCATAGGGGGGCCAGAATGACCAACTGGACAAAGGCGCTTGCAAGTGGTTAATACTTTGATAGGGTACAGTCTATGGATTAAAGTCACGCAGTCGAAGCGGTACCCTCCCTAGTATATGAGACCCGTCCGCCTACTGGAGGCGCTCATAACAACCCGGCGTAGGAGTGATAACGCTTTCCCGTGTATCGTATCGAGAGTCGCAGTATGGTTTTTTCAGGATATCAGTAGCTGCTCGGAGGCTCGGTCCATGGAAGGTCTGCCTCGACGCACAGTGCTTCGATTAATGGACAAAAATCGAAAAATCAAGTTTTTATTTTTTTCTCTTAATTTGCATTTAAAATATTCCTAAAGATGTAAATGATCATTAATTATAATATTTACATATATTTGTTAACTCAATTGCTATTAAAATTAAGAAATGTTTGAAAAAAAAAAAGTATTAGTGACCACTTACTTACTCGTATTAGTCGAGAAGGGTTTTTAGATCGAAGGTAAATACTAGATGTAAACATTGGCTTTGTATCAATCTTTTCATTTAGTCTTCTTTCTGATTAGAAGAGGTATACTGTGAACTTTATTTTAAGTGAAAGTCGAAGTTATTTTGCCAAATATGGCCAAGGGAAAGAAAAATTTTTGACTCTCTCGATGTTCTACTAACTTTAAAGTCAAATATTACAAAATGTCCGCAAAACACCTCTTTAATTTTTTTAATATTTATAGTCTAACTAATTTAGAATAAAAATCTATAAAAGATAATCTGCGATAACCTGCGACTCTGACTTTGACATTTTTTTTTCAAATGAAATCAGGCACTCAGCGCTTGCTTGAAAACCAATTCGCATCTACAACAATTAGATTAGCCGTTCTAATTAGATAAATTTTTACACTGAATTCCATAAAAAAAAAAATAGTAAGCACTATCAATAATTTTAAGCAGTGTCTGAAAGAATGCCCTAATTAAAAAAATATATTTATAAAATCAATGTAGCTACAATTTTGTCTTTACATATATTTAATTTGTATTTGGAAATTGCGTTTATTGCATTATCCTATAAAAGTAATATTTGACTCTTCAATTAAAAATAAAACTCTCATTTAATTTTGGAACTGAATTTGTATTAAATTTGCCCAATAGTCATGAGTATCCTTTTTAGGTCTTAAAAATCGAAAACTCTTTGAAAAGTGGATTTCTGCGGCTCCCAGCTGTAAGAAAGATGCCGGCTTGTATCATTTAGCAGAGAAAAAATGGAGCCTGATTTAGTTACCGATTTGGAAGATAAGTTAGATTGTTTTGTTTGAAGTTGAGCCAAAAATGGAGTGAGTGCAGTCGTAGAAAAATTCTTTTTGAAAAACGTTACGAAGAATGGTCGAACATGGACTGCACATTTACAGCAGACAACAAAATTTTTTTTAACATTGATGATAAAGCAGGAACAAGTCGCGGTATACCTTTAATAACCTTTTCAGAATGTTCAGTCAAAAACAAAAAAAAAGACGAGTGGAGGAGCTAATTTCCACGAGGATGTCAGATGAATTGATGTTTATGCCTTATGTACATACTTTCAAAAATTATTTTATTATTAAAATATTATTTATATAAGTAGTATTATTTGTACAATCACAATATTATCTTTTGTGTTTGGTTAATTATCTTATTAAAGATAAATTTTGATCAACTAACCGATAATGATTCTCTAATTTCCCTTAAATTTAAGATAATTTGCCAAAACCCTGATATGCCTTTTTTTTAGATCTAACTTGGTCAAATATTATTTCCGACCCCGCATATGAGATATATTCGTAATCAGCTCAGCATTACCTGTAATATTCCATGATCGAGAGATTTTTGTCCAAAAACTCCATATACTCGAAGCACTGTGCGACGAATGAAATGTAGGTATGTTGACTCTGAGCAGCCGTATGTTGACTCTATCCTCGAAAGAACTGATACTATCGGTGGAAAGAAAAAATAGTATCAACGCACATAAGAAACGATTAAAATATTTATTTTTTACTAAGATTTCCTTCTCACTGAGGAAGCCAACATATCATCCAATAAAAATGAATAATACTTTTGTGTCATCCAAAAACTATGGACGTTATCTAGGACTATACTTGGACAAAAAACTCGCTTGGAACATACATATTAAACTAAAAAGACAAGAACTGACCAGACGAAATAATCAACTGTCACACCTCCTAGACTACAGATCATAACTTAACTTCCGAAACAAAGGACTTATATTCAACACTATGCTGAAACCTGCGGAGCAGAGCTTTGGTTATCCGCTAAATAGGTACACTTAAACAAAGTCCAAACCACACAGTCAAAAATTCTTCGAAAAATTGTAAACGCTCCATGGTATATTTCTAACAACACAATACACAAAGACATGGATATTCCAACAGTAAAATCATCATTCACGACAAATACACTACATTTCACTGTCCAACTCATAACCATCCAAACCTATTTGTTTCTTCTCTTTCTTCCTCCCAGTTACCCGTCCAAAGAAGATTAAAAAGACAATGGCATAGGGATATGCTGGAGCACATCATTTAAATCAAGCAAATCAAATATAAACTTTGCATTCTCCACTAATTTAAATTAGTGGAGAATTAAATTAACTAAATTAAAATTAAATAAATAAATAGGATTAGTTAAGATATGTATCGCTTGTTTGCTTTCACCATTAATTGAACGCAGTGTGAAAATTTTTCTCAACTTATTTGTATTTTGAATTAGTACTTTATTTGTTTCTTTTAATTTTTTTCTTTGAAAACTTTAATCATATCGGTGTGAAAAGTTATTTGTAGTTGTTTTTTTAAAATATCTATGTATGTTTTGCTAATCATCTTTTGAGAACGTTATTAAAATATAATTTTTTTTACTTCCGTTTGCCTGCTGAACAATAAGGAAATGGGATCTTAATGCAGGCTGTGATGGGAATTCTATTCCTCGACGAAAGCTAGGGAACATGGTCGTTATTTGAATTCGCCTGAAAGTTTTAAACTGTGGAAATACGGGCTTCCCCTCCACGCTTTGGCCCAATTTTATTCAGGGCCAATCTTCCTCTCTTTATATGGCTCTCGTATTAATAGTAGTTTTTTTTTTTTTAATTGTATTCTAAAAGTTCCTGTGGGACACTCGTATCCGAAACGTTTATTATCTCGTCCGATGGTGATTTTTATTTCCTTTTTTTTCTCTCTTGTTTGATATTAAAACCAGTTTTTGATTGGAAAGTAAAAGAAGTAAAATTCACTTTCTCACTGGCCTAGATTTTATAGATTTTTTTGTATTGTTCTATTGTTCTATCTATGTACTTTTTGTATTTTGGATCGTTCAACCTACTCGGATGTCTCCATGAATGATTTGTGTTTATGTAATAAAATTTTCGATTTCTTGAGTCAACTTCAGTTTTTTCAATATATATATGTTATCTCCAGTCACTACCCCTGACCAAGAAATAGTACTTATTTACACAGAACTGCACCCACTGTTTATGGGTTGTAACAGGTTTATAAATTATCCAGTTATATAACTATAAACAATATAAAAATCTGATAATTTAATTTTTTTTAAGATAAACAATTGGAATTTTCTTTTTCTTGAGATAATTTCAGTATTTATTAGATAATAAAAATTGTAAAAAAAAAGAATTTAGACTCTTGAAATATTAAAATTGACCGAAAGAAATCCCCTAATCTGTTAGAGTTTACCACATAACCAGATGGAGTGGCTACATACAAAATGGGACGAATGATAGTTCATAACCTTCAGATAAAAGAAAGAAATCTAAACTTAGTGAAAAGTTTATCATTGATATGCATTTCTGAAATGTCATTCAGCCTTTTTTATAGCGTTGCATTTTGCATAGTAAGTTGAGTTTTTACTTACTATTAATTTTTTGATGATATAGAAAGAAAAATAGAACTAAAAATATAGTGAAATTTACTTATCCGATCTCGCAACGAATGGAAGGTTTCCTGGGGGGGGGGGGGGGGTGAAAGGTGCTCAAATGAAATCTACCCATCGTCAACAGTCTAAAAATACTGTAATTAGAACATCAAATGCTTACTCTGAAACAAACAAAAAAATAGAACAAAGTTTTTTTTTTGCCAAATTGTTATATATGCCAAAGCCATTCTTCAGAAATGGGTATACCTAAGTAATGTTTTGTTGTTAGAAAATAATTCATTGAACGTATGAAAGATGGCATGGGTGTAAGCACTGAACGTAGTTCACCCTAGAGGGTATAAGTCACATCATTTCTGTAAATATTTCCTAAGGCACTTATACCCTTTTGGATTTCCACGCTTCAGTTACTAAAGATAAGAAAAGGTAAACAGGTTTCGAATTGGTTTTTAAAGTCATCTAATTTTGTTTCATAGGAATGTTTAAAAAAAGTATTGTAATGCAACATACAAGGTTCGATCGTGGGTTGGGTTCGATAATTTTCAACTCTAGGGTACCTACAAGTGGGATACCTAAAAGTGATCATGCTTGACGATTAGGTTTTCCCTTTAATAATTTATCCCATCTCTAGAGAGTAGGATTGTCCGCTAAGCTTATAAACGGACTCAGGATCCTGTGATTCTCCGTGAAAGAAGTGCTCCGGAAGTCCATCATAACTGTGAATTATATTTTTCTATAATTTATTAACTCTCAAACGTTTCCTGTTCCTGTCTCTTTAAACTCAACGTTTGACACACTTTGGTTTCTTCTACCAATTCTGGTGTTAACATTTATTATAGGTCTATACTTTCGCTGTTAATCAGTTAACTATATGTAATTATTTCTTCGTTTTTAATCGATTTACGGATCATCGTCTTGTAAAATTACTTAGCAGAACCAGACTCGAATTTGAGACCTTTGAAAAAGAAGCTTTGAGTGTTAAAAAGCTTGTAACACAAACGCTGTTAATTTACCTTTGTTAATTGAATTGTCTATTTATCTGTAATTTATGTATTCATATTTTTTTATAAGGGTCTATTTAAAAATACGAGGACTAATTCACTATTCACCCGGAGTACTAGGGGCATAGCCACAACTTCCGGTCCCAAGGTAGCGATCGAATAACTAATGTCTATAGGAAGGCTCGCCTAAATTTAGCCTTATGAATTGATAACACTAATGGGAGCAAGGAGGCATTAAATTAGGAGGGGGTAAGAAGGGTTGTGGGGGGGGGGGGGGGGTTAAAATAGTAAGAGTTGGGGGGGGGAGGGGTGACGCCGCCTGCTGCTCTAACATTATGTAAATGTAAATCCCTCCACCCTGTCGCTAATTTAACTTTTATCATCCTCATTCAAATTCTGAGAGCACATCCTTTCTTCAATACGCTTTGACGTATTTTCCGTGAGAAGGCTCTTCATTTTCTATATGCTCAATACATCTTATGCATATAGACTTGTGAATTGATAACGAATCTGTGCTCATCCCGATTAACCATCCTATGAAATAATTAATTCTCGCTTCCTCCTCCTAAAAACTCTTCGAGGTGGGATGTATGGGTTTGTGGCGGAGCTAAGTGTGCTGTAAGTTTTGTTGTTCAAGTCAGTTTAGTGGAAATTTTTGTTCTTTTTTGTGCTATAACTTTACATTGTATGGTGGAAAATACGCTACTTTCCTCATTGTGGATTATTAGAAAATTTGTGTAGGCAGGGCAGTGCAGCTCCGAATCTAATACACAATTACGACATCTTTTGGTGTTTATTTTAACTTCATAATTTATCCTCACCTTAATAATATTTTAGGCACTAAAGAGGATAGTCTTCAGCACCATTTTATTCCGAAGATGAATTACTTCCTTATCATTTTTTGCCAATTGAAACGATTTCCAGCAAGTCAAATCAAAATAATTTGATCTAGTGTACAGAGTTGGGCGTATTCGTATTCGCAAATAACAATACGAATATCACCCGAAGCACCCAACCTGCGAATACGAATATTCGCATATATGAATACGAATATATTTTTATTCGCAAATGCAAATTCGAATATTCGAAGGGAAAATCAGCGAATATTCGATTATTCGAAGGGAAAATCTGCGAATATTCGATTATTCGCAGGAAAAATCTGCGAATAATCGTAAACTCGCTGCTGAAATATACAAATACGTTCGTATTTACTTGATAAAAATTCAGATACACTCATATTCGCTACAAAAATATAAGAATACACTTATTTTCGCAGGAATAAATATTAAAACAGCTATATATGTTCTCAACTAATAGAACTAATTAAGGTATTCCATGACTAAACATTATTATTGTTATATTAAATTTTCCGTTAATATTAAAAGTAATTATTTAATTGTTATTTTTTTATTACTTTCACTTACCTACATAAGAAATATATAGTAAGGGAAAGTATTGCCATCGTGAAAAATGTCGACTTCCAGTTTTCCACGGAACCGGACGTTTTGGAAACCCCTTGAGTCCAAATAACCAAGTCCCGCGAAATGGTCTGTGTGTATGTGTGTGGCAGGACTAGCTCAAAAATATTTGTCGTACGAAACTGAAATTAGGTATTTGAGATATGTAGGTGCCCGCGATGTGTCAGCCAAGATTTCGTATAAATCGAGGAAGCATAGTGAGCACTTTATCCATTTCTTATTTTTAGGCGTAACGGTATAACAAAACAAAGGTACTTTATAGGGAACAAAAAAACAAATAAACAAAAAAACCCCATTTAAGCCCCCTCATAACATATTAAAAATGATAAAGCTTACCTGATATAAAAGAATACCTAATTTTCATTAAACATGACGATTTTGATAAAAATCGTTGAAGCCGTTTTTAAGATCATTGAAAAAAGGTAAAAATTGGAAAAAAATTATGAATTAAAGTGCCCCCTCCGTTTGAACAATTTCGATGAAATTTTGGCTATCACATCTTTGGCATATTCATACATCAAATACCCAGTTTGATCAAAATCGTTAAAAACGTTTTTGAGTAAATAAAAAAAAAACACGTGAAAATGGTACAAAATTTATTAAGTTAAGTCCCCCCTCTGGTTGATCAATTTTAATGAATTTTTACAGTCAAATCTCGAGCATCTTAATACATCAAATACTCAGTTTAATCAAAATCGTTAGAGCTGTTTTTGAGAAAATCGAAAAAGACCTAAAAAGTTACTAAATAAAGTACCCCCTCCATTTGAGCAATTTTGATGAAATTTTTGCTGTCACATCGCGGGCATATACATTCACTAAATACCCAATTTCAGGTTCGCACGTTTTATAGATTTTGAGCTAGTCTGTTCACACACACAGACCATTTCGCGGGACTTGGTTATTTGGACTCAGGGGACCCCAAAACGTGTATTTCCGTTGAAAACCGGAAGTCGAAATTATTTCACGATCGCAATACTTCCACTTACTATATATTTCATATATCTCACTCACTGTTGGGCGCTACAGTCCTTGTAGGACCTGGGCCTCTGCCACCATTCTTCCCCATTCCTCGCGGTCTCCAGCGAGGCTTCTCCAATTTCTAATCCCCAGTTTCTTCAAGTCTACCTCTAGGTCGTCTATCCACCTACGCCTGGGTCTGCCCCTTTTCCTTTTCCCTCCTGGTTCACCATTTAGCATCATTTTTGGCAGTCTGCAGGGCTCCATTCTTTCAACATGTCCCAGCCATCTTATTCTGCCTTTCTTGACAGCACATAGGATATCAGGCTCCCCATACAATTCCATTAGTTCGGCGTTGCTTCTGATTCTTCACCTGTGCTCTTCTTTGACGGCTCCAAAGATCTTCCTCAGGATTCTTCTCTCCCAAACCAGGAGAGCTGTACTGTTTTCCTTGGTCAAAGTCCACGTCTCACTGCCATACATTACTACTGGTCTAATTACCGTTTTGTATAATATTAGTTTTGCTTTCCTAGAGAGGCTTTTGTATCGGAGAGCTTTTTGCAGGGCATATAGACATCTGGTTCCTGCTAGAATTCTGCCTTTAATTTCAACTTCTAAATTGTTACTCTCCGTCACTACTCCTCCCAGATACTTGAATGTACTGCAGCTGTGAAACACGTCTTCTCCAAACTCAACGATCCCTTCTCTCTGCGTGGTTTGTCTAGAGGTTTTCATATACTTTGTCTTTCCGCAATTTATTCTTAGCCCTAAATTTTGTGCTGCTCTTTTAAATTCTTCTACCGCACCGGCCAATGCTGCTTTAGTTCTCCCTGTGATGACTACATCATCAGCATACGCCATGTGTTGTGTGAGCCTATTGTAAATGGTGCCACCTGGATTCGTTCTTATGCTTCTAATGGCAACTTTGAGGGCGAGATTAAATAGTACAGGTGATAATGGGTCCCCCTGTCTTAAGCCACTGTTGACCTGAAAGCAATTTGACATGCCTACTCTAGTTTTAACCTTGCAGCTTGTCTTTTCCAGAGTCATCTTTGTCAATCTTATTAGCTTGCTAGGTATTTCTAGTGACTGCAAAGCCTGTAACAGTTTTCCTCTGTCTACACTATCATATGCCTGTCGGAAGTCGATAAAGAGATGGTGTAAATCAATATTGTACTCATAAGCCTTCTCCATCATTTGTCTTATTGAGAATAGGTGATCTATAGTTGACCGTCCTGGGCGGAAACCGCTCTGGTACTCACCCAGTAGTCGCTCACTCCTCACCACTAGTCTCTTACATATTGCCACCGACAGGACCTTTTAAACTGTTGGGAGCAGAGCTATGCCTCTGTAATTTTCACAGTGCAGTTTGTTCCCATTCTTATGGATAGGGACTATGATAGCTTCTCCCCAGTCTGCTGGCATTTTTTCCTCCATCCATATGTCCCATATCAACTTATAAATCTCCAAGTGTCTTCCCCTGCGTATTTTATTAATTCTGAAGGAATTTCATCGGGCCCTGGAGATTTATTATTTTTTAGTGACAAAATTATATCCACTATTTCATCTCGGTCAGGTGGTATTTCCTCGTCTGTATCCTCATCATTGTTCGATTGTTGTATCTGGTGGAGGTGTAAGCTGCTTGCTTCAGGGTTTAGCATTTCCTCGAAGTATTGGAGCCATCTAGATTTAATTAGTTCCGCCTCTGTGAGAAGGTTTCCGCATTTGTCCAGACACATTTCAGTCTGTTGGGTATTTCATATATAGGTAAGTGAGATATTTTTGTGGAGGTTAACTAAGGTGTCTATTGTGCTTATATTTTGCTTTAAAGTTTTCATCAAGTTTCCTGTTATATTCCATGTTATTGTTAATTTTTGTTCTGTGTTTATAGTGTTCTTATTATGTTCAGTTAAATTTATTTGCTTTTAAATCTAAATTTTCGTTGAACATTATTTTTTGATTATCAGTGTGAAGGTTAGGTTGGACCAAGGTATCCAAATTTTTATCTTTTTACTTCTGTAAACTATCCAGGACTTATAGGTAAGCTAATTTTATCAACTTTATAAGTTAAAAAGCAACAAACACTAAAATAGCGAAAGGTGAGTAAAAGTTTTAAGGTTTGAGTTAACGTTACCAGATAACTTTAACTCACTTAATAGTTGATAAAAAGTTGAAATGGAAGAGGAGGGTGCCGAAGGAGAGGCCCTTAAAGACCAACGACCACGGAACAGGGCAAGCTCAGATGCTGAAGAAGAACAAGAAGATGCCAAAAAGGATCGACTGTTAAAAGAGGCTAAAAGCATCCAAAATAATTTAAGAATTTTCCTTAAAAACTTTGACAAAAAAATGAATAATGCTACACGAAATCATATAAATAATAAAACGGATAGATTAATTTCCATAATAGAGGTTATCACTAGAACCAATGAACTCAAAAAGGATTCTGAGGATGATAATATCTCTGCACTTGTGAAAAGAGTTGTACAAGAAACATTGGAAACTGCGAATGCCGTAAAGATTATTCAAAACCAAAATTTAGAAGTGCCGGTGCCAATTCAAGCAGTGGAAAACCAACCTTCCCAATCAAGCGTATATAATCCTCAAAAGGCTATAGCTATATCCTCTCAGGAGGAAAAAGTGTTAACCTTTAAGGATCCAAAGCTCGCAGAAACTGAAACGTTCGAACTCGTTCGAAGTAAAAGAAGCCGGAAGAAGGCTAAATCTTTAAAGAAGATTGAAGAATCGAAGAAAAGCACTAGTGCAGTAAATGAAGAAGATATACTTCTACCAATGAAAGAAAAACCGAGGACGATGGCAGGTATTGTGAAATCACTTCCACAGAAGCCGACCCTTAAGTCAAGACCGACTTATCTCACAATAAGCGGAACGGGTAAGAGCGCTATGGACGTAATGAATAGGCTTCCTTCTCCTGCTGAGATTGGTGTAAGTACCTCTATTGTTAGAAAAACGAAGGGAGATTCAATTTTAGTTAAACTAGAAGATAGTTCTCACGCCACGAAAGTTATAGGATGGCAGGCGTTGCGCGAAAACGGTCTTCAAGCGAGGTTAGCATTGAGGAAAAAACCTAAGATGGAGGTGAGGGGTGTGCCCCATTCATGGGGCTCGGAAGAACTTGCCAGATTTCTGTGGGGAAGAATACCCGAGAAGTCGGTCCCCACCCCATTGGTTAGTGACGATATACGGCCCCTTTTTTCCTCAATTGCTAGGAGCGGATTAACGAAGAATTGGGTCCTAGAAGTGCACCCAATGGTTCGGTTCCAACTGCTGGAGATTGGTAATTTGAATGGAGGATGGTGGTCCTTGACATTCAAGGACTATCTTGACGCCCCTCGGTGCACCAAGTGTCAAGGCTATGAACACACCAGGGCATCATGCCCTGGGAAAGCCGTAATATGCATTTGGTGTGCAGTCAGCGGTCATGTAATAAAAGATTGTCCCCAGAAACAATTAAAGGTTGCCCCGACTTGTAGTAATTGTGTGAGAGCAAACGCCCACCCAAGATTGTCGAAACACAAGGCGGGTAGCCGAGAGTGCCCGATACATTTGTCATGGTGCAAAGAGGTGGCTAAAAGAACCTATTATGAATAAAATTACCGTTCTCCAGCTCAACATGGGCCGCCGAAGGGTTGTAGCAGATGAGCTTCGTGCTCTCTGTCAGCGATATGACATCATGGCGGTCCAGGAACCGACCTGCCGTGGGAACCCGTGCACGGGATTTGGTCTCACGTCGAGAGTTATAGCTGTAGGCAGTGCAGAGAGGAGGCCTAGAGCTGCCATCGTGATTAATAACCCGAAACTCGACGTGATGGAACTGAGGCAATACTCTATGGCAGATATGGTAGCATGCTATGTTAAGTGGGGTGGTTTATCCTTTACCCTAGTTTCCGCATACCTACCTATTGGTAATGACATTGAATATGACATATCTGCCATGGAAATTATCACAAATCGAAGTAGAAATGTGATAATTTGCTCAGATACCAACTCCTGGAACACGGTTTGGGGTTCCAATCGAACGAATAGAAGAGGCGCTAAGCTCGGTGAGTTTATCGCAAGGAGTCAATTAGTTGTACTAAATGATATCTCTGCCATCCCCACTTTTACTGATGGCATGGGTGACAGTTGGATTGACCTCACGCTAACATCACCGACACTCACAAGATACATTGTCGATTGGTACCTCAAATCAGAAACGAGTTCTGACCACAAAGCCCTGATATTTAGTATAGAGCAAGATTCAAGGGGTTCCCACGGTTAAGAAGAGGGATATATAACCCGCAGAAACGACTGGAGTGCTTTCCGATGTATGCTGGAGGGAGAACTTGCCGATCAGGATTGGGAAGAAGAAGAATCGGATAGTATAAATGACCTGGACTGCAGAGTATCCAGGGTCACCAAAGCTATCCTTGACGCTGCAGAAAACTCTCTCCAACATCGGAAAGCGAGGGCTCGACCTGTCCCATGGTGGACGCCGGGATTAACTAGTATGAAGAGAGAGCTCTACAGGGCCCGGCGATTGTACCAGAAGTGCAGATGTGACGAGAGGCGCGCTGCACTTCGGAATGAATACAAGTCTAAGGCCAAGGTGTACCGATATGAAGTGCGTTCACGGAAACGTAGGTCCTGGGATGAATTCATCGTGGAAGAGTCCACCAAGAATCCTTGGGGTATACCCTACAAGGTAGCAATGGGTAAGATGACCCCACCACAGACGATGGCAGCCCTTTCTGAAGGAGTTTTCCAAGCAAATACTCTTGATGAGGCAGCTAGCATCTATGTTCAGGCGACTTATCCCAGGGACGATCCATCTCAGGGCAATGAGGAGGAACAATTCGTGAGACGCACTACGGCATACCTCCCTGGCACAGACTTTTGTCCACCATGGATATATATGATCTCCGCCTTGCTGTGGATAAGCAGAAAACTGGTCGCGCTCCGGGATTAGATGCAATAGATGCGGCGATCTTAAAGAACAGTATTCCTTACCTGGAAGATAGGCTCTTGGGAATATTCAATGATTGCCTAGATATGGGATACTTCCCAAGGAAATGGAAGATCGCCGATTTGAGATTACTCTACAAGGGTGGAGGAAGGGACAAGCAGCTCCCTAAGTCATATAGGCCCATATGTCTCCTCCCTGTGATGAGGAAGGTCCTGGAGCATCTTATCTTAACAAGTCTACGACCAGTACTTACTCGAGCCATTCATCCACGGCAATACGGTTCAACTAAGGGAAAGGGAACCGCTGATGCTTTGCTTCAGGTTCGCGCAGACGTTGAACAGAGGGCGGAGCGGTATGTCATGCTGCTGCTCTTTGACATATCCTCCGCCTTTGACAGCGTCTGGTGGCCGCGAGTTCTCCTCCAGCTACAGAAGTACGAGGCTCCCAGCAACTTATATACCCTCATAGGCAGCTACCTCCAGGATAGGTCCGTTAAGTTAAGAGGCACCTCTTACGAGTTTGAAGCTTCTATAGAGAGGGGGTGCCCTCAAGGATCAGTCCTTGGCCCAGCGCTTTGGAAGCTGGTATTTGACGAGTTGTTGGGAGTCCTCGAGAAACAGCGGTTCCCTGCTACGGCATACGTTGATGACCTTGCGGCTATAGTGGCGGCTAATAGCAGAGCCGGAGTAAAGCAAGAAGCTGAACGATGCGCCAATGTAGTCAGCCAATGGTGTGAGGCTAAGAAATTAAAAATGGCCGCGGCAAAGACTCAGGCCATCCTCCTGAAAGGCCAGACAGATAGGGCGCACCCTATAATTCTGGATATTGAGGGTATCAGAATACGTCCAAGTGAGGTGGTCACTTATCTAGGATTCAGATTCAGTAGAAGATTTAATATGACCCCTCATTTGGACTACCTCGGGAATAGGGTGGCCCATACCTTAAATGGTCTGAGTCGCCTGGGGGGCGCATTTTGGGGACTCAGATACCCAGCAACAATGACCATTTATAATGGGACAATCCTGGGCATCCTAAGATATGGCTCCCCAGCGTGGTCCCAGAATCTCTCACACAGGCAGAAACGAAGATTGGCGACGTTCCAGCGCATGGCTCTGCTACGGGTCACTAAGTCTTATCGGACAGTTTCTCACGAGGCGGTGCAGGTCTTAGCAGGAGGGGTTCCTCTCGACCTTATCCTGCGGGAAGATCTATTGAAATGGAAACTCAAAACAGAAGGCTCAGCAGGTCTACCGGTAACTATCCAGGTAAGGATTGCAGAGGATCCAAGACAATGGAAAAATATTTTACATGAGGACACAATAGAAGAGTGGAACCGGCGGTGGGTGACAACTACAAAAGGTTCAACCTTAAGAAAATATTTCCCCACCGTTCAGGATCGGTTAAAAGCAATTGTCTTAAACTGCACCGCCTTCGAGGAACTAAGGGCTAAGTTAATGAGGGAAGCTGAGCTCTATGTTCTGACAGAAAACAACTTCCCTGAACTAATGGAAGAAAGGAAATACCCTTACTATAAGGAATTCGTGTACGGGTGGAAAAATACTGTGGGACCACAGCTTTTCAATCTCGGGAGAAGAGGACCAGCACTGGGAAGACCACCATAGTAAAAACTCAAAGCGGAGGAAACCTGAAATGAGAAATTAGGCAAGGTCCATTCTGCTCATTGGGAAGATAGAACGAAGAAATGAAATAATGACCACAGCAGGTTATTTCTATATGGTTTTACAAGCAGCAGTTGTTTAAGCAGCAGTACCCATTCCTGGGTAGCATCCAACTGGTGCTAATACCCGTTTTGCCAACCAGGCAAGGTAGGGCTGCAAAATAAACAATAATATAGGTAAGTGAAAGTAAAAACAGTATTCGGATAAAGTGCTCACTATGCTTACTCGATTTATACGAAATCTTGGCTGGCACATCGCGGGCACCTACATACCTCAAATACCTAATTTCAGTTTCGTACGACAAATATTTTTGAGCTAGTCCTGCCACACACATACACACAGACCATTTCGCGGGACTTGGTTATTTGGACTCAGGGGACCCCAAAACGTGTATTTCCGTTGAAAACCGGAAGTCGAAATTTTTCACGATCGCAATACTTCCACTTACTATATATTTCATATATAGGTAAGTGAAAGTAAAAATAGTATTCGGATAAAGTGCTCACTATGCTTACTCGATTTATACGAAATCTTGTCTGGCACATCGCGGGCACCTACATACCTCAAATACCTTATTTCAGTTTCGTACGACAAATATTTTTGAGCTAGTCCTGCCACACACATACACACAGACCATTTCGCGGGACTTGGTTATTTGGACTCAAGGGGTTTCCAAAACGTCCGGTTCCGTGGAGAACCGGAAATCGACATTTTTCAAGATGGCAATACTTTCCCTTACTATATATTTCTTTTGTAGGTAAGTGAAAGTAATAAATAAATAACAATTAAATAATTACTTTTAATATTAACGGAAAATTTAATACAACAATAATAATGTTAGTCATAGAATACCTTAATTGGTTCTATTAGTTGAGAATATATATAGCTGTTTTAATATTTATTCCTGCGAAAATAAGTGTATTCGTATATTTTTGTAGCGAATATGAGTGTATCTGAATTTTTATCAAGTAAATACGAACGTATTTTTATATTTCAGCAGCGAGTTTACGATTATTCGCAGATTTTCCCTGCGAGTAATCGAATATTCGCTGATTTTCCCTGCGAATATTCGAATATTCGTATTTACATTTGCGAATAAAAATATATTCGTATTCATATATGCGAATACGAATATTCGTATTCGCAGGTTGGGGGTGCTTCTGGTGATATTCGTATTCTTATTCGCGAATACGAATACAACCAACTCTGCTAGTGTATTAAGAATCAAAGTTATTCTTGTACATTAAGAAATGTTTACCATTAATTTTTTTAATTTATTTTTATAGCTATGTATGAAAGTAGAATTATTGAATTGATTATCAACAGCTATCAAACTTATAGTAAATAATAAAGCACAGGCCTGTAAGTACAAACTGGAGAGAGAGGCAATTCTACTGATGTTTAGTATCAGTAACTTGACAGCCTCTTGGCAGTTTAGGAACACGTGTTAGTCAATGTTGGGAGCCATATCTACAATGCCATATATTACAGACATCTCTCTTTCCGACCTTTTACCTATCACTTAGCCTTATCGATTGGGCCAAATTTGACAGCACTATTGACATACGCCACCATGTAAAGGAAACATTTGAATTACAAGAGTTGCTTTCTCCAACCACACAGAAATTTTATTGTTTTTTATTCGGCTAATGGAAGCATAAACTTTAGAGAGGTTTTTTTATTCTTATCGATATTGGTAAAATGTTACTATGGTGGTTCCTTATCTTCACAACAAGACAGAAATATATATACCCATATACTTTCATTGGACGTAATATTGACTTATATACGGAATGAAAAATGAAAATGTTAACCATTTTTTTTTTTTGTTTTGTTAAATTTTAATGTTTACCTGTCTCACTTGTGTAACTATTCCTGGCGACCGATGATATGCACTTCGAACGACTATAGGTATTTTTTGTAATGTTCCTGGACTTAATTATGCCTTATATAGCTACTAGGGTCGTGGCTTACCGAGTTGTCGATTATTAAGCTCGTTATTGTTGTTTGTTTATTTAATGTCACTTTATGCCACTAAGGCTAATCGGACGATGCTACCCCATCGTTCCCATGATGGGTTCTTAGAGATTGTATCTGAAGTATTGTAAAAACTATTTTTACATTATGATTATGGTTCTCTCATTTCTGGCGCCTAATGGGATAGTTGCTATCCGCTTCAAAAGTTTTAATTAAATTTTTTGATAGCTCAGGCTATTTAATTTGCTAGCCTCCCTTAAAGTTCAAAACCACAGCATCAAATGAGCACTAGAAGTCCTTAGTTAAACAGTAGTTCGGGCGGTTGAGAAAGTTTAGACCGTTTGTCAACAAGTCCGAACAAAAGTCCTCAACGCTTAAGTTGTGGGCGTTTAAGCCTAATGTTGAACATTCAAGTCAGTCTTAATTTCTTGGAAAAGGTGTCTAAAGGAAGCTGTGTAAATCCATGTCTAAATGTTTGAGTGGTGATCTAAAATGTTTGGCTGTACAGAATCGTCTTCTAAATGGTTTGTTCATATTCGTCAAGCAAACCCTGGAGGTACGTTGTATTTAAGGATGAAAGAAGTTTTCCGGGTAGATTCTTGAACAGTTCACTTTCACGAGCGAGACGATCTTTTCTTCGTCCTTTAAGTTGGTCGAAAGTGTATTGCTCGGAATTCCAACTCTTTTTTCCTTTCTTCACTTCACGAATCAGTTTTGATATCACTGGACAGAATTTCAACTTTCGCGGAGCCGTCAAGTTTCTGGTATATGGCAAAAGAAAAAGATAATTATTCGCATACCTCCCTCATGAACCATATTTTCAGTCCGACTTAGTTACATAATTTTCCATGTTCCTTGGCTGCAATGAGTATAAACACATATTACTCTCGACACATCGAGAGTTGACTGTATTAAAATCTGTCTAATAGTTTTCAATATTTTAAAATCCTTACCATAAGTTGAATATGTTCAGACTCCTTCAGTTAAGTTCACGACCATAATTAGTTCTATAATCACGTGTTTTAGAAATGTTTTTGGAATGTGTGCTCGTAATGTAAATATCAAAAAACCCGATAGAAATAGAAATATATTCGTTATAATTTATATAATTATTTGTAATTACTTAGGGTTATGCTTATCATTGATTATGTTAAAAAAAAACTATTTTGACTATAATTCTGTTCCGTAATGTAATGGTTTGAAAAGCTGATTTCAGTTTAATGTTTTTATAACTAAAAACAAAAATTGTTGTGTTTCATTAACTCCCAGATTTACTATTTGTGACTTAAACGAGTTATTTTGTTATGATCACTACTAAGCTTTACTAAGAGAAAAAAA
This sequence comes from Aelia acuminata, assembly GCA_911387785.2. Lineage (NCBI taxonomy): Eukaryota > Metazoa > Arthropoda > Insecta > Hemiptera > Pentatomidae > Aelia > Aelia acuminata. Next base: position 92,307,575 of record OU426982.1, read on the forward strand.
ATATATGAAGTTGTCTGTTACTTCAACGTATTCATTATTTTTTATGTATATCCCTGATATTGCTTATATAGTAAATTTGTCATGCGAAAAATGCTTAGGTATTTAATCTATGAGTTCTTACAAGTTCCTTATGTTTTATTATACAAATTGGTTTAAATTGAATAAATATATGATATACTGTTTTTCTTCGTTGATGTTTTAAGACTAGTATCAAAAATATAAATTCTTTGATATACCACGAATAATAATAGAAAAATGAATGAAAGCATATATAAAATGGAAAAATAAAGTAAATAAAAAAGGGAAAGATCCATATGAAAGCTCCTGATTGAAAATAAATCTTAGGGGTTGACCACCCCTCCTATCTGTCGTCCAGTTTTTCATCTCGATGTCTATATATCGCCTTTGTTGTCCCTCGGGTTTACTCTAGTCTTTTCTCTAATAGAGTTTATCTCTACTCTTTTGACATTCTCTACCCTGATGCTCTACATCTACCTCAACAAATAATTTCCTAAAGGAACAGATGACTAGTTTATGATTGGACTTTCTAATTATCAATCATGTTATTAATAATTTCCTTGCGATTTTTTTTTATTGAAATTGTCCTAAAATCTTTAACGTTATTTTCCAACCATCTTTTATATGCATAAGTATTTCGTCAAATTTAATTTTGTTCATTAAGAAAATATGAGTTTTTCTAATCCTATTTTGAAATGTTTTCACTCTGTAGCATTTTTGTTGTACTATCAGTCCATTTGCTTTTTGGCCCATCACGAGATTATAAAAAGCTCTGAACTATGTTTATTTTAATAATTTTGATATAATTTGTAATGAAGGGTTTGATAAAAATAAAAAAAAACACAGTGTATACAGAAAATAATTAATAAAATGAAGTTTAATTTTTTACCAAATAAAATAATTACCGCTTTGCAGCGCTATCGGTCTTGCAGCTGTAATTAAGGAGTTGTAATAATAGTTACCGAATTATTTTTTTATTTTTTTTACTTAAATGTAAAATTTGTTGATGTAATTATAAATTTATCAATCTGAAAAGTCATGGATGCTATTGAAAACCTATTTACAGTATCTCAATATCGCAAAACGCTTTTAATTTTTTATTGAATGATTCCTTATTTTGTTGTGCGCTTAATGTACTACTAATTCGGTATTTTTACTTTTTACTTTTTATCAAAGTAAAATGAAATAAAATAATTCCCATTGGGCATACAGATTCTTTAGACTTCTTTCTTTTGATTATTGATTAATAATTAGTAAATAAATACTATTGAATTGGTACCATTCGAAACAGTCTCACGAAGTTTCCATTAATCTAAAATTTAGGGTTTTATAATGAAGGAGTCTCTTCCGCGTTTAGTTTATTTGTTTCCCAACGTTTCGAGCTATTGGCTCTTCCTCTGGGGTTATCTTATCCTAAGTAACTTCTTTTTTCACGTTAGCCATTTGTCATCTTATATATTTTTTTAAACAGTATATGAATACTTACGTCTCCTTATTACTTAAAATTTAGGAATTTTTGGTACTTTGGACGTAATTTTAATGTATTTATAAAGAATCAGACGTATAATACGTACGTAATTATATAGTACAATAAAGTTACATTTTGTGATTATCTAAGTACTTCCTAGCCTTTTCGTACCGAACCTTACATTTATAACGTCTAAATTTCATTTATTTTTGAAATGTTTTTCAATGCTTTGAAAGGTGAGTGAGGATGTTTTTAAAGGTATCAATTCTTTATTAATAAAATTAAATTTCGGATCTCTGTATAATAGGCCACATATAATAAATAATCTAGTTTCATTAATAATATAACTGATAACGAGATATTCTTGCAATATTTTTGAAATATCAGTGGAATCCCGAATCGATTGTTCGTAGGCGATATCCCCAAGGCAAATCGTTATCGCTAACAGTTGCGAGAAGGGGGGAGAGAGTGTAGGGGGCCAAAGCCATCTGCCCCACCCCCTAGGGATGATCCCCGATCGGATTGAAAGATCAGACCTCCTTGCAGATCATTGGACTGCAGCCTGCAACCTGCAGCCGAGGACTGACAGATGTGTGACCCCTACCAGACTGATCAATACTGGAACCTCCAGTTCACTTATTATGTACTCCCTTGCCCTCCTTTCCTCAAAGGGCCCTTTGAAGCTTCCTTTTCTCGGGGCCATCCTAGTGCGGGCTTTGTAACCTGTTCCAAATTGTTGCTGTCTTTCGATTTAAATGGGTTTGTAACACAATTGGAATTTCACATTCTTGTAATTCTTATCTTCTGTAAACTTCAAAGGTTCATCAAGTTTGAAAGAATCTAAGCCTGGCGTGGTATGATTTATTTATTTACTTTAGAACTAATGTATCTGTTAATTAACCAACATGTGATAAATTTATCTTGTTTACAAGATCTCAAACGTGTTTTTTTTTTTTTTTTTTTTTTCGGTACGTAGTACGTCCTATGAATACTTCTTTAAATTCGATATTTGTGCCGTCATCTTCTTGAATTTATTGAACATCCTATGGTTAGTTTTAGTTTTAATGTGTCACCTCCTGGTTACGGAATTCGATATTGCATTTATTTGCTGATATGGAAATAGGACTGATTTTAGATAGTCCTATTGTTTTTTATATTTCCTAATGTAATAAGCAATTCAGTATTCGGTAATTACTATAACAATATCCGAGCTATACATATTGGATAGTTATTTACTCAAAGAAAACATGTCCTATTTGATCATGTATCACCTAGAGGCAGCCCAAAATTAATTTGCAGGTATTATTTGCTTTGCGGAGCAACTGGCAGCCGATACAGACTTATTTACATACAAAGATCCACATCGGGAACCCCGTGGGGGGGGGGAGCTATGATTTCCACGTTTCTGGCAGTTGAAGTGATATCGATTTTCATCCCTCTTTTCCCAGAGGGAGCAAACGGAAAAACAGAGCCGGACCCCGGAGGCAGGGTAATCGTACTTTCCCAACTGTTGGGTCGCCTCCGGGATATCGCGTAAGTATTGATTCCAACTTATCCTGTCGGTGTGAGATGTGTGAATTCCTATAGAAACTGTCGTGGAAGTTGAGTTATCGATTCCGGTCTTCGTCGCAAAGTGATTGAATTATTCATATCTGTCTCTTCGGTAATTATTTTTCAATTTTTCATGGCAGCCTCTAACGACCGTTCCATTGACCTATTTATCAGTATCGTATGTTAGCAAAAGTTACGATTGAGAAAAGTTTCATTTCTCAAAAATAAACCGTTAATTTTTTTTTGTTTTAATATTAAAATTCATTACTTTAAAAAAAAAATGCATAAGTTTCAATTTATTTTTCTCATTGTAGGTGCATATTATAAATTTCTTCTTTTTTATTACTGATTGTGAGGTGTTAACCCTTCTTTCATAACCAATCTATTTTTCTAATTTTACGGTCTACCTCAATCACTTTTTTTTTTAATATAAATTATGTTATCTTAGTTGATTCGTCCTTCAGAGGCGGATCGGAGGCGACTCACACCGACCGGGCATTGAATTGATAAACATTCCTCGTGTGTATTATCGAGAATCGTGTTGTGGTTTTCCAGGATTTTTCAGTTTTCAAGGACGGTATCCTTCAGAGGAACAAATGTAGGTCTCGGGGCCTCGGGGCCTGCTGACTCTGAGCTGCCATAATCCTCAGACCTAGACCTATTTGTCACTGTCCTTGAACCTCAGAGAGCTTACGCCATCGGTGTGAAGGGCACTGCCAAATTTGCTCCAACGGGATCGGTTATGGAGCTATAGTCAGTTTATCTGCACCATGGAGACCATTTCTTGCAGCAATATGAGGTTTGAGCTACCCCCTCCAGGCTGTCTGTGCTCCCGCAAGCAACACTAATGTCTGTAAGAAGACCACACTGGGCGGCCGAAGGTCTTTAGGCGTAATGCCCCAATGAAAAAAAAAAAAAAAATGATTCGTCCTTTATCTTGCAGAGTATTTTTAATTTTCCATGTTTTTATTTTATATTTTCAATCACCTGCAATGACTGAATGTATTAAGGTACGCAGATGAAGCATAATGATATAATGATAAATAAAAAATAAGAATAAACTAGATTGCCCACTCGAATAATTCTCATACTACATTAATCAACGATTTAATAGTCATATACCTATCTATATGAATAACTATATACAACATATCGTACTGAAGAGAATTTTTTTGCTCGCTATGTAAATTAAAACAACAATAGCATGCAAATGGCTGTAACATTGTTCCTATGTTATTGGTCCGATGGTTCGATTTCCATGATTTTATTTTTCAATCAATGGAGATGCCTTTCAGTTCTACATTATGCAATAGCCAACATTCGATTTCTTTTATGTTACGCGCAAATAAAGTTTCTATTCTTCATTGTTCTTCCACAGGGGTGTTTTGACTATATTTCGGTACTGTTGGTGAAAGAAATTTTCAGAATTTTTCTTCATTTATCGAATTCGATAATGCATTTATTAAGATATGGCATACCGACAAAAATTCCTTTTTGAATTCATATATAAGATATATTTTTAAATACTCTTAGATTAATTAAAATACGTACAAGGTCTGGTTGGAATAAATAAAGAGTAATTAGTTGGCCAAACTATAAATACCCATATTAGTAAATAATCGTAGATTAGTTTGGTTAAAATCAAGTATTTGATTTCGTTCCTGTTATTATTAGTACACAGTTACAATTGCTGCATTTGTATCTTAACTTAATTGTTTATAATTAAAATAATAAACTAATAAAATAAAATGAACATACCCTTGAGGTTTTTGAACATAAAGGGCTCTTGTATATTTAAAATATGCTTTACTGTCGACAGTTTTCATTGAATTAATTACAAAATATTTACAATATGAATATATGAATTCAAATTATGCAGTGCAGTATTAAAATACGTGAGGGTAAAAAAATATATCAAAAATGAACCTATAACAAACAAAAAAAAAATAACAATTTACAACTTTATGTGATTCAACCTTTGGTTTTAGAAAATCTTCTTAGGTAAGTCTGCTATTTTCTAATGCACGGTTTCCCTTATATGTTTATTAGAACTAGATTCACATGAAATAAAAAAGTCTATTATTAGTTTATAAATGAAGGTTAAAATGAATAAGATCTATTGGAGTCCATTTTGGGAAATTGCCAATTAGCCGCAAAAATTTATTTTGTAAAATTTGCAATTTCCTTTAGTTTGTGATTCATGTATTGGGCGATAGAGAACAGGCACATAGCATACAGTAGGTCTTACTTAAGAATATTACAGCACTTTTTTACTAATATTTTTTTGGTTAGATAATTTGGATATTAAAGGGAAGAGTTCATGTGGGACCCCGTTAGCTCTGTTTATTAGAATTTTAACGTGGTTTATGACTTCCCATTCAATAACATTGTTAATCGAGGATCTAAATAAACCTAAGTAGGTGTTAATTGGGATTTTTGTAATATACTGGCATAACATTTTATCTTTTATCTAGTCAAATGTACATACAGGCATTTTAAGAAATTTAAGGCCAAATCTAATATTACTTCATTTTATGGTAGATTCGCTCCTTTCGCAATTGAGCAAAATCTAAAAGTACCATAATTAAATTTTATTTTAAATGTTTGCGATTAAAAGAGGATTTCTTTTCTTTGAATCCTTCTAAAATCCTCCTGTGGTTTAGTTTCAACATTTTTAGTGGTCATTCCTATAAGAGACGCTGAATGAGTTTTTTTTTTTAACGATGCAAGCAGCTCACTAAATCTGAATTTCTGTACTTTTTTATTACTACATAGATCCTCAAATTTATTTGTAGGTTTTAAATCCTAATTTGTAATATAGTTCATAATTATGTTTTTGTTTATTTAGGGCATTCATATAGATCTTATTTGTTAATTAATTATTTCCATTTAGGTTTTCTCTCTGAAAGATGGATCGTTGGGGGAAATGTGTCGCTCTCATTTCCCAAAGGGTTAGCGACCTGCGTCTCCTTTCAGGGCGAGGGCATCGTATTTCATAATCCTGGAAAACATTAATCATGCCAAACTCGGCTTGACATCGAATTTCTTCCGATAATAAGCAATATTACACCTCCTATCATAAAGTGTGCACAGTTCATACTTTATATTCATTTAAATTGATTCAGAGTATTAACTTATTAAAAATTAATATCAGGATATATTTCTCATCAACTAAGCGCCAACCATTCATGAACTTTGCTCGATTATGTAGTTGAATAGAATAAAATAATATATATGAAGAAAGTTCGAATGAATATTTAAGGTTAAGTTTTAATACTGTAAACACAGGAGTAAGTAAAATATCATTAAACAGACATGTGTTATATTACTATAATATATTAAATATAATATTAAATTTTAAAAACTAAAAAAAATACTAAAAATAAATGTTTATATTGTAACAACTTGTCGGTTGAAATAACTTTAATTGAACAAAAATAAGATTTTAAAATCCACACAAACTGTGAAAACACAACTAATAAGATAGCTTAGAAAATGTATCAGTAACAGAGAACTAACCTTTTTGTATAACATTAAAGGTTTACCTAAATGCAATTGGCCTCATAGCTTTCCTTACAAGATGGAAAATGTGTATACATCTTAAAAGCAAGATTATTTAGGTCGAAAACACATCATTATTCGTTATTCATTTTATTAATCTACACATATCTTAGCATTTATTTACATTTCTCTTCTTCGCATTGTTATGAATAATTCCGATGCGAGTATCGAATGGCGGCTCTGCTTTTTGGTGTCAGTTATAGAAGAGCATTATATCTGGAGACAAAGGATTTTTTTCCTACCCCCTCGACCTCCCCACCATGCATACAAATAGGTTAGTTATAAAATTGAGAACGTGCTGCTATGGCAGGTCCTTTACGCTATAAGAATTACAAAACCTAGTCAATTACGACCCAAACGCCATAAACTAAACTGGACGTTAATGTAGGCTGATAATCTTAACAGATAATTCTGAAATTTCATTGTTATAACAGCATGCTATTATCTTCTTCAAATATCAAGAATCGTATCTTTATTTATTTTTTATTTTTATTATTACAGTACCTCCATAAACCGTACTCAAAGGAAAAAATACTTAGAAAACAATGAATTTTATCTAGAATTCCGTAATTTTGGAAACGAAGATATGGAAATATATCTCAGTTTTCTTTTACAATGGAGTTGCTTTAATTCAATTATAGATCTTTCGAAAATTTGGACAGAGTAAGATACTATTTTCTCGATCCGTGAAGATTAGGAAAAAATACCAGGAAGTACTTTAAGGCTTTCCTTGGCAAAAATCTTAGATCATAACTATGATATATACGAAAATATTTAAGAGACATACAGAAACTTGTCTCGTTTTGGTCACGTCCATTCCAGATTTCAATTTAAGCTTCAAGGAAGACGAAAAATCTGACTATTCAACCAATGGAAACAATTGTTATCTTTCTGAAGTTCTGGGACTAAGAAAGTTTAAATTACCATGATGTCATAAATTTGAAAAAAATTAGAAATGAGGTAAGAAGAAAAATCATCTGAAACAGCAAAAACCCAAGAATGATCACTTCATATTTCATATTGTATATTAATGATTAACTCCATCAACCGTGATTATCCTTTATTTGTGTGACCCCCCCCCCCCGGTTATTTTTTTAAAAAGTTTTATATTGATTTTTGAGTTTTCAATAACAGTTTTCTTTGCGTTTATTTTTGAGTTCTAATTTTTCTCATTTTGTTTATAGTTAATTTCCCATAATTTTAGTATTAATTTTTCTTTGTTAGTTTATTACTAAATGCTTTTTCTAAACTATGTATGTATTTTATATATCAAACCTCCTCTACATGTTTTGTTTATTTTTTCATTTTTCATTACATGAATTACAATGCAAAACAGAAACAAACAATTAAATTATAATAGAAAAATGAATAATTAAAAATATAATTATATATGAAATTCAAAATATGTATAATTGTGTTTCTGCTTAAAATTTTGACGCACTTATTTACATTAATTATTTTATTTCATCTTGACAACCTTGTTCAAATAGTTATTTAGTACTTATAGTTTTTTGTATTTATTTTTTAATTTGGAATGTTTACAATTCTAGTACTCTTTACTTTCATTTTGGATTTTTTTCTTCTTTTTTTTCTTGTGTTTTAATTCTTTTTTATAGTTAATTTCCGATCATTTTTCTTAGTTTATTACCACCTAAACGATTTTTATTTACAATGTATGTATGGTTTCAGACCAGACCTCCTGTAAATTGTGTAAAATATAAAATAATTTTTTATTTATTATTTTCATTTAAAGCAATTTTAATAGTTAGATATACATATTATATTTCTATTCAATTTTTTGCCGCAGTTTTATGTATCTATGTACATATGTATATAAATGTATATACACACATATACATTAAATATTTTGTTAGTTCTCATCAACAATGCCCCATCCAAATACAGACAGTGAACCTAAAATATTTACACAGCACTCCATCAGGTAGCTGTATTAACACCCTCCATATAGGTATATCACTCTCCACATAAACGTATAAAGGCAGGTGTATATTTAATATGACATATTAATTTGTCGATAGTTGACCATATCATTAAATAATGATTAATAATATTAATGGTATTGAATAATATTAATTGGTATTAAATAATACCAGAGCCAAAGTTGTTGTTTGTGCGTCATAATTAAAGTTGCTATATATTTATGACTATAAATGGATTCAATAAAGGATTTAAATGGTTTCACTATATGTTATGATAAAATGTAGATAAATAATAAAATGTCAAGTTTAGATAAATCGGTGTCATTTGATCTAGGTATACTTGTTAAATGTGGGGTGGAATCACCTGTGGTGTAGTGGTTAGCATAGCAACATACAACACTAAAGGTCGCAGGTTCGCTTCCCGTGGTGGCCCTAGGGTTTTTTAAAGGTAAAAAATCCTTAATTATGCCATCCATCGGATAGAACGTAAAATGGAGGTCCCGAGCCTGTACGATGTCAGGCACTCGTTAAAAAGATCTCTATCCTAATTATACCAGGGTAGGCAAAATTTAGGACTTCCACTGTAGCATCGTTCGATTAGTCGAAGTAGCATAATCTGACATTAAACAAACAACTTGCTAAATTTAGTATATAAATATAATTTATTTAATATTGATAATATTATTTCAATATCATGAAATTTCATTGAATTCTAGTGTAGCATAAATATTATGACTTTTAATACCTGAATAAAAGCAGATATTCTGCAGAAATTCATTGAGATGGTTATTTTGAATACGAGTAAGACGATATGCTTCATCGGATCTTTTTACCACCTTCAGTTCATAAAATAATGAAGTAGGTACCTACTTTCAAGTAGTAATTATCATGTACTATTATCTATGAAGCATAGATTTGGTTTCCATATTTCCTATTAATCTGATTTTTTGCAATTTGATTTTTTACTAATATAATATAGTGTTTCTCTTGTGTTCAAACTGGGTTTTTAATCATAAAAGGTAAATAATGAATAAATCAACAAGTTCTAAATTTTCTCAATATCTGAATTAGGGGCAGCTTAATAAATTACTGAAGTGCTTAAGATAAATTTTATATGGAAAATTAATGAAAGAGAAATAAATTTTAAATATCAAATTAAGGAACTGTGTATTAAATTTGAGTAAGTTAGAATAAATATTCATGACTTTTTTTTCTTCCAAGATGTCCCTGTTTGGATTTAACAGTTTAGCTTATAAGAAAGGTTTATATCTTCATTTGTAGAAATTGAATTAAGAATTCAATCTAAGAGTTGCTCGAACAGCCTCTAGAGTTAGTTGAAGGAGGAGTTTGGTTTATCCATTTAAAACCCTAAAGTAGTTTAGGAGCTGTTTCCGGATTTTAGTTTTACCCTGTTCAATATGGAGTCGTCTCTTGGATTATAATTAAACTTGAAAATCCAACCTATATAGCTTCACATAGTACATCAGGACAGGAAAAAATATATAGCAATTTTACTTTGGAATATTTCCCTCTTTTTTTTTTTATGAATATCTATTCCAATCCTGAAAATGCTTTATAGTTTTGGAATAAAAAAAAAGAAAGAATATTTCAATTTTTCCCAATTATATGAAGCACTAAATTTCAATTAAGATTGGCTATCTAGTTAGTTAAAACAAATAATTTAAAGTGCCTAAAAATATTGTGGGTTTAGTTGGCAAAACATTTGTTTATCTTGAAACATGCTCAGAAAGATCATTATTTATTTTTATGGTGTGTTTCGAATAACCTTGAGGTTCATCTTCAAAACTAAAAGTAAATCAGACATATGTTTCTTATTTAATTTTAGTTGAATGTCTGTCCTCGTGGTAAAAGCATAGTCTTTTTGAAATGTCTGATTATTTAGTGCTGGGAATACTGCATGATGAGATTGAAATTGATGTGGGAGGGAATTAAGACTTCTTTCCAGCTTAAAGTATGACGCTGAGGAGATCTAAGGTGCCAATAAGGTGAGGATTAGCCGAAACCTGGAGGATGACATATTTCAGCGAGTGGAGACCGTATTATTGGTCGTGGATTTACTGCAGGGAGCGAGGTGCTAGCAATGTACCCACTGGCAAGTAATAGCACCGCAAGCTCCTATCCCATTGTTCCGAGTCCCATTGTGGTCCGCTGTCGATACCGTCCTCTAATTACCCCATAAATTATGTTTCTTATCACACCCCTCTCTCCCTCTCTCTCACTCTCACTCTCTTTCCCTTTCTGGCCTTGGGGTTCATGATGCTCCAATAACCATTATGTTCTTGCTGTATCGAATTCTAGTTCATCTACGGTTATCGGTCCTGTAGATTTTTACATAATTTCTCTAATATTCCCTTCCATGATTTCATAAGTTTGTAACTCCGACTCTGCTGTATGGTGGAATTCTTTATTTATTTTTTCTGTTTGAAAGTTACTCCTGTTCACATGAATTCACAAAGGAATCACCTGGTGAAAATAGCGAGGTACAGGACAAATCATAGGGATACCTATGAGAAGTATCTTATCTTAGAAGATAAGAAATATCTTAACTTGGTGAAAATAAAAGCCAACTTGTATGTAACTGCCAGGATATTTATATTACATACTGTTCAGGTGTTCGATATATAACAAAATTAGATCGGAATCAAATTTTAAAAACCTCGTTAATTTTGATACCCAGGAGGCAATCGTGTATTTAAAAGAATCTAATAGGGACAAAGTTAAGTGTATTTTTGGATAAAATAAGAGGCAATCTATAATTTAAACCAGTAATATTTAAAGCTTAATTAAACTAAAATTTAAAAAATTAAGTAACTTCATCTTTGTCAAAACAGTATTTCGATTTAATTTTCATAAAAACAAAGTGCATGAATATATTAATTTTTTTAATTAATACATTTTATTATACTTCTGTAAGCTTAGAACTATTTTGTATTATAGTATTGTATTCTGGTTCACTTGTGAAAAAAAAAGTTAAGTTCCCGTGATGTCCGTTAATAAACCTGTAACATCCAACTATAATTGGAAAAAGTTATGGTTTTTGTTATTAAGGAAATATAAGCTAAAAATCAATTTAATATAGCATTGCTTTTTTTTTTTTTAGATTTTTTTTCACCTTACGTTACTCTTCAATGTTAAGAATTCTCATCCATTTTCTTGTGATCGTTTATTGTTATTTTTTTAATTCATATTTTAGGTTTATTAGTTTTTTTTTTAATCTCATACTTTGTTATTTATTTTTATTAATTCGCTCTAAAAATATTTTTTTATTTATTTATATCTGTTTACAGGTTACAGACCTATACAGATGGGTCATAGTTCCATATCATTCATTTACAATATGTACATAAAAATGTTAAAATAAACAATATGACTGCTTTTTTTTTTTTTTTTTTTCTTAGCCCCCTCTTCGTTTTTGTTGTTCGTTAAATGGCAGGAACATGAGAAAATTCCGTATTCGTACAGATATGACTGCTTGAATTGAGCTATATTAAGTATTTAGTCTTGGGAAATAGATTTGAGGGGATTTAAATAAAATATTGCCGGAAAACTTTTAACTTTTCATTAATGCCATCAAAAAAGTTTATTTGTTTATCTTGAAAGATCAATAGAAATACTCGGAAAAGTAATTGTTTATTATTTATTACTGAAGCCTTGAACTAACATTGCGGTTCATGATCAAAGCTAATATTAAATCAGAGATGTATTATTTTTTTTATTTTAGTTCTTATTAAGACGCACTAACGCGATTTTGATTATTACTTGTTTGCATAATAAAACAATGGCTCTTTGAATTATATTTCCGTTCATAAATAAAGGTTAGAATACAATGAAATTATGACCTTTTAGAAGTAATAAACTTGTTAGAGAAAGTTCGTTTTGAATACATAGAGGCCTATTCCAACTTAATATCTGTGGAATGGTGGGGATTTGTCCGATGATAAACTTCTCACATCTCCCATCTCACAACTTAAAGTCTCGGAGCCACATTAGTTGTAAAAGAAAGTGTTGCTATTGTTTTATAAAAAATTCCTTATTTATTATTTTGTATATATGTTAGTTTATATTTGAGTATGAATTTAAACCTAATTAAGATAGTAAAAACACAATTATTTTTTCATATTGATAGGCTTGTGTATTGAAAAAATTATTTTTGCAGTCTCAGTTATAACCATGGAGACAGCCCACACATACTTCGTGGTAAATTGTTGGTTTATATTAATATATTCAGTCGAATGTGCCAGCATTCCAGTATAAAATATTTTTGTAATAAACATAAGGTGGTGCTCAGAATCTTCAACTTAAGGGATTTTTCTGCTGACCTACCTCTTTTTTTTCCCTCGGAGGGGCTGCGAGGGGGTTGGTCCAAAATAAAAAATAAAAAAGATGATCTTGACTCTTCCTATCATGGTTGACTAATAAGGTCTCATCATTAATCTCGAATAACGGCAGAGATCGTTAAAAAGTGAATTGAGAGTAGAATCTTTTGTCTATTATAATTATACTTTAATTTTTTGTGACTATATTTTAAATCATGGAGGCTATTGCTAATATTGAGTCATTAATGTATTAAGAAATTCAGCTAGTCAGTTCAATGCTTGAAACATTTCGTAGCGTATACAGTCTTAACAATTACTTTTTTATTTTTTATTGGCGTTTAATAATGTTTGAATCGTGTAAAATTGATTTGTGCACGCAAGATCAGTGTAATTCTATGAAATCTATTTTAGATCATCTAATTACCAATTCGCACGTACAATCTCTGTTATGTTTTTTAAAAATCGAACTTCTTTTTCTAATATAAGAAATATTTTTTTTTTATTGATTGATGGTTTATAAATGATAATTTTGCATATTACTGATCTTAACAAGCTATAAAACCAAATTCTTAAACATTACAATTATTAAGTCTAATATTGATCTTAACAACCAATAAAACCAAATTCTTAAACATTACAATTGTTAAGTCTAATATTTACAATTATATCCACTGCCTAATAAATAGAAACCTAACAAACAATAGTAATATATACATTTTTTTTTTTTTTTTGGGCCTACCCCTCCTCGCATTTAGGCTATACGGGGTTTCCCGGTCCAGGGGAGATAATGGAGATTAATGCTGAGTATTATTAAATTTCCCCTTGCTATCTTCGATTTCCCAATCATATATCGGTTGTCCGATTCAACGCATATTTCCTAACGCGTTTGCCCACTCGGCCATGACTCCAAAAAACAATAGTAATTTTAACTTACAAACTGATTACTTACCGTATTGAATCTTAATTACAATCCTTAATGCAAAACTCCTCTAAATTTATACAGTTAGCGCTCAGATAACACTTATCATAACTTATAACAGCTCTAATTATCAGGGCACGCAAGGAAGGCTCATGGTATACTGCATGACGACACAAGCCGGTTCATTGTTTATATGGATCCAGAAGGATCTTTAAAGTCTGCTTTTGATCTTGCCGGCGCAGATACCTTTCTTTGGAGTTTGGAAATCTCCATCCGCCTCTATTGTCCCCCTGTTTATTGACTATAACAACAATATATTTCTGGTATGATTTTAATAATAGGAATTTCAATCAAAAAACTTTTTCTATATCTCAACAGTCTTGTTTCGACCCAAATAGTTGTTCTTCATGAGGATAACTCGCATGTTTTAAACGATATTTATACTCATAAAATAAAGGAAAGTTTTTTGACTGAAATTTCTGCCAATTATCCATCTCCTAATAATCAAAAAAGAAAAATCGATCATCGACCAGAAGATGGATGATGTCCTTAAAACGGTTATAAAATACTTGTAAAAGACATGGGCAGCTGACATGCCAGTTAAAATGTGACTAAAAAGGAGCTGAATAAGAAACCTCCCCTTCAACTTCAAAACTCCAATTTATGCAAAACATTTGTTTTCCTTATTCTTTCCTTTTATCCTATGTTCAGTTAAAAATATTAACTAATGTTGAATTTATATTTTATTTTTACTAGGACCGTTTTTTATTAATACTGGAACGAAAAAACAACAAATATACCGTTCAAAACATACAAAAAAGAGAACTTTTTGTAAAATTTAGTATTCGGTGGTTAAGAGGTTTAGTAGTTACATCGACGAATTGCTGGTAGTCAATAGCTACGAATAAAATTATGAGTATAAATTTCTTTTTTTTAAAACAACCTTTCTATAATCTATTTTCCGCAGTCGATTATCTTTGAATAAAAATGTGGAATGAATTATACATTTATAGATTTAATGATACACCATTTCTTGCTGTTTTTCGTGTTGGAAATCTCCATAAATAAAAAGGTGGTTCTTAGCGATGTCACGCGAAATGTAATTGCAGTTTTTCTCGCAACTTTGTTTACTCACTGTAATTTGAGCATGAAACGTTTGTGAGGTCGAATTGATATTACATATATATGAATATTAACATTAATTATTATTGGGTTCCACATCCACTTATATGGATTTTAAATTATTGTTACTCTACTTATTAAAAAAAGAATATCATATTAAATTTTTCTTCTCTTTTCATATATAAATAAATCCATGTATAAATAAATTTAGCTTATAAAGATATAAGCCTTGAAATTATTAATCGAAAACTAATTTAATTAATAACTAACCATCAAAATTTCCTCGATTAATTATTTTATGATCTTTTCAAGATTGATTTTATTTCAATTAATAATAAATCTATAAAAAATGTGTATTTATTACATGATTTGGAATTCACTCATTAAATTAATATTAATAAGTGCAAATGTATTGTATAATATAAAAAAATTATATTATTTTTTTTTAATTTTAAAACAGGGGATTGCTTTATGTGTATCCGATTGTAAAATAATATTTATTAGTTTGTTTGCTTGGTTTCTTATGGATCGTTTTCAAAATTATTATTTATATTATATTTTTAAGTAATTTATTTTTTGAAGAGAAAAGATTTGGCTCCGCCGGGATTCGAACCCGGGTCTCCCGCGTGACATGCGCGGATGATAACCACTACACCTCAGAGCTCGGCTCCAAGTAGAGCCAATCCTTCCTCTTCACTGATACACGGCGGAGCCAAATCTTTTCTCTTCAAAAAATAAATTTTTTTAAACATTTAAAAATGATTTAAAAAAGGTGGTCACCCACAGATTAAGATTAGATTAATATATTATACTTTATTTAGCTTTTGATTTATACCAAAAATGCAATCTGATATACCTACAACCAATCCTACGGTATCCTCTAGAATTATATTGAAGATTTTCTAATTTTAAGGCGTTTTTGGCAATTCATTTTCTAATTAGAAAAAAAAATGATAACTATAAAACTGACGAATTGACCCATAAATAGTAGATCTGACCTATAAAATTTTTTTGTGGTATTTTGTGAAAAAAAAGTATATGTCTTTGGTGTCATCGATATTAAAAATATTTGTTGGTTATGCATTTTTATTATTTTACAAGTTCTTTTAAGCCATTTCGATGTGATATTTACGGGAAATTTAAACCTACAAATGAAACCTTGATAGGCGATGCCTAGATATTGAGGACTGGATGCAATTAGAGAAAGATTGCTCAATCCCATAAATGAGCAGTTGGAACATGGCCATTTCGCGGCGGTGGTGTCGAAAAGCACAATGGATGGTTATGTCGGTCATGGCGTTTTTATTTTTATTTTAGCTTCGTTTCTAATTAAAATTGCTACAAGGTTAATAAATTGATTAACCAATGATTAATATATACGATTAATCTGCTAATTGAACAAAAATGCTACGATTGAGATAAAGGAAATAGCAAAGAGTGGCGCATGATTTATAAATTTAATTCAAGGGAATTCTGTAAATAACGATTTTCGATTATAACCAGATCATTGGATAAGAATATTTAATTCACAATAATATCTGATCATATTTTTTTTTGTTTTTTAGTCAGATACACCCCCCCCCTAATAGAAAAGCAACATCAAAAATATCATTTATACATCTAATGACTTCAATTGGAAAAATGACTTATTCAACGCCATGTTACTTCACAAAACTTGAAATTCGACTTATTGTTAATTTTTTACTGAGTTTTTCTTTCATCAATTCCCATTAGTACAACAAGTACTCATATAATAAAAATATATGGAAAAAAGCTTATAAAAATAGAATATCAAATTTTCGACATTCTATGAGGAAATAATTTTATATTTTTATAACTAAAAGTATTCAAAAAAATTTCCTTCTGAAATATAATTAAAAAAGTTATGATAATGAAATACATGA
The DNA here is from genome assembly GCA_911387785.2 of Aelia acuminata. NCBI lineage: Eukaryota > Metazoa > Arthropoda > Insecta > Hemiptera > Pentatomidae > Aelia > Aelia acuminata. The sequence continues at coordinate 92,324,395 of OU426982.1, forward strand.
GATATGGAATGAAATAGTTAAAAAAATAATAATAAACTCAACTAATTGGCCTTTTGAAATCATCAAACTTTATTAAAAAGTAGAAAAAAACAAATGAATTGCGATTCGAAGAAAGATATATATTTTTACTTTCACTTACCTATATATGAAATATATAGTAAGTGGAAGTATTGCGATCGTGAAAATTTTCGACTTCCGGTTTTCAACGGAAATACACGTTTTGGGGTCCCCCGAGTCGAAATGACCAAGTCCCGCGAAATGGTCTGTGTGTGTGTGTGTGTGTGTGTGTGTGTGTCTGTGTGTGTGTGTGTGTGTGAACAGACTAGCTCAAAAACTATAAACCGTGCGATCCTGAAATTGGGTATTTAGTGTAAGTATATGCCCGCGATGTGACAGCATAAATTTCATCAAAATCACTTAAAGGGAGGGGGTACTTTATTTAATAACTTTTTAGGTTTTTTTCGATTTTCTCAAAAACGGCTCTAACGATTTTGTTTAAACTGAGTATTTCATCTACTTATATGCCCGAGATATGACTGTAAAAATTTGATAAAATTGATTAACCGGAGGGGGGACTTTACTTAATAAATTTTGTAACATTTTCACGTGTTTTTTTTATTTACTCAAAAACGGCTCTAACGATTTTGATTAAACTGAGTATTTCATCTATTTATATGCCCGAGATATAACTGTAAAAATTTGTTCAAAATTGATTAACCGGAGGGGGGACTTTACTTAATAAATTTTGTAACATTTTCACGTGTTTTTTTTATTTACTCTAAATCGGCTTTAACGATTTTGATCAAACTGGGTATTTGATGTATTTATATGCCCGAGATATGACTGTAAAAATTTCATCAAAATTGATTAACCGGAGGGGGGACTTTACTTAATAAATTTTGTAACATTTTCACGTGTTTTTTTGATTTTCTCAAAAATGGCTGTAACGATTTTGATTAAACTTAGTATTTGATCTACTTATATGCCCGAGATATGTCTGTAAAAATTTCATCAAAATTGATCAACCGCAGGGGGCACTTTACTTAATAAATTTTGTATCATTTTTACGCGTTTTTTTTATTTACTCAAAAACGGCTTTCACGATTGTGACCAAACTGGGTATTTGATGTATGTATATGCCAAATATGTGATAGCCAACATTTCATCAAAATTGATCAACCGAAGGGGGGACTTTACTTAATAAATTTTGTATCATTTTCGTTTTTTATTTACGGTTTTTTATTTACTCAAAAACGGCTTTAACCATTAATAAAAATAAGATATGAATGTAGAAAAATGTGTGATTTTGGGAAATGATATCTAACAAAACACGTCAATTTCTTATCTAAGTAAGTTGGTAAGTGAAAGTTGTGTGTTGCGCGCACGCACCAGATTTTTTAAAATACAATGAGTTTATAATTGATTCTGTGTTTTTTACTTTCACTTACCTATATATGAAATATATAGTAAGTGGAAGTATTGCGATCGTGAAAATTTTCGACTTCCGGTTTTCAACGGAAATACACGTTTTAGGGTCCCCTGAGTCAAAATAACCAAGTCCCGCGAAATGGTCTGTGTGTGTGTGTGTCTGTGTGTGTGTCTGTGTGTGTGTGTGTGTGTGTGTGTGTGTGTGAACAGATTAGCTCAAAAACTATAAACCGTGCGAGCCTGAAATTGGGTATTTAGAGTATGTATATGCCCGCGATGTGACAGCAAAAATTTCATCAAATTTGCTCAAAGGGAGGGGGTACTTTATTTTGTAACTTTTTAAGTTTTTTTTCGATTTTCTCAAAAACGGCTCTAACGATTTTGATTAAACTGAGTATTTAATCTATTGATATGCCCGAGATATGACTGTAAAAATTTCATCAAAATTGATCAACCGGAGGGGGGACTTTACTTAATAAATTTTGTATCATTTTCACGTGTTTTTTTTATTTACTCAATAACGGTTTTAAAGATTTTGATCAAACTTGGTATTTGATGTATTTATATGCCCGAGATATGACTGTAAAAATTTCATCGAAATTGATCTACGGGAGGGGGGACTTTACTTAATAAATTTTGTATCATTTTCACGGGGTTTTTTTATTTACTCAATAACGGTTTTAAAGATTTTGATCAAACTTGGTATTTGATGTATTTATATGCCCGAGATATGACTGTAAAAATTTCATCGAAATTGATCTACGGGAGGGGGGACTTTACTTATTAAATTTTGTCTAATTTTTACCTTTTTGATCGATTATCTCAAAAACGGCTTTAACGATTTTTATCAAATTCGTTATGTTTAATGAAAATTAGTTGTAATTTAATATCAGGTAAGCTTTATCATTATTAAATTGTTCTGAGGGGGCTTAAATGGGGAAGGGGCTTTTTTTGTTTTTCTATAAAGTACCTTTGTTTTAGTTTATATTGAGAAATTAACTGTCCCTCATCACGCTTAAAAATAAGAAATGGCTAAATATCATATATGAAGAAAATCAAGTAAACATATACAGGAGAAAAAAAGAAAAATATTCCGTCAACTCATAAAACACCTTGAGCTCACGCATGCGCCGTACGCCTTTAATGACAAACCAATGCGTTATAATTAAACTGTTCTGTTCATTTGAGAAGTGGCAATTAACAAAACGCATTAATTTCTAATCTAAGTATGTTGGTAAGTGAAAGTTGTGTGTTGCGCGCACGCACCAGATTTTTTTCCTTGCAATAGTTTAATTATTATTTGAAATTTTAAGTACGAAAGGTTTCGTAGGTTATATCTTGCTAATGATCCGATTTCGATGTTGTTTTTTTTTGGAAACATTTTAAAATCTTTACATGTTTAATAATAAATTGGATACTTTTTGAACTATAGGTAAATAAACTTTTCTTTCATTATTAGTTTTTTTCATTTTGTTATCTGTGTCACAGGATGGGTCTTACGTATAATGTGACAGTGTTGGTATCTGGACTTGGATATTGAACTTTATTTTTAACTTTATTAGTGCTTAAAAAAGGATCATTGATTGTAAATATGGTATGGATGCCTATCTCAAATAACTCGATTTGATGGTTTGGTGGTACCACAAAACTCAATTCTTTCTAGCCCATATTTTTCCAACTATATCCATGCACATGAAGTTTTGTAATTGATTAAAAACTTTAAGCGATTTCACGCCGTTTTCAGTTTTGTATGAGGATTATAAGTAAGACGCTGTTGTTTGGTGGTAAATGATGGTTTGGTGGTACCACAAAATTCAATTCTTTCTAGTCCAAATTTTTCCAACTATAGTCATGCACAGATGATCCCATTTACAATATATGCCAAATGGCATTTGTAAAATTTTGCAAATAAATATTATTATTATATTATAGTCATGCACATGAAGTTTTGTATTTGATTGAAAACTTTAAGCGGTTTCTCGTCGTTCAGTCTTGTATGAGGATAATAAGTAAGACGCTCTTCTTGGTAAAAGGGTATTTTATAACAATATAATTAACTATATTTTAATGAAATATCCATACTACAATTCGCCGTATTCATGTGGATTAAGAAATGACATTGAAATGAGTACACCTGTCTTCTTGAAATACAGTTCTTGAAAAGGCAAGCCACCCACGACAGTATGGCTGTACAAAAGGAAAGGGAACCGCTGATGCTGTGATGAGGGTACGCGCAGATGTTGCACTGAGAGTGGAGCGATATGTCATGTTGCTGCTCTTTGACATATCCTCCGCTTTTGACAGCGTCTGGTGGCCTCGCGTCCTCCAGCAGCTTCATAAGTACGAAGCACCCAGCAACTTATATGCCCTCGTAAGAAATTATTTGCAAGGCAGGCAGGTTAAAGTGCGAGGTAGTTTTTACGAAACAGGGTCATCCATCGAGAGAGGTTGCCCGCAGGGATCAGTCCTTGGACCGGCTCTTTGGAAACTTGTTTTTGATGAGTTGCTGGGAGTGCTTGAGGAAGAGCAGTTCCCTGCCACGGCCTACGTTGACGATCTGGCAGCTGTGGTGTCCTCAAACAGCAGAGCCGGTATTAAAGAAGGAGCAGAAAGGTGCGCCAACCTGATAAAAGAATGGTGTGAGAACAATAAGTTGAAGATGGCCGTTGGAAAAACCCAGACGATTCTTCTAAAAGGAAAAACGGATCGGGCACACCCTATAACCCTTAGAATTGATGGGATAAGAATAAGTCCAAGTGAGGAGGTTACGTATCTCGGAATAAGATTTGGAAGAGAATTTAACATGAGACCCCACTTGGACTATCTGGGAAGTAGAGTAGCCAATAGCTTAAATGGCCTTAGCCGTGTAGGAGGAGCTTTCTGGGGCCTAAGATACCCAGCTACGTTCACCATATACAATAGGGTAGTTTTGGGTATCCTAAGGTACGCTTCACCAGCGTGGTTTTTGAATTTCTCACACCGTTTAAGGAGCAGGTTGGCGACGATCCAGAGAACGGCTCTGCTGCGGATCACCAGAGCGTACCGGACTCTGTCTCATGAAGCGGCGCAGGTATTAGCAGGGGCGGTACCTCTCGACCTCCTACTGCAACAAGATATATATCGGTACAGATTAAAGAAGGAAGGCACCGCAGGACTCCCGACACACATTAAAGTGAAGGTCGACCAAGACCCTTCTAATTGGAAAAAAATTATCCGGGAGGACACATTTGATGAATGGAACCGGCGATGGACGACGACTCCGAAAGGAGCTACCTTAAGGAAGTACTTCCCCACCGTCCGGTCTCGTATTGAAGCGAAGTGGGTTCTCCCGGACTATTGGGTGTCACAGTTTCTCACAGGGCATGGGGCCTTTCGAGCTAAGCTTCATGGCTTTGGGAAGGATATCGATCCCCTATGCCCTAGCTGCGGTGTCTTAGAAACTGCTGAACATATCATTATAGACTGCGCTGCCTTTGAGACACAAAGAGCCAGGTTGTTGAGGAAATCTGGACTCTTTGTCCTGTCGGAGACTGATCTTCCTCAACTAGTCACCGAGAATAACTACCCGTACTACAAGGATTTTGTGTACGGGTGGAAAACAGCGATGGGTCAAGAAATCTTTAATCTAGGTAGAAGGAGACCTACTTCCGGGATGCCACCGGATTGAAGAACTGGATGGAACAGGAAGAATTATACAGTATGAGACTAATGAGGAAGAAGAATTGCGCAACATTAACGTACGCGTGAGCGTTATATGTTAATGCTGCCGAAACCCGTGTTGCCGAAAGGCAGGGAAGGGTGTTAAATAAATAAATAAATAAAATAAAAATTGAAATGAGTAAATAAAAACAACTACCAAATTTATATTTCTTCGGTTAATATTTTTCGAATCATAAATACGAAATTACGGGTTAGGTGAATGTCAGATGATCGTTTAAAAATGACTGGGTTGAAGGTCGGTATCGTTTAATAGCCATTGCTTGGTGATGTAAAATGATTGCTGATAGCCGATACAGCTGAGGTAATATGAGACCAGAGATAATATCAGTGGTGATAACGATAGTGATGCCCCTACAGGCAACCTCCCATTACCGTCCTCGCTTTATTAGTTCTGCCCTGAGCCAGGGTCAATGAGTGCTTATTAAACTATATTTGTCATCAGCGCTCCACATTCTCCACTACCTTTCACCCCTATGAAGAAATTTAATATTTGAACCTCGAGTATAAATTATATTAAGATTTTCCAATAGCAGGAAGGAGACTAATCACTAATATAGAAAAAAACGGCCTCAAATAGTCTCAAAATTACATATATATATATTTTATATATATATATATATATATATATATATATATATATATATTTAATATTTTATATATATATATATATATATTCAATCTGATGCCCTGATGATGCCCGAAGAGGCGAAAATTTGGCTTGTATATATATGAAAATATATATATGTAATTTTGAGACTATTTGAGGCCGTTTTTTTCTATAAAAATAATAATATTACTATAATAAATAATAGTATAAATTATTATATTAATTATTGTTACGAATTATTATGTTACTATCTGACACATGTGAATCATTAGCACTCTAACCTGCTTAAATCCCACTTAATTAAAGTACCTACACGCCGTATATTTAGTATCGTATAGAGCGTATTTAGTTCGCCATCGGCATCGGTGAGGGTTGAAGTACAGAATAGATGTGTTTTAATTGTAGATTATTTTTTTTTTTAAATATAAGTTTAAGGTATTTAGGTTTTTACAGGACCTCTTTGAACACTATTTTTGAAGTTAGGATATGGTCACCTGTTATTGTTTCTTGGTGGTTTTGTTTTACACAGGCATATAATTCACTGAAAGAGCGCACCTTGGAAAACGCCACATACTTAAATACATGTATCGTTTTCGCGGAAAGCTAGTGCACTGATTCTATTGACTTAAATCGTATGTTTTCGCTTGTAACTCGCAAACGACGGCGAAAATCGGAAAAGTGTATATAACAAAAAATGTTCGTCTCGACAAACTGAAAAAGAATGACACCTTAGAAAAAACCCTGCGACTATTTTCGTTGAGAATTGCAGTTTTTCGCTTACAACTCGCAAACGAAGGGGTTAATCGAAAAAATGTAAATGCCCTTTTTTTTTTTTTTTTTTTTTTTTGTCAAAACATTGATGTTCAAAAATTCTTAGTTTTATTCAAAACATTTCATCGATGACGCGAAATCTTCTTTGTAAATATCACTATCTTTAGCCTTCAAATGTCCATAGATATGAAAAAAAAAAACTTTGCTTTGTCAAAACATCCATGTCGAAGAAATCATTTTTGATCCAGAACACATAAAAAAAAAAAAAAAAAAAAAATCCCATGCAGGAATTGAGAAAAAGCTTAGTTATGTAAAATAAAAAATGGATTAAACTTTTATTCAATTACTACTTTACTCCTTCCTCGTTAAATAACAAATTCCAATTTCGAACAAGTAAGTATACATTCGAATATAATTATACATTTTTACTTTCACTTACCTATATATGAAATATATAGTAAGGGAAAGTATTGCGATCGTGAAAAATTTCGACTTCCAGTTTTCAACGGAAATACACGTTTTGGGGTCCCCTGAGTCCAAATGACCAAGTCCCGCGAAATGGTCTGTGTGTGTGTGTGTGTGTGTGTGTGTGTGTGTGTGTGTGTGTGTGTGTGTGTGTGTCTGTGTGTCTGTGTGTCTGTGTGTGTGTGTGTGTGTGTGTGTTTGTGTGTGTGTGTGTGTGTGTGTGTGTGTGTGTGTGTGTGTGTGTGTGTCTGTGTCTGTGTCTGTGTGTGTGTGTGTGTGTGTGTGTCTGTGTCTGTGTGTGTGTGTGTGTGTCTGTGTCTGTTATTAACAATTAAAGGTTGCCCCGACTTGTAGTAATTGTGTGAGAGCAAACGCCCACCCAAGATTGTCGAAACACAAGGCGGGTAGCCGAGAGTGCCCGATACATTTGTCATGGTGCAAAGAGGTGGCTAAAAGAACCTATTATGAATAAAATTACCGTTCTCCAGCTCAACATGGGCCGCCGAAGGGTTGTAGCAGATGAGCTTCGTGCTCTCTGTCAGCGATATGACATCATGGCGGTCCAGGAACCGACCTGCCGTGGGAACCCGTGCACGGGATTTGGTCTCACGTCGAGAGTTATAGCTGTAGGCAGTGCAGAGAGGAGGCCTAGAGCTGCCATCGTGATTAATAACCCGAAACTCGACGTGATGGAACTGAGGCAATACTCTATGGCAGATATGGTAGCATGCTATGTTAAGTGGGGTGGTTTATCCTTTACCCTAGTTTCCGCATACCTACCTATTGGTAATGACATTGAATATGACATATCTGCCATGGAAATTATCACAAATCGAAGTAGAAATGTGATAATTTGCTCAGATACCAACTCCTGGAACACGGTTTGGGGTTCCAATCGAACGAATAGAAGAGGCGCTAAGCTCGGTGAGTTTATCGCAAGGAGTCAATTAGTTGTACTAAATGATATCTCTGCCATCCCCACTTTTACTGATGGCATGGGTGACAGTTGGATTGACCTCACGCTAACATCACCGACACTCACAAGATACATTGTCGATTGGTACCTCAAATCAGAAACGAGTTCTGACCACAAAGCCCTGATATTTAGTATAGAGCAAGATTCAAGGGGTTCCCACGGTTAAGAAGAGGGATATATAACCCGCAGAAACGACTGGAGTGCTTTCCGATGTATGCTGGAGGGAGAACTTGCCGATCAGGATTGGGAAGAAGAAGAATCGGATAGTATAAATGACCTGGACTGCAGAGTATCCAGGGTCACCAAAGCTATCCTTGACGCTGCAGAAAACTCTCTCCAACATCGGAAAGCGAGGGCTCGACCTGTCCCATGGTGGACGCCGGGATTAACTAGTATGAAGAGAGAGCTCTACAGGGCCCGGCGATTGTACCAGAAGTGCAGATGTGACGAGAGGCGCGCTGCACTTCGGAATGAATACAAGTCTAAGGCCAAGGTGTACCGATATGAAGTGCGTTCACGGAAACGTAGGTCCTGGGATGAATTCATCGTGGAAGAGTCCACCAAGAATCCTTGGGGTATACCCTACAAGGTAGCAATGGGTAAGATGACCCCACCACAGACGATGGCAGCCCTTTCTGAAGGAGTTTTCCAAGCAAATACTCTTGATGAGGCAGCTAGCATCTATGTTCAGGCGACTTATCCCAGGGACGATCCATCTCAGGGCAATGAGGAGGAACAATTCGTGAGACGCACTACGGCATACCTCCCTGGCACAGACTTTTGTCCACCATGGATATATATGATCTCCGCCTTGCTGTGGATAAGCAGAAAACTGGTCGCGCTCCGGGATTAGATGCAATAGATGCGGCGATCTTAAAGAACAGTATTCCTTACCTGGAAGATAGGCTCTTGGGAATATTCAATGATTGCCTAGATATGGGATACTTCCCAAGGAAATGGAAGATCGCCGATTTGAGATTACTCTACAAGGGTGGAGGAAGGGACAAGCAGCTCCCTAAGTCATATAGGCCCATATGTCTCCTCCCTGTGATGAGGAAGGTCCTGGAGCATCTTATCTTAACAAGTCTACGACCAGTACTTACTCGAGCCATTCATCCACGGCAATACGGTTCAACTAAGGGAAAGGGAACCGCTGATGCTTTGCTTCAGGTTCGCGCAGACGTTGAACAGAGGGCGGAGCGGTATGTCATGCTGCTGCTCTTTGACATATCCTCCGCCTTTGACAGCGTCTGGTGGCCGCGAGTTCTCCTCCAGCTACAGAAGTACGAGGCTCCCAGCAACTTATATACCCTCATAGGCAGCTACCTCCAGGATAGGTCCGTTAAGTTAAGAGGCACCTCTTACGAGTTTGAAGCTTCTATAGAGAGGGGGTGCCCTCAAGGATCAGTCCTTGGCCCAGCGCTTTGGAAGCTGGTATTTGACGAGTTGTTGGGAGTCCTCGAGAAACAGCGGTTCCCTGCTACGGCATACGTTGATGACCTTGCGGCTATAGTGGCGGCTAATAGCAGAGCCGGAGTAAAGCAAGAAGCTGAACGATGCGCCAATGTAGTCAGCCAATGGTGTGAGGCTAAGAAATTAAAAATGGCCGCGGCAAAGACTCAGGCCATCCTCCTGAAAGGCCAGACAGATAGGGCGCACCCTATAATTCTGGATATTGAGGGTATCAGAATACGTCCAAGTGAGGTGGTCACTTATCTAGGATTCAGATTCAGTAGAAGATTTAATATGACCCCTCATTTGGACTACCTCGGGAATAGGGTGGCCCATACCTTAAATGGTCTGAGTCGCCTGGGGGGCGCATTTTGGGGACTCAGATACCCAGCAACAATGACCATTTATAATGGGACAATCCTGGGCATCCTAAGATATGGCTCCCCAGCGTGGTCCCAGAATCTCTCACACAGGCAGAAACGAAGATTGGCGACGTTCCAGCGCATGGCTCTGCTACGGGTCACTAAGTCTTATCGGACAGTTTCTCACGAGGCGGTGCAGGTCTTAGCAGGAGGGGTTCCTCTCGACCTTATCCTGCGGGAAGATCTATTGAAATGGAAACTCAAAACAGAAGGCTCAGCAGGTCTACCGGTAACTATCCAGGTAAGGATTGCAGAGGATCCAAGACAATGGAAAAATATTTTACATGAGGACACAATAGAAGAGTGGAACCGGCGGTGGGTGACAACTACAAAAGGTTCAACCTTAAGAAAATATTTCCCCACCGTTCAGGATCGGTTAAAAGCAATTGTCTTAAACTGCACCGCCTTCGAGGAACTAAGGGCTAAGTTAATGAGGGAAGCTGAGCTCTATGTTCTGACAGAAAACAACTTCCCTGAACTAATGGAAGAAAGGAAATACCCTTACTATAAGGAATTCGTGTACGGGTGGAAAAATACTGTGGGACCACAGCTTTTCAATCTCGGGAGAAGAGGACCAGCACTGGGAAGACCACCATAGTAAAAACTCAAAGCGGAGGAAACCTGAAATGAGAAATTAGGCAAGGTCCATTCTGCTCATTGGGAAGATAGAACGAAGAAATGAAATAATGACCACAGCAGGTTATTTCTATATGGTTTTACAAGCAGCAGTTGTTTAAGCAGCAGTACCCATTCCTGGGTAGCATCCAACTGGTGCTAATACCCGTTTTGCCAACCAGGCAAGGTAGGGCTGCAAAATAAACAATAATATAGGTAAGTGAAAGTAAAAACAGTATTCGGATAAAGTGCTCACTATGCTTACTCGATTTATACGAAATCTTGGCTGGCACATCGCGGGCACCTACATACCTCAAATACCTAATTTCAGTTTCGTACGACAAATATTTTTGAGCTAGTCCTGCCACACACATACACACAGACCATTTCGCGGGACTTGGTTATTTGGACTCAGGGGACCCCAAAACGTGTATTTCCGTTGAAAACCGGAAGTCGAAATTTTTCACGATCGCAATACTTCCACTTACTATATATTTCATATATAGGTAAGTGAAAGTAAAAATAGTATTCGGATAAAGTGCTCACTATGCTTACTCGATTTATACGAAATCTTGTCTGGCACATCGCGGGCACCTACATACCTCAAATACCTTATTTCAGTTTCGTACGACAAATATTTTTGAGCTAGTCCTGCCACACACATACACACAGACCATTTCGCGGGACTTGGTTATTTGGACTCAAGGGGTTTCCAAAACGTCCGGTTCCGTGGAGAACCGGAAATCGACATTTTTCAAGATGGCAATACTTTCCCTTACTATATATTTCTTTTGTAGGTAAGTGAAAGTAATAAATAAATAACAATTAAATAATTACTTTTAATATTAACGGAAAATTTAATACAACAATAATAATGTTAGTCATAGAATACCTTAATTGGTTCTATTAGTTGAGAATATATATAGCTGTTTTAATATTTATTCCTGCGAAAATAAGTGTATTCGTATATTTTTGTAGCGAATATGAGTGTATCTGAATTTTTATCAAGTAAATACGAACGTATTTTTATATTTCAGCAGCGAGTTTACGATTATTCGCAGATTTTCCCTGCGAGTAATCGAATATTCGCTGATTTTCCCTGCGAATATTCGAATATTCGTATTTACATTTGCGAATAAAAATATATTCGTATTCATATATGCGAATACGAATATTCGTATTCGCAGGTTGGGGGTGCTTCTGGTGATATTCGTATTCTTATTCGCGAATACGAATACAACCAACTCTGCTAGTGTATTAAGAATCAAAGTTATTCTTGTACATTAAGAAATGTTTACCATTAATTTTTTTAATTTATTTTTATAGCTATGTATGAAAGTAGAATTATTGAATTGATTATCAACAGCTATCAAACTTATAGTAAATAATAAAGCACAGGCCTGTAAGTACAAACTGGAGAGAGAGGCAATTCTACTGATGTTTAGTATCAGTAACTTGACAGCCTCTTGGCAGTTTAGGAACACGTGTTAGTCAATGTTGGGAGCCATATCTACAATGCCATATATTACAGACATCTCTCTTTCCGACCTTTTACCTATCACTTAGCCTTATCGATTGGGCCAAATTTGACAGCACTATTGACATACGCCACCATGTAAAGGAAACATTTGAATTACAAGAGTTGCTTTCTCCAACCACACAGAAATTTTATTGTTTTTTATTCGGCTAATGGAAGCATAAACTTTAGAGAGGTTTTTTTATTCTTATCGATATTGGTAAAATGTTACTATGGTGGTTCCTTATCTTCACAACAAGACAGAAATATATATACCCATATACTTTCATTGGACGTAATATTGACTTATATACGGAATGAAAAATGAAAATGTTAACCATTTTTTTTTTTTGTTTTGTTAAATTTTAATGTTTACCTGTCTCACTTGTGTAACTATTCCTGGCGACCGATGATATGCACTTCGAACGACTATAGGTATTTTTTGTAATGTTCCTGGACTTAATTATGCCTTATATAGCTACTAGGGTCGTGGCTTACCGAGTTGTCGATTATTAAGCTCGTTATTGTTGTTTGTTTATTTAATGTCACTTTATGCCACTAAGGCTAATCGGACGATGCTACCCCATCGTTCCCATGATGGGTTCTTAGAGATTGTATCTGAAGTATTGTAAAAACTATTTTTACATTATGATTATGGTTCTCTCATTTCTGGCGCCTAATGGGATAGTTGCTATCCGCTTCAAAAGTTTTAATTAAATTTTTTGATAGCTCAGGCTATTTAATTTGCTAGCCTCCCTTAAAGTTCAAAACCACAGCATCAAATGAGCACTAGAAGTCCTTAGTTAAACAGTAGTTCGGGCGGTTGAGAAAGTTTAGACCGTTTGTCAACAAGTCCGAACAAAAGTCCTCAACGCTTAAGTTGTGGGCGTTTAAGCCTAATGTTGAACATTCAAGTCAGTCTTAATTTCTTGGAAAAGGTGTCTAAAGGAAGCTGTGTAAATCCATGTCTAAATGTTTGAGTGGTGATCTAAAATGTTTGGCTGTACAGAATCGTCTTCTAAATGGTTTGTTCATATTCGTCAAGCAAACCCTGGAGGTACGTTGTATTTAAGGATGAAAGAAGTTTTCCGGGTAGATTCTTGAACAGTTCACTTTCACGAGCGAGACGATCTTTTCTTCGTCCTTTAAGTTGGTCGAAAGTGTATTGCTCGGAATTCCAACTCTTTTTTCCTTTCTTCACTTCACGAATCAGTTTTGATATCACTGGACAGAATTTCAACTTTCGCGGAGCCGTCAAGTTTCTGGTATATGGCAAAAGAAAAAGATAATTATTCGCATACCTCCCTCATGAACCATATTTTCAGTCCGACTTAGTTACATAATTTTCCATGTTCCTTGGCTGCAATGAGTATAAACACATATTACTCTCGACACATCGAGAGTTGACTGTATTAAAATCTGTCTAATAGTTTTCAATATTTTAAAATCCTTACCATAAGTTGAATATGTTCAGACTCCTTCAGTTAAGTTCACGACCATAATTAGTTCTATAATCACGTGTTTTAGAAATGTTTTTGGAATGTGTGCTCGTAATGTAAATATCAAAAAACCCGATAGAAATAGAAATATATTCGTTATAATTTATATAATTATTTGTAATTACTTAGGGTTATGCTTATCATTGATTATGTTAAAAAAAAACTATTTTGACTATAATTCTGTTCCGTAATGTAATGGTTTGAAAAGCTGATTTCAGTTTAATGTTTTTATAACTAAAAACAAAAATTGTTGTGTTTCATTAACTCCCAGATTTACTATTTGTGACTTAAACGAGTTATTTTGTTATGATCACTACTAAGCTTTACTAAGAGAAAAAAAATATATGAAGTTGTCTGTTACTTCAACGTATTCATTATTTTTTATGTATATCCCTGATATTGCTTATATAGTAAATTTGTCATGCGAAAAATGCTTAGGTATTTAATCTATGAGTTCTTACAAGTTCCTTATGTTTTATTATACAAATTGGTTTAAATTGAATAAATATATGATATACTGTTTTTCTTCGTTGATGTTTTAAGACTAGTATCAAAAATATAAATTCTTTGATATACCACGAATAATAATAGAAAAATGAATGAAAGCATATATAAAATGGAAAAATAAAGTAAATAAAAAAGGGAAAGATCCATATGAAAGCTCCTGATTGAAAATAAATCTTAGGGGTTGACCACCCCTCCTATCTGTCGTCCAGTTTTTCATCTCGATGTCTATATATCGCCTTTGTTGTCCCTCGGGTTTACTCTAGTCTTTTCTCTAATAGAGTTTATCTCTACTCTTTTGACATTCTCTACCCTGATGCTCTACATCTACCTCAACAAATAATTTCCTAAAGGAACAGATGACTAGTTTATGATTGGACTTTCTAATTATCAATCATGTTATTAATAATTTCCTTGCGATTTTTTTTTATTGAAATTGTCCTAAAATCTTTAACGTTATTTTCCAACCATCTTTTATATGCATAAGTATTTCGTCAAATTTAATTTTGTTCATTAAGAAAATATGAGTTTTTCTAATCCTATTTTGAAATGTTTTCACTCTGTAGCATTTTTGTTGTACTATCAGTCCATTTGCTTTTTGGCCCATCACGAGATTATAAAAAGCTCTGAACTATGTTTATTTTAATAATTTTGATATAATTTGTAATGAAGGGTTTGATAAAAATAAAAAAAAACACAGTGTATACAGAAAATAATTAATAAAATGAAGTTTAATTTTTTACCAAATAAAATAATTACCGCTTTGCAGCGCTATCGGTCTTGCAGCTGTAATTAAGGAGTTGTAATAATAGTTACCGAATTATTTTTTTATTTTTTTTACTTAAATGTAAAATTTGTTGATGTAATTATAAATTTATCAATCTGAAAAGTCATGGATGCTATTGAAAACCTATTTACAGTATCTCAATATCGCAAAACGCTTTTAATTTTTTATTGAATGATTCCTTATTTTGTTGTGCGCTTAATGTACTACTAATTCGGTATTTTTACTTTTTACTTTTTATCAAAGTAAAATGAAATAAAATAATTCCCATTGGGCATACAGATTCTTTAGACTTCTTTCTTTTGATTATTGATTAATAATTAGTAAATAAATACTATTGAATTGGTACCATTCGAAACAGTCTCACGAAGTTTCCATTAATCTAAAATTTAGGGTTTTATAATGAAGGAGTCTCTTCCGCGTTTAGTTTATTTGTTTCCCAACGTTTCGAGCTATTGGCTCTTCCTCTGGGGTTATCTTATCCTAAGTAACTTCTTTTTTCACGTTAGCCATTTGTCATCTTATATATTTTTTTAAACAGTATATGAATACTTACGTCTCCTTATTACTTAAAATTTAGGAATTTTTGGTACTTTGGACGTAATTTTAATGTATTTATAAAGAATCAGACGTATAATACGTACGTAATTATATAGTACAATAAAGTTACATTTTGTGATTATCTAAGTACTTCCTAGCCTTTTCGTACCGAACCTTACATTTATAACGTCTAAATTTCATTTATTTTTGAAATGTTTTTCAATGCTTTGAAAGGTGAGTGAGGATGTTTTTAAAGGTATCAATTCTTTATTAATAAAATTAAATTTCGGATCTCTGTATAATAGGCCACATATAATAAATAATCTAGTTTCATTAATAATATAACTGATAACGAGATATTCTTGCAATATTTTTGAAATATCAGTGGAATCCCGAATCGATTGTTCGTAGGCGATATCCCCAAGGCAAATCGTTATCGCTAACAGTTGCGAGAAGGGGGGAGAGAGTGTAGGGGGCCAAAGCCATCTGCCCCACCCCCTAGGGATGATCCCCGATCGGATTGAAAGATCAGACCTCCTTGCAGATCATTGGACTGCAGCCTGCAACCTGCAGCCGAGGACTGACAGATGTGTGACCCCTACCAGACTGATCAATACTGGAACCTCCAGTTCACTTATTATGTACTCCCTTGCCCTCCTTTCCTCAAAGGGCCCTTTGAAGCTTCCTTTTCTCGGGGCCATCCTAGTGCGGGCTTTGTAACCTGTTCCAAATTGTTGCTGTCTTTCGATTTAAATGGGTTTGTAACACAATTGGAATTTCACATTCTTGTAATTCTTATCTTCTGTAAACTTCAAAGGTTCATCAAGTTTGAAAGAATCTAAGCCTGGCGTGGTATGATTTATTTATTTACTTTAGAACTAATGTATCTGTTAATTAACCAACATGTGATAAATTTATCTTGTTTACAAGATCTCAAACGTGTTTTTTTTTTTTTTTTTTTTTTTCGGTACGTAGTACGTCCTATGAATACTTCTTTAAATTCGATATTTGTGCCGTCATCTTCTTGAATTTATTGAACATCCTATGGTTAGTTTTAGTTTTAATGTGTCACCTCCTGGTTACGGAATTCGATATTGCATTTATTTGCTGATATGGAAATAGGACTGATTTTAGATAGTCCTATTGTTTTTTATATTTCCTAATGTAATAAGCAATTCAGTATTCGGTAATTACTATAACAATATCCTAGCTATACATATTGGATAGTTATTTACTCAAAGAAAACATGTCCTATTTGATCATGTATCACCTAGAGGCAGCCCAAAATTAATTTGCAGGTATTATTTGCTTTGCGGAGCAACTGGCAGCCGATACAGACTTATTTACATACAAAGATCCACATCGGGAACCCCGTGGGGGGGGGGAGCTATGATTTCCACGTTTCTGGCAGTTGAAGTGATATCGATTTTCATCCCTCTTTTCCCAGAGGGAGCAAACGGAAAAACAGAGCCGGACCCCGGAGGCAGGGTAATCGTACTTTCCCAACTGTTGGGTCGCCTCCGGGATATCGCGTAAGTATTGATTCCAACTTATCCTGTCGGTGTGAGATGTGTGAATTCCTATAGAAACTGTCGTGGAAGTTGAGTTATCGATTCCGGTCTTCGTCGCAAAGTGATTGAATTATTCATATCTGTCTCTTCGGTAATTATTTTTCAATTTTTCATGGCAGCCTCTAACGACCGTTCCATTGACCTATTTATCAGTATCGTATGTTAGCAAAAGTTACGATTGAGAAAAGTTTCATTTCTCAAAAATAAACCGTTAATTTTTTTTTGTTTTAATATTAAAATTCATTACTTTAAAAAAAAAATGCATAAGTTTCAATTTATTTTTCTCATTGTAGGTGCATATTATAAATTTCTTCTTTTTTATTACTGATTGTGAGGTGTTAACCCTTCTTTCATAACCAATCTATTTTTCTAATTTTACGGTCTACCTCAATCACTTTTTTTTTTAATATAAATTATGTTATCTTAGTTGATTCGTCCTTCAGAGGCGGATCGGAGGCGACTCACACCGACCGGGCATTGAATTGATAAACATTCCTCGTGTGTATTATCGAGAATCGTGTTGTGGTTTTCCAGGATTTTTCAGTTTTCAAGGACGGTATCCTTCAGAGGAACAAATGTAGGTCTCGGGGCCTCGGGGCCTGCTGACTCTGAGCTGCCATAATCCTCAGACCTAGACCTATTTGTCACTGTCCTTGAACCTCAGAGAGCTTACGCCATCGGTGTGAAGGGCACTGCCAAATTTGCTCCAACGGGATCGGTTATGGAGCTATAGTCAGTTTATCTGCACCATGGAGACCATTTCTTGCAGCAATATGAGGTTTGAGCTACCCCCTCCAGGCTGTCTGTGCTCCCGCAAGCAACACTAATGTCTGTAAGAAGACCACACTGGGCGGCCGAAGGTCTTTAGGCGTAATGCCCCAATGAAAAAAAAAAAAAAAATGATTCGTCCTTTATCTTGCAGAGTATTTTTAATTTTCCATGTTTTTATTTTATATTTTCAATCACCTGCAATGACTGAATGTATTAAGGTACGCAGATGAAGCATAATGATATAATGATAAATAAAAAATAAGAATAAACTAGATTGCCCACTCGAATAATTCTCATACTACATTAATCAACGATTTAATAGTCATATACCTATCTATATGAATAACTATATACAACATATCGTACTGAAGAGAATTTTTTTGCTCGCTATGTAAATTAAAACAACAATAGCATGCAAATGGCTGTAACATTGTTCCTATGTTATTGGTCCGATGGTTCGATTTCCATGATTTTATTTTTCAATCAATGGAGATGCCTTTCAGTTCTACATTATGCAATAGCCAACATTCGATTTCTTTTATGTTACGCGCAAATAAAGTTTCTATTCTTCATTGTTCTTCCACAGGGGTGTTTTGACTATATTTCGGTACTGTTGGTGAAAGAAATTTTCAGAATTTTTCTTCATTTATCGAATTCGATAATGCATTTATTAAGATATGGCATACCGACAAAAATTCCTTTTTGAATTCATATATAAGATATATTTTTAAATACTCTTAGATTAATTAAAATACGTACAAGGTCTGGTTGGAATAAATAAAGAGTAATTAGTTGGCCAAACTATAAATACCCATATTAGTAAATAATCGTAGATTAGTTTGGTTAAAATCAAGTATTTGATTTCGTTCCTGTTATTATTAGTACACAGTTACAATTGCTGCATTTGTATCTTAACTTAATTGTTTATAATTAAAATAATAAACTAATAAAATAAAATGAACATACCCTTGAGGTTTTTGAACATAAAGGGCTCTTGTATATTTAAAATATGCTTTACTGTCGACAGTTTTCATTGAATTAATTACAAAATATTTACAATATGAATATATGAATTCAAATTATGCAGTGCAGTATTAAAATACGTGAGGGTAAAAAAATATATCAAAAATGAACCTATAACAAACAAAAAAAAAATAACAATTTACAACTTTATGTGATTCAACCTTTGGTTTTAGAAAATCTTCTTAGGTAAGTCTGCTATTTTCTAATGCACGGTTTCCCTTATATGTTTATTAGAACTAGATTCACATGAAATAAAAAAGTCTATTATTAGTTTATAAATGAAGGTTAAAATGAATAAGATCTATTGGAGTCCATTTTGGGAAATTGCCAATTAGCCGCAAAAATTTATTTTGTAAAATTTGCAATTTCCTTTAGTTTGTGATTCATGTATTGGGCGATAGAGAACAGGCACATAGCATACAGTAGGTCTTACTTAAGAATATTACAGCACTTTTTTACTAATATTTTTTTGGTTAGATAATTTGGATATTAAAGGGAAGAGTTCATGTGGGACCCCGTTAGCTCTGTTTATTAGAATTTTAACGTGGTTTATGACTTCCCATTCAATAACATTGTTAATCGAGGATCTAAATAAACCTAAGTAGGTGTTAATTGGGATTTTTGTAATATACTGGCATAACATTTTATCTTTTATCTAGTCAAATGTACATACAGGCATTTTAAGAAATTTAAGGCCAAATCTAATATTACTTCATTTTATGGTAGATTCGCTCCTTTCGCAATTGAGCAAAATCTAAAAGTACCATAATTAAATTTTATTTTAAATGTTTGCGATTAAAAGAGGATTTCTTTTCTTTGAATCCTTCTAAAATCCTCCTGTGGTTTAGTTTCAACATTTTTAGTGGTCATTCCTATAAGAGACGCTGAATGAGTTTTTTTTTTTAACGATGCAAGCAGCTCACTAAATCTGAATTTCTGTACTTTTTTATTACTACATAGATCCTCAAATTTATTTGTAGGTTTTAAATCCTAATTTGTAATATAGTTCATAATTATGTTTTTGTTTATTTAGGGCATTCATATAGATCTTATTTGTTAATTAATTATTTCCATTTAGGTTTTCTCTCTGAAAGATGGATCGTTGGGGGAAATGTGTCGCTCTCATTTCCCAAAGGGTTAGCGACCTGCGTCTCCTTTCAGGGCGAGGGCATCGTATTTCATAATCCTGGAAAACATTAATCATGCCAAACTCGGCTTGACATCGAATTTCTTCCGATAATAAGCAATATTACACCTCCTATCATAAAGTGTGCACAGTTCATACTTTATATTCATTTAAATTGATTCAGAGTATTAACTTATTAAAAATTAATATCAGGATATATTTCTCATCAACTAAGCGCCAACCATTCATGAACTTTGCTCGATTATGTAGTTGAATAGAATAAAATAATATATATGAAGAAAGTTCGAATGAATATTTAAGGTTAAGTTTTAATACTGTAAACACAGGAGTAAGTAAAATATCATTAAACAGACATGTGTTATATTACTATAATATATTAAATATAATATTAAATTTTAAAAACTAAAAAAAATACTAAAAATAAATGTTTATATTGTAACAACTTGTCGGTTGAAATAACTTTAATTGAACAAAAATAAGATTTTAAAATCCACACAAACTGTGAAAACACAACTAATAAGATAGCTTAGAAAATGTATCAGTAACAGAGAACTAACCTTTTTGTATAACATTAAAGGTTTACCTAAATGCAATTGGCCTCATAGCTTTCCTTACAAGATGGAAAATGTGTATACATCTTAAAAGCAAGATTATTTAGGTCGAAAACACATCATTATTCGTTATTCATTTTATTAATCTACACATATCTTAGCATTTATTTACATTTCTCTTCTTCGCATTGTTATGAATAATTCCGATGCGAGTATCGAATGGCGGCTCTGCTTTTTGGTGTCAGTTATAGAAGAGCATTATATCTGGAGACAAAGGATTTTTTTCCTACCCCCTCGACCTCCCCACCATGCATACAAATAGGTTAGTTATAAAATTGAGAACGTGCTGCTATGGCAGGTCCTTTACGCTATAAGAATTACAAAACCTAGTCAATTACGACCCAAACGCCATAAACTAAACTGGACGTTAATGTAGGCTGATAATCTTAACAGATAATTCTGAAATTTCATTGTTATAACAGCATGCTATTATCTTCTTCAAATATCAAGAATCGTATCTTTATTTATTTTTTATTTTTATTATTACAGTACCTCCATAAACCGTACTCAAAGGAAAAAATACTTAGAAAACAATGAATTTTATCTAGAATTCCGTAATTTTGGAAACGAAGATATGGAAATATATCTCAGTTTTCTTTTACAATGGAGTTGCTTTAATTCAATTATAGATCTTTCGAAAATTTGGACAGAGTAAGATACTATTTTCTCGATCCGTGAAGATTAGGAAAAAATACCAGGAAGTACTTTAAGGCTTTCCTTGGCAAAAATCTTAGATCATAACTATGATATATACGAAAATATTTAAGAGACATACAGAAACTTGTCTCGTTTTGGTCACGTCCATTCCAGATTTCAATTTAAGCTTCAAGGAAGACGAAAAATCTGACTATTCAACCAATGGAAACAATTGTTATCTTTCTGAAGTTCTGGGACTAAGAAAGTTTAAATTACCATGATGTCATAAATTTGAAAAAAATTAGAAATGAGGTAAGAAGAAAAATCATCTGAAACAGCAAAAACCCAAGAATGATCACTTCATATTTCATATTGTATATTAATGATTAACTCCATCAACCGTGATTATCCTTTATTTGTGTGACCCCCCCCCCCCGGTTATTTTTTTAAAAAGTTTTATATTGATTTTTGAGTTTTCAATAACAGTTTTCTTTGCGTTTATTTTTGAGTTCTAATTTTTCTCATTTTGTTTATAGTTAATTTCCCATAATTTTAGTATTAATTTTTCTTTGTTAGTTTATTACTAAATGCTTTTTCTAAACTATGTATGTATTTTATATATCAAACCTCCTCTACATGTTTTGTTTATTTTTTCATTTTTCATTACATGAATTACAATGCAAAACAGAAACAAACAATTAAATTATAATAGAAAAATGAATAATTAAAAATATAATTATATATGAAATTCAAAATATGTATAATTGTGTTTCTGCTTAAAATTTTGACGCACTTATTTACATTAATTATTTTATTTCATCTTGACAACCTTGTTCAAATAGTTATTTAGTACTTATAGTTTTTTGTATTTATTTTTTAATTTGGAATGTTTACAATTCTAGTACTCTTTACTTTCATTTTGGATTTTTTTCTTCTTTTTTTTCTTGTGTTTTAATTCTTTTTTATAGTTAATTTCCGATCATTTTTCTTAGTTTATTACCACCTAAACGATTTTTATTTACAATGTATGTATGGTTTCAGACCAGACCTCCTGTAAATTGTGTAAAATATAAAATAATTTTTTATTTATTATTTTCATTTAAAGCAATTTTAATAGTTAGATATACATATTATATTTCTATTCAATTTTTTGCCGCAGTTTTATGTATCTATGTACATATGTATATAAATGTATATACACACATATACATTAAATATTTTGTTAGTTCTCATCAACAATGCCCCATCCAAATACAGACAGTGAACCTAAAATATTTACACAGCACTCCATCAGGTAGCTGTATTAACACCCTCCATATAGGTATATCACTCTCCACATAAACGTATAAAGGCAGGTGTATATTTAATATGACATATTAATTTGTCGATAGTTGACCATATCATTAAATAATGATTAATAATATTAATGGTATTGAATAATATTAATTGGTATTAAATAATACCAGAGCCAAAGTTGTTGTTTGTGCGTCATAATTAAAGTTGCTATATATTTATGACTATAAATGGATTCAATAAAGGATTTAAATGGTTTCACTATATGTTATGATAAAATGTAGATAAATAATAAAATGTCAAGTTTAGATAAATCGGTGTCATTTGATCTAGGTATACTTGTTAAATGTGGGGTGGAATCACCTGTGGTGTAGTGGTTAGCATGGCAACATACAATACTAAAGGTCGCGGGTTCGCTTCCCGTGGTGGCCCTAGGGTTTTTTAAAGGTAAAAAATCCTTAATTATGCCATCCATCGGATAGAACGTAAAATGGAGGTCCCGAGCCTGTACGATGTCAGGCACTCGTTAAAAAGATCTCTATCCTAATTATACCAGGGTAGGCAAAATTTAGGACTTCCACTGTAGCATCGTTCGATTAGTCGAAGTAGCATAATCTGACATTAAACAAACAACTTGCTAAATTTAGTATATAAATATAATTTATTTAATATTGATAATATTATTTCAGTATCATGAAATTTCATTGAATTCTAGTGTAGCATAAATATTATGACTTTTAATACCTGAATAAAAGCAGATATTCTGCAGAAATTCATTCAGATGTTTATTTTGAATACGGGTAAGACGATATGCTTCATCAGATCTTTTTACCACCTTCAGTGCATAAAATAATGAAGTAGGTACCTACTTTCAAGTAGTAATTATCATGTACTATTATCTATGAAGCATAGATTTGGTTTCCATATTTCCTATTAATCTGATTTTTTGCAATTTGTTTTTTTACTAATATAATATAGTGTTTCTCTTGTGTTCAAACTGGGTTTTTAATCATAAAAGGTAAATAATGAATAAATCAACAAGTTATAAATTTTCTCAATATCTGAATTAGGGGCAGCTTAATAAATTACTGAAGTGCTTAAGATAAATTTTATATGGAAAATTAATGGAAGAGAAATAAATTTTAAATATCAAATTAAGGAACTGTGTATTAAATTTGAGTAAGTTAGTATAAATATTCATGACTTTTTTTTCTTCCAAGATGTCCCTGTTTGGATTTAACAGTTTAGCTTATAAGAAAGGTTTATATCTTCATTTGTAGAAATTGAATTAAGAATTCAATCTAAGAGCTGCTCGAACAGCCTCTTGAGTTAGTTGAAGGAGGAGTTTGGTTTATCCATTTAAAACCCTAAAGTAGTTTAGGAGCTGTTTCCGGATTTTAGTTTTACCCTGTTCAATATGGAGTCGTCTCTTGGATTATAATTAAACTTGAAAATCCAACCGTATATAGCTTCACATAATACATCAGGACAGGAAAAAATATATAGCAATTTTACTTTGGAATATTTCCCTCATTTCCCTCTTTTTTTTTCTTTTTTTTATGAATATCTATTCCAATCCTGAAAATGTTTTATAGTTTTGGAATAAAAAAGAAGAAAGAATATTTCAATTTTTCCCAATTATATGAAGCACTAAATTTCAATTAAGATTGGCTATCTAGTTAGTTAAAACAAATAATTTTAAGTGCCTAAAAATATTGTGGGTTTAGTTGGCAAAACATTTGTTTATCTTGAAAGATGCTCAGAAAGATCATTATTTATTTTTATGGTGTGTTTCGAATATCCTTGAGGTTCATCTTCAAAACTAAAAGTAAATAAGACATATGTTTCTTATTTAATTTTAGTAGAATGTCTGTCCTCGTGGTAAAAGCATAGTCTTTTTGAAATGTCTGATTATTTAGTGCTGGGAATACTGCATGATGAGATTGGAATTGATGTGGGAGGGAATTAAGACTTCTTTCCAGCTTAAAGTGGGACGTTGAGGAGACCTAAGGTGCCAATAAGGAGAGGATTAGCCGACCCGGAGGATGTCATCCTTCATTTCAGCGAGTGGAGACCGTATTATTGGTCGTGGATTTACTGCAGGGAGAGAGGTGCTAGCAATGTACCCACTGGCAAGTAATAGCACCGCAAGCTCCTATCCCATTGTTCCGAGACCCATTGTGGTCCGCTGTCGATACCGTCCTCTAATTACCCCATAAATTATGTTTCTTATCACACCCCTCTCTCCCTCTCTCTCACTCTCACTCTCTTCCCCTTTCTGGGCTTGGGGTTCATGATGCTCCAATAACCATTATGTTCTTGCTGTATCGAATTCTAGTTCATCTACGGTTATCGGTCCTGTTGATTTTTACATAATTTCTCTAATATTCCCTACCATGATTTCATAAGTTTGTAACTCCGACTCTGCTGTATGGTGGAATTCTTTATTTATTTTTTCTGCTTGAAAGTTACTCCTGTTCACATGAATTCACAAAGGAATCACCTGGTGAAAATAGCGAGGCACAGGACAAATCATAGGGATACCTATGAGAAGTATCTTATCTTAGAAGATAAGAAATATCTTAACTTGATGAAAATAAAAGCCAACTTGTATGTAACTGCCAGGATATTTATATTACATACTATTCAGGTGTCCGATATATAACAAAATTAGATCGGAATCAAATTTTAAAAACCTCGTTAATTTTGATACCCAGGAGGCAATCGTGTATTTGAAAGAATCTAATAGGGACAAAGTTAAGTGTATTTTTGGATAAAATAAGAGGCAATCTATAATTTAAACCAGTAATATTTAAAGCTTAATTAAACTAAAATTAAAAAAAATTAAGTAACTTCATCTTTGTCAAAACAGTATTTCGATTTAATTTTCATAAAAACAAAGTGCATGAATATATTAATTTTTTTAATTAATACATTTTATTAGACTTCTGTAAGCTTAGAACTATTTTGTATTATAGGTATAGTTTTTCTGGTTCACTTGTGAAAAAAAAAAGTTAAGTTCCCGTGATGTCCGTTAATAAACCTGTAACATCAAACTATGATTGGAAAAAGTTATGGTTTTTGTTATTAAGGAAAGATAAGCTAAAAATCAATTTAATATAGCATTGCTTTTTTTTTTTTTTTAGATTTTTTTTATTTTGCTCTAAAAATATTTTTTAATTTATTTATTTATTTATATCTGTTTACAGGTTACAGACCTAAACAGATGGGTCATAGTTCCATATCATTCATTTACAATATGTACATAAAAATATACAAATAAACAATATGACTGCTTTTTTTTTTTTTTTTTTTTCTTAGCCCCCTCTTCGTTTTTGTTGTTCGTTGAATGGCAGGAACATGAGAAACTTCCGTATTCGTACAGATATGACTGCTTGAATTGAGCTATATTAAGTATTTAGTCTTGGGAAATAGATTTGAGGGGATTTAAATAAAATATTGTCGGAAAACTTTTAACTTTTCACTAATGCCATCAAAAAAGTTTATTTGTTTCTCTTGAAAGATCAATAGAAATACTCGGAAAAGTAATTGTTTATTAGTCTTGAACTAACATTGCGGTTCATGATCAAAGCTAATATTAAATCAGAGATGTATTAATTTTTTAATTTTAGTTCTTATTAAGACGCACTAACTCTGGTCGAAATGTTAATAACATTTAATAAATTTTTTCATGCTCTATGTTATTTTGGCGATTTTGATTATTACTTGTTTGCATAATAAAACAATGGCTCTTTGAATTATATTTCCGTTCATAAATAAAGGGTAGAATAGAATGAAATTATGACCTTTTAGAAGTAATAAACTTGTTAGAGAAAGTTCGTTTTGAATACATAGAGGCCTATTCCAACTTAATATCTGTGGAATGGTGGGGATTTGTCCGATGATAAACTTCTCACATCTCCCATCTCACAACTTAAAGTCTCGGAGCCATATTAGTTGTAAAAGAAAGTGTTGCTATTGTTTTATAAAAAATTCCTTATTTATTATTTTGTATATATGTTAGTTTATATTTGAGTATGAATTTAAACCTAATTAAGATAGTAAAAATACAATTATTTTTTCATATTGATAGGCTTGTTTATTGAAAAAATTATTTTTGCAGTCTCAGTTATAACCATGGAGACAGCCCATACATACTTCGTGGTAAATTGTTGGTTTATATTAATATATTCAGTCGAATATGCCAGCATTCCAGTATAAAATATTTTTGTAATAAACATAAGGTGGTGCTCAGAATCTTCAACTTAAGGGATTTTTCTGCTGACCTACCTCTTTTTTTTCCCTCGGAGGGGCTGCGAGGGGGTTGGTCCAAAATAAAAAATAAAAAAGATGATCTTGACTCTTCCTATCATGGTTGACTAATAAGGTCTCATCATTAATCTCGAATAACGGCAGAGATCGTTAAAAAGTGAATTGAGAGTAGAAATTTAGTAGAATCTTTTGTCTATTATAATTATACTTTAATTTTTTGTGACTATATTTTAAATCATGGAGGCTATTGATAATATTGAGTCATTACTGTATTAAGAAATTCAGCTATTTAGTTCAATGCTTGAAACATTTCGTAGCGTATACAGTCTTAACAATTACTTTTTTATTTTTTATTGGCGTTTAATAATGTTTGAATCGTGTAAAATTGATTTGTGCACGCAAGATCAGTGTAATTCTATGAAATCTATTTTAGATCATCTAATTACCAATTCGCACGTACAATCTCTGTTATGTTTTTTAAAAATCGAACTTCTTTTTCTTATATAAGAAATATTTTTTTTTTATTGATTGATGGTTTATAAATGATAATTTTGCATATTACTGATCTTAACAAGCTATAAAACCAAATTCTTAAACATTACAATTATTAAGTCTAATATTGATCTTAACAACCAATAAAACCAAATTCTTAAACATTACAATTGTTAAGTCTAATATTTACAATTATATCCACTGCCTAATAAATAGAAACCTAACAAACAATAGTAATTTAGAGTTTTTATCTAAGATGAACAAAGAAGGCAAACAAGAAATAAACAAATAGCACAAACAAAACAATTTTATTCAAAACACGCTAGGCAACAATACCAGATCGCTAATCCAAAATAAAAGTCCATATACAAATTCCGGGTCAGTGACAATCATAATTATAATATACAAGAAATAACACTTTACTAAGGCCGAATAACTCACACTTAACAACTGACTTTTTTTAACCAACAACATTAACATTTCAGTTGTTTGAAAAGACGTATTTACCACTGATCAAAAAATAAAATTCTTTTCGATAAAACATGAATAAAAAAATTAATTACGATTAGATAAAATAATAAAATAATAATAATATATATAAAACTGTAATCAGTGGTAAATTAATTAAACTGGCCTTTAACATGAACAAAAAGTTGGTCGTTCGCTCACGACCCATTACACCACTTAAGTTGTGCGTTCACTCGCGACCCGTTACAGTAATATATACATTTTTTTTTGGGGCCTACACCTCCTCGCATTTAGGCTATACGGGGTTTCCCGGTCCAGGGGAGATAATGGAGATTAATGCTGAGTATTATTAAATTTCCCCTTGCTATCTTCGATTTCCCAATCATATATCGGTTGTCCGGTTCAACGCATATTTCCTAAAGCGTTTGCCCACTCGGCCATGCCTCCAAAAACAATAGTAATTTTAACTTACAAACTGATTACTTACCGTATTGAATCTTAATTACAATCCTTAATGCAAAACTCCTCTAAATTTATACAGTTAGCGCTCAGATAACACTTATCATAACTTATAACAGCTCTAATTATCAGGGCACGCAAGGAAGGCTCATGGTATACTGCATGACGACACAAGCCGGTTCGTTGTTTATATGGATCCAGAAGGATCTTTAAAGTCTGCTTTTGATCTTGCCGGCGCAGATACCTTTCTTTGGAGTTTGGAAATCTCCATCCGCCTCTATTGTCCCCCTGTCTATTG
This sequence comes from Aelia acuminata, assembly GCA_911387785.2. Classification (NCBI taxonomy): domain Eukaryota; kingdom Metazoa; phylum Arthropoda; class Insecta; order Hemiptera; family Pentatomidae; genus Aelia; species Aelia acuminata. The sequence continues at coordinate 92,352,735 of OU426982.1, forward strand.
ACTATAACAACAATATATTTCTGGTATGATTTTAATAATAGGAATTTCAATCAAAAAACTTTTTCTATATATCAACAGCCTTGTTTCGACCCAAATATGTGGTTCTTCATCAGGATGACTCACATGTTTTAAACGACATTTATACTCATAAAATAAAGGAAAGTTTTTTGACTGAAATTTCTGCCAATTATCCATCTCCTAATAATCAAAAAAGAAAAATCGATCATCGACCAGAAGATGGATGATGTCCTTAAAACGGTTATAAAATACTTGTAAAAGACATGGGCAGCTGACATGCCAGTTAAAATGTGACTAAAAAGGAGCTGAATAAGAAACCTCCCCTTCAACTTCAAAACTCCAATTTATGCAAAACATTTGTTTTCCTTATCTTTCCTTTTATCCTATGTTCAGTTAAAAATATTAACTAATGTTGAATTTATATTTTATTTTTACTAGGACCGTTTTTTATTAATACAGGAACGAAAAAACAACAAATATACCGTTCAAAACATACAAAAAAGAGAACTTTTTGTAAAATTTAGTATTCGGTGGTTAAGAGGTTTAGTAGTTACATCGACGAATTGCTGGTAGTCAATAGCTACGAATAAAATTATGAGTATAAATTTCTTTTTTTTAAAACAACCTTTCTGTAATCTACGAGTATTTTCCGCAGTCGATTATCTTTGAATAAAAATGTGGAATGAATTATACATTTATAGATTTAATGATACACCATTTCTTGCTGTTTTTCGTGTTGGAAATCGCCATAAATAAAAAGGTGGTTCTTAGCGATGTCACGCGAAATGTAATTGCAGTTTTTCTCGCAACTTTGTTTACTCACTGTAATTTGAGCATGAAACGTTTGTGAGGTTGAATTGATATTACATATATATGAATATTAACATTAATTATTATTGGGTTCCACATCCACTTATATGGATTTTAAATTATTGTTACTCTACTTATTAAAAAAAGAATATCATATTAAATTTTTCTTCTCTTTTCATATATAAATAAATCCATGTATAAATAAATTTAGCTTATAAAGATATAAGCCTTGAAATTATTAATCGAAAACTAATTTAATTAATAACTAACAATCAAAATTTCCTCGATTAATTATTTTATGATCTTTTCAAGATTGATTTTATTTCAATTAATAATAAATCTATAAAAAATATGTATTTATTACATGATTTGGAATTCACCCATCAAATTAATATTAATAAGTGCAAATGTATTGTATAATATAAAAAAATTATATTATTTTTTTTAAATTTTAAAACGGGATTGCTTTAAGTGTATCCGATTGTAAAATAATATTTATTAGTTTGTTTGCTTGCTTTCTTATGGATCGTTTTCAAAATTATTATTTATATTATATTTTTAAATAATTTATTTTTTGAAGAGAAAAGATTTGGCTCCGCCGGGAGTCGAACCCGGGTCTCCCGCGTGACATGCGCGGATGCTAACCACTACACCTCAGAGCTCGGCTCCAAGTAGAGCCAATCCTTCCTCTTCACTGATACACGGCGGAGCCAAATCTTTTCTCTTAAAAAAATAAATTATTTAAAAATGATTTAAAAAAGGTGGTCACCCACAGATTAAGATTCGATTAATATATTTATATTATACTTTATTTAGCTTTTGATTTATACCAAAAATGCAATCTGATATACCTACAACCAATCCTACGGTATCCTCTAGAATTATATTGAAGATTTTCTAATTTTAAGGCGTTTTTGGTTATTCATTTTCTAATTAGAAAAAACAATGATAAATATATAATCAATAACTATATATATAATATAATATAATCAATAACTATAAAACTGACGAATTGACCCATAAATGGTAGATCTGACCTATAAAATTTTTTGTGGTATTTTGTGAAAAAAAGGTATATGTCTTTGGTGTCATCGATATTAAAAATATTTGTTGGTTATGCATTTTTATTATTTTACAAGTTCTTTTAAGCCATTTCGATGTGATATTTACGGATAATTTAAACCTACAAATGAAACCTTGATAGGCGATGCCTAGATATTGAGGACTGGATGCAATTAGAGAAAGATTGCTCAATCCCATAAATGAGCAGTTGGAACATGGCCATTTCGCGGCGGTGGTGTCGAAAAGCACAATGGATGGTTATGTAGGTCATGGCGTTTTTATTTTTATTTTAGCTTCGTTTCTAATTAAAATTGCTACAAGGTTAATAAATTGATTAACCAATGATTAATATATACGATTAATCTGCTAATTGAACAAAAATGCTACGATTGAGATAAAGGAAATAGCAAAGAGTGGCGCATGATTTAAAAATTTAATTCAAGGGAATTCTGTAAATAACGATTTTCGATTATAACCAGATCATTGGATAAGAATATTTAATTCACAATAATATCTGATCATATTTTTTTTTTGTTTTTTAGTCAGATATACCCCCCCCCCCCTAATAGAAAAGCAACATCAAAAATATCATTTATACATCTAATGACTTCAATTGGAAAAATGACTTATTCAACGCCATGTTACTTCACAAAACTTGAAATTCGACTTATTGTTAATTTTTTAATGAGTTTTTCTTTCATCAATTCCCATTAGTACAACAAGTACTCATATAATAAAAATATATGGAAAAAAACCTTATAAAAATAGAATATCAAATTTTCGACTGTTGATTTTTTATGAGGAAATAATTTTATATTTTTATAACTAAAAGTATTCAAAAAAATTTCCTTCTGAAATATAATTAAAAAAGTTATGATAATGAAATACATGAATATATGGAATGAAATAGTTAAAAAAATAATAATAAACTCAACTAATAGGCCTGTTGAAATCATCAAACTTTATTAAAAATTAGAGAAAAACAAATGAATTGCGATTCGAAGAAAGATATATTTTTTTTTCTTTGCAATAGTTTAATTATTATTTGAAATTTTAAGTACGAAAGGTTTCGTAGGTTATATCTTGCTAATGATCCGATTTCGATGTTGTTTTTTTTTGGAAACATTTTAAAATCTTTACATGTTTAATAATAAATTGGATACTTTTTGAACTATAAGTAAATAAACTTTTCTTTCATTATTAGTTTTTTTCATTTTGTTATCTGTGTCACAGGATGGGTCTTACGTATAATGTGACAGTGTTGGTATCTGGACTTGGATATTGAACTTTATTAGTGCTTAAAAAAGGATCATTGATTGTAAATATGGTATGGATGCCTACCTCAAATAACTCGATTTGATGGTTTGGTGGTACCACAAAACTCAATTCTTTCTAGTCCATATTTTTCCAACTATATCCACGCACATGAAGTTTTGTAACTGATTGAAAACTTTAAGCGATTACTCGCCGTTTTCAGTTTTGTATGAGGATTATAAGTAAGACGCTGTTGTTTGGTGGTAAATGATGGTTTGGTGGTACCACAAAACTCAATTCTTTCTAGTCCAAATTTTTCCAACTATAGTCATGGACAGATGATCCCATTTACAATATATGCCGAATGGCATTTGTAAAATTTTGCAAATAAATATTATTATTATATTATAGTCATGCACTTGAAGTTTTGTATTTGATTGAAAACTTTAAGCGGTTTCTCGTCGTTTTCAGTCTTGTATGAGGATTATAAGTAAGACGCTCTTCTTGGTAAAAGGGTATTTTATAACAATATAATTAACTATATTTTAATGAAATATCCATACTACAATTCGCCGAATTCATGTGGATTAAGAAATGACATTGAAATGAGTAAATAAAAACAACTACCAAATTTATATTTCTTCGGTTAATATTTTTCGAATCATAAATACGAAATTACGGGTTAGGTGAATGTCAGATGATCGTTTAAAAATGACTGGGTTGAAGGTCGGTATCGTTTAATAGCCATTGCTTGGTGATGTAAAATGATTGCTGATAGCCGATACAGCTGAGGTAATATGAGACCAGAGATAATATCAGTGGTGATAACGATAGTGATGCCCCTACAGGCAACCTCCCATTACCGTCCTCGCTTTATTAGTTCTGCCCTGAGCCAGGGGTCAATGAGTGCTTATTAAACTATATTTGTCAGCGCTCCACATTCACCGCTACCTTTCACCCCTATGAAGAAATTTAATATTTGAACCTCGAGTATAAATTATTATATTAATTATTGTTACGAATTATTATGTTACTAGCTGACCCGTGTGAAGCATTCGCACTTAAATCTCACTTAATTAAAGTAACTACACGCCGTATACTTAGTAACATACAGAGCGTATTTATGCGTCATGGGCATCGGTGAGGGTTGAAGTAAAGAATAGATGAGTTTTAATTGCAGATTTTTTTTTTTTGAAATATAAGTTTGAGGTATTTAGGTTTTTACAGGACCTCTTTGAACACTATTTTTGAAGTTAGGATATGGTCACCTGTTATTGTTTCTTGGTGGTTTTGTTTTACACAGGCATATAATTCACTGAAAGAGTGCACCTTGGAAAACGCAACATACTTAAATACATGTATCGGATTCGCGGAAAGCGAGTGCACTGATTCTATTGACTTAAATCGTATGTTTTCGCTTGTAACTCGCAAACGACGGCGGAAATCGGAAAAGTGTATATAACAAAAAATGTTCGTCTCGACAAACAGAAAAAGAATGACACCTTCGAAAACACCATGCGACTATTTTCGTTGAGAATTGCAGTTTTTCGCTTACAACTCGCAAACGAAGGGGTTAATCGAAAAAATGTAAATGCCCGAAAATGTTCTCTTTGGAAACCTGAAAGGATTGACACCATTTAGAAACCTCTACTGTCAAACCTGTATTACCAAAATCGCGGTTTTGCGCTTATAACTTACAAACGAAGGCGAAATGAGTGATTTGTATATTTTTCCGGTGTAGCGGTTAAGGAAAGCTTAGAATAAGAGATTTATTTACGACGACAGCAACGACACCTCCTTAAATATGAACTAGGTTCGGGATTCTATCAGACAACGGGAGGCAGCTTATCGTAGGGATGCGACATCGAATTTTTTTTTATCATGTTTATAAGTATAAAATTGGATATTATATGGATATGACATACATAAATTTCAATATCTTCAAAATATTGATGTTAAATAAAAATCTTTTTTTTTTCTTTTTTTTTTTTTTGTCAAAACATTGATGTTCAAAAATTCTTAGTTTTAATCAAAACATTTCATCGATGACGCGAAATCTTCTTTGTAAATATCACTATCTTTAGCCTTCAAATGTCCATAGATATGAAAAAAAAAAAAAAACTTTGCTTTGTCAAAACATCCATGTCGAAGAAATCATTTTTTTGTTCAAAACATCGAAACGCGTACCTTCTTCTACGGATCCAGAACACATAAAAAAAAAATCTGGTGCGTGCGCGCAACACACAACTTTCACTTACCAACTTACTTAGATTAGAAATTGACGTGTTTTGCTAATTATCATTTCCCAAAGTCACACATTTTTCTACATTCATATCTTATTTTTGTTAATCGTTAAAGCCGTTTTTAGTAAATAAAAAAACCCGTGAAAATGATACAAAATTTATTAAGTAAAGTCCCCCCTCCCGTAGATCAATTTTGATGAAATTTTTACAGTCATATCTCGGGCATATAAATACATCAAATACCAAGTTTGATCAAAATCGTTAAAACCGTTTTTGAGTAAATAAAAAAAACATGTGAAAATGGTACAAAATATATTAAGTAAAGTCCCCCCTCCCGTAGATCAGTTTTGATGAAATTTTTACAGTCACATCTCGGGCATATAAATACATCAAATACCAAGTTTGATCAAAATCCTTAAAACCGTTTTTGAGTAAATAAAAAAAACATGTGAAAATGATACAAAATTTATTAAGTAAAGTCCCCCCTCCGGTTGATCAATTTTGATGAAATTTGTACAGTCATATTTCAGGCATATAAATAGATCAAATACTCAGTTTAATCAAAATCGTTAGAGCCGTTTTTGAGAAAATCGAAAAAAACGTAAAAAGTTATTCAATAAAGTACCCCCTCTCTTTGAGCAAATTTGATGAAATTTTTGCTGTCACATCGCGGGCTTATACATACTCTAAATACCCAATTTCAGGTTCGCACGGTTTATAGTTTTTGAGCTAGTCTGTTCACACACACACACACACACACAGACACACACACACACACACACACAGACCATTTCGCGGGACTTGGTTATTTTGACTCAGGGGATCCCAAAACGTGTATTTCCGTTGAAAACCGGAAGTCGAAAATTTTCACGATCGCAATACTTCCACTTACTATATATTTCATATATAGTTAAGTGAAAGTAAAAAAAAATCCCATGCAGGAATTGAGAAAAAGCTTAGTTATGTAAAATAAAAAATGGATTAAACTTTTATTCAATTACTACTTTACTCCTTCCTCGTTAAATAACAAATTCAAATTTCGAACAAGTATACATTCGAATATAATTATACATTTTTACTTTCACTTACCTATATATGAAATATATAGTAAGGGAAAGTATTGCGATCGTGAAAAATTTCGACTTCCAGTTTTCAACGGAAATACACGTTTTGGGGTCCCCTGAGTCCAAATGACCAAGTCCCGCGAAATGGTCTGTGTGTGTGTGTGTGTATGTGAACAGGCTAGCTCAAAAACTATGAACCGTACGAACCTGAAATTGGGTATTTTGTGTATGGATATGCACGCGTTGTGACAGCAAAAATTTCATCAAAATTGGTCAATCGGAGGGGGTACTTTACTTAAAGAATTTTTACGTTTTTTTCAATTTTCTCAAAAACGGCTCTAACGATTTTGATTAAACTTGATATTTGATGCATGTATGTGCCTGCAATATGACAGTCAAACTTTCATCAAAATTGATTAATTGGAGGGGGTACTTTACTTGAAAAATTTTGTCTTATATTCACGTGTTTTTTTTTATTTACTCAACAACGGCTGTAATGATTTTGATCAGACTGGATATTTGGGGTATGTATATGCTGTCAATGTGACAGACAAGATTTCATCAAAATTGGTCAAATGCAGGGGGCTCTTTATTTCATAACTTTTTTTCCAATTTTTACATTTTTTTGGAATATCTCAAAAACGGCTTTAATGATTTTGATTAAATTAATCATTTTTAATCAAAATCAAGTCATCTTTTTTAAATTATTTATAGAAATGACAATTAAAAAAACATGTCGATTTCTAATGTTAGTAAGTTGGTAAGTGAAAGTTGTGAGTTGCGCGCATTGCACCAGATTTTTTATAATTCCGATCATGGTAATCTTCCAGATGATTTAAAATCCTGTGGTTATTACTAAAATTAAGAATGGATTCGTCAACATAAATTCGTTAAAAAATAAAATCTAAAAAACACTAAGACAGGTGCCGTATAGCATTGAAAGTAAGAAACTTTTTTATGGCTCTCCTGAGTAGTTGAGTTCTTGCAGATTTGCCAAATTACCTTACAACTGTAGAAACGATATGTGAGATTCATAAGTTTTAAGATATACCTTAAAAATTTATTTTTTACAACGCTTATATTTTTTATTTTATTTTATGAGTTAAATAAATCTGCCTGTAATGATAAATGAACTTCGTCTTCCTCCCAGGATCCCATTGTTAAAATATGCTCATCACTTTCAAATAAATCTCTGTACCTTCTTAAAACTTCCTGGCGCACATTCATCTTTTTTGATCGCTCCGCGACTTAACAAAGAAAAAGGCTTGAATACGGTCAATTTTACCTCGAATGATTCTTTTGGTTTAGAGTGAATCATCCCTATATTGATTTAAAAAACAACCCCAAGTTTATTCATAGGAAAGCTCATGTTAAAGTTATAAGTTTAATATAATTAAATACTTTTAAAGCGAAATATTAATTATATTTATTATTTAATAACAGTTATAATTTCACATAATTGATAAAATTTTAAATTTTATTTATTTATTTGGTTCGCATCTACCGTAAAAAGTCATTGCTGTACAACTCCACCTACTATAATCAATGATAAAAGTTCGTTCTTTTCAGCTAACCAGCCTGTCGTAAGTTCCTTCACTATCCTTAAGAATTTCTTCTGTAGTATCTTCCATTTTTAGATTTTTCCGAAGATAGCTAAACCTATCACGCTTAACATTTATTATATAATAATTTATTAAATCTTTCATATCACAACGTGTTGATACATTGGATCATGATAATAGGAAATTAAAAAAAAAATATTCCTATTTTATATTCATAAAAATATTTTGAATAAAAATTATTCAAAATTATCCTGCAAATTTTAATTCAATATTTTGAATTTCGCAACGAATATAGGGTAAACAGTACAGTTGTTGGCACCATTAAGACTACATTTCTGTGGTTAATTTAAAAAAAAAAAATTTTATAAAGGGATCAAATAGATACTTCCTATAGCTCCTCATTATCTATCCTCATAAAGACTCAACAAAGAGGTTTTTTGGGTCAAAAGTTCAATAGTTTTACAATATGGCAATATTTATTGTTAAAAGTGCCAAATCTAGTTATTGGCATCCTGTGGATTTAATTGTGAAATCTTCCCTATGGTTAGTTTGTTAAAGTCTTACTTTATAGATGACTTAGAGGACCCTTCAAACATTAGACTCATGCATGGGCGGATCCAGCTGATCGTAAAGGGGGGGGCTGCAGCCCCTCAGCCCTTCATTTAGATCTGCTAATCAGCTTTTTTACTTTCACTTACCTATATATGAAATATATAGTAAGTGGAAGTATTGCGATCGTGAAAATTGTCGACTTCCGGTTTTCAACGGAAATACACGTTTTGGGATCCCCTGAGTCAAAATAACCAAGTCCCGCGAAATGGTCTGTGTGTGTGTGTGTGTGTCTGTCTGTGTGTCTGTGTGTGTGTGTGTGTGAACAGACTAGCTCAAAAACTATAAACCGTGAGAACCCGAAATTGGGTATTTAGAGTATGTATAAGCCCGCGATGTGACAGCAAAAATTTCATCAAATTTGCTCAAAGGGAGGGGGTACTTTATTTAATAACTTTTTAAGTTTTTTTCGATTTTCTCAAAAACGGCTCTAACGATTTTGATTAAACTGAGTATTTGATGTATTTATATGCCAGAGATGTGATAACCAACATTTCATCACAATTGATCAACCGGAGGGGGGACTTTACTCAATAAATTTTGTATCATTTTCACGTGTTTTATTTATTTACTCAAAAACGGTTTTAACGATTTTGATCAAACTTGGTATTTGATGTACTTATATGTCCGAGATATGACTGTAAAAATTTCATCGAAATTGATCTACGGGAGGGGGGACTTTACTTAATAAATTTTGTATCATTTTCACGGGGTTTTTTTATTTACTCAAAAACGGCTTTAACGATTAACAAAAATAAGATATGAATGTAGAAAAATGTGTGACTTTGGGAAATGATATTTAGCAAAACACGTCAATTACTAATCTAAGTAAGTTGGTAAGTGAAAGTTGTGTGTTGCGCGCACGCACCAGATTTTTACCTTTATGTTCCTTTCCCACAACTGAAATTCTACATGTACTGCACATTATTTGTTCTTTAACTTGCTTAAATTAAGGAAAGTCAAATTCTATCTTTCAATGACGAAACATTTTCCAAAGGGAGGGGCTGCAGCCCCCACAGCCCCCCCCCCTCCTGGATCCGCCAATGGACTCATGTATATCTCGTAATAAAATTAGGACTTGCTTACCTATATCTTTAATTTAAATTTGAGGTGCCAATAACTGTATGGTTTACCTTACTTACGCCTTATTATTTTTTTTTTTAAATTAGTATGTTCCTGACTGAAACAGCATTCCGAATTGACTTTTCGTTCTCAGTTAGTTAAGCTTTCAAGTCTAACCACGGTTCTTTCCAAATAATATGATGGTTAACACTATTCAGTTTTAGTGTTATAGTTCATATGATTAACTTGTAAAGAAGTTGGAAATTCCTTTCCGACTTCTCAACTAAAATGTTATAAAATAAGGATATAATGATAGATAAAAAGAATAATGGTAGTTTAGCAAGTCGTTTTGTCTAATTTATGTTTTCATTTATATATTTTATGCCGTATTATTTCTATTTCTCAAGAATAAATAATAACTGTTTTAAAAAATAAATTATTAATAAAAACACATTAAGGTCTAATGTAATAAATTAACACCTACCATACTTTGAAGATTTTTCAGGAAGAAAAGTGTTTTTTTTGTTGTTTTTTAGTCAAAGTCTTTTTCACTGTTATTTAAAAGGCTTTTTAAAAATATATTTTTAAATATAGAGTACTATTTTTCGAGTGTTCTTTTAATACCTATTTATAAATTAAATATATTTAAAAAGTGATTCTTGTATAGAAGTCCCTCCTCCGAATTTTCTAAGGATTTCTGTTCTATATTTGCTCTCAAAAGGTTTATATAGAGAGAAGGATATTTGATTTTTAGAATACTGTGAAAGGATTCCAAACTTATTTAGCGTGGGTGGTGTACTCCAGCCCCAGTAGACCCCCCCCCCCCTTGAACCTGGAGGCCTCGCTTTAAAGTGTTTTGTTGACTGGAAGCAGGGATCGATAAGGACCTCTGTATAATTTTAGTAAGGGCCCTTGTTCCCTCCTTCATGAGACAAAAGATGGCATCTCCTTTCTTCTCTAGCCCCCCCCCCCTGAAAGAATTCTTATAAAATCTTGGGGCGTAATGAAATCTTAGTATATTTGTTTAGTTGTGTCTATTTGTCGAGAACACCCTAAAAATGTACCCTAAGTTGTACCCTACACAGGTAAAAATATTATCTTGAATTTGGCTTAGCTTGAGGAACGTATTATAAAATTTCTTATTGTTGCAAAAATTAGGAAAAAATCTTTAATCAGTAGTATACACTAACATAATCGTAACACAGGAAGTCTATCATTTTTGACACCTTTCTACCAATGAAACAAATAGTTGATGCTTCATAAATTCCTAATCAGGTAGTTTGTGTATCACAAAGAACACATTACACTCAGATACTCAATAAATCTGAGTATCATTTTACTGTATTTCTGTTTGTACTTACATTTTACATTTCAATATTATTTATAATATATGTATATTATATTATATCAGGTTGTATTATATATTATATAGATTGTAATGCATCTCTTGAATAAATTTCCTGACAAAATAATCACGTTCAATATACAAAGACTTCATTTGAAGACTTATGCCAACATGCAATAATTAAAAAGGAAAAAATTCAGAGACACTTTTCCTGTTAAAGAACTGATTTTTCCTTAATAATCAATTGAATGAGGCCAGGGTTCCCACAACTGACTAGAGTAGGCAGCTCTAAATTATTTAAATTTCCATATATAGGTAAGTGAAAGTAAAAAATGTTCACCGTAACTTTTGTCTAATTCGTCCGATATTTAAACGAACCAGGTCATTTTATTCACTTTTTGCCTAGCCGTAAGTTAAAATTTTTCGTGTTTCTACGTACAAATCATGTATTCATTAAATTCCTGTAGTCATTTTTATATAATTTAAATTAAAATTCAATTAGGCATTTTTTTTTACTTTCACTTACCTATATATGAAATATATAGTAAGTGGAAGTATTGCGATCGTGAAAATTTTCGACTTCCGGTTTTCAACGGAAATACACGTTTTGGGGTCCCCTGAGTCAAAATAACCAAGTCCCGCAAAATGGTCTGTGTGTGTGTGTGTGTGTGTGTGTGTCTGTGTGTGTGTGTGTGTGTGAACAGACTAGCTCAAAAACTATAAACCGTGCGAACCTGAAATTGGGTATTTAGAGTATGTATAAGCCCGCGATGTGACAGCAAAAATTTCATCAAATTTGCTCAAAGGGAGAGGGTACTTTATTGAATAACTTTTTACGTTTTTTTCGATTTTCTCAAAAACGGCTCTAACGATTTTGCTTAAACTGAGTATTTGATCTATTTATATGCCTGAAATATAACTGTAAAAATTTGATCAAAATTGATCAACCGGAGGGGGGACTTTACTTAATAAATTTTGTATCATTTTCACATGTTTTTTTTATTTACTCAAAAACGGTTTTAACGATTTTGATCAAATTTGGTATTTGATGTATTTATATGCCAAAGATGTGATAACCAACATTTCATCACAATTGATCAACCGGAGGGGGGACTTTACTTAATAAATTTTGTATCATTTTCACGTGTTTTTTTTATTTACTCAAAAACGGTTTTAAAGATTTTGATCAAACTTGGTATTTGATGTATATATATGCCCGAGATATGACTGTAAAAATTTCATCAAAATTGATCGACGGGAGGGGGGACTTTACTTAATAAATTTTGTATCATTTTCACGGTTTTTTTTTTATTTACTCAAAAACGGCTTTAACGATTAACAAAAATAAGATATGAATGTAGAAAAATGTGTGACTTTGGGAAATGATATTTAGTAAAACACGTCAATTTTCTAAGTAAGTTGGTAAGTGAAAGTTGTGTGTTGCGCGCACGCACCAGATTTTTCTAATATCGGTACTTACTATTTTAATAACTATACGTTTATGCTTCGAATAGATCTGATAGATCACTAATAAAAATACACAAATCTCTTGTATTGATAGAAAATAAATATAATCTTATAATCATATCAATCTTATAAATAATCTCTCAATCATTGCCATAGTTTGGATAATTTACTTCTAGCTGTCGCACGTTGGCAAGGAGATGCTTACAGCTCAAAGAACTGTAGTTTTGGATAATCACATATGAAGTTTCAACTGCATGTGTATGTACGATGTACCTACAAACAGTCTATGGAAAATAGTCTTTGATCACAATTAGTCTACCATTGAAGCAGTTAGTAACAATGGTATTAACTCAAACTCAAAAGTAGCCCTCTACCTGCGTTAACTCGATCATCTCTTCCAAAAGAATATGGTAAATTGCGCCTTACGCGAACAGAACAATTAATACTATTGTGAATATATTCTGGCATTGTAGGTTCTGAATCCATTGAGTTCCAACCATCTTCTTCCTGTGTTCATATTTTTGAAATATATATTTAAAGTTTAAAAAAAAAAAAAAAAGGTAACAAAATTAAATAGTTGGTTAAATACTTAGTTCCATATCTTCTTGTACTTTAATTTGTGTTCACGGCGGCCCGCGAAAAGATTCAAAACTACTGTTCAAAAGCACTCTTTTGTCAGCGGTATAGAAGCAATCTCCGGCTATGGACAAGCAATCGGCCGAGGAGTTGAGGATGAACGGCAGGGGGCAGGCCACATTTTAATGGACCTAATTGTTCTACTTTTATAACACTTGGGCCAGATCTTCTGCCCAAACATGCAAGTTCAAACAATTGTAATATGATATTGTCACCCCTATTCTCAAATTTACCCAGTCCAATGTGACACAGGGATCTTTGGGCAAGGGTTGTGAGGTAATTAAGCAAACTAGGTACTATTTACATCATTTATTATTTACAAATCGTTTCTACACGTCCCAACTACAGGGGGGGGGGGTACCATAACTCATAAATTATTGGGGGGTACTTGACTACTTCGGGTCCCACTATGCCCCAGGCTCACTCTGCCTGTCCCAGACTTAGACTGCCCATCTCAGACGCAGACTCCGCTCCGACTGCTGACTGTCTCTGACTCTCCCAGACTCTCCCAGACTGCCCCACTCTCTCCTGGGCCAGCCTCTTCTAGGAGTCCCCCCTCTCTCTCAGGGTCTCCTAGCTTCAATGGACATCTTCCACGTGACAACTCCCCCCTCCCCTGAATACCAACGTCCTCGTTGGTAAGTTGGGACCTGTAACAAAAAATAAACAAAGCGGCAGAAAACTCGTTTTTTACTTAATTTACTTAACTGTAGAGTTTACAAACAAAAGAACCAAGTACTGAATGTTAAAACCAAACCAAAATTCGAAACAACAAAAAAAGTGATAAACCAAATAAAATCTCAAAATCGAGGAACCTCACTGCATCATTTTCTCTTTTGGATTCGACAATCATCGGCTCACCCCCTTTATCGTTCATTCTTTGATAATTTACCGTGCTTTTGACTAGCACCTGCCTCAAATCTTACCTCTGTTTGACTCCGAGAAACTTGTTGCATACTTAATATAAGCCTTAATTAATAACTTAATATAAGCCTTCTACGTTTGACTCGTAGGATTCCACAACAAATTCCAAAACTTTACTCTCTAAGTACTTTACTACTCTCTTCAAGCACTTTACTTTACCCTTCAAGTACTTTACTACCCTCTTCAAGTACTTTACTCATCTTTGAACCTGAAAGGGGTGTGGGATGCCGGCCGTCTCATTTAATTTTAATTTTCCCCTTAAGAACAACCTCTACAATATGCAGTGAAATTCCTTTACAATTATTTCTTGACTTAATGAAAAACAAAACAAAAATAAATTCCATTATTCTGCTACTTTAAATTTATTCTTTAACCATAAAAGATACAAATTTAGTCAATAATACCCTCTAAGAATTTTACTTAAAAATTATACTTTTTCTTACAAATTCCATTTTTTCCAACACATTTCCAATTTCTACCAACTACTAAAGAACTAGAAAAATATAAGTCATAAAACAATAAACAATAAAAAATCTCGATAAAGGGATTTAAAAGATCGTTTGTTTTGCCTATCCTACATAACACCTCACCGACTGACCTACTTTTATCGCTGACTATGGTTGCTCTCTTATTCTAGCCTCCCTTCTTGGAATTGGACGCCGACTTAGACTGGGAAGCTGTTGGCGCTGTTTACCTATCCGCGACAATAGGCCTTCTCAATGAAATAACTGACTTCTTATCTTGCAACCGAATTGGATATTTCCTGGACGTTACAGGATCCTCAATTGTTCGTTAGTTATGACAATTGTTAATTGTTAGCATTTTGCTAACAATTAGCTATGCCCAATTTTGTGTTCGTTGTTCCCGGGAACCGCTTGCTCAGTCTCTATTGTTTCCTAGCAGACGCAAATTTAGCATTTCCTCCCATTCTTTAACCTTTAGATTCTGCACTTTTCCCCAAAGCAAAGAAAATATTCAACGATTTAATGAAATATGAAATCTTATAATCCCTTTTTTCTTTTTTTTTGTTCAACGATCAAAAAACCGTTTTATTCGCCCTGTATCGTCTCGACTTTAAATTTTCTACCCGTCTTCGTCTGTCCTTATCCCATTTAATCCCGAGATTACGATCAAAGGGTCAAGATAACATTTTTCTTCCGACCTGAAAATTTTCATGGACTAATAACTCCCTTCTAAGCTACTTTTTGACTTATATTTTTCTAAAAAAAAATCTAAACCTACAATACTCTACAAACAAAGACTATTCACATTAATAAAATGATCCCTAATTATTAAATTATCTAGTTGAAACATTGTAGAAAGAACTCCATAATTTTTCCCATCAGTTCCTCTTGGAACTTATCTAAAAACTCAACCTCATTTAATCTTCCTCCTAAATCGTCAACCATTGACAGTCAAGCTCAAAATACTTAGATACCCCGTATCTTAAAATTACAAAACCTCTAACTTCTCTCTCATTTTTCTAGTTTCTATTTTTCATTCTATACTTACTTTCTATTTTTCTAGATTCTCTCTTATTTCTATCTTACACTATAGCTGGGATTCTTTCTACAAGTGTTTCCTCTTATGTCTAAATTTTATTTTATTTTTTACAAAACAAAAATAACTTAAATTACTTTACCTATGATGCCAACTTGGCGAGCTAAGAATACTTCGGGTGGCTCCCATCTCTCTTTTCGGCTCCTTAGCTCTCCGAGTTGGTTCAGCTGATCCGCGCTGATTCTGTCTTCTTCTTGTCCCTCCCGGCTCTCCTCCAGGAACGCAGCAGTTTTCGCCCATCCGAAATTCTCCGGCAGCTCCTCCATTTTCCACACAGGTCTAGCTCGGCAACTCTCGCAGCTCCCTTTTCGCCACAACTCATGTCCCGCACACCTCGCAGCTCCATTTTACACACAACACAACCCTTGCCCGGCGCCTCCACCAAATTTGTGTCACCCCTATTCTCAAATTTACCCAGTCCAATGTGACACAGGGATCTTTGGGCAAGGGTTGTGAGGTAATTAAGCAAACTAGGTACTATTTACATCATTTATTATTTACAAATCGTTTCTACACGTCCCAACTACACAGGGGGGGGGGGTACCATAACTCATAAATTATTGGGGGGTACTTGACTACTTCGGGTCCCACTATGCCCCAGGCTCACTCTGCCTGTCCCAGACTTAGACTGCCCATCTCAGACGCAGACTCCGCTCCGACTGCTGACTGTCTCTGACTCTCCCAGACTCTCCCAGACTGCCCCACTCTCTCCTGGGCCAGCCTCTTCTAGGAGTCCCCCCTCTCTCTCAGGGTCTCCTAGCTTCAATGGACATCTTCCACGTGACAATATTACTACATTAATTCATGGTAAACTACAGATATTCCTGACCATGAATTAATGTATAACTATAAATATAACCATTTTATTTTGTTTAATGATGAGTTGATCACTGAAATCCTATTCTTTCAATCCTACCAACTAATTGCCGAGAGCACACTGTCACCTGCCATGGACATGGGAATGCCTGACGCGAACTATCAGACTTACATGCAACTTAATCTGTTTAGTGCGAAAACTTCATACTTAAGAATTTAGTCTATTGAGGACGATTACAAAGAAATTTCTTTCGAGCTTTTCAATCTAGCAGCTGCGAGGTGGGTTTGTTGTGCTACGGGGTCTGTTTTATAGCCGCTGGTGGTGCGAATGCGCTGCACTTAAGCTGATTGGAAAAAGGAGATGGATTAAGGAGCGCGATTCTGATTGTTTGATCATTCTGCGTAGGCTGTGTGAGATTGGAGTGGGTGGGGATAAGCTAATAGAGCTTTAAAAAATAGTTTTTTTCTGATATTTTTTTAAAAATAAATTAGCATAAAAAAATGTTTATCCATAACTTTATATAGGTTAACTACTTAATAGATTGTTCTAACAAGTTTGCATATTTGTTCGTTATCATAATATTTCCATCGTAATAAAGATAAGACCTGATCACTGCATTAATCAAAACTTCTGTACTTAAGTTTTAAACACATTCTTTTACGGTTAAAGAAATGTCTTTGAAAAAATAACATATTCCTGTAAATTTTTATACATGTTAAAAAATTATCATTTTTATTTCTATTTATTATTATCATGCTGTACCTGCTTGTCTTTTTTCTACATATCCTTATAATATATACATATTTTATATTAAATGCACGTTTTCTTTGAATCAGTGTAACTGACTGTCGCAGCCATAAGTATTCACATAACTTCGTCATAAATTTAGAAACACACACACACACACACAAAAAAAAGAGTATAGCGCCAAAACATCCTAATAATTCACATTTAATGTTAATGTTATGTTAATATTTATTGAAATTTTATTGTTTTATTTTTAGTGGAGGTAGCTGTTCTTGGATTCCACCTGTTGAAGCATGGAGCAAAGAAGTCGGAAGGGGGCTTCCATATGGCTGGGAAGAAGCCGTCGATAACGCAGGGAAAACTTATTATATTAAGTAAGTGTTATTATTATTGTTATTGTCATGTGTTTATGATTATTACATCTAAAACTTCGGCAATCAGCCATTTTATTTTTTTACTAATCAAATAATGACATGTCAGGTTGGGGTGACAGATTCTCGATCCATCGATTGTTGTTAACTATCGATTTGTAGTCTCCAAATGGAAGGAAGAAAATTTAATTAAATTTTTTTAAATGTTATCATTTATATTTTTTTACGAGTTTTTCACAAACTTGGTCAGAGCTTAACGTTTAAATCATCCAAGTACGAGGAATTAAATTGAATATTTCAATAATTTAAAAATTATGAAAGGCGTATTATAACTAAGGGACTAAAAATAACTAAAATTAACATTTAAAACAGCTCTCAATTCAAATCAATTAAATATTAAACTAAAGAA
Source organism: Aelia acuminata (assembly GCA_911387785.2). Taxonomy (NCBI): domain Eukaryota; kingdom Metazoa; phylum Arthropoda; class Insecta; order Hemiptera; family Pentatomidae; genus Aelia; species Aelia acuminata. The sequence continues at coordinate 92,370,695 of OU426982.1, forward strand.
AAAATTCACTTACTATAATGTTAAAAAACCATTAAAATTTATCTTCGATTATTGAAAATCGATAGAAATAATCACCATGCTTATAATGATTATAAGCCAAACAGTGACGAAAACTACAATTATTTTTTAAGATAAGGAAAAAATACATACAGCTACATTTTCCTCCTCACTTAACAATGCAGAACTTCTTATCATGAAGTTCTCAAAATAACGTACAAGTTGCTGAAGTTAATTACACATAAACTTAAAACTTGGTGTAAGTTAAAGCTGACAGCTTTAACGGGAAATTCCTTTCTTGCCACTCACTTCTATTGAACTTAACTTATACGATCAATCCTTTAAAAAAAAATTATATATATATTAAAACATTGACACTACATAAATTAATCAATTAATGTTAGTAGTACCATAGTAATTTTTTAATTAAACGTGTTAGACGCTGGATCAATATCTAGGGAATGCAAATTATTTTAAACTAACATAATGCCTACTGGCTTTATTACTACATACAACATTAACTTACCAAAGATCCAAAAAACATAAATCATCTCTCAACGAATGTATCCAACATTACTTCATTTTGAAGATTAAGGATTTAGTATTTGTAATCACTCAGAAAATATCTCAATTACAGTATACCTCATTTTGAATATTTTTCTCTTCAGTATTTATAATATTCCATAATATGTTCCTTTCTACGTTTTTTTTAGTTCGTTCAATATTATCACGCTTTTCATTTGAGAAATGAGTGGAACCAGGAAGTACATTTTTACATTGAGAGAAATCTTGTGTGCCAGCCAGGACTTGAGCAAAAGATGCCAGCTCAACAGAAGGCTCCTCGCTCCCAATTCATAACGAACCTCCATTAGCCTAGGCGAAAAAAAAAAAAAAATAATAATCATCTACAGTTCATTTACCTCCTATTTTTATCTTAATTTCGCTAACACGTCCAGTTTTTGGCTAGTCTTCGACTACTTTATGCTACCCCGAGCCAGGAAAGCGGGGTGTATTGCCCCAAAACAAAATTGTTCTCCCCCCCCCATTCATTTACCCAGTTGGCACGTCATTTTGGCTTCCGGCCCGGGCCACATTAAATCATAGTCTCCATTCGGCCCTCATATAAATTCTCTATGGCGACAAAACTCATTGAGCGTTACCTTTTCGTGGAAGTTTCTCGGCAGAGAACCTGAAATGATGACCTCAAGCTGGGCAACAAACACATAAACATTTTTTTTCACGCAAATAACACGTAAATATTTTTTCTTTGCATGTCCTGACGATGAATCCTTGCTAAAGGTTTAAGTCCTGATCTGATACCCATTGCACCATTACTACTATACCATTTGCGTATAAATCTTTGATTTTGGTCTTTGAACTGGACAATAAAATGAAAAGCTCCTCTCCCAAAAAGACCTTATTAAATATAAAACCTAAATTAAATATTGTACGGAAAATGAAAATGAATTATTTAATTTTTTGTTGCCTTTATTTTATCGTGTAGTATTATGTCATTTTATTTATTTATTTTTTATACTGTTGCTCGTGCAGTCTCTTAAGATTTTCTCCTAATTATTTCCCAAGCTACATTACATGACAAAGCTAAATTTTGCCTTGTATCGATAATGGTCGTGGTTGTTGTTTCATCAATCCCAACAATCTTTTAATAGTTAATTTAAAAAATATTTAAAGTGGAAAGAAAACCAATAATTAATATTTATTTGATTTTAAATAATTGTATCTGATGATAAGAGATTGGCCACGGCTGGGGTTTAAACCCTGGTCTTCGCATTACGGTTGCAGAGCTCTTACCAATAAAATTAGATCCATTCCATCCTTAGAAAATGTCCAGCCATGATACTTTGCTTTAATGTGACAATTAGGCATAGGGATACTGATCCTTGGTAGCTTAATCGGTTAGAACGCTGCAACGGTCATGCATTAACCCGAGTTTGAATCCCGGCTACGGCCAACCTTTTCTCTCAGATAAAATTATTTAAAAATATATTTGACTTATGACCATCAAAAATGTAATCAATCTTACTTGCTGTTATTTCAGATCCTGAAATCATTTATCTCTATCAAGGCCCCAAATGTTTTTTATTTCAATGGTCTCAATGCAAAGAGCCTTATTCCCATTCATTTTCCTGGTTAGAGGTATACACTTTGATTTTCTTGAAAAAATGGATATGGTTTATATTGAATATTTTGGTCCTTGATTTTATATGAATAGTTATGGGTCCTTTATAATGCCTTATTCCAATTTAAAATTATATTTTTCTGTTTAATTGTATATATATTAATGATACAAATTATTGTTTTGCAGCCATGTGAACAAGACGACGACCTACGAGGAGCCGGTGCTTGACTGGAGCGAAGAGCCGCCACAACCTCGCTCTGTCACCCTCACGCGGCACCCCGAGATGGGATTCGGTTTCGTCGCTGGATCAGAGCGCCCGGTTATAGTCAGGTAACTGCAGCTGTCACATATTAATAAAAATAAAACCATATATATATATATATTATTTAAAAGAAAATGAGTTGATTTTAGTAGAAGAAATCACACTAATACAGAGACGTTTCGGCCCTATTTTATGCCTGCATCAGGGGCTGCTTTTAGATTAACCAAAACTCGGTTGGCGTTAGTAATAGATCCCATATTATTTTCGGCTCTGATTTTTCATTCAATTAAAAAAATTTACGACATTTAACAGAAGGGAATAAATCCATATCGCACATGTTTCGATAAATACTCAATTAAAATTTATCAGTCTTTGGAAATCTAGAACCTTCAAAAAAAAAAAAAAGTAGCGTTACTTTTTTATCATATTTCAATCAATCAATTTTATTTCACGTTTCATGCAACCAACATTTATATAATATCAAATAATGGCATCAGAGATTAATCTTTTTTTTTTTCAAGACAATTCATTTTTAAATCTTTTTTTAACTTAATTTATCAATTTTAATTATATAAGATGGCTCTTTTCAGTGATAAAAAAAAAAACAACATAGAAGTCCTGATTCCTTTTAAAAACATTCCTTAACTCAGTTTTGTGCATCTTGTGCCCTCTTATGTTTACTTAATATTTATACAATTTATATATACATTTATAGCATCTAATGAACTGGAAAAAAACTATTAATTGTTTGATGTTTTCCAAAATTCATCATGGTGATCGATTGCCTATGTCAGATATGGGGGTACATATCAGATTTGGCAGTCTTCTTTTGATCAAGGCAGAATTTTCTGCATCGTGCATAGTTTGAGTAATACTCAATTAAATTTTACTAGGGGTAATCACTTTGGGTAATCTGGAACCTCTAAAAAATGTATATTTTCTTATTGGACTTATGTCCAATTGTATTCTACCTAAACTTATGCTATATCAAATATTTGCATCAAAAATTAAGTTTATTGTGGTGGATTTTTTTGTTTAAACAGTTTTATTTTTACTATGTTTTCTACTTAAAATCTATTGGTTACCTGTTAAGGGATAGTGATTTTCGGTTAAAACAATGGAGTCATGATCTAAGAACGTGAAACAATCTTCCGTTCTAATGAATAAAATGCAAGACTAAATTTTGGAAATTCGATGCTCAGGTGCTACATTGGTAGGTACACATTTTTGATTGGTAAAAAAAAAAAGCAGAAAAATTTCATGGCATGACAGCTTGTTAAAGATTTCATTCATCATATAATTTTATCAATTGAACAAATGTAGAATTCAATAAATTAGGAAATGATATATGGTGTTTTATTTATTTATATGGTTGTTCTATAGAAAGGCTAAATAAAATTTAACCCAAAACTAGGGTGAGTTTCAGTTTTAAAAATAATTATTTCAATTTAAAACTTTACTAAAATGTATAAAACCATTTGTCAAGATTATCTTATATATCAACTAGTCAATTATTTTATATTATATATTTATATATATACTTTTTTTCATCTGAATTTCATTGCTCAAGTTGATACCTTAGACGATTGTCCACCAGATATTAAAAAAAATTTACTTTAGTGTGATTGGTTTTATCATAATCGTTCTCGAGAAAATTATAAAATCGATTATGCAAAGTTACACTTTCGACGAGTCGATTTTGTCTTCCAAATTGTTGTAATTTTGCGATACTTGCTTTTTTATATCAAGGGACCTCACCAGTGACTTTCCGATGAAAATTTAATGGAAGGGGAAGAAAATGGCAATGCACCGAGAATTAATCCTTCTGTTCCACCTGCAGCGGTCCGATATGAAGCTTTATTGCATTCAAGCGATGTTTTTGGTCTCGTATCATTCAGTGGGACATGGAGAGTAATTATTCTTTGCTTATTGTTTTATTAGGAGTTAGTTAATTTTCAAGCGAACTACTGATAGCCGAACATCGTTTTGAATTCGGAGAGCATACCCTAATCCTACGAGATGCAGAGAAGAGCAGGAAGAAGACAGAGTAGCTCCGCGGGTGTTCCTGACAGGCTTTCCCTCAGCGAACGTTCCGATCAACCCCCCGTTATGCTGTGTGATGGGGGATCCCCATAAATCCTCGGGAATCGAACATCGACCGCTCCAGATACGACTAAATACTGTCGTTTGACTCCTAACGAGCCGCTATCGTTTGCCTTTCCAATGGGGTCACTTCCTACCGCCTCCCACCTACATGAATTGGTTTACCCGGTGGAGGATATGCTATGATCAGAGTATTACACTGGAATTGCATGCAGGTTTTGAAATCTATGATTATTTTTCCCTAAAAATCAGAACTATTATTTAATTTAAGAATTTATTTTTATTACGTGTTTCTTACGTAAAAATTTAAATCGATCTTCGATGTTTATTGGTTTGATCACTGTCACTGAGTAATACAATATTATATGAATAATAATGATCAAATAGGAGTCAGCAAAATATTCATTAGTTCAGGAGTTCTGATGCCATTTACTTAGCGGATTGTTTCTCTTGTGATAAATGCCGTCCATTTGAATTCAGCAATGTATATATGTATTGCTGAGAAACAATCCGCAAAGTAAATGAGATAAGGACTTCCTAACTGAAACGTGCTATCTGTAGGAATTAAAATTAATTTCTGATCCTTCCGTTTGATATAACATAATTGTGGGTTGGATAAAACGAGGAATAAAACCGAGTTGATAAAAAAAAGAAAAGATAACTTTTTTTTTTAAAGGTTTCAGTTTTCCCAAGATGAAGTGAACTCGAAACATGTGCGATGTGAATTAGAACTATTCTGCTTACTGCCATCAAAATAATGAATGGGTGGCAATATCTAATAGTTACCCCGATATCGCCACAAAAATTCTATCACAATGATCAATTTTTCGTCGCCGAGGATTCCCTGAATGGTATTGAGTTACCTAGGCTATCACGGCTCAACTCACCCGGAGGAAGAAGGTAAACCTACCGTCACTAGATAACTGTCACATGGAAGAATGGCGTGACCGATCCATATTATCCACCACACTTCTGCCTTCATCGATCCCATTGACCCAATTTTACGAAATCCACTTTAAGATCGTGGCCATTCGTCCACGGTAATATCTTTAGCGATAAGCGGATCAATTCATGCCTCTTCATGCATTACTTTGCTTGTAAGTTAATCAGTTTAATGTCCTCCTCTTATAAAGGATATTAATTAAATTAATCCTACAAAGTACAATACTTGTCTAGCCTAATGTTTCAAATATTGCCATACTGTCCCTTACCTTCGTATAATACTGTAATTGTTTTTACCTTAATAGGAATTTATGTTTTAACCATGGATAGAGCTATGCGGCAATCCGAATTAAATAACATAATTCTTATCTAATTAGTTCAGGTCCGAGGCTAGACAAGGGGATCAAAGCGAAAAATCAGGACAGCGAATTTTTTTATTGTTAATTAAAAATATATCTGTTTTATGTATTTTTGATTTCAGTTAAATGTACCCTTAGTATTCAGTAAAATAATTTAGCCTCCTGAAATTTTGATAATTATTTTGAAGTACAGTAAGTGAAATATTCAAATCATTATATATATAAAAATCTCTTGTCCCGATGTTTGTCGGTAGTAAAATCAGAAACTACTCAACCGATTTTGATGAAATTTGGCTCATGGTGTGTAGTTCTGTCCAATTCCAAGGATAGGATAGTTTTTATCTCGATTATTGGCATCAATATTTCTTTCTTTGCAAATTAAATGCTTATTATACTACAGTTGAGTGTGATTATTTGTAAGTTATAATTTTCCAACAGATGGCGGTGTTATTTTAAATATTGACATAACACTTCATTTTTTTTCGATATTTAGGGAGGGTAAGCATAAATCTATTTATTCCAGCTTTGACTAGGAAAATCCGTGTTTTTCCCATGGCAAATTATGTGCCGCCTTTTCACGTGTTATAAACGTACATAAGCATCTCATTTATTTGTTTTAGCAAAAGACAGGTTAACCAAAATCATTGGGCACCTATCAGTATAACCTCCTGGTGTTATATCTCATATCATCATGTGTTATATTCTGAATTTAAGTAATATGTATTATGGCAAATAATTAATTTGGTACATTTTTGCTAAGTGTCATCTATTGTGATTGTACTAAACCCTGTTCCAATTATATTCTTTATTTCTTCCTTTTACATGTATCATTCATTAACAAATTATGGTCAAATATAAGATGAAAAAAATAAAAACTTTAACCCTTCTAAATTCTTTACCAAACCATTTTAAATGAGCATAAATGTTCTTTTTTAAATTCCGTTGGTTTTTAGATTAGCTGAAACGTTTTTATCTTTATCAGTGAATTTCGATTTGACCATAAGGAAATAGGATATAACTAATTTAACGCATTGAAGCTACTGAGCCACAGCAAAGCGTGGCAGGGTCTGCTAGTATAATAATAAATTTAATAAATATACTGACTTTTATTTAATGATGGGGATAAGTAAACGAGGGATGTCGAAAGTAAGCTCCCCCCCCCCCAAAAAAAAAAACCTAGTTCCTCCCCTTGCTTTATTTTTACAAATTATTTTTATCATTTGTTTGTTTGTCCAATGATTTTGCGATTCATTAATTACTAGCTTCCATATTGATTTTGAGCCGTTTTAACTGCATATTTGCAAAAAAAAAAATAAATAATAAATAATAAATTTAATAAATATACTGACTTTTATTTAATGATGGGGATAAGTAAACGAGGGATGTCGAAAGTAAGCTCCCCCCCCCCAAAAAAAAAACCTAGTTCCTCCCCTTGCTTTATTTTTACAAATTATTTTTATCATTTGTTTGTTTGTCCAATGATTTTGCGATTCATTAATTACTAGCTTCCATATTGATTTTGAGCCGTTTTAACTGCATATTTGCAAAAAAAAAAAATAATAATAATAAATTAAATAATATAGACAGTTCAAATAACTTTCTTTTATATTTATAGGTGTAGCGAGCATATAAAAAAATTATAATAGCAATAAAAAATAAAAAGCAGTAATTTGGTTAATAATGGTCCGGTTTAAACAATTCTTCTCTTCGTGATGAATCGAAAAACATTACAATTATAATTAATTTTAAAAATAGGTATTTTGGAGTTATGAGTGAAAAACGCTTCATGGCGGACAGAAAATATTCTATCCAATTACAGTTTAAGCACATTTTAGCCAACTTTTACAATTTTTATTACCGCATAATACTAATTCGGGCTGTTACGTACAGTTTGAAATAAAAATTAGCCAAATCGGTCCAGCCGTTCATATGTAGTCCGATTTCCAACAAATTTTTAAATCATATTTCCGATGAAAATTTTCCGTGTTTTTATGCTTATTCTGCTTTTTGGGGCTGAACGAATCTAACTAATCGAAAATCCTAAACATCAGTCCTGCCTTTCTTATGATATAAATAGTTTAAGTAACGAGTTAATTGTTTTTTATCTAAAATCTTTCATCAGAAACATTTAATTTATTTTCATAAAAAAATCTTTAATCGTAAACATTCCATTTAATTTTTATGTTTGTCAAAAATCTTTTCATAAAACTCTCCGACTCCCATATAACATGGGGGCCTTTTCCTGGGGGGGACGTTTATATTTATCGCAGTTAAAGACTTCTTATTTAATTGAAGTGTATTGTATAAAAATAAAATTTTACTGTATTGGATTCAGTATGCGAATATTTTTTACATAAATATTACATTTCTAGCCTCAGAGGTTCTTACGTATTAAGGGAGCCACATACTGTTTTTCAAGGCTTTAAGAATACCAATGGAAGTTAGTCCTAATTAAAGTTTGAGAGTGAAAATAATTCATTTAGTGAAATTTTCTTATTTTTTGTTGGGCAACGTATCAACTGCAAGCAACATTAAGTACGCCCAAAATTCCGAAGCTTTCAGTCGTACAAAACAATCCGGAGAATGTCAGGAGCGAGAATCCTTTTATGAAAACGTTCGAAAGAATGTTTCTTAAAGTATTTCTGTCTTCCTGTACATAACTCAACCGTCTTTCGCAAACCAGAAGTTTAGTACGTACTACGTAGTTTCAACTTTCAAAAATTAATACACGCTCATTAATTTTTGAAAAATATTCTCTTAAAATAAATCCAATTAAGCCACATATACGAATCGCTAAATTACTTTTTTTATTTTTGAGATTCTTATAAAATTATTCTGTAAAATTCGGGTACTGTCATCTTTCTATTATTATTAATGTTAACTGGATTAACCGTAAAAAATGATGAAACTTTGTGGACTTTGTTTGGTTTTTATTGAATAGCAATAAAAAATTAAACTAAATTAAAGTTAAAAATTCTGTTTAAGTATTCCCTGTTAAAAAATATTCCGGGTGAGTAGCATTTTAAAACATTTATCGCCCTTATTAATATTTCACGAGTGTTCTGAGGACGTGGCTATATAATTAAAATAATCTCTTAAAAATGACCTGGGGTGTTAGTTAATATAAAATGCGTTTAAATCTTTTTTATATTCTCTGAAGAAATTCGTGATCTCTGTCTGCATTAATTATCCTGCCGAAATAAGACTTGGCATAAATGCCAAGAAATTTATTGTGGTTATTATTATTTTAAAGTTCAAATTATGAAATTATGCTCTGCAATCGTTAAATCAACAAGCTTAAATTTTATTCCCAAATTTTATAAAAAAATAAATATCTAGTTCTTAGTGTTTTATTTTTTGTATAGTGGTTCACAACTTCGCGCTCATTCTTATTTATATAAAAATAAACAAATTTATTCATATTCCTTGAAATAAAATAAGACAAATTATTCATGTCCATAAGACTTTTAAAATTCAAAATATTTTAACGTTCACTTTGAGCCATTAGAAGGGAAAAAAAACATTAGAAATCCAGTAATAAACAAATATGACTTGATTATGAAATTAGAAATGAGTGGAAATTTTTGTTTTCATGATAAACTCAAAGAAACCCATTCCAAGGGAAAAATAAAAGTAATGAAATGGTGAGGATTGGAATTTATAATAAAAATGGTGCTATTTATTCTATTTCTCCTGTGAAATATATTATTTATATCTTTTATTTATCCTATGCTCATTTTATTTAAAACCTTGATTTGACATGTGAATATTCAAGAAAAACATGATCAGGAAATTCCATGAATTCATTTCTATCTATATTATTAGAATAAATGTCTGAAAATTAAAATGTTATCCGCTATACACTTTGAAGAGTGTACCCACTTATTTCAGAACCTCATATATCATGGATATAAAGATTGGCATATTTTATATCTTTATATGGGTTTTGGTATTATTTATGAAAAAAATCTATTTGATATTAACCTTGATCTTGCATACCTAATGTTATGAATTATGTTGGCATATGAACAATAGGCATCTTACCTAAACTGATCTTAAACCTTCATATTCCTTACTTTTAGGTTCGTTACCGAGGGAGGCCCCAGCGATGGCAAGCTTCTCCCTGGCGACCACATACTTGAGGTTAACTCAGAGGATGTGAGCTGTGCCCCGCGTGATCATGTCATTCAGCTGGTGAGAGCTTCCAAGACCTCGGTACAGCTTGTGGTTTGCCAACCTGTTCTCATTAATGTAAGTAATTATTTCAGATTTGTATTAGTAAAATATTCTTAATCGAACCAATTATTTCTAATGTGTCAAAATCTTCTATATATTATTTCTAAAAGGTGTTCTTTTCGTAGGTATGCTATAACTTTTTTTTGTACTTGATGATATTTGATGATTGAGATATCATTTTAAATATTTCCTTTACTTTTCCTCCAGATGGGAAAAAATAGTCAGATCCCCCAGAAAACTCGAGAAGAGCTATAAATGAAATAATAAATTTTTTGTCCATAACTACTCAATAACTATCGATTATAAAAGTGCAAAAGTGAAAGGTCCCCGCATTTCATTAAATTGAAAAAGAAATCGTGAAAATCGCACAAGTTACAGCCTTTTGAATCCAGTTCAAGTTATAGTTTACATATTGAAAGAAAAATGTCTCTTCTTTTTACGAGATCTGTTCTTTATTACTTAATCTAAAATTAAGACTACAAGTTCATTGATGATTATGGTATGCAAATTATTCATATAGACCAACTAGTCTATATGAACTCTATTATTATTTTAAAAATAATTTTTAGGTAATAAATAATAATGTGTTTTTCGAGTATTATGATTAAACTTGAAAAATAACTTTTAATATGTCTCCTAACTAATCTTGCTCCTAGTTTTATTTATGTACATTTTTTTATAATAAATAAATGTGTATATGTGTATTTTGAGTAAAATTTGGAAAGTTTTATCTATATCAAATAATTATTTTACCTATAAATAATTTTTGTTTATTGTTTTTTCAGTCCTTAAGAAAATCTGCAATTTTGAGTTCAGCTAAAAAAGCAAAATTAAAATCAAATCCTTCAAGGGTTCGATTTGCTGAAGGAGTTGTCGTTAATGGTTCACCACTTTTTCCAGTAAGTTTTCTATTATTATTTTTTTATTTATTTAAGTATGACATCACCTATGATTATTTAGAACTTTTTTTTTCTACTTACAAACAACTTTACTTTTTTTTCTTTCAGGGTTGTACATTGAGTGGGGGTGACTGGGGTTCGGGAACAGTTCTGCCGAATGTTCTAAAAGTTTTTCTTGAAAACGGGCAAACCAAATCGTTTAAATATGACAGCAACACGACAGTCGGCGATGTTTTATCATCCCTGCAATCGAAACTGTGCCTCAAAGAGACAGCACATTTCGCTCTAGTCTTGGAGCAAGTTAAAACTCTTAGAAGAAATAAGCTAACTTTGTTGGACCCTAGGCACACACTGGCAAGAGTGCGTAGCATTTCCTATATCATTAGTATTGTTTAGCTTTATTTACATTCAGAACATATATATTCAGTTAACTAGGGAAGAAAATAAATCAATGTCAACTATTCTGTATTATAATGCTTGTTTCTCTTTGACTAATCATACTAGAAAGTACATGCATAGGTTACTTTTTTTGTTAGTTTTATGGATTACTTTATTTGTATATATAATGTAATTTTTATGTATAAAATATAATTAGTTACTAATTACTTTGTTTTGATGAGAAAAGATTGTCCATGGTTGGGACTTGAACCCAAGCCTCCGCTGATTCGAGTCCCAGCCATGGCCAATCTCTAAAATTAATAAAACGATCAACTTTAATCAATTAATTACTAATTCGATTTTTGTAGTGATTATGTATATTTGTAAATTAAAGTAATTATGAGCTACTTGCTAGTTCACCCAAATTTAATATCTTACTATTCTTCTTTTCAGGTTGCTTCCAGACCAGGAACCCATAATTTACGATGCCTTTTTAGGGTAGCGTTTGTACCTAGTGATCCTTGTGATCTCGCACAAAAAGACTTATCTGCTTTTGAATATTTTTACTTACAGGTAATATTTTAAAATTAATTTGATTAATATGTAAATCATCTCATTTTTTTTTTTTTTTTTTTAGTTTGAATTTCTTAGTTTTGGAAGAAAAAAAAAAGTTATTTTCGGGTGATACTAAATTTATATTAACCATTAAAAAATATTTACAGTTGGTTGGAGGGTAACAATTTTAGATGATATTACTCTTAAATTATTTTTTTAATTTCTTCTGTTATTTTATTTCCATTCAAAAGTAAATAAAATAAAATTTATAATAGTTTGACACTATCTAATCATTAAAAATGTTCCATTTAACCAGAACTACAAATTTATCTATGATTTATTATAATTTTAATATTTGATCAAATCATATTTAAATTTTTTGCATTACCAAGGTATTTTCTTGTTTTGTCTCTTTTTTTTTTCTCTTTTTTTTTCAGGAGATGTGTATGTTTATTATTAAGCTTACTTCTGTTTACATAACACTTTTATGACGTACCTTACTAAATTTATTACAACTGTAATTATTAATCAAGATTTTTTTTAATTATGAAAATTTTGACTGATTAATTTTATTTCTTTTTTAGTGCTGCAATGATGTGGTGCAGGAAAGATATGCTCCTGAACTGAAATATGATGTAGCTCTTAGGCTTGCCGCATTACATATTCACCAGCACTGTTTGGCAAATAATATTCAACCGTCTAAAATTACTGTTAAATCAGTAGAGTAAGTTCATTCAATTATTTTATTATAGTATTTCTGCTTATTACTTTTTCATTGATATTACCAATATTTATTTTACTATATTTCACTTTTACTAGTGATTAGTGCTTATTTCAAAGTCTAATTTATTATATTTCTGTTTGAAATGATATATAATTAAGTATATGCAGTGGAAATGGTAAATATAAAATCTTGATGGCACTGAGCAGCTGAAATGTTGACAATATAAGTTTCTAAAGATGTGAAAATATTATTTGATGGCCTATGGCCTAAATATTGATTTTAAATAAACAATTATTTTTATTAAATACTTTTATTTGATTTCAATTTAATGAATGAATATTATATATATTATTTCAGAAGAGATTTCGGACTTGAGAGGTTTGTACCAAGCTCTTTGTTAGAAACTATGAAACGGAAAGAGCTGCGAAAGGTATTGACTCACCTCCTCAAACTCAACTACACAATGACAGGGACTAGTCACAAGTGCCTCACAGCGCTTCAAGCAAAACTCTATTACCTGACAATAATCAGCCAGTTACCAAGCTACGGAGCTAAATGTTTTCCTACCAACACCATGGTCACCGACTCAGTAAGTAATTTAATAATAATTGCAATTTAATTTGTTTTTGTTTCTTACATTTTAAGTCTTAAACTTAAAATTAGTCAGTCAAATGAATAAGATATAACTTATTAGATTCGTCAAATGAATAAAAATAACTATTGCCAAAAAACTGTAGAATATATTTTATTTTATCAACTATTGTTCAAGTCGAAGTAATATAAAAAAAAAAAAAAAAAATTATTCATTTTCAGTCTTATCTTTTCCTATATGCTTAAAAATACTTATTTTTACTCTTTAGTACTAGGTTAGAAGTTGCTGTGTAGGCAGAACCTAGGCTTGTACAGGAATTACAGCTAGCTGTAATTCCAGCTGTTGCAAAAAATTTATTTTGTTTTCTATCAGTCATGGATTAACTTTGTGGAGTAAAAAATCTTCCTAGGGCACATTTAGACTACATAAAATGCTTACCTCTTCCTTATCAATGGGTTAGTTAAAGAACTTGACAATTTTGCTGGGATGCTGTCCGGCATTGCTTTCCCTTACAACAAAGTCATGAAACTGTACTTCTTCATCAGATATCAAACATATTATGTATTTATTATTCTTCATTCTTTTTTTAAAACTATTTACTTTTTGTGATCTGCAAGTATAGTTACTTTGTATAATTTTAATTTAAAAAAAGAAATTGTAATCAAAATTTATTTAACTAACTATATGGCACTACAGTCCTGTGATGATCTGGGCCACCTCAACAATCTTCCACCACTCCTCTCTAACCACTGCTTTTCACCTCCACTTTGTCACACCTATCTTTCGAGTGTCACCCTCCACTTCATCCACCCATTTCAGGCGTGGTCTCCACTTCGATCTTTGTCCTCCTGGGTTTCCTTTGAGCATACGTTTCGGAATTCTGGCCTCTTCCATACATTCTACATGTGCAATCCATCTTAATCTTCCAGTCTTATTATAGGTTACGAGATCGGGCTCTTCGAATAGACTTTGCAGTTTGATATTTATTTTTATATGCCACCTTTTATTTTCACATGTCGGGCCGTATATTTTTTTCAGAACCTTTTTAATGCAAAAAGGCATCTATTGCTTGCTGCAATCCTGCTTTTAATGTCTACCGTTAAATTATTTTTTCCATTTATTTGGGATTCAAGGTACTTGAACCGGTGACATGAGTCGAATGTATGGTTTCCCTAGATAATTTTATCGTTCGTAGGAAGGATATTTTTCGCAAGTCCTATTTGTTTTGCTGTTGTTTCAAACTCCTGAAAAGTGCCAGACATAGCTGGCATCGTACAAGCTGAGAGCTCCACATCATCTGCATAGGCAAGATGATGCATCATTCTGTTATATATTGTGCCACCTGGGTTATATCTTATCGCCCTGATTGCATATTCCTAGGCCAAGTTAAATAGTACCGGTGACAAAGAGTCTCCATCACGCAGTCCATTTCTAACAGAAAATTCGGTTGAGAGCCTGTTTTCTGGTTTTACTTTGTCTTTTCTAGTGTCAACCTAATTAGCTTATTTGGCAATCCAAAGTCTCTTAGTATCCTGAGTAGTTTTCCTCTATACTGTTATACGCTTGTCGGAAATCTACAAATAAATGGGGAAGATTCAAGTTATATTGGTAAGTCTTCTCTTAAAAGTTATATTCGGCAAAAGGAGAAGATGTGATCTGCTGTGTACCTTCCCTCCCTGAAATTCTCTGATAATATTTTCTGCCCATTTTTGTATTCTTTTAGACAGTAATATAGTAAGTATCATTTAGGCTGTTGAGAGGGGTACTATGCCTCTATAATTTTCACAGACCGTTCTGTTTTCCCTTCTTATATATGGGACCTATTACAGCTGTTTTCCTTCATCTAGCATCTCTTCCTTTTCCTTTTGTTTTAGCATGTCCCAAAATTAATCAAAATTAATATTATTTTTTTTTTTTTTTATACTTCATTGTTGATATTATTATTATGGTATAAAAATAATACAGTAAGTATCTATTTTTAAATGACTTCTTAAAACATTATTCATTTATATTTAATGAATCTTGTGCTTTCTAGGACACTACTGTTGAGAATGTGATATTAGTGAGTCCAAAATTAGGAATAAGCCAAATCACTGGGCTTAGGAGCAATATGGTAAGTTCAATGTTTATCTTATTTAGAACGATTTGAAATGTAAATATAACTTATTAGCTATGTTTTAAACTGTTCCTACACAGCATTTATGAGACGCTACTCAACTAAAACAAATACTAAAAGTTATAAATAATTTGTGATTTCTTTTGCTGTAAAATCACATATGAATTTCCCTCCAGTTCTTGGCGATTCCTAATGAGTAACAATAGAATGACTTCTATCATCTTACCATATATTAAAAAGAAAGCTTAATGCTTGTAATAGATAGATTTAGTTCCTTGGTGATTTCAAGTTTTTCATACGCCTCTATTAAGCATTCAGTGGTCACCTGTGATGTAGTGGCTAGCATAATAACTGCAATACCCAAGGTCTCAGTTCACATCCCAGGGGGAATTTTTAAAGGGACAGAAAAATCCTAAGCTGTCTTATGGTGTAGACCTAAAATAGCTGTCCTGAGCCTATGTATGTCTGTTAGTCAATAAAAATCCCTATCCTATTTATACTTTGATAAGCAAAAGTTAGAACTCCCACTAAAGCATCACCTGATTAGCCTTAGTAGCATAAAGTGGTGTAAAATAAATGAACAAAACGTTTATCAGTCATAATAATTATTAATCTTGTTCATTGTCAATACTGATTTCTTTTTTAATTTATTTCTTATTGTTGAAACTCTAAGTAAAATATGAGGAAAAAATGTTATTCTTATTAACTTGTAATTATCTTAAAAGCTTTTTCTGTAATTTTTTTAATTGTCCTTTGCGCAGTCTTCCTGTATTTCCTTTAATTTTAGTTTATTTTACCATATATTTATTTATTTTGCTACATTGTGTTGAAAGAACTTGTTTGTGTATTAATTTAATAACACATTGATTGTTTTTATTGCAGCCTATTCCAGTGGCAGATATAGAACAATTGAGTATGGTACAAATACAGAAAGAAGACCATTTGCTCTCTACTGTTGCACTTTTCTTACCTTCTTCTCACAATAAGGTAATCATAAGTGTTTTAATTATTTCTATAATTATTGCATTATTAAGGAAAAACAATTATTATTGCATCATAAAAATTGTGAAATCTCCTGAACCCGAACTAATTGTTGCTACTTGTATTTGGATTACTAGAAACTTCAGATTTCAGGGAGGGTTCCACTAAGATGTCTTCTTACTATAAAATATCAAAACCTCATACAACTTCATTAGACTTGTACACTCACTTGAAAGCATTAAACTTGTATCCATGAAAAGCAACCTCTTTCTCTTTTTAAAGAAAAGAAAAATCTATTTAAACATGGAAAAAACTCTTGATTTTGAACATTTCATTCTACTAATAATATTTATTAAAACATTCATACTATTAATAATAATAATAATATAAAGGCTTAATGAACCCGAAGGTTCGATGCTGTCACCACAACTCGCTCCCTGCGACAATATTGTATCCGTTGACTGCCATCAAGACCAAACTTTGACAGATCTGCCTTCACGCAATCCTTCCACCTCCATCTTGGCCTAAGGTTCGGACGTTTCCCAGTTGGTCTCGTGCTTATTA
Organism: Aelia acuminata; assembly: GCA_911387785.2. Taxonomy (NCBI): domain Eukaryota; kingdom Metazoa; phylum Arthropoda; class Insecta; order Hemiptera; family Pentatomidae; genus Aelia; species Aelia acuminata. The sequence goes on from OU426982.1 coordinate 92,387,543, forward strand.
ATCTTTCAGCGATTCGCTCACCACCGAGTTTCGCAACTTTACAGGCCCATTTGATTCACCATGCTGCTATCACTTCTATTATCACCATATACAGTTAACTCACTTCGGTGTTGTGTAAACGTCAAAATTTTCCGGTTGATCTGTCCCTCTTTGGTCCAAATATTCTGTGCAATACTTTATTTTTAAAAACCCTCAGTATTTGCTCATCCCTCAATGTTAGCGGCCACGTTTTGGACCAATAAAGAACAATACCAAGAATAATAAGGATTTACTAAAATCTAAAAAAAATTTATCCTAAACATTTGTGTTAGGAAATTGGGATTTTATTCATAAGTTGTTGATATTATATAGAAAATAATATTATTAGTGTGAAGTGACTAGATTCATGTTCATTTGCTTTTGATGGTGTGCTTTTTAAGTAATGTCTTTCTTGTTCTTTTCTTAAAGGTAATCTTCAGTTCATATATTTTTATTGAGTTTTATACTGTGTTTTCATACTAGCAAAGTTCTGATTTATGAGATTATGCTATAGTTTTTTGTGATATTGCAACTTTGTTCATGTTTTTCATTCATAATTTTAGGAGCTGAGGTTCACTGTTGAAGAAAGGGATGCAGAAGAACTGGTTTTAGTTTTACAAGGATATTATAAACTTTTTACAACCAAGGATCTCCCCGTTCATTCAGACCCAGACGATTGGATTATAGACACTGGTTAGTAGAATGATTTAACTTGAAAATTATTATTTCATGATCATAGTAATCTAAACATTGTAAAATATGATACAAATAATTAATCAGATAACAACACCTGGTACATAATTGAAAGATTTAAAGCATAGCCTTAAATTATATCACTCGTCCATTGCAAGACTGGCATAACTCAAAATTTTTTTTTTTTTACCTTTTTCTATGAATTATTCCAATTTGTGATTACTATATCTGTGCAAGACTACTTATAGACCTCCTAGATTCCTTTAATATTTTAACAATCAGATAATGCGGGAAGCGGATATCAAAGAAAGGAAAAAGAAGAAACTTTAAGTGGCTCTCCTAAGCCTTTTTCACTTTTTTTTAGTTAGTCCAGTCTTGCATTTGACAAACCAATGTTTTATTTACTCATACCTACAAATAACTAGGCAATAATTTGGCTTTGCCGGGCAACCTTAGGATAGAACAATACTAGATCCAGACCAGATATAGCTTGCTGCATATCAACAGCCTCATAAATAGATATAGCTAGTTGCGTTAATCTGTCAGTTACGCACAACTCCAAATTTTAATAAACAGTATAAAATTAAGAAAAAAAGGTTTACCTTTCAAGTAATGTTAGAGATAGAACATGATGTAACAAGATTGTATGAGTAACTTATTTTTACATGCATGTACTTTTTAAATTCATGAAGTGCTTTGAAAATGAAGTCAAATATTTAGATTTAATTTTTTATTATCCAATATAGTTCTAATTACACTCATTTTACAGCTCCCTTGTATCATTCTCAGCACATAGTAAGGCCAGCTGTTTGGTCTTATGGACCCGAAACCGATCAAAATGAACCTAGAATGGTCAACTTTGCCATACCTCTACACACTCTAAGCCAGTCTTCTAGACAGGTACACTAATGGCTTATTCTTCATTTATTGATTTCATACCTTTTTATTTTTCTGATTAATTTAACAGAAATATGAGTTTCTTAATATATTTAAAAACAAATAATTTTTTACATTTCTTTGGTTTTCTATCCAATATATAATCATGTGTTAGTATTGCTTTCTCTCTTCATTATAATGTCAATTAAACCTATATAACATATATAGTTAACAAATAAGCCTTTTATTATGATTAGTGAAGAATTGAAGAGATTATTTATTTTTAAAAAAAATATGTTCAGTTTTTCAGCAGTTTTCCTGCCTTTTTTTTTTTTTTTCAGAATGATATTAATCAATAATTATGTTGTAAATGCTATTAAGATCATAATTATATTTGCCTAATGCTAAGGATACAAAAACCTTGTAACTCTGATTTTCCCAAAAGATTATTTAAAAGTTTGGAAATAATATTATTAATTCCTAGGCATATACTTATAATAATTTTTTCAATATTTATTCACTTAATTTTATTGTTGTAATTTGAGTCTCTTATTTATTTTATATGTGTGTAGATCAAAGCAAATGGAAATGGAACACTAAGCCGAAATAACAGCCGAGTTATACGCAGCAATGGTGTCGACAATAATATGAATGTGTATGTATGCATGACATCTCCATTTTATTTTTTATTTTTTTTGTTTACTATCTTTTTACAGAACCCGATGTTTAGTTTTATTTATTTATTTTATTTAAATTTGATTATTAAGTCTTTAAAGAATTTATTTAGAGAATGTATTATGTAAGTTAAGTCAAAAATTTAAATTTTATTGGTTTAACTGCTAAACGAAAGAGTGCTGCTAATGCTTAAAATATTTTCAGACTAGTTTCCAGATTTAATGTTCAAGGTAATTCATATTTTTGTTTATTAAAAAATTAGAACAAAAATTGGTTTTACTTTTGTTTAATACAGACCTTTTTTAATTTTTTCACTTTTCACAACTCACTAAAGTTTCTCTTGATCAAAAAAATAAAATAAAATAATAATTTGCTTAATATTTTCTCAGAAGCTTACTAAATGTTAAATTCTGTCTTGTCTCTCAGATTCAATTATTTTTCTGTGAACATATCATGTTAAACAAATTTAGCTACTGACACAAGATCTAAATAAATAAATTAATAATGAATAATAAATAAATAAATTACGGTTTCAGTTAGCAATCTGTAAGTAAAGTCTTGGCGTAACCACCTGTAGACATATTGCGCAATGGTATTACTACGGTTGCGAATTTGGCAAAGCATTTGCTGAAACTTCTTATATTGGACTCGAATTGTATAAAGCTGGGAATGCACAAAAATTCAGTCCATTTTACATAAAATATTATAAATATTTCTAGACGTTTTTAGTCATCATTTACTACTGTCTATTATTATAGTAATTTTGAGCATTATTTGAATGCGATTGAGTTTTTCCTGGTCATCTTCATTGAGTTCTTCATTTTCATGAGTAGTTCTTATTTTGTTATTTATTTTAATGCATATGCAATAAAGATAGATATAGTTTAGATACTGCCTGAACTGAACCTTCTCAGAAATGTTGCTTGATTTCAATTTACCTTTTTTATACCATTTTATGCATATCAATGTTCATCGCCTTAATTTTTTACAATTATTTTATCCATTTTATTATTAGTTTAATTTTTTTTTTTTTCGGTTCCCACGAAATAATTTATGACCATTCATTGCTTGTTTTATCATTCACTTTGTTTATTGAATTTTTTTTTAAATCTAATCTTATGTAACTTTATGTGTGTTCCTCTCCTTAACACTAATTTGTTTGTGTTGGTGTGTTGTGTGTGTTAGGCCTGGTAAAGTGAAAGACCGGAATGGCATGAAACCCTTGTCACCTGGTAACAACGGTATTGACTTCCACAGTGTAGTCTCAATGGAAATCCTTGAGCGAGATGGTTACATTGAAGCCCACAACCCCGAGGTATAACCTATATTTCCAAGTATCCTTTTATCTGTTCCTATTAATCCTATGAAATAATATATATAGTTGATTCATTTTTTCATAATGAATTTTAAAATTAATTAAATGTATTAAAGTTAATATTTTTTAATGCAAACATGTTCCCTTTTTATAATATTAAGCTGTCTTTTGCAGACTGCATGTATGTTTTTACCTTGCATGTGAATTACACTTCACACAAAGTAAAAATACAGGTATAAACTCAAGGTAAAAATAGTACTGGATTCCTTCTACTTTGACTTGTACACTTAAAATGACCTAATTATTTAAGCTGTGTACAGCTGTTTCAAAACAAGACATCTACCAAATAAAATAATTCAAATTAAGAGAGTTTGTTTAATGTGTAATGTGTGAGTCCAAGGTGGAGTAAAGAGAGTACAGTACTATCTTCACACAACATTTATATAATTATATTTTTAGGAAACTATTAAATGTATCACATGTTGTTATTGGTATTATTCATTAAATACCTTAGTAAAAGGTTCACAATCAATATTCTTATTTCACATCAATTTTCATTTTAATAAACTGAACATATCAAAATTTATTCTTCCTTTTGTAATATACATAGTATTTTGTATATATATTTCTTTTTATATCTATAATTTTAATTTATTTAATCGTAACTTTTTGCCATGTTAATTTTTTTTATTATTTTTAATATAAATTATTGAATATTTGTTTGATGTCATAAGTAATATAACATCAAATAACTCAATACTGAAGTCAATTAACATAAAAAAACTCAATACATTCTTATGATTCTAATGGTTTGTATGCATGATGGACTCCAAGTTTAGTTTAGCTTTTTATCCAATAACCTCATTCATTTGATATGGCTTTCTAATTGATGTCCTGTATTTTCTCAAATGCATCTTCAATGAGATTAATTTTTTTTTAGAAACCTTATGAAAGAAATAGCAGATTTTAATATATTGGAGGAAGGAAAAAAAAAAAAAAAAAAAAACTGCTTTAAGCGTTTAATGATTTTTTTTATATATATATATCTAAATTCTTCTAATTTTCTTATGCTATATTTTTTTTTGTTGTTCCTCTCCTTCCTCACATGTAGGCTATACAGTGTTTCCCGGGCCAGGGAAGAGGGTGTGGGATTGATGCCGAGTATTATTAAATGTCCCCTGGCTCCGGGTTTCGAACTTGCTATCTTCAGGTTCCCAATCATAGGTTGCCATGGGCAACACTTATTTTCTAGTTTGCCTACTCGGCCATCCTGCCACCCAGTCTGTTATGTTCTATGGGTTGTTCCTGCTCTTCGATTCTATACTTCTACGACAGTTTAGGTTTCGACTGTAAACATTCCACTACTCCAATTTTTACCTCTTCCAATGTTCCCCTCTCGAGAAAGTGCACCATTGCTTAGGAAAGATAAAAGTAAGCGAAGCAAGACGAGGACTATAGGGTCAGGGCAGTCAAAATTTGATGAGATTCATTTCAGCGAGGTTTTACTTCATGCAACATGAAGTATGGGAATGGGAGTTGTCTTCTGGCAAAATATTCTTCATATTCACCAAAACCAGGTATATATTGCCTCATCCGAAATATTTCCATTTTTTGCAACTGTTCAAAATCCAGCCCAGTATAAACAAAAGGTCCTTCCAGAATAAATTCATTGTGGTTTACCCCTCGAAATTCCGAAATTCTTACTTTGTCTTCACTGTTATTCTTTCTTTTTTTAAATTGACTTTGCCTTACAATGAATAGGTTAGCAAGTTAAAAGTATATTCAGTTTCCCATTTAAAAACCTTTTTGTGCGAGATTTCCTTTTGAAATTAATTACATTCATTTCATACCTCGATGAATGTTTTTACTATTGTTTTATACAACAATGACATACTAGTACTGGGCCTAATGGAGTGACATTATATTTACAAAATTATTCAGTTTGTCATTAGGATTAAAAAGTTACCATTATTAACAATATGAGTTTTAACAGAGTGAAAAAGGATTATCAATAAACATTGACTTATTAAGATTACTTAAATTAAAACCTAATACTTTCCGTAGTTTGTGATATGATTATATATATTGTAATCATATCAAAAGCTTGAGAAAGTATTAGGTTTTAATTTAACCAATGATCATATTAAAATAACTACTCTTGTTACAATTCTTTTTCACTCTGTTAAAATTCATATTGTGTTAATGGTAAATTTTTAATCCTAATACCAAGCTGAATAACAAATGTAATGTCGCTCTGTTAGGCTCAGTACTAGTATGTCATTCTTGGATAAGATAATAATTATATATATATATATATATATATATATATATATATATATAAATATAATAAATTTATCCTCCAATGGCCTTGAATGGTCCAATACCTTATTTGAAGGTATACAAGATTGTAGACTTCATTTTATTCTTGAGAGACAGCATCATAATCCACCTGCCTCATTTATCTTTTTATGAGATTATTCAATTATTCAATTATTTATATAATTGAATTATAATAAATTCAATTATTTATTTTAGACCAAGTAGTCCAGCTATTTATTACCTTTTTTTAATTATAATTTATTAATATCAATTGGAGGTTGCTGCTGATATAAAGCTGATGTTAATACTACAATTTTCAACAAAATATATGATTGCATTGTTGTAATTGGAAATTTTTTTTATCTATATTTCATTTCAATTAGTATACTAATATTTGATCTTGTTTCTTGTAAATGCAGGTTATGCGGAGGGTGGCTGAGATGCAAGCTATGGTGGAGAGCTCTGAAGAGTACCTGTCTAAGCACCAGCGAGAGGGAAGCGATTCTCACCTCTCAGTAGACTGTGATACGCCTGCTCCTTTGAAACATTCCGATTCCCTTTTACTTCTTACTCAGGTAATTGATAAGATTATTTCAGCATAAGTATTGCAGTCTTATAGGACCTTCTCCTGCTTCCAGGGTCAATGGATTTTGATGAATGATGTTGATGAAAGGGAATTTCATTTTTTATTAAATTTAAAAAAAAAAAGAGTATTATTACAGACCAACTTTTTATTGTGCTATTTTGTGTTCGTAAACGCCTTGATAACACTTTGCTGTGTTTATTAGTGTGCCGTTAGATCCTGCAAACAGTTTAAAAAAAAAAATTGTATCAAATAAGGTGTTACTTCAATATAGTTGTTACTTAGTCTGTAAGTCCAGCTTGATTTACAAATTATGTATGATGACAAACTTTCTAGATTAAATTATGTGATTTATATAAATACAAATTTCCTATCTAATACAGCTTATACTTTCAATGTAAGTGTAAGAAACAGTCAAGGTAATTAATAAGAGAGAACTTGCCAGGGTGTACTAGTGATATAGTTACGAGTAAATATTAAAATATTGGCTGAAATTATTTTTTTTTTATTTATTTATTAAATTTTTTTTTAAGGGCCAGAAAGAAATTGAAGAATGTGTCAATGAAGCATTTAATTCCTTAGACGTAGGTGATACTGAAAGTGACACTGATTCACTGACAACTAGTCCTTCTCACAATAGTATAGGTAAGTGGTTTTATTATTTCACATCTCTTAAAAAAATTCTCATTATTTGTAATTGCTGTCATTAATATATTCATATATTATTAATATATTGATACGTATTTGTCAATATCAATACAGTTTGACTAATATATGTGTTTGTGATTTTTTAAAACATTTTTCATTTTTTAAAAATTTTCTCTTACCGACTTTGTTGGTACCAGAAATTCACCTAGTACAATTGCTTATTGAGGTACCATAAAATGGTACAATAATATGCCACTTTTTGAAGGTTTTGATTAATAGCTCCAACCAATATTCATCTAGGGTTTTGGCATTTTTACTCAACTTACCTATACATCTCAGCTTTTGATTTGTATACTAGGAAAAATAATATGTCTCATGGATTCGTTTTTCAGGACCATTTTTTTTTTTGTTCTCCTGTACTCACCGTTCAGAATGGATGATTGACCAGTGATTGTCAATCGAAGTTTTACGGTCCCGGAAACAGCAAATCTAGTCCATTATCTAACAATAAATCGAAAAGAATAGGTGGCCCGTTTTCGCATCCAAAAGTTCCCAAATATTAATATAGTTTTCATTTTATTGCATTTGAAATAAACATTGTAAAACTGTAATGGGCGCATTTTATTCCTATTTTTATACATAACAAACTTGAACCTTCCAGATTTTTCAAACTGGAGTGGTTTTAAGCAAATCTGGGGAGACTTTTTTCTCTTTAGGAAAATCGCTCCTTAACTGTAGATTTATCAGTTATATTTGATGCCAACTTATAAACTTTTCTCTTGATTGAGCACACTTTCCAGCATGTCTATCATCAATTTCATTTTTTTGGAAATGCAAAACTTTCTTCTGGTAGCAGTTAGAGCATGTCGATGTACAAAATACATAGTGCCCATGTTTAGGTATCTTCCACATTCTTGTACTATTTTATGGTATCACTTATCACTTAACACGAGATATTGAGGTAAATTCATACCTAATATAGGTTTGAATGCAATTGAAATATATATCATTGTAATTATAAAGAATAATAGTTTGTAGACTATAAAAATTATGAAAAATGTTAATATTTTAAGAATATTTATAAATTTAGGACAATCATGTAAACAATTTTAAATCAAATTAACTTTCCCTCATGTCTGGCAAGCCTTTTTTTTTCTTTTTTTTTATATATATATTTTTCTGCCTCAACTTTGAATAAATCATGTTCAAAGTTAAAAATGCATTAAAAATAAAACTTAAAAAAAAAAAAAAATACTTTTTTTTCATATTCGAGATAATATGATAAAGCCATATAAATTGGTATTGCTTGATTTGAGGTTGTCGGGAAAACCACACAGTATACTTAAAAGCTTCTCTTTGGATCTACAACTAACCTCTTCAAAGTAGCATATATCTGTAAATAGTACGAATATAGACACCATATAAAATTATAATTTTCAGATAAGGTCCATATTTTTTTTGGAGCTACATCTGAGGAAGAAATGTGGAAATATCTCAAAAATGAAGGAGAGAAAGAAGCAATACACTGAAAATAAAAAATGATTAACAATCTTTTGACCTAATAATGTTATATATTATTTATTCTTTAAGTAATAAATATTTTTATTATTGAGTTCTTTCATAATATTATTTCCTTAAACAAAAAAGAAAAAGAAAAATATATTACAACAGTTTATTCTAAAATATAGTTTTTGTTTATATTCATATGCAGGGTTTACCTTGAAGCTACTATATCAATGCCTGTTTATTTGGGATTCACGATCATAAATTATTGGTTTTAACCAATAAAGCACTCATGTTTTGTTGATTGCTATTAATATTATTGTGCCTGCAAGGTATTTATTTGATATGTATGCATATTATTCTAGGGCCATGAATGGTTGGTAAGTAATCCTGATATTTTATATTTTTTTAAATGATTCATCCAACTGATATTGTTTAAGTTAGTGATAAATTCACTTTATTTTAAAAGCCTGAACCTTTTATTTTTTCACAATAAATTATTATAATTTGAATTACATTTTTATGCATCGTGCTGAATAATCAAAACTGCATAAATGATATCAGCATCTAGGAATCATAGATATCACAAATCATAGGGGCTGACAATATGGAATTACAGATTGAATGTATCCAAAGCTAGGACTGTCATAGAAAGGTAGCATACTTTATTTACTGGCTATATTCCCCCTGTATATATAAATTAAACATTTAATGATAAATAAATGGAGACAAAAAGAGAAAATCTTACTAGCTTAAAACAACCCATTATTTTAAAAAAATAGATTACACTGTATAAAGGGAGAGTAGTTTATGCTTATGGTTTTTGTTGTAATTCATATATATGAATATATTTGGTGAATATCAATCATCCTAGGTGAGTGCTTGAAAATTATAAGACATTGTAGTTTGTTGAAAATTGAAAATTATAGTTTGTTTATCTGATATATTATGTAATTTATAATACCAACGATTTGGGTACGATTGAGGGTCTGAAGTTATTGTTGTAAACTATTCCTGATTTAAAAGAAATCTTATCCACAAATCAATACAAAGTTGAGGTTTAAATATCATGCCCTGACTAAAATTTTCTTAGTGGCCTTTTTGATTGAACAAATTGGGGCAAAAAAAGTGCCAATACAATATAAAATATATACAATAAAAAAAATAACTGTAAAATTAAATCCATTTAATTATCCTATGTATATCAGAACCTTTACTCTGAAACTGCTGTAAAGTTATATTATTCTGGATAGTCCATCTTATTACTTCAAAGCTGTTTTCTACCTACCATCTTTAATGAAAGTGAAAGCTGTGTACCACATAATCAGAGTTACTGCTGCTGAAATGAGGTATCTCCAGAAAGATTCGGGGCAAATTAGGACGGATTGTATCAGGAAGAGAGGAACTCTCTAAAGGTTACCCTTGTAAAGAGGCAACGTAGATAGTTTAGATAGACATCTCTGTCGGATGAATGAGGAACAGTAACCCAAAAATATTTTTGAGGCCAGAATAACAGGAAAAGCGTCCTGGAGGGTGACCAAGAACTCAATGGACTGACTACATTTCCAGTATAGGAGAGAAGTGAGGAAAACATTGGAATACCATGAGGACAATCGGAATTGGGAGGCTTGGTTAGCCTGGACAGAAGCACCTCCATGCTTAAAGCCACAAATAAGGAAGAGAAAGTAGAACTTTTATTAACAAGAATAATAATAATAATAATAATTATCTATATGATTCACCTTTACTATAATAAACTGTATACATTTCTGTGGGATCATCAGTCATGATTTACATAAGTGAACCTATTCTTTGAATGAATCTATTTAATCTATGAAAAATATAATAGATATGTTATAATTTAATAACTTTTTAAATATGACAACATTTTTTTTCCAGCCAAAAACCCCAATCGGGATTCCGATTCAAGCTTTGGTCTGCATAGTCCAGATACTCTGTCAACCTATGAAGCATTGCAGGAAGTTTGGAAAAAAGTTCAAGAAACAGGAAATTATGAATTGCCCGGAGCAACTCTTTGCCTGGATCCAGATATAATAGACCTCACGCTACTTCCTCCCCCTGCCACCCCTGATAAGGTAATTGAACATTTTTATTTTATTAAACTTTGTTGATCTTCGATTTTTATTTAAAGAAATCTGGACTGAGAGATGTTTCATTTCCATTTAAATTAGTAAGTCCATAAAAAATAAAGTAAATTTTAATTTATTTTTTTCCTGGTACATAGTGATTTTAAAAATAGGTAAAAGTTTTCAAAATCTAAAAATCAATTTCTATTAAAAAAAGCAAAAACTATCCATAAAAGCGTTATTATTTTCTAGAATCCTATGTGTTGATATTGTCCACATATAATTTTCTTTGATTTAGATCACTGTCGGAGCAGAAGAACTTCTAAGTCTTGGCTTGGAAGAGTTCTTGGAATCAACTAAAGTAGTTCCTCCTCCTCCGACTACCGTTGTCGATCCAACCATCAACCTTACCACAGAGCAAATATCTGCGTTTATAATACCACCTCCTCCACCTCCATCAATGGTAAGAAAATTGAACATTTTCCTATGTTTATGGTTAAAGTAATTTTAATAAAAATTATTATAATGGCTTATTATTTTATAGTTTTGTAAAATGTTCATGATGAAAGAGATAATTAAAAACTTATAACTATATTATTATATTCAGGATGAAGATGTATGTAAGCAAAATGGACTAGTCTCTAAAGAAGATGATGCCAAAGCCTGTTGTGAAAAACAACCAGAAAGGCCTCCAAAAGTAGCTTATAAATACCCACCACCTCTGCCTCCTCGGTCCGATTCCTTTATTCGGAAAGTAAGTACTATTATAGTTTAGTCAATTGTTTTAATAATTGCATGACTGAGGTTATAAATTAAAGAAAAAGTAACCAATATCTAATGAATAACATTTACTTTTATGTTTTATATTAATGTAGTAATGAATTTTTAATACCTGGTATAACAAGCAGTAATAAGAAATATTGATTCAGTAACGATAAACGGTAATCAGTTTTAATGTTAGACATCTGTATTTCTTGTATATGAATAGTTTTCAAAGTATTAATATTGTATAAGAAATCTCAGTTAAGCTGAAAATTGACTTGGGTTGTTCTCATATCAAGCTGCACGGATAAATTAAAATTTTTTTAGGAAACAAAACACTGACTGATTATTAAAAATTTTTTTTTTTTTTTATAGCAGGCTGATGCTGATGTTAATGTGGAAGCACTTAAAATAACGACTGATTTTAGTGATCGCTTAAGTTTAGCGTTAGCTCAAACTGACAGGAATATTAATAAAACTCAGGTAACATATTTCGAGGTGTTCTTATGAATATTTTTTTTTAAACTAATAGAATTATAAAAATGGATATACATTATATCAATTAGTGGATAGAAAAAGATAATATTCCTTATATAGAACCATAATGCTGTTTTTATAAATGCGTTTATAAAAAAACAATCAGTTTAATTTGTTAATTTTGATAAATAATATAAAATGAGTCCAATGCCAATGTGCATTATAGCAAATTATGATATTTTTGTGTTTTTGACTTTCTATTATTTTGATAGACATTGTTGACGTGCATATATAGACCACTTTGACCTTTCTACAACAATAATTTCTTGTTTATATTCAATTTATTATACTTCTTTTGGCCATTCATCATGATTGCCTGGTTTTAATTTAAATCAAAGTACAAAAAAAAAAAACATTTTCCCAAAGAAGAGGCTTATTAAAGGAATAAAATATAAGACTTAAAGAACGATCGGTCAACTTGGAAACACAAACAGCTTTTTAATGAGTAATAGTTTTACCAGCACTATGTAAAATTATTGAAATAATTGCATTGCAGTGATTCTTATGAGGGTGTAGAACCTATTTTTAGAATGAAATAATAGATAGTTAAACAGTTGAACTGATTGGTAAGTATAAGTTATGATTTAGATAGAAAGGTGGTGTGAAATATTTCTCGATATCTGTGCTTAGTGGTTGTAGGGAACCTGTTGGTTCACTAAACTTTATTTTTATCTATTATATGTGATTTTATTACAATTATGTGGAGTATATTCTAGGATATTCATAATATATACAATTTCATATTATTTTTATTTCAGGAGGTGAAAGATATGCTAGGATTGGAGTTGAGAAGGTTGGTCACTTCATCCAAGCTGCTAGTTAGGAGTCATAAATGTGCCAATACCACTTTAGAAGCCGGTGACTACTGCGGCAACCTCCAGACAGTTACATCACAGCTGAGAAAAGTCGTAGAATATGGTGTAACGATGGAACCGTGTTTTGTTTTGGGTGTGCTGAAAGTGGTGACAGAGGTCCAAGGAATCATTGTATCAGAGAAGCAGGAGGACTTGAGTGGAGGGGCTGAGCGGTTAGCCAGTGCCTTGGCATCGCTCATCAAACACTGTCACCCATAAGTGTCATCGTTGCTGTTAACATGGCATTCTTTGGAAAAATCTTGTCACTGTAAATAAAGAGGTATACCGGTGAACACCTTCCTAGCTTTAGCATGGAGTGCCATACTATTATCAGCAATAATTGATTTCAACACTAATACCGTCCCTAGTTATTCGAGGGGAATTCATAGTAAAATAGCAGTTCTCTTCTGATTTTTAGAGTCAGTTTTGAGTATGCATATAAAATATAAATATAAATAATGGAACCATGATGAAACTGTATACACTTATTGACCAACACGTTTAAAGAATTTTTAATGATTTTAAGTAGATAATACTGTGTAAAACTTTATGTAATATAATCATAATGGAAGTGATATGGACTAGATAATTATAATAAATAAATATAAAATATTTTATTGCTCAGAAATTTTAATAGATATTGTGATTCCATTACTCGTTTGGATGTTAGACTAATAATAATAATTACTAATGACATGTGATGAATTAAAAAAAAAATATATTAATGTTTTAATTTTATTTTTGAACAAATTAAAAAAAGTTTATTTATTCTTAATTTTTATATATTTTTTAATTTGAGATTTATTGTAATCTAGATTAATTCATTTATCACTGTCAAGCATTAATAAGTATATACCTAAATAATGTATTAAAGTGTGTTTACCTTGGAGTAGTATAGGATTGATTATTAAAAAATGAGCAAGACTAGTGAAATAATTTCATAGTGCTAATATTAGTCAAATATCATAGTCATATTTGTGTATAATACTGAATAATTATGAAGTCCAAGCATTAACTCGGGTCAAATTAAGTAGAATCGACCTAATATGGAAAGATAAGTAATGTGATCTATCGGGAAGCGTGATTTTTACATGTAGTGCTGTCTCTCATCAGTTATATTGACAGAATCACTTTAGTTTCATTTGTTTTATAATCTTTTTGCAGCCCTCTTTAGTTGTTGGCTTACATCGACTCATAATTTTATTCAGCATTTCAACTGAGCTACCACAGTTTTGCACTGGCAGCTGTGTAACAAAATTTTAGTTTTCAAATATTATGCATTGTTTTTCTTCTTTAAGAAATAAAATTTAAATTTTCCTGCAAAAGAATGACTGATATGCGTTTTGTGTGTTAATACACTTTTATATGTCATTAGAGTAATAATGAGTGCAATTGTGTATTTATTAAAAGATTTATGGCCTAAATTAGAAGCTATGAGGTAAATTATAATGTTGCCTTATTTGATTTTATTATGTTGTAAATCAATTTTTGTTTTAAAACAATTATGTTTAATCTAGGTTGTTCATTTTATTATTTTTACTTAGTAAAGCCATCACTGCCACACATGTAGAACAAGTTGGGCTTGCTTTGTCGCAAGGGTTCGTAACCTTAATACTATGGACCCCACTATATTGATAAGTATAAATGGGTCCATATATATTTGATGTATGTATTAATAGACACTTTGTATTTATCTGATGAGATTTTGGATAAACCTTGGTGAATGTTTAGATTCGAACAAAAAAAAACCTTAATTCATGGTGTGATTCTATTATGGTCAGTTTATTTGTATTTACAGCTGTTATATTTTCCATATTTTTTAGAAATAAACTGCTCTTAGAACATTAGATAAAAATAATTTTCAAGAGATCACTAAGAAACTTCAATAATGTTGTATTTATTAAAAAATATTTTAAGAACGACATTCCTGGAAAAAAAAAAAGTTTACGAACCCTGCTTTATCATATTGTAACTAATTGCTATGCAATACTTGTACATTTTTTTTAAAGTATTACATATATTAACTAACAAGAGTTTTGAAATGTGTTATCATCAATGGAAACTTTATTTTTATATGAAAATGAATACAATAAGTTATATGATAAATTAAGAAAATTACAAGCAAGATTCAATTTTATTGAAACCAACTAGCATGTGTGTTATTTCTACTTTTTTGATTATGTTATCAATGATCACCAAAAGCAATTTAATCAAATGTAATGTAATTTTATAAACATATAAATTCTTGTGTATGTTAATCAGGAAAATGATGAGAATTTACCAAAGACCTTGAATATGTTAGTACCAAAAAGTAATGTATAATTTTTTTTTTTATTTCTTTTTTATTGTTAATAAGAAATTTTATATTGTGAAATGTAATTTTGCATTTGTGCCATTGTGTTATAACGTTACAAAAAGATTCTTTTATAACATGGATAGTGTTATAAAAAGTTTTGTTGCTGTAATAAACTAGTCATTTAAATATATTTCATTTGCAAATATATACTGTACAAAAATTTTTGCTATCATTTTTTTTTAACATTTTTTTTTACTTTCACTTACCTATATATGAAATATATAGTAAGTGGAAGTATTGCGATCGTAAAAAATTTCGACTTCCGGTTTTCAACGGAAATAAACCTTTTGGGGTCCCCTGAGTCGAAATGACCAAGTCCCGCGAAATGGTCTGTGTGTGTGTGTGTGTGTGTGTGTGTGTGTGTGTGTGAACAGACTAGCTCAAAAACCATAAACCGTGCGATTCTGAAATTGGGTATTTAGTGTATGTATATGCCCGCGATGTGGCAGCACAAATTTCATCAAAATTACTTAAAGGGTGGGGGTACTTTACTTAATAACTTTTTAGGTTTTTTTCGATTTTCTCAAAAACGGCTCTAACGATTTTGATTAAACTGAGTATTTGATGTATTAATATGCCCAAGATATGACTGTAAAAATTTCATCAAAATTGATTAACCATAGGGGGGACTTTACTTAATAAATTTTGTAACATTTTCACGTGTTTTTTTTTATTTACTCTAAATCGGCTTTAACGATTTTGATCAAACTGGGTATTTGATGTACGTATATGCCCGAGATATGACTGTTAAAATTTCATCAAAATTGATTAACCGGAGGGGGGACTTTACTTTTTTTTTTTTTTTTTTTTTTTTGGGGACTTCAAGGCTTCTACTGAAGCCCTATACTGCCCATACTAACACCCATGGCACTGGGTGATGCTTCTCCTACGAAAGAAAAGCACCACCCAGGACGGAACTCGAACCCGCAGCTCCGGCATGGGAGTAGGGCGCTTTACCGTACAGCCACACCGGGCCCCTCAGGACTTTACTTAATAAATTTTGTATCATTTTTACTTGTATTTTTTTATTTACTCAAAAACGGCTTTAAAGATTTTGATCAAACTGTGTATTTGATGTATGTGTATGCCTAATATGTGATAGCCAACATTTCATCAAAATTGATCAACCGAAGGGGGGACTTTACTTAATAAATTTTGTATCATTTTCAGGGGTTTTTTTATTTACTCAAAAACGGCTTTAACGATTAACAAAAATAAGATATGAATGTAGAAAAATGTGTGACTTTGGGAAATGATATTTAGCAAAACACGTCAATTTCTAATCTAAGTAAGTTGGTAAGTGAAAGTTGTGTGTTGCGCGCACGCACCAGATTTTTACTTTCACTTACCTATATATGAAATATATAGTAAGTGGAAGTATTGCGATCGTGAAAAATTTCGACTTCCGGTTTTCAACGGAAATACACGTTTTGGGGTCTCCTGAGTCCAAATGACCAAGTCCCGCAAAATGGTCTGTGTGTGTGTGTGTCTCTGTGTGTGTGTGTGTGTGTGTGTGTGTGTGTGTGAACAGACTAGCTCAAAAACTATAAAGCGTGCGAACCTGAAATTGGGTATTTAGTGTAGGTATATGCCCGCGATGTAACAGAAAAAATTTCATCAAAATTGCTCAAAGGGACGGGGTACTTTATTTAATAGCTTTTTAAGTTTTTTTCGATTTTCTCAAAAACGGCTCTAACGATTTTGATTAAACTGAGTATATGATCTACTTATATGCCCGAGTTATGACTGTTAAAATTTCATCAAAATTGATCAACCGGAGGGGGGACTTTACTTAATAAATTTTGTATCATTTTCACGTGTATTTTTTATTTACTCAAAAACGGTTTTAACGATTTTGATCAAACTGGGTATTTGATGTATTTATATGCCCGAGATATGACTGTAAAAATTTCATCAAAATTGATCAACCGGAGGGGGGACTTTACTTGATAAATCGTACATCATTTTCACGTGTTTTTTTTTTTATTTACTCAAAAACGGTTTTAACGATTTTGATCAAACTGGGTATTTGATGTATGTATATGCCAAAGATGTGATAGCCATGATTTCATCAAAATTGATCAACCGGAGGGGCACTTTATTTCATAACTTGTTTTCCAATTTATACCTTTCTTTCGACTATCTCAAAAACGGCTTTAATGATTTTGATCAAATTCGCCATGTTTAATGAAAATAAGGTGTTCTTTAATATCAGGTAAGCTTTATCGTTATTAAAATGTTCTGAGGGGGCTTAAATGGGAAAGGAGTCTTTTTTTTTTTCCTGTAAAGTACACTTGTTTTTGTTTATATGGAAAAATTAACTGTCTCTTATTACGCCTAATAATAAGAAATGTTTCAATATGAGATATGATAAAAATAAAGAAAACATAAAGAGGAGAAAAAAAGAAAAATGTTCAGTCAACTCATAAAACTCTTAGAGCCCATGCATGCGGAGTACGCCTTTAATGACAGACCATTGTTCATAATTAAAGCCGTTCTGTTCATTTGAGAAGTGTCTATTAACTAAACGCATTAATTTCTAATCTAAGTAAGTTGGTAAGTGAAAGTTGTGTGTTGCTTGCAAGCACCAGATTTTTTTTATATCTAATTGTAATATTTATTTTAGAATTGTTTTGTTTATTACTTTCACTTACCTATATATGAAATATATAGTAAGGAAAGTATTGCGATCATGAAAAATTTCAACTTCCGATTATTAACGGAAATACACATTTTGGGGGCCCCTGAGTCCAAATAACCAAGTCCCGCGAAATGGTCTGTGTGTGTCTGTGTGTTTTTTTTTTTTTTTTTTTTTTTTTACGCGGGTAGGTGGAAATCTTCAAAAGACGCGGATAGGCCCGTACCTGTCCGTGTGTGGGATTTCTACCCACTAAAACCACCTCCCTACACCTGTTTCCCACCCTCCACGGGACCACCGTTAGGCATTACTTCATGGAGGGGGGAGTGGCTGTGTGCCACCCCATTGTTCTAGGCTACCTTGTGTGTGTGTGTGTGTGTGTGTGTGTGTGTGTCGAACCTATCGTGCGAACCTAAAATTGGGTATTTAGTGTATGTATATGCCCGAGACATGACTGTAAAAATTTCATCAAAATTGATCAACCGGAAGGGGGACTTTACTTAATAAATTTTGCATCATTTTCCGGTGTTTTTTTATTTACTCAAAAACGGCTTCAACAATTTTGATCAAACTGGGTATTTGATGTAGGTATATGCCAAAGATATGATAGCCAACCTTTCATCAAAATAGGGCCAACGGAGAGGGCACTTTATTTCATAACTTTTTTTTTCCAATTTTTACTTTTTTTCTATTTTCTCAAAAACGTCTTTAACGATTTTCATCAAATTCATCAAAATTCGTCATGTTTAATGAAAATTAGGTGTTCCTATAAAATCAGGTAAGCTTTATCATTATTAAAATGTTCTGATGGGATTTTAAATGGGGAAGTGTTGTTTGTTTGTTTTTTTGTTTCCTGTAAAGTGCCACTGTTTTTGTTTACATGGAGAAATTCACTGTCTCTCGTTACGCCTAAAAATAAGATATGGCTAAGTATGAGATATGATAAAAATCAAGTAAAAATATATACGAGAAAAAAAGAAAAATATTTAGTCAACTCATAAAACACGTTGAGCCCACACATGCGGAGTACGCCTTTAATGGCAGGCCATTGTTAGGCCAGAATTAAAGCCG
The DNA here is from genome assembly GCA_911387785.2 of Aelia acuminata. Lineage (NCBI taxonomy): Eukaryota > Metazoa > Arthropoda > Insecta > Hemiptera > Pentatomidae > Aelia > Aelia acuminata. The sequence goes on from OU426982.1 coordinate 92,406,478, forward strand.
TTCTTTTCATTTAATGGAAATTATTTGTTTCATAGTAACTAAATGTAGTTTTCAACAACTGAGTAGAGAATTATAAAATCAGACAACTTGGAGTATCATGCTTGCATTGCCGAATTATTGCAAGTAAAAACTTTTATTTAATAATAAAAAAAATTAGTGTAATTTAGAGAGCAAAACAAAAATAAGAAATGAATGTGGAAAAATGTGTAACTTTGAGAAGTGGCTATTAACAAAACACATTAATTTCTTATCTAAGGGAGTTGGTAAGTGAAAGTTGTGTGTTGTGCGCACGCACCAGATTTTTCTTCACAAATTGGAATTGTGACTTACTTGAAATATCAACAGTAAATGTTGCTTTTCTTCTCAAAAATCTTTACTCCATTTAATTTAAAACCATTTTGAAAAAAATGATATATAACACCGTCTAATACTATATGATTTATATAATATGAGTGTTATGTAAATCATTATTTTAATGGCAAGAGTCCTAAAAGCTATAATGTTTCTTGCTCCTTAAAAGCGATTTAATTTTTTTTTTAAAATACCGGATAATCTTGATAATCCCAACACGTTGATTGCCTGACCTGTTCAGACTATCAACAAGTTTGAATTATCAAAGAATTACTTTTAAGTAATGGGAAAATTACACAATTACTTGTATTATTATTTGATAATCCCAACACATTGATTCCATGACCTGTTCAGACTATCAAAATGTTTCAAAGGCTTACAAAGGTTTAATGTTTCAAATTATCAAAGGTTTGCTTTAAAGTAATGGGAAAATTGCTCAAAGCAGTAGAATTATTTGTATTTGTAGTTAAATTTAAACGCATTTCAAACAAATTAACTATTTCTGAAACTAATTACTTAGTCTACATTTTCTCTCGGATTTGAATGAGAGAAAACGGCTGATATATATTCCTTTAAGTACCTATCTTAAAATCAATATGAGAAACTGCTAAGTATTAGTCTAAGCTAACCATTGTGGTGTCATCCCTCTTCTCTGAGCACATTCCTTCTTCTGAGTAACCAACCTAATCAACAATTTTTTCCATGGAGATTTATGGTATTTTTGAATGGATCTCAAAGTAGTCGGAGTTAGAAATATTTTTGACATCTTTAGAAATGCTTTTGTCTTATGCCACATTTTCGGTCGGATATTTCGGCCATCAATTTTTGCATGAGGACATTATTAACCCTTTCATGGCTCCAGACGAGATATCTCGCGAAACAAAGTCGGTCCCCATACACTAATGGGTGTATGGTGGATGGATAACTCGTCAAAGGCTGCCGTTCCTCACACGCTAATGACAAGATATCTCGCAATTGGTTTTTCACTTATTTACCGTCCTCAGCTTCACAAGAGATAAGTTATCGTGACTGAGGCGAATCCTAGCGGATCCACGGAGACTTAATAGATGGACTTAATAGATATAGCTGCCGCTAGGCTGCAGGGGTATCTCTATTGCAGAAATATTTGTGTCGGCCCGGTAGCTGCCTGTCATCTGGTTCGGCCTCACCTCTTTTTACCTGCTAATTTTTCTTTTCTGTCCCTTATCCCTCCCTCGGCTACCGTCAAGGGTCTGAAGGATATATTTTGCCATTATTCATTCTAGACGCTCTGAGCGATAGTCCTCTGTGTTTTTTTGGTGATATTCACTGTTTTATTTCACTATTATTTCTCCAGTTTTGGTAAAAATTTTATATAAAAAAGAATAAATTTGACATATAAAAAACAAACAAAAAAAATTACTGCAAAAATAAAAAATGAGGAAAAAAAAATTTAAAAAAATATTACAAAAAATTAAAAACAAAAAATAAATAAAAAATTTACTAATAAAATTAAAAAAAAATTAAAAATTAAATAAAAAAGGTCCAAAGCCCGCATCTGAAAAGAGGATGGGGAAGTTTTTTATCCATCTAAAGATTGGTAAATTATTAAAATATTACTTTAAATTAAAAAAAAGTGTAAAGTATTAACATTATTATATTATTGTTCATTATTACCTTCTTATATCACGTAATCTCTTATTGCAATCGATAATCTAGCATTTTAATTTATTGAAATAATATTAAAGATATTATAGAATCATAAAAAATAAATAAAACATTAATAAATAGTCGGTGAAAGTTATGAGGAGTTGAAGAAGTTGAAGCAGTCAGCGGTGGAGAGTGGCCTGCAGGCCTTAGTGTGGGGAGTGAATTGCCTGCAGACCCGCTCAGCGCCTCAGTGCAACTCTCGTTCCGAGTGCTTAGCGGTTAAGGCCCGATGCACACGGACGACACTTTTCTGCGATGCGGACTATAAGCCAGGTCAGTGGTACCTGGAGTACAATGGACCAACCGGATTTACCATTATACTCCAGGTACCCCTGACCTGGCTTATAGTCCGCATCGCAGAAAAGTGTCGTCCGTGTGCATCGGGCCTAAAGGCATGGGCGTACCCAGCGGGGGGGCAGGGGGGGGGGGCAGCTGCCCCCTCCCCTGTAAGGCTGGGAGCAATAATAGAATACATTTTTTTCAAGCAAATAATTGTAATAACTTAGTTGATAAAGCACTGCTATAATTATACATAATTGTGTTTTCATTCACCTTTTCCGCGGTAAGGTGTTACAACCTGAACGATCATAGCTTGCCCCCCCCCTAGTTTTGATCCTGGGTACGCCCTTGGTTAAAGGGCTATAAGGGGGTTAAGGGTTAAATTTCCACATTACTGCAACTGATTATATATTTGTTTGTTTGTTGGTTTAACGTCACTTTATGCCACTTAGGCTAATTGGACGATGCTACAGTGGGAGCCAATGGGGATAATTAGGATAGGGATCTTTAATGAGTATCTGACATCGTACAGTCTCGAGACCTCCATTTTACATCCTATCCGAGGGACAGCATAGCCAGGGATTTTTTACTACCTTTAAAAAATCCTAGGGCCATCGCTGGACGCGAGCCAGCGACCTAATAAATTTGCTTGCATAATGCTTTTGCAACATTACCCATAGAAGTAACTATATCAAACAGCTATTTTCTCTAATCATATTTTGCATGAGGTGTTGATCCATGATTTGCTACTGCTCTTCACAATTATTCTCTAAGATTGCATATTTTGGTTTCCAAGTGAGTGTAACATTTTCATTTCAAAGTTCGTCTTTTAGGAATGCTTACTTTTTGCTAAAACTTAGGTTTAGGGCATTAAAAATTATTTTTTTATAATTAATAAATTTTTCGTTTAATACGTTTTTTATAATGATCTATCTATCATTCTCTTTAGCAATTCATTGAAATTATTGATTCTTCATCATTCTGTAATTAGCTTTAAACTCGTAGTTCAAAAAATGTAATCTGTTGCTTCATCTGATCGCTATAATTTTAAAAATAATTAAAAGATCTTTAGTAGCGAAAATCCAATAACAATAGAGAAAATTCATTAGTTATAATGTGTAATACTAGTATTTAAAAAAAAAGTTTTGATGATATTATTTGATCTCTTACCTGAAGTATGGTTTGTATATTAGTTTTTTCTTGCTTTTAAGAAGTCAGATCTTTTTTTAAAAAGAATGCAGTTAATATTATCTCCTAAAATTGGATAGTTCTTACATATTTTTCCTGAGATGATTCTAATTGTGAACATTATATTGATTACTGGTGAAATAAAATTAGAAGATTTGTAAATGTCTGACATTATTACGCACAGTGTTAAAACCTCTATCTAATTGTTATGACATTATGTTTGTATATTGATAGTGATTGATGAAAAGAGTAAAAAACAACACTAGATGTATGAAAGCACTATCTGGTCAGGAGAGGATAATGACCACCAATGGTTAAAAACTATATTTCATAAAAATAATTATAAAATCTAAATAAAACATGAGTAGAAAATAATCGCACCAAACAGAGGCTAGTGGTGATTCATTACCATAAGGTAGTACGAGGACCCGTTGAAACCTCTGCATTTTCTCTTTCTGTACCTAGTTCAATTACATTAATAGACTAGACAAATATTTATACTATTTATTTTATTTGTTTTAAAGTGGCTAAATGGACTTTCCTAATGTTAAGTTAAGTGCAGTAAATTTTAAAATGTAAGATTAAAATTTAAGGACTATAAGGACATTAATAAAAACAAGTGAAAAGGATAAATATGTATATTTAAGCATTTGTTATATTTTTCATATATTCTCACAGTACAGATAAATTATCTTAGCATTAATATATTTATATGTATACAATAAATTTCTTGTACAAATAATCTAATATATTTCAACATATAAACTTTTTGTCTATTTAGACTTCATAAAAAAGAAAATTATAAAGGCAAATAAAAAATTTTATTAGACAGAGATGACACTAAGCATGTGTGTTTTGAACACAATGAAGAGCATATTATCTGTGATGGTACAATATAACTTATCGTAGGAATAATAGTGAAAATTGTTTAAATAGATTTAGTTATAAATTTACATATTGCAACATTCATTTACTAAATTATAAAAAATCTATTCTGGTTATCACAAGGAGAAAATAAAATAGAAAACGAATTACACACAAGTACTTTGTTTCTTATTGACGAGGGTTGCTCTACATAAAATATTTTACGCCAACGTGGGTTCATTTATGCCTAATGTAATATTCATCATTAGAAGCAACATTCATGTTTCTGGTGAGCATGTAGCTATCCATGTCAATAGATCTGCAGCAGTTTATTGCGTAATGGAGGTGAGCTGCAAGCATTTCCGGATGGCTGTAATGAGGGAGTCTTAGCTGGAAGAAACAAGTATGTACTTGTGCAGTCAAAAGACCGTCTACCGCTCTGTCTACTTTCAGCACCTGTGAAACATATCAATTTAAAACAAATTACAATTATGAATGATTCTTAAAGGAATCATTATCTAAACACAAATGTCAAGGTTTCTAATATCACATGATTAAGCAAAATTACATTTGAAACATCTAGTAAAAATATTAACATTTTAAAATATATATATATATATATATATAATGTTTATTAAGGGCAACGAATTTAAAAAAATTAATATCAGTTAGAACCACCGTGGAATTCAGTTATTTTCCATATTCCTGGAGGTGGATACTAGTAGTAGAAGTCCCATAGAATCTTTTCATACAGAAAACTATTTTTGTTTTAGTTGAAAACTTACAATTTCAATGCATCCGTTGAAAAATAAAAACCATTAAATTAAAAATCGAGCATTTAATTCACAGCAATGCATTTGAATGCTAAAGTACGAATAGAAATCGCTGAGAGACATCTGCCAAGTTAGCCGGAAGCCTGGATCGACCAGAAACAAACCTCATAAACAATACTTTTTCTGCATCTGTAAAGCTTTTAATGGTTGACCAAAGCCACTAGATCAAAGGAATACTAGTATCTAGATCACAATATCTGCATGATAGAAAAATAACAAAAATTGATTTCAGATTATGTACAAAATGAAGAAAATAAATACCATAGCCTAATTATCCTTTGAAAACACAAAAATTTGGTTTTTGCCTCTCAATTTTCTTTAGGAGTGGTATTGATATATGTGGAAGGCCACAGACCAACAGTTCAGGTAATCAGGTGTAACAGAGGAATGGGAATAATCCATGACGTGCCTTCCCTCAATGCAGAAATCTGAAATTAGAAGACAGAATTGAAAAGGTGATGATTAATATACATACATCAAAAACTGAAGATACAGTTGAGATACTGTATCGACGATGATGCCTCAATAGTAGGAGAAAACGGTGTTAAGCCAGTTCTACAAGATGTTACTAACACCTTTGATTGTTTCAGGCTGGATGTTTGGACCCACCATGTAGCCATAGATTGAAAATTGCCGACAGTTTTCTACCATAAGTTTTTATTCATGCCACAAGCCAAATGGATGCATGAGCATTTCTGAGAAAGGTTTGACTCAACAGTTACATGACTCATTCATATGAAGGAAGATTCCCCGCACCACTATACCCTCTATTGCTGTTACCTCCCTAAAGACAATTATTTCAAATCCACTCAATAGATTTTTTTTATTTTGAAACTGTAGAAGGAAGAATTTCATCCCTCTTGAAAATATTCTTCTGTCACCCTAGAAAGAAGGATATCGCTAATTCCCCGGAGGCTCTGTGCATAATATAGACCATCATTTTCTTCAAGATCATCCCAAGAAACGATTTGTTTCACCAACTATTTCCAAACCAGTGATGAAAGAGGTAGTGCTACCGGTCTTGTTGTGTACATGGCAACTCCAAAGAGAATACCTGAAATGAAAAGTTTATGTTTTTTACTCTCAAATCGAAAAGCATATTAAAATATACTTTTAAGAAAGCATGTTATAAATCTTTTCTAAAGTAGTCTAGACATTAAACCATTTAATCCCAAAAGTAGAAATAACTTTTGGAGCTTCTTTTTATTTCTATGTTAATATAATTTAAAAATATAGTTATGATTCGTAAAGTTAAAAATCCCATTTCTTCAGAATCACATCTCTGGGGCATTTAGGGGTCATAAGTGAAAAATTAATCAGCCCCAATTTTTTTTTCCTTTACTAAATTTCTATAATCAAGATTAGGCATACAAAACATTATAAAAGTTGTTAAAAATTTATTTTTCATGAAATTCTTAAACCAACAATAATTTAAGGTGAATGTTTAATGTTCACAATAAACATACCATTAAATAAAAAAATTTAAACTTTTTGATATTATAATATAAAAATAAGTTAGTACCTTATATATTAGTTAAAAACAGAAGTCTCATAATACAATGAAAAAAATATTAATATTAATGATGTGTGAATGCAACTCTGGGACATACATTTCTTACTTAATAAAAATTACTGGATTTCTTAAATTAATTAATTTAATAATAATTGATTCAACAATGATTAATTAAATAATAATTTAAATTAATTAATTTCTTAAATTAATAAATTTCTTACTGAATAAAAATTACTCTCATGAAATTATAAGTATAAATATATAAGTATTTATAAGTATAAGTTATAAATATTTATAAAGTTTAAGACTAATAAACCATTGAAGATCTGAATTCAAAATTTTCCAAAGAATTCAGTACTTTCCCTTACTACATTCCACAAATAAGTACGTGAAATTAAAAAAGAAACATGGGCAGCAGAACTCTTTAATAGTAATGATGTTTTCCTGTAATTTTTTATTCATAAAAACTTATCTGAGAATTTCAATAAAATTTCAGAATCATTTGATCAATAAATATAGAATATAGAATAAAAAAAAAAAAAAAAAAATTCTTACTTTTTAATCAAGATTAAAAGCATGTCAATATTTTTATTTCCAATACTTTATAATACTGATAGAATAAAATAATTGCAAATATATGTTATCTACCTTGCAAGCTCTAGAGCAGAGTCTCAGATCAGCTGGATCCATCTTGACAATCTGGGACGCAACTCGAATGAAGATGGGATCGACAGCTGGGCAGGCAAGGGTGGCCACCCTGCGAGCAGTTCCTCCCCTGCACCATGGTCCTTCCTATTCACCTGACTAGAGGGAAGACACCGGAGGAGAAAGAAGAGCACGGAGTTGTGGAGAGCCGAGCCACATATGAGGTGGAATATGAGCCAGCCACAGATCAAGCACGAAATTTGGGGGGTTCATGACCCCCCTCTGTCATAATTACGTGGCAGACAGCACCATTTTTAAATGAAATTATTACCTTGTATTAAGAAGGACTTCAATCTAAACAACCTAAAGTGTTTTTTTTAGGGCACAGTAACTACCTAATTGCATTAAGGTCTGGTCATATATAACCTCACCACAGCACGGGCGTGTATCGGATCGGATTCATTTACGAAGGATAGATAGTAACCGGTCACACATGCCCGATACCGGGTCAACCGACCCATTACTATCTATCCTTCATAAATGAATCAGATCCGATACATACCCATGCTGCGGTGCGGTTACGTGTGACCAGACCTTAATTCGCTTAAGATTACAAAAAAATTGAAAAGCCAAAATATTTTGGGAGGGGTTGTGATTGGTTTGACATGAAGGATTTTGAAATACTGAAACCAATACATAGTTTGTTTATTTTTGCATACATACATATCGAAATAAACAAAAATTACTCTAATGTAACTTTGTTGAATATATACACTATATATATGTTATATTCTTTAATTCCAAAATTTTTTATCATAGATTGTATTAAGTTTAGCTTAATTTAGTCAAATTACAATGGATCATAAATAATAAGATTAGTTATTAATATACACAATTATCATTAGTAAGTTATTTAATCGCTTGAAAGTTCTCGATATCAGACACAATTCAAATTCTTAATTCAAAGATGCAATATTAAAATTTAATAAATATAATATATATATATATATCATAAAATAAACACCTCATGACAGAATCAATAATCCATTTATTTATATATAATTAGGAGATTTCGGTGCCCATAGCACCATATTCATCTGCACAAAACCAATACATAATAAATATATAATTATTAATACATATAAATTTTTTAAAAAATGTCAAAGATTGGACATATCTCTTACCCTCTTATCGTTCCCATAAGGGAGAGTCTTTATATAACTGTATGTTACATCAGTTGAGTCTTCCTTTTAAATAACCTAAAGTAGGAATTTGTATATGATCTGTAATCAATTATGCCTGAAATGTAAGTGTCTAAAATTTGTGTTTCAAAATACAATTTATTAACTCGTCGTGGGGATAGACATGTCCGGCATCTACTTGTTCTCTACCTTATTTTACGACAACCAAGGCGCCCTAGGTGCGACATTATAAACTTAAACGACATTTTTTCAATATTTGTATAATGATATAAGCCAATGTTACTTTTGTTATTATTTATTAGCATACCGTTAGATTAAAGCTCATGTTTGTTTTATATATTTTTTTTAATTTATCCAAAATATGGGAATAATGCAAGGGGATGTTTGATATTTCCCACCTACTTTCTGTCCAAATTATTAATTCCTAGTCTAATGACAAATCATTTTAAGTTAGAAACTCATTAGAATTAAAAAATGATTTAAATAAGATACTTAACTTCTGTAGAAGACGATTATTTCATGATAAGTTACGATGTGACGCCACTCCTTACAAATACGTAGCTAAAACTATTATATAAATTGATTTTGGGTTTAAATTATGAACTGAATTAGGATACTTCACATTCCAAAATAAATTGTTTAAACAAATCTTCGGGCTGCCAATGGGGAATGTTTATTGGTCAATTTATCGGGAATCGTCCTAAACCACATAATTAAGGAAAAACTGGACCAATCAGATGTAAAACCCCTATTAATAAAAAAATATGTAGATGATTTAATTGTTATACTTAAAGCTGATGAACATAATTTTTTTTTTGAAAAGTTAAGTTCCATTCATCCAAAAATAAAATTCACTTACGAAAAAGAAAGCAATACCTCTATTAATTATTTAGATATCACTATTGTCCGTAGAAACAAAAAACTTTACACTAAATGGTATAAAATGGATACAACAGCAGTCTACGTGCTCAACTTTTACCACAATCACCCAAGATCCCAAATTAGGAATGTTGGCTCGAATCTTATACATAAAGCTACAAAAACCACGGACGATAATATTTTGAACGAATGTAAGCAACAAATTTTTAGCATTCTAAAAAAACAGTTTCTATCCCAATACTTTGATTTCTAAATTGTTGTATATAGCTTTAAATTACTATAAAATTAAAAAAATTATTTTTGTAAATGTGTATATGATCGCTGAAAAATTCGTTTTTAAATATATCCAAAATTTATGGACGATCTTATCTTTTAAGTGACAGGTATTTTGAAAGATTTAAACTGAATGATAGAAGGAAAGTACATAAACTTGATCCACTATGTTTTAAATTATACATTTATTAGGACCTACTATTTATTAGGAAACATAAATATAGTTTTATATAATATAGAGCAATTAAACTAATGAAAATGTTCTTCACTTTCATAAATAACAAAAAAGAAAAATATTATTCGAGGAAGGACATTCATTCTTGTCCTGCAGTTCTTATGTTTGCATTTAATATACCAATTGGTATTACCTAATATTTTAATTTTTGATCTGCTTTGTATATAAAAAATAATTACTGACATCTGGATATACCATAAATATGAAGATTAAGATGAAAACAAGTTTTAAATTTTATGTAATAAATTATAAATTCATAGATAATTAGTATCACAGCATTGCAAAGAATTCGAAGACCATTTGAAATCAAACAAATATAATCGGAAAAATTCTTCTAGGATTTATTCTCATTGCTATATTATTTGGAATATAATTGAGAAAGAATTCAATTAGTAACATAAGATATTTTTTTATGACTAGTATAAACATTATTATTATCAGTCATATGAAAATAAAGAAAAAAATACTGAATTAATTAATTCAAGAGGAATACCAATGAAGGAAAATTTGTGTGGACGAGGCAAAGAATTTTTTAATTGATATAATAAAATTTGTTATTGAGGATCTGGGGCAGCTTTTGCATAGCCAAATTTTTGAAGAGCAGCTTTAATTTCTTTGTACACAGTAGGATCTTCAATTGTGCTTGATATCTGAAAAAATACAATATCAAATTCAATATAGTTTACTAATAAGAGAATGATTTTAGGACATTGGCCACTAAAAAGTTTATTTCTTATAAACGCTCTTTATTTACTATGTTTTGGCTTACTCAGCTCAATGTTGAAATACAAAACATGCATCAACACTTCATTTTCTTTTGATATTTAGGGTGGGTAAGCATCCAGTAGTAAAATCTATTTTTTCTGGCTTGGACTAGGAAAATTTGTTTTTCCCATAGGCAATTATATGCCGCCTTTTCACGTGTGGGGAAAACATCGAGTCTATTTGTTTTAGCAAAAGACAGGTTAACCAAAATCATTGTGCACCTATTACTATAACAATACATTGAAATTGTGAATTCTAATAATAAAAATAAATGTAAATTATTATTATAAAAAGTTATATATTAACGTTATCTATCTCTTTCAAAAAATTAATTTTCTATGGTTTGATAAGTACTATTTTAAGCATATGCATCATGGTTGGAGTGCTCGCTTTTCAAACCCAGGCAGAACCCACTGATACGATATTTCATATCATCATGTGTTATATTATGAATTAAATTAATATATAAGACAAAATATTAATTTGGTACATTTTTGCTGTCTATTGTGATTGTACGAAATCCTATTCCAATTATATTCTTTATTAGTTCTTTTACATTGTGTTATTTATATTTAATCTCGCCTCACCTGAAATAATCCAGTAACTGCTAAATGAATGGATCTTAATACTTATTACAGTCAAATATGAGATATAAATAAAAACTTTAACCTTCCTAACATTTTTTACCAAACAATTTTAAATTTGAAGCAAAGTTTTATTTTATATCCTGTAGGTTTTTAGATTAGCTGAAAGGTTTTTATCTTTATCATTGAATTTTGATTTGACTGTATTAAAAAGAATAGGATATAATTAATTCAACGCATTATAGCTACTGAGCCACAGCAACGCATGGCCGGGTCTGCTCGTTTCTTATAAATACATATTCAGTATATACTTTTTATTACTTCATATCTAATTTATTTGTATTGCATCATATTTCTTTTTAAAATGAAAGCGGATACCTATAGTTTTTATGTATAGTGAACTGAAAAAAAACAAAAAAAAAAATTTACATGTTTTGAGGAAGATATTACTAAGCCTCTAAAAGAATTAGATTTTCCCCATATTTATCTGTAATGAGCCGATTCTTTGATACTGGGAACATTGAGATCAAGGGAAAGGGGCTTTATAAAAACTTTCAGGTCTATCCCAAGCATTAATATTAGCTTCTTCCTACGTTTCTAAACGATGTAGCAAGTCATCTTTTAATACAGGTCTTAGCCGAACATTAATTTGAGCATATTTACCTATTATAAAATTGTATTAATAAGAAATGTTAGTGTTAATAATTGTATTAACTAATTAATGATGGTATTAATAACTATAGTTACATATATATATATATATATATATATATATATATAGGATAATACTATAGTTAAATATATATATATATATATATATATATATATATATATATATATATATATAGGATGGGCATAAGAAGATGGAGGATGCTTGCCCAGGACAGAAGAGAGTGGAGAAAGATTCAAAGACAAGCCAGGGTCCTTATAGGACTGTAGCGCTAATAAATAACTAAATTTAAAAAAAATATATATATATATATACATATATATATATATATATATATATATATATATATATATTATGAAAATCTGTTCCCTAGTAATAAGTATTCATTTGAATCCTCAGATTTAAGGAAGATTATGTTCTTGCAATAGTCACAGTTGTTTAATATTTTCTATTGAACTGTTTCATTTTTTCTATTGAACTTTGTCATTCCAAAAGGCCAAATTAATGCAGATATTTTTATATTTTGTTATAAGTTCTGGGATTTATAAAGATCATAACTTCTATAACATGAAAAGATCATAAATTCATTATGATAATAACATAGTCAAGTGTTTAGTTATGATATTATTGTACCTTAACTGGTTTGTCCCTGGCCATATCTGCTATAGACTTTCTCGCTGTTTTACCACTTCTTGTTCTAGGCAAGGCTGAGACAGCAACACATTGTCTAAGTGCTGCTATTGGACCTATAAGCCTACGAACCATATTGACTAATTCTATGCTAATATCTTCTTCCGATGCTTTACAACCTAGGAAAAGTTAAAAATCATTAATAGTTCATACAAATTACTATTCAAAACTAATTATTCTTAGTACTCCAAAAATAAATTATGTCTATTAAACAAAAATATGCATATGTATAACTAGAATATACCATTGTTAATTATTACCCTTGTTGAAATATCATTAATCTTAGAAGTCCCCCTTGAGCCCATATTTTAAATACATTAGTTCACAGTCAGTAGATTAAGATGATATTTACGAAGGGCTGAAGTAAGCTGAATTTCAAATAGAGTAAAAATAATTTTTAAAATATTAAAACAATTTATTAAGCCTCTCAGATATATGAAATTAATTTTTGAGATGTTATTATTTAGTATAACAAGCTGTAGAATAATTTTTCATCAAATTTAAGTCTGTCTAACATAAAACTAAAGCAATTGAAAGCAGGGTTGAAACTAGAGGAGGAAAGTGGTAAATAATCTGGGCAACAGTATTTCAAAATTATTTGTCTTTAGCGCTAATAAAACTATAAACTATTGGCTTTTATTAGTGAAGAGTTTGATGAAGAGCGGTGTCAATGATGTGGAAACTTACCCCTTTCAAAGAAATAATTATTGGTTTCCTTTTCTTAGTATATATAAGTTGGATGTTGCAATATAAAAATATATATATAACAGTTATGAGAAAAGTTTTAGATAAGTTATCCTGAATTATACTTGATAGAAGTTTTATTCTTTAGGCTCGAAAAGTTGGTGCGATTACAAATATAATATCAACAGAGCGTTATTTTTTTGCCGAACCTCCCAATACTTCTCATTTGAAAAATATTGGATGACTGATCATTGACCATATATTCAAAAGGAAAGAATAAGTCCATTTGTCGGACAATTAAACTACAAATATACATGTTTATTAGAGATTTTTAAACGGCCATCCAAGACCAATACTTTATCATTCCTTGAAAAGTAGAAATGAAAGAAATAGAATTATAAAAGTTGTAGTATTTACAAATAATAATTTGTGATTTCATGTGAATGTTTTTGTTCTTGTTCTCTGGTTTTAAAGTTCTAACAAATCAAAAACATGATTTAACTAAAAACACCATCACTTTAATAAAGAAATGTAAAGAAATGTCCACCTTAAATGTTTTGATGGCCTATCCTCACGATTGGTGGTATATCCTCTATCACTTTTGAGAATAATAACTTGAAGATGAAATAATTCTGGTAAAGATGCAAGGGCTTAAAATTAGCTGGAATAAGCTCCATTATCAAATAAAAACATTTTTTAATGATTTAACTTCCACAATCCCACAGAGACGCTCAGATAAGGGATGTTCAGAACTTACCGGGCTTCATCACATATAGGCACAGAGGAACCTCCCCCTTGGTCGCCTCTGGGACTCCGATGACCGCGGCATCGGCGACAGCACTGTGCTGCAAGACGACGTCCTCCAGGGCTGCAGTGGACAGGCGATGCCCGGCCACGTTTATCACCTCGTCATCCCTCGCCGTCACGTAGACGTAGCCGTTCTCATCCTTGTAGCCTGCGTCCATCGTATCGTAATATCCCTTATTCAGAGAAGAAGTGTTAAAATTTCCATTGCATGGAAAGCATGCTATAAGAACATTGACTTATTAAAATATTTTGCAAGAATTGTTCTAAAACATTTTGCGGCACAGTTTGCAAAAAAAAAAAAATCTGGTGCGTGCGCGCAACACACAACTTTCACTTACCAACTTACTTAGATTAGAAATTGTGTTAATGCCACTTCTCAAAGTTACACATTTTTCCATATTCATTCTTTATTTTTGTTTTCATTTGCTCTATAACAAACACTAATTTCTTTTATTATTAAATAAAAGGTTTTACTTGAGATAATTCGGCAATACAAGCATAATATTCCAAGTCATCTGATTTTATAATTCTCAATGTACTTGTTGAAAATTTCATTTAGTTACAGTCATGATGAAATTTTTACAGTCATATCTCGGATATATTAATACATCAAATACCCAGTTTGATCAAAATTGTTAAAGCCGTTTTTGAGTAAATAAAAAAAAACACGTGAAAATAAGACAAAATTTATTAAGTAAAGTGCCCCCTCAGGTTGATCAATTTTGATGAAATGTTGGCTATCACATCTTTGGCATATACATACATCAAATACCCAGTTTGATCAAAATCGTTAAAGCCGTTTTCGAGTAAATAAAAAAAAAATACGTGAAAATGAGACAAAATTTATTAAGTAAAGTCCCCCCTCTGGTTGATCAATTTTGATGAAATTTTGACTGCCACATCGCGGGCATATACATAAACCAAAAAGCCGTTTTTGAGTAAATAAAAAAAACACGTGATAATGAGACAACATTTACTAAGTAACGTGTCCCCTCCGTTTAACCAATTTTAATGAAATTTCAGCTTTCGCATCGTGGTCATACTCGTATACATATAACAAATACCAAGTTTAATGAAAATTGTTAAAGCCGTTTTTGAGTAAATAAAAAAAAAACTCGTGAAAATGGGACATTTATTAAGTAAAGTGCCCCCTCCAATTAATGAATTTTGATGAAATTTTGCCTGTCGGAATATACATACACCAAATACCGAGTTTAATCAAAATCGTTAGAGCCGTTTTTGAGAAAATCGAGAAAAACGTAAAAAATAGACAAAATTCTTCAAATAAAGTACCCCCTCCGTTTGACCAATTTTGATGAAAAATTTGATGAAATTTTTGCTGTCACATCGCGGGCATATACATACACCGAATACCCAATTTCAGTATTGTACGACCTATAGTTTTTGAGCTAGTCTGTTCACACACACACACACACACACACACACAGACACACAGACACACAGACCATTTCGCGGGACTTGGTTATTTGGACTCAGGTGACCCCAAAACGTGTATTTCCATTGAAAACCGGAAGTCGAAATTTTCCACGATCGCAATACTTTCCTTACTATATATTTCATATATAGGTAAGTGAAAGTAAAAAAAAAACTGTGTCGATCAAAATCATTTTCAACGATTTTGAAATTTTAACTAATATTTGGGAAGAAAATAATTAAAACTGAAATATTTCATTATTGATTAGGTTATTATAATAATGCAGACGTTTTATTCTGATCCGGTTCATTATTCTTTTAATGTTGTACATTAGCATACTTTATTGTATTAAGAGGATGATTGGAATAACAATGTGTCCTTCGGATTGCTAATTGAAATTATTCAGAGCTAGAATTATTAATTAGATATAATTCCGATAGCTTGGCAGGATAAATATTTTCTACTGCTAAAATGTATTTAATTAATTTATATATTTAGAATCACTGCAAAAATCATAAAGACACATATTAAAAAACGAAACAATGTTTTTAATAATTATTTTTATAAATTAATATGTGTACAATGTGTTGCAATAACTAATGCATCTTGGCAATAACTAATGCAATTTAATCCGAGTATTTGAATGCTTAGTTTCACTTATTCTGTTCCTATCTAGCTAAAATGTTTCTATAGTTCTTCTAGTTACGTCAGTTACCCTCATTTATTTTGTGAAGGTATGTAAATTATGAAAATGACAATCTCTGTGCATTGACTGAATTGATTCTTTTTATAAATTGTGATTATGAATTGGATTATCGGCATACTTTTAGCCTTTATTTGTGGGAATGATATACATGAATGCATTGAAAGTCTCATTCAGTAGGAATGAACTGAGAAAGAACGAGATTAATTATGTCCTCCTAAACAAAGGAAATGCGAAACGACTGAAGTCATGCTTCCTACCATCGTGACTTGTGCTTATTGATACCTACATACCAAAATGGCAATGTACTTCTGCATGGCCAAGGATCTAATACGTGTAATATGAGGGTTGTGGTAAAGGAAAACTGCTGTAGGAAAGGTTTATTTTATTTTTTATTAATTTTTTTTTCCAAGATCAGAAAAAGTAAGATGTTTCTTGCCTTCTGAACCTTGCCAAAAATTAATCTACCTTTCATGCAATGGCCTTTCTAGTGGTTGTAATGACCTTGAGATATCTTGGACGCTGTGGTATTTAAAAATAAAAATGGAAATTTCAAATATGATCTTGAAGTCAATTCTGTTCACACAGATACATAATTATTTTATTTATGAATTTATAATTATTTAAAAGATAGAGTCCACTTAAACTAAAGTCAACTGATTGTTTTTCAATATGGGAAGTAGGTAAGGTGGTTAACTTCATATTGGCTAAATCCAGGCTCAATACTGTTTACTATTGTAACATAAAAAGGTTTTGAATAAAAAAATTCATGAAGGAATCGGATAGATGAAATACAACTGGAAATAAAGACAAAGTGAAACCGCAGGATTTCGTCAAGGGGGCAAGCTTATAAAATCGGGGGAGGGGGTCGAGGTATTCCGACTGTGAAAGGCTTTGTTTTTTTTAACATTACCTTAATGCCACCAGGTCTAATCGGACTCGCCACAGTGGGAGTCCTAAATTTTGCCTATCCAGGTATACTTAGGATCTTTAACGAGAACCTGACATCGTACAGACTACCATTTTACGTCCAATGCTAGGGAGGGCAAAGCCAAGGATTTTTTACTCTTTTTAAATAATCCTAGGGCAAGATCGGGAGGTGAAGCCACGACCTCTTGTATTATACACCAGTACTGAATGTAGTTATAATAAATAACAGCGCCTTTCAGTTTTCGGAAGTTAATCGTTACGTGAGATTTTTGATTTTAGGAATTATGTGTCCATTGCGCAATTCAGTATGTTATTTACAACATTTCGGCAGTACATTAGATTTTGGAATTTATTAGCGAACCAACACTATTGCGTTGACCAAAACTAAATTGCTATTGCGGAGTTAGTTTTTTAATGGGTGGTTGTAGAAGTGGGGAAACAAGTGTTGGTCGGTTGTAAAGATATCCAACCATTCATTAATTAAGACTTTTTATAAAAATATACCTACAGGGTATCTTGAGAAGTAGGTGGCTAGGAACCTCTGGGTATCCTTGTAGAGAGTGGCCATCGTTCCTGGGGGCAGGGGCAGTTTGACTGTAATCCTCCCTTGTTCACCGCAGGAACATTCCGATCCGTCTTCCTTCATGACCCTAACTGGAAACAGAAAAACCGAACTGTTATTGTGTAGAGAACTCGAGACTCGTATTGATGGATTATTGTCGTACTTACCGTCATAGCCGGGGAATGGGAAACCACTTGTGAATTTGGGAGGTTGGAGTGAGTGGCCGAGGCCCACGCAGTTGGCAGTTATAGCATGCCCAGTCTCTGTTTGCCACCAGTGGTTCAGGACAGGAACCTAAAAGGAACAAATTTGTCTTATTTAATATTTCCTTTTTTATTTTAGATCAATGAAAATATGATTATTTTGGCCTGAAAAATTCTATCTTACCTTAAACGCTTTTTCCGCCCATACTTTGGTTTCGTAGTCGCAATGCTCACCAGCTACGAACAAGTGCCGAAGCCTAGTTACGAAGAAACTTATTAATGGAGGAATATAGAATGCTTCAAATTTTCATTTATGTATAAGTAAGATCTTTAATTAGGAGCTATTATGAGAAGAAAGTTAACTAACGATTGCGTTGAGTAGTTACTTCCATATTTCAATTGTTGATCTACTTTCTTGATTACCCGCAATGCTGTAGGTGCTGTGATGATAGCGTTGACCTTATGCTCCTGGATTATCCTTTAAAAAAAGATAGAGTATAAGTAAATTTCAAAATATGCAATCAGAGAGATTCACTTAAAAGGACTTCCTACCTGAAGTATTGGCCAGGATGCGGAGTTCGGTCGGGCTTTCCTTCGTACATGACAGAGGTGATACCGGCAGTGAGCGGGGCGTAGCAGATGTAGCTGTGGCCGACGACCCAGCCCATGTCGGAGGCTGTCCACCAAACGTCGTCCCCCGAGATGCCGTAGATGGCCTTCATCGTCCAGGCCAGGGTGGCGAGGTGGCCCCCTGTAGGGCGGACGATTCCTTTCGGCTGCCCTGAGCAACGGTACGTAGTATTATTTCACATGGGTGGGGAGCATCTGATGAATTATGAATTGGGAAGGGTGAAAAGTCTATGAGTAAAGTGGGGGAATGGGATCATAGACAAAATATTGCGAATATTCCTGATAGAAGTACAAACTAGTACAGTCGGTGAAATATCTGAATGGTTCCTGTACTGCCAATATGGAATTAGAAGGAGAAAAAACAAAACAAAAAAAAAACGTATCGGCGAAAATCAAAGACGAATATATATAGCATATACATGGTTACAACTGTATAGAAGATGGTTGCAACTCAAAATATATCGATTTTAAGTTGTGCATACCGTAGGAATCAGAATGACAAAACCTACCTAGCCAGAATATAATCACAATAGCATTAATAGTTCGCATGAGGCGCAAGTTACCATATTCTGTTTGAATGGAGGGGATGATCCTGTTAATTGAGGTAGAGGGCTACTTTTGAGTTACAGTTAGTACGAGTTCCAATGAGGACTATTTATTTACCATGATCAAAGACTATTTTCCGTAGTCGTTTGTTCTTGCCGACTTGCGATATATACCTTACTGGATGGCTCAACTTTTTTTTTTTTTTAATACTGCTTTAATAAAATGTGCAATATCATTATGATGGTAATATAAATTAAACACTGAATTAGCGCCAACCCCAAAATGGCTATTATTGTCGGTGTGCTGCTACGGAAAGGCCAAGCAACCCAACATTTCATTTTCGTTGTAGAGATGAACATTCTTGTCAAAGAAAGCCAATTGCGGAAGAGTAAATGCATACATGATCCAAACAATTACCCTGTCACTTTGCCAGTGTGAGTATTAAGGAATATATCCGTTACGAGAGGAGTGTATTATCTCATAATATCAAGAACAAATAAGTTAATAGCATTGTTGAACCTTTCATTAGAGTTATTTTCATTGGATTATCTACCTAAGGTCGTAGCTATCTGTAAATGTAATTAATAATTAAAATAAACTAACCGGTTGTCCCGGAGGTGTAGAGGACGTAGAGGGGGTGGTTGGACTCGACCGGAACGCAGGGGTGCGGAGACGCATTGGCCAGCTCCTCGTCCCAATCGGAGTCCCGCGGGCTGTCCAAGGAGCAGCACTCCACCTCCCGCCTCTGGAACACGATCACCTTCCTCGGCTTCCAGCTGCACAGCCTCACCGCCTCGTTCAGGATGTCCTTGTACCTTCAAGAAAACTCAAATGAAAATCCTTTATGTGCCCAGTATTGTCCAACAAGATTAAAATGAAATAAAGTTTATCAATTAAAATCCATTTTCATACCTGATTACTTTGTTAGGCTCAATACCGCAGCTGGCTGAAATGATTACTTTAGGCTCTACGTGGTCAATCCTCGTGCTCAGTTCCCTTGCGGCGAATCCTTGAAACAAGGATTTGATGATATGTATTACTTATTCAATAATAACGAAGCACTTGAAAATTTGCATTTGTATGAAAAACAAAAAATAAAATACATATATATCTCTTTGGTGATGGACGATCCACTCCACTATTCCTAATATGGATTAAGTAGCTAAACCACTTTTGCGTTATATTTGCATAAACAATTACTGATATGTGTTGCATTATAATTTTTAATGTGCCCTCATAAAAAGAGGTTTCGTACCCAATGCTGCTTTTACTTCTTGCATGTTAATGAATGCATTGTTAATAGCTGTTGTTAATAAATGTTAATAGCTTAACAACATCCTTTCTCCTTGATCTCCGTCCTTTAATTTTTTTAAAAATTTAATTGAAAATTCTTAGCTTAAAAAACACACAATAACTTCTCGAAAAGGATTATAAGCCAGCTCTTATTATTACAGAGTTAATAATAAAATTATGATTGTATCAGACTTTAGTAAACTATTAAATAATAGCGACTAACATTAAGGGAGCGAATGGCGCAATGTAGGGAAGAAGTAGGAGAAAATTACTCCTAATTTATAATAATAATTGCTGAAAAACAACAGAAAAGGTCGTTAAAATTTTCATTGGATCATCACATTACATTATTATGTCGCGTCTTAACGAAGTTTATTCTCATTGGGTTTGAATTTTATTACATTGCCATCCCTCGATGAGAAAACCTTTAATAATTATATTGTGTTCTTTCATTGTATCTGCTTCATTGTAACCTCTTAATAAAAAATAAAATTAGGAGAATGATGTATTTTTTTAGCTGTCTTTTCCTTACGTTAGAAATAAACTTAACCCAGAACTAATCCTTATTCCTGGCATATCAACTTAAGTCTCTTTGAAAATTATACCTCCAAAGACGACTGAGTGTATCGCTCCAAGCCTGACGGTAGCCAGCATAGCCATGATGGTCTCTGGTATCAAAGGCATGTATATGACCACCCTGTCTCCCATCTTGACTCCACTGCTCGCTAGTGCCCCCGCCAGCAGGGAGACCTGAAACCAGTAGGGAAGATATACGAACTCATATATATACTTCGGTAGATAGAATCGCAGCATTTATAAAGCAGGCGCCAATACAGAAAGCTCTCTTTGGTGGTATGTTACCTTCTCTTGGAGCTCTGCGTAGGTGACCCTCCGAATGACATTGGACAGGGGACTGTCGTGGATCAGGGCAGTCCTGTTCCCCTTACCAGCTTCCACGTGCCTGTCAACTGCGTTGTAGCACGCGTTCAATTCCCCTCCAACGAACCTAAAAGTTGTAAAAATATTTTAACGATAATTAAATTGAAATATAATATTCATTAAATTGATTTAGTCTCATTGTCAGTCTATTTTCTAGTCACTGTGACTTTACTTCATGCAATTCTTGAATTAACGTCATGTGATTCCATATTTGTAAAAGCTGCACCTCTGCTTGTTTGATCGTGTGTGCTGGTATATATTTCATGTGTCTTATACATTTTATTTGAAGTTCAGAGTATATTTTTGTATATATTTCTTTAATGTTAGTTTCTCATATCTATTGCATATAACGATAAGGAAAAGGTTAACGAAAAGGTTTAAAGAAAATATTCAAGATTGCTCCTTCAAACTTTAACTAAGAAACGTATATTTTCTGTTGCTTTCTAAAGGCCGTTTAACATTCGCAGGTAAGTTTCTTGAATCAGAAAAGACTCCATTATCGGGTCTTACCGTGCGTTAATGCTATTGTGTGCAAATTGTTTTTAATATCACTGCGCTTTGTTCGGAGAGAGATGCATCTATTGAACACTACTGGCAATTTTCTGATTTATAACATCTTGTATGATAAAATAAAAATACCATACTTCATTAAGAGATAGTTTCATTTACAAAACTCAATTATCATCAAATATTTGCAATGGTAGTTATGACACTTAACAAACTTCAAGCTTTAACGACGGGCCTTTTGAAAATTTTGAACCGATCTTTAAATGTTACCTATAATAATTACTTGTTATCATCATGTAGATTTGTTACCATTTCGTGAATGGTTCGTCCTTGTTGTCGAGAACCTTGGTCCATGGTGTGTACCAGTGCAGCAGCGAGCCTACTTCTCCCCACAATTCCTCAGGTTCTTCGATGGACTTCCGGAATACTTCGAGGTAATCCAATGATACGTTGTTTACTTCTGCTTCATCTGAAAGGAAGGAATCTATGTTAGTTCTTTTCCATTATATTAACCTCAGCAACGGATAATGAGGAGTTTAAGAAGAGGGAATTTTATTAAAAGTTGTAAAGGGGGGCTGCAGCTCCTTTTACCTTTATTTCTTTCTCACAAATGGCATGTTACTTGTTCTGCATTTGTCCTTTAAGTTACTTTCTTAATTTTAGTAAAGTTAAATTATATCTTTAAAAAAAAAAATTCCCAAATGGGGGGTAGGCTACAGCCATACCCATAGGCATACCTCCGGATCCGCTTATGACCTGAGATCACTGATTCTAATAAATGGTTCCTTTTTATGGTGATGCTTCCACCCAAATTTTTTCGACACTTTTTATTATGAAAAAACAAATGAGGTTGGTTTTTTCTTGCTATCTTTTTGACCTCTCTCATGACAAATTCTTATCGAAATAAAAAAAAATTGTACTTGATTTTGGAATAAGGATTACTTCTAATAACTCGTAGCATTAACCTCTAGATCTCATTCTCTTATGAATAAAAACATTCGGTAAACTACTGTAAGATTTTTGCGACTTATCAAAAATTTCGAATGTTTTTTGCTAAGCGACAATTAGATCAAGTTTCATCTATTTATCTATATAAATAAAGATGAAATTCTGTTTGTTTGTTCTTTATAGAAATCCATACCGTTTGTCCTAAATTCTAAAAATTTCGCTCAGTGGTTCTTTCAGACCAGGTGCGAACACCTGTCCATATTAAAATTGCATAACTTCAGCCGATCTCTGGGTATATTCTTTATTGTTATAATAATCGTTTTGATCTCGCTTTACATTGGTTTTTTTACGAAATCGACCGTTGAAGAGGCCAACAAGGCCCTGCAAGGCCGTTCCTCCAGAACGGACCAGGGTCCACGTTTTAAGTCTGAACGATGCGACCCAACAGATTACTTAGTTATTAATACGTTTATTTTTTAAAAATGCCTTCCAAGAAGATTGGAAGCTAAAAAACAACGTCAAATACGAGCAGATGAAACTCCTGACGAACATCAAACATACCTCGAATTCCAATTGTCCCCAGAGATATGCCCTTTGATTTCAAAAGAGTACAATTCCCAGTTCGGGTCGCATTTGCGATGACTATATATAAAGCTCAAGAGCCATCACTGAGGGTAGCTGGTATGAATTTGGATTCCCCATGTTTTTCTCATGGTTAGCATTACGTTGCATGTTCTAGAGTAGGTTCACCTGAAGATCTAATTATATATGCCCCATAGGGTAAAACTAAAAATTTAGTATATCCGAAAGCTTTAGAATAATCATCTATTAGTGCTATTTTTGTTGTATTTTTTGTTTATAGAACTGTTCACATTTATTAGAGAAATGAAATTCCCCGGGTGAAACCGGGATATACAGCTAGTTTCTTATAAAAGCAAATATTCAACCTAGCTTTATAGTTTTTAGATTCATGTAATTTGGTTTCTTGCATCTAATGCTTACATAAAATACCATGCTTCTTAATAATAATATTGTAATAGGCCTACATACTATTTCTCAAAAAAGCATACCGCATATAAATTTTTATTTTTCCATAGAAAAAATATTAATAAAAAAAATTTATCATTCTTATTTTTAGTCTGAGTCGGCCAACAGATTGATAATTCTATCTAGTTTTCCAACAAAGCTGTAATACTTGTTTCGTAGATGTTTGTTGATTTCTTAGATAAAATGAATATTGAGCAGAGTCAGAAAACCAGAATATAGAAACTTTTTATAGTTATATAATTTCTTATTTATTATCGAACTAATCCTTACTTCTGAAGTGTGAAAGGTAATATAATAAAATATAGTTA
The DNA here is from genome assembly GCA_911387785.2 of Aelia acuminata. Taxonomy (NCBI): domain Eukaryota; kingdom Metazoa; phylum Arthropoda; class Insecta; order Hemiptera; family Pentatomidae; genus Aelia; species Aelia acuminata. The sequence continues at coordinate 92,430,680 of OU426982.1, forward strand.
ATGTAATATGATATAGTTTTTATTTGGGCTCCATTCCATTGTTCCAATTATTTTTTTGCAAGATGACAATTTTCTTTTTTCGCTTCAAAATGCAAAGCAAACCATGTAAATGGGGCAATTAAAAGAGTTACGGACTATTTTATTTTTTTATTTATTCCTGACCCTGAGTTTTTCTACCGTTATATCCGTTCATATCACTAATGCAAAAAATAAATCCCAATGGAATACAAAAAATGTTCCTTTCTGTTCAGTTTGGAAGGCATTTTTTTTATAAATAAAATTTGAAAAACTTCAGGGTGGACTTGTAAATATTCCACTGTAATTCAAAGTAGGCTACTAACTATGTGTAATGATGTTTTTTGGGTAAATTTCACCGGAAGAGATTTGTTTATTTCGATAAAGTTTTATATTACAACGAGCAGACCCGGCGAAGCGTTCCTGTGGCTCAGTAGCTATAATGCGTTGAATTAATTATATCCTATTCTTTTTAATGCAGTCAAATCAAAATTCACTGATAAAGATAAAAACGTTTCAGTTAATCTATAAAACTACGGGATATAAAACGCCAAATTTAAATTGTTTGGTAAAGAATTTAGAAGGGTTAGAGTTTTTATTTTTTACTTCTCCTATTTGACTACAGTATTAATGATCCATTCATTTAGCACGTACTGGATTATTTCAGCAGAGGCGATGTGGAATAGGTTTTAGTACAATCACAATAGGCAGTTAGCCAAAATGTACCAAATTAATCTTTTGCCGTAATACATCCTTCCCGCCTTCCGAGCTATCCTCTGCAACAACAAAGCTTCAGGATGATTTAAATCGAATTAGTCTCTGGGCAGAGGCTAACAAGTTGAAGCTGAACGCAGAAAAAACGAAAGCAATTTTAATAGGCTCCAATTACCTCCTTAAAACCGTCCCTAACATCCCTACCCTGCTCCTAAATAATAATCCCATTAAATTTTATCCAATTGTCAAAAACCTCGGAGTGACCTTTGACCAAACCCTTTCCTGAAAAAACCACATCTCCAATATTTCCCGCCGTACCATTCCTACCCTAAAGCAATTAAATCACCTCCGAAGCCTTTTACCACCTGAAACACCTAGGCTCCTGGTCACTTCCCTGGTATTTCCCCACTTTGACTATTGTTGTGCGGTGTATGGGGGTGTCTCTGGGGATCTCGAAGCAAAACTAAAACGTTTATTCAATTGTTTCGTACGTTTTATCTTTGGGGTCCCAAGAGACGTCTCCGTTTCGCCTTTATACGAAAGGTTAAAGTGGTTATACCCATCCTACCGCCGCAAATATTTCCTGGCCTCTTTCCTTTTCCAAGTAATCCGATCCCGCCGTCCTTCATACATCACCGAACTTCTCCATTTCAAATCCTCTGTCCATTCCCGCAATACCCGTTCCAGGTCTTCAGATCTATACACTCCGGCCCACCGGACGTCAGCTTTTGAAAGATCTATCATTATCCGGTCCTTATCCCTATGGAACTCTATCCCCCCTTTTATTCGTCATTCCAACACACTCCCTACCTTTAAATCCCGCCTGTTCAATCACTTCCTCTCCACCCAGTTTCCCGAACAATTGTAAACAGTTTAACTGTAAATTGGTATAGGCCTTTATTATTTATTTATCTTTAAAATATATGATCCATTTAGTGTATGTGTAAATAAGTGTATATAAGTTATTTTTCATTTCAAGTCAATAAGGATTTACTTAGTTTTAATTTTTTTTTCTTTTTTTTATCACAAGAAGATTTCCCCAATGTTTATAATTTTTTCTCAGTTTTTTTTTTATTTTATTATTTTTTCATTTTAATTTGCTCTATTTGTTTTGTTTTTTATTATTACTCTAAGGCACTGAAGCCTATTATACTCGTATGTATCTGTACAATTTGTTCCTGAGGGACTAGTTCCCGGGACAATCAATAAAGAGTTTATTATTATTATTATTATTATTACATATAAATTAAATTAAGAATATAACACGTGATTATATGAGACATCGTAACAATAGGTTCTACCTGTTTGAGGGTCATGAAAAGGGAGCACGGAGCGGGAGAAAGCTCAAACCACAGTAGTACTTCTTACAGTACTACTTATCAAAACACAAAAAATTAATTTTATGAATAACGTTAATTAACGATGACGTTAATTAATAACTTTTTATAATAATAATTTACATTTGTTTGTTTTAACGTCACTTTATGCCACCAAGGCTAATCGAACGATGCTACACTGGGATGGCATAGAAAAGAATTTTTTACTCCCATTAAAAAATCCTAGGGCCACCTCGGGACGCGAACCCGCGACCTTTAGTATTGTAGGTTTCTATGCTAACCACTACACCACAGGTGACCCCATAATTTACATTTTTTTTAATTTTTAAAATTTACCATCACTATTATTGTTATATTTATTTCTCTTATTGTAGTGCTAATAGGTGCACAATGATTTTGGTTACCCATTCTTTCGCTAAAATAAATAGATGTTTTCCCCATGTTCTGATGTTTTCCCCACACGTGAAAAGGCGACACATAATTACACATGGGGAAAACATAAATTTTCCTAGTCTAAGCTGGAAAAAAAAATGGCTACTGGATGCTTAACAGCCCTAAATATCGAAAGAAAGTGAAGTGTTGTGTCAATATATCAACTTACACCGCCATCTGTTGAAAATTTATAGAACCTACAAATAATCACGCTCGATTGCAGTATAATAAAAATTTAATTTGCAATAAAAGAAAAAATCGAGATAAACAATATCTTATTTTTTAAGTTGGTCACAATGAGCCAAATTTTATAAAGGTCGGTTTAGTAGTTTCTGATTTTACCCCCGACAAACATCTTGACACGAGATTTTTATAAATAAAAAGATTAGGATAAGCCACAACAAAGTATGGACAGGTTTAGCTATTAAATAAATAAATTTCTATATTTTATGTCTCGGCCCCAAAGCGTCAATAAAGAGTGTTGACCCGTGGGAGGGGGGGGGGGGGGGGGTTGATGGCCCAGGCTAATGTATTGTCAAGAATCCTTGGGCTCGTAATATGTTTTTTATAACTATTTTCACCAAAAATTGTTATTGATATTAATTAAAATCATTACCGAAAATCCGTACTCGTAATCCCTACTTTATACGTACTCGTAATAATTACGTAATCCCTACTTTTATGTTAATTTCTTTCAAAGATACTAAAATATAGGTTTTGGAATCAATGTTGGAACAACTGAGCTATGATTTATATATATTTAATTTTTTTAATATCGTATTTTTCTAATTCGAATGTTCACGAACATTTTCTTATTAATAATATATGGATATAAATTTATATAAAATTTTCTTATTAATATTTTATGGTTATAAATTTATACAATTGATAAAATTAAGCCATTGAAGTTGTCTGGCGCAATGGAAACAAGTTAGTTTAGTTAGTTTTGGTCAATGGCAAACCTTTACCGGGAGGGGGCTGTCTATCATCAACCCCCCCCCCCCCCTCACTTCCAGCTAATTACCTACACAGATATCAAAACTTGGCCATTGCTCCACTACTACTTTACTCATCCAGCTACTCAACAACACATTTCTCAATAGATAAATATATTTTGAAGCTAGTGGCTAGAATTATTTATCTAATGATATAATAATGATGTAAAAATAACGATATTTTGCATCGATACTATTAATAGTATAAAATTTTTTCTTTTGTGAAATCCAGCTCCTGTAGAAAGAACAGGACGCTTTTTAACATTTAAAACATGAAAAATGATGTTTTCGCTTAACAACCGTTAGGACGCCATTTTATACTGTATAACAGGTTGGAAGAATGGAAAATTAGTTTTTGTATCATACCTCAAGAGTTTTTAGGAAAAAAAAATTTATTGAATTGAAGATTTGTTTAAGTTTAAGAAGTAATGAAAAAATAAGTTTTCTTCTTATTTTTATTTTTAGGTTTTAGTTTATTATTCCAATTATTTACTTTCATATGATACATTCAACTTAATAAGAGTAACAATTTAAACATATCTGATCAGTAAATTTAAATTGGCATTTTGTAATTTAAACATTGTTTGAAACCAAAGCTTTTTTAAGTTAGAAATATAAATAATGTGACAATATTAAATTTAGCCTTATTAATATTGTAAGTGCCCTACAATATCAAATTATATGGCACATGGGTGGTGTAGAGAATATCATTTTTTCCCTTAAAAACAAATTTTGGGGTTTTCGATAGTACTTTCAGTAGGTAAAAAAATTTGGTGCGATGCGCGCAACACACAACATTCACTTACCAACTTACTTTGACAACTTACTTCAATTAGAAATTGACGTTTTATGTTAAATGCCATTTCTCAAAGTCACACAATTTTCCTCATTTATTTACTAATTTTTGTTTTTATTTGCTCTTTAAAGTACACTATTTTTTTTTAATTCTTAAATAAAACTTTCTACTTGTGATAGTTCGGAAATGATTTTTTTCATATTTCATACTTAGCCATTTCTTATTTTTAGGCGAAACTAGATACAGATAATTTCTCCATATAAACTAAAACGAAGGTACTTTATAGAAAAACAAAAAAGGTCCCTTTCCCATTTATGCACCCTCAGAACATTTTAATAACGATAAAGCTTACCTGATGTTCAGTGAGTATCAAGTATTCTTTAATATCAGGTAAGCTTTATCATTATTAAAATGTCCTGAGGGGGCAAAACTGGGGAAGGGACCTTTTTTTGTTGATGACGAGTTTAATCAAAATTGCTAAAGCTATTTTTAAGAAAATCGAAATAATCGTAAAAATGGGGGAAAAAGTTATGAAATAAAGTTTATTAGTTCGAAATAGACGTTTCGATTGGAAATTACCATTTTATAATTGCCACATTCCTGTCTGGATTAATCCACATTAATTGGTCGAGAGGAGGTTGCTTCAATATTTTTATGTTTCAGCCTGAGAAAGTACGGTACATCGGAAGTACTATAATGCAATTATTTTCTAATAGTGACTAGCTTATTTTCCGTCATTTTAGATTTCTGGATATTATGGAATACCTACTCTTGTTTTAATCCTGTAACATTAAAATACAGATAAATCTTCTCAGAGAAAACTGATCTTTGATAAAGGTCCTAAGTAAATTTTAAAAGTCCCATTGAGGTTTGTTTGTTTAACGTCCATTTTTATGCTACTAAGGCTAATCGGACGATGCTACAGTGGGAGTCCCAAATTTTGCCTATCCAGGTATAATTAGGATAGGGATCTTTAACGAGTAACTGACATCGTACAGGCTCGGGACCTCCATTTTACGTCCTATCCGAGGGACGGCATAGCTAAGGATTTTTTACTCCCATTAAAAAATCCTAGGGCCACCGCTGGAATTGAACCCGCGATCTTTTAGTATTGTAGGTTGCCATGCTAACCACAACACCACAGGTGACCCCGGTCCCATTGAGGACTCCCACTGTAGCATCGTCCGATTAGCCTTAGTGGCATACAGTGACGTCAAACCAACCAAACAAATTTATAATCAGTTGCACTAATGTGGCTTGGTACATGAGAACCCGATTTCAGGAAATTTAATAATGTTCTCATGCAAAAAACGGCTGATTTTTGATGGCCGAAATATCAAACAAACAAAGTTTAAAGGTCCATACTTTGTTGGTTATGAAAATAAAATTGGGCTCAGCTCGAGCCCTATGTAAAAGGAATGAAAAATGTAAAATTTTATTTTGTGGACTCTACAAATTGCAAGGGTATGAAACAATGAAAATTACCAAAGTAAGTATTAAATTCTCAGCTTTATAGCGGTATACATTATTTTATTTTCAGCTTGTCTTGTCTTATAATAATGGAATTAATGTAGTAAAAGTTATTATAGTCCCTGTATATAAACTTACCTGTATTTTTATGACGTGTTAGCAATAAAAAGCAGTAAAATGTCATCACAACTGTTGTGTTAGTGCGTGCCGTCGCTGTAGTAAGTTCTAGTGGTGTCAGATTTATCAATAAATTACTTTGTGGGGTCCATGTTTCATCTCTCTTGATCAAATTAGATAAAGTTCTTGGTACAGGTTCAACAAATGAACGAAACCTGGTGATGGTGCTCGATTATATTATGTCTGTAAGAAGTACAGATGATGATATTCTCTTTCTCCAAATTGAACGAGATTTCTTTGATGTTTTAATCCTTAAAAAAGAAAGAAACATAACTGCAAGTTCTAATCAAAGATTATTTAAAATTTCCCGGGATCCGATCCTTTCGCTGATTTATGGCTGTAGTAGAAAAAAAAACGAACAATGTTATAAAACATCAGAGTGGTTAAAATGTGCAGAGATTTCAACATCAAAGAATGTCTCATTCAATTCGGAGGAAGAGGACATCATTGCCTGCACTGACAGAAAATCGGTAAAAGTAAATTTTAATTTCATTGGGCGTAATTATTTTTAAGTTTGAGCTAGATTATTCACACACAGACCACAATAGTTATTCGGACTCAGGTGGCCCCAAAACGTGTATTTCAGTTGAAAACTGGAAGTCAAAAATTTTCACGATTGCAATACTTTCTCTTATTATATATATTTCATATACAGGTAATTTTAAAGTAAAAGTTCAACCAAGCTATTGCAGATGTATTCAATTTCCCTAGGTAAGCATTAAATTAATTTTAAACGAAAATTAGAGGAAAACACGACTTCAGTGACTTGTTATTTAACTAATTAATTCGTATTTCCTTGTAGGAAATCCTTCCATATATCACTACATCCGTATTCACCAGGAATTTTCTCCATCCAGCACTGATGTCTATCTCAATTCCTTGCTTATCCATTGTGTAATTGGTTTCGATTTTCTCTGTCTTTTTGTTGCAGATGTAAATGTTCATCGATATTTATAAACGATGATTTAAACCAATTCAACTCGAAGTAGGGGGTGGTCTGTATATTTTTCCAGACTTTGGTCATCAGATCCTGATAGATTTTGCCAGTTGCTCCTAATTTAATTTTTAAGTTAAACAAGGATGTTTGTGATATTAAGTTTTGAAACCGTGACTTAGAAATGGAACACTTTTTTACTTATGCTTCATACGGATTTATAGAGAATTTATAGAGAAAAACTGCTCTAACAGCAAAAAATCTTTAACTTGCTTTATTATTTGTATTTCAACCGCAAACATATAAGTATAGCCAACTCTGCACAGTATATCTTGATCAAAATTAATCACTTTTTGCTAACAATATCAGTGACAGTTAACTTATACTGATAGACCTGTATTAGGTGACTTTACATAAGCTGAATATACTTTTTCTGTAACGCATTAGGAATATATATATTTTGTAATATATATTGAATTTTGATTTTGAAATATATATATATTTTGTAATATTTTGTATATATTTTTTTGAATATATATTATTTTGTCCTTCTTTTTCTTGGTAATGCTTTAAAATGTATTCACATCTCAAGTTTACAAGTAATAATTAAGTATATGTGTTTATTATCTAATAGTTTCTAAGAAAGAGGTTGTCTTTTTTTCTTCTTTTACTTTATTTTATTTATATTGTCTTTTATATCTTCCTTTTTCCTTAACTGTACTTTTTTAATATCTTGTATCTAAAAACCGTGAAATCCCTTTTAGTCATAAACAACCAATCTCCCCCCCCCCCCCCCCGGATTTTTAACTTAGTTCTCTCCTTCTGGAGACTGAAAGTTAGTTTTAAACGTGCTTTTGAACAGGCTAATCAATTCTTATTAATCACAAATTAATTATCCCTCGGTGCCCTGCTGTTTTGATCTCCTAGGAAAGGCATTCCATGGAATACCGTTCATCAGCTGCGATAAAGGCGACATCGTGGGAGCTCTAAGGCAAAATTAACTTCTAATTATAAAAACCTATTTAAAATGCTTTGTAGATCCCTTATGAATTTCCCACTCGAATGCACCTTGCTCAAGCTCGATAAAGTCATTATGAGCTTTAATACAACAATGAAAGGCGCTAAGTTGAAAAGCTGTTTAGTGGAGGGGTAAACAAAAGGGTTTACTCCTTTCTCCTATCGCCATTTTTTTTTTTTTTTTATCTGATAGGTAATTATGGAGTAAATTATTCATTGTTTAGCGCACAGCAAAGCTGTTTGGCAAAGGATGGTTATATATATTTAAATGTGACGAAAATTAGATTGCGACCGGTGAAAGACAAAGCGTCGATGAATAATACATATTGAGGCTGGTCAGCTGGGGGTTACTTGGTTTTACTAATATCTTCTTCTATCATAGCAGAGAAAGGCACATATCCTCCGTTGTGTTTGAGCAATTTAATTATTCTTTCCCATTAGGACATTTCTATTCTTTTATTGTCTGAAATTACTATTATCTAATAATATCTCTACCATATCCTGCATGACACTCGAGTTAACCCAGATTCTTTAAAAAAAAAACCCTACCGCTAAAACCAATGTAGGATCGTGGGCTTAGCACTGTGTAAGGAATTACCGTTTCCTCGTCAGCGGTAGTGCAAGGAGGTGATTTGACCGTGCTAAAACTCAACCACCAGGCTTTTTCGCCTTAATTTTTCTATTAAGGGTGGCTTTGACCCAGGAGGGTCTCTCGGCCACCGATACGATCTGTGATATTAAATATGTAACCCTTTGCACTCTGCACCGTTTCAGACGTTACTACCGGCAACTCGAGTGCAGTGAAATTTGGGTTATATGTATTTGTAAACCTTCAACAATACTTAGTTACAAAAAAAAATCAAAATTTATTTTTTCTAATTTTATATATATAGGTATATATTTTTTATAATTTTATTTTAATCTCAAAAAATATTTTTTTACTTTCACTTACGTATATATGAAATATATAGTAAGGAAAGTATTGCGATCGTGAAAAATTTCGACTTCCGGTTTTCAACGGAAATACACGTTTTGGGGTCCACTGAGTCAAATTACCAAGTCCCGCGAAATGGTCTGTGTGTGTGTGAACAGACTAGCTCAAAAACCATAAACCGTGCGAACCTGAAATTGGGTATTTAGTGTATGTATATGCCCGCGATGTGACAGCAAAAATTTCATCAAAATTGGTCAAAGGGAGGGGGTACTTTTTTAATAACTTTTTATGTTTTTTTCGATTTTCTCAAAAAAGGCTCTAACGATTTTAATTAAACTTCGTATTTGAAGTACTAATATGCCCGAGATATGACTGTAAAAATTTCATCAAAATTGATTAACCGGAGGGGGGACTTTACTTAATAAATTTTATATCATTTTCACGTGCTTTTTTTATTTACACAAAAACGGCTTTCACGATTGTGATCAAATTGGGTATTTGATGTATGTATAAGCCAAAGATGTGACAGCCAACATTTCATCAAAATTGGTCAAACGGAGGTGGCACTTTATTTCATACCCTTTTTTCCAATTTATAGCTTTCTATAAATTATCTCAAAAACGGGTTTAATTATTTTGATCAAATTCGCCATATTTAATGAAAATAAGGTGTTCTTTAATATCAGGTAAGCTTTATCGTTATTAAAATGTTCTGAGGGGGCTTAAATGGGGAAGGGGCCTTTTTTGTTTTCCTGTAAAGTACCCTTGTTTTTGTTTATATGGAAAATTAACTGTCTCTCATTAGCCTAAAAATAAGAAATGGCTAAATATGAAATATGAAAAAAATCAAGTAAACATATACAGGAGAAAAAAAGAAAAATATTCGGTCAACTCATAAAATACACAGAGCACACGCATGCGTCGGAGTACGCCTTTAATGACAGACCATTGTTCATAATTAAAGCCGTTCTGTTCATTTAATGGAAATTATTTGTTTCCATGGTAACTAAATGAAGTTTTCAACAACTAAATAGAGAATTATAAAATCAGACGACTTGGAGTATTATGCTTACATGGCCGAATTATCGTAAGTAAAATATTTTATTTAATAATAAAAAAAAATAGTATTTTTTATAGAGCAAATAAAAACAAAATTAAGAAATGAATGTGGAAAAATGTGTCTTTGAGAAATGGCAATTAACCAAACACATCAATTTCTAATTTAAGGAAGTTCGTAAGTGAAAGTTGTTTGTTGCGCCCACCCACCAGATTTTTTTTATTTCATATTAATTTCAAAATTTATTTTCTGCCCTGAAGGATATAAGTGTTCACCATCTGATTTATACCGGACTAATCTCAAACCTAGGAAAAAAATGTACAACGCGTGCATAATATAAGGTAAAATATTATTATAAATAGTAATGGCGCTTCTCGGGCGACGTTCGGGTTGCAGTAATGAATAGGATGACGCCTGAAAGGTGAGTTCGAGTGCAAATGGTTAATATTAATATTAAAAATTTCCTGCCTAGCGAGATTTGAACTCGGGACCACGAGGACAGCAACTCAAATGTCTTACCAATGAGCTACCCCGCTCCCGATTCTTTCAAAGAAACGTTCTCAAATTCACTCTTGGTTAAAATTAGAAATCGATATCGGCATCACGTGCAAGGAAACATGTAATAATACTCGACATCAATCCCGGATACACTCCCTGTAACCGAGAAAACCGTGCCTAAAAGGTGAGGACAACAATAACTAATGGTCAAAAGCTACCGATATTAATATGGGCAAATCAATTTCTTGGTGTATCGTCCTATCGATTACATCCACATCATTGGGGGCTTCAATCTATTTTTACCATAGCATAACACATATTAAAGTAAAATACATACTTATACATCCATAATGAATTTCTATAACTCAAACCATATGAGATAGGAACGAAAAAAAAACGAAATGTCGGCGTTAAATATATAATTGGCCGATTATCGGTATCGACAAAAACTTCTCCATTTTGAGATAACGGCACGAGATTTCAGAACTAACTTAATAGAATTCGGAGAATTGTCGAGAACTGAAAACATCCGCGAGTGTAGCATCTCCTTTTTAGACACGATTTGTGCTTGTGTAACTCCAACGGTTCCTTTCCAGCTAAGATCTGAGCTTTATTTAGATTACCGTTACATTGGTTCAAAAGGGGTAATTAACACCCTTTCCGGGGTCTAGGTTGAGACCCCACGTGTTATCAACATGTATGCTTTGACACAGGCAACATGTAATGACATGATATGATGTAAGATGTAAAGTCATTCCCGACATCTATTTGTTGTACGCTGATAAAAGTTAACGGACCTCAAATGAAATACAAATAGTTACATCAAGCAATTACAATCCAGTCATCATTATCAGGCACCGCACATGGCGTCTTCAACGCACCTAGGCGTCGCTCCATTTCTCTGTTTCTTGCTGAAAAATATGACGAATTTCCTGAAGATTCAATTGAAAGACTTAGACATCTTTTGCTTCTATTTGTTGTACCCTTCCTCATTAATAATTTCTCAATTGGTGAGTCTTCCCATCTTCTACCCAGCTCACAATAGTTTTGATTCAATCCAATACATAGGTTCATTAATATCGAACCGATTTAACATCCAATACAGTTGGAAACCAATTACCAGTTACCATCCAAACAGTTTGAGCTTAGTTATTGACCACTGTACATCTTTAAATAACTATCGGTCCAGGATGCTACTTTATCTGATAATAATTCGTCGAGTTCGCCTAGGATTTTTAAGAGATTTTTTTCTCTTGCAGGCAGATTGTTTACTTAAGAGTCTATGAAACAAATTATATTTCTGCTATATACTACTATATGTGATTGGAAATATTCATGAGATACAAGAGATATACGATGAAAACACTTGTTAATTAACCTAAAACATTTTTATTGTGGTTCATTGGTTTTTTATTGAAATCAATATATTTAAACTTATACATTTCGATAGCTGCTTTGTATTCTTTAGTCAAGGAAACCGCACATGGTAATCGAAACATTATTATTTTGGATCGATTTTAATATAATACCTCAGAAATAAAAGAACTTCATCGGAGTTCATAATTTTTACTTAACAACTGGTCGAGTTACAATACATGTTGAGCGGCATTGCGAATATATTCTTTTCTATCTTCATTTCGCGTGTCAAGAGACGTTAGGGTTGAGAACAGAGCTATGGAAGGAAAGGGTATTGTCCATCTGGGAGATATAAGCTAAAATGAAACAAAAGTAATTTTCTCACAGTACACCAGCCTGAATCGGTCCTTTTATAGGGTTTTCCTATAGGGGGGATGTTCCACAAGAAGGAAGATCGGAACGATTATGGTTTCAGTTGCTGCATAGGGAAAATGCAAATGCATCTTTTTAGCTAAAATAATATATATATATATATATATATATATATATATATATATATATATTATTTTTTTTATAAAATAACTTATTTTAGCTAAAAAGATGCATTTGCATTTTTTTTTCATTCAAATTCCATGTAAGGAATTTGAACCTACCGCTCTACAACCCAGTTAATATTTTGGGAGATCTAATATCTTCGTCTGGCGTTAGTGTGTCAATAGCACGATTTTCTTGCTAAGAGCGCTTTAAATTACTGTTAGATAATGTTTTTAGGAAACTTTTAGTTTTTTTATTTAATTAATAATACAATGAACATAATCAATGTGTGGCTTCAAGCTTTGCGCTTATGTCCACATTTCATATGATTCCAAAGAAAATCATGAAGTTAGAGTTAACAATAATTATTTTACATAAATGAGGAAAACAAAAAAAAACCTCATACATAGCATAAGCTTTTAGTTTCATAATTATGTAGCTTAGATAATATTAAATTGAAAAAAAAAATATTGACCTACGCTTATTATAGGTATTATATAGTAAAGTTAAATAGTTAAATAAAAAAAAAACATGACTTGAAATCCCAGACCGTTTGTTGGAACAAACTAAGCGGTTGGAGCTAACTGTTTGTGTCTAGATTTATCGACCCCATCTACGGCATTCCACGAGATTCGACAACGTTCTAGACCCTCCTTACAACTTTATATAAGGGGCGATTGATTGAGCAGTCAGAGTCTTAGTCTGTGTCTTGACTGTGAAGCTCAAGTCACATGATTTGTGTTATATAAAGTTATCGTTTTTGTAATCTGCTCGAATATTTATGTTGTGATAATTCGTTTGGAATTGATATTATACATTTTTGTTTAATAAATATTTGTTGACCCACAGAAGTGTTACAATATATTGCTAATGATTTTCTAAATTCAAGATTGAAATTTAAGATATTCGTTCTTGTGTACTGAAAATAGGCAGGTAGAACTTAAATTGACTAAACCTGGCAACATTTTCAGAATATTTCTTTGAAAAGTCTTTCATAGTGTTTCAAGCAAACGGCAGTGAAAACAGAAATGGTCAATATTCAATCTGTATCTTCGAAAGCAGTTGGAATCGACTTGATTATCCCCGAATATCGAAAAATCGAATAACGGCAAAACCCGACCTCTAAAGAAATAAATAATTTATTTTATAAACTCTTGTACCAAGAAGTTACAATGAATTCTAGCCATAAATGCAATGAATCATTCATTCAAATATCTATTTGGATTCATGCTGAATCAACCAGATTTTTACTTTCACTTACCTATAAATGAAATATATAGTAAGGGAAAGTTTTGAGATCATGAAAAATGTCGACTTCTTTTTTTTTTTTTTTTTTTTTTTTTTTTTTATGTTTTTCATGTTGTTTTTTTTATGTTACTGTTAAATGAATTATCACCTAAACATTAAGATATCCTGTTTGATATGGACTCCAAAAGTGATTTAGATTCTATTGCCGAATTTAATTAATTAGGCAGAACGTGAGAAGTGTGGCGTACATTCGCTGCGGAATCCATGTTCTGATGTTCAATGAAAACGCACAAACCCACCTTAATAAGGTATGAATGTAGGTTTTTTTAACTACATTACCTAACTATTATAAAAGAATTCGCATTGTAGTATGTACCTGAAGTATGTATTTAAAAGTTTACGGTGATTCCCCGAGAAAGTATTCAAGTTTTACATGTGCTAAGCAGGTTCTCGTACATGAGTGTTAACCATGCGGGTGTAAAAAAACATAATTAGCATACCTCTAAAAGTAAACAATCAAAGCTAGAAGAAACTCAATACCTTATTGAAGGCCCAAAGTTTTATATTATAGCAACAAGAAACCTCGTGACAATTTATTTGAGAATATAATAAAACTTCCATTAACTGCCAATTATTTGTCCTTTAATTCTTATTAATCGTTAACATTATATAAAAAAAATACCACAAAACAAAATAGTACGGTTTTTTTAACAATTCAGCCCCTCTACCTTGTTTCAGCTTTTTTCAAATACTTCGTCTTGGCTTCATTGATGACCAAGTTAAGTTTTTGGCTTCTTCTTCAAGAGCGAGGAACGATTCTCTGAGGGCTCGTTCAGATCTGTCAATAATGTAGTCGTCCGCGTGTCCCAATAACTCCACCGTTTTATCAAAAAGTGTTACCCTGATTTGGATGCTTGATTGGTGCACTAGTTATTCCCCCGCAAAATTAATAATGAGGCATACCAGAGTGCGTTCATGTCTCAAAGCACAGTTTGTTATAAGTGGTTCATAGAGGTCGGGTCCGCACCGTAAGAATAAACTTTTTAGCACTTTTATATCCTATAATAGCTTTAGTTTATAATTTACCTATAATTTAGCTCCTGCCAAGTACCACTGTCTTAGCTGACTTGTTGGAAGCAAGAAAAAGTTGGTGTGAAAAACTTTGTTTGTTTGTTTAACGTCCATCTATGCTACTAAGGCTAATCGGACGATGCTACAGTGGGAGTCCTAAATTTTGCCTATCCAGGTATAATTAGGATTGGGATCTTTAACGAGTACCTGACATCGTACAGGCCCGGACCCTCCATTTTACGTCCTATCCGAGGGAAGGCATAGCTAAGGATTTTTTACTCCCATTAAAAAATCCTAGGGCCACCGCGGGAGCGAACCTGCGACCTTTAGTATTGTAGGTTGCCATACTAATACCGGTAATAGGTGACCCCGGTGTGAAAAACTATTCACTTTCCTGTCCCGTAAAATTAGGCATATAGCTGCTTTAAAATCTAGTGTCCTAGAGAGTCAAAGGAGACTGAACACTTTTTCCTAAACTTTCTTCTCCAAGACAAAATGGCAAGATTTTTGGTTTTTGATGTATCCCATTTTAGCTAATGTTTAGGGTAGATTATTAATAAATTTCAAAGGTTTTTTCATACTTTTATAGACTACTCACTTTGAAAATCTAACTAGAATGAAGTGTTCGCTAAAATCTCTACTTTGCTTCTAATATTGCGAAATATCTATGAAAAATAATGTTATTTGTAGAAAACTTTGTTACATAAACCGTAATAACACATCAGTCTGTTAAGTTTTCTCCGTAAAAACAAAGCAATAAATGCGTCTATGTTTGTTAGTGGGTTAGTACATGCATAGAAAGCAAAACTTAGCAGCTGCTTGAATCAGATCTAGAATCATTGAGGCACATTTGCAACACATAATCCCCAATTTTTAATTTTTTTTTTTTTGGTGATATGCTCCTAAGGGTCCTAATATTGATTTTTTCTTTTTTTTTGGGGGGGGGTTATATTCCGAAATTATAATTATTTAATAACCTTTATGTAGTTATAATTTATTTAAGTTATAATCTCTTGTAATGTTATAATGCTATAAGATATGAGTCTATCATCATCACCATCACACCACTTCAACATCACCCATCTGGACTCATCTACAAGATCAACTCACCATGACCATCCTGCACAACGGTCAACATCAACAACTACATGAACAGAGGTAAATTGCTTTACGTATTTGAAATCAAAATACCCCCATCATATATCCCACTTGAACCATTTTTCCCACCTCCACAAAAACCTCGCTAACAAAGAACAATCACTAATTTTTCTATTAAAATGCCGTAAATCATCTATTATATCTAAATTTATTTGTAACCTGTCCAAAAATCTTAAATTAAATTACAAACTAGACAAAAAAGTCAATACTATAGAGTCTAAATTCAAAAAATCTACGCTAAATATATTTATTAAAGATAGCCTTTTTTCAACCGGTGACATAAAACAAAAAATTAATCAATTACATAATTCGCTTTCTACACATTTCTCCGTTGAAGACATCGCGCTATTGAAATCTGCAACCCAAAAAATATTTACCCATGCTAAATCAACCAAAAAAACCTACCTCAGGAAAAAGTTCACCCAACTTATCAGTTATTCTAACACCGTTAAAATTTATCCTACCGGCAATAAAGAGTGGGTCCACAATATATCCTCCACACACATTCCTTCCAACGTTAACAAAATTCTTAGTCTAGGACCCAATTTCACCACCCCTAAATCTAATTCCAAACACCTTATCCCCCCACTCATCACAGACATCGAACACATACACCGAGACAACATCTTAACCCGTGACGAAGATGTCAGAGAGATGACGCGTACTAGGATTTGCAACATTATTACCAATTACCTTTCACAGAAACCCACCCGTTCATCTCCTTTCTCAACCCAATTCTATAAAGACCTATCCTTCACACGTTCATTCCTAAATACTCATAACCAAATCATTGTACCGGATAAAGGTACAAGACACCGTGCGGATAAAGGTAACATAACTGTCATTATGGACCGCGCAGATTACAATGATAAAATTACCACTCTTCTCTCAGACACGAACACTTATCGCCCCAGTAAACGTGACCCCACACCTTCTCTCACTACAAAATTCAACCAACATCTCAAACATCTCCTTGATACAAAACAAATAAATACCCCTACTTACAGATCTCCTATAATTCTACTGCTCCCCGTTGTTACGGTCTACCAAAAATCCATAAACCCGGTAATCCCATCCGTCCCATAATTTCAAATATCAATTCTCCCTCCACTAAGCTCAGCAAATTCTTTCTCCCTCAATTACAATCCCTTAGTCATAACAATCCATACGACGTAAAAAATTCCTTCCATCTCTTGGAACAATTAAAAACCATCAATATTCCCGATAATTTTATCTTAGCCTCTTTCGACGCCGAGAGTCTTTTCACTAACATCCCGACGGATCGTGCCTACCAATTCGTTGAAGAAAAATGGAACTTTTTAGAATCCCATAGTAAACTCAATAAATCTGCCTACATTGACTCCCTTGCTTTATGCTGTAATTCTGGATATTTTAGTTTTCAAAATAAATATTTTCTCCAAACTTCTGGCCTTGCAATGGGTAGCTGTCTAGCTCCCGACCTCTCCAGTATTGTCCTCAACGACCTCCTTGATTCTGTAATACCTAAATTCCCCAACGATATTTTTTTCATTAAAAAATATGTAGACGACCTCCTATTGTTTCTCAATCCTAACTCTATCACTGATATTCTCGCCGCCTTTAAATCCTACCATCCACGTCTCCGTTTCACTATAGAATTGGAAACCAATTGTACCCTTCCATTCCTAGATATTTCCATTACCAGAAACCCGGACCATTCTATATCCACTAATTGGTACACCAAACCCACTTATTCTGGCCGACTCCTTAACTATTTTTCCCAACATCCACATCACCAAAAGATCAACGTCGCAAAAAACCTCATCTACCGTAGCCTGACCTTGTCCGATCCACAATTTCATTGTCATAACAAAATCCGCCTGAAAAATATCTTACAATCTAACGATTTTCCGGAGCACTTAATAAAAACACTTATCAATAACAATGCTAAAACTCAAAATCTCTCTAACAACTCTTCACAACCTCCGATTTCTACTTTCCAATACAGATCTATCCCATATATCCCCATTCTCTCAAACAAAATTAAAAATCCTTCTCATCGAGTTTCCCACACATGCGCCTAGTATTAAAAAATAACAAGAAATTAAAAAATCTTTATACAAAACTCAAAGACCCTGTACCTCTCCTAGACGAGTGTAATGTAGTTTATCATATCCAGTGCTCCACGCCTAAATGCAACAGTTGCTATATCGGTGAAACCAGAAATTACTTTAAAAAACGTATTTATCAACATTAATACAGTATTTCCACACGTAATTCGTCTACATCTAAATTAGCAGAACATGCCATTGCCCACAACCATTCCTTCGACTTTGAGAACCCCTCCATATTAGCTACTGTATCTAACCACTATAAACGTCTCCTCTCAGAATCCATTTTCATCCATCTAGAAACAAATAACCCGGTAAATTACAAAACAGATAAAGAGATAATTTCATCCACTTATTCTAACATCTTCCGCATCCTCAAATCCTAGTTTTGATTTCATAGGTACCTGCAATTATCTCTGTACCTCTTGTACTATTATTATTTTTTGTATTGTATGCTTCTTTCTGTATATTTTCCAAATTTCTATGCATTGTTACATTATGTATTATCTCATTTTTATGTTATTATTGAGTCCAGACACAAATAGTTGTATACAATACCATCTACTTTGTTAGTTTTTAAATATTTTTGTTCACTCAGTTGTCATGTGCCTTCACTTCAAAAGCGTTGAATTTCCCCGTCATAAACCTTTGAAGTCGGCAAACTAACCCCCTACCACTACCTCTCACCTTATTTTTACCTTTAGTCTTAGTATCCACCTGGACTCAGTAGGTAAATATCAGATTCTATTTTATCTTGTTAACCAGCCTCTTATTTTAATATTCATGTATACACCATCTTTTATATTAATATCAGTTTTGTAATGTATCCATTTATTGTCACCCTCTAGCATAGTTACTCATATATTTGTTTTCTTTTAGCCCTGATGAAGATCCACAAGTTGGATCGAAACGTTGGCTTACCATAATAAAATCATTGTAAACTGAAAATCCTGACCATCATTTAACCTATCGTAATACATTTTCTATCATTTTCACTTGTTTTTTTTATTTACCCCAAAACGGCTTTAACGATTTTGATCAAACTGGGTATTTGATGTATATATATATGCCAAAGATGTGCTAGCTAATATTTCATCAAAATTGGTCAAACGGGGGGTTGCAGTTTTTACCTTTTTTTGGATTATCTCAAAAACGGCTTTAATGATTTTTATCAAATCCGTCGTGTTTAATGAAAATTAGGTGCTCCTTAATATCAGGTAAGCTTTATTATTATTAAAATGTTCTGAGGGGGCTTAAATGGAGAAGAGGCCTTTTTTGTTTTCCTAAAAAGTACAAGTACCTTTGTATTTGTTTCTATGGAGAAATTATCTGTCTCTCGTTTCGCCTAAAAATATAGTGGAGAAAAAAAGAATATATACAACTCATAAAAGCCGTTCTGTTCATTTAATGGAAATTATTTGTTTCATGGTAACTAAATGAAATATTCAACAAGTACAAAGAGAATTATAAAATCAGACGACTTGGAGTATTATGCTTGCATGGCCGAAGTATCGCAATTAAAAACTTTAATTTAATAATAAAAGAAATTAGTGTTGTTGTTTTTTTTGAGCAAATGAAAGCAAAAATAAGAAATGAATGTGGAAAACTGTGTAACTTTGAGATGTGGCAATTAACAAAACATTAATTTCTAATCTAAGTAAGTTGGTAAGTGAAAGTTGTGTGTTGCGCGCACGCGCCAGATTTTTCATATTTAATATTTACCTATTTCTTATTATTGGGTACAATGAGGGACTATTACTTTCTCTATTTAAACAAAATTAAAGGTACTTTATATGAAGAAAATTTTCCTTCGCCATTTAAGCCTCATCAGGACATTTCTATGATAATAAAACCTACTTTTTATTAAAGAAAACTTGATTCTTATTAAACATGACGAGTTTAATCAAAATCATTTAAGCAATTTCTGAGAAAATCGAAAAAATGTGACAAAATTAAGTAATAAAGTGCCCCCTCCGTTTACTCAATTTTAATAAAATCAGTACATCACGGGCATATTTACACATAAAATACCTAATATAAGGTTCGTTCGGTTTATTGTTTTAGAGGTGAACAGACTACCTCTAAAACGCACACTCAAACCGTGCACTTGTTTATTTGGACTAAGGAAATCTCAAAACGTGTATTTCCGTTTCCGGAAGTCAAAATTTTTCGCGTTCGCAATCCTTTCCCTTACTTAATATTTCATATATATTTAATTGATAGGATAAAATAATACTGGAATTAGTTAATGAATAAATGAAAGTACTGGTGTAATAAAAGTATTCTGGAAATAACTTCTTAGTAATGTTCAATTGGATAATCACATTTCATCGGCTCTTTTTCATGCCTAGTATTGCGACGATTACTGTGTTATTGGGGAAAAAGTATACATTGTATTGAACGAAGGGTGTAAAAAAGGTAAAGAAACGCCTAAGCACTTCAGAAGGCCCTTCTCTGATGATTCTTTATGTATATACATATGGCTGTGGATGGAATCCCAAGAAGGTTCCAATAGACTGGGTCCGGCATATATTACCGCAATTTTTTGCCTTTTCTTATTTCCTGTTTTTTTTTGTTTTGTTTTTTCAATGTTTTTCCGAAGTTACACTCAATAGCATTTTTAAGGGTTTTAGTATCTGCAATGCTGTGTGAATTCCTGGCACTAAGAAATTTTATCGAGAGGAAGTTAAGAAGAAAAAAATCTGATGGTTTTTTATCTCATTCGTCATTGTCCTGGGTTGTCATCAGTATCGACTTTTCTTACATAATATATATTTTGGTTTATAGTACTCATTTATTTGACAAACATGTATTACCCTGATTGTAATATAACGAAAGAAGAATTAAAATAACACGATGTTCAATCATTTGGTGTAAATGATAAGCAAATAAAAAATTCTTAAAAATTGTCACTGGATACGACGCCATTAGCGTGGACGGATGAATTATCGAATGGTAAACCAACCAGTGGGAATTGAATGTGATCCAAAGAGGGAATTTCAATAATGCCAATACTGTCGAGTAAGATTTCACCTTCTGCACTATTTCGGCGCATGCCGGGGTGTTCTTTCATCGAAAATAGAAGTTTATGTTTATTACCCTCATTGACGTGACCCGAATTTTTCGCTATTCTTTATGAATTTACGGCTTAAAAATATTTTCTTCTTTTTCCCATCAACTTGCTCTAATAAATTATGGCATTCGTTCTTTCGTAAATCATATATTTTTTATAAGAAAAATTTGCAAATGTTATTTTTTCATTTTCGTTGAGATTTCCCAGCCTCATTGTCGTGGATATTTCCCCGCCTCAATTGTCTTGGCCAATTATTTGCCCATGACAATGACTATTGTAAGGCAACATAATGAAAGAAAATAAAACAGCTTTTAAATAATGAACATTTCTGTAACATACGAGGATAAAAAAAAAAAAAAAAAAAAAAAAAAAAAAAAAAAATATGACGATGAAAAATATTTACAAAAATTTGTCTCTTCAACTAAAACAAACTAAGCTATTCAAGTTTCTAGCTAGTCTCGAATTAAACCTTTCAATATATTGGTAATTTAAAAAAGAAGGATACAGTTTTGTATATCAGAAGATGTTATACAACTGTTAATAAAGTAATTAAACTATTTAGATTCATCAAAGAGTCGGATACTAATTTCACTTATAATGAATTTATTTTGTTTTTCAGTCTTAAACGGCACGGTTCAAATTAAATTAAAGAGGACAAGGCACTTGCAAAAAATTAAAAAAACGTCAATTTCTACTAGTTGAAAACAAAATTCTCAATCTGATCATTTCAATTCCTCTAGGCAGCAGTTCTGTTTGCATAGGTATAGCATATTGTGAGAAACATGTATTTTCTTTCTCTTCAATCACTGAAATTCTTCGACATGATGCAAGATCTGTTGTTAAGCACATTAACGTTTTGTAAAACTTCTGAGTTGTTTTTTTACCTATTAATTGTAATTAATAAATTCATTTAAAACTCTGCAAATTCAAAAGCCCACATTTATTACTACATTGTTTAAAAGGTGAGTACATTCTAATTTTATTAGTAATATATGGTTGTATGAGGATATTTTGAAGGAGATTTTAGCGATATTAATTTATATGCACCACTTTTAAGTTTAATTTTAATATATTATATTCAAATAAAAATCAAACACTTATAATGTAAAACTTCACTATTAGATGAAGAATTTCATCCTGCTTCCAGCAATATATATTGATGAGGTAAATCAGAGACAGATTTTTGCTTAAATTATATTTCGATAGTCTTTTTTATTTCTGGACGAAATATGCTTTTATGTTTAAGAATTTTTTTCCCGTAATGAAAATTATTATGGCAATTTTTATAGTATCATCCGATTCTGCATTTAATGTGGAATCCCCATAAAACAATAAATGCAATTAAGATAGTTTTACAATTAGTCATTGACGTACGTAACTGAAATCATTGCCGAGGTAATGAAATTATAGATTGAATTATCTGAATTTCAAGAAATGATCATGAACTGCTATCATGCTAGAGCTATTGCTCTGGATGGGTCCAAATATATGTACAATTTTTTTTTTTTTTTACTACACCGAAAAATTACGAAAATAAAATGTAAAACTTGCCCGTGATATGGTGTTTGTGAACTATAAAAGTTCAATTTATATTCTTCCTAAAAAATGCGCAGTTAATTGAGGTTTTAGGACTCATATATTACTCAATTTCAAGAAGAAATTAAACCATATAGGACTGGTTTCAAGAAGAACCCATGAGTGAGGCGGAACTAGCCGCTTGTCCGAGCGAAGTCGTAGCTACCCAAGCGGCGGCTATGGACTGCAACGAGGAAAGTGTCAATGCGAGAAATGCCTGGGAGGTAGTAACGGGCCGAAAAAGGAACATTGCTGCCGACCGGGATCCTAGGAAGCAGAAGAGGACCGAATTTAGGTACCCTTAAATAATAGTTTTCAATCACTATCAAGTACAAGTGAAGCTAATGTTTTTCGTAGATATTAGTAAGGACACGTATAGTGAAAAAATATTCGAAATAAATACCCTATTTTACACTAGAATAAAAATTGAAGAACCTCGCAGAAAAAGAAATATACCGCAATGTTTACGATTCCAACAATACGGTCACATGCGGTCTTATTGCAACTATTCACCGCGCTGTGTAAGATGCGGACAAGGGCACGAAACAGCCTCTTGTAATAAAACTAGGGAAACACCAGCGAAATGTGCCAACTGCCAAGGCGATCATCCCGCAAATTATCGCGGATGTCGAATCCTCAAAGAACTCAGAGCCCAGAAGAAACTGAGAAATCTTGTTCATCAGCGTGAGACCGCGAATCCGCCTCCTTCAATAGATTTCCCAATCCTAAATGAACCTCAAAAGGGCAATATTACCATTCAGCACCAAAAGCCAACACAGCAACAGCCAACAGCGCATCAGTGGAAGCCATCTCAGCGGCAACATCAGGCGCACTAGCAGCAATCAGCTCAACAATCTGAAGAAGTGCCATTTCATGTGCAACCTTCGCCTGGCTTGCGACATGATATTGCCCAGCAGCCAACTTCGGAACATAATTGAAGGGGTTGGGGCAAAATAGTGCCAAGCAACATTTTTAGCAAAAATAAAATGTAGCTGCAGTCAGCTGTATATTACGCAAGACTATATGTCTATGATGGAAATACCTCCTAAATATGACTATTGAGGCTCTATATAGTCATATATAGATGCCATTTCCATCATAGACATATAGTCCAACGTAATAGACAGCAGACTGCAGCTACAGTTTATTTTTGTTAAAAATGTTGCTTGGCACTATTTTGCCCCGACCCCTTCAATTATATATATCCCAGCCCAATTATCTAAGGTGTTGAACGGTCTTAACACCCTCATCCAGCCTATTTTTAGTCTCCTCCAACAGCTCACGCAGCTAACTCAAAGCCTAAGCCCTCCAAATGGCCCCTAATCAGCTAACTGTAGGCTCTTTGTCAATCCTTCTGTGGAACACTAACGGACTAACCCAACATAAAACAGAACTGGACATATATTTACACGAAAAACGTATAGACATAGAACTGATAACAGAAACGCACCTTACACCACGTACTAAATTTGGAATTTCTGACTACATGACATACAGAACAGATCACCCCGACAACACAGCTCATGGCGGTACAGCGATACTAAGACATCACTCTCGCATAACCCATTGTACTTACCCACTACACCTGACATTCAAACCACAGGCATACTACTACACACAAAACATCATACAATAACCATAGCTTCGGTGTATTGTCCTCCTAGATATGTACTGACACCCTCGATGTTTTGCAACTATTTTCAAAGCCTAGGAAGATGCTTTATAGTAGGCGTTGATTTCATTGCTAAGCATCAATGTTGGGGGTCACGGCTATGCACACCTAGAGGAAGAAACTTAAAGGCTGCTATCCACGAACTTTCATTAGACACCATATCACCTGACACACCAACTTATTGGCCAACTTCACAACGGAAAACTCCAGACCTACTAGACTTTTTCATTACTAAAATGAAAGGACTACGGACCATACCTTACACAATAAATTCGAGTTCGGATCTTTGCTCTGATCATTCCCCAGTACAGTTAGTTATTCTTGATGAGCCCAACAAGGTACAAAGACCGCCGAAGCTAATTTACGGCAATATTGATTGGGATGCTTAAAGAGCAGTTCTTTATTCCGAACTTCAGTTCCATGTTCTATTAAAACTGAAGAGGAATTAGAAGAGGCAGTCGAAAAATTCAGTAAAAGTATCTAAAAGGCTGCTTGGACTTCAACGATATCAAGGGCATCAAGTACTGATCATCTGCCAAAATACAGTACAGTTAGTTTCATTAGATACCATATTACCTGACTCACCAACTTATTGGCCAACTTCACAACGGAAAACTTCTGACCTACAAGACTTTTTCATTACCAAAGGACTACGGACCATACCTTACACCATAAATTCGAGTTCGGATCTTTGCTCTGATCATTCCCCAGTACAGTTAGTTATTCTTGATGAGCCCAACAACGTACAAATACCGCCGAAGCTAATTTAAAACCATGCTCTATTAAAACTGAAGAGGAATTAGAAGAAGCAGTCGAAAAATTCAGTAAAAGTATCCAAAAGGCTGCTTGGACTTCAACGATATCAAGGGCATCAAGTACTGATCATCTGCCAAAATACCCACAGTATATAAGGGACTTGATCAGAGCAAAGAGAAGAGCTCGTAAGGTGTGGCAGACTAACAGACATCAGACAGAAAAAACTTTTAACATACTAAATAATGAGCTCAAAAGACAAATCCAAAAATTCAATAGAACAAACTATGATACTTACTTAACAAACTTATTGACAGACGATGGGAGGTTTGTGGAAGGATACTAAGAATTTGTTAAAGCATCGAGAGGTGTCAGTACCCCTCCGAAAAGAAGATGGTTCGTAGGCAGTGTCGGATAGGGAAAAGTCTGAACTGTTTGCTGATCACCTTTCCACAGTATTTACTCTACTCACTGACTTCTTTTACTCCTTCACAAGTAGCACAACACATCAGACACCTACCCAAAAGAAAAGCCCCGGGTTATGATTTAATAACATCCGAGGCGCTCCAACAAATGTCTAGGAAAGCTCTAGTGTTCCTTACGACTATATTACAACTGTAGCTCAGGACTACTAAATTCCCTATTCAATGGAAATATTCACTCATCAAAATGATTTACCAAAAAGAAAAACACTTATACAATCCATTATCATACCGACCAATTAGTCTTCTTCCCATCTGCTCCAAACTTTTCGAAAAATTACTATACAAAAGATTAGTTGACATACTAACCAAAAACGATATAATACCTGACCATCAATTCGGTTTTCGTACTTCCCATTCAATGACACAGCAACTACACAGAGTAACGGATTACATTGCAGGAGCACTAGAGCAAAAACAATACGCAACTGGTGTATTTCTGGACGTTGCCCAAGCATTGGATAAAGTCTGGCACCAGGGGCTTCTCTTCAAACTCAAAACCGTACTACCCCACACATACTAACTTCTACTCCAATCCTACCTCTCTGACAGATTCTTCTCTATACGGCAGGGCTCAGAGATTTCTTCAATCCGACCAATCTTAGCAGGAGTTCCGCAGGGATCAATACTGGCTCCGTTACTTTACATCATATATACTCACGACAACTCTAAAATTCTGACTGCAACTTACGCTGACGATACCGCAATTTTAACAATACACCATGACCCCAGTCTTGCCTCATTGAATATACAGAACCACTTACTTCAATTACAAAAATGGTACTCACTATGGAAAATGAAATTAAATCATGACAAATCACAACACATAACATTCACACTCAGACCAGATACATGCCCACCAGTTTATGTCGGCGACAACCAAATTCCATAGACAGAAACTGTACGTTACCTCGGACTTCTGTTCGACAGAAGGATGACTTGGGGCACACATGTCAAAATGAAAAAAAATACCTTGAACATACGCTTAAAAATTCTTTACTCCCTTTTTGCCAAATCTTTGAATTGAATATTAGACAAAAACTGAATACATACACCTACTTACTTAAACCATTTACTGCTGGGCACTTTCTTTCTTTCATGCCATAATATGCCTTACATATCATTGCGATGCTGCAGCCATCGAATTTGCTGATTGTCGCAGACCGCTGACAGGTGCGAATTAATGTTTGAAGACACAAAAAAAAAAAAAAAAAAAGTAGTTTGAGAATCACCCGTATATCAATTTATTTCCCTACATTAACTCAAAAATAGGTTTTTTAAGTATATAGAATAGATGGATATTTGCACCTGACGCAGTTAAGTGACAATCAGCAAATAATATATAAATCCTTATTATGTTTGCATTTTAGGCATGAGGGAAGATAGTGAACAGCAGCATATCATCCTGGGCTTCTTTTAGGAGAGGAGGTCTCTCATCCAACTCCATTTTAGTCACCTTATAAAAGGCATGTCAGTCGCGGCCCTGTCATTAAGAAGTATGTTGTTATGCCCGTGTAATTTGATATGAAAGCCAGAATAGAGGGTTCTTATTTATAGGTCGATAGTTGGTAATTGTATGTCGGTATGTAGTGTTTCGTTAATCTAATCTAATCTAACGGCAATCCTCTTCCACTCCAACCGAACTGCCCTTCTCCATCCAGAAACACTCAATGACCGAAGGTCTTCCTCCAGATCCTGCAGCCAACGCAGTCTTGGTCTACCTCTACTCCGTTTACCACCAGGGTGTCCCTCCATTATCATTTACGGGAGCCTACCACCTTCCATTCTTTGTACGTGCCCCAACCATCTTATCCTGGCACTCTTGATGGTGGAAACAAGATCTGGAGTTCCATAAAAATCTCTTTGTTTCCATAAAAATCTCTTTTTGTTCTCATCCTCCAGCGATCCCCTTCTTTGGTAGGGCCATTCATTCAAAAATTCATCTGAGGATTTTCCTCTCCCATGTGCTTAGCAGCCTTTCATCATTGTGTGTAAGCGTCCAGGACTCGCTCCCATGTGTTACCACTGGCTGTAGGACCGTACGGTACACTCTTATTTTGAGGGTTCTGGATATCTCCCGATTTTGAAAGATTTTCCTTAGGGACCAATAGCATCTATTGCCAGCTATTATCCTAGCCTTAATTACTTCCCTAACATTATTATCCTCCGTGATAACAGTGCCTAGATATTTAAACTTTGGTACTCTCTCAAAGCGGTATTCAGCCCCCTCAATATGTCTGTTTCCTGTTTCTTTCTTGCTGGTTACCATATATTTGGTTTTTCCCGTATTGATTGCCAGTCCCATCCTTCTAGCGGCTACTTCACACTCCTCAAAAGCTCCAAGTAGTGCACTGGCTGTTCTTCCTGTAATCACAATATCATCTGCAAACGCTAGATGTTGTGTCAATCTGTTGTAAATACATCCTCCTGGCCTTGTGCGGATCGACCTCATGACTACTTCTAGCACCATACCAACACTGGGGAAAGAGGATCACCCTGCTTAACACCTTTCTGAATGTTAAACTCTTTTGACAGTTCTCCTTGAATTTTTACAACTCCTTTGCTGTCTTGAAGGGTCATCCTGATAAGTCTGATTAGCTTTTGAGGACATCCTAGATACTTTAAAGTTGAGTACATTGCATCTCTGTCTATGCTGTCATAGGCTTGTTTATAGTCTATAAACAAGTGGTGAAGTTCAACATTTCATTCCCAGCATTTTTCAAGCATCATTCTTATACTGAAGATGTGGTCACTTGTAGACCTACTAGGACGGAATCCACATTGATAATCACCAAGAACCTCTTCCGCTCTCTTGACAACGCGCTTCATTAGTAACATTGAGAGAACCTTGTAGACCGTGCACAGTAATGCAATCCCCCTATAATTTCGACAATCTAATTTGTCCCCTTTTTTATGGATTGGCAATATAACAGCCACGTTCCAATCCTTTGGCATTTCCTCCTCCATCCATATCTGTAATATTAGCTCATATATTTCTCTATGAAGTGTCTCCCCTCCAAATTTTAGTGCTTCTGCTGGTATACCATCCATTCCTGGTGCTTTATTATTTTTTAGTGTCATAATAGCTTCTTCTACTTCCTCAGGATCTGGAGGCTCCAGCTCTGTATCTTCCTCTGCCATGACGAGTTCGCAATTTATCTCCTCAGGGTTTTCCTCTGGGTTTAGCAACTCTTCGAAGTAGTACTTCCACCTGTCTATCACATCATTTTTGTCTCCCACGTAGAATCAATTTTCCATAGTAGAATATTTTATTACTTTTACCTTAATTTTTAGAACCATTCAATTAATAACCGTGGATATCTGAGTGGCTTGCTGGGTATTGATTTGAAAACAAACAACATTGGAATATATTTATTTATTGGAATTTATGCATCTATTTTTTACAATTTTTCTATAATTGTCTAATTTACGTATATGAATTCAATTAGGTTCCTTTTATTTTTTGTTTATAAATAAGTTTGCCGTTTTTACGCTTTGCAATTTTTTCCCTACCAAACAATTACCCCCATCCCCCTCCAAACGTTTGTTTTTGGGACTGCTGCCGCTATATGGAACGTCTGGCCATCAATATTGGTTTGTGAAAAAAAAAAAAAAATGTTTTAGAGTATAAACATCTTTTGAATGCATGATTGCAGCATACTGGGCTGTTTCTAGAAATCATCAGTCATTGCACCAAGTCCAAAAATT
Source organism: Aelia acuminata (assembly GCA_911387785.2). Lineage (NCBI taxonomy): Eukaryota > Metazoa > Arthropoda > Insecta > Hemiptera > Pentatomidae > Aelia > Aelia acuminata. The sequence continues at coordinate 92,459,775 of OU426982.1, forward strand.
TATGTGATGTAAGTGGCACTTTTTTTCGTGGGTTCAGTTTGTTGTAATGTTAGTTATGAAACAATTTTTTCTGGTGAAAGAGAATTTGCTCCTATGGAGAAACGTAAAATGGTTCAAAGGAGGTTCCTAGGAGGATTAAGCAATACAGAATCGAACATTGAAAAATCTCTTTATTGTGACCTTACTCTCTAATGAAGACAATCAAACGATCAGCAGATTCAAAACGTTTAACATTCAAAACCCGAATATTCCCTTTGTGTGTGTGGGAAAACAAAATTTACATACCTAATGGATTACATATATTTTAATTGTATTAGTCTTTACAGCTGTTTTCTATAGTTTTTCTTTCTTTAGAACAAGGCTCATTTTTTGTGGGATTTTACGTGATTTTGATTATTATTATCTCGTTTCCGTTAGTAGGAATTTTCAAAACAGGGAAGAAGAAAAAAAAAATTAAAAAAAAATGAATGAGAACAAGTCTCCAATGCGATGTTTGGTACTCGTAAAGATCCCTATCCTAATTATACCTGAATAGGAAAAATTTAGGACTCCCATTGTAGCATCGTCCGATTAGCCTTAGTAAACTAAAACTTTAACAAATCAAATATGCAGTGCTTTACATAGTTGTTAATTTTTTTTTCTAAATGGTTTCAAAAACTTTTTCGATTCCAATGGAAATAGAGCTTTATGTACCAGGAAAATGTGCCCTCCAAATCTAATACAGAATTGATATTATTTCAAATACATTTGTAAACTGTACGGTTTACCCTATATCAGATTAAAGCACACAATCCGCAACGGTAGGAACATTCCAACAGACAAATTTAATTCTTATTTGAAAGGAAGTCTGAAATCATCTGGCTCGTCGATAGTCCGACGGATATCGATTGTATTGACCATCGATACTACCGAACCCTAGCGATCAGACCCAGATGATTTAATGAGCTCCACGATGTTCATTAAATCATAATATTAATTAAAAACTACAAATCGTCAAAGATTTTCTAATAAAATAAAAGTAACTTGAAATAAAGTAAAATCTTTTAGATGAAGAAGTCAAAGGTAAATAATCTGTATTTGATATTTGACCTGTAGCTTTTAATTAAATTCGAATTTAATTTAATTTATTTTATTTTAATAAAATTTGAAAAATTATAAAAAAAAAAAAACCGGAGAAAATATTGCGGATACTATTTTCGAACACCAAAGGGCTGTCTTATCCATCCTCATCTTGTATTGCATTAAATATCTCACAATTTAAATACAAAACAAATATATAGTTAAATAGTTTTTTTCGTTGCGATTTTTATTGACGTTGATAGCAATTTAAAAAAATATTTATCATGTTATTTAAATCCATAGTGCTTAATTTAATTCAATAATAAAAATGGAGGTATAGATTTAAATATGTTAATGTCATTATAATATTAATTAATTCTCCAATTCCATCCAAACTAGTAAACTAGGCTGGCATATGATCTGAATGCATCCTCCATATCCATCCTTTCCGAGTACATGACAATAACTATGTAATTTATTCAGTGATTAAATGGCAAATTTCTACCAAATATGGAAAAAAAAATCGTCTAAACGTTCAGATAACAAAAAAAAAGATAAAAGTCTGAGGATTTTTTTTGGATTTTTTCGTCTGTGACCCGATGTAGTATATTCTATGAAAATGAAATGACTAATTGTTGTTATGAACTTGTACCTTCGATCTCTTGCTTGTGAGGTTTCTTGATCAAAGCTGTGAAGGGTTGTTTTTCATCCTTGCTGGGCCACATGTTCACTTCCTCAAGACTCACCACTGACTGCCGCTATCACTGTCAAGCCGCGATTGTTCGGAATACGCTCTCATCATTTGCATAAGAAGGGGGAAATAAATATTATTATTTAAGCTCATTATAAATGCTTAAGTATCCATAAGAAACGCTTTTAATCGCTGTTTGAATATGCGGTTTGAGAAAAACTATACAAAAAAAAAAGTCTCATATTGTTACAATTAAGAATAAAATGTATTTTTCTAAAACTTATGAGGACCATGGACTCAGATCATTTACATATAATGTTATGAATATTCAGCTCAACCGAATCAAAGACCTAGTTCATCTGAGAGATTCTAAATGTTGGCTTTTATTAGCATACGGTTTATATTCGTAATAATTAAAAAAATATTTTATCAGTTAGCTTCTTCTTTTTTTTTTTTAAATATAAGCTTACTTACTAAACAATAAATTAATACTCCAATTTATTGATGAGTGAAAACACAGAAGAGAATGGATATGAAGACTCCCCAATTCTGTATCGTGGTTCGGGACATCTTGAGTTCCCACTCATCTAACTAAAAAAGGCGTATAGTCTGAAACAGAGGGATGAATAGACACTAGAATCTCAATTACGCCGAGTGATCATTATGTTACTTGCTCTTAAATTGTTTGTTCAAAAAAACATATGCAATCATCGAAGACAAGAAAAGAAGGACAAATTTCGTCTACCACAAAATGGGTACCTTCATGAGGTTCTGGTGTTGTGATCTTTGATTGTACTGAAGTATGACGGATCTTCCTCGATGCTACAGAGATGAATAAGGAACTGTACCTAAGAACACGAAACAAGACTTTCTGGTATATATAAAAAATTATTTTCTTATGAGTAAGGAACAAAACTGTTGGTCACCTTTGAAACCAGTTGGAAAAAGTTTTAAGAACTCCGTAGAAGGAAATGAATTAACGACTAATCGATTATCGTGCTACTTTACTCCTTACTGATGCTAACAATCCTTTCTTAATAGAACCCACTAAAAAAATTTTTATTATATTGATGAAATGAGATACACAGTTTTTTAAAATTTTATCTTTAGAATATTACGGTTTGTATAAAAAGGTATTTTGCATTACCGGATACATAAAAAGATATATTTTATCATTACTTAATTTAATTAATCTATTGGATTCCGACCGACATGTTCTTCGATATGGCCGAGATTGTTAAGGCTTAAACTTCTATTTGCACTAGAATCAATTATAAATTATAAGGAAACTATAATTTTTTTCTATGTTATGCTATTCATTTTTTTAATTTTAAAGGTTTAACACTCCAATGCTTGTGCTGAATTTGAGAGATGTACAAAAAGTTTTTTTTATTGACAGTTCGGTAATGATTGAAGTTGTTAGATTTTGGTCCTGATCATTACCCTCCTTTTTAGGAGGTGCTTTCCTTAGCAGTAAATTTCGATTTTGTATAGGGACAACAAATTTCTCACGACTGCCACGTAAGAATAGACTTATATTTTTTTTCTCTCTTATTAAAACAGTTTATTTCCCTTGAGTGGTTTTATATCACACTGAAATTATCGATGTTAATTCTGATTTACATGAGGAAAAACTTTCTAGACAATAGATCTTTGTACTGCGCACTTTTTTCACTCTATGTTATTATATAGAATTTTTAATAAAGAAGCCCCTTTAGCCCAAGTACATACATTGTTGTTTGAAGACACTATTTATCATCTTCTCTCGTTAAATTTGTAGTTTCGTGGGTCCAGTCAAGAAACTCCATGAATGAAAAACCATTTCTCAGATACAATGCTTGCATTCCTTTTGCTTCCCAGGTGAGAACAATGGAGTTTTAAAATGCATAATGCACAAGGTAATAACACAAATGTGTGAATAAAAAAAAAACATATTGTGTTACGCTGTGGGGTAGTTAACAGTACGATTAATAAGTAAGTGTAGGGGGGGCCGGGGCACTTTTTTCATAGGGGCACGTTTTCCAACTGGTATTAGTTTTTTAATGAGCCGGAACGCGCCAGCAGGCGGAGTAACCGTATCTGCATTGCTTGTGGTTCCATCTACTGTAGTTTCAGTTCAGTTGATGCTTCTACCCTCGTAATAAGTGATTTTCTCATTATTTCTAAAGGTGAGTAAAATTTCAATTAGCCATTAAAGCTAAAAATAAATGCACTGGCGTTAAAATTTATGCTTTAGCACTGAACACACTAAAAGATGGAGCTTTTCATTGCTTTGACCTATAAGAATGATTTGTTATTAACAGGCAAAAATTCGAAGACTATTTTTTTTTTTTTTTTTTTTTTTTTTTGTGTACATTGTTATTCGAATAATGTTTTTTTTTTTTCAATATATGAGTTATCTTTCCTTTATAAAATTGTATTTTTTCTAATTATTTTTTTTGAAACCTACGTTTTATTTTCGAATATATAGCGGCGGCAGTTGAAATCGGAAATGGTTGATTTTATTTCGAAGTTCCACGTTATTAATTGCAACCTTCCGTACATCGTACGATAAATTGGTTATACCACTTATCACAAGTGCCCCTCCTTACCCTCCTTACACCCCCTCCTTATCCGTATACCTCAATTAGGGATTTAAAAAAAAATCTCATATTATGCCGAAGAATGAGCATCCTAAATATAATGCCTTGATTTTATGATTCTGAGATACTTAAATGTGTTTTCGATAAGTCGTTCGCTTTTTTTGGGATCGAAGTTGCGTTCTAGGAGTAGATTCGTTACTTTCTAAACTGAAGCAGGATTATGTTCTAGTCTGAAATATAGTGTCATTGAAACCCATTCCGCGTGAGATTTTTGGGGGTTGCCAAGTTCTTCCACACTCTTCGCTCTTGCATGTTGATTAATTTTCATTCTATCCTTAACAAATTTTTTTCTAGATTAACAACTTCATTATGCAAAAGACAGCTGAATAAATCGATTTTTTATGGACATCGGAGAAATTTTTAATAATTTAATAATAAATTTCAATTAAAATTTGTACAGTTGTTATTATAAATACTTTGAAAGTGAATAGAATAGTAAGAGTCCCATACTAAAAATCTGGGGGGGGGACTGATGGGTAAAAAAAAGAAAGATAAATTATAAAGCCTAGAAACAGTACACATATTTATTTATAAAAATATTAAGGTATTTTATTAGATTCGTGTACATCCTAGACGATATGTATGAAATTACTTGAGTAAATTAATTTTACTGATGTTTTATTTTTTATATTTCAGGCGGGGGGGGGGGGGGGTTCGATCCCAAATATCCCCTTCAGGGATTCCCCAAGCATAGAAATCCATTGGTTTTATACATAACAATGTACGCGACATAACTTAATATACGTCGAAAGGTAAGTCTTCGAGTTTTTCTTATAAAAAATTGTATATTTTTATGTATTTTTTTCCAATTATTCGTGTTAACAAATTTTTTAATTTAATATTTTAAATATGAAAGTTATTTAGAAGGAAATATACTTAAGAACTAGGTAGGGGTATCCTAGGAATGTTTGCCTCAGTATGTGTTCCGGGGATATTTTGGCTACTGATGTAGAGATGGGAAGTTGCAACGGAACGACTGCGGAAGGAGGATTGTCTTACAAACTTGTGGATAAAAAAAAAAAAATAAATAAAATAAACCAAACTATTCTACTAACGAGGCAACTAGTATTCAATAGCTGTTTAAATGAAATTAGTATTTCTTACTTATTTGAATACAATAGCGCAAGATTTTAAAGATCCTAATCTCTGAAATACTCATTTGCATCATTATGCTTTTAAGAAGGTTTTTGAAAATAAATTATCTAGAGAAGGAATATATTAAGTAAAGAGAATCAAGCTATGACAAGAGGTACATGTCGTAGTAAAATAATTTATCTTCAGGGAATCTATTAGTGCAAATGCGAAAACTTTTTTTTGTTTCCCTAAATTTGAATCTATGGACATTTAGGGTTTCTCAAACTACCTGTACAAATTTAAGAAATATTAAGTTTTATTCTCCTTTTTTTATATCATATTTCATTATAAATTAAAACTTATTGAAAGATTCTTTACCCGCAAAGTAAACGCTCATTGTTAAGAATTCCGACCGTAAAGGATTGAGTAAACAATTGGTGTACCTAATCTGAGTCGCCCAGATTTCGGAAGGGTTCCGTGGATAATATTTTATTGGGCCCCACATCACAATTCAATTTAAATCTCATATTTTTTAATTTCTCTTTGGTTTCAGATGATTAACATCTAACTAGATTTCATATTGTTAATCACCCTAAACAAAAGACAAATAAGAGAATATCAAGAATCGTCCAAAGAAAAATTAGTAGGAACAAGGTAAGACGATTTTACAATTTATGACCAGGTATACTGGACGTACTGTTATTTGGAAGGGAGTAAAATAAATACCATTTTAACAAGTAAACATTTTTATTTTAATTTACTTCACACTGTTTTTTTTTTTTTTTTTTTATTTACAATAAAAATTTTATATTTTTATACATTTCACTGTTTTATAGAATAGAGAGAAAAATATCTTAAACTAATATAGATATGTGGAACAAAACTTCTTAATCGGACCATTTATACTACTGTATATTAATTTTAAAAATAAATTTCAAGTCTTTGTTATATTTTATAAGTCTTTATTTAATTTTAAATCTTAATTTTAAAAATAAATTTCAAGTTTTTATCTTAGAGTTTCGATATGTACTAAAAAAGTGATTTTCATATTTATAAAAGTATAATAATAAATACAAAATTATAATAAATAGTAAAAATTATTAATTACGAAATATTACAAGAATTTAAGAGTACATGAGACAATATCAACCTGTACCGTCGCCCATACGAAACAAACTAAAATATTGATTTGCACTTTCTTCATTATGAAATTAAAATTTATTATAGTAATGATAAAATTACATCAATTTTTTTTTATATAATAGAAAGACACATTTATTGATGATTTTATCTATCTCGAAAGGTAATTTTTTTTTTCAGAATTATGTTGGTTTTGTTTCTTTAATTTTCGACACTTAATGATTTTTTATATTCACCTTTTACTTTATATTCTCCTAAATTATGAAAATGTGAAAATTTCGATCGGGAATGTTTTATATGTGGTTTGTTTTCTAGCATTTGGTTTGTTTTCAGGGAGCTATTTTTCACGGAACTTTTGTTGCTGCTTTTTTAATCCAAACTAATACATTATGGTATATTCCGACAAATATAAAAATATGTAACATTATGTATAGTATATAATAGTTTCTACTCGTTCTCTTCATGCCTACCATAACTATTTTCTTTAACTTTTGACCTCACTCTTTACAATCACCGGAACAGAATCTACAATTCTAATTACTACATGTGTGCCTTATATGCGACAGGTAGGAATAAAAGTTGTGTTAGTCAATTTATATTTTATGAACAATGTTATAGGCGATATTGGTTTATTTAACATATTTTTCTGAGCCCTCATGTCATATCACTGGGTATAGTTCTATAAATGATTATTTCTTGAATATTTATTAATTATAAAAATAAAAGAGCTTAATAATTAATTGTATAATTTAATTATATTTAACTGTGTTAATAGAAGTGTTTATAAAAATAACAGTTTGAATTTTTTTTTTATTTACCACATTCTTTAGAATAGTTATTGAATAATTTAGTTTTATCTTATCTAGAAATCAAATATTTTAATTTAGACTATAGTTTTATATCTTCCATAATTCGCTCATATTCCATTTCACCTATTTCTTTCTCAAACAAGCGTTATTTTCGACGAAGCGTGATTGGTGCAAAGAATATGGACTGTGATTTGTTCAAAAAAAAAAAAAAAATGTTTCTAGTTGTGGACTTGTTCAAAAACTTATGATTTCAGCGAAAAAAATAAGGGAAGGCTCAGCTTATTGTTTTGACAGATTCTGAGATTTTTTTTTTTTGTTCGAAACAGATGCAAATATTAATATTGTTTGTTTTCTGAATGATATTGATGATGATAATAAATAGTTCTGTGGTTCACTTGACTTGATAAAGGTAGCTCCGCACTATTTAATTTTGAAATAATTACAATACTATTTACAAATATGTATTCAATAAACTTTGTGATTCTACATATTGTATTTTTTAATCAACTCTAGTTTCTGCATTATTTTAGATCATTTGCAGCTGGTGTGAAAAGATGTTTTAAGCCATAAAATTAATCAGTAAGATTATAAACAAACGAGTTTTGATAAAATTCACGTTGTTTTTGTTTAATTGAAACAAAAAATAAACAACAGTTTTTTGGAGAGATAGTCGACATATATATATATTTAGAAAACTTAACGTTATGGATTGGGTTTAAGCATTAGAATAAATTTTGGTTGAGAAAGTAATTTCAATTTTTAGTTTTTTGTGATTATTTAAATTTCATATAGGTTTAAAGGCTTAGAAAGAAGTTAATTTGTACTTGCGGTAGAAATGATTATAGGCCTTTAGAACCTCTATTACGGCGATCGGGAATTACAAGACGGCGGCTATGAAATCGTCATTACCTGGCTTTATAGATTGTGCTGGGTGGTGGGGGTTGTGGTGGGGAGGGGTTAGAGCTGATATTAATTAGAGGTAAGGCAGCTGATTAGGGTGGTAGCTTCATCTAGACCCGATGAGCGTACCTATTACTTTCCCTTTCAGCTAACTACCTTAGTGAGTTGTTTTATAATGAATCCTCATTCAACGGTTGTTCTATATATTGTAACACTTCTGTGGGTTAACAAATATTTATTCAACAAAAATATATAATTATCAATGCCACACCAATTATAAAAACATAAATATTGGAGCAGGTTACAAAAATTATCACTTTGTAACACAAATCATATGGCTTTAGCTTCACAGTCAAGACAGGCTAAGACTAAGTAGTCCAGTCGCTCGCTCCTTATATATAGTCGTAAAAGGACCGGCGTGGAAGGTTCCTGACCCTCATGGAAGGTTCCGCGTCTGTGTGGACTGCGCTCGAAAAATCTAGACCCAAACTCGTGCTCTGACGGTTTGTTCCGACCGCTGGTTCGTTCCAACTAAAGGTTTGGGATTATACCCCTATGTTTTTATTCATAAGTGTAACGATTTAACGTTACACTGCCACCTCCTTAGAGACATTCCTACTGGATGTCTTCTTTTCCATACGGGACTGATTCTTAGGTCGAACGTCTCTTCCGTAATCCGCTGCGCCTTTTCTTGATCGTGGTTCGCTGCATATGGCTCCAAGCGATTGTAATGGATGATCATAGGCCTTCCCTTGGAATAATTGAAAACCCTGTAGATCATACCGTTGATGTCCTTCTTTATCTCGTAGGGCCCCTCCCATATCCTATGCAACTTTGGGCAGAATCCTCGCTATCTTCTGGGGTTGTTGAGCCGAGTTCTCCTTCTTTGTAACCGCCCTGATCGGACCTAATACCGCAGTGTCTATTCATCCGGTCGCTGGAGAGGCGAAGGTTCTTGCGATTTAGCTCATGCATGAATTCTATTCTCTTCTGGAGTCCGGATACATAGCCTTGCCCAGATACATCCACCCCAGGTTTCCTGACAAAAATGAGGTCACAGGGTATTCATATTGATATTCAACACAGCCTGGTCTGTGTTGAATATCAAAGTCGTATTCCTGGAGTATTGTAACCATCTGGAACTTGGCCTTCGGGATTTCTGAAATCTGAAATACGAGGTAACTGACTTTCACCTTTTCCTTTCTCTGAATTCTGACGTTTTGTTCCGACCTTTGGTTCGCTCCTCCTTTCTATTCTACTGTAAACAAAAATTCACGTCACCTTACCTCACCTCAAGTCACGGAGCTGCGTTCCAACTTACGTCCGGCCTAAGGCCCGTCCCGACTTTACTTCCCTGACCAACAACTTGGGTAGTCTGTCAGATCGGGCCTTTTTATACACGCCCTAATCGAAATCCCCTATAGATCCTAAGTATATGTTCTTTTTCTCTCACCAATAAATTAATAAATAATTTTTTTAGAAGAGAAAAGATTGTTGAAATTGTTCATTTATAAGATGGAGGGGGGGTTCATTAAATTGTTCATTAAATCAAAGGTTATAAAAGAATTTGGCTCATTGAATCGCAAAATTTTATCTCTTTCGATCGGTTTGGCAACGCTACGTTTCTACCTGACAATGCGTTGGTTGGATTGCAGGACTAACCAAACCAACCTATACTACTAACGATCCAGCTTTAGGGTCGAACTCCGTAACCCAAAAAATCGGGACGGTCCGATCGAGACATGTTTGCTAGTCTTTAATGGATAGACATTCATCTTATAAATCAGTTAATTAAGTTTTACCTTCTAAGTATGTCTAAATCATTTATCGTTCGTTATTTACATATTTCTCTCTAAGTTTTCTTCTCCACTCAAGAAACGCAAAATACACCTTCACATCTCTGTCGAATCCCTCTGTTTAAATCTATTAAGCATTATTGAAGTAGTTGATATTTTTGTTTAAGCACCTTCATGTCGTGTTATATAACTTCAAAGACTTCAAATATTGCACTATTCTCTTCATTATAAATTTCAGTTTTTATTGCTTTGACTTTTACAAGGTTACACGTGATTAAACAATATAATCCTCTAAGAAGTTGCTCCCAATCGAGAATCCCCCTCTCACCCCCCCCCCCCCCCGTGAGCAGACTTTCAGGAATAGCTTTTAGCCTTTAACAGGACTCGTTAACTTGCTGGAACTATTAAAGTAATCTGTTACATTCTAATTTCCAGTATCTAGTTTCCTTATTGGAATCTTTATATTAAAAGTGTTATTTTAGCAATGTATATTTATATATTTTTTATAATTATTGAAATGATATTATTAGTAATAAACATTTGACTTTGATTGAATTATTATAGATATCCGAAACAGGTTTCGGTGACGCCATTGATCAATGTGTACCACCCATTCCATTGTCCCAAGTCTCAAGTGGTCTTATTATGCTGTAATGGGCTCACACTTTGATATTGAATTAATTTCAGATTAATTAATTGATATCTTATTTATTCATTCTGCTACTGGTTGCATGAAGTTGCCCGAAAGATCTCTTGAGAATACAACTAAAAAAAATCCTGGAAAGATCTTGCAAATTTTAATGGGGGCAGAAAATAGTTTGTTTCCTTTATTGGGTTCAGCTTAAAACCTCTTGTTTTAATTTTTTTTTTTAAGTGAAACTTCCTTTGGAAGGTCCAAATTTATAAAGAAGTGTAATGAGCTTGGGTGAAATGGTCTATGGTTCCGGTCATAAAGCTGATCCAAAATGTCAATATCATTTAAATGATGTTTCGTATTAAAAATATAATAGAAATATATCACTATATATTTTCTCATAATTTAAGTAATTAATTTTAATTGTGAATGTAAATATGCGCTAAACGTAAGTTCTTATTTTTTCAAATATTTACAGTAATTGATATTTATAAAATAAAGATACTAACCACTTTCTGATTTATTGGTGACTATTATCTCAATACAAATATGCTATGAACTTGAAATTTCAAATCGTAATGAATAATAAACATATTAATAGGTAAGGAAGATAATAATGCTGTTCAAAGCATCATATCATATCAGGGTTCACAAGGAAATAAAGTTAATGGATCAAATACTGGCAATGATTCTTCTCTAACACCTAAGCGTTTGATTGTTGATTAACATAAATACAAATATCTCACATTGAAATACTTGTTGAAGAAACTAAAGTTTTCAAATTTAGAACTTTTTCAAACTGATTTTTCTCAATTTGGGAAGTTAGGTTTGAAGTCATAAATAATTTTTGTAAGATTTATATAAATTATTGCTATAAATATTTTTTTATAATTAAATTCTTTTAGTTTTATCCTAATAGCTTCAATGTCAGCGAAGTTTCACTTTATCAGTGGGTAAAACCTACATGCACTCACTTTTTTAAGTTCATTAATCTACCCTTTGACATGTCATAGCAGTAATTGAAGATGAGGTGAATTTCAAGAAAAGGAACTTCGTGGAATCTGGTTTACTCCTCGAATATAAATTGGAAGTATTTAGGAAATAACTTTATCATTGACTATCCAGTTTTATCTTAGCACAAACTTTATATAACTCCAAGGACTCTTACCTTTTTCTGGGTGAATAAAATTTATGATTTATCAATGGATAGAAATAATATCCATCAAAAACCAAGTAGTTCATGGAGGTATGGACTTCACTCGTAGGCTTCACCTATCGGGTTTGCGATGGATGCATCCCTGCTGATATAAATGCAGATCAGTTTTCAGTACTTGATCAGATCATCGACACAGTTCCTTGTCCCTATGGACAAAGGGCGTACTGCATTTGACAAATTAAACAGTTTTTTTTTTCTATTTAACTGATTTCTATTGTTACAAATTATTTTAGATTGTTCAAGCTATCATTGAATAGAGCAAGCATAACAAAGCTCCTAATTAAAACCCGGTTCCCAGGTAACAGACTGCTGCATAAAATAATTATATTAAACGCGGTCTCGGTTATTTTTCTGTTTCTCTATAATTTTGTTTTTTTAATTTGTATAATCTTTTATAGATTATATAATCCACTTATTTTACAGAATCAAAATATTTTCCAAATGTCCATTGATTGCATAAAATAATCTGCATTTTTCATTTTAAAACTATTTTATTTTCATGAATTTCTATTATATTTTCACGTAGTATATGCTAATATTTCTAGATTATCTTGTTTGTTTATTATGCGGTATTGTAAATAATCATAAAAATAGAGATAATTTTTTCGTGAAATCGAATAAATAACTAAACCGAAATACCAAGTTTGAAACAAGACTTAAAGTACATTACTGAATATCTTTCTTTAGAACCTATTTAATTAGTAGTTTGTGTTATTCTATTCCTCTGCACTTTTCTTGTGGGTATATTAATCAAGACTAACAATATAATATATATGATTAGCTCTAGCTAGTCCTATTTTTATATAACTAATGTTAGACATCTGCTCAAACCTTCAATAAACATAACATCAAATTTGAAAGAAACTGTCAACGAAAAGTAATTATAAATATAGAAGGTAGCTCCCAGCACCCTGTTTGTATGTGCCTTATATTAAACATCTTCTTAACCCATCAATAAACATCATACCAAGTTTGAATGAATTCCATCGACAAAAAGTAACTAAGAAGATAGAAGTTGCCCCCACTCCCCCCTTACCCCCACCCCTACCCATCGCTATTTTGATGTAACTTATATTAAACATCTTCTTAACCCATCAATAAATATCACACCTAGTTTGAACGAAATCCGCCAACGTTAAGTATTTTTTGCACCATGAATGTTGGATTGGGACCACTGTGCGCCGTTCGGCTCGAACATGCCAAAGCGGGTCGCGCTCAAACACACTCGGCTATCCCGGCCCTTATTCATTCATTTAAACATTATATACGTTATAAATATATATACATATGTATGTACATATATATACATATATACATTCATACATACATTATATACGTTACTAAAGGTATGTAATGTTTTTATTCATGAATTTAAACGTTACATAACTTTAGTGCCCTGGAAACTCCACATCCAAGCTTTGCCATACATATGTGGAAGGCAAAGCAGGACTTTAATCCCCAACTAGTCACCTGAGTGATTCGCATGTCGGGTTGCCTGATGATTTGAGTTTCCAGTTTTTTACTTTCACTTGCCTATATATGAAATATATAGTAAGGGAAAGTATTGCGATCTTGAAAAATTTCGACTTCAACGTTTCGGGGTCTCCTGAGTCCAAATAACCAAGTCCCGTTAAATGGTCTGTGTGAGTGTGAACAGACTAGCTCTAAAAACTATACACCGTATGAACCTGAAATTGGAGTATGTATATACCCGCGATGTTATAGCAAAACGTTCATCAAATTTGGTCAAACGGAGGGGGTACTTTATTCCATAAATTTTTGCCCATTTTTACGTTTTTTTTTTTTTCTTTCGATTTTCTCAAAAACGGCTTTAATGATTTTGATCAAATTCGTCATGTTTAATGAAAATCGAGTCATCTATAATTTCAGGTAAGCTTTCATTATGAAATTTACTGAGGGGGCTTAAATGGGGAAGGGGCCTTTCCCCCCCCCCCCTATAAAGTATCTCTGTTTTTTCTTGTATGGAGAAATTAGCTGTCCCTCGTTAAGCCTAAAAATAATTTTTGGCTGAATATGAAATATGAAAAAAACAAGTAAACGTATACAGGAGAAAAAAATAAAAATATTCCGTCAACTCATAAAACAGAGCCCACGCATGCACAGTACGCCTTTAATGACAGACGATAGTTTATAATTAATAAATATCACTCGACTTTCCCACATTGTTCGAGCGACACTTAACGAACTGGAGATTTCTGTTGCTGTTAAGTAGCCTCGTGTGCGGAGTCGAGTCACCATTCGGTGTAACTGGTGAGAAACCCAAGTTACCAACTGGTTTAGTTTATTTCCAGTATCCCCCCTCCCTTTGAATTTCTTTTACACAATAAAGAAAATAAACAGAAAATACCTCTCCCCACTTTTATTTAATCACTTTTCTTTGTTGTTCCCAATAATAAAGTATACCGTAATTATTAAATTCTTTTATTTTCTGCCTGCATAATTCGTCCCCTTGGTTTTATTTTTATATTATGCAAATTCATAAACTGGAAACGTGTTATATGATGCTAATATTAAAACTTAAATGGTTTGTAGTCTTTTAATATATAATGGTTAAGGATCAATTGATTTAAAGAATTTTTATATTCAATAAGTGAACAAATATATTTTCAAAACTTAATATCAAGTTTATTGGACCCATCGAAGAGGAAACAATTTTAATAACGAACTGATAAAAAAGTGATGTGAAGCATTAAGAGGATTGGGCGTAGTTACTTGGAAAGGGTAAGCCAGAAAATATTAATGTCTATCCAAAGTTATCTCATCCAAAGTTATTCTCGAGGGGAGCTTAGGGGACCTCTACTGGTCTACAGCACACAGTGTGTGTGTGATGACATCCCAGCCTAGTCTCTTGGGTATCGTACTTCGTAATATCACTGTTAGGCTGCCATTATTTGTTCTTATTAAACAAATAAATGGAGCATATAACAATTCACCCTCAAGGTACTATGTAAGCATTATTCTAACAGATAGTGGCAGTTGAATATTGTTGCGCATTTTTCATTTAGTTTATCATTGGATATACATTTACTCAAGGTCTCATTTCTTGTTAGAGTTAGACTGTTTCTTCTTTTATATAACTCACTAGCATTCCCCGCCGCGGCTTTGCCCGCGAGCCTTTAAAATCAATTCTGAGATCATTATTTTGGTATTGATTTAATATAATATGTTATTGTAAGATGTGAACCGTAAAAATGTTGGAAACGAAGTGAGCGAAGGGGGAGAGGGATCGGAGCTTCCGGTAGGTGGAATGTTGGAGGGGGAAGCGGCCGGCTCGGTAAAAGAGAGGGAGACGCGCAATATAGAGTTCACTAAAACCAACGAAACAAAAAATTGCTTACTCGTCGTGAACGCTTCATTCGGCTTTAAAACATGGTTTTCGACGCCCCATAGGGCTTTCGAGTCAAACTCATCGTATCAAGATCTTTAAAATGAGTCCAAATTAGATATTTTTTTCTCGAAGTGCAAAAGTCCGTTAGAGTAAAACGACAATTTCGCCATTTAAACCCCTTAGGGGTTACATTTGTGGAATTCCTTTCTTAGTGGTTACCTACATCGCGTTTAAAATCTAAATTCCGAACTTCAAGTTTCTATCATTAGTAGTTTTTCCTCTGCCTTTATTCTGTCAGTCAGGACAAAGTCTCTTATATATATAGAGATTAAAAAAAAAAAAAAACCTACAATATTGGATTCAATACAGGAACAACTTAGGGAATTTATTCCGTAGACTCTCGCTTATTTAGCTGTCTAATTGCAAAAAGAGGACAGCTCCTGAAGGTACCTCTTCCTTCCACCATCACAGAGTACCGAAAAGCATATTAGTTCTTGCGAAATCCATTAGGAATCCACCAACCAGCGATAATAGAATATAAATGGGAAACCACTTTATAACCTTGCTGTTCGATTTCAGCATAACAACAATGGAAATACAATCCGTAAATTTTTTTCTATTAATTTTTAAGAGAGGTTTCTCTAGAGTTTATAATTATATGTTGAGCAACATGTATAAGAAGCGCCTGTTTGAAGCCATGCCCAATGGTAACGAAAGTATTAACTAAATACAGAAAAAGGAAAAAAAGAAAGTAAGAAACAATCCTAAAATAAATGTTTAGACATAAATAATTATCTAAAGTTACGGTATTTAGAAGAAAAGAAACAAAAGCGTTAATTTCCATTGAAGAATGGAGTAGTGCAAATTCATATATTAGAAATGTGTTATTATGCTCCTTAAACGTGTTATTATCTTCCTCATTATGCTCCATTTCAAGTTTTTTTTTACACAATGTAGAAAATAAACAGATAATGCTAATAATAAAGTATACAGTACTATAATAATTGAAGTCTTTTATTTTTTGCCTGCATAATTCGTCCCTTGGACAGTTTTTTCATTTTTTAAATATTACTGTAATATACCACTTTAGCTTTACCCAGCATTTTTTGGGTAGTTATAAAGTCATAACGCGGGGGTACTCTTTCATGTTATTGGATGATTTGTTGTACAAATTGTACAAGATAACAAAAGAGAATGTTGTGCAGGATTTAGCAACTAGTTGTCGGGTCTCATATCCTGCGTGTCAAGATTGTTTAATTGATCAAGAATAATTCCCTATCGTCAGTACCATACTGTTTACATTGGAGCAAAAGGAATACGTAAATGTTGTATGTTTGGATACTGCCAAGGCTTATGTAAAGTCTGGCGGCACCGTTGATTAAGATTACGACCTAAACTATTAACTTATTTTTTAATTATTTATTTCTAATAAAACTTTCTAAGTCCACCTGAACTCATATTAAGCGTATTTAATGTGGTACATCATCATTAAAACACGAGTGTCTTTTAGCACTGAGAATCTTCAGCTTCTAAAAACAATGCCTGATCATCAGTTCTCTTTGTGCATTTTATACTCATCAATACAACAGTTACACTGATATACTGCCTTTATTAAAGCAAAAACAATAAGGAAATTAAGTGACGTTGGATTTTGCCTCGATTTCACGATTCTGTTTCCTCTGATTTTCAAAATTTTTATAAGTCCTCAAATCTCATTGAACACTTTTTCAAACTGTATTATTTTTAACCCAAACCGGTCGTAATGTTGTTTATTCGATATCAAACAATTTCCTGTTTTATTATTTGAAAAAATCTATTTTCAAATGTATGCTGACCTGTTTTAAATATAGATCTTTCTTACTTTCTTTTCTTTAATTTTTTATTGCAGCTTATTATATTGAATCAGTTATAAAGGTATTAATATTATCTTATAGTGTACTGAATGGTGTCTTTTACTGTTACCGTGTAGGTTTCATGAGTGCGATGCAAGTAAAGCTGTATTTTTGAGAGCATGTGGTCGGGGAAAGTAATCATCTAATGCAACCTTATTCTTCTCACAGATCTTTATAATTTGAAGCATGGGCATAGCTTAGGTGCTATGTCATGTGAAGTATGTGCCATTAAATTATTGTGTCTCTCTTCCTCCGTCTATTAAATGATTAATAAATTAGTAACAATTTGAAGTTAAATAATAAAAAAAATCTTATAAACTTTGTTTTCTATACCTAATGAGTTATCATTCCTGTCCCATCAACCTCTAAATAGGTTTTCTGTTTGGTAGGTTACGGATTAATCCATCTAACCAAATGCGGTACCTGAAAACAATTTTTGGGGGAAGATATTTCGAAAACAATAATTAAATTGAAAACAAACTCAACACATTAATTTATGAAAAGAGTAGGAACTGTACTTAATTGATTTACATATTTACTACTACTATACTTGAATTTTTGTAAGAATCAGATGCGTAAATATATTCCAGTAATAACATCAATCAAAATTTCAGGGGAGGGGGGTAATCCTTTCCTTTAATCCTTTAACAACTCCTATAACCCACAGCCAGTAAAAATGTATCGATTAGATTAAATTAGATTGTTAGGTTTGGGGTCATTACGCCCTTCCATTATTACTCTATGATATTATTGCGAATTGTGCACTTATAGTTTTGTAATATTTACTGTTAATTAATATTATAATTAAATTATAATGTTAATTAATATTTATTATAATATTAATTAATTATAATTAATATTAATATTATAATATCATTTTAATTTTGAACGAATCATTTTATTTTTTCAAATATGATATCTCTTTCAAGAGCTTTATGATGTTATTCACATAGTACAGGAGCCAGATGCAAAAAATCTCACCCATAGAACATACACCTACAAATTTCATCATAGTTAGAAACAACTAAGTTAAACGCAAAACCGACCGTCTGGCAGCGATAAAATTCTTACTAATGCCTTAAAAATTAATTTGAATAATTAATTTTTTCACAAAAATTCACCCATAAAACATACGGCTGGAATATGGGTTAATCGCTAGGTTTTTATTTCTAAAGAAAGGGAAAAATCGTCTGGCAGCGATAAATCTCTTTCTAGTGCCCGCCAGACGCGCGCGAGAATCACAAAAACTCACCCATAAAACATACGATTCATTCTTGTGCTGATCGATTCAAAAAAGTTCCTAAATACGAAATTCAGTCGTCTGGCTGGTTTAAAATTCTTACTAATACCCGCCAGACGCGTTTATAAGTAAAAAAACCGTTCCAATCCAGGTGAACATTTGCGTTATTTTTCGATTTAATTTTATTTATAAGCATTTCTTAATGTTCTTAGAAATTATTTTTAGGGTCCTAACATTCATATTTAGCAAAAATAATTATTATTATCGATGCTAATTATTTATATCGGAGTTTAAAGGCAGGAAATGCATACTACCAAGAATTATTTCGTGGGACGACAAGGAGTTATTGTCCAGCCAAAGTATTTTTTTTACCCCAAAATAACTTCCTGTATGATCATTGATTAGTCAATGTGAATATATAAATATAATGTTGTAAGAAAGTTCTTTGTAGTATTTACGTCACCTTTTAAAAGTTTATTTTTTGTTGATTCACCTTATTTATGTTTAAAGTGTTTAATTATAAGTGCTTCTTTGAGTAGATTTAATGTAAAATTGTCATTCTGCCATAAAAATAAATAATGTTCTAAAAATATTAAAAAAACAAAAACAAACTATTTTATTATGAAATATGAAAACCCGGAATCATTCACTTTTATATTATGCAAACCTTAATATTAAATACCAAGAACCAAAATAAAACAATAATTGTTGTAGGAAAATAAAAACCGTATATATTATCTATATAAGAAGCGAGTTTCATTTACACCAAAATATAAACATATTGTAACACTTCTGTGGGTTAAAGAATATTTATTTAACAAAAAGATACAATTAGGTATCAATGCCAACGAATTAATACACTCCAAATATTAGAGCAGGTTACAAAAATGATAACGTTATAGCACACTAATCATATGACTTGAGTTTCACAGTCAAGGCACAGAATAAAACTTAGTTGTAAGCAAGTATTTAGACTAACTTGTTCAGTCACTCACTCTTCATATCTAATCGTAAATGGTCAGGTTTGGAATGTTCCAGAACAAGGTGGACAGTTCTACGTCTGCATGGATTAGCCTGGCAAGATTTAAGAAGGTCTAGGATTTAAAATCATATGTCGTGTTTTTTTTATTTAGCGACGTAACGTTACAATATTAAACAATTGGATATCACAAATGGATATATAAATGAAATTAGAAGAAAGTCAAATTGAATATTCGCCATCTATCATAATCAACATAAATGCATTGTCAGAAAAGTGTGTTTAATTTAAAAATCCAAAGCTCTGAGGAATTTCCTATGTCCTGTTCAACGAGCATTCTATCTTCAATTGACCGAAAAGGTAGAGAACAGTTTGTCTGCCCTTTGCATGGTGTTAACTGCTTGTCTTTTGATTAAACAAGATTATTATACAAAAGGGGATATGAATTGAAAGAAGTGTTTTCATCATTAAAGTTACAAAAAGCAGTTGATATATCAGCGTAACCCTAATGCTTCTCAGTTCTTCTTAACAAAATCAACTGAAAAATGGGCTATGAATAAGTTTGGTGCAACGCCAATAAGGCGATAGGTCCCCAACAAAACACTGAGGACTTAGGAATATTAAAAAATTGCACTGCATATCACAAACGGATAAAGAAATGAAATTAGAAGAAAGTCAAAATAAATATTCGCCATCAATCGTAATTAACACAATTGTGTGAAAAGTGATTTCAAAAGCGCAGCTTGCATTGCACGCTTTTTCATCTCAATATCCAGGTCCTCATTGCTTATAAACCTAAAAACCCAAAAGCGGATAAAGGACATGATAACCAAATCGGTAATTTGGTGATAAAGTTTTCGAATATTTTTTTTGACATTCATTTCTTTGTGATTTCGTTTCTTTTCAATCAGCATGTGAAAAGGAGTGCATTTTTTTAATTTTATGTTGTTTATATTTTGATGATCAATGAAAGTCGTTTCTTATACACTAAATATATGTATATGTATGTATATGTAGTTTTTATTTTCCTAGCAATTCCTAAAAATATACTGGTTTAGTCTTCTTTTTGTCCTGTTAAATTGCAACCGGAGAAATCGTGACATTTTGACGCTTCCACACATTTTTATTGATTACGATTGATGGCGATTCTTTCTGAAATTTCTTCTAATTTCATTTCTTTATCCATTTGTGATATTCACTTTTTAAAAATATTTTAAATGTTTATATTTTGGTATTTAACAAAAAACCAAATTAACAATTAACAAAATTTTCTAAATGTATCTAAATATGCCATACTTTCTGATTGAGTATTCAATTTATTATAAATAACTTTGTTTTTTAATTATTTGGAAATCAATTGATCAGCTTGCTTTGGCGAGGCGATTCTTTCAACATTATTTAATAAAGTTGTAGTTAAGTTGCATTTATGACGAATACCTTTCTTTATTACAGTTAAACACTTTGCACAACGACGATTGATCTCCTTTGATTTTGAAGCTTTTTTTTTATTCAGTGGGATTGAAGTATTTCTTTGTCTAGATCTGACCACACAACATAAGGTGCACTCACATAATTTTTCTGTCATTGACGATGCACGAGTTGTCATTTTAAATCGAAAATTCGAATAGTCTGGCAATTGGAGTGTACTTTTAAAATTAGCATTATTTTTGCTTTTGAAATTTTGATTCTGCAAGCTTCACAGATAACAGCAGGTAATCGTGGATCCGTTTTATCAAAATGTGGGAAAAGCTTTTCAATTTCATATCCTACTTTATTTTCAATACAGTAATATCTTCTCTGAGGCTTCTTTTAACACATCAAACACATATAATACCGATTTTCCTCGTGAGTCCTAGCCTGTTTAGAATTCACTTTCATATTTAAAAATTCAAAGTGCTGACTTAAAAGTGCGCGATGTAAAGATAATACTACCTGACTGCGATAAATCGATGTAACACAATTGAATGCTAATGACCTACTAACTGTCATTTAGGAGTTAACAACAAACAAACCTTTGAAATTCCTTGAACATTACTTACCTAATGTAGTATTTAAACATATCATCAAGGACTGTTATTGTTTACATTGATGTAATAGACCAGTTATTCAATCATGGAAAAGTATGTATAGCATATTATTGATTCTGCTTATAAACAAAATCACTTAAATATTTCAATCAAGTATTTTTAATTTTAAATTGACTATTTAATCTATTTCACGTAGTAAACATATAACATAATTAATAGTTGAGTATTTTTTATCAATCCAGATAATAAACAAATGGTAATTATTTTATAGTTATTATTTATATATTTTATGGTAATTAATATTTTATAGTTTTTTAGCACCTATTCAGAAAATCGAATAAATTTTTGACGAAAAAAACAATAAAGAAAAACCAACTCTTTTTTCTCAAAAAGGGCCATATAAACTGATTTTAAAAACTTTCAGAATACATTTTTTATAGCCCAAAGAAACATAATTTACAAGAATTTTTTTGCGACCATCATATTTTATTAAAAATTACTCTTGTGAGCTGTGCTCTATAATATGCTTAATCGTAGGATGTGCTTTGCAGGTTTTGCATTCTGGTTCTTTGGTAATGAGCTGAACATGCGAAGCCTTGTTAGTGCTATCTCTTCTCTTCGGGTATTGGAGTTTCTACCGATTCATTTCCATTTGATAGATACAACATAGCAAATTATGGTGCAAAAAGAATGAGTTTGTGATGTGAAGAAAAAACAGATGATTATTTCTGTTACACCTAAGAGTTCTAGACTTTTGTAGAAAGCGTTACATAATTGTAATAGTACGTAATCGCATGTTCCGAATGTGACGAGAATAATCTGGGCCTTCTGGAATGTTCGATTCTGAACTAAATATGAGAAGAGATGGAATAGGGGCTTAGTCTAGGCCTTGAACATCGAAGCTGTAGGTTACTTTAGAGTCACTGTTTCTCACTATTTGTTAATGTTTTGTAACGTTGTACTAGTTTGCTTTAATTGTTTATTTTGTCATTTTTCTTTTGTAAATTTACGTGAATAAAATTATTTTAAATCCACGTTGGTGTTGGTGTTGGTGGTGATAATTAAAGCTTGTTTATTGTTTACAAAATATTTTCTAATTCAAATATAGAAGTACTGTCCTGGCAATTCAGGGAGGTACTTAATCCCATTAAGAAAGGATAATAATTAAACAATCTAGAATTGAGCAAATAGGTTAACAAGGTTCTCTCTCTGTCGGGTCTTGATGAAAATATTTTCGTTAATTTAAAAAAAATCAATTTGGAAATTCCATCCACTTGAAGAGCGTGTTAAGAATAAATTTTTATTTTTGTCGAATAAATGTTTTTCTATATTTCTGAGGGTGCTAAATCGAATCTGATGTTATTTTCCGCGTTAAAAAAATCTATAAGAAGGTTAATTTGCTATGTAATAAATAAAATATAATAAAATTAAGATATAATGATTTTTTTTACAATTTCATTGACCTGAAATTTATGGAACAGCTGTAATTTTTTCTTAAATGTACACTCAAAATCAAAAGTTTTGGTGCCAGAATCATTTCGCTATTGTTTTTTTAATTCGAGAGATAAAATAACGTACGCCCCTCCACACCAAAAAAAAAAAAAAATAAATAAAACCTAGGTCCCTGAGATACTTACCGTGTCCTCTTCTTGTGAAAGATAGATTTTCTTCTGATTATCTCAGATCGCATCAGCAAGGACTTCGACAATGACCGTTCTATACTTAAGTATCGACAATAATATGATATTATAAATTTAAATGCTATTCTTTAATTGTTAATTGATTATTACCGGAAATGGCACATTACCCGGACCTAGGTTAATGGTAAGGCTTGAAAAATTTAGTCTTTTTTGTTCATGAATTTCCTAACAATTCTCGCAGTTCCGAGCAGCACTGCCTTTTGCATCTGCTCCAGACTTTTAGGTGGAAGGTCTAATGCGGTTAGACCGTATTATTGTTAATCATTATTATTAATATAAATTTGTTAATAACACGGAAATAATACTCGGGGGTAACATAATGTTGAAATACAAAAGTAACGAAAACATTATTTTTTTTCAAATTAATTCGCAAAACATTTATTTTATTTATTGATAAAAATCTCAATTTATTAGTCTAATTTATTAGTCTCTAATTTAATACTGGCATCTTAAAACAAAATTTTGTTTTATTAATCTTAATTTGCTTTCTAGATTTTATTATAGCACTACTTTTCACATAATCAAAAAATAGACAATTGAAAAAAGACGTGGGAAGGTAATTTCTTCCCGATCTTTTTCATCATCTGGAATCCCCGGAGCAAAAGTTTATCGTTCACTTCTTACCTGAACAATGATGATGTCTAAGTCAGGCTCACTTCCCACTTGATTAATGACACTCACTCCCCTTTCCAAGAGGCCTCTTTCACATGTCTCTCAAAATAAATTTTAACAATGGGATGATTGAACCAACTTACTTCAAACTTGTTAATCGCCTTTCGGAAATAATGATCCCCCTTTATTACCATTAAAATTTAACTTATAAATATATCTGAGGCTGCAGCGTAAAGATTATTGTGTCCAAACTAAAAAAAAAAATTTAATTTCTTTCCTCAAGACTTCCATATTTTAACACTTTGGACACCATGAAGAAGGAAAACAAACATTCAGGATATTGGCAACCGAGTAAAGTAATAAATAAACTTAACTTTTAAAAAATCTTGCAAATAAAATATTTTTTAATTTGGAGTTAACACTCTTTATGCTTCCTCCATATATATTTTTTAACTTTTTTCTTTCGCTAAAAGAGGAAATATAGAGTAAGGGAAAGTATTGCTTTCATGAAAATTTTCGAATTCGTGTTTTCAACGAAAATACACGTTTTAGGGTGACTTGAGTCAAAATACCAAAGTTTTGCGAAATGTGTGGATAGTCGGTTCACACAAATATACGCAGGAAAACTCAAAAACTAGGAATTAGGTATTTGAGGTACCTACCTCAAGACCATCTATATGTTCGAAAAAAAAGGAGAGAGCGGAGGGAAACTATAATCTACAAATTGTACACATTTTTACGATTTAGAAAAGGTTCTAAATATTTTGTTTGAGTTCCCGATGTTTAATGTGAATAAAGTTTTCTTTATTATGATGATTATTTATAATCATAGATATTGGTAATGAACGGTCTCCCATCGTTGCTATTAATAATAAATGGCCAAATACAGAATATAAAATAATTCGATATTCAAATTAAGGGGTAGAAGGATCTATAATATCTATTTCATAAAATGGTTAAAGATAATTGATATGGACGATGCAATAATAATTTAGCTTTCATATTATTGATACTCATGAATCATATTTTCTCTTATTCTTTGATCATTTGTTGAATTTGAGAGTTCGTTGACAGGCGCAACTTAAAATATGAAGTAAAAAAATAAAAATAAAAATAATATAAGTAAATGAACTAACTTTTGTCCCGAAATAGATTTTAATACTGAAATATCAATTGGCTCTACTTTTACCGTAATCGCCTTTTTCTTTTGGGAAGGCTTAAGCGATGAAAAATAGACAAAAATGTTTCATGATCTATCGACGCGAATTGTATAAAACTCGTCTAATGATAGAACAGTGGAGAAAAATATTGATTGATTTTTTAGGCCTCTTATAAAAAAAAAAAAAAAAAATAATAATATGAACTGATGTTTGATATGGTGTATTCAATTTCATATCTATGTAAATAAAGATTTTATTTATTATTAATAAATTTCCTACATACATTCCTACTGGATGAATTGCTAACTTTACACTAATTGTAAGTTAGCATATCTCTCTACCTCCTCAAAAGTCGCCGGGGTGGAATGTAAGGGTGATAATTTTGTAAAGGATAAATAAAGAAGAAATTCTGTTTGTTTTTATTGAAATCCATACCATTTGTCCTAAATTCTCCAAATTTCGCTCAGTGGTTCTTTCATACCAGGTGCAAACACCTGTCCATATCAAAAATTGCATAACTTCAGACAATCTGTGGGTATTTTCTTTATATAAGCCCCAGAGGGTAAAACTAAAAATATAGTATATCTAAGCTTTAGAATAATAATCTATTAGTGCTATTTTTCTTGTATTTTTTGTGTATGGCATTGTTCACGTTTATTAGAAAAATGAAATTCCCCGGGTGAAACCGGGATATACAGCTAGTCAAATATACTTTTTTATATACCAGGATTTGAGAAAAATCATCAATAATGGCATTAATTAAGATTAAGTCCAAATATTTTTTGAGGGATTGTGCTACGTTCGACTGGCTATGATATGATGGTTAGTAGTTTGGTTGTATCTTGACAGCGAACGAATTAATGGCTGGGTTATTTGGAAAAGTGCAAGAAGTGTATAATATTTTGGTTTTAAACGTGATACGGAGAAAGTATGAATATTAGGTTTTTCGGTCTCGGGATTGAACCACCGGATATGCGGAATGCTAATTTAAATTAATTATATGAACGGCTATATATAAAATCATATAAAAAAATAGTATAATTGTATAAAAAACGAAATATTTTTTTCGCATTAAAAATATTACGTTGGTTTCTTTTTCAAGATATTTATAAATATTTCTTGATGTTTAAATAATTGACAAAAAAAAAAGAAAAAGAATTAATATTATTAGACATATGAAATTAATTGTAATGATAAACTTTTGTGTATTAAAATAAGATTTCTGATTGATTGAGTCGAAGGTGGTATCGCATTTTGTTTGGGTGATTTTCGTCCTAGGGATTTCAAACTTAAAATTTAGTTTATTTTTTTTTTTAAATATAATATAACATAATAGTTTTTTTTTTCTAGTTTAGAGGTAAAATGTCATCATTTGATAAGGACGATTTAAGTTTTTATCAGTGGTGCCTTGGTTCATAAAGTCTGCAACCCCAAGGTTTTTACGACACATCATCAGAGCATAGTAACTGGCACTATGTGCAGGAAATTATGCTTTTCGCGGTTTACTACGATTGTCTGCCGATAAATATTTCAGATGTCAACTAAAACTCTCAAAGGTGTCCGCATCGTGTTTAGTTTAAAAAGGATTCCTTTCCTTGTTAAAAGCTTTAAATGTTAAAGAGTTTGATGGAAAATACCTGAGTAAATGTTGAACAGTGTCTGATTATAATTTATTGATATAAATTTAAAAAAAGGAAGCCAAAGAGTGACAAGTATAGGAAGACAAACATTAAAAATGGTTTTAATTTAAAAAATCAAAAGTACGTTGTAACCCAGCAGTTGACAGTCCAAATAAAATCTCAATCTAATCTAATCTTGATATAGTAGAGATGAGAGATGGTCAACTGTTCTTCAATTACGATAGGTAAAATGATGGTCAGGATTTTCAGTTTACAATGATTTTATTATGGTAAGCCAACGTTTCGATCCAACTTGTGGATCTTTATCAGGGCTACTGGGTCCAGGTGGATACTCAGTATCCTGACCATCATTTTACCTATCGTAATGTTGATATAAATTAAAAAAAAAAAACTTTATAAGTAAATTTATATAAGTTAATTATTATGCTAAAATTAAAAAAATCCCCAGACTAACATAAACAATACCCGACACTTCTAAACATTGAACCATTAAACTTATCATAACTTACAAAGAAAAAAAAAAAAACATATAATTTTCTACAATATAGATATTCGAGCTTTTATGTTGAGATCTTTCTCTAAAAATTTGTTCATGACTATAACATTTCAAAACAAAAAAGAAATCAGGAGTAAAAATGTTGAATATGAACCGAAATATTCGATATAAGAAATCTTATGTTGGTAGACATAAGTTGTTGAAAATGAGAAGTTAGTGATAAAAAGCTGAACAAGGTAATGAATCAGTGTATGTCATTACATGTACAAATAGTGTACATGTATGTATGTACACACACAAAATGTACCAAAAGTGGTCTTGGTGAAGTATATGTTAATGTGTGGTGATTTATATGGTGGTATGGTGGTAATTCATATGTTAATGTGTATAAAATAAATAAATTGCTTTTATCTCATCCTTCAAAATTGTTTTTTATTTTTTTATGATTTATTTATTGCTGTGTATATTGTAACAAAGAAAAAATATTTATATTATTAACGAGGGTTTCTCTCTTGTTTCAGGAAATCATCTCTTTCAGAAAGTGAAGATGTCGCAATTTCGGAATATGAAGGTAAGCTGGTTGTAATATCCCGTATCATTTTAATTTTCTGCTTTCGTTTTTTTTCTTGTTTATTAATTTATATCGAAACTGGAATCGAATGAACTAAAACACTAAGAAATATCACTATACTAGGGGTGCGGAAACAGATTTTATTTTTAGCCTGTGAGAATGGGGAGGTGAGAAAAATGAAAATCGAAGTTGGCCATCAGTAGCTTTTAAAAAATTGTAGTCCTGTTCTTAAAGATGGGCTGTTTAAGAAAAGTTTAGAGAGAAGTATGACCAGACAAAATTAAGAACAGACCGATAAAAACCAACCAGGTTATAAGATCTGTGAGAGACTTGTGGAACATCCCAAGAGTAACAAGCAAGAAAACAAAAGAAACCTGATTATAAGATATGAGAGACTCGTGGAACGTCGAATTGTAACATACGAGGTAAGAAATAAAAGAAAGAGATTGAAGATATGTTAAGAATGTAAGAAGAAACGTGTGGAAGACGTAAGAAGATTTACAAGAGAAGAGACGTCGATTGGAGGCTGTGGATAGAAGTGTTTTCAGGAAAGAAAAGATTGGATGTGATCCTACAAGCAGACTTCTATCACTGCAGTGCAGTACACAATTCCGCCGAACATTGTCAAACAACCTTCCAAAAATCCCTGGTTACACCGTCCTTCGGAAGTGACGTAATATGGAGGTGCGATGTCAATTACTCTAGAAGATCCCTATCCTTATTATATACCTGTACGCTAACTATTGGATTCCTACCTTAACATCGTCCGTATTAACATAAAGTGATTTTGAATGAATTAAGTACATCAGGGTACCAGACATTTTTTGGTGTTGGAGAGATTGTTTGATCGATCACTGATTCCCCTTTCCATTAAAAACCTCTTATCCCTCATAAATGAAAAATTATTGATACGCTGGAATATATTAGAAAGCAACTAGATTAAATACAAAAAATGAATGGCGAATGAATCGCATTTCCGAATTTTTTATACAAAAGTAAGAGAAAGTTTTCTTTATTTTCATTAATTTTCATTCTAATATTAAATACATAGCAAGTGAAGGTATAAAGTAAATAAAAATGAATTTTCAATAAATATTGGAAAATTCTTTTCTCCATTCAAAATTTTTAGTAAATTGAAACATGTAATATATTTCCTTTATGATAAAACAATAAACTGATTGGGGTGGAAATTGAATAATGGGAACACAGGAGGGAATAAATCTGGTGCGGTGTGCGCATCACACAACTTTCACTTACCATCCTCTTTATTTGACTTTATTTTTTTGGTATATTTTTTAACTACATAAAGGGAACACATACAACTTTTTATCTCAATGAAAATTGTTTTTTTGTATTTTCTATTGGAATGTAGGATTTGTCGTCAGTACTTCGTAAAGAAGAGTACCAAGAATGAAGTTGACTCCGCTTGCTCATTTTTTTTTAGCGTTTTATGGATATAATAATAGAATTTCAGACTGAATGATCCAGTTTATCGACGATACATTGTAAAGAGGAATCGATAGAAGAGGCCGATAATAAATTGGAACTTTCTCTTTTGGCTTTTGTTATTGATCGCATGATGCTGACAATCAGCGAATGAGAAAACACTGACATGTCAGGTAGGGGAATGAAATCCTCAGCAGCACCCTCTTCCTGGCTAGATTAAATTACTAGCGCTATTTAAGTAAAGAGATCTCCCTTCCAACGCCTTTTCAATCTCCTCCTCGTATCTACAGGGATGTCAACTGTCGCCATTATCAGGCGGTTGTTATGTCCATATAAGTTAGTGTGAAAACGTCTATAGGGTGTCGCTGTGTGGTGGCCATCTGTTGGCTGGTAGAGGTCTGTATGTAGGGTCTGGTTGCGTTGGTTACGTGTCGTTAAAGTTTTGATTGAAACCTTTGTCTTTTACTAAGTTGTGTCTTTTTAGCTGTTTCGTATATCTGTGAAGAGTATGTCCAGATTGGTCTGAGTAAGTATGTATATGCTTAGAATTTATTTTTATTTTAGATGTTTTTTAGAAACGCGGATAAAGTATTTTGTCTATTTTAAAGTGCCGTATGTTTCATTTTAACATGGTAAGTCTCAGATATAAATACTGCGTC
Source organism: Aelia acuminata (assembly GCA_911387785.2). Classification (NCBI taxonomy): domain Eukaryota; kingdom Metazoa; phylum Arthropoda; class Insecta; order Hemiptera; family Pentatomidae; genus Aelia; species Aelia acuminata. The sequence goes on from OU426982.1 coordinate 92,489,507, forward strand.
CGTCTGCGGAATTTGGTTGTTGGTTGGAACTTATTTTCAAACTTTGAGCAATTGAGTATTATTAGGAAAACCAGAGTGACTTTGTGTTCTTCACTGATGGGAACAGTTAATATTTCTTTATTTAAATCAATTGTTTAAACCAATCGGTTGGTCATGATATGTTTTCATCTAGCCAAAATTTGATTAATGTTTCGGGATTTTTCCTCATTTCCCAGGAAAATGAAATTAAAACAGGAAGGATGTTTGTATAACCTTAGTTAAACAATTTATCTTACCATCATGCCAGCTATCAATCATGGAGATAGTAAAATTATTGTAACGCGATACGCACACTACTAGGTTGTTACAAAAGTCCTTGTTCACATAATTAGTTTTATTCAAATGTGAGTACAAAATTTACAAATCAAATTTATTCTTCAAAATACAGGGCATCATTTTCAACTACTTTAACCCATCTTTCGGCCAAAAGTTGTATTTGATGTTGATACCACGACTGAAGGACGACCTGATCTGGGTTCATCTTCAAGGCTTGTATTCCCAGAATTAAACCGCCTGAACCAAAATGTGGCCGTGTTTCAATGCACCACACTTTCCCCTTCCACTGCACAAATTTCCTCGGCTGAGGCCTTTGCACTAAAACCTTTTTTCCAATAAGGCCTAAGAAGGCCGCGGATGACAAATTTTTCTTCCGACATTTCTAGTGAAATTTAATAAACTGAATGAAAGGCAGGGACAGTTGGCGTACATAGATAATTAGAGGATTAGTTAATGTAAACATTGACATAAGAATTGTATTCGTCAGAGATTAAATTAGAGACCTCAATGTAAACAGCTTGATATGCACAAAGACTTTTGTAACAACCTAGTAATACTACTGTATTTTCGAAATCACTCCTTTCCCTGAAATACTCAAAGGAGTTTAATGTTTGTTTATGTTACAGTATGTCGTATATTTATTTATTATAACCTGGAGCAGTGCCAGAAAAAAAAAATCTGGGGTATTACTGCCAGAAAAAGCAAACGAAAAAAGACTTGTAAAAAGCTTAAAAAAAGCAACTTATATTTATAAACGTAATAGGAACTTAATGAATTAATTTGCATAAAAACTATCACACTAGGAAATTTTTATAAATTTCATATATAAATTTATTTGAATAATATATTTTTTCTTTATATATATCTAGGATCCTTCTAGGATCGTGCCTGCCAATAAAATAGAATTAATATCAATTGAAACACCGTATTGATTAGGTTGTTGGATTTAATATTTTTTATTTTATTTTAAAACTTGACTATAAAATTAATATTTAAATAGTGGTATTCTCTTGAAATTCTTTTACATACATATTTATATTTTAGACATTATTAGTTTATACAAATACTGCCGACAAAAGAAAGAATATGAAATTTTTCTTAACTTCATTTAAATGCCAGAACAGGAGATGGCAAGTATTCTCATAACCTCCAGTTCCAATTTAGGGAATGTTATTACTTTAAATATGCTTCAATGAAGAACATTTAAGAGAGCATCCAAGAAAATTTAAATAAAAATATATTTCTTTTTATATAAAAATATATTACATTTCGTCTCCATTAAAAGTTTACGTCACAAAAAAAGTATTTTCACGAACCTCCTCAAACTAAATAATATCTTTCCATGTATATTGTAGTTGCGTAACGAAAATAATTCTGATATATATTGTAGTCTGGAAGATATTTATGTACCATAAAATTTAAAAAAATCCAATGAGCTACTGGAAAGAAATCAGGCTTGAGTATTCAATGATTCTTTAAGGGATTGATTAATGTATTATCTTGATGTGATTGCTATGTTATAACTCACATTTTGGGCCAAAATAATGTTATTTGTTCATATAGAATGGTATGGTTGATTTCTTTTTTTCTATTGACCATATTTGGAACCTGAGTTTTTCTTCTAATTGTAAAAAAAAATTAAACGATTAAAGCAACTGGTTGAAGCCAGTAATTAATGCCTAAAGAAATTGAATTTGACATTGACATTGTGGATGAAAGTGTTAAAGAGTTCGAGAAAATGAACTCTGCAATTTTTTGTTTAGTTTTTAAAGGCGTCTTGATCTTTCATAATCAAGTTTTCAGGCACTTTCTTGCGTGCACATTATATAATATATACTTATAATATTATTACCAATTACACAGGGGTTACTGAATACATTGCTGGAGCATTAGAACAAAAACAGTATGCAACTGGTGTTTTAACAATGTACAAAGTCTAGCACCTGGGTCTTCTCTTTAAACTCAGTAGCATACTAGCGTACACCTACCTACTACTATCTTGTTGGTCCAGTCCTAACGGGAGTACCGTTTGGTTCATTACTGGCTCCTCTAATCTACGTTGTATACACATATGACATTCCAGTAATCAATGAGACATTGAAAGCTTCTTACGCAGACGATACAAACGTTGGTTAGAATGTTTTGTTTGATGAATGTTGTTAGATCAAGATCCGTCACGTGCTTCAGTAACATTGTGAAACCCCTTACAAAAAGTAAATGACTGCAGCAAATTTTGGAAATTAATCACTGTAATCAAAGCACATATCTTTTACTCTCCTAAAAATAACTTGTCCCCCAATTTATATCGACTTATTTCTACACCCTAAAAACTAAAACTTAGACGCAAGTTAAATACACGCTCATACTTATTTAAGCCTATATGGACATACTGTTCAAAGATATAAAGCATTGCAAAAAAAAATCGCATTTACAAAAACTTCAAATCTTTCAGTCAAAAATATTATTACTCATTTTAAAAGCACCTTGGTACATGACTAATCAAACCTTACCTACTGTCTTTCACAAGCCTACAGTCGAGCAACACACGAGGACTCATTGCAAACGTTATCACGCTAACGTACTCGGACAAATAAACCTCCTTACAAGGCTACAGATGTAATGCCAATAAATATGAGGTAAAACTTAAAAAGGCGTTGAATGAGAGAAATCACTCCTCAACAGACCACAATAGCTAAAACAAGGCAGGAAAAAGGTACCGCTGGGTGCCATCCAGGGGCGGGTTAAGCACAAAATGTGGGAGGGGGGTCTTTATCCCCTATCTCATACTTGCGTTTCTGACAACAATTTTTATTGAAATTATTACCTTGTATGAAGGACTGCGATCTAAACTACTAAAAGTGTTATGTTTAGGGAATAGTGACTACCTAATTGCATCATTAGCTTAAAAATACAAAAAAATTGAGAAAGCCGAAATATCTCGGGGGGGGGGGGGGGGTCATAATCCCTGTAACCCTCCCTGGATATGCCCTTGATCCTTCCCCATGCTTGACATGCCGGTGTATGTCTATTAGAAAGGTCATCAAATCTGCTGATTGTGAAGGAAATTCACATGAAAAATCTTAATGGTCTTTTTGAATGAAATTCGATGTAGATTATAAAAATGGTACGCAAACATGGTTATTATCAACATTTATGTAAGGCGGTTTGCCGTTGTCCACTTACATGCTATAAATAATCTGCTATCCACCTAAAGATCACCGGTACGATTATAATTTATCTATAAATTAAAAAAAAAATGAGAAAAATATTTTATTTCTGATTGCTATAGAACATTGTAGATTATTTTAGTACATCAATAGCATTTTTTCTCAAATCAAAGGCCTTATGGTCATTCCTTTTATGGTACAAAACAAGAACTAATTATTACCTTAATATGAGAATCCTTCCAGAGTTCAAAGGTAGATAATTGTCCGCCTAAAATTTATCAAGGCATGAATCATCAATTGACTGTGCGACTCACATAAAAGACGATGTTCTCTATTTTTTTAAGATACATAAACAATAATATTTCTAGTTTAACATAATATTTGTCTATGAAACGCCGGAGTTCAAATAGCGTACGTTCACCCTCAATGCATTAAACCAAAATAAGTGACGAATTAACCGTAAAAATCGTAACATTTATCAGTCCTGCGAAGCTTAAAGGAAATAATATCGCAAAAATCTTGACAGTAACTTGTGATAATTTATTTTAATCAATACAAATATATACAAGGTCAACCTTCGTTTGAAGCTTCGCCGATCTGCTAAAACTAACTCATCACTAGTAGTCTTTCAAAATGAAAAAGGATAGTTTTAGTTTTTGTCAAGTTAGTGTAGAGTTCTTTCCTTTTTTGTTTTCGACATCACAAAACATTTTTGTTTAGAAATATTTTTTCTTGAGGAATTATTATTGGGAATTATTTCCACAATAGTAACTGGAAAAAAAATACATGTCACTATTAAAGAAAAGTCGTTTGAGAATAATACGCTTATTTTAAAAGTGTTATGAATGAATATGAAGGAAATATACGTGAGACTAATTGTAAAACAAGCAGAAGATATAAAGGAATGTGTTTAGGTTATGTATATCACAGCCTTGCATACTTGCGTATTTAGAAAATAAAACACATTAAAATAAAGACTTGTAACATTATTTTATTTTTTACATTATTTAACACGTTTTTGTAAAGAAATAATCTTTCGTCAACCGTATCTCAACATTCTAATTTTTATTACTCTAATCTTCCTCACAATGTTGGTTTCTAATATTCTAAGCCTTTTCCGTTTTGGCATGTGGGTGATTCCATAATATGCTTGAATTCAATAATTCAATATCTTTCCTATTTATATATTATGTTTATTTGACAGACGGTCCAAATTATCCTCAACAAGCTTGTCATTTACTAAGTACCTGCATTCTGAAACTTCAAACGTGCGGGATAGAGCATTGTGGCATTGCTAAAAAAATAAAATTTCAATCTAAAGTATTGTGAATAAAAGTGGACGCACCTTTCTACGTGACCAGTGACTTGCTACACAAATACTCGAAAAATCCCTCTCTTTTGAGTCACTGTTCCATTATTAAACTGTTAGTAACGTTGATACTGCATTGAATTTTAATTTTTTTGGCTTCTTCTATTATAAATTTATATGAGTAGAATTATTTTAACCAACATAAGTGTTAAAATATGTAATCGTGATCAGTACAACAAGAGTTTTACCCAAGAACTTCACATGATTGAAGCAGTATGCTGTGGCCGAGATATTTGCTAATCCTACAAGAGGGGGGGGGGGGTAGGGAATAGATGTTCTGTGTTATATTCGAAGCATTAAATAAAATTTTATTCTCGAGGTCCACGTGTAAGGGTCTGAAATTGGTGAAAAAGGTACAAATATATGCTGAATAATTCCTCCTGTTTCGAATCCATTTTAAACATTCTAAGAATATTACCGTTGAATAATTCAATTGTAAAAAATAATTTATTAATGTTTTAACAACAGTATAAGCCACAATAATCATAAATCAAAGATGACATTATAAAAAGAAAGGTCATTCAACTGAACCTAATCTGTTTATAGGGAATAACGGACGCTTCATCTCAATAATCCGTGTTCATTTACTACTGGATTTTACCTTGTCCTGAAAAAAATGCAATTCGAGTTCTTCGAAATTAAAGGACGGTCTGGCACAAATAGATACTGTTCTTTAGTAATTCCAAAGGCGACGATCCGTAGAAAAGGTTAAATCCAGTATCTGGTTCCTTTGTCGCAGCCGTCCGGGAGGACCACATTAGTATTAGATGCCGAAGAGATAGGATCTCAGGGCTGGAAGGAGTTGTAGGAGGAGACAGTGAGTAATAGTAATATATATATTATGACTAATGTAATATGTCATATCTTTACATTTTAAAAATTGGTGCAAAGGTTTAATGACAGTGATAAGTTTAAATAAATAAGTATATTAAAAACCAGTGTGTAAGAATTCTTTGAAATTGTAAATAGTGGAAAAAATAAATAATTACCTCCCTTCCTCTTTCCCGTCCATTTTAACGATGTTTTAACAATTATTTTGCTATTCGCGAAGAAGAAAAATCCAACAAAAAAACAAAACAATAAACCCCATTGTTTAATATACCTACAATAGATTATAAAATGCCTAAAACTAAAATTTTTAGTATGAATTGAATAGAAATGAACTGATATAGAGGTTCATAGACCTGATTGAGATTGTAGAAAAAAAAATTCCAATACTTTTTTTTCAAACCTTAACTTTGATTTACTCGAAATGGAAAAAAAAATCACCTAGACCCATATTCGCATGTCGGAAAGAAGATGGTTAAATTTAAAAAAAATTGTTTGGATAATTACATGTGAAGTTTCCACTGCATTTTCAATAATGCTACATACCTACAGCTACCAAGGAAAACAGTTTTTTATCACAAATAATCTACCATTGGGGCATTTGTACCACTGATACTAACTGTAACTAAAAATTAACCCTCTGCCTGGGTTAACACGATGATAATAAAATTTGGTAAATTGCGCCTTACGCGAAATGAACTATTAGTACTATTCTGATTATAGCATGGCATTTAGGTCCCTTGTCATTTTGATTCCAATGGTACGCATAACTAAAAAAATGATATATTTTGTGAATTGGCCATCTTCTTGCCGACGTGTGATACATTTGTTGAATGGAATTTAAATTATAAGTTAAAAATGAGTTTGTAATTTTGTTCAATTTACATTAATACCATTTTCAAATTCCTTGACGAAAATTTTATATTTATTTCCCAGAAATGAGCTTTTACATACTATTTAGGCTTCGGCCACCACGATCTTAAATGCAACCCTCTCTGAATATAGTCTGAAAATTTCGGAACTTCTTATATATCATCTTAATTACCACAGTAAGCATTTATGTAATCTAATATGTAAACTTATAAGCTACATAACAATTTTCCGAAATTTTTTTTTTATACGTGTTTATTTCCACGTTGTATAATATAAAAAATCCAGAATTGGTACCTTCTGAAAAAAAAAATTCAGAATTGAATCCCTTTGTGAAATGAATTTAAAAAACAATGGTCAAAGATAATTTATAAAATAATCAATTCCATGTAAAATTTGTAGAAAAATCCATTGTTTTATATGTTCACAAAATTTTTAAAATGAAACCTTTATCTACTTATTATTTAATGTTTTGTTTAACTAACCGTATGCTTGCCTCTCTGTTTAAAGTGAAGGCGAAGTTAATTAAATTGTTACTGTAGAATAAAAAAAAGACCATTGAATTGGTTTTCACTGCGCGTTTCAGAGTTTTATTGTTTAGTTTTTTGTTGAGCAATCAATTCTAGGTGTAACAGAAGAAGGAAGTTATCAAATTAAATAAAGCTAAATGTTTTATTTAAAAATGTATAACAAATATAAGTGAAATTTGTATCCGAATATAAATATTTAAATTTGAAGAATGTTAATAAATCAAAGTTGTGAACTTGGATATTACAAAAAAAAAAAAAAAAAAGTTTTCATGGGTATCATAAAGATACTAAAAATTAGGCATAAAACCTGGATTTATTTATTATTTTTTTCATGTTAAACTTTAAATAGATTTATATAGAAATTTTCTTTATGATAAATTTTTTTTAGTTGATAGAAAATGATAAAGTTTTCATAAACAGTGATATTTTTAAGGAAAACTATTTTGAAACGTAATTTTGCGAAGAGAATATATGTGAATACTGTAAATGCAAATGATTGTGTATGAAAATTATTATATTAATCATATTATAATTGTAATATTATCATTTCATGATAATTATGACTATAACCTATATAAGATAATCGTAATTATAACATTATCATATTAATAATTTGCAATTAATTATTATAAAATCAATTCATATAAAAAATAAAAATTAAACATATTCAATTTAACCATAAAAAGGCTGTGAATTTGACTATTGGCATGCTATTGAAACCACCAAATGTGGCGCAGGGTCAGCGCAGTATGGGTTTTTACTGAGTTCTTAGAATCAACTTCAAAAAAATGAATATCTTAGAATTTGATTGTGCCAAGGATACATTGTCTGGAGGACTTGAAAAATGATAAAAATACGTTCGTTTTTTGTTTTTTTGTATTGATAATTCTATTTGCCGTGTTCGCAGAAAATTTATATCGTTGGTCAAATTAATTAAATTTCACGTTCCATTAATGTACTCAGAATGAATAGTTAAATTACAGATTCAAAAATGTATAATACACATTTCTGTTATACTGGTTAATTATTAGTTATGGGTGATTTCTTCGAAGTGAATAAATGTATAGGTCAGGCGTTCATTTGAAAAGTAGTTATAATTAGTGAAACATATCTTATAATCGGTGGGTGAACAATTATTCAACTCTTATATCTCACTACTGATAAAATCTATTCATTGTTTATTCATACGGCTGTAATCAGTAGCCACATTGGTATTTCTTACGAAATTTTAACGATATATAACGAAAACCTGGTTTTATACCAATACCTTTCAATAGTGGTGAAAAACTATCGATACTATCGATAGGTTTTTTGACTATCGAAGTATCGAATACACGAGCACTATCGAAAACTTTGATTTTAAAGGATATAGCCACTGCCTCTAAGAACCCATGGGCTAACTATTATTCCAACTTGATGGAATAATATACAAACAAAACAATTGATTGCCTGCCAGTCCCTTGACTTGAAAATTACTTTGTTAATGGCATAGAAACAAAATCACAGTTTTTGTAACAAAATATTTTCGACTCCTACAAATCAACTACCTACCTAAGAAATTTTTTTTTAAGGATGGTCTTTCCAATGTATGTCTAGATAAATATCACAACGACGTCTTTTTTTGGATAGTCATGGCATAGTCGAGGATTGCGTTTCGAATGTTGTCATGTAAAATCAGCTACTTCGACAACTAGGAATCCTGGTTAAATGGTTCTTTGAAGAGGTTTGGAATAGTGTTACTCTAAACACAGTTTCTTTGACCTTATGATAAAGTTTTTATTCTTTGCGGTTATGACTAAGCTTTATAAAAATTATTTGGAACCCATTCTCTATTCACAGAAATGTTCACAGAAAAATGTGTAAATGGAAACGTGCATTATGGCTCATCTAGTTCCAAACGAAAAATTCTTCTTCTCTACCCCCCCCCCTCCCGGTCATCACCTCAGACTATCGATAGTATTGATAGTTTTATGTCCGATACTATCTAAACTATCGATAACGGAGACTACCGTTCAAACTTTATAAGACGTGCCCCGAAAAGAAAGGATATTTCACTTAACCACCAATTCACTGGTTAAGTTTTTTAACACAAATTTATAAAAACGGGGTAATAAATCGAACCCAAATATGTCCATGTTAAAATAAAAATAAGTAATGATTTTAGTTTATTTTTTTACCCCAGTCAATTTCTTAAAATTTCCTAATTCTTATTATCTTTTTAATAATTTTATACTTTATGCTTCGTAAATGCCGATAATTTGGGACTGGAAGTCATGTCGATGACTTTATGAACCTATCCAAAAGACCTAGATATAACCTATAGGTCGACTACATGACCATACCATTGGTCCTGGGGTTGTTGATTGTAGGTGACTACCCAATGTGGGCTATCGGGAGGTCGGGTCAGATATGTGGGCTCGCCTCTAGTATCGCCTCTTATACAATTATCTTCTTATCTTCACTTATCGTAAACATCTGAGCCCATCACTCGTTCTCTTCGTGGGGGGCATTGATAATTGCTTAATTGATAACAACCGATCCATAATTTTTAGCGAAATCAAGGAGATGTTATTAAGGGGGTATAATCAGATGTGATATCCTTCGTATAGACCAGTAACACCTGGAAAAAGTTGGGGAGAACTGGATTACAGACCTCTTAAATTAAAGAATCAATGCCTTCGTTCAATGTTCTTAAATTTATATTTGTCAAATACTATCAATTGATAGGTAATAAGTAGAAGTATTGAGCAAAATAATAGTAATAATAATAATAAATCGTTCATTTTGGAAATCCTAACATGTTATGCCTTATGAGAATTAGTCGATAATTCTTACCTACCTTCTAACCCTTGTTGAAGCATTTATCTTCACTTCATTTCTACTATTAGACTTACTATCGATTGGGTCTGTTCGTAATATGATTGTTAATCAACTTTTACAGATTTCAAGACTATTCCATTTTTCTTTTAATACATTTTTTTTTTCTTTTCTATTAGAACTCCTGTGGTTTGTGACATACTTATAGGAAAAAAATTCGAAAAATAGTAAAGTCTATAAACCGAACTTTTTGATTTCTACTTTTAAAGCCTAACACTCGAGAATAAATATTATAGAATGGCCTGTAAAGCCAAATATTTTTTTTTTTTTACAGACAATAGTTGTTATTAAATTAACTCGCCTATGCAAATAAATATTTTCGCAATATCCCTGATGAAAAGCACTTGTCCAGACAATCCATACTCTTTTAAGATGCTTTAAAATAATTCGTATTATTTTTCATTCTCTTATATCATATCCAGAACATCGATCTCTTTACCGCTTCAATCAAGGGATTTGTCTCTTCTACCTCCAACCCTTTGAACATATTTTATATTGCTTTAATGCACTAAGGCGTTTTCCTTAAGATCATCGACATCCTAGGCTAGATAAATTTATCAGAATCTACTGTATTTTATTATGGGTGGTTAGTTCAGTATAGGGAATCCGAAATTCTCTGGACAACTGGCGTCCTGGATATTTATACTTAGTTGCTGGTGCCCTGGATAATTATTTCGGAAGTGAAAGCGGGTTTTACTCCTCAGTTTCGGGAACCAGAGGAAGCACCCATCCGCCGCATGGGGACAGCGGATAGTGATTGTTTTAGATATCTAAAACTACAAAGTGCATGTCCTAAAAAAATTGTTAATTTTCTTCATCAACTGATTAACTTATCGAACTCCGTAATGTATATCCGTATTACGTTTGCTAAATATTTTTATTTTGAGGTGGAGCTTCGATGATGGGTTATTATACTCCTATGGTTATTGTACTCCTATGGTTATTATACTCCTGTGGTTATTATTAGGGATCGGATTCGTTTGTATTTACATATTTTTTCCTAGGCAATTACGTTTTTCAACAATAAGTTCATACTGACACTTTTTAAGCCGTTTGAGCCTACTTTTATTTCACATATTTCCACATATTTGGATGTTATTGCATATTTAAACATATTTGATCAAAATAAATACATATTTCCCCATATTTAATCATAATAAGTACATATTTCCACAAATTTTTCATTTTGAGCATATTTTCATAATTGGAGGAGGTTTCACAGGAACTATGAACCAGATACTTTATGGATGTGACACAGTGCGTACAAAGGTTATTGTAATTTACAGAGAATTCTTCTAAACAGTGACTGGCGAGAAGTGATGAGAACCACGATTAAGTTAAGAATGTCCTTTCACATTCACGAAGCAGTAGCGAAAAATACAGCAAAGATTTTATTCCAGAAACCGAATTTAAAGAACGACCTTGCCTTCGTTCATTTCTAACAATAGAGTATGCCACGCACACGCCTTCACCTAACTTAATTCCCAATATGTTCCACTGACAGGAAACTTGGCTAACGTTAAAAAGGTCATCGAAAAGTTGGAAGGAATACCTGGGAGAAAGGGTGATCTGATCAAGGGTGAAGTTTTCAAAATTGAAAACTTGTTTGAAACTTTAACACATCTTTTATTATTATAAGTTGTATAAAAATGTTATTTTGTTCCTAATAATTATTATAAATGGGGTCATCTGTGGTGTAGTGGTTAGCATAGCAACCCACAATACTAAAGTTTGCACGGTGGTCCGAGGATATATATATATATATATCCTATCCTATATATATATATATATATATATATATATATATATATATATATATATATAGGATAGGATTATAATCCTTGGCTATGCTGTCCCTCGGATAGGACGTAAAATGGAGGTACCGAGCCTGTACGATGTAAGGTACTCGTTAAATATCCCTATCCTATTTATACCAGGATCCCACTGTAGCATCGTCCGATTAGCCTTAGTGGCATAAAGAGACGTTAAACAAACAGATTATTATAAATTGTAAAAATTGTTCTTTTGTTGTATATGTTATAACTAGTAGAAAAAAAATCCATTTTAATAAAAAAAAAAAAGTCCATTTTACTTAAATATTTCTGAAAATATTTTAAGATAATCACATATTAAATACATAAAAATCCGATCCCTAATTATTATACTCCTATGGTTATTATACTCCTATGCTTCAGATTCCGCAGGATCGAATCAGGTTGGAAAAGATGATGCAGTTTGGAATCAACCATCATCGACGTCAAGAGACCATTATAAAATAAATGTTCAATAATTAATTACTTTTAAGCGTGATCTCTTTTAATCTTGATCAAACGTTGATCAAAAAACCACTTCCAAACTGAAATCAACCAAACCTACGATTCCTCTTAGGATGTACCTGACCTATAACCGACTTTTTATTTTTAGAAGAATTATATCACATGAAAATAGAACATTCAATCCATATGTTGTTGGGCAAATGTTTTGTTGCTGGTCTTAGTATTTTACAATCTACTTTACACTAACATAAATTAAGAACGTTGATAATGTCGAAAATAAAGGGGATAAAGAAAATTATTGGGTAAGTCGTGGTTTTTCTCTGAATAAAGGAATATAAAATGTCTGAAAATTACTTCCATCAGTTGAAATGTTTTATTTTAATTAGTCTAAATTCATAACTTTAATTGATATAAATACATATATACAAATAAATAAATGAATCCAACGTAAAAGAACATTGAATAAATTATAAGTGCCAACTGACTGTTGAAATCTATTTTTAACCTACTATTAATCTTATCGGACAATAACACTTCTAACGGTCATTTGTTTCATCTGATGTTATCGGATTTTTTATTTTTTTTTTTTAAGAACAAATATATATATATACATATATTAAATACTGCTTTGAAGTATTAAACAAGAGTTTGAATATTTAAATACTAAATTTACTATAATGTAGATGTAATAAAATTGAATGTTGTCTTAAGGAGAAATTGCTATCTTTTACTGAAAGTTAAGCTTTATAAATATAATGAAAATTCGAAAAAAAGGAGAATTATTTAATACAATGCCTTTGCCCAAACTAAATTAATACTCAGGAATTGATTAAAAAAAAAGGAACTAAAATGTACAAAAATGATTAAGGATATTGTCAATTGGTTGCACCTGTTTCTTGTAAGATGTTTAACTTCTATGGATCCTTTACTCTTTAAAAAATAAAAAAAAATCATTATATCATTTTAGTTTTTATTTACTCCCAAGATAATCCACTTTAAATCGATGTTAGACTAAAATAACTTATTTTTAATTGTCTCCCTTAAGCTCATCAATTGTATATCAATTGTATTTTTATTTAATTTAAAATGCTATACGAACAGTTATCGATGTTTAATGTTTCTTGCTAAAGAGTTATAATTATAAATAAAATAACTGGAATGTTAGAAAAATTTGTAAGATCGAAATTAATTAATTTAGTAGGGTGACGTAAATAAAAAGAACAATTATTAATGTTATGTTAACGTTGTTTAATGCATTTTAAACCTTAAAATATTTTTCAGCAGTGTAGTTAATTTTTATACATCCTAAAAATTGCTATCAGCGTAAAGTATAAATTTGAGCTACGGACTTGCACAAAACCTCATCTAAAAACCATTACAGAGAATTGATTATTTATTGGGTTAGGAATAAAACTAAAGAACTCCAACCAATTCCTTCAATGTTAGGAAAGGTGATGAACTTTGGTAATATTTAGGTTACATCTTGGAATAGGTTGCTGTAATAAATTAATGTTAGAATATATGAAGTTATCACTTCAGAATACAGAAGGCAGTTGATGTAATAAAAACACATATTAGGTAATAACTGATGAATGAACTTCATCTTAATTTCAATATTTGAGAGATGGTTACTCTGCCTTGAAATTTCTGTTTTCATATTACGATCAGTAAGTGAAACTTAATCTATTTAAAGTTTTTTCTCAACCGATTTCTCGTAAAATAAAGTATAAATTTTACTGAACATTACATTAACATTTATTAATGGTTAAACTTCCTTGTCATCAGTTATAATTATAAATAAAAATAATAATTACAAATAGCCTTTTTAATTTTATTTAGAGCGAATTTTTTCAATATTTAATTGTTTTTTTATTGTTATTTCATTATGTCAAATCGTAATCATGACCCCGACATTTCATTAGTAGCAAACTTATGTTACGTGATTAATAGGCTATTTCGCTTATCGTGTTAATAATAACTGTTTATTTAATTAAAAAAAAAAAGATATTTAATTATAAGAATAATACTGTGACGTGAAACAAGAACAGATGATTATTTCTGTCACAAATATGAGCCAATCTTTTGTTGGACTCAAACAACACATGTTCTGTATGCGGCGAGAATGTACTGGACCAATCTGGAATGTTCGATTCCGGACTAAATATCAGAGCAACGGACTTGGGGTTAAGTCTTGCCTTGAATATAAAAGCATATGATTACTTTTGTGTCACTTTATAGTCAATAGAAGTTACTTTTTTGTAACGTGTTATTAATGACAGCTTTTATTGTTTATCTGACACGAATTAAAATTGTTCGCAAATAAAAAATATTTTTGAAGCTACAGTAGTGTAAAAATCTTCGTTTAAGTATTTTTATAATAAAATATAAGTTATTATAGTTACTTTAATATTTAAAGTTTTCAGAATTTTTTTATTTATTCCGTGTTACTGAGTTTTTAATTATTTAAAAATCTGTGATTTTGGTCATATGTTTTAATTCACATAGAATTCTTTTGTAATTCGGTTCTTCTTCTTATCTAGAAAGAATAAATCATGTTACACTGTAAACGATTTTGAAGCCCATACTTAGATGATGTATAAAACACAATTTAATTAAACAATATTCAAATGCTATTGCGAATTTTATGTGAATCTAAACAGATGACCTAAATCACAGATTTTATATATTTGTATTAACTATTGAAAAATTGCAATAATAACTGCCTCATACCCATTTTTTATTCCAAAGTCGTTTGATGTTCTTTATATGGATCGCTATGCCGTGAAAAAGGAGAATAACAAAAACATAAAAATTTTCCTTTGATGGAATGCGAGGATATGGTTTCAATGACCCTGACACATAAATAACAGTTCTAATATAATCAAAATGATTATTATAATGGTATTATTTTATTAATAGATTTATTTTATAGAACTGTGGATAGTAATATTAGTTATTGCTGTTTTATTTAATATGTATATAACTTAATATTAATAATGTGTATTAGTCGCATATCAAATCTGTACAAATTACCTTAGATTAATGATTTATAGACATCAATATTGAAAAATTATATTATATTGAAATTATCATTTCAAAGATATTAAAAAAAGGTTTTTTTTTTATACCGCTTAAGTGTGTTGCCACTTTCCTGTTTTTCTGGGTGAGATCTGGATTCGAGTCCCGGCCAATACGAATATTTTCTTTTCAAAATAAAATATTTACAAATCTTATATTTTTTTCGAAGTTTGTTGAAGCTACTGCATTCTGCGAGAATGTGTGGGTACATGAAAATCGTGGCATGTTGGGTTTTTAACTGGTGCAAGATGTAACGATTGGATAATTCGTAACGCCCGATACTAAGCTAATTGACTTAGCTTGGGGGTTTCCCAGATGGCAGAGTGGTATCTTCCCGCAAGTCACGACCAAAGCCAATCTTTTCTTTTCGAAATAAAACATTTAAAACTATGAAAAATAAATTATAGATCTTACGCGTAACATGCGCTGTACGCCACAACTACGTCTATGGCCCGAAGCACACGTACGACACTTTTCTACGATGCGGACTATAAGCCAGGTACCCCTGACACCTGGAGAACAATGGACCGACCGGATTTACCATTATAATCCAGGTACCCCTGATCTGGCTTATAGTCCGCATCGCAGAAAAGTGTCGTCCATGTGCATCGGGCCTATGGTCGCCCTAGCTTTCTATCGCAAGATCTCGTTTTCCATTTTTTTTTTTTGTTTCTTTTTTTCGTGAGAAATGTGCGAAATCGGGAGAAGTTCGATATAGCTTAGATATTTCCTAGGTTGCGTAGTGACAGCATACCGCGCATGTTAAACAGGAGACTCGCCTTCGAGTCCCTTTCATGGCAATATATTATTTTCAAAATAAAATATTTAAAATTTATATATTTCTTCGCAATTCATCGAAGCTGCTGCATTCTTCGAAAATGTGCTTCAATGTTCTCTAAACATTATAATTGATACATGTGAGGTTTTCAATTGGCGCAAGAGGTAACTGAGGGGAAAATTCGTAACGCTTATACTGTGACGACCATCTAAGATGACTTTATATGAACTATACAATTAATATCTTATTCCTTCTCTCGGTTTAAAATTATTCCTATTGCGAGATCTATTTATCCAGTTATTTTTACAAAATAAAATATGAATTTTATTTTCTACTTAATATTCTTATATGATTGTGTGATTATATAATTGGGGCAAGGCTAGAGATATCCTCGAATCTCCGCTGGTCGGTCAGTTATTGCCGCTTGTTGCTGACATTCCTCATCTCAGTTCTGGGCTAAATCTGCATCCAGATTGGCTCCGGAGTATTGTGATTGGAGTCTGCATTAATCAAGGAAAACCAAGTCGTCTCAACTTACCTACGATAGCAATATTCTTATAAACTACAACATTTGTCTCTTAAATTTATGAATTGCATTTAACTATAATATTTATATTGTAACACTGATGTCGGTTTTAAATAATTGACATTCTTGTTTTATAACTTTTTACTTTCACTTACCTATATGAAATATATAATAAGTGGAAGTATTGCGATCGTGAAAAATTTCGACTTCCGGTTTTCAACGGAAATACACGTTTTGGGGTCCCCTGAGTCCGATTAACCAAGTCCCGCGAAATGGTCTCTGTGTGTGTGGATGTGGGTGTCTGTGTATCTGTGTGTTTGTGTGTGTGAACAGACTAGCTCAAAAACTATTAACCGTGCGAACCTGAAATTGGGTATTTAGTGTATATATATGCCCGCGATGTGACAGCAAAAATTTCATCAAAATTGCTCAAAGGAGGGGGTACTTTATTTAATAACTTTTTAAGTTTTTTTTCGATTTTCTCAAAAACGGATCTAACGATTTTGATTAAACTGAGTATTTGATCTATTTATATGCCGAGATATGACTGTAAAAAATTCATCAAAAGACACACACACACACACACAGACCATTTCGCGGGACTTGGTTATTTCGACTCAGGAGACCCCAAAACGTGTATTTCCGTTGAAAACCGGAAGTCGAAATTTTTCACGATCGCAATACTTCCACTTACTATATATTTCATATATAGGTAAGTGAAAGTAATAAGTAAATGAATGTGGAAAAATGTGTGACTTTGAGAAGTGGCATTAACACAACGCATTAATTTCTAATGTAAGTAAGTTGGTAAGTGAAAGTTGTGTGTTGCGCGCACGCACCAGATTTTTTTTTTATAAAACAATTATATGTAAAGACAAATGGTTGGTGGAATATTAAAAATGTGCAATAGATACCCCCCTCCAGAAGATGGGCCAAAAGCCCTAAACGTTGGAAGAATAAAATAAATAATAACCCATGTAAGAGATTCCTCAAAAAAAAAAAAAAAAAAAAAAAAAAAAAAAATACCCTAATGAAAACAAACTTACGTGAAAACCGCTTTGTCAAAATTTCATTCAAGTGCTAATGCGAAATTTGATCCAGTATTGATTTTCTTTATAGTACCCCTTACCGTATAACACAATTTAAATTATGTATGCCGTTTTAAAAAGATTTTTTTTAACCGTTTTAACATTTTATAGAAATTTATTTCATATCGTATAATCACAAAGCCTAACCATGAAGTCATAAATGCCTGCTTTGACCTGTTTATAGGTATATGATCTTAATTTTTAAATAATTTTATTAGAAGAGGAAAGATGCAACGGCAACGGCCTGGTAATCGAACCCAGGTCTTCTTCATCTCCGTCGCAGTGCTCTCATTCAGGTAACCATGGTGCCATTCCCGACTGTGTCAACTCGATCATATTTTTCTATCAGCATCTAAGCTTTTATTTAAATGTTAAAAATATAATTATTTTTTAATTAAAGCTTTTTTAATTTAGGTATATAAATGAATAATTCGTAAATTGAGGTCTGAAATATGCACATAACGACAATTTTTATGAGCTAAAAAGACGCCTTCACAACGAAGTTTAATAAGTTGAGCTACATTTCTGTTTACTCTCCTTGAACGAGCATTCCACCCCATCCCCCCTTCTTTCTTTCCAACTTTAATTTGGAATATGATGTGAAGTATTTAGTATATTTTAAGTTTTGAACTTTGATTGTTTATTTATGTTTCTACTTCTAATTTATCGCTCATTATTTTCCTATAGAAAATAATGTTATTGATTCTAAGCAGCACAATAAGCTGTGTAGACAATCTATCTTAAATGTGTATATAATAATAAAAGTGTAAATAATATATAAAACTAACTTATAAATCTTTTTTATTAGAAGATAAAAGATTCGACCACGGCCGGTAATCGAACCCAGGTCCTCCGCATCTACGTTGCCGCGCTCTTACCACTGAGCTAACCGTGGCACAGTGGGACGAGTCCACACTCCCGTTGGACATCGGCTATAACTCTCAAAGAAATTTCGCTAGACTTATCAAATTTTGTCAGTTAATGTTTTTGAGAATGAGGAATCTTAATTATTGTCATTTCATTCATAATCATTACATATATATATATATATATATATATAGGGTCTTTTGCACTTAATCCCCGCAAATCTAAATAATCGATATTTCGGTTATGAATAAACATATGATTGCTGAGCAACGTAACATTCATTAAATGTTAGGGTCTTTTGCACTTAATCCCCGCAAATCTAAATAATCGATATTTTAAGGCTATTATCACATGTTTATGGTAAAGTAACCTTCTCAAAAATGATAACAAGTAAATTCAATATCGTTTAATATTCTTAAATGTTTACATAAAAAACAAAAATATTACATTATGAAAAAACAATTTTAAATTAATTGGTTGGCCAGAATGTACTAATATCCAAAAGTATTTGTTGAAATAAATTCTTTTCTCGATATTTATCTTTTACTTATTTATTTCTCTTTATATTTATCTTCTTTTCTCGATATATATCTTCAACCCAATTTCATAACGACAGTGAGTCCTACTACATCTCCATCGCTCACCTTTTTCGTTGATATACATTTTCATATCATGATTATTCACGCATTTTCTTTTCTTATGTAACTACCCTTCTCTTGTAAAAATTCAATGCCTCTTTCTTTTGAATTTATTCTTCTTACCAATTCATTACCCATTATCCAATCTTACAATCCATTACCAAAGACATTTTGCATATAATATAAAATACTGATTATGATAATTAAATGTATAACATTTAATGAAGGTTACGTTGCTCAGCAATCATATGTTTATTCATAACCGAAATATCGATTATTTAGATTTGCGGGGATTAAGTGAAAAAGCCTCTCTTTCTTTTGAATTTATTCTTCTTACCAATTCAAACAAGGACATTTTGCATATAATATAAAATACTGATTATGATAATTAAATGTATAACATTTAATGAAGGTTACGTTGCTCAGCAATCATATGTTTATTCATAACCGAAATATCGATTATTTAGATTTGCGGGGATTAAGTGCAAAAGCCTCTCTTTCTTTTGAATTTATTCTTCTTACCAATTCAAACAAGGACATTTTGCATATAATATAAAATACTGATTATGATAATTAAATGTATAACATTTAATGAAGGTTACGTTGCTCAGCAATCATATGTTTATTCATAACCGAAATATCGATTATTTAGATTTGCGGGGATTAAGTGCAAAAGACCCGATTTCCGTTAGAGTTTAACGACAATTTCGCCTTTTAAGCCCCTTAGGGGTTATATTTTTGAAATTCCTTTCTTAGTGGTTACCTACATTGCGTTTAAAATCTAAATTCCGAATTTCAAGTTTCTACCATTAGTAGTTTTTGCTCTGCGTTGATTCTGTCAGTCAGGACAAAGCGTCTTATATATATATATATATATATATATATATATATATATATATATATATATATATAGGGTCTTTTGCACTTAATCCCCGCAAATCTAAATAATCGATATCTTAAGGCTATTATCACATGTTTATGGTAAAGTAACCTTCTCAAAAATGATAACAAGTAAATTCAATATCGTTTAATATTCTTAAATGTTTACATAAAAAACAAAAATATTACATTATGAAAAAACAATTTTAAATTAATTGGTTGGCCAGAATGTACTAATATCCAAAAGTATTTGTTGAAATAAATTCTTTTCTCGATATTTATCTTTTACTTATTTATTTCTCTTTACATTTATCTTCTTTTCTCGATATATATCTTCAACCCAATTTCATAACGACAGAGAGTCCTACTACATCTCCATCGCTCACCTTTTTCGTTGATATACATTTTCATATCATGATTATTCACGCATTTTCTTTTCTTATGTAACTACCCTTCTCTTGTAAAAATTCAATGCCTCTTTCTTTTGAATTTATTCTTCTTACCAATTCATTACCCATTATCCAATCTTACAATCCATTACCAAAGACATTTTGCATATAATATAAAATACTGATTATGATAATTAAATGTATAACATTTAATGAAGGTTACGTTGCTCAGCAATCATATGTTTATTCATAACCGAAATATCGATTATTTAGATTTGCGGGGATTAAGTGCAAAAGCCTCTCTTTCTTTTGAATTTATTCTTCTTACCAATTCAAACAAGGACATTTTGCATATAATATAAAATACTGATTATGATAATTAAATGTATAACATTTAATGAAGGTTACGTTGCTCAGCAATCATATGTTTATTCATAACCGAAATATCGATTATTTAGATTTGCGGGGATTAAGTGCAAAAGACCCGATTTCCGTTAGAGTTTAACGACAATTTCGCCTTTTAAGCCCCTTAGGGGTTATATTTTTGAAATTCCTTTCTTAGTGGTTACCTACATTGCGTTTAAAATCTAAATTCCGAATTTCAAGTTTCTACCATTAGTAGTTTTTGCTCTGCGTTGATTCTGTCAGTCAGGACAAAGCGTCTTATATATATATATATATATATATATATATATATAGGGTCTTTTGCACTTAATCCCCGCAAATCTAAATAATCGATATTTTAAGGCTATTATCACATGTTTATGGTAAAGTAACCTTCTCAAAAATGATAACAAGTAAATTCAATATCGTTTAATATTCTTAAATGTTTACATAAAAAACAAAAATATTACATTATGAAAAAACAATTTTAAATTAATTGGTTGGCCAGAATGTACTAATATCCAAAAGTATTTGTTGAAATAAATTCTTTTCTCGATATTTATCTTTTACTTATTTATTTCTCTTTATATTTATCTTCTTTTCTCGATATATATCTTCCACCCAATTTCATAACGACAGTGAGTCCTACTACATCTCCATCGCTCACCTTTTTCGTTGATATACATTTTCATATCATGATTATTCACGCATTTTCTTTTCTTATGTAACTACCCTTCTCTTGTAAAAATTCAATGCCTCTTTCTTTTGAATTTATTCTTCTTACCAATTCAAACAAAGACATTTTGCATATAATATAAAATACTGATTATGATAATTAAATGTATAACATTTAATGAAGGTTACGTTGCTCAGCAATCATATGTTTATTCATAACCAAAATATCGATTATTTAGATTTGCGGGGATTAAGTGAAAAAGCCTCTCTTTCTTTTGAATTTATTCTTCTTACCAATTCAAACAAGGACATTTTGCAAATAATATAAAATACTGATTATGATAATTAAATGTATAACATTTAATGAAGGGTACGTTGCTCAGCAATCATATGTTTATTCATAACCGAAATATCGATTATTTAGATTTGCGGGGATTAAGTGCAAAAGCCTCTCTTTCTTTTGAATTTATTCTTCTTACCAATTCAAACAAGGACATTTTGCATATAATATAAAATACTGATTATGATAATTAAATGTATAACATTTAATGAAGGTTACGTTGCTCAGCAATCATATGTTTATTCATAACCGAAATATCGATTATTTAGATTTGCGGGGATTAAGTGCAAAAGACCCGATTTCCGTTAGAGTTTAACGACAATTTCGCCTTTTAAGCCCCATAGGGGTTATATTTTTGAAATTCCTTTCTTAGTGGTTACCTACATTGCGTTTAAAATCTAAATTCCGAATTTCAAGTTTCTACCATTAGTAGTTTTTGCTCTGCGTTGATTCTGTCAGTCAGGACAAAGCGTCTTATATATATATATATATATATATATATAGGGTCTTTTGCACTTAATCCCCGCAAATCTAAATAATCGATATTTTAAGGCTATTATCACATGTTTATGGTAAAGTAACCTTCTCAAAAATGATAACAAGTAAATTCAATATCGTTTAATATTCTTAAATGTTTACATAAAAAACAAAAATATTACATTATGAAAAAACAATTTTAAATTAATTGGTTGAACAGAATGTACTAATATCCAAAAGTATTTGTTGAAATAAATTCTTTTCTCGATATTTATCTTTTACTTATTTATTTCTCTTTATATTTATCTTCTTTTCTCGATATATATCTTCAACCCAATTTCATAACGACAGTGAGTCCTACTACATCTCCATCGCTCACCTTTTTCGTTGATATACATTTTCATATCATGATTATTCACGCATTTTCTTTTCTTATGTAACTACCCTTCTCTTGTATAAATTCAATGCCTCTTTCTTTTGAATTTATTCCTCTTACCAATTCATTACCCATTATCCAATCTTACAATCCATTACCAAAGACATTTTGCATATAATATAAAATACTGATTATGATAATTAAATGTATAACATTTAATGAAGGTTACGTTGCTCAGCAATCATATGTTTATTCATAACCGAAATATCGATTATTTAGATTTGCGGGGATTAAGTGCAAAAGCCTCTCTTTCTTTTGAATTTATTCTTCTTACCAATTCAAACAAAGACATTTTGCATATAATATAAAATACTGATTATGATAATTAAATTTATAACATTTAATGAAGGTTACGTTGCTCAGCAATCATATGTTTATTCATAACCGAAATATCGATTATTTAGATTTGCGGGGATTAAGTGCAAAAGCCTCTCTTTCTTTTGAATTTATTCTTCTTACCAATTCAAACAAGGACATTTTGCATATAATATAAAATACTGATTATGATAATTAAATGTATAACATTTAATGAAGGTTACGTTGCTCAGCAATCATATGTTTATTCATAACCGAAATATCGATTATTTAGATTTGCGGGGATTAAGTGCAAAAGACTCGATTTCCGTTAGAGTTTAACGACAATTTCGCCTTCTAAGCCCCTTAGGGGTTATATTTTTGAAATTCCTTTCTTAGTGGTTACCTACATTGCGTTTAAAATCTAAATTCCGAATTTCAAGTTTCTACCATTAGTAGTTTTTGCTCTGCGTTGATTCTGTCAGTCAGGACAAAGCGTCTTATATATATATATATATATATATATATAGGGTCTTTTGCACTTAATCCCCGCAAATCTAAATAATCGATATTTTAAGGCTATTATCACATGTTTATGGTAAAGTAACCTTCTCAAAAATGATAACAAGTAAATTCAATATCGTTTAATATTCTTAAATGTTTACATAAAAAACAAAAATATTACATTATGAAAAAACAATTTTAAATTAATTGGTTGAACAGAATGTACTAATATCCAAAAGTATTTGTTGAAATAAATTCTTTTCTCGATATTTATCTTTTACTTATTTATTTCTCTTTATATTTATCTTCTTTTCTCGATATATATCTTCAACCCAATTTCACAACGACAGTGAGTCCTACTACATCTCCATCGCTCACCTTTTTCGTTGATATACATTTTCATATCATGATTATTCACGCATTTTCTTTTCTTATGTAACTACCCTTCTCTTGTAAAAATTCAATGCCTCTTTCTTTTGAATTTATTCTTCTTACCAATTCAAACAAAGACATTTTGCATATAATATAAAATACTGATTATGATAATTAAATGTATAACATTTAATGAAGGTTACGTTGCTCAGCAATCATATGTTTATTCATAACCGAAATATCGATTATTTAGTTTTGCGGGGATTAAGTGCAAAAGACCCGATTTCCGTTAGAGTTTAACGACAATTTCGCCTTTTAAGCCCCTTAGGGGTTATATTTTTGAAATTCCTTTCTTAGTGGATACCTACATTGCGTTTAAAATCTAAATTCCGAATTTCAAGTTTCTACCATTAGTAGTTTTTGCTCTGCGTTGAGCAATATATATATATATATATATATAGGGTCTTTTGCACTTAATCCCCGCAAATCTAAATAATCGATATTTTAAGGCTATTATCACATGTCTATGGTAAAGTAACCTTCTAAAAAATGATAACAAGTAAATTCAATATCGTTTAATATTCTTAAATGTTTACATAAAAAACAAAAATATTACATTATGAAAAAACAATTTTAAATTAATTGGTTGGCCAGAATGTACTAATATCCAAAAGTATTTGTTGAAATAAATTCTTTTCTCGATATTTATCTTTTACTTATTTATTTCTCTTTATATTTATCTTTTTTTCTCGATATATATCTTCAACCCAATTTCATAACGACAGTGAGTCCTACTACATCTCCATCGCTCACCTTTTTCGTTGATATACATTTTCATATCATGATTATTCACGCATTTTCTTTTCTTATGTAACTACCCTTCTCTTGTAAAAATTCAATGCCTCTTTCTTTTGAATTTATTCTTCTTACCAATTCAAACAAAGACATTTTGCATATAATATAAAATACTGATTATGATAATTAAATGTATAACATTTAATGAAGGTTACGTTGCTCAGCAATCATATGTTTATTCATAACCGAAATATCGATTATTTAGATTTGCGGGGATTAAGTGCAAAAGCCTCTCTTTCTTTTGAATTTATTCTTCTTACCAATTCAAACAAGGACATTTTGCATATAATATAAAATACTGATTATGATAATTAAATGTATAACATTTAATGAAGGTTACGTTGCTCAGCAATCATATGTTTATTCATAACCAAAATATCGATTATTTAGATTTGCGGGGATTAAGTGCAAAAGCCTCTCTTTCTTTTGAATTTATTCTTCTTACCAATTCAAACAAGGACATTTTGCATATTATATAAAATACTGATTATGATAATTAAATGTATAACATTTAATGAAGGTTACGTTGCTCAGCAATCATATGTTTATTCATAACCGAAATATCGATTATTTAGATTTGCGGGGATTAAGTGCAAAAGACCCGATTTCCGTTAGAGTTTAACGACAATTTCGCCTTTTAAGCCCCTTAGGGGTTATATTTTTGAAATTCCTTTCTTAGTGGTTACCTACATTGCGTTTAAAATCTAAATTCCGAATTTCAAGTTTCTACCATTAGTAGTTTTTGCTCTGCGTTGATCTATCAGTCAGGACAAAGCGTCTTATATATATATATATATATATATATATATATATATATATATAGGGTCTTTTGCACTTAATCCCCGCAAATCTAAATAATCGATATTTTAAGGCTATTATCACATGTTTATGGTAAAGTAACCTTCTCAAAAATGATAACAAGTAAATTCAATATCGTTTAATATTCTTAAATGTTTACATAAAAAACAAAAATATTACATTATGAAAAAACAATTTTAAATTAATTGGTTGGCCAGAATGTACTAATATCCAAAAGTATTTGTTGAAATAAATTCTTTTCTCGAAATTTATCTTTTACTTATTTATTTCTCTTTATATTTATCTTCTTTTCTCGATATATATCTTCAACCCAATTTCATAACGACAGTGAGTCCTACTACATCTCCATCGCTCACCTTTTTCGTTGATATACATTTTCATATCATGATTATTCACGCATTTTCTTTTCTTATGTAACTACCCTTCTCTTGTAAAAATTCAATGCCTCTTTCTTTTGAATTTATTCTTCTTACCAATTCAAACAAAGACATTTTGCATATAATATAAAATACTGATTATGATAATTAAATGTATAACATTTAATGAAGGTTACGTTGCTCAGCAATCATATGTTTATTCATAACCGAAATATCGATTATTTAGATTTGCGGGGATTAAGTGCAAAAGCCTCTCTTTCTTTTGAATTTATTCTTCTTACCAATTCAAACAAGGACATTTTGCATATAATATAAAATACTGATTATGATAATTAAATGTATAACATTTAATGAAGGTTACGTTGCTCAGCAATCATATGTTTATTCATAACCGAAATATCGATTATTTAGTTTTGCGGGGATTAAGTGAAAAAGCCTCTCTTTCTTTTGAATTTATTCTTCTTACCAATTCAAACAAGGACATTTTGCATATAATATAAAATACTGATTATGATAATTAATTGTATAACATTTAATGAAGGTTACGTTGCTCAGCAATCATATGTTTATTCATAACCGAAATATCGATTATTTAGATTTGCGGGGATTAAGTGCAAAAGACCCGATTTCCGTTAGAGTTTAACGACAATTTCGCCTTTTAAGCCCCTTAGGGGTTATATTTTTGAAATTCCTTTCTTAGTGGTTACCTACATTGCGTTTAAAATCTAAATTCCGAATTTCAAGTTTCTACCATTAGTAGTTTTTGCTCTGCGTTGATTCTGTCAGTCAGGACAAAGCGTCTTATATATATATATATATATATATATATATATATATATATATATATATATATATATATATATATATATATATATATATATATATATATATATATATATAGGGTCTTTTGCACTTAATCCCCGCAAATCTAAATAATCGATATTTTAAGGCTATTATCACATGTTTATGGTAAAGTAACCTTCTCAAAAATGATAACAAGTAAATTCAATATCGTTTAATATTCTTAAATGTTTACATAAAAAACAAAAATATTACATTATGAAAAAACAATTTTAAATTAATTGGTTGAACAGAATGTACTAATATCCAAAAGTATTTGTTGAAATAAATTCTTTTCTCGATATTTATCTTTTACTTATTTATTTCTCTTTATATTTATCTTCTTTTCTCGATATATATCTTCAACCCAATTTCACAACGACAGTGAGTCCTACTACATCTCCATCGCTCACCTTTTTCGTTGATATACATTTTCATATCATGATTATTCACGCATTTTCTTTTCTTATGTAACTACCCTTCTCTTGTAAAAATTCAATGCCTCTTTCTTTTGAATTTATTCTTCTTACCAATTCAAACAAAGACATTTTGCATATAATATAAAATACTGATTATGATAATTAAATGTATAACATTTAATGAAGGTTACGTTGCTCAGCAATCATATGTTTATTCATAACCGAAATATCGATTATTTAGTTTTGCGGGGATTAAGTGCAAAAGACCCGATTTCCGTTAGAGTTTAACGACAATTTCGCCTTTTAAGCCCCTTAGGGGTTATATTTTTTAAATTCCTTTCTTAGTGGATACCTACATTGCGTTTAAAATCTAAATTCCGAATTTCAAGTTTCTACCATTAGTAGTTTTTGCTCTGCGTTGATTCTGTCAGTCAGGACAAAGCGTCTTATATATATATATATATATATATATATATATATATATATATATATATATATATATATATATATATATATATATATATATATATATATATATATATATATATATAGGGTCTTTTGCACTTAATCCCCGCAAATCTAAATAATCGATATTTTAAGGCTATTATCACATGTTTATGGTAAAGTAACCTTCTCAAAAATGATAACAAGTAAATTCAATATCGTTTAATATTCTTAAATGTTTACATAAAAAACAAAAATATTACATTATGAAAAAACAATTTTAAATTAATTGGTTGAACAGAATGTACTAATATCCAAAAGTATTTGTTGAAATAAATTCTTTTCTCGATATTTATCTTTTACTTATTTATTTCTCTTTATATTTATCTTCTTTTCTCGATATATATCTTCAACCCAATTTCACAACGACAGTGAGTCCTACTACATCTCCATCGCTCACCTTTTTCGTTGATATACATTTTCATATCATGATTATTCACGCATTTTCTTTTCTTATGTAACTACCCTTCTCTTGTAAAAATTCAATGCCTCTTTCTTTTGAATTTATTCTTCTTACCAATTCAAACAAAGACATTTTGCATATAATATAAAATACTGATTATGATAATTAAATGTATAACATTTAATGAAGGTTACGTTGCTCAGCAATCATATGTTTATTCATAACCGAAATATCGATTATTTAGTTTTGCGGGGATTAAGTGCAAAAGACCCGATTTCCGTTAGAGTTTAACGACAATTTCGCCTTTTAAGCCCCTTAGGGGTTATATTTTTTAAATTCCTTTCTTAGTGGATACCTACATTGCGTTTAAAATCTAAATTCCGAATTTCAAGTTTCTACCATTAGTAGTTTTTGCTCTGCGTTGAGCAATATATATATATATATATATATATAGGGTCTTTTGCACTTAATCCCCGCAAATCTAAATAATCGATATTTTAAGGCTATTATCACACATCTATGGTAAAATAACCTTCTAAAAAATGATAACAAGTAAATTCAATATCGTTTAATATTCTTAAATGTTTACATAAAAAACAAAAATATTACATTATGAAAAAACAATTTTAAATTAATTGGTTGGCCAGAATGTACTAATATCCAAAAGTATTTGTTGAAATAAATTCTTTTCTCGATATTTATCTTTTACTTATTTATTTCTCTTTATATTTATCTTTTTTTCTCGATATATATCTTCAACCCAATTTCATAACGACAGTGAGTCCTACTACACCTCCATCGCTCACCTTTTTCGTTGATATACATTTTCATATCATGATTATTCACGCATTTTCTTTTCTTATGTAACTACCCTTCTCTTGTAAAAATTCAATGCCTCTTTCTTTTGAATTTATTCTTCTTACCAATTCAAACAAGGACATTTTGCATATAATATAAAATACTGATTATGATAATTAAATGTATAACATTTAATGAAGGTTACGTTGCTCAGCAATCATATATTTATTCATAACCGAAATATCGATTATTTAGATTTGCGGGGATTAAGTGCAAAAGACCCGATTTCCGTTAGAGTTTAACGACAATTTCGCCTTTTAAGCCCCTTAGGGGTTATATTTTTGAAATTCCTTTCTTAGTGGTTACCTACATTGCGTTTAAAATCTAAATTCCGAATTTCAAGTTTCTACCATTAGTAGTTTTTGCTCTGCGTTGATTCTGTCAGTCAGGACAAAGCGTCTTATATATATATATATAGGGTCTTTTGCACTTAATCCCCGCAAATCTAAATAATCGATATTTTAAGGCTATTATCACATGTTTATGGTAAAGTAACCTTCTCAAAAATGATAACAAGTAAATTCAATATCGTTTAATATTCTTAAATGTTTACATAGAAAACAAAAATATTACATTATGAAAAAACAATTTTAAATTAATTGGTTGGCCAGAATGTACTAATATCCAAAAGTATTTGTTGAAATAAATTCTTTTCTCGATATTTATCTTTTACTTATTTATTTCTCTTTATATTTATCTTCTTTTCTCGATATATATCTTCAACCCAATTTCATAACGACAGTGAGTCCTACTACATCTCCATCGCTCACCTTTTTCGTTGATATACATTTTCATATCATGATTATTCACGCATTTTCTTTTCTTATGTAACTACCCTTCTCTTGTAAAAATTCAATGCCTCTTTCTTTTGAATTTATTCTTCTTACCAATTCATTACCCATTATCCAATCTTACAATCCATTACCAAAGACATTTTGCATATAATATAAAATACTGATTATGATAATTAAATGTATAACATTTAATGAAGGTTACGTTGCTCAGCAATCATATGTTTATTCATAACCGAAATATCGATTATTTAGATTTGTGGGGATTAAGTGCAAAAGCCTCTCTTTCTTTTGAATTTATTCTTCTTACCAATTCAAACAAGGACATTTTGCATATAATATAAAATACTGATTATGATAATTAAATGTATAACATTTAATGAAGGTTACGTTGCTCAGCAATCATATGTTTATTCATAACCGAAATATCGATTATTTAGATTTGCGGGGATTAAGTGCAAAAGCCTCTCTTTCTTTTGAATTTATTCTTCTTACCAATTCAAACAAGGACATTTTGCATATAATATAAAATACTGATTATGATAATTAAATGTATAACATTTAATGAAGGTTACGTTGCTCAGCAATCATATGTTTATTCATAACCGAAATATCGATTATTTAGATTTGCGGGAATTAAGTGCAAAAGACCCGATTTCCGTTAGACTTTAACGACAATTTCGCCTTTTAAGCCCCTTAGGGGTTATATTTTTGAAATTCCTTTCTTAGTGGTTACCTACATTGCGTTTAAAATCTAAATTCCGAATTTCAAGTTTCTACCATTAGTAGTTTTTGCTCTGCGTTGATTCTGTCAGTCAGGACAAAGCGTCTTATATATATATATATATATATATATATATATATATATATATATATATATATATATATATATATATATATATATATAGGGTCTTTTGCACTTAATCCCCGCAAATCTAAATAATCGATATTTTAAGGCTATTATCACATGTTTATGGTAAAGTAACCTTCTCAAAAATGATAACAAGTAAATTCAATATCGTTTAATATTCTTAAATGTTTACATAAAAAACAAAAATATTACATTATGAAAAAACAATTTTAAATTAATTGGTTGGCCAGAATGTACTAATATCCAAAAATATTTGTTGAAATAAATTCTTTTCTCGATATTTATCTTTTACTTATTTATTTCTCTTTATATTTATCTTCTTTTCTCGATATATATCTTCAACCCAATATTATAACGACAGTGAGTCCTACTACATCTCCATCGCTCACCTTTTTCGTTGATATACATTTTCATATCATGATTATTCACGCATTTTCTTTTCTTATGTAACTACCCTTCTCTTGTAAAAATTCAATGCCTCTTTCTTTTGAATTTATTCTTCTTACCAATTCAAACAAAGACATTTTGCATATAATATAAAATACTGATTCTGATAATTAAATGTATAACATTTAATGAAGGTTACGTTGCTCAGCAATCATATGTTTATTCATAACCGAAATATCGATTATTTAGATTTGCGGGGATTAAGTGCAAAAGACCCGATTTCCGTTAGAGTTTAACGACAATTTCGCCTTTTAAGCCCCTTAGGGGTTATATTTTTGAAATTCCTTTCTTAGTGGTTACCTACATTGCGTTTAAAATCTAAATTCCGAATTTCAAGTTTCTACCATTAGTAGTTTTTGCTCTACGTTGATTCTGTCAGTCAGGACAAAGCGTCTTATATATATATATATATATATATATATATATATATATATATATATATATATATAGGGTCTTTTGCACTTAATCCCCGCAAATCTAAATAATCGATATTTTAAGGCTATTATCACATGTTTATGGTAAAGTAACCTTCTCAAAAATGATAACAAGTAAATTCAATATCGTTTAATATTCTTAAATGTTTACATAAAAAACAAAAATATTGCATTATGAAAAAACAATTTTAAATTAATTGGTTGGCCAGAATGTACTAATATCCAAAAGTATTTGTTGATAATTCTTTCTTTTCTCGATATTTATCTTTTACTTATTTATTTCTCTTTATATTTATCTTCTTTTCTCGATATATATCTTCAACCCAATTTCATAACGACAGTGAGTCCTACTACATCTCCATCGCTCACCTTTTTCGTTGATATACATTTTCATATCATGATTATTCACGCATTTTCTTTTCTTATGTAACTACCCTTCTCTTGTAAAAATTCAATGCCTCTTTCTTTTGAATTTATTCTTCTTACCAATTCAAACAAGGACATTTTGCATATAATATAAAATACTGATTATGATAATTAAATGTATAACATTTAATGAAGGTTACGTTGCTCAGCAATCATATGTTTATTCATAACCGAAATATCGATTATTTAGATTTGCGGGGATTAAGTGCAAAAGACCCAAATGTTATACATTTAATTATCATAATCAGTATTTTATATTATATGCAAAATGTCTTTGTTTGAATTGGTAAGAAGAATAAATTCAAAAGAATGAGGCATTGAATTTTTACAAGAGAAGGGTATGTTACATAAGAAATGAAAATGCGTGAATAATCATGATATGAAAATGTATATCAACGAAAAAGGTGAGCGATGGAGATGTACTAGGACTCACTGTCGTTATGAAATTTGGTTGAAGAAAGGAACTTGGCTTGAAAACAGTAAGATAACCTATGAAACTGTTATATTTTTCATATATTCATGGAGTATGGAATATTCAAGTGAATATTCTGGCCAACCAATTAATTTAAAATTGTTTTTTCATAATGTAATATTTTTGTTTTTTATTTAAGAATATTAAACGATATTGAATTTACTTGTTATCATTTTTGAGAAGGTTACTTTACCATAAACATGTGATAATAACCTTAAAATATCGATTATTTAGATTTGCGGGGATTAAGTGCAAAAGACCCCGGAAATCTATTGTTGAGATATTAAACCATATGTTTTTTATTTGAATATCGATTTAACGTTACAATATTATTAAAATAGACATTCACATAAAATATGGCTACTGATTATTTAAAAATTAATAGAAATCAATTTATGCACACTGTGATTCCCATGATTGGGGATGGTGTGTGCTTATTGCGATCTCTTCTCCATATATTTAAGAGGCTTTGTCCTGACTGATAGAATCAATGCAGAACAACAACTCCGAATGATAGAAACTTTAAGTTCGGAATTTAGATTTTAGGTAACCGCTAAGAAAGGAATTTCAAAAATGTAACCTCTAAGGGGTTTAAATGGCGAAATTGTCGTTTAACTCTAGCGGACAATATCGTTTAATATTCTTAAATGTTTACATAAAAAACAAAAATATTACATTATGAAAAAACAATTTTAAATTAATTGGTTGGCCAGAATGTACTAATATCCAAAAGTATTTGTTGAAATAAATTCTTTTCTCGATATTTATCTTTTACTTATTTATTTCTCTTTATATTTATCTTCTTTTCTCGATATATATCTTCAACCCAATTTCATAACGACAGTGAGTCCTACTACATCTCCATCGCTCACCTTTTTCGTTGATATACATTTTCATATCATGATTATTCACGCATTTTCTTTTCTTATGTAACTACCCTTCTCTTGTAAAAATTCAATGCCTCTTTCTTTTGAATTTATTCTTCTTACCAATTCAAACAAAGACATTTTGCATATAATATAAAATACTGATTATGATAATTAAATGTATAACATTTAATGAAGGTTACGTTGCTCAGCAATCATATGTTTATTCATAACCGAAATATCGATTATTTAGATTTGCGGGGATTAAGTGAAAAAGCCTCTCTTTCTTTTGAATTTATTCTTCTTACCAATTCAAACAAGGACATTTTGCATATAATATAAAATACTGATTATGATAATTAAATGTATAACATTTAATGAAGGTTACGTTGCTCAGCAATCATATGTTTATTCATAACCGAAATATCGATTATTTAGATTTGCGGGGATTAAGTGCAAAAGACCCGATTTCCGTTAGAGTTTAACGACAATTTCGCCTTTTAAGCCCCTT
This sequence comes from Aelia acuminata, assembly GCA_911387785.2. Classification (NCBI taxonomy): domain Eukaryota; kingdom Metazoa; phylum Arthropoda; class Insecta; order Hemiptera; family Pentatomidae; genus Aelia; species Aelia acuminata. Next base: position 92,523,357 of record OU426982.1, read on the forward strand.
AGGGGTTATATTTTTGAAATTCCTTTCTTAGTGGTTACCTACATTGCGTTTAAAATCTAAATTCCGAATTTCAAGTTTCTACCATTAGTAGTTTTTGCTCTGCGTTGATTCTGTCAGTCAGGACAAAGCGTCTTATATATATATATATATATATCGATTATTTAGATTTGCGGGGATTAAGTGCAAAAGACCCAAATGTTATACATTTAATTATCATAATCAGTATTTTATATTATATGCAAAATGTCTTTGTTTGAATTGGTAAGAAGAATAAATTCAAAAGAATGAGGCATTGAATTTTTACAAGAGAAGGGTATGTTACATAAGAAAAGAAAATGCGTGAATAATCATGATATGAAAATGTATATCAACGAAAAAGGTGAGCGATGGAGATGTACTAGGACTCACTGTCGTTATGAAATTGGGTTGAAGAAAGGAACTTGGCTTGAAAACAGTAAGATAACCTATGAAACTGTTATATTTTTCATATATTCATGGAGTATGGAATATTCAAGTGAATATTCTGGCCAACCAATTAATTTAAAATTGTTTTTTCATAATGTAATATTTTTGTTTTTTATTTAAGAATATTAAACGATATTGAATTTACTTGTTATCATTTTTGAGAAGGTTACTTTACCATAAACATGTGATAATAGCCTTAAAATATCGATTATTTAGATTTGCGGGGATTAAGTGCAAAAGACCCCGGAAATCTATTGTTGAGATATTAAACCATATGTTTTTTATTTGAATATCGATTTAACGTTACAATATTATTAAAATAGACATTCACATAAAATATGGCTACTGATTATTTAAAAATTAGTAGAAATCAATTTATGCACACTGTGATTCCCATGATTGGGGATGGTGTGTGCTTATTGCGATCTCTTCTCCATATATTTAAGAGGCTTTGTCCTGACTGATAGAATCAATGCAGAACAACAACTCCGAATGATAGAAACTTTAAGTTCGGAATTTAGATTTTAGGTAACCGCTAAGAAAGGAATTTCAAAAATGTAACCTCTAAGGGGTTTAAATGGCGAAATTGTCGTTTAACTCTAGCGGACACCTATTTTTGAGATTTTAAACCATATGTTTTTTTTTTTGTTTTTATGATGTATTAAATAGACAATATCATTAAAATAGATATTCACACAGAATATGGCTACTGATTATTTAAATATTAGTGGTAATCAAATTATGCACACTGTGATACCCATGATTGGGGATGGTGCGTTTTTATTTTGATCTCTTATCATATATTATCGAGAATTCTCAAGAAAAATATTGTCGTTTTCGCCCAATTGTAGTACAACATGTCATCCAAATTGGGACAAATTTTCTGCGTTTACTCAAAATGATTACGGTGGCAATTATTCTGATTCCAGTAGTTATTATACTCATATGTCTCAGCATTCAACCCATGCCGGCTTTGTGGAACTAACGGCAGCTGGAGAATTGTTTCCTTACCTTTTTGAAGTATATCGCAATGATGAGCTTTGTGCGGTATTTGGCAATAATTGTAATCCCACGAAAAGACTACGTTTAACTGGTACGCTATGTAATGGCCATTTTGTCGTGTGTGAAGCTCTACTACCGAAACTTTCTGAGGAGAAGAAGCAAGTTAAAAGGCGACGTGTCAGGTACAGCAATGCAACACGGAAAGACCAATTGAAATCAGCTAAAAAAAGTTCGGAATTTAGATTTTAAACGCGATGTAGGTAACACTAAGAAAGGAATTTCAAAAATGTGACCCCTAAGGGATTTAAATGGTGAAATTGTCATTTAACTCTAACGGACACCTATTTTTGCACTTCGAGAAAAAAATATCTAATTTAGACTCATTTTAAAGATCTTGATACGACGAATTTAACTCGAAAGCTCTTACGGTGCGTCGAAAACCATGTTTTAAAGCCGAAAAATGAAGGTTTCATGAGGAGTAAGCAATTTTTTGTTTCGGCTGTTTTAGTGAACTCTCCATTGCGCGCCTCCCGCTCTTCTACCGAGACGGCAGCTTTCCTCTCCAACATTCCACCTCCCGGAAGCTCCGATTCTACTAAATATTCTTAACATAAGTTAACATATTATATTAAATCAATACCAAGAATGATCGCAAAAGTGATTTTAAAGGCTCGCGGGCGAAGCCGCGACCGGGAATGTTAGTATATATATATCGTACGAACATTATAATTATAAAATAATAAATAATTTATAATCATAAAACGTTTTAGAATTATGTAATTATTCATTATCTTCACATTCTACCTTATGAGCAAGTTTTTTGCTTCCTGGGACATTTTACTTTTCGCAACACTATTATATAGAGATTGAAATGGGAACGGAGTTTATAGCAAACTATCGATTTTTGACGTTTTTCTGGTATGCTGCTCTCTATAATCCCAATTTTTTTTCTGATTTGTTTCTTGATCCTTATTCCGAAGCCAGGTCGTATCAGTGAAATCTATCTTATTCTTTTGAAGAAAAGAAAAAGGTCATTTTTTCTTTTCATATTTATTATGTTAGCAGCACAAAAGTCGTATAATAACTACGTTTGATTTTGTTTGACAATACTTAAAAAAAAGGCAAACAAAATTATAACTTTAGTCAATTCCAAACTACCTACTTTAACCAAGCAACTACTGTCTATTTATAATTTAATGTAAATTAAAGACAGTGAAATATTTTTGTTAACAATATTTCGTGTACAGTGCACTCTTTTAACTTACTGATTATGATAGTCCAACACAAATATAAATTAACAATTTTTTAAATTTTCAAAGCTATTCTATTGGAAATCGTAATTTGGTGAGTAAATTGTAGCAGTTGGTTCGAAATATATTAATTTAAGGATTATGACTTGATGAAAACCCAAATATGCTAAGAAGATGTTCTAAATCACCAAATTCACTCTTGAGTTCAGTGTTCACGCGTGGTAAAATCTCATTATAATGAGTATAGGCAGATTGTGGCAAGATCGGAAAAATCTTTATAAAAGTTCAAACCTTTGCTTACAATAGGGTATATGTAGTTTTTTGCTTCCTGGGACATTTTACTTTTCGCAACACTATTATATAGAGATTGAAATGGGAACGGAGTTTATAGCAAACTATCGATTTTTGACGTTTTTCTGGTATGCTGCTCTCTATAATCCCAAATTTTTTTCTGATTTGTTTCTTGATCCTTATTCCGAAGCCAGGTCGTATCAGTGAAATCTATCTTATTCTTTTGAAGAAAAGAAAAAGGTCATTTTTTCTTTTCATATTTATTATGTTAGCAGCACAAAAGTCGTATAATAACTACGTTTGATTTTGTTTGACAATACTTAAAAAAAAGGCAAACAAAATTATAACTTTAGTCAATTCCAAACTACCTACTTTAACCAAGCAACTACTGTCTATTTATAATTTAATGTAAATTAAAGACAGTGAAATATTTTTGTTAACAATATTTCGTGTACAGTGCACTCTTTTAACTTACTGATTATGATAGTCCAACACAAATATAAATTAACAATTTTTTAAATTTTCAAAGCTATTCTATTGGAAATCGTAATTTGGTGAGTAAATTGTAGCAGTTGGTTCGAAATATATTAATTTAAGGATTATGACTTGATGAAAACCCAAATATGCTAAGAAGATGTTCTAAATCACCAAATTCACTCTTGAGTTCAGTGTTCACGCGTGGTAAAATCTCATTATAATGAGTATAGGCAGATTGTGGCAAGATCGGAAAAATCTTTATAAAAGTTCAAACCTTTGCTTACAATAGGGTATATGTAGTTTTTTGCTTCCTGGGACATTTTACTTTTCGCAACACTATTATATAGAGATTGAAATGGGAACGGAGTTTATAGCAAACTATCGATTTTTGACGTTTTTCTGGTATGCTGCTCTCTATAATCCCAATTTTTTTTCTGATTTGTTTCTTGATCCTTATTCCGAAGCCAGGTCGTATCAGTGAAATCTATCTTATTCTTTTGAAGAAAAGAAAAAGGTCATTTTTTCTTTTCATATTTATTATGTTAGCAGCACAAAAGTCGTATAATAACTACGTTTGATTTTGTTTGACAATACTTAAAAAAAAGGCAAACAAAATTATAACTTTAGTCAATTCCAAACTACCTACTTTAACCAAGCAACTACTGTCTATTTATAATTTAATGTAAATTAAAGACAGTGAAATATTTTTGTTAACAATATTTCGTGTACAGTGCACTCTTTTAACTTACTGATTATGATAGTCCAACACAAATATAAATTAACAATTTTTTAAATTTTCAAAGCTATTCTATTGGAAATCGTAATTTGGTGAGTAAATTGTAGCAGTTGGTTCGAAATATATTAATTTAAGGATTATGACTTGATGAAAACCCAAATATGCTAAGAAGATGTTCTAAATCACCAAATTCACTCTTGAGTTCAGTGTTCACGCGTGGTAAAATCTCATTATAATGAGTATAGGCAGATTGTGGCAAGATCGGAAAAATCTTTATAAAAGTTCAAACCTTTGCTTACAATAGGGTATATGTAGTTTTTTGCTTCCTGGGACATTTTACTTTTCGCAACACTATTATATAGAGATTGAAATGGGAACGGAGTTTATAGCAAACTATCGATTTTTGACGTTTTTCTGGTATGCTGCTCTCTATAATCCCAAATTTTTTTCTGATTTGTTTCTTGATCCTTATTCCGAAGCCAGGTCGTATCAGTGAAATCTATCTTATTCTTTTGAAGAAAAGAAAAAGGTCATTTTTTCTTTTCATATTTATTATGTTAGCAGCACAAAAGTCGTATAATAACTACGTTTGATTTTGTTTGACAATACTTAAAAAAAAGGCAAACAAAATTATAACTTTAGTCAATTCCAAACTACCTACTTTAACCAAGCAACTACTGTCTATTTATAATTTAATGTAAATTAAAGACAGTGAAATATTTTTGTTAACAATATTTCGTGTACAGTGCACTCTTTTAACTTACTGATTATGATAGTCCAACACAAATATAAATTAACAATTTTTTAAATTTTCAAAGCTATTCTATTGGAAATCGTAATTTGGTGAGTAAATTGTAGCAGTTGGTTCGAAATATATTAATTTAAGGATTATGACTTGATGAAAACCCAAATATGCTAAGAAGATGTTCTAAATCACCAAATTCACTCTTGAGTTCAGTGTTCACGCGTGGTAAAATCTCATTATAATGAGTATAGGCAGATTGTGGCAAGATCGGAAAAATCTTTATAAAAGTTCAAACCTTTGCTTACAATAGGGTATATGTAGTTTTCCGGGCAATTTTGGGCGTTTTACTATATTGTACCAAATATTTTACATTTGTTTGAACCGTCGTAACTGTTGCATATATTTTTCCAAAACTATATTTCTGGTGTATTACAATTCATTAGCAATGCTTGATCATACTGTAAACATTCCATAAGGTTTAGCCAAAAAATATAGGCACACTAACTTTAAATATAAAAAAGATGAATGTCTTACTGTCTTGTTTCAACTCATATTGTATCATTATTAACGCAAAGATTGAGTTGAAAATTAGTGCACATGACGGGTAAAGGATTCTAGTTTATTAATATTACAATGAAAGCTCTAAATTTTACTTTTCATGTTTAGGCCCAATGTCCGGCCGGCCAGTGGACTCGCCCTACGGTTAGCTCAGTGGTAAGAGCTCCGCAACGTAGATGCGGAGGACCTGGGTTCGATTCCCGGCCGTGGTCGAATCTTTTATCTTCTATTAAAATAATTTAAAAATTAGTAAACCAAAGACCATAAATAAATAACATAACTTATAAATCGGCAAACTTTAAGGACAATAATTTTTTTTCTAATTTTGTATTTCCATGTTTTTACTTTCACTTACCTGTATATGAAATATATAGTAAGTGGAAGTATTGCCATCGTGAAAAATTTCGACTTCCGGTTTTCAACGGAAATACACGTTTTGGTGTCCCCTGAGTCCAATTAACCAAGTCCCGCGAAATGGTCTGTGTGTGTGTGTGTGTGAACAGACTAGCTCAAAAACTATAAACCATGGGAACCTGAAATTGGGTATTTCGTGTAGGTATATGCCCGCGATGTGACAGCAAAAATTTCATCAAAATTGCTCAAAGGGAGGGGGTACTTCATCTAATAACTTTTTACGTTTTTTTCGATTTTCTCAAAAACGGCTCTAACGATTTTGATTAAACTGAGTATTTGATCTATATATATGTCCGAGATATGACTGTAAAAACTTCATCAAAATTGATTAACCGAAGGGGGGACTTTACTTAATAAATTTTGTATCATTTTCACGTGTTTTTTTTATTTGCTCAAAAACGGTTTAAACGATTTTGATCAAACTCAGTATTTGATGTATTAATATGCCCGAGATATGACTGTAAAAATTTCATCAAAATTGATCAACCGGAGGGGGGATTTTATTTCATAATTTGTTTTCCAATTTTTACCTTTTTTTCTATGATCTCAAAAACGGCTTTAACGATTTCTATCAATTTCGTCATGTTAAATGAAAATTAGGTGTTCTTTAATATCAGGTAAGCTTTATCATTATTAAAATGTTCTGAGGGGGCTCTTTTTTTTGGGGGGGCTGTTTTGTTTGTTTGTTTCCTACAAAGTACCTTTGTTTTTGTTTATATGGAGAAATTAACTGTCTCTCGTTACTCCTAAAAATAAGAAATGGTTAAATATGAGATATGATAAAAATAAAGAAAACATAAAGAGGAGAAAAAAATAAAAGTATTCAGTCAAGTCATAAAACTCGTTGAGCCCACGCATGCGGAGTACGCCTTTAATGACAGACCATTGTTCATAATTAAAGCCGTTCTGTTCATTTGAGAAGTGGCAATTAACAAAACGCATTAATTTCTAATCTAAGTAAGTTGGTAAGTGAAAGTTCTGTGTTGCGCGCTCGCACTAGATTTTTTTTTTTTTTTTTCTGTTGGCGCAATAGGCTTAATGAGACCTTTGGACGCGCGGTGTGTTCTTCTTACACATATTGGTATTGCTTGCGGGAGTACAAACATTCTGGAGTGGGTAGAGAAAACCTCACTTTGCTGCAAGCCATGGTCACCATAATGCAGCGGCAGACTGCCAATAGCTTTATAACTAGAGCTCGGATTCCCGTGCAATTGCATCTTTTTTTTGGAAAGTCAGAATAGAGCGAACTCAAGGTACTTATCCGAATCAAGCCTAATGGAATGTTTTAATGAAGTTTTATACTGCACGAAATTGCACGTTTTGGGGTTTACTGCACGAAATTGCACGTTTGGGGGTTTACTGCACGAAATTGCGCGTTTTGAATTTTAATTGCTCGAAATTGCATCATTTGATATTTTGAAGAAAAAATATATTACAAATTGTAATTTTCTTTAATAAACATCAAAATAATAGTGGAAAAATAAATGTAAATATCATAAAAAAAAAAAAAAAAAAAGAAAGGAACTTGGGAGATGTAAACCAACACAAAACTCTGATTTCACAGAACTGAGGGTTCAGTGGTTCCTGGGTGTTAACATTTTGTTTCTCGATTACCATCGTTCTGCCAGTATCAAACTAGCTCCTGTCGAGTATATTGTTACTAAAAATGCCTAAAATGGGAGCAAGTGTGTTTTCGAAAACTGCGGGATGGATTGAAAAATATTCTGAACTCAATAGGGATGGTTGTGCAGTGTTATGTAAATCTTGTGGTAAAAAATTGGATGTGAGAGGAAATCACAAATTAATACCCGCTGTAGAACAAGTAAGTACCTAATTTTTTTAACCCTAGAACGGTAACAGGGGTTTTGCGTATCACCAGAGGGATTTAAAAATAAGCCTACGCACCGGATATTGCATCGAGTGATTCCATAATTTGATTAGTATGTTTCCTTTTTTAAGATCTTCCTATTTCCAATATCACAGCTCACATGCGAGTATTTAACTCTATATTCCACATCTTCCACATCATACTGATCCGATTAGTTTTCAAAAATATACCAATAGTATTATAAAAATGATCCGAAATTCAGTGATTATACCAAAACAATATATAAAAATAATCTCTAAAAATAAAAGAGTTTCTATTTCAATTTACTCTCCGCTACTTACTTTTTTCCAAAGTAGCTATTATTTGTTCACAAAAATAATTTAATTCCTGATTTTCAAGCAATACATTTTTATTGCATGTTTTTGCACGTTTTGAATTTTTTATTGCACGTATCAAATTTTTACTGCACGGAATTCCGAGCTTTATTTATAACCAACCATCCCCTTCTTTCCCCGAAGCATACCGTCCTTGTACCAAAACCCTAGTCGGTTACTGAGATCCTGGAAAACCACACCATGATACTCTATTAGACATACGTGGAAGTTTTATCACTCCTTCGCCCGGTCGGTGTGAGTTTTCTCCAGTAGGATGACGGCCCTCACATAGCCGGGGGTGGGAGAAGGCTTGAACTGGGTGGCTTTCATAGGCCGGCGGTAACCCATCCAAATATACATACGCGCTCGACCTTTGATTACCTATTGCTGGCGCCTTTTTCCACTCGACCATTTTAGTATTTCCATATTTCAGTAAAAAAAATAATATGACATCTTTAACATGTTAATGTGGAGTACTATTATTTCTAATGAGAAGTACTACCTATTTATTAAAATTCTATGTTTCGTCCAATTACACAATGAACGTGTAGATATGACTGTAGTCAAATATTAATTGATTAGTAAATAGATTTATAAGAATAGATAATGCCTGATGGGGAAGTCCTGATCGGACTAGTTATTAGTTCATTTTATGGTGATATTATAAATCAAAATAAGTAACTAGAATATTGATAAATAAAACGGTGTGACAATACAAATTTATTCTTATTATGAAACTACTTTATGATACAACTAGAGATACAGCTCATAATAAAATAAGTATCAGCAAAATAAAAATTAGAAGAAGAAATTGAAATGTAAAAGAAAGTAAAAATATAGAAAATGCGAAAGGAAATGAAAAAAGAGGTAAAACAGAATAAATTAAAATGAGCTATATACCATTGCTTACCAAAAATATTCAAGAAATTTTCAAGGGTAAAAAAGGTTGAAATAAAAAATGAGTAAAATACAGTTAAATGATATATTTGACTTCAAAAACACTAATATAGTGTTTTATTTTTTTAAATTAAAAAATGACAATTATCCTCACAATTTACAATTTTTAAAATTTTTATTTCTGTATGAGGGAAAAGCAGGAATAACGATCTTCCTGCTGCAGAGTGCTGACTTTCTTAGTATCAATACTGAATAACTCCTTTCAGGAAAAAGTTCGTGTAGGTTTTATATTGCAGGAGTATGTCGTAAAAGCAAGTCGATACATGTATAAATAAATTAGTGTTTCTCTAAGGAGTTGTGTTTCTCAACCTTTAACCAGATAGTTCCATTGATAATTTAATTCTTAATGCGTTGATTCTGCCTTTTAGAAGGAATTTTAGGGCCAAAAATAGATTTCCACAGTACCTATTATATGTTTCGAAACATTTCTTTGAAAGTTAAATATCTAACTGAAAATAAAAATGACTTAATTCTGAAGCATTTTGAATTATTACTTTCACTTACCTATATATGAAATATATAGTAAGTGGAAGTATTGCGATCGTGAAAAATTTCGACTTCCGGTTTTCAACGGAAATAAACTTTTTGGGGTCCCCTGAGTCGAAATGACCAAGTCCCGCGAAATGGTCTGTGTGTGTGTGTGTGTGTGTGTGTGTGTGTCTGTGTGTGTGTGTGTGTGTGTGAACAGACTAGCTCAAAAACTATAAACCGTGCGATCATGAAATTGGATATTTAGTGTAGGTATATGCCCGCGATGTGACAGCATAAATTTCATCAAAATTACTTAAAGGGAGGGGGTACTTTACCTAATAACTTTTTAGGTTTTTTCGATTTTCTCAAATACGGCTCTAACGATTTTGATTAAACTGAGTATTTGATGTACTAATATGCCCGAGATATGACTGTAAAAATTTCATCAAAATTGATTAACCGGAGGGGGGACTTTACTTAATAAATTTTGTAACATTTTCACGTGTTTTTTTTTTATTTACTCTAAATCGGCTTTAACGATTTTGATCAAACTGGGTATTTGATGTATGTACATGCCCGAGATATGGCTGTTAAAATTTCATCAAAAATGATTAACCGGAGGGGGGACTTTACTTAATAAATTTTGTATCATTTTCACGTGTTTTTTTTATTTACTCAAAAACGGCTTTAAAGATTTTGATCAAACTGGGTATTTGATGTATGTACATGCCCGAGATATGACTGTTAAAATTTCATCAAAATTGATTAACCGGAGAGGGGGACTTTACTTGATAAATTTTGTATCATTTTCAGGTGTTTTGTTTATTTACTCAAAAACGGTTTTAACGATTTTGATCAAGCTTGGTATTTGATGTATGTATATGCCAAAGATGTGATAGCCAACATTTCATCAAAATTGGTCAAACGGAGGGGGCACTTTATTTCTTAATTTTTTTCCAATTTTTAGCTTTTTGATCGATTATCTCAAAAACGGCTTTAATGATTTTTATCAAATTGGGCATATTAAATGAAAATTAGGTGTTCTTTAATATCAGGTAAGCTTTACCATTATTAAAATGTTCTGAGGGGGCTTTTTTTTTGGGAGGGGGGCCTTTTTTGTTTGTTTGTTTCCTATAAAGTACCTTTGTTTTTGTTTACATGGAGAAATTAACTGTCTCTCGTTACGCCTAAAAATAAGAAATGGCTAAATATGAGATATGATAAAAATAAAGAAAACATAAAGAGGAGAAAAAAGTTAAAAATATTCAGTCAACTCATAAAACTCGTTGAGCCCACGCATGCGGAGTACGCCTTTAATGACAGACCATTGTTCATGATTAAAGCCGTTCTGTTCATTTGAGAAGTGGCAATTAACAAAACGCATTAATTTCTAATCTAAGTAAGTTTGTAAGTGAAAGTTGTGTGTTGCGCGCACGCACCAGATTTTTTTTAAAATGATATTGCTATTATTCTCTGAATTAGTATTGTTTTATCATTGTTTATTTAAATGGTATTGTATTAATTGAATTTTTATTCACATCATCAATAAGATCTCTAAGATTAATATTTTTGTACGTATTTATGAAGTTGTTTGTTAACAGAATCGTAGTTAGTAAGTACGGCAATCAAGAGCGTAATATTTTTACTTTCACTTACCTATATATGAAATATATAGTAAAAAAATCTGGTGCGTGCGCGCAACACACAACTTTCACTTACCAACTTACTTAGATTAGAAATTGACGTGTTTTGCTAAAAATCATTTCCCAAAGTCACACATTTTTCTACATTCATATCTTATTTTTGTAATCGTTAAAGCCGTTTTTGAGTAAATAAAAAAAAACCGTGAAAATGATACAAAATTTATTAAGTAAAGTCCCCCCTCCCGTAGATCAATTTTGATGAAATTTTTACAGTCATATCTCGGGCATATATATACATCAAATACCAAGTTTGATCAAAATCGTTAAAACCGTTTTTGAGTAAATAAAAAAAACACGTGAAAATGATACAAAATTTATTAAGTAAAGTCCCCCCTCCGGTTGATCAATTGTGATGAAATGTTGGTTATCACATCTTTGGCATATAAATACATCAAATACCAAATTTGATCAAAATCGTTAAAACCGTTTTTGAGTAAATAAAAAAAAACATGTGAAAATGATACAAAATTTATTAAGTAAAGTCCCCCCTCCGGTTGATCAATTTTGATGAAATTTTTACAGTCATATTTCAGGCATAAAAATAGGTCAAATACTCAGTTTAATCAAAATCGTTAGAGCCGTTTTTGAGAAAATCGAAAAAAACGTAAAAAGTTACTCAATAAAGTACCCCCTCCCTTTGAGCAAATTTGATGAAATTTTTGCTGTCACATCGCGGGCTTATACATACTCTAAATACCCAATTTCAGGTTCGCACGGTTTATAGTTTTTGAGCTAGTCTGTTCACACACACACACACAGACACACACACACACACACACACAGACCATTTCGCGGGACTTGGTTATTTTGACTCAGGGGACCCCAAAACGTGTATTTCCGTTGAAAACCGGAAGTCGAAAATTTTCACGATCGCAATACTTCCACTTACTATATATTTCATATATAGGTAAGTGAAAGTAAAAATAAACGGCTATAAATCAAAAACGGCTCTAACGATTTTGATTAAACTGAGTATTTGATGTATTAATATTCCCGAGATATGACTGTAAAAATTTCATCAAAATTGATCAATTGGAGGGGACACTTTATTTAATAAATTTTGTATCATTTTCACGTGTTTTTTTTTATTTACTCTAAAACGGCTTTAACGATTTTGATCAAACTGTGTATTTGATGTATGTATATGCCAAAGATGTGATAGCCAACTTTTCATCAAAATTCATAAAAAAAAAAAAAAAAACGGAGGGGGCAGTTTATTTCATAACTTTTTTCCAATTTTCACCTTTTTTTCGATCTCCAATACGGCATTAACGACATTCATCAAATTCGTCATGTTTAATGAAAATTAGGTGTTCATTAGTATCAGGTAAGCTTTATCTTTATTAAAATTTTCTGAGGGGGCTTAAATGGGGTAGGGGCCTTTTTTGTTTCTTTGTTTATTTGTTTCCAATAAAGTACCTTTGTTTTTTTTTTATATGGAGAAATTAACTGTCTCTCGTTACGCCTAAAAATAAGAAATGGCTAGATATGAGATATGATAAAAACCAAGTAAACATATAGAGGGGAAAAAAAGAAAAATATTCAGTCAACTTATAAAACACGTTGAGCCCACGCATGCGTAGTACGCCTTTAATGACAGACCATTGTTCATAATTAAAGCCGTTCTGTTCACCTAATGGAAATTATTTTTTATCATGGTAACTGAATGAAATTTTTAACAAGTAAATATAGAATTATAAAATGAGACGACTTGGAGTATTAGGCTTACATTGCCGAATTATTGCAAGTAAAAACTTTTATTAAATAATAACGAAATTTAGTGTACTTTAGAGAGCAAATACAAACAAAAATAAGTAAATGAATGTGGAAAAATGTGTGACTTTGAGAAGTGGCATTAACACAACGCATTAATTTCTAATCTAAGTATGTTGGTAAGTGAAAGTTGTGTGTTGCGCGCACGCACCAGATTTTTGTTCTTCTAATGAAATCTTCTATACTGACTTAAAGACTGAAGATTCTTCTTTTTACGTGAATACCTCCGTAAAATGACTCTTCCAATCCCTACCAGGTCCACTCACCCCTATAATCCTCAAGGAGGGTCGAAACGGCAGTAACACCCAGACCTTTCGTGAAATACTACTATTGGATATACATTGGCTGTGGCCTCCGTCCATGTTCTTAGTCCCATCCGCTATGTACCTACTGGCGTAGTTAAAGAAGTTCTGATCTATACTTTTGGATATCCACTGGTGTTAGGACATTGCCAATTTATTTATTTGTATTTGTTGATAAATAATCAGGTTTCATCTAACAAAAAAAAAAAAAAAAAGTAAATCTTAGTGACCAATTATCGTAATTTTTAAGTGTCTGACCATTGAGCCTCCTGGTCATTAAGTAAAATTCATATTTTACATTACGTTCTAATGTCTTTAAATTCTTTTAAAACTTTTGATCAATATTGTTCAGGTTTAATTATTCCCATGGTGTATTTTATTTTATCATGAAAATTGAGACTGAATTCTTTTTCTGATCTATCTATATTCTTGCTATGAATAAGTTGAATTTAAATGAAACTCAATTTTTTCTGCCTTTTATGAATGAATAATCTTTAATATTGTATTTAGTGTTTCTACTATCGTTCGGTTCTTAACTATCATAAAGTTTCTAAGATTATTAAGTTGAGCCTTTAGTTGGCCAAATTTAATTGAAACTGTCTTATGATTATTCTTTATTATATATTATATTAAGCTTATTGAAGAGGGAGAGACTTTATCTTCTAACTCCACATTATAAAGGATAAACATGAAAGATTGATTAAAACAAATTACTTCTGCCAAAATATAATAAATTAAAATGCCAAGATGTTGAAGTGGATTAGCAGGCAACACATTTGCCACTAAAAACTGAAAGATGACCCCAAGACTACATGTTCGATTCTCGGTGTCGGGGCCATTTCACTCTGTCATTAGAGTATCTCGCCTTCCACACTGGCCAGAAAAATGCCACTATATAGCCAACATGATAATAACAACAAAAAAGCGAGGTTTGGGAGACAGAAAAAAACGACAGTTCCCACAAAAAATACTAATGATAAATTACTTTCCTACAGCCAAACTAAATAAATATAATATTTTGTGTTTAATTCTTAATAGTTTTGCCAAGATAATAAAAGGAATTTTTATCAACAAATAAAATACCAAGTAGAAACACAAAAAAAAAAAAAAGAAAGAAAATAAATTTGAATGTAGCTTTTTGATAACCAAATGTTCAAACCTTCAGTATCATTTCAAACGAAAATATAGATGGGCTATGTAGTGAATCTTATTGAAAAATAGACATGTTTTCGAAAGTTTTTTTTTTTTTTTTCAATTTTACATAAATATTTGTTATATTTTTAAATATTAGTTAAACTTACTCTTTAAAAAAGGAATAGAAAATAGTTGTTCCCATAATTTAAAAATTGTAGTCTACATTTTTGTTCTCTTTATATATATAAAAAAAAATTATTACATGCCTAACAACAAGGGTGTTCAAAGAAATTGTACTTTAAAGAAACCTATTGTACCACGATACATATAATGTGTACACTCACACGTTAAGTGGGTCGTTTAAACCTTCAGCAGTCAGTCAGGGGCTACCAGTATGTCCCGACAACGATTAAACCAGCATCGTGGGGTCCGCATTAATGAGCAATAACATGTTTCGAAGGGCGGCACTGGAATGCATCGCCTTTGCTACACAGTTTCGATTTGATGATGCCATGCTCATGTAGTCAACTAAAGGTAAGGCCTAAATGATAATTACTATAAATGAGATTTCTAAAAACGAAATTAAAATATTTTAGAGATTTTGATTTTGTTACTTGTTTAGTTGTGAGAGGGGGGTTTACAGGTATTTATTTACCCCCACATTACCACAGGATTAGGATAGTACAGTCTGTTACGAATTATGCCATGGAAGAAAAAAAAAAATACAGAACTGGGAAGTTCTTAAAACTACTTTGTATTTATGTTATTTTGTAGTCAAAAATTGAAAACTATAATTTTGTCTCAAGTTATTTAATAAATGTTCAGAAACATTCTGGCACACAGCTCGTGGCGCCTAATTTTCATTTACTGTGAATAGGTATACATACTTTTATATTAGTGAAAAAATATATCAAGTCTCAAATTTGTTTGGGATCTTTATACCATTTATCTCTTAAAGTAAGTGTAATTTAAACATTCTTCGGTAATAGTCAAAATTTTATAGCTTCTTAAATCTACCCGTACTAGCCAGTATGTAATAAAGGACCTTCAGTATGAATAATAAAAATAAATAAAATGAATTATACCGATTTGATTGTATAAAGGTCAATCGAAATAATAATTTACAAAAAAAAAACTTTTTAATATTTGAATAACAAAGTAACAGCTCTGCAGGTAGCCAACGAGACCGAATCTATCGATACGTTTTAAAAGCCTCGGTGAGCTTGGTTTTTTTTTCTGACGTAAATATAATTATTTATACTCGACATGTGTCTGCGAACAAGCGAGAGGACGGAAATTCGACTTTGAAGACGCTCTTCGCGAGTTTCCCAGAATATTAGTGTTTATCTTTCCCAGTGTTCTTGTCGGTTTTTCTAATCTTATGCTTCAGTAGTTGAGCCAATCAGGATAATCCTTTTATTTTATGTGGCACAAAAACTCATGCTGGTGAGTGTGACAGCCCTGTTACAGATAAAATTTAAAAAAAAAATATTTACTATCGAAATTATATTATTACTAGCTAGGGTGCCCGGCTTCCCTCCGGTAGTTGTGTGGCAGTTTTAATAACAGAAAAAGTTTAAAATTAAAGGAAATTAGCACTTTCTTGAAAATTTTAACATGGTACCAATATTAAGATTCGATATCTGCTGAAACCGCCCAAATAAGGAACCCTATATACTTTAAAGGGGGTTGAAAATGGTGAATGAACAATTAATTTTGCTGCAACTTTGTCGAGTCATGCATCGTTTTTGGTGGTTTCTGTGATTCTGAATTTTATAAGCCCATTCCAAGCAGTCAGCAGATAATAAGTTAATAGATTTTGGTTGAAAAATCTATTAGTTAAAAAACTATATTTCAATTACGACTTCAGCGCCGACTACTGTGATGGTCCTATTGGATCCAGAAGTTTAGAAACTACCGAAGATTCATAGAAACTTTTTTTTAAAGACCTTTCTTCCAGTTCAATCTCCCTTAAGATATCCCCCCTCCCGTAATTTGGCTGGACACTGCAATTACTATTACTAAGTGAAAACCAAAATATCATGAGGGCAAAATTTTTTCATCATATTTCTTTTTATCCCGAACTATGAGGGGTGATAAAATCTTATTGAAAAAATGCTGTAATTGGAGTTAGTCATTTTGTCAACTGGAATGCTCATCATACATAGTAATAAAACCATTTTTCATAATTACATACAATAAGAACACTTCAAACATTTTATTTTCGATTTATAATCAGTCAATTCAGCTCTCCTTTTTAGTTTTATGTCTGTTTTTATTCGCTCACTGTACTGCTAAAAATGTTCACCCATATTGCATTAAATTTACTTATGTATATATCATATATTGATTAAATATAATGTTTTAATCAATTAACCTACTTATGAGAAAATTAATTTTGTAAGGTATCCAGTCGGTTTTCTAATTGATATGTAAAATTATTATTTTATTTTGAAAGAAAAGGTGAAACTAATTATTTTTGCTTGATTTTTTAGTAATTTAAAAAGAACAGCTGAAAAAATATACACCTAACCTTTACAAACCGAACGGAATGAATGAGCAATAAACATTTAGTGAAACGCACCCTAGCGCTTCCTGGTAGCCTGGAGCTTGAACTAAATTTTTCATTCATAAACTCGTATCTCAACCTCAGGTAGGCTAATTAAATGGTGCGAGAGGCTTAAAATTCCAGTCCTTTTCTCATCAATTTTACACCCTTAAGAGATTCTCCGTTAGGGATTATATAGCAACACGCTGACATGACTTCCTCAATTCCACGTGGAGTCGTTTTTGAGCCTTTTCACGCACATTGTACACTTTGCTTTATAATATATATTGATTACCCTCCATATCCGTCATAGAGGCCTAATGAGGTTAACCTCAAATGAAAAATAGAGACATATAGGTTTTTATTATATTAAATATCATATTAGATTATCATATTAGATTCTGAAAAACTGATGTAGAAAAATAAACAAGAAGGAAAAATCTGAAACCAGACCAATATCAATTGCCTAAATTCAACAATTCCAAAAAAATCAAAGTTAGTTCGAAGATATATAATGTTAATTGTAAGAAAATTTGACATATGAGGTAATTTAAACATAACTTATCATTTAAATTAGTGTATAATAGGTAGGAACAGAAGACGAAATTTGTGTTAACTACAGTAAAATCTCGTTTATACGGATCTCCGGATCAAATTTGTGGGCATTTTTATTTTATTAGAAGTTCACACAGATAAAAACTTATGATTAGCATTAGCATAATTATAATTTCATCGAAAATTCGGTTCTATTTTGATACAATGCCGACTAAACCGGAATAGTAATAAAGAGTTTATATTATCGCGCTTTATAGAAACGCCCTATGTAATTTTTGTATAAACTTGTCTTTTTTACTTTCACTTACCTATATATGAAATATATAGTAAGTGGAAGTATTGCGATCGTGAAAAATTTCGACTTCCGGTTTTCAACGGAAATACACGTTTTGGGACCCCCTGAGTCGAAATAACCAAGTCCCGAGAAATGGTCTGTGTGTGTGTGTGTGTGTGTGTATCTGTGTGTGTGTGTGTGTGTGTGTGTGTGTGTGTGTGTGTGTGTGTGTGTGTG